>OX422222.1:68949420-70276277 GCA_949130495.1 Sambucus nigra
TTCAGGCAAGGGTTTCTGCTAGTCATTTAAATATTGTAGACAACTTATCAATATCACATGAAAATTTATGTTAAAAATAAACCTTCGAACATATGTAAACAAAGTAGAAGTACAAACATTCACAAAAGATAACTTGCAACAATCTCTTCCATTTCCCATATTTATGCCTAAAATCCCATATATAAAATGTCCACCACCTATACAATACCCGGAGTCAGAGTATAATAAAAATCAAAGCTTAAAACAATTTAAATTAAAAAATAAGTTGAAAGAATTAAATTTCAATTAAAAAAAACATATCTTTCTTGATACTATATGTCATGCGGTTGAGAACACAAATATTCTGAAAACATGTATTTGTTTATTTAATAACTTCAACTAAATTTATCCAATATATAAAAGCAAACCACAAAGTACATCAATTAAGCACAACATAACACATATTAATTAAGCACAATAAAACACACATCAATTAAGCACAATATATTGAAGAAGAGTATACCTAGTAATCGCAAAACTCGTTTAAGAACATAACATGTGGTTTTTCTCTTGTTCTAGCAAAACTACCATGAAAATACAATATTACAATTAGGTCGCTTTAAACTTGTGAAATCGCTACATAACTACCACGATAGTAGGCATAGTTTTCGCGAGACAATATCATAATTACGTCAATTGGACAAAGAACAATATCTGTTGCCTTGGGGGGTTATTCTTACAACAAATGTTATGAACAGAGTACAATTAAACAAAACAAATATTATGGACAAATATTGTAACATTAGACTACCTAACATACATATTAGATTTCCAACGTGATCTTCTTCCCCATAAGGGTCTTCACAAAAATCTACATACCCTCACAAATAAGAAATTCTCATTTCCACTAGAGATTCATACGAAACCTAAAATATCAAATACATAAAAAAAAAATTCCAATCCATTAAATTTATCAAATTTAAACGGTAATAAGTTAAAATCAATTAGTTAACCTAAAACACTTAATTAATCAAAATGGATTGAATAAGTTGAAAACATAATGAATGAAATGAAATCGGAAAGGATTATTACCGTTAGGTATTCTTTCACGGTCATCGGAGCATTAGCAATTGCCATGGTGGCCAGATGGAAACAATTTTCAGATAAGAACTCGATCTGTTAAAAAAAAGTCATTAAATAAAAAATTTAGGATTTTTTGTTAAATTCTAAATAGAGTTACGACTGGTGTGCTCCTTTTGGATGTTGGCTTCGCCTCTGTTGACAAATATGCTTCCTCCTTGAGCTCGTGTGGTGGGTTTAGAGAGATATCATGCAGGTTGGAGAGAGAATTGGGGGTTTAATGTAGGAGAGAGGTGACATTCTAATGGGTGGGTTGTTTAAAAGTAGTAGATGAAACTATGTCCCTTTTTTTTTTCTATTTTGTTCAGTTACGAAAGTATCCCTTATATTTGAATTAAAGTAAAAACTTTAGGTGTAGAATTAAGGGGAAAATAAATTTTAGTGGGTAAAATTGTAATTATAGTTAGAGTATAAAATGAGGTGTGGTGAGATATATAATATTATTGTGTACATATTGATCTCACCCTCCATCTAGTGCCTTGTTGGCAACATCCTCATCACTCATTAAGTTATCATCTTATGGAATAGTGCCAACACCATTACTCCTTATTATATAGATATATATATATATACATGAGTATAGAGATCGTATATATGTATCATTATATTTGTGTGTGTGACATAATTCTGTGAATATACCACTATAGTGCTATCAGGGAGGTTGCGTGCCATGAGTGATCTCTCTTGGAGAATCTCAACAGGTGTAGTATCGGCTCCAGTGCCATAGGGCCATGCATGCCCATCCTATATGAGGTTGGAGTCGTAATGAAGTGATTTATGGTATGGTCATGAATCACTGGCTCATAACTATGAGTGCCTTTAGTACGTTTACAATATTTTTGAATTGGGTGGTGAGATGCTCATCGAGGATGATGTGTGTATGCCTTGGAGCATGATAGTATTGTAGAGACCCGCATCCAGGGAGCTATTACTCTCTGGGATGGGGGTTATACTTACATAGAGAGCGATATATAAGTATAAACATACTTGATATGATAGGTATATTGTAAATATATGTGTGTGCATATATATATATATATATATATATATATATATATATATATTCGGGAAAAGTAAAGAACAATACCAATAGTAAATTTATATGCATTTGGGAGGGCAACTTGAGAATGTTATGTGTGTGTGTGTGTGCATATCTATATAATAAGTTACAAAACTTATGAGAGAGTGCGACTGTGTGATAATTGATTAAATTAAATTAATTCACAAGTTTCCAATTCGGCACACTTATTTAATTAGTGTCTATTTTTAAACAAAAATAAATCAACCCCAAATCATTTAACTGCGTGTGTCAAACCATAAAATAAATAAAGCATGCGACACAAGCTTAAGGAAAAATCCCCGAAGGGGCCAAACCTTTTATTTCACTATAATTTTGTAAGAAAATGGCTTACACGGATTACAATGAAATAGGGTGACATACGAAATACACGCAGGTGTCGGTTCCGATGTCTCGGCTGGAACTTTCCCTTTCCAGGAGGGCAACAGTGAAGAAGAGAAACAACTTCTCCACAAGATGTAAACTTTATAAATACTCCCTCCACAATAGTATGAATATCCCCGGTTGTAGAGTTCTCCCCACAAAGATAAACAGTAGCAAGATGTGTTCTAAAAACAAAAAAATAATTCACTAAAGCATATGGGAGTATTGTGAATTGAAAACAAAGAGGGATTAAACCCTAAAAGAAGAAGCCAAAACGATTTTGCGATTTCGCAGTTTTCTGTCTGTCAAAAACTGTGGACTTCTCAATGAAAACGGACTCATTTAATGAGTATTTATATAAAAACGCACCGCCTCGAAATTCGAGCTCGTTCGAACGACATGCTATGTAGTTTGAACGATAATTGCAGGTCATTCGAATGACCTATCAAGCGAGATTCCATGCTGTCCTGTAGAAAATTTCGATACGAACGCATGGCCTCCAGTTTCGTATCATTATGATTTTTTATGAATTAGTTATGATTTTTCTACAAAAAGGAGTCCGAAAACAAAATCTTTAGAACAATATTTTGTAAAAAATATCCCAAAAGCTCTAAGTGAAAAGTTAAGGTATTTAAAACATAACCTTACCAAAGTAAACTTCGCGGAGTCTTCAATGATGAAGAACTTGAGTAATTCGGATCCGTATTTGATGTAGATGTCTCTTGAATGCTCTTCGACGGTGTAGCGGTATATGACATAATAAATTGATAACGGACCTATGAAAATATGTCCTTACAAATCTCCCCCTATGTCTAAGCCGGTACATACATAAAAAATCCGAATTATCAAATACCAAATTGCCTATACAAATCTACCCTCCCATGCATAAATTTGCAAGACTTCAAAACTGTTCTTCAATCATCTTCATCAAATCTCAAAGCTTTTCTCATCAGGGTGTGCAACATCATAATCTTCAGTCTTTGTACCTACACACATGATATAAAGAAAAACCTTCATGACGCATCGAGTTTGAAATGATATAAGAATAAAACATTAATAAATCAAATCTCCCCCATAATGCAAAAACTCCCCCATAACATGATAATTCTTTGTCCCCCTTTTTATGATGTCCCCAAATAGACAGATAAGAAGAAACAATCAAAACATGCAGTGTCACGATAAAAATGCATAGCAAATAAGAATCAAGCTACGCGCATGCAAAGGAGTATCTCACAAATTTCACAAACTATTTTTGAATTTTTTAATTTTTCATACAAAAATAAGATACCACTTTGAAAAATATGATACAAAAATCACACCATGCATTTAAACTCAAACAACCAAGTCATGGAAACGAAATGAATGGGTGTGAACACATTCGATAGGTAAATTAACTCAATCAATTATATGTGCATGATGAATACGTGTACCCCTAACGAATGAACATCAAAAGAATCCTTAGGTGTAAAAATTTGTTGAATTTCGATGACATCGTCTTATGCAAATTAACAAATCAAAGTCAAATGATTTCCACACCAATAACGTCCAAAACTATTTAGCGCTTTTTCAAGATTTTCAAGGATGTGAAAACCTGTTTAAAATCTCCAATCAAACACCCTCATATATATTTTTCTTTTAGAGGTTAATAAACTAAATTCTCAAACTTTGGAAAATTGGTGCAAAAACCTAAATGGCCCATAATTTGGCTTGAATTTATTTTTATTGCCTTTAAATTTTTTCGGGCTCTTTTAAACCTCTTTAGACCCCGAATAATAATCCTCCATTTTTTAGGGCCAATTTAATGGTGGCTTAGTATTCGCAAAGGCAAAATGAACCTTTCGTAACCCTTCCCCGTTTTCAAACAAAACATACAAACTCATAAAACGGTTTTTATATGCACAATTCCCTTATCAAATTTTATCGCGCTTGGTTCATTTTAAGGACAGGATTGAAGTGAAAACACCTAACCAACATGTGATAAGACAAGCACAATAATCAAACAAATCCGTGCATGTGTGCAATAAAGGAAACATGAGTCAAACATGTAGGAATAAACACTAAATTACATGTTAATGACTCCAAACATTATAAAGCACAAGGATGAATTGACCTATTGTCTCAAAACACTATCAAATTGTCACATGAAAATGGAATGATGTTATGAGTTGGTCATCCTAAGTGTTTACCCATAAAAGGTGCAAACAAAATAAAAACAAAAATCTTTTTGTATTTTTAAAAACATTTCAAAACAAAAAAATATATACAAAAAGTACATGTCAACACACTAGCAAATATATATCATGAAATCACAACTAGTGTATGACAGACATGCGAACACAATCATCTATATGATATGGCAAGAGAAGAATCATGTGCAAGCAAACAAGAATCAACTTGTCTAAAATCTAGCGTATCCAAAGGTGATTTCCTAACCCAAATATGTGTGAAACGTCGTGTAGAGGATTTGGGAACCACCGAAACACTAGACATAAACTTCCTAGGACATTTTCCAAGATCAAAACAAAAACGTCTAAGGTGACCTTTCCTACCACAATATGAACATGTGTAAACGGGTGGAACGACACCTATGGGTTGATCTTTTCTAATATCCTTGGAATTAGTTGACACCCTAAAATAAGTAATGGTTTTGTCTTTAGCATTAGAAGCATGAGAACACGATAAGCCATTACCATCACTATCAAACCTACTTGAGTGTATCAAATCATTTTTTAATTTCAAAATTTTTTACTCAAGCAAAGAATTAGACTCTTCTAAATTAAGGGACGCCTTTTTCAAGTTTTCAATAATTCCATAAAGCGTATCTCTCTCTCCCTTAATTAAAGCAAACTTTTCCCTAAGAGTCTCTTCACGTGCCACAAACTCATTGGCTAAAATATTTTTATCATATTTGACACAAACACAAACCATCGAATTTTTAAGGTCCTCCAATTCCTTTTCTAAAAAAAAGACCTTCTCATCACTCTCCTTCTTGGACAATTTTAAAGCAAAAAAGTCATGGTCCAAGGAAACAAATTTTTCACGATAAAAATCTCTTTGATTTTGAACCGTTTGCAAAAGATCCATTGCAGATTTACAACGAGAATTTTCTTTTTCCAAAACTTCATTTCTTTTGCAAAGATTCAAATTCAAAAGTTTTAAATTTTCAGCATGGTCATGATTTTTTTCAAAAATAGGCTCCTCGTTAAATGGGCGTTCCATTAAAAAATTACGATTTTTCACAAAATTGATTTAAAAAAAAATTAATATCACACAAATTTTGCGGAAATTAGGAATACGCAATAAATTAGCGCAACCCGCTCTGATACCAATTTGAGAGAGTGCGACTGTGTGATAATTGATTAAAATAAATTTATTCTCAAGTTTCCAATTCGGCACACTTATTTAATTAGTGTCTATTTTTAAACCAAAATAAATCAGCCCCAAATCAGTCAACTGCGTGTGTGCGTGTGTCAAACCATAAAATAAATAAGGCATGCGACACAAGCTTAAGGAAAAATCCCCGAAGGGGCAAAAGCTTTTATTTCACTATAATTTTGTAAGAAAACGGCTTACACGGGTTACAATGAAATAAGATGACATACGAAATACCCGCAGGTGCCGGTTCCGATGTTTCGACTGGAACTTTCTCTTTCCAGGAGGGCAAAAGTGAAGAAGAGAAGCGTCTTCTCCACAAGATGTGAACTTTATAAGGAATCCCTCCACAATAGCACGCAGCTCTCCGGTTGTAGAGTTCTCCCCACAAAGATAAACAGTAGCAAGGTGTGTTCTTCAACAACAAAATAATTCACTAAAGCATATGGGAGTTTTGTAAATTGAAAACAAAGAGGGATTAAACCCTAAAAGAAGAAGCCAAAAGGATTCTACAGTTTAGCAGTTTTCTGTCTGTCAAAAATAGTGGACTTCTTAATGAAAACAGACTCATTTAATGAGTATTTATATAAAAATGCACCGCTTTGAAATTCGAGCTCGTTCGAATGACATGCTATGTCGTTTGAACGACAATTGAAGGTGTTTAGAATGACCTATCAAGAGAGATTCCACGCGAGCCTGTAGAAATTTTGATACGAACACGTGGCCGCCAGTTTCGTATCATTCTGATTTTTTATGAGTTAGTTATGATTTTTCTACGAAATGGAGTCCAAAAACAAAATCTTTAGAGAAAAATTTTGTAACAAATATCCCAAAAGCTCTAAGTGAAAATTTAAGGTATTTAAAACATAACCATACCAAAGTAAACTTCGCGGAGTCTTGAATGATGAAGAACTTGAGTAATTCGGATCCGTCTTTGATGTAGATGTCTCTTGAATGCTCTTCGACGGTGTAGCGGTATATGACATAATAAATTGATAACGGACCTATAAAAATATGTCCTTACAACTTATGTATGTCATAAGATTCAACCATGACATCACAAAATGAATTATTTATGTATTTTCTCTTTTACCCCTTAAAAATTTGAGTTTCCCCTCTTTTTCATCTCACTAATTGATTCTCCCTCCTTCACTTTAATTCAAACACAAGGTTATTTTGGTAAACACATCACAAAATCCACACTTTCTCACTGCAGACATTCATATACACACACCAAAACTCATTTTAGTCCCCCAACAAAAACCCTCTCCCTCTCTCTCAGCAATAACCCATATGACCTCTTTTCTCCCCGCCTCGCCCCACCCCTTACCTTCTATTTTCTCCCCGCTACCAGCCTCAGGTTTTTTTCTCTCTCTCTTTTAGATTGTGTGATTTTTGTGTGGGTTTTACAATTTTGTTGGTGTGATTTTGTAATTTGGTAATGCTTGATTTATTACAGTTAGATCGGGTTAATTAGGGTCTGATTTATGGGTTTTGTTCTAACCATCCAGGTATACATTAAATTTTCAAATATATGTATTTGATTTTATTTTGGGAGGGAGTTGAAAATTAGGGTTTCATGATTTTATTGTTCATTATTATTCTTTAGTGTTCTTTTTATAGTTCTGGAGAAGAAGAAGAAGAAGAAGAAGTAATAGGCGTCTTTTGGGGTTTTATGAAGTGTATTTGAGTTTTTACCCTTTTCATTATAATCACCATTTGTACTTTTTTATCATATTGACATCTAACCAATAGTTATTGTTTTGGATTGCAGATAAACGCTACTAAAATGGATCGGTTCCACTGATCTCTTAATTTTGGATTTCTTCACAATGCTAGTTTTGTTGGACTGATGTTTCTTATGTGATTTTAAGATAGTATTTTCTTCTGAAATTTAATATTGATTTAATGATTTTCTTTATATTATATTATATAGTTATTTTTGGTTAAGTCCTGCCTGATTTAGATTAAATCGGAACTGATCCCATGATTTTTTTTCTTTGGTCATTAGTCCCATAACTGAGTAACTCCATTAGTTTTACATCTTGTTGCTCTTATGATTTTTAACCTGCTAACCATTCTTAACAGGTGGAACTAAACCACAAGAGTCCCTATATTATATTGATGTATGAGTTAATTATGGTTTCATTTTTGGGTGTTTTGGTGTTTTTGTTTTGGTACTATCTCTTTTCCAGTTCATTTTGGTACTTTCAATTTACCTGTGTTTTAAGGTATGTTGTATTTTTTGTCTTAGCTTTAGATCCTTATGCATATAACAAGAACATTAATAGTGTAGGAATGTGATCAAAATTTCAATGCTCGCACAAAAGATTTCTTGAAATTTCTTAACATATTGTCTCGAGTGTACGATTTGTGACAAATACTCAACTGTTCCACTCCTTCATAAAATCCAGGTATTCTAGACTAATTATTCATAGAATTAAAAAAAGAGATGGCAATTGGACAGAGGATATTGATGCTATTAAGGGAGAATTTATTGAATACTTCCAAAATATTTTTAAATCTGATAGTAATAATGTGGATAAAGGTATTCTTGATTATGTTACTTCCTTTATTTCCTCTAATCAATCTTGTAGCTTGGATGTCAATCCAAATGAACATGAAGTTTGGCAAACAGTCCTCAATTTGAATCCTAACAGTAGTGTTGGTCGAGATGGATTTCATGGTTTATTTTATGATAAATTTTGGGATATAATCAAATAAGATCTCACAAAAATAGTGCTATATTTTTTGTCTAAAGGAACCCTTCCTACTAGCTGGACTAGCACTAACATTGTCTTTATTCCAAAAGTCCAATCTCTTAATCATGTTCACACTTCAGGCCTATAAGTTTATGCAACTTTTTCTTCAAAAGCATCACGAAAATTCTTGCATCTAGACTAGCTCCTATCCTCAGTGACATTATTTGACCATCTCAAGCAAGTTTCATCAAAGGTAGGCAAATTTCCTAAAATATTATTTTGGCCAAGGAGTTGTTGTCTTTAATTGGTAGAAAATCCCATGGTGATAATGTGGTTATTAAATTGGATATGTCCAAAGCCTATGATAGGGTCTCCTGGCTATCTATTATAATTAATGGTCATATGGATGGTTTTTTCAAGTCTTTTAAGGGTCTTAAGCAAGGATATACTCTTTCTCCTAGGTTGTTCACTATAGTAGCAGAAGATTTGAATCAAGGCCTGCACAATGTTTTGATGAATAGAAAGATAAAACCTTTTTCCCACCCTAGAAACTGCCCTCTTATCAGTAATCTGAGTTTTGCAAATGACACCGTAATCTTATGTAATGGAGATAATAATAGCATGAAAAATTTGATGAAATTATTGAAGTTATTTAAAAATGCCTCTGGCCAAGTCATTAATTACTTTAAAAGCAGTTTCACAATTCACCACATTGTTAAATCTATAGAAGATATCACCAATTTTAAAAGGAAGAAAATTCCCCTTCAATATTTGGGTTGTCCCATCTTCCATAGGAGGAATAAGAACTGCTACTATGAAGATCTGATTCGAAGAATTCAATCTAAAGTGCAAAGTTGGCAACCTATATTTCTATCTTTTCCTGGTAGAAAAGTTCTCATAAAATTTTCCATATCCTCTATTCCTATTAACTGTCTATCAACTCTAAAGCCACATCTCAAGACCATCAACTACATCCACTCTTTGGTCAACAAATTCTTATGGGGAGAATCTAAAGATTATGGAAAAAGACATGACTAGATTAAATGGGACAATATTTGTTATCCATCCTATGAAGGGGGTCTAAACTTCAAATTTTATCATATATCACTAAAGCTTTTTCTTTAAAGCTTTGGTGGAATTTCTCTAACTCTAACAGTTTGTGCAATGTGTATTTAAATTGCAGGTTTCAGAATTCAGTATCTCAGTCTCACATTTTAAAAAGAATTCTTGATGTTAGAGATGAGGCAGAGAAGCATACAAAGATGATAAATGGAAAACTCATATGGATACAAACTTTCAATCGATATTTCTCTTTCAAATCAGCATGACATGCTATAAGAACATCTAAAGATGGGTCCATCATTTGCAAATACATTTGGGATAAAGAGATTCCTCCAAAAATCTCTATCTTTCTCTGGAAATGCTATCACCAAATAGTCCCAATTAACGAAATTATGCAACAAAAAGGAATTTTGAAGGCTTTTATATGTAGATGTTGAATTAAACATATATAATCCTTCAATCATATGTTTATCAATGGCTGAATTGCTTAAATTGTATGGGATTACTTTTCTAAACACTTTGGGATCAAGATCTATGTGACACCCTTCCTAATAAAATACCGAGCAATCACCCATGTACCAAATTAAAACAGGAGTCTCATACGGTTCATTCTTAGGATCACTATCGAAAAAACAAATTAATTACTAATAACCTATTAGGCTAGTGTCAAAATTTTATTTACTTAATATTTTTAAAGAACTTATTCCATTAAAACATCCACACAGTTTATATATAAATGAAACTGAGATGAAATAAAATAATCGAACACTCGGTTTAACATATTACAACCAAATCGAATGTCGCACTAAAACGCGGTAAAAGAATATATAACTACAATTGGGCTTTTGTCCCGAATGTTCTACAATACCACCTTTCTAGAATACTAGGATATAAGCGTCTAGAGTAAACCTACATGCATCCATAGCTACTGCAGCGCACGTCTTACTCGAAGGGATTATCATCCAAGCGTCCCTGTGTCTGAACACCTATATATATATATATATATATATATATATATATATAGCAAAAGAGAAGAAAAATAGATAAACGGGTCAGAGCCCGAGTTGTGAAAATATTTTGCAAGTACATAAATGCAACATTTTTAAAATATATTTTACCTCTTATTTTAATTGGTATCGCACTCCCATGAGATACCCCTCACCTCTCTTCTAATAGTTGACACCTATCGTATATCTACTACATAACCTAGTTAAGATACCTTGCCTAACTAATCCGTTTCACCAAAACTCTAAAAATCCTAATTAACCCAAGTATTAAGGGCTAAACTTCTCCCCAGTTTCAACACTATGCCATGTTTTTGCGTGGGGTGTCTTGCTAAGAGAAATCGAAACAAGGACCCCCCCGATACACTACTACTTGGCAGTGTCGATCGTCGAGATCCATTAGGCCCTCAGTACATAACGTATATATATACCCATATAAATATATATACACTCTTTACTCGGAATGAGAATAAATCCTTTTTCATTTATCTCTTTACTCTAGTTAGATATATATATATTATCTTGTTCTCATACATAGGTGATATACTATACACACAAATATAATAACCATCCCAACGAGATATAACTTGAAGATATAGTCTTAATGCTACCATCTACCAGGGAATCACTCATATACCATCCTGGGTACCAACGGTCGGAATCTCACACCGCCTTGGTAAAATAAATCAAAACGTATGGGAAGCGGTCATAGTTCATCCCCGAAAGTGAGACGAAACATACCCAACATGTCTCACCCCTAAAAAAAATCACACAATATAAAATTGGATGCAATGACCTGGGGACTATACCCTCCCTGCTCCTCAAGCCAGGGGCCTCACCCATATCGCGCAACTTCCCATGATAGCATAGAGGGGGTATGCTTCACATAAATATATATATATATATATATATATATATACCATTCAGACAAAGATCTATATACATATTCATATCATACAATATATATATTGTAATCATATCGTATATATAATCGAAATCCCTCCTCAATTATATTGTAGCCAAAATTGCCAATCTCGCATAACGATGACCACTAACCCCAAAATGTGTTCACTCATAATAACATTCCAGTATTCACACACTAAAAATACCAACCCATAAGTATTATCTATACAGACTTTCCGAAGACCTCTCTCGAACTTGGTTCGACCCGAACATTCACCAAGCTCATACCCCGGATTGTACACTAAGATAATCCAAGGTTCCCTCGTTCATTCTAAGGTTTACTCACCCTTAATACCGTCATCTAGGAATTCTAATATCATAAAAATAATCCCCCATAATAATCTCCAATTTCAATTTAACTCCCCCTAAACTCAAAGAAGAAAAACTGCCAAATTCAACGAAGGCGAATCGATTCGCCCCAAATGCGAATCGATTCGGTTTTCGTCCGAATCAATTCGGAAAGTATTTTTCAATAAGGTCCTCAAAGGCGAATTGATTCGGTATTAATCTAAATCAATTCGGTCGGATACAGCCTTACAGGTCAACTTATGCGAATCGATTCAGTCTTGACCCGAATCGATTCGCCCGGTTCATAGGGCACTGTTTGGGAGATTTTATCTTCTCCAAAATACCCAATTATTAATCCATTCTTAATTTTATGGTTTCTAACCTCAACCAACATCCCCTTCATCATCCTAGCAGTGATTTCTAACTAACACATCATTAAATTTTATTTTTCTCCCAAGGTCAGATTGGATTTCTGACTAACGATTTTGAACTCGAATAGCCTTCCGTAGAAAAATCATTACAAATGAAAAAAATTTAGAAAAATACTCGGTTGGCTGCCACGCGACCGTATCGAAAAGATGTACAAATTTTATTTTTTTACCAAGAGCCGAATCGATATGCTTCCTAGCCGAATCGATTCGAAAGTGACGTTAATCACTATTCACATTCTTCTCCAAAAATCTCAAACCTCCATTTTTGTTGTTTCTAATCTCATCCATCAACTCCATAAACATCAAATCTATGTTTTATAACTAACACATCAATTAATTGGGGGATTAAACCAATTTTTCTAGATTAATACCCAAAAACCCTTAAATCCCTAGTTTTGCCATTTCCCCCATTTCAATCCATTTCTCCACTCCATTTACATGGATTTAACACCAGAAATCATTAAGAGTTTACATTACATCAATATGTAAACTCATACTCAAATTTTCCCAAATTTATTTTTAGGGTTCTAACCCAAAATCATATAGTTTACCAACTATAATATGAGATATATACACTAAATGAAATAAACCAAGTACACACTTGCCTGGTGGATAAAATCCGAAGACCTCGAGTCGAATCCGACGATGTTTGGCCAAAATCTCCCATTTCTCTCTTCTTTTATCCTCTTCCCTTCTTATTCTCTTTCTTTCTTTCTTTCTTTATTCTTCTCCCGGCCTTATAAGGGAGAAATAAGGGGTTGTCCCTTATTAACCCAAAAATGACTTGTTTAGTCAATTACGAGTCCCTACGGGTCCAAAAATTCCTGGAACCCAATTACTACCCCCAATACACTATTCTGATTATCTCGATCATTTTGAGACCAACCGCGCAATCGAAATTTACATCCGAGTTACTTAACCCAACAAAACTTAATGTGGTATTTCCCATTAAAATATTATCCTGTGTTGCTTTACATATCCGCGACAAATAATAAAATACTCCAACTCATTCACTTAATGGAGTAAATATAATACACATCGAAATCATTTAATCCTTGAAAACTCCAAAAATTACTATTCACAATAATTTCTCAAATTTCCGAATTACACTCATTTATGAAATTTAATTATAAATAAAAGTGTGGGGTATTACATTCTCTCCCCTTATACCAGAATTTCGCCCTCGAATTTCAGATATAATCGATACTACCAACCCTAACCTAGGATCATAAATCACTCCACATCCTAACGACTCAAAGTGGAATGGTACTAAACCAAATGGTTCACAACCATACACTCGTTCATCACTTACCTCTTTCAAAGTTTATACTCTCCTACTAGATAATCTTATCTAGATATCATTATGCTACAATGCTACCTCAGTCGTAAAGTTGACTCTAACGTCACTTCGCACCTAGTGCTTCTATAATCGTATCTTAAGGAACATGTCTACACTAATGCTCGACTATTCCCATCATTCTCATCGCTTAATTTTAGGCATATTACCTCTTATATACTATGCCCCTTCTATTTGAGGTGGTATATAAAACCAACTTACCAAGGTGTCCACACACACCCTTTTAACACGTGTTTATTTGCACAACCATTGTAAACATAACACGCGGAACACCTTCTTGAAAATGGGTATCACTTTCTTGGCCTGGTGCTCACACCTGTGTATCCTCAACCACCTTCTCCAGATCCCATGCATCCTATAATTGGATGTTCAATCCTTCTTCAAGGTTAACCCACTAAGCTTCTTGTGGTTAACTCACAACTAACTGCTCACTTCGGCGCCACTAATATTACGGAACTTACATCCTAAAAATCCTAAGATCGATGCATTTTCCTGCGCACGTGAAATAAGTATTATCCTAAATATATCCCTAGTTCCTAAGACCTCTCTCAACTTCTGACATTTTCTTGGTTTCATGCATGGGATGTCTCGCAAAGTAAAATCCAAACAAGGAACCCTCCCATTACAATACTTCCTCGCATCGTCGATCATCGAGATATAATGGTCTAAGGAACACCATCGGGACGTACTAAATCGTACCTTGCTAACCTACTAACGTACCTCTCCTACTCTATCCTTCCATCTTGACGAAATACATAGCCTAACTAATTGAGGCGCCTACTCTCTACAAATAGATTACAAACATCATACCTCAAAACATGTTACCTCCAAAATGTTCCCTTTTCATCAAGGCCTGGCTATAAGCCTCAAATTCATTTCATTTACCTTACCTCACCCACATACTTGTGGTGAGAGAACAATTTCAGTTCTTCTCCAAAGAACTTATATCTATATAAGCATACAGTTAGCAAACGGCTCTCAGTCTACATTGTTTTCTCTACACTAGGTGACTAATCATCAAAACCAACATCCTTGCATTCTATAACATCTCTCCACTCCCGATGTCGTTAAGGTTCGTGTGTGGGGCATCTCGTAAGCGAAATCCAAACAAGGAAACCCTCCTAAACACTATTACTTAACTTTCTCGATCGTGGAGGTCCGGTAATTTCAAATCTACTCCTGGGATAATTCCATCTCTCCTATCGAAAAAATGTGGTCAGAACTCCTATTTCCTTCTAGGAGCCCTACCACATAGCACTTCTACTAACACTAAGTCCTTAGCGCAATCAACAAAGGGCTTAAACTCACAGCTCAACAATAAATTATCCATACCTTGAATTATATCTATACGGCCGCCACGCACTTAAACCATGATAATGAAACATCTGCTCACCGAAGTTCCATCTACCCATAATAATAAAGGCGAACTCAACCTGTATCCAGGTGAGATATCGCAACAATAACATGTTCAACCCGAGAACCAAGGATACGACAGTCTTGCAATCCTTAGCCTGCTATCGCTCCGATAATACAATAACATTATTCTTACAATAGTACTATACTTGTATAACTTATATAAAACGAGTTGTATAAACCAGATACAAATTCAAAATAGGATCCCTCTACAGCGGAAATACATACATACATATTTATATATATATATATATATATATATATATATATATATATATATATATATATATATATATATATATATATATATATATATATATATATATATATAATGTTATCGATACCGCCAGTAAACTCGAATCAGACACTAATCTAAGGCTAACAAAATACTGTGTCCCAAATCTAGTCACACAGAATATACCTCTTTTATCCAAGGTAAAGCTTATAACAATAACTTCGCCAGTCTAACCATGTTAAGGTTATCAGTATCTCAGACTTTATAACCTCGTTCCTGAAAATCACCTTCATGGTTCACTTAACTTCTTCGTCAAAACGAAACTCCACTACTAGCCATGTTTTAATGAATTCCCCAGGTTGATGTCAACCAATGGGTTTCTACAAATAAAATATTTCCATAAGTGTTAGCAACACTTCCTAGTGAGCCTATCATTCTTCTGAAGGACTCTCTCTTCGTTGTAGCTACCTTACCTCGGTATTAGGTTCACTTCTCTCTATCACTCTTTATTCACTTTCGGCCTCTAACCGATCCTTAAGTGAAAATTCAATCTGCATTCATTTTACTCTCAACAAACCAAAGGAACTAATGGTTATATCCATCTGTAAGATCCCTTTATGGGAAAAACATCCTGCTCCCCGATATATGGTGACCATCATTCTCACCATTTCAACATTGCTCCCACGAGTGAAAAATTTTCCTCAAATTTTTACATATGGGCATTTCCATAACCTTCTCTAAGCCAAAGCTTCTGAGCCTTCTAATTCCACTTAGTAATATACACTTACTTCACACGACTTGACTTCAACATATGGTCCTTATCAATGACCTTATTCCCAATTTACTTCATTGGGTAATTCAACTTTAGCACCATTCTTACTACAGCGGTACTTGAATAATTATAACTACTAAACTTTAGTAATCATTGAAACCGTACTTGACAAAAATCACATGGAGAGTGACCTCTACTGCAATCCTGGTCTCCAATTTCAACATATAGCTCCACTAAGCCCCACCTATTTATGTGGCCGTCCTTCAACGATCAACACCCGAGTCTCAAACGATCACTCAAAAGATTTACTGTAATCTTATGTAATGGCAACAGAACAAGATCTCACAAGAGGAATCAACGATCCTAATCCTAAGGCTCTATATCAAATCAAAAGCAACTCCGAAAGCATAGTACATCAGCACAAATTCCTAAAGACACTAGAACCTAATGCTCTGATACCATCTATAACACCCTGCCTAATAAAATAGCGGGCAATCACTCCTGTAACAAATTAAAACAGGAGTCTCATATGGTTCATTCTTAGCATCACTGTCGAAAACCAAATTAATTACTAATAACCTAATAGGCTGGCATCAAAATTTTATTTTCTTAATCTTTTTAAACAATTTATTCAATTAAAACATCCACATAGTTTATATATAATTAAAGTGAGATGAAATAAAATAGCCGAACACTCGGTTTAACATAATACAACCAAATTGAATGCCACACTAAAAGGTGGTAAAAAAATATATAAGTACAATTGCGCTTTCGGACCGAATGTTCTAAAGTATCTCCTATCTAGATTATAAGGATGGAAGCTTCTACAGTAAACCTGCATGCATCCACAGCTGCTGTGGCACACGTCTGACTCAAATCGATCATTATCCAAGCGTCCCTTTGTCTTGACAGCTATATATATATATATATATATATATATATATATATATATATATAGGGAAATAGAGGAAAAATAGATAAACGGGTCAAAGCCCGAGTTGTGAAAATATTTTTCAAGTGCAAAAAAGCAATATTTTTAAAATATGTTTTACCTCATATTTAAATTGGTATCGTACTCCCATGAGATACCCCTCACCTCTCTTCTAGTAGTGCACACCTATCACATATCTACTATAAAACCTAGTTAAGCTACCCTGCCTAACTAATCTGTTTCACCAAAACACTAAAAATCCTAATTAACCCAAGTACTAAGGGTAAAACTTCTCCCGAGTCTCAACATTGTGCCATGTTCGTACGTGGGGTGTCTCGCAAAGCGAAATCAAAACAAGAATAAATATACATTACATACTCATAATATTATGCATATCATAATTTAAGTCGAGATAAAATCATCGGGAATGAGAATAAATCCTTTTTTATTTATCTCTTTAATCTAGTTATATATATATATTATCTTGTTCTCATACACAGGTCATATACTATACACACAAGTATAATAAGCATCCCAATGACCTACAACTCGAGGATGTAGTCTCAATGCTATCCTCTACAAGGGAATACCTCACATACCATCCTGGGTACAAACGGTCGAAATCTCACACTGCCTTGGTAAAAATAAATCACAACGTATGGGAAGTGGTCATATCTCCTCCCCTAAAATGAGACAAAACATACCCACCACGTCTCACCCCTAATAAAAATCACACAATATAAAAGTCGATGTTATGACATGGGGACTATATGCTCCCTACTCCTCAAGCCAGGGGCCTCACCCACATCCCGCAACTTCCCATGATAGCATAGAGGGGGGGTGTTTCACAAAAATATACGTATACCATTCACACAAAGATATATATACTGTAATAATATCTAATATATAATCAAAATCCCTCCTCAATTTTATATATGGCAAAAATTGCCAATCTCGCATAATAATGACCAATAACCCCAAAATGTTTTCACTCATAATAACATTCAAGTATTCACACACTTAACATACTAACCCATAAGTATTCTCTATACACACTTACCGAAGACCTCACTCGAACGTGGTTCGACCCAAACATTCACCAAGCTCATATCCCGAATTGTACACTAAGCTAATTCAAGGTTCCCTCGTTCATTCCAATATTTACTCACCCTCAATACTGTCATTTAGGAATCCTAATATCATAAGAACAATACCCCATAATAATCTCCAATTGCAATTTAACTCCCCCTAAAATCAAAGAAGAAAAATTGTCAAATTCAACAAAGGCGAATCGATTCGCCCCAAATGCGAATCGATTCGGGCTAGTGAATCGATTCGATTTCCATCCGAATCAATTCTAAAAGTATTCAGCAAGCAGGCCCTCAAAGGAAAATAGATTCGGTCATAATCTGAATCGATTCGGCCTGATACAACCTTAAAGGTCCCCTTATGCGAATCGATTCGCCCTAGACCCAAATCGATTCGCCCTGTTCAGAGGGCATTGTTTGGGCAATTTCACCTTCTCTAAAATATCCAATTATCAGTCCATTCTTCATTTTATGGTTTCTATCCTCAACCAACATCACCATAATCATCCTAACATTGATTTCAAACTAACACATCATTAAACTTTATTTTTCTCCCAAGGTCAAGTTGGATATCTGATTAACGATTTTGATCTTGGACAACCTTCCGTAGAAAAATCATTATAAATGAAAAAAATTTAGAAAAATACGCATTCGACGCCCACGCGATCGTATCGAAAAGATCTATAAATTTAATTTGACGAATTGATTCTCTGCCTAGCCCAATCGATTCAGAAGTGACGCTGGTCACTATTCACATGCTTCTCTAAAAATCCCAAACCTCTGTTTTTGTTGTTTCTAATCTCATCCAACAACTCCATAAACATCTAATCTATGTTTTACAACTAACACATCAATTAATTGGGGGATTAAACCAATTTTCTTAGATTTTTACCCAAAAACCCTTAAAGCCCTAGTTTTGTCATTTCCCCCATTTCAATCCATTTCTTCACTCCATTCACATGGATTTAACACTAGAAATCAGTAAGAGTTCACATTACATCAATATGTAAACTCATACTCAAATTTTTTCAAATTTATTTTTAGGGTTCTAACCCAAAATAATATAGTTTATCAACTATAATATGAGATATATACACCAAATGAAATTAAGCAAGTACACACTTGTCTGGAGGCTAAAATTCGAAGACCACGAGTCCAATCTGGCGGAGTTTAGTCGAAATCTCCCATTTATCTCTTATTTTATCCTCTTCCTTTATTCATCTCTTTCTTTCTTTATTTCTTTATTTATTATTATCCCATGCCTTGTAAGGGAGAAATAAGGGTTTGTCGCTTATTAACCCAAAAATGACTCGTTTACTCAATTACGAGTCCTACGGGTCCAAAAATTCCCGAAACCCAATTACTACCCCCGGATACTTTATTCTGACTATCTCGCCAATTCCGAGACCAATCGCGCAATCAAAATTTATATCTGAGTTATTTAATCGCAGGTCACTAATTTAACCCAACACAACTTAATGAGGTTTTTCCTATTAAAATATTATCCCGTGTCGCTTTACCCAGCTGCGAAAAATAATAAAATACTCCAACTCATTCACTTAATCCCAAGAGTAAATATAATACACATCAAAAATCATTTAATCCTTGAAAACTCCAAAAGTTACTATTCATAATAACTTCTCAAATTTCCAAATTAAACTCATTTATGAAATTTAATTATCCATAAAAGTGTGGGGTATTACAATCTATTCCTCTTCTCTCAATCAAATGTTGCTATCTTCGTGGTTTAAATCATCAAATTCTCACTTTCTCCAATTTCTAATCCTTATTCTGCCAGGTATTATTCTCTGCAAAATTTTGAAGTCCAAAAACATTTGTGTTCTTCAAGGAGAGAAAATGGATAGCAATCTCATTATTAAAAATATCATCATTCTTTCTCAGTCCTGTTCTTATTCCAAATTTTTTAAATCCCCTTCTAACTCCTTTGATGATATTAAAGCTATCTTCAATATTCATAATGTTACTCCTCAATTAAACTTCATATTAGTTAAATGGTCTTATCCTTGCGATCGTTCTTTCAAACTCAATCTAGATGGGGCGTCTAAGGGTAATCCAGGAGCTGCAGGTACAGGGGGTATTCTAAGAGACAAGGAAGGAAAATTCATTACATCTTTCTCCTCTTTAGAAGGTAGTATGACAAATACCAGAGGTGAATTCTTAGCTATCCTCACTGGACATCAAATTTGCAAAGACCTTAACATCCATAGCTTGTTGATTAATTCAAATTCTCAAGTTAACATTAATATTCTAAAAGGAATCATTCCTAAACCTCCTTGGTCCCTTCTAGATATATTAAAAGATATCAATGATATGGATGTTCAAGTATCTTACGCATATTATTGGAGAGAAGCTAATAGAGTAGCAAACTCTTTAGCAAATCATGGAATTTCTACTAAGAATCTCAATATTTTTAAGTCGGTGATGGAACTTCCAAAGTCAGTTAGGGGCTTTTTACAGAATGGATGTTCTTGGCATCTCATAAATTAGGAAGTTATATCATTAAATTTTATCGTCAGATCTTTGTTGCTCTTTATGTAATGCCATCTAGGTAGGGCTTTTCTACCTATTATCAATAAAGTTGTGGTTTTCCAAATAAAATAAATAATTAAAAAATAATTAAAAAAATATTCTTAATTGTACAATGGAACAGAGTTGGAATTTTGTTTTGAAGTAATTTATCCTTAACAATTGGGTATGTAATGGTTATTTAGAGAAAATTATGCATTGGGAACGATGTTGTTCTTAGTACCTCCTATATCCATTTTTAGTACTGTGAGCTTTCTTGAGAGCGGTAAAATGCAAGAAGAAGAAAAGATGGCAAATAGAATTTAAAATATATGAAAAAGGAAGTGTTTTGAAATGTTTACAAATAGATGAAATGATAAAGTTTGATTAAGAGTTCGACTATTAATTAAATCTTATTTTCTATGTTTAATACACTAAATCTTGATCTTTTAGAAGGTAAAACTAGTCATCTTTACAACCCTTTAATGTTGTTTGAAAATACTCAAAGGGAGTGCTTGATGAGGTTAATGCTGAAAGCATGGATATTATTTCAGATAAATGTGAGAAGATTCTTTGGTTTTTATTTTAGTTTTATAATTCTTTTGGCTGAATGGGAAGGAGTTCATCTTATTCATAGACATACTTACCTTTTTTCATAAGGGAAACTTTTAGGTGGAAAGAGACATTTTTTTTACAAGACAAGGATTCACTGAAAGTTCATTTATATGATAAGGTACAATGAAGTTTTCTTCTTTTGGTAATAATGAGTTTCAGTAAACGAAAAGGCCTCCTATTGGATTTAGTCAGACATATTATTTTTACGGGGAGTTTTAGATAAAGTTCATTCCTAGATGTTTACCCATTTATCGCCTTTTACATCCATGTGTTCATAATGGGTAAAACCATGTAAATGATGATAATATCATTTAATTTTATTTTTGGACTGATTTTCTAACGAGTTTTTAAGATTAATTTATTACAGATTTACTTGCATCGCCAACATAGATTAGTTGTTTGAAGTTTATTTGGGAAAGCCCTTTCCTTAGAATTAATAATTAGGACTTTGATTTGACAATTTATATATGTGTGGTCTCTTTTTTTACACTTAACACAAAAATGAAATTTTATGTGTTGGTTTACGTATCATTTGTCTGATCTCAATATCATAGTTTGGGGAGTTATAGAGGAAAACTTTGTATTAGTTTTGTTCACCTCCCTCCACCCTTTGTCCCTCTTTGATGCCTTTGGGTTTTACCCTCTCCAAGTGTTCGGCATCTGAAACCTAACTAAAATTTAATGAGATCTCAGTTAAATATAAAACACTAGAAGATGGACGAAGATGCGTAATACGAAAAAAATAGTTCTAAACATATGTCTCTATATAAAAGGAACATAACGCTGACAACATAATAAGTCCATACAGATTCTAAAAGATAGTATAACTTGATGTCCAAATACCAACCATGACACCCCGCGTAATTTAAAATCGATTGACTAGACCTTTATTAAAATTAAACGATAATCCAATATGATCTCATTCTTAGCATAATTGGCATAACAAATAATAAATACAACCATTATAAATATGAACCAATAATGACAATAGAATAGATAAGAGTGTAATCATGAATAACTTATACCAAATAAACCATTAGTTCCCACAAATAATATCAACGTAAACATACAACTAAGAATTAAAGGAAAATATCCAACTCGAAAGTAAAGTTCTATCCATCGACGGGCAACAACCCAAATAGAAATATTGAAACTGAATCCTACCTCAATAAAATTAACTGTGGGGGATACAATCAAATCTAACCGCATCCACAGCTACTGTACGCAACAACATGATGAGGAGATTAACCTTGTTGTCCTTACTGTTAAATACATGGGGTTTTGAAAAAATATAATTTCCAGTGGGTCAAATCCCAAAAAATATTTGAAAGTACTTACAACTATTTAAATGGTTTAAATGTAAAGGAGACTTTTCCAGTGTGTTACTTTCATAATTAACTTTCTAGTCACATTCAAACGAGACTTTTCCTCGCCTCTCGTCTATAGTGCGCCCCTAATGCATTTTTTTTCTTTTCGTAATCATGCTACCTAGTTTAACTAGGACAATAATAGCTAACAAATATAACTTAACCAATAGTAATCATTAAGTAATATGCAGAACCTTCACTAGGTATATTTTCATATGTATTACATAGCTACACACATGCTATAATTAAATATTCACATAACTATCTCATATACACGTATAAATATATCACTCACTATATACGTATATACCGTATCTCCAAAGCAAAACCTCGCAGATGCATTCCCTGTGTGCTATTAGGCTCCAAGTATAGCATGTACCACAACTGGGCCATCAGATCAAAATCTCACCACCAAACCCAAAATGTAAATACAATCATTGAACGGGGCCATAAACATACGTCGGAGGGTCACAACCATACCATATCACGCCCATTCGGTCTCTAAACCAATACCTATTCTGACACATGGATTATGGCCATGCAACAAAACTACGACCTAGGGAATCAATCCAACACCCATTGATCAACGCCAGGTTAGATTGCCCACTTCGCGTAACCTCCTAACAATAGCACTTCCGAGTAGGTACGTTTCAAACAAATACATAAAATCACACTCATACATATATAAGTAACCCACAATATATATATATATACACTTTTAACTACGTACTAAAATTCCACATTGTACTAGCCTACCAATCCCGAACTCTGAACCGACTTCCTAATTTCGAATCAAGTACTCACTCACTTGTAATCCTATTTACATAGCTCGAATCAAATTTATTAGCTGGTGTAAACCATGCACTAATCCTCTGATAATGTTCCACAAAAATCCCAATATACTATAAAAAATCATGCGCACATTTATCTAGCGTTAATGGGTCAAAATAACGCAAAACAAAATTCAGGACAGACCAATCAATGGAACCGATTTTTTAGAAGATCGAACTGGTTCGGTCCAATGAACTGATTTGCTCTCCCAGTGAACCAGTTCGATTTGTGGGGTTGCCTTTCATATTCAACATCATATTTTCACCTCCCAAACACATCAATGGACGTCGCAAGACTCCTAAAACATTAATTTATGATCCCAAATACATATATAAACATCCCATATGTATTTTAAACCCGAATTCAACACTAAATCCCAAGGATTATTAATCATTGATTCAATTTATTCAATATAGAATTGATCAAAACTTTAAAATCTATTAATTTAACAACCTATCAATGTTAATCATTATCATATTAATAATCCCAGATTTAAACCAAGAATTTCATCCATATCAATTCTCAGTCATGTAAACATGTTAAACATAAATCAAATCCTCCAAATTAATCCCCACGACAACATCAAAAAAATTGAGATGAATCATTTATTAACTATGAACATAATTAATTACAGAAATTCATATCTAAAGCTAGTAAACACTTGCTTTGATGGATACAAATACGAAGCTTGAAACGTTTTAGATGATATCATTCCGGATATGGCCCTTCCTTTTTTCTCCAAGCTTTCTTCCACTATTTTCTTCACTTTTATCTTCTCTTTTAATCTCCCCCTTAATCTCCACTAAGCAGGGATTAAATGAGGTTCCCCCACCCTGCTAAACATTAAATATATTTTAATTAAGCCCTAATATATTATTTGGGTTAAGCTCTAAGGGCAAAAACACAACCGTGCCCCTATGGGGGACCTTGTATGTCGAAAAAGACTTGAAACCCAACTACAATCCCCAACTACCTATTCAGGACTATTTGGACTCGTTTCGGATCACCGGTGCACTCAAAAAGACAATCTGAGTAAACGTGTTAAAAATGTTTCACCGTTTCATTAACCAGGCCCAACACGTGCGTACAATACGCATCGCCCGTAAACCATTTAAATTCGTCATTTTAATTCTCTTACGGTAATTTGCATAACTACTTACTTATTACATGATAGTAAATGATCTTAATCATAAATATTAATCATAAACTCACCAATTAATATTTAACAAACCCAATTTTAATTTCATAATTAAATTAATAATTCAATGCACACGTGGAACTAAAATACTCTCTAAAGTATGTGGTATTACACAACGTCAATTGCAGCTAGAAATATCCTATGAATGTATATTTCACACAATAATGTCGAATAAAGTAAATAGTTACAATCACACAGTGAGATAGTAGGCACGTGGTTCAGCAACGTCCTTACGTCCACGAGCTATTTTCTTCCTTTATTGATTGATTCCATAAAATAAAGATTACATGCACCTTTTTCCAAGGGCGTGGGTGACATTTATAGAGAATCAGTTTAATCCAATTTCCAAATTTTCATTGACCACCCTCATTCTGTCTCGATCTCTTAGTTATGATCATTGTCGACTTGATTGGACGAGTGCAAGCTTGTCCTATATGGCTACAAGATTACCATATGCATATGGCGTAACAATCGAAACGAATTGGTCATGAAGTACTATCCTAAGATGCATAATAGGCATGAAGTACTATCCTATGCTGCATAATAGGCATGTGTAAACATTGTAATAGTCTTCTCAGTACACGAATTCATTACTTTATACAAAAATAGGCATAGATTTGTTGATTTGAATGCAACGTTGTGGTTTATATTTTTAAAATTACATAGTTTACATGAATTGACATATTAGTCAATTGTGTTGGTCAATGCAATATGGAAGGACTTGTCTTTTCACGTCTAAACATGAATCCACTTTCTTTTTTTTCTTAATTTATAATTTTTCCATTTTTAATAGTGGTCAGTATTAATCCTAAGTTGCTAAAGCACATCACGTGATAGATTTATCTCCAAATGGTCCTACATAGACTTGGTCTACTCCTACTTGCGATAGAAGAACTGCATTCAACTGAACTCCTCCATCTTCTCAACAGTTTCTTTCTCCATAAAAATAAGATTGACATAAGACTTTTTCAGCAATTGTTATTTGATTCAGATGAAATCATGTGTAGCTTTCTCTTCATGTAAACATCTATATAATAAGGCTTAAGCCTTCACAGTAATGTTAAGCTTTGAGATATAGTTTAATATCAAGTTGTCCATCTCTCTATATTTATAAAAATCTTCATGGCATCAGAGCAGTAAAGCTCTCATGAGTAATCTCGATCCTGATATTCCGTTTCTCTGGCACCGGTAGCCACCGTTCATTGCTACCGTCCACTGGGTTCAAAACTTTGGCATATCCATCCTTAATCATTTCCTCGGTCAATCAGTTTTGTGCAACAAGTCAAGCTCTCTCCAAATCTAATGCTTTATCATATCCACGTGTTTGTATGGCCTTCTATTCAAGCTCATTCCAGTGTAAGAGACATTATTTTTTTAACGCTGCCACTTATTTGGAAGACTCCAACTAGCCGCTCTCGTTCTTTTTAGGTCATTATGAATCAAGAAACCTTATAATAGGTGATATTTGACATGGTATTAGTGGTGATCCTTCCATTCCGCTTGATCACACTCACCATGATGCATTTATTTTATATATAGAATAAATGAATAAAATTCAAGCTCGTTTTTTTTTTTTTTTTTTATTCAAGCTCGGTGTTTGCTTCCATACCCACACAGTAGACAAATAACTCATAGTTACTTTGACTATGAAAGACTCAGTTTTTATCTTTTTCGGATCAAGTTTATTTTTTGCATTCTTACAAAAGTGATTATCATGAATTCAATGTCATGTCTATGGTTTCAATTTTTGGACATATTACAACTACTGCACATATTACTTTTCTCCGTGACAAGCTTGGTGTACTGTCTCCATCCCACCGTCGCTTGATGTGTATTAAGCCTAAGTTGCTAAAGCACATCAGGTGATAGATTTACCTTCAAATGGTCCTACATAGACTTTGTCTACTCCTACTTCCGATAGAAGAACTGCATTCAACTGAACTCCTCCATCTGCTCAACGGTTTCTTTCTCCATAAAAATAGGAACGACATAAGACTTTTTCAGCAATTGTTGTTTGTTTCAAATGAAATCATGTGTAGCTTTATCTTTATGTAAACATCTATATAATAAGGCTTACACATTCACAGTAATGTTAAGCTTTGAGATACAGTATAATCTCAAGTTCTTCATCTCTCTATATTTATAAAATTCTTCAGTCAGCGTCGTGGTTACAATAGTTTAGCGGTATCTTTGTACACACATATTTTTCCTTGTGATCTAGAAATTTATGAACTCTAGGTTGCGATTTTAAAAATTTAACAAAACATAATGTAGGTCATGTAATATAGCATTGTAACAATGTTATATTACAACATAAATGTATTATATAAAATGTGGGACTATTATATTTGAAATTTTTTACATGTTATATTAGATACATAGACCGAATGAATACCCTTCACCCTATCTGCTTTATACAAATTCACAATAGTTTAATTTCTTTTGTTTAAAACGCAATCTATGGAAAATCCAATCATTCTCTACTAACTTTAGTAGCCTAACCTATCACCGGGGTGGTTTACTTTCATATGGTTATAAATAGAGATTTTCAAACATGTGATAAGAATAACTATCATTCAACAAGTCGCAGGGACGAAGCAAGGATTTAGTATGAACGGGGGCTAATTTAATGGTGATTTAGAGAGGTTCAGTCGTGGGGGGCCCTGGCCCAAATTTTTTGATGTTAATTTTTAGTATTATCAAATAATTACTTACATATTTATTGGATTAAATAGAATGGTAAATAAAAATTGAATGAATAAAGATTTTAAACACAAATTTAGCATCAATAAATATATAGAGGGATCGAAACAAAACATATATTTTTACACCCAACAATATTCCTAAAGTTAGTCCTTAAATTGACCCTAAAATTTAAACCAACAATAACACTAAAATTAACTCTAATAGACATTAGCAATTTAACCCTAAAATGAACCCAAAAATTTAATATATATACATATACACACACACAGAGATAGAGAAACAAGAAATTCCTAGGTGTAATCACTTTTTAAACTTATATTTTTTGAAAATTCTTATGCGTGTCTTTTTCGAGAACCATTTGATAAGCCAAGGTGATTGGCAAGGTGTAAATATGAGTTTTGAACTCGGAAAAATGATGCATGTTTTTGTGTGACACGAATAAGTCACGATACTTTGATTATCGCTAGATTCGCGTGTGAGACGAGTTTAGTATAAATACCAATAATGCTCTTATTATGTGTATATTTTTCCTGGTATAGCGGGGTTATCTTGGTATCATCCGCGGGGTGACCGGGTGTATTGATAGTGGTATATATTTTTATTAAGATTACTCGTTTTAACGATGTGTTATATGGGTATGATCTTGTCTTGGGTATGGCTTTATAGTATTGGTTAGAATGATAGTGGTCAGATATTGTAAGGATTGAGTTGCTGCTCTTGTGTAGGATGTGTTGTTTTGGCGATATATTACATGCGAGAGGGTTGAGCTCGCATTTATATTATATTATTATAGCGACTTTGGAGAGTATAGGTATCTCAAGATAACTGATCCCAGTGTGTAGGAACTTTATTAATATGATTCGGGGGACATTAGATTCACTGTTGAACGGAGATATTTCACTCGTCATTATGTTTAGCACTCAGGATTTAGTGATATGAAGAGCGTGTCGTCATATCACTCATTTAGAGACGTGGGAGTTGAGATTTATATTTATATGTTTTAGGACAGGATCTTGAGGGCCTCGGTCGTGTGTTTGAGGGATTATGGAATGTGATTACCACTAATGCTAAGTGGTTCTTCTTTGAAAGAAGGATTGCCCCGGTGAGAGGTACTGCCCAATATTGTTGTGAATCAGGATGAGATCCTTGAACCCCACCTCTGATATATGATTTCAGGAAGCAATGGGGATGACGTTTTTTTTTATAAGTCGTGTCATATATAGCCCGATGAGTAGACGGGCGGTGATTGATGACTAGTAAAGTGGTATGAATGTGATTCTGGAGTCATTGCAGTTAGCTTATTTTTTCAATTGATCAAACTTATAATTTAAGTAAAACTTGGTATGGTAATTGGGAAGAGAAATTATTGAATAGCAGAGTTATGTGTAGCCAATTGTACCTATTCGATGTGGACAGGGTGCCTCTTAAGGTTTGGTGTGGGAAAGCCTGTCCATTCTCCCTCTAGTTATTTAGAGGTGAACAAATAAATAGACTTTTGGATCGAATGTGATTTAGAGACCGTTGTGAGAAGGGCATTAACCACAAACTATTGAGATGACTTTTGAGCGTCGTAAAAGTTATATTGCCATGAGCTGGGATTTGAAGTACTGACAGGAGTGGTCCGATGTTTTTATGAATTTCTCTCAGGATGAGAGTTTTTTGTTGGAATGAATATGGGAAGCCGGTGCTTAGTGATGCGCGGCCATCCAATAGAATTAAAGTGATAGATCCAGTTATCTATAGGCTCGTCTTGTTTCGATGTCATTGGTAAAAGAACAAATTGTGATGTGTTGTTAATGAGGTAAGAGCTTATAACGGATGGAGTGTATCGGTTTGGAGAGAAATGAAAAAGCTTATTGTAAAGGTAGGGCTATAATGGTGAAGCCTTTAAAGTACTTGGTACTACTAGTGGGCATATAGTGGAGTAACCCTTATGGTAGTATTATTTTATTCTGAGTTCTAGAGGATGTTGTGATGTTAAAGATCTAGAACCTTAATTCCAGTTGTATTTGAATTTCAAGGAAGAAATTCAGTTGCAAGGGGGGAGAATGTAATACCCGTTACTTTTATGGATAATTAAATTACATGAGTGCGCGCAATTTAATAATTTAAGAATTTAAAGTAAAGGTTATGGATTATTTTTATTTCATGTCGCAGGTGAAGAAAAGCGATAGGTGATGTTATTTTGTTTGAAAAATACGTGTGAAGTTGTATTCCATATAAAAAGGCATTTTTTTATAAGTGACTCGGAAGGGGATTTCGAGTGCACTCTTGTTTCCAAAATGGATGGAATAGTCAGAATAGATTACCCAGGAGTAGTGTTTGGGTTTCGGGGACTTTTTGGATCAGTAGAGGCTCGTATTTGTGTATACGAGTCAATTTTGGGTTTAATAAGGGGACAACCCCTACTCTCTCATTATAAGGCCGGGAGAGAAAGAAAAAAGAGGAAAGATAGAAGGAAGAAGAAAAAGGGAGCTTGCGCCAAGCTCCGGAGGATTCCCTGCACGAGGTCGTCAGATTTATCCAACTGGGCATGTGTTTAACTTGCTTTAACGATTTAAGTGTGTTCATTTTGCATATTATAGTTGGCAATGATAAACTATATGATTTAGGTTAGGATTTTGTACAAAAATGAGTTTTGGGGAGAAAATTTCATAACAAATGGATGTGATATGAATGCTAGATAAAATCTAAGCTTGAATCCATGTAAATGGTGTAAAATTTGGTGTGGAAATGGATGGGTTGCATAAATAATAATTATGGTTTAAATTCTTAGAAGTGGATGAATCCCATGTAGTTTAATGGTGGTGTTGGTTGTAAATAAGTGTGTTGAAATTTACATTGTTGGTTTGGGTAATTAGAAACTCTGAATCATTGATTGGAGGAGAGTTTCAAGGAATTTCAGGGAAAGCAAAAATCTACACAGGCTGGACCTCTAAACAAATATACTAAAGCGATGTGTTAAACTTTGATGAGTTTCAATTCCATGCTCTCTAGAGAATCTTTATGTAACCTAAGGAGTGATGCCTTTATTTTTAGTGAATTCTAGATTTTTGCTTTTACTTTTGGTGACAAATTATTTGTGTGTGGATTTGTATGATTTAGTGGAAAAGTGGTGTGTATTTTGAGATATATGGGGTTTGTACGATTTAGTCAATGAAATATCTGTATAGAAGCCAATATCATAATTCTACTTGATATTAGAATTGTGATGCTTACCCATACGGGTTTCAAGGACTATTATGGATGAATTGACATCCTTCCCATATCTTGTACAAAGCGCAGTATGCATATTTATTCTTAAGGATATTGGCATATTATAGAGAATGTATAAATTGGTTGTGAACTGTGGATTTGGCTCATTTTCGGGTCTCATTCATTTAAGTGTTCCTAATAGTTAGACAAGGTTATACAACCATCTGTCAGCCAATAAGTATTAAACAACACACAATACACATCAAGGAATTATTTATGTATGTCGTATTTTACCTTATTTGTTATGACCCCATCCCAAAATAGTAGTGGGGAACGAGTGTGTTGACATGACATGAAGCCAAAAAATATTCTGACTTAAATTATTTCCTTAATTAAATGCAAAGAAAATACAATTAAATGGTTATGAATCGTAAAATACTGAAATTAAAGGAATTACGTCGTCAGATATTTCTAAAATGAAACTTCATTTATATTATAATAATAACGAGTTACAACTTAAGACGAACTTTAAAACTTATTACAAGAGAGCCAAACATGCTCTATATGATATAACAAACTTTTTGCTTAAAATAACAAAAAGAGCTTTAAAAGCTGAATCTTCCATATAGTCCTTTTGCGTTCCCTCCAAGCCTACGTATTTATTGAAAAATGGTTAGTTATACACCATCGGCTAAAAGTCGGGTGAGGTTCAATCTCCAGACATTCCAAGGTTTTGTTCAGAAAATTGATACCTATTCAAATCCAAAGAGTAAATATATACATACATGGATTAGAATTTGCTGCATAAAATTTGAGATGTCAGTTTGTAGAAATGAATAGCATAGAATAGAAAAGATACGACAAATAAATTGAAATATCTTTTTCTTTCAATCATATCATTTTAATGGCAAAGTACACTCTAATACCGTATTATTCCCCGGTAGTTGAGGGTCAATCGAATTTGTTCGTCATAACTCCTTATTTAGGGCACACCAGCGATAAGCCAGCTAGGAAGGTCAGTCATTAAGCGAGGTCCCTTAGGCCGAATGTTATTTCCAATATTCAATTTCATTTTCAAAACTCTTTTTTTAATCGGTATGTCTCTATGGACAAATATAAACATATCATAAGGAATCAATCATCGATATTAGATGAATATTTAGAATAAAAGCAGCTCACCCTATATATATAGCTTGCATAATATCATATAATTAAAACACATAAGGAATGTCAGAGTACTCACCTAAAAAGAGGTTTGAAGTTATAGGTATCGAGTCGTGGATCACTAAGGCGAAATTTCTTCTTAAACTTCCCCGTACTTTCTCTCACTATTTCTCTCTGATCTTTTGAATGAATTTAGGGTAATAAATGACCCCAAGGGCTTTATTTATAGTTTTCAAATTTATTTGGGTGTTGACACGTGTCTAGCTGACCAAGCCTTTGCAACGACGAGTCAGCATTGAGGTGTCACGCAATGGAGGGGTCTTGCAGCCTTATTTCACCGAAACGTGACACTTGTTTTAGCTTTATCTATTTGGATGACATGTGTAAGCACGGGGTGTCAAGCATAAGGTGGAAAGGTGTTAGGGGTATAATGGCCATTTTACTCATTAAGGGCATATTGGTTATTTTACACCATACATTTTCAATATTTCTTATGGTTGAAAATATTTTATTTAAAAAATGGTCCTTCTTGTATTTTTATTTTAGTCCCTAAAACTTTCTATATTTAAAATCAAGTCACTAAAGTTTTATAAAATTATATTTACAACCCCAAAACTTATCATTTATCTTAGGATATATTATAAGGCTTTGATTTAATCCATTTTGATGAAGAATGAGGTTATTTCAAAGTGTTCAAGTTGGACAAACTAAAATCCCCTTCCAACCAATCAAAATATAACACATGATGTGGTAATAAGACAAAATATGACTTGAAGGATGACAAGATTCGTAATTTCGGTATAACTTCTTACTCGGACCTCCGTTTAACACATCGTTTGTTGTGTTACAAATCTAGTTCATATATCTACAACTTTTTAGTTTTAGCTCAATTCAATTTTATATTATATTGATCAAAATGAGTTTCTAATATGAACATTCCTACTGAAAAGTTAAAATTTTATGTTTGTAACTAATTTGAAATTTCATGAGTTATGAAGGGAGGATTAGACTAAAAATAATAAATTAACATTATCCATAATAACACATTGTCCATATCTCATATATAATAATAAAAAATTTAAAACAAACTATATATGAACATATAAAAGTGGGTTCATTACATTATTAGAGGCTTTTAGGTTTTCTCAATGTAGTTTATGGAAACTTCATTTGTATTGTGAAATATTAAATGGTTCATAGGAATATTTGTTCTGGTTTATGTAGTTATTTGTTCATAATGGTGCTCAAGATATATAGAAATCGTGGGATTTCAATTCATTAATTGAATTGAAAATGGTTTTATGCTTACTTTTAATATCTTATTTTATATTTGAATTTTAATAATGAAGAGATAAGTTGATGATATTGCTGAGTTTGGCTTTATATTTTTTTCGTAAATTTATTTAATAATTTTTTTAGGTTTGATCTCTATTTTCCTGTTTATATGTATTTTGATATAGATAATGTCAGTTTGAATTCTCAGCGGAAAGTTTCTCGCTATGTTTTTCAATTGATATTGATGTCATATATAGATGAGTACATACATGGGTGTCACAGATAAGTGAGAGTTGCGAGACACTAGGGATTTCGAAAAAAATTGGAATGTCATAACATTTTTAATATACTCCGAGAAGTACTAAACAAAACAAATAACAACTGAAAAAAGTTTGAACAGGTATACTGAACTAAGTAATTGAACAAAGTCTGAACAAGTCTCCCAGAACTAATGAACTAAAAATCTAACAACTGAACGAAGTTTGAATAGGTATACTGAACTAAGTAGTTGAACAAAGTCTAAACAAGTCTAAGGCTCTAAAAATTTATGTTGAACTTTTGAATTATGATCTTTAATAAAGTTATTCAGCTGGGTTTAGCGATGTAATTTGAAATCTGATTATTTACTAGTGTTCATGTGGATATTAACCGTTTTGGTTTACTGCCACCCTGTATAATTTTAGCCACAATGTATTCATTTTGGCTGAAAAATTTAAATACATTTCCCCACAGCGTAGATAGAACTTGATTAAATCGTTCTTAATAATAGTGTGATTTCAAATATTTGATTTGTTCATAAGTGTTTTCCCAAAAGTGTAAAATGATGTAATTCGAGTCATCACTAGATGTTAAGTTGTTTAAACGGGGGTGTATTAAGAGCAATTGGCCTTAAACATCTTTGTTATTCCTACAATTTTTCGTGTGGCATGATACATAGACATTGATAAGTTCATGATACACGGAAATAGATTATTTGTTAGTTTTGTCTACGTAATATTAATTTGTTATTTTATTGAAGATGAATATATTTATATTTTAACCTTAGAATTATACATAAGTATAAATAAGTTCCATTCTTTTAATTTATTCTTAATTGATGACATTGTTGCATAACTGCAGGAACATGGCTGATAGGAAAAACGGATGCTTTAGATTCAAAGTCTTGCGGATTAACTATATCATGAAATGGATACATTTATTTTGCATATGATAATGTACAGATCGCGCATCGCGCGGGTTTTCAACTAGTATACGTAAAAACTAACATGCAAGTTCAATAATGACAAGGCAATAAACAACTGTGGAAAAGAAATGACACACCTGGATAATGACAACTTTGCCATAATGCTTTGCCTAGTTTCCTAACAAAAACAGCCACCGAAATCTATTGTCAATACAGGTCGGACAACGAACACGGCCCTTTGGTTCGAAAATAAAGGCAAACCAATCTACAGTATGCAAACATTTTAATTAAACATGAATCCAATGTTGGCCCATTGATGCGAAATGTTCTATGTTGTCTTCGACTTAGCCACATTTAGTGGGAAACCGTTTACATTGATTGAGAAATAAAGTTTCAGAATTAACCGTAAGTTTCTAAAGAAGTAAAAATGTCAACCACATTTTCCCATAAAATATCCACTTTAGCAAAAAGTAGACATTTTGTATAGGTGTCTGATGGATCAGTTTCTGCAAAGATGGAGATGTATGCCTCACTACCTCTCAAAATTTCCTATATAAAAATCACTTCAGCGTTTTTTTTTGGTAGGCAGAAGTCCATGCATATTGACATACCAACTCTTCCAATTTGTTTTTTCGATAGTTGTTTTTCTTGTGAGTGTTATTATTCAAAGAAGATGGCTCTGAGTGGGACATTGACTGCGAGAACAATCATAAAATCTCAAAATTTCCTAAATAAAAAAGACAGAAGTTCATGTATATTCTCACACACCAACTCTTCCAATTTGTTTTTTCGATAGTTCTTTTTCCTGTGAGTGTTAGATGGCTCTAAGTGGGACTTTTGATGGAGTACTTTTTGTCATAGCAAGAAAAAAATTTGTCATTATTATGTTTACATTATTTTTTTACAACATTGACTTATTATGTTTACATTATTATTATTTTTTTGTTTCTTAATTTTTGTTTGTAATGTGTGAAAGTCTAGCAAGTAATCAGGTGTGAATGTTTAGCAAACAAAAATGAAAGGCATGTGGTTTCAACAGTGCACATTCATGCAATTAACTAAAGAGGAGTTTTTCCACCAGAAAAACATAAAGAGGAGTTTAACGTGTTTGTTAACCCGTGTAAAAAAAACATACTTAAGTGATGTGTAGACTTTATCTTTAGTGAAAGATGAGGTACATGAACTGTTTTCACAATTTTTTTTTACACACAGTATACGCCTCCCAGAAAAATGATGACTGCAAGAAAAATGATGACTGCCCATGCACATTTTTGATTGGTAATTATTGCGGGATTAAAATCTGAGGATAGAGAACGCGTGATGTTGTTTTGCATTTTGCATATGTGGCAGGGTAGTAATCGAATTGAATGAGAGAGAATGCATGATATGGCAGAGATACAATGGGAACACACCTATTCAGTCCGTAAAATATAAAATTCGGGAGGGAGTATAGTTTTTATGCAAATCAGTTTGTATTTTAGGAGTGTGAATTAAATCTGTATTAATTAAAAGTAAATTTAAAAAAAAAGAATAAGTATGTCTATAATTTATTTCATACTTTTTACGTTCACTGCAAAGTGACATATATCCGATTCGCATTTTTAAAATACAAATCAATCACCTCAAAAACAGTAACATATGTATATAGGGGTCATATACCAAATAGTCCTTTAAACATCTTTTAATACATGTATTGTCTAATTATTTTTATTTTGCACCGAAAAGTTCTTCACCATGCCAAAAAGACTTTATCATGCTGCTGGCGTGGAGCTTTAAAGATAAGAGAATAATAGATTTTTTTATACGAAATAAAAAGCTTGGACTAAATGTGTATTAAAAAATGTTTGAAGGACATTTTGATATATATATATATATATATATATATATATATATATATATGCTCTTGTGCGGACTTGTCCATATTTTAAGAATGTTGACCGGACATGTGTCACCTAACGGTGTACCTATAAAATATCTCCTAAATAATAGGCACACTTTCTCTCTTCTGGATTCACCGCCAGGTGACACATATCCGGTCCGAATTCTAAAAATGCGAACTGATTCGTGAAAGAGAAGGATTATATATATATATGATTGTATCCTATACAACTAGTTGAATGTTAGTTATTCCCATCACCTATTACAACCCCACTTCTCTATTCAATTTGATAGAGAGAAGTGGGGTTGTAATTGGTGATGGAAATAACTACCGTTCAACTAGTTGGATAGGATTACTTGTGACAAATAGACGATTATGGACGGATCAAAATGGATACGGATAAATTTGGGCATGTCAAAAGCGGATCGGACAAAATAATTTGGACGGGTTGGATCGGGTCAAATCCGGGTCAGGTCGGGTTGACCCCTTTTTTTTTTTTTTTGGAAAAAAATTTATTATACCATATACGGATAAATAAGGTATAATAATTTTGAAAAAAATATACAAGTAAATACTTAAATAAAAAAAATCTTCAAACTCTTTAGTAATTTCAGTTTTATTTTTAAAAGGTTCCAAAATCATTTTGACCCGTCAACAAACCGCCTTATTGGATCACTCAAATCATTTTGACCCACAAACACAATTAATGGACCTCAAACACATTATTTTGAGTGAATTATGAACGATTTCATTCTCAAGAGCCCATATTACCGGGCCTAAATAAAATATAGCCATGTCTATTCTCCAACTCATTTTTAAATTCTAACTTTATCACTTTCTAACCATCATTAGTTAGGAGTCTCCTATAGTTATGTAAATATCATAATGTAAAATGAATAATAGTTTCTTTCAGTGCCAACAAAAAACAATTATTGCTCCTCTATGGGTCATTAGACTAAGAGCATTTTTGTCAATTTTCTTTTGAAACGAGTGGAACAACTGAACATGGAACTGGAATCAATATTTGATTACCCCATTGAAAAATCGAGTTCAATACTGATTTATACCATGCCCAAATAGATGTAATTGCAGTTAGTTTTCTTTTTCTAGTTTTGTTAACCATTTTTTTAAGCAAAAAAAGTACATTATTAACTACAATGATTAAAACCCGCGATGATGTGGATGACATCTGATGGATATGAATCATATCTATATCCTCATAATCTTATCATCATTTCACCCTATCTATATGGCTTTAGTTGTAGGGGTATGCATAAATTATTCTCACTGAGATTTATGATTTAATTGTCACCAGAATTACCGTAACTTGGTTCATTCATTTGAAATGATTAAAACTACTATGTAGCCCCTGAACTACTCTTATTGTAATATTTTGTACGTGAAATACTTTTGTCACAGTTAAGACTATAACTATGTGGACCTTGCATTGTTATATCTTTTTCTCTTGTCTTTTTCATGAAATCCAATCGAATATTATGCCTGCCTTGTAAATTGGGGCAAAAACATGTTTTATTATTCCGAAAGAATAATCTGTACCCCAATAAATTAATAGAAAGTAGAGGAGCATACAGATTAGTTCCTCTAAAAAAGTTTTTGGACTCTAAACTTAGGATAACAATTTTTTAAATGCTTAGGTCTCTCAAACATCAATATACCCAATACTTCCTTATTTTAAAAGATCTGCACCACCCACTCATTTACCCAACACTCTCTTATTCTTGATCAAGACCATATGTCGTGAACTTTTATTGTTTTATTACGATCTTGAATCGCGAGTCCCTATCATCGTAACCCCCCGTATTTTTGGAGATATTTAAATTACATGTGTCAAAGTAATTTAGTTATATTATAAAAGGGAATGAGTTAAATAGTAATAAGCGAGAAACAGAGTAATAATTATGTGTTGTTATAATTACTTATGTAATATTATTTTTTCTTATGTAATAAGTAAATGAAATTGTATAATTTTATAACACGTCGTAAGTGCGTAGAAGCGACTAGGTCGACATGATCTTATTCGGGACGCACACGTGGGATGATATGGGGAATAAGATATGATATTAATGTTTGGTGACATGGATGGATAATTCTAGTTCATGGTTGATCGAGAATAGGTCAAAATAGTCAGAATTAAGTACCCGAGGATAGTAATTGGGTTTCAAGAACTTTTTAGACTAGTCCGGACTCATATAGGGGAATTTCAGCTATATTAAATTCGCCTAATAACCTAATTTCCCAATTTGTCATATAAAATAAGAGGGTTGGTCTGGTGAGGTAGCCAATTCATTATTCTAAAACCCTAAGATAGGAGGAAGAGAGGAAAAATAATAGAAATTAAGAGAGCTCTAGAAGAGGCCAAATTTGGAGGTGATTCGAGGACTCCTAGCGTTAATCCATCACACACGAGGATGATTCAGACCCTACGAACAATTTAAAGAATCTAATTAACTTGCTTAATCAGATTTGCAGTAATTCAATTCAAATTACAGTAGGTGCTATGAAAACCAATTTTTGGGTGGGTGTTTGAATGTAAGTGGGTTTTTGTGGAATTAATTCCATAGTCACCTGTCTAAATTCATGTATGGTGTTATTTGATGAATCTCACCTGATAAAACATAAGGTCTTGAGAGATATTAGTAGGTTTGATCATAGTTAGATGGGTTTTTGAATTAAAACTATATTAAATTGAGGTGTTCATAATCAAGACTGGTAAGCATAGATTTATTTGATGATTGATGATTAAATCCTTCAAATTAAGATGATTGTTAGGTATTAAAATCATTTAAAAGATATCCCATTATGTTTTGTATTGATGGGGTAGTGTAGAAAAATGAATTGAAGGGTGATTGGAACTGAATTTGGGGAAAAACATAACTGATATGTTGCCCAAATTCAAACTACATCGTTTTTTGGTAGAGTGCCAAAGCGAACCGTTTCGCTTCTTGTTTTCTTGTTTTGTGCTAGCTGGTTTGGCTATATGGGACAACAAAGTATGTTTTTTTAAGGTTTGGTAATCGAGAAAATTCGGGTTTGTTTGGGTGACCCATAAAATAGCATAGGCATCTAGAAGTGACCTTATAAGTGTGTAAACTACCTTCGGATCATAGGGTATATTCGGAATTAAATTCGCGGATGTGAGATGAATAAAACTGTGAGTATTTTCCATAAAAAATTGGGGATAGAAGAATTCAAAAGATAGTATTTACGGGCTACTTGGGTAAGTCCAGATATTTCAGTAGGGTTATGGTATGTTGTTAATTTATTTATTTAGCAATTAAATTATTTAAGAGAAGGGGACAGACTCGGGAGTTTTGGCTAGTGCTACTATTAACCAAAGTTATTTGAAATAAATAAATATATATATATATATACACACACATGCACACACTAGCGGAATGCCCGTGCCTGAAGGCACGGAGAAAACTTTCAATGTATGTAATAGCAAAACGGTGGAAATTTTTAAAGTACATAATTACAAAATCGCAAAAATATTGTACCCCGACAAAACAAAATGTAATTTTAAAAAAAAGTCATTGTGTCCTTTGTTTATAGGACTATTCACACTGGTCAACAAATAAAATATAGTCCAACACGATTCAAATAATCTAACGAAACTAAGTCAAATAGTCTAATAGTGAAACAACAACCATGAGTCCAGAGCTTGTTAGGTAAAACTGTGTCAATAACACTATGCCCACTTGGAAACACAAATGAAAATGAAAATGATCCACAACCCTTTCAATACATCATAAATATGGTCCACAAATAGCCAACATGGAAACACAAATGAAAATGAAGTCCCCAAGTGAATGACTTTAATAGAAAAATTAATGACAATCGACACATCTCGCTATCCAACATCATTATTTTGTCAAGGAAAAAAAGTCATTAGACTTTTGAAATATAAAGAATAATCCACATTATTATTTTGCAACCATACAAGGGATAAAGTTCATAAAGACTATTCATTTTAACACTTTCACTTTCCAACTGATTTACCTGATTGTTAGCTGCTCTGCGATTAGTAGTACAATTATAAGGAACCAAGAAGAAACCAACTATTACTAAAGTTGTTCTGCTTTTTATTTATTTATTGAATAAGCTTGCCAAATCTTCCTAAAAATAGGGAGAAGTATATATTGGAACTACCAAGCATTTATAATTTCAGTTCAACAATAATTAAACACAATTATTACAAATAAAATCTACTTTGCGGATTGTTTGAAAAACAAACACCAAAAAACTAAAAAACAAATTGGATAACCTTCAAAATCATAATGCACACTTTAAATAATGATAATGATAATAATAATAATAATAATAATAATAATAATAATAATAATAATAATAATAATAATAATAATAATAATAATAATAATAATAATAATAATAATAATAATAATAATAGTAATGCGAATATACTAAAGAAATTAAATACAATATGTAGCATACAAAACAATTCTAGGATGAGAATTTACTAAAGAATTTACCAAGATTTCATTAGGGATAACAAAAACATACAACCCAAAAGACAACTATGTATAAAAAATCACTTAAAAATTTTTCTTTTTCATTATTAATAGAAAATGTTTAAAACGGTAAAATTACCAATACCAAAAGAAAATGCACATCACTGTGTCAAAGTACAACAAGCGCAACATACACATAAATTCAACTGTGGTGTAACCCTCAAAGATACTAAGATAAATAAACAGTTATCCTATATTCAAGAAAGTTTTCCAGCCAAGCACATACTCTTTGTTTAGAAACCTTGTGTATTCAAACTTCTATATCTTTTTTTGTACTCACTGTAATTGAGAAATTCCAATTGGAGATTAAAATAGACTCATTTGTGTATATAATATTCGAAAGTTATATTAAAATAACAAGAAATGAATCGTGGGTGATAGTTTGAAGTTCAGATATAAAATCTGCCCCAAAAGTGTAAGTGCGCACACTAGGTGTTCAATGTTTTGCTTGACTTAATAAATGAACTCTAAAAATTATGCAAAATCAATTCTATATTATTCAATCTGTTTAATATATGTTTCCATGATTTATAACTGAGGGGGACCTTATATATGCTTGAAAAATGTTAAGTTATGCTTTGATGGTCTACTCAGACCTATATCTGTTAAAAGTGGCATAAATCATTCAATACTTATTGAAATCAAGAAATTCCAATTGAAAATGTTAGAGAACATATATAAGTATGACATAATCGAAGAGGAGAATAAAATACCTTCTGTTTTGGCTTGGGAGTTGTGTTGAAGTTGAAGTTGTATTATTTTTTCTCCATAAATGATTTGGAAAAGGTTGTAATAAAATGATCATAACTTTGACTAGAGAATTCGTAAATTAATTCCGTAAATTTTATTAAAACCATAATGAAAAGGGTATTATAGAAATGTGAAGTATCATATTGAATTAATTTCTAGTTATGTCAGATTGACCAACTGATGCGATGTGTTACTGAGCTAAATGCGATTTGGTGTATTCAAATACTACTAATAGTAAGCTTTTAATTGGTAGTATTAACTTCATTACTCAGGATGGAAGAGAGAGAAGTTCTTCCTTATCTCTAAACCTCTACTTCCATGGGTTTAAATATTCTCACTTGTTTGGATTTTGATCCTGAGCCTTTCAATGATGTTCCTTTCACACCCTCTTCTATATCTCATACGCATAAAAGTACCTTCATTGAAGACCTTTCAGTTCCACCTACATTTTCGGAAATTCTGGGTAAGAATAATGTTGAACATGATCACTCATCTATGGATTCTCATTGTCTTCCCCCCCCCCCCCTTTCTTCCCCATTTTTACGGGGTGATTCTATTGCTGTCCGGCTTCGTGATGATACCTACCAAGAAGTTCTATATGATTGTAACGCTTCTACAATTATTGGGAGATTCATACTTGCAGAAGGTTAAAAGCCATGGAAGATATCTGATTTAAAAAAGGAGATGTCTAAAGTAGGTCAGATCAAGAAGACATGGGCTCTTACACTAATAGGTAAGGGATACTTCAACCTTCGTTTTTCATGCCATTTGGAAATGAGTAGAACTTTATCTGTTCGTCATTTCAAATTATCAACTGGAATTTTCATGCTAATCCCATGGGACCCTGATTTTAAACCTGAATTGCATGCCATTTCACATGTTAGCATTTGGATTAGATTTGTAGGGTTGTGTCAAGACTATTGGGATCCCCGTCTTCTCCTACAAATTGCCAGGGGAGTTGGTATCCCTTTGCGTGTAGACAATGCCACCATGGATAGGTCATTTGGTAGCTATGCTAGACTTTTGATTGAAGTGGATGTTTCAATTAAACCTCCTGATCGACTTTTGATTGAAAAAATAGATGGGTCATTTTTTGTGAATATCGAGTATGAGTATTTTTCCATGTTTTGTTCTTTTTGCAAAACATTTGGCCATACTATAAATGATTATCTTGTTAACAATGTGTTTGTCAAAACCACAGTTTCTCGTGCCAAGAAAAGTTATAAAAATATTCCCTCTAGTTTTGTTGAAAATACGGTTACAAGAGCAAAAGACCAAATTAAAATCTTGCAGTTACAGCTTTATTCAAGTACAATAGCTAACAAAAAATCCTGTCAAGGTCAAGATATCCCATCAAGTCAGAAAACAAAGGTTCTTGTTGTTCCAGCTGGCCAAGAGGACGCATCTGGTAACTTGTACGATTCCAGTCTTGCAGATTTATCAGTTGTGACTGATAAAGATTTAACAAGGGGTTTGGAAAACTTTACACCTAATCGGATTCAGTTTTTAAAAGAAAATGGGATTTATTCCGGTGATCGAAAATCAATCCAGGCCATTGGAGATCAAAACAACTAATCTGATTTTCAAAAGAAGATATGAACCCCAAAAAATCAGGAACACTCAGATAATTTAGTTACAAGTCAGGTAAAATTTTTTGAAAATCGATTATGTTTGTTTAGCCCAAGGAAACGGAAGGTCTGGTTCCTATTAATGAGGACGTTCATAAACGAAAGCCCTTATCCCACGTGGATAATTATATTTAGAGGAAAGATACGGGTATAAAAAATCAAGTCCTTTGTAGTCCACAGCAAGTTGAAATTTTAAATGGTTCAAAATTGTTCACAGCCACTGCTGATGTGGGTAACTCAGTTGGGTCAGAAACATGGCCCACTGAATTATATAACAACAGTTTATCCCCAAATCCTGTGCATTTATTGAAAAAAAATGGGATCAAATATGTCAAATATGTTAGTTTTAAAAAGAAGAAGGACAATAGTAATTTTCTTCATCTTTTTACCAACTTGGTGTCCGAACCAAAGGATTCAGTTGTAATTCGTCAAAAATCATAAGATTTACATATTGATTCAGGTGGTACAGGAAAACAAATGGACCAAAATAAGATTCAAAATATTTCATTCGAGGATAATTCGAAAAGTGAAGATTCTTATGGAGATATGCCTCCCCTCGAAGAAATTCCAAATTTGTCTAATACCACAAATGGTTCTTTACAAGGAAAAGATGACCATGAAATTAATTTATTCATGGAAATTCCTAAATTTGATCTTGGAATCTCAAATGGTTCTGCGAAAGCTCGAGCGTTTATTGAAGAATCGTTTGGCAAAAAATGGGGACACCAAATGCCCAAAACTCCTACTAGAATTTCGTTTGAGGTTTTAGGGAATATGGAAGACTCAAATAATCTTGAGGTAGAAGGAATTATCAAAAAGAAAAAATACATACAAGATTCCTTTTCGGTCTTAAGTGATGCAGAGAAATCTGTGACAACCCGCGATCCGAGATAAGGGGTGGCCAGCCTGATACTCAAACGTAACACGGATCATGGATGGATATCATTCTCAGCATCACAAATATAAACTGAGTATAAGGGAAAACCACCCAATAAATCAGAGAACGGGTTGCCAAAAAGTGTAAAAATTTTAAAATATGGTTATGAAAATTTAAACTAACAACCCAATCTGACGAGCAAGTGGAAATCCAAAAGATAGCATATAAAATAACTAAAACGAATGCACACAAATGGACCGAATAAGCTGTCGGTCCACAGCTACATATAACGACGCACAACAATGTAAATATCTTACATAGTACATCCATTAATCAAATACAAATGTTTGGGCCACGCGCCCGAGGGACAAGACCCGATCATATCTAGAATAATAAGAATGAAAGCGTCTAATACAACATCCTGTAATAACCCGCAAAGTCTTATAGCTCGTCGAAGGTACAAGGAACTTGGAACAGTCAAGTCGGGCGTCCTTGCGGTGGAGCACCTGAGCGGATACAATAATATATGTACAACAAGAAAGTAAACCGGTCAGGGCCGGGTTCTATATGATTTCTAGAAGAATAAAAAAGCATGATAGATATGAACAGTTATACATGAATAATGAGGATGATCACATGACATGCTATCCACAATTTCAGGTAAGGATAGAAGGTAAAGCATTTTAATGTAAAGCCCTTCCTTATTAATACAATTCTCCATTTCCTTTAGACATTCCTTACTAGGAATAAAACCATGTATTTGGATAAGTCAAGAAGTTATAATTTCTATTCATAATTAAAACTTCACATTTTATCTTTCCATTCCTTATTAGGAATATCATTTACATCAAGTGCTCTTTATGGCACATATATTATTCCCGTGCTCTTCCTGGCACATATTTATGCTCTTTATGGCATTTAACAACCATCAAGTCCAACTTGATGAAAATATAGTTATATACATATACATATAACGATATCTAAGACCACCCGTCCGGGTTTCCCCACTGAGCGCGCCCCTAAATGACCATCATCTTCCAGGGCCTAACATAAGACAACCTGGGCACCTATCGGAACACGTCGGGAAGCGGCCATGAGCCTGCGTGGTAGCCAAGACCACACCTGGAATCTCCCTACCCCCGCAGAAAAATACACAACCATAAACGCTCCCATGGCCTAGGACTATATCCACCCTGCATTCACTAGCCAGGGGGCTTCACCTCATGAGCGAACTTCCCTTATGATGTCATTTAGAGAGGTGTGTAACAGTAAATTAACATTTACATTTATAATCATTTTATTTCCAAAAATCCATTTCCATTAATCATGTGATTGGTTCTTTTATTAACCTAGTATCATTAAACAACGGGGTTCATTCTAAATTGAACCTATTATCTTTAAACACCTATGAGTTCATTTTATGCGAACCTAATTCCCATCGAATTTTATCATTTATTCCTCAAATTACAATCCCCGATTAACTCCCCAATATGATCATAATGATCCTACAAATCTCCAAGGCCTATGTAACTGACAAGCCCTTCTAGTTTCCAAGTTATGGTACCTAACTTCCAAACTTCTAAGAGTTTGAATAAAAGAAGAAATGCCTTAGCATTTCTTTTAAACCTCCCCGAAACAAACCCCAGATGAACCCATTTCTAGTCCAGGGTAACGACCAAACTCCATAGCTACTCTAGGACTCTAAGTTTACTTCATTTAAGAAGGTTCCTAAGTCCTAACCCTAAAGAATAAGGAGGAAAATTAAAAGAAAAAGACCCCCAAAATCTGCTGGAACCGAATCGATTCGCCCTAGGGGCCGAATCGATTCGCCCCAGCGAATCGATTCGCTCTGAAAGCGAATCGGTTCGGACAATAAAACTTGGTTTCTGCAACTGCCGAATCGATTCGGTCGAAATCCGAATCGATTTGGACAACACGACCTGGGTTTCTGCATCTATGCGAATCGATTCGCCCAAGGGGCCGAATCGATTCGCCCCTGCAAAAATGCCAAGAATGGCTATGGAGTCTTGAACTCCAAAATTATAACCAAACCCAAACCAGCCAAACCCAATTGATTCAATGGAACTAGTACACCAAAAAATACACCCAACTACCATCATTTGTAATTTTTATCATCCAAATCAATCTCAAAGGGTTAAATACCCAAAATTCCACCAAAACCCTAACATTTCTAAATCATAAATATCAATGCAATTTATTCTACTTAAACCATAAATTTGCAAGTAGATTACTTGCCTCAAGGTAAGAATCTGATTTGATGAAGAAGGAGGCAACAATCCAAGCTCCAATCTCTCTTTTTCTCCCAAGTTCTCTTCCTCTCTCTACTCTTTCTAGGGCTCAATTGCAAAAATGGAAGAATGGGAATAGGGGTGGGGAAATAAAATGGGGCTTAAGTCTAAAATCCCAACTTAAAATGCTAATACGCGATATACTAATACGCGACTACACTATTTAAGCCAAAACCAGTCAAAAGTCCCCAAAATGCCAAAATACAATATGGCACTTATTTTGACTGTCAAACACCTACCGGGACTAACTACACTATTCAAATTATCATTTGAGAATTTTATAACTCATTTTACTTCCGGTTTCATAATAAACCAAAATGTCATTTTAAGTCTTTATGACATAATAAATTACCACATGAACATTTTATCTACTCACGAGGTAACTACACAACATATTAGTAAATATTGACTTGACATATCAAATTAATATTTACTCAGCATCTTATCAGATAATAACTAATTACTACACATGGTAATTAAGGATGAAATGGGCTATCGGAAGAGAGGGTTATTACATACTCCCCCCCTTAAGAGGGAATTTTGCCCCCAAAATTCGGATATACGTCGCAAGGAGAGGTGCGGACACTATTTCCGCAAGTCATCCTCGCACCCCGATGTCGATTTCTCGACCTAAGCTGACTATATAGAACTCATCCCCAAAGTACTATCGGCGATACCAACGTAACTCTACGCTCTAAGATAGCAACCGTCTACTTCTAATAAGAACCGTCAAGTTGCATCTACCTCGAAAGGAATGTGCCTAATGGCACCGTCCTATCTCTCGTACTCCCTTGCATGAGAGACAAGGAACAAATTATGAACTTGCCGCGAAATGTTTCGATAAAGCGAGCAAATAGTTTACCGGGCCCACCGCGACATTTCTAGGAATGGTACAACGTCATGCGGTGCAAGTCTTCCTTTTCTCCTCGAAACGCATAACGTCCTCCTCAGGCGATACTCACCACAACCTTTGGTCTAATGACCTCAACTCCAGATGCCTTCTTCTCGCATCTCATGAGCTCTTTTGTCAGTCTCGGTTATACGAGAGACTCATCATCTCGCACTTCTAATCAACAAACGGGAGATCTAAAAAGCCTACTATACAAGGCTTCTTCTAAAGCGCCGTCCCAACCACAAATTCTATATAGGCGAATTTGAACGAGTGGAAAGCATTGTTCCCAACCACTCTTAAAGTTAGGCAGGCAGGTAAGGAGTATATGCCTCGGCATATGGTTTATTCTATTGGTTTGGTCAACTGTGGAAAATGATAAGAAGTAATTAGCCACAATTCAAATCCCATGGCTTCTTGGAAACTTGCACGAAATAAGAAATGGGAGTCTTGATTCGGTACAACAACCTTCCCAGGCCCAGCCAATAGTACTAGCGACGTATAACTTGGCACGAATCGTCATTTCCTTGATGCACCGAAACGTTAGAACTGCGTGATTCTCCATATCTGCTTAACTTAAGTCCCTCCCGTTCGGAACAAAATTCTCTTAAGGGAACGCACCCCACCCTCAAGATGGACTTCAATTTAAATAGGGGATAATACTCTTTACAAGTTCAAACTTTTGAGGCGCATCCACAACAAATCGACACTCCAGTGTCATCACTCCCCGTCATGACAGAGACTTGCTAATAAGATCTACCTTCGAGCTTAACCACGTGGCTCAGGGGTAAGAGTTAATTCACCCTTTCATTACCTCCGTAACACTCCATTACGAGAGGCCTCATCTCCTTCGGCCTTAACCACCAACTTCTCGAAATCCTCCCACTTCATATAACATTAAACCAATCCCTCTTAGAGTTTACGCATGACTCATTCATGGTCAACTCCCAACAGCATTCCTAAACTTACGTCCCATACTAAAAAGCCCTACGCCTAAACAATCCTAAAGTCTATCTACCTATACCCTATCTAAGTCGTATACACCTAATGCTAAGTATATCCCTAGTGTCCAAGACCTTTCTCAACTTCCGACATTGCTCAGTTTCGTGCGTGGGACGTCTCGCCGAAGCGAAATCCAAACAAGGAACCCTCCCGTTACACTACTACCTCGCGTTGTCAGTCATCGAGGGGTACAGGTCTAAGACACATGTTCGGGACCAAAAGATTCTACAGCTACGCACTAGGTAATTAACTAACAAAAGAATATTAACAATCCAAAGCTGACCCTTCGTGAAACCCTAGGGTTATATACCCTATGACATATGCATCTCAATAAATAGCCTTCTATTTAAAGGCATAAATCGAAGTCTCAATTCGACTTCGTACTACAGTCTCCCTCATATCGATCAGAGGAGAGAACTATGTGCAGTGCTCCTATGTCGCACTATAATAGCCATCAATCATCCTAGTACGTGATCCTTGGCTAAACTATCAAATTCCACTTCCAACAATAAAGTAACAAAATAAAATATAATAAAAGGGAAGAATAACATACCTTCACTCACAACATCGTTAAGTGTTCATGCGGCGGAGTGTCTCGCAAAGCGAAATCCAAACAAGGAACCCCTCTGTCACATGCCTACTTAACTAGTTGATCATGGAGATAGAGCGTAATACACACAAGGTAAAAGAAAGGAAGGTAGTATATCCCCACTCCCAACGTCGTTAAGGTTCGCGCGTGGAGTGTCCCGCAGAAGCGGAATCCAAACAAGTAACCCCTCCTATACGCTACCACTCAACTTGTTGGTCGTGGAGATAAGGCATAGCAAATCACATACCAATATCACATCATACTCGACCATGTTAAGGACGAGTAAATCGGCCTCAAGCACAATCTAATAAGAGAACTTCCTATTTACATACCAACAAAAGAAAAGAGCGAACCATTTCGCATAGGACTCGATACTAATGAAAATACTCTCAGCAGATATTATGAAATCTGTAATCTGAGAAAAGCTCGTAAAACAAATTAGCGCATAACCCCCGCATCGAATAACATATAACTCACGCATCTCAGAGAAAAACTTACCCTCAGTAACAGGCGGTGCCGGCAGGGCTGGAGGAAACATAGCCTCCCGATCATGACAAACACGTCCATACTGTAGTTGCCCCTGCTGCGGAGGAACAACCATAATAGGTACCGGAGGTGGAAACAGAACACATGGCTGCTGCGGAGCCCGAGGAAACTGACCCCCAATCATCTGAGGACACTCCTTCTTGTAATGACCTTCCTCCCCACAGTGGAAGCACCGTCCCTTCATCTCCTCCTGACCTCTACCCCTGTTATTTCGAAATCGAGAAGGGCCTCGGCCCGGATGACCTCTATCTCCAGGGCCACCCCGATCTGCCTGATGCAAAACACCTTGTTCGTGCCTATTATTGCCCTTCGCAATAAACTCTCCAAGCTTCCCCACTTTCCTCATCTGAGTAGCTTTCTTGCTACCCTGCATATATAATCGATGCTCCTGGCAATGAAGTAAGGCTGCATTTATAACTTCGCCATAGGTCTGGAAAGCTGGGTTACCCAATAAGTGTTTTCGGATTCTCCAGTTTAGACCTCCCATAAACTTTGAGATCTTCCTCTCTTCCGGAGTCACCTCATCTGGTACAAAATTTGCTAAGCGGGTGAACTCCTCTTCATACTCCGCTACAGACCTCTCCCCTTGCACTACATCTTGCAACTTCCTCTTCATCTCCCTCTGAACAGCGGGAGGAAAATACTTAAGATCGAACAAGGTCCAGAACTCAGTGATTGGCATGGTGTCTCTTTGCTTTGGGGTGGCCATCGTCTCCCACCAGTGTAACGCAGATCCGACAAGCTTAAAGGTGGTAAGGACTTGTTTCTTATCCTCACTGCATTCTATCATTCGAAGGTGGCGTTGCATGTCTTTCTTCCATTGATTGGCTTTAATAACATCCGCACCTCCCTCGAATTCCGGGGGATTGCCCTTTAGAAAGGTCTCCCTAACCCTTTCCCACGGAGTAAGTCCCGTAGGAGCTTGAACACCTGGGGCACATGGCAATTGTTGGATCACTACGGACATGGCGGCATGAACCGCTCCAGCCACTATGCTTGCAACATCCGCAACATTAACCGTTCCTTGTAGTGGCGGTGGAGGACCTACTTCCCTCTCTACGACCTTAACACGTCTCGCCGAGCGACCTCTCTTAGATGGCATCTGAGATGGAAGAACAATAGTATTAGAATGCTAATTAAAACAATCTATCTTGCAGAAGATCGTAAACATAAGCGTCAAAGAAATCCTAACATTAGGCTCTACATCAAAGAACGCTACGGTAGAACGAGACAAGTCCACACAGATCCTAGTACTCTAGAACCTGATGCTCTGATACCATCTGTGACAACCCGTGATCCGAGATAAGGGGTGGCCAGCCCGATACTCAAACGTAACAGGGATCATGGATGGATATCATTCTCAGCATCACAAATATAAACTGAGTATACGGGAAAACCACCCAATAAATCAGAGAACGGGTTGCCAAAAAGTGTAAAAATTTTAAAATATGGTTATGAAAATTTAAACTAACAACCCAATCTGACGAGCAAGTGGAAATCCAAAAGATAGCATATAATATAACTAAAACGAATGTACACAAATGGACCGAATAAGCTGTCGGTCCACAGCTACATATAACGACGCACAACAATGTAAATATCTTACATAGTACATCAATTAATCAAATACAAATGTTTGGGCCACGCGCCCGAGGGACAAGACCTGATCATATCTAGAATAATAAGAATGAAAGCGTCTAATACAACATCCTGTAATAACCCGCAAAGTCTTACAGCTCGTCGAAGGTACAAGGAACTTGGAACAGTCAAGTCGGGCGTCCTTGCGGTGGAGCACCTGAGCGGATACAATAATATATGTACAACAAGAAAGTAAACCGGTCAGGGCCGGGTTCTATATGATTTCTAGAAGAATAAAAAAGCATGATAGATATGAACAGTTATACATGAATAATGAGGATGATCACATGACATGCTATCCACAATTTCAGGCAAGGATAGAAGGTAAAGCATTTTAATGTAAAGCCCTTCCTTATTAATACAATTCTCCATTTCCATTAGACATTCCTTACTAGGAATAAAACCATGTATTTGGATAAGTCAAGAAGTTATAATTTCTATTCATAATTAAAACTTCACATTTTATCTTTCCATTCCTTATTAGGAATATCATTTACATCAAGTGCTCTTTATGGCACATATATTATTCCCGTGCTCTTCCTGGCACATATTTATGCTCTTTATGGCATTTAACAACCATCAAGTCCAACTTGATGAAAATATAGTTATATACATATACATATAACGGTATCTAAGACCGCCCGTCCGGGTTTCCCCACTGAGCGCGCCCCTAAATGACCATCATCTTCCAGGGCCTAACATAAGACAACATGGGCACCTATCGGAACACGTCGGGAAGCGGCCATGAGCCTGCGTGGTAGCCAAGACCACACCTGGAATCTCCCTACCCCCGCAGAAAAATACACAACCATAAACGCTCACATGGCCTAGGACTATATCCACCCTGCATTCACTAGCCAGGGGGCTTCACCTCACGAGCGAACTTCCCTTATGATGTCATTTAGAGAGGTGTGTAACAGTAAATTAACATTTACATTTATAATCATTTTATTTCCAAAAATCCATTTCCATTAATCATGTGATTGGTTCTTTTATTAACCTAGTATCATTAAACAACGGGGTTCATTCTAAATTGAACCTATTATCTTTAAACACCTATGAGTTCATTTTATGCGAACCTAATTCCCATCGAATTTTATCATTTATTCCTCAAATTACAATCCCCGATTAACTCCCCAATATGATCATAATGATCCTACAAATCTCCAAGGCCTATGTAACTGACAAGCCCTTCTAGTTTCCAAGTTATGGTACCTAACTTCCAAACTTCTAAGAGTTTGAATAAAAGAAGAAATGCCTTAGCATTTCCTTTAAAACTCCCCGAAACAAACCCCAGATGAACCCATTTCTAGTCCAGGGTAACGACCAAACTCCATAGCTACTCTAGGACTCTAAGTTTACTTCATTTAAGAAGGTTCCTAAGTCCTAACCCTAAAGAATAAGGAGGAAAATTAAAAGAAAAAGACCCCCAAAATCTGCTGGAACCGAATCGATTCGCCCTAGGGGCCAAATCGATTCGCCCCAGCGAATCGGTTCGGACAATAAAACTTGGTTTCTGCAATTGCCGAATCGATTCGGTCGAAATCCGAATCGATTCGGACAAGACGACCTGGGTTTCTGCATCTATGCGAATAGATTCGCCCAAGGGGCCGAATCGATTCGCCCCTGCAAAAATGCCAAGAATGGCTATGGAGTCTTGAACTCCAAAATTATAACCAAACCCAAACCAGCCAAACCCAATTGATTCAATGGAACTAGTACACCAAAAAATACACCCAACTACCATCATTTGTAATTTTTATCATCCAAATCAATCTGAAAGGGTTAAATACCCAAAATTCCACCAAAACCCTAACATTTATAAATCATAAATATCAATGCTATTTATTCTACTTAAACCATAAATTTGCAAGTAGATTACTTGCCTCAAGGTAAGAATCTGATTTGATGAAGAAGGAGGAAACAATCCAAGCTCCAATCTCTCTTTTTCTCCCAAGTTCTCTTCCTCTCTCTACTCTTTCTAGGGCTCAATTGCAAAAATGGAAGAATGGGAATAGGGGTGGGGAAATAAAACGGGGCTTAAGTCTAAAAGCCCAACTTAAAATGCTAATACGCGATATACTAATACGCGACTACACTATTTAAGCCAAAACCAGTCAAAAGTCCCCAAAATGCCAAAATACAATATGGCACTTATTTTGACTGTCAAACACCTACCGGGACTAACTACACTATTCAAATTATCATTTGAGAATTTTATAACTCATTTTACTTCCGGTTTCATAATAAACCAAAATGTCATTTTAAGTCTTTATGACATAATAAATTACCACATGAACATTTTATCTACTCACGAGGTAACTACACAACATATTAGTAAATATTTACTTGACATATCAAATTAATATTTACTCAGCATCTTATCAGATAATAACTAATTACTACACATGGTAATTAAGGATGAAATGGGCTATCGGAAGAGAGGGTTATTACAAAATCACCTCTAAATCGCAATTTAAGGCGCCCTGCTAGTCATTCTAGATTTCGTTAATTTCTTCAGTTTTCTTTGTTTTAGCGCTTGTAAGTGCCCTAGGAGAGGCTTTTTCTCCTCCCAATAAATAATTTTTTTTATTTAAAAAAAAATACTACTAATATTTAATTGTTAGGTGGGAAAGCGGCTAACACTAGCATGTAAAGGAAATAATTTGGGTATTAATCTTAGTACCAAATTCAAGGTGAGTGACATGTCCTATGAAATATGGATGCTTATATTTTCATATGGAATTGTGTAGTTAAATACATATGGGGTGATGCTTATAGAGTGATGTGGTATTATGAAACATATGCGTATGATTAAAAATGTTAAATGATGTTATCTAATGTTATGGACTGAGATGGGACCTCTATGTAATGTTAAGGACATTGGTGAGTCCTACAGGATGCAGCAACCCCGTTAATCCAACTTAAAGGTTTGTTTTACTCTGGCCTAATTATGAGATTTGGTGTTCCCCATTAACTGGGAGTTAATTGGACTGGCAGGTCCATGCTTGCGAGAGTTTCACAATTCATGTTGGCTTATAACATTAGAAAATAAAAATCATTATTTAAATTGGTTATATGTGTGGTATATGGTCATTCACTAAGCTTGTGTTGCTTACACTCCTATAATGTTATGTTTCAGGTATCCCTATTATTTGGAATTCATTGCCAAGTTAGGACCTTAAATGGGGGAGTGTCGGATATCTAATGTGGGTGAATATCAATAAGCCTTTTCGGGTAAATAATAAATTAAAGAATTTTTATATGTAAAGTTGTTTCGTACCTTCATATTACCTGTTAAGGTAGTTATGTTTTCATCTAAACATGCATTTGAAAAGAAAAAAAATGTGGTGCTATTTTCAGAAATAATTAAAGCAAAGTATTGTTTAAGGGAATTTATCTGTAAATTAAAAGATGATTTTAACTTAATTAAGTCGTCCCACGACAGTTGGTCTTAGTTGGGCACAAACTTCAACATCTCATTATATTCAATACATTATGAGCTAAAATCCATTAACTATTTCTGATATAAAAACTAACTTGAGAGATATACCTGGGATTTGGAAAGAAAACATTTGAGAGATATACATGGGATTTTGACAAACAAATCTTAGATACAATACCAAAACAAAGAGAAGTAGCAATTATATAGAAATAAATAGATATACATGGGATTTTGAAATCTAACACATCTACTTTGAAACCCCAAAAGCACTATTTTAAAATTTAACACCCCAAATACTACCTCATCAGTTGACCAGCTACTAATCAGATATGTATCCCCCAAAAAACCTCATACTTAGTATAACATTATGACGTTTTCTCTTCTATTGTGTTTCCCCCAAAAAACTTACTCCAACAAACAGTGAATGAAGGAAAAATTAAAAAGTATTTAGTTAATCAAAAGTAAATAAAATTCATGATTTTCATAGGCAATGTGTCCAAAATTGTACCGTACTACTCCGTTATACTCGTTGTCTGCGCATGGTGTGAAGAGTGAATCTATCATCTCCACCTTTGGTGATTGTGAAAGAACGATGCTCTGTAAAGAGACAGCAGTGGCCACTGCCTAAGACCAACAACATAAAATAGAAAATAACAAAAATTAAGATAAAAACAGAAAATGCAGAAATAAAATATAGATAAAAATCCAAAATAACATTAAGATAAAATAAATCGTTATATAGAACAATAAATACGGGAAAAAAAATTAAGGAAAGAGGTTAATTTACAGAAGCAATGGAAGGCACATCAGAGTGACCAGGGGATCCACGTGACACATATGTCCCAAAGATCATAAGTACACATTCTTCGTAACAATACTTAAATTTATTCTCAGTAGATGAACAATGAACGCTCTATCAACATCATAAGTAATGTTGGGGCTAACGGCTTAACCAATTAATAAAATCAAAACCTAAACTATATTAAAATCGATTGTCAATTAGACATGGAATGATTTTCTATATCAAGATTAATAACATATTGCAAATAGTCCACTCTCCTTTTGCACCAGTTGAACAGTTGACTAATTATTTCGGTGGCATTGTCATAGTTTTCACATCCATTTACTTAATAATTTTAAAACTATTTGTGAAAAATTAGAGGAATAAGGAGAGACACATACCATATAGGTACCTTCCTATTTGTAGCTCCAAAATGCTCAAATTTGTCCAATTAAATATGAAATACAAAATGGTTAGTTGGGGTAACCTGGCAAGTAATTTGTATGTTAGAAAGGAGGGAACAAAAATATGGCTCTGTTAAGGAGGGGGAACAATCATTATAAAGTATAAGACGCGTACACATAATATAGATCATAAACAGGGTACAATACATATATACAGATTAAAATACACAACCATATGATTAGATTGAATATCGAAAATACTAAAATAAAATAGACTATCAACCTTGATATGTTCAACTATCAAGAAAATAAAAATAACTAGACCTTAACAAAGTTACAAATACATGTAAAATCGGATTTGAAATGGCTTAAGCGTCAATAATTAGAGTGTCAATAGAAAATTAAAAAGATTTAACTAACACGTTTAAGGTTACAACATATTGATTAATGCTTTCTTAAAAAAATTACAGCTAAAAGAAAGCATCTAAAAAAATATTATGTTTGTTAGGAAGGTAGGGAATTTCCTACATACCTGTTAGGTAGACTTAGTCTTTTGCATTCTTAATTATTCTAGATCTCCAACTACGATTTTTAGTATCCAGTAAATATGAGAATATAAACAAAAATATAAAAAAAAATAGCTAAATGTCAATAGAAAGTCGCCTAATCCGTATGCACGTACAAATTACATGTGAAAGACCACAGTAAGATTACCTTTAACAGATGGCATGTCCATAAAAAATGCTGAGAGTCACCACCTAAACACAACACAATAATAAAACTTCACTCAGATTGTGATATATATGGTGATCAACAAATAATTGCAATCCGTAAGAAAAACAGGAAATAAATAATTATCAAATCATGTACTCCAAAATAAAAAATAATAGGTTCTTAAGCTGACCTTTTATGAATACCAAACAACCCAATATAAAATGTGAGTCTTTAGAATAAAGCACATTCCTATCATCTCATAACATGATATTACATGGCATGATGCTTTCAAACGTAAAGGCAAATTAAGTACTGAAATATTAGTTTGTTGCCATATGTGTTTGATTTCATGAATATTTGTGTGCCTTCAGGCAAGGGTTTCCGCTAGTCATTTAAATATTGTAGACAACTTATCAATATCACATGAAAATTTATGTTAAAAATAAACCTTCGAACAGATGTAAACAAAGTAGAAGTACAAACATTCACAAAAGATAACTTGCAACAATCTCTTCCATTTCCCATATTTATGCCTAAAATCCCATATATAAAATGTCCACCACCTATACAATACTCGGAGTCAGAGTATAATAACAATCAAAGCTTAAAACAATTTAAATTAAAAAATAAGTTGAAAGAATTAAATTTCAATTAAAAAAAGCATATCTTTCTTGATACAATATGTCATGCGGTTGAGAACACAAATATTATGAAAACATGTATTTGTTTATTTAATAACTTCAACTAGATATATCCAATATATAAAAGCAAACCACAAAGTACATCAATTAAGCACAACATAACACATATTAATTAAGCACAATAAAACACACATCAATTAAGCACAATATATTGAAGAAGACTATACCTAGTAATCTCAAAACTTGTTTAAGAACATAACATGTGGTTTTTCTCTTGTTCTAGCAAAACTACCATGCGAATACAATATTATAATTAGGTCGCTTTAAACTTGTGAAATCGCTACATAACTACCACGATAGTAGGCATTGTTTTCGCGAGACAATATCATAATTACGTGAATTGGACAAAGAACAATATCTGTTGCCTTGGGGGGTTATTCTAACAACAAATGTTATGAACAGATTACAATTAAACAAAACAAATATTATGAACAAATATTGTAACATTATACTACCTAACATACATATTAGATTTCCAACGTGATCTTCTTCCCCATAAGGGTCTTCACAAAAATCTACATACCCTCACAAATAAGAAATTCTCATTTCCACTAGAGATTCATACGAAACCTAACATATCAAATACATAAAAAAAATGCCAATCCATTAAATCTATCAAATTTAAACGATAATAAGTTAAAATCAATTAGTTAACCTAAAACACTTAATTAATAAAAATGGATTGAATAAGTTGAAAACATAATGAATGAAATGAAATCGGAAAGGATTATTACCGTTAGGGATTCTTTCACGGTGATCGGAGCATTAGCTATTTCCATGGTGGCCAGATGGAAACAATTTTCAGATAAGAACTCGATCTGTTAAAAAAAAGTCATTAAATAAAAAATTTAGGATTTTTTGTTAAATTCTAAATAGAGTTACGACTGGTGTTCTCCTTTTGGATGTTGGCTTCGCCGCTGTTGACAAATGTGCTTCCTCCTTGAGCTCGTGTGGTGGGTTTAGAGAGATATCATGCAGGTTGGAGAGAGAAATGGGGGTTTAAAGTAGGAGAGACGTGACATTCTAATGGGTGGGTTGTTTAGAAGTAGTAGATGAAACTATGTCCCTTTTTCTTTTCTATTTTGTTCAGTTACGAAAGTATCCCTTATATTTGAATTAAAGTAAAAACTTTAGGTGTAGAACTAAGGGGAAAATAAATTTTAGTGGGTAAAATTGTAATTATAGTTAGAGTATAAAATGAGGTGTGGTGAGATATATAATATTATTGTGTACATATTGATCTCACCCTCCATCTAGTGCCTTGTTGGCAACATCCTCATCCCTCATTAAGTTATCATTTTATGGAATAGTGCCAACACCATTACTCCATATTATATAGATATATATATACATGAGTATAGAGATAGTATATATGTATCATTATATTTGTGTGTGTGACATAATTCTGTGAATATACCACTATAGTGCTATCAGGGAGGTTGCGTGCCATGAGTGATCTCTCTTGGAGAATCTCAACAGGTGTAGTATCGGCTCCAGTGCCATAGGGCCATACATGCCCATCCTATATGAGGTTGGACTTGTAGTGAAATGATTTATGGTATGGTCATGACTCACTGGCTCAGGACTATGAGTGCCTTTAGTACGTTTACGATATTTTTGAATTGGGTGGTGAGATGCGCATCGAGGATGATGTGTGTATGCCTTGGAGCATGATAGTATTGTAGAGACCCGCATCCAGGGAGCTATTACTCTCTGGGATGGGGGTTATACTTACATAGAGAGCGATATATAAGTATAAACATACTTGATATGATAGGTATATTGTAAATATATGTGTGTGCACATATATATATATATATTCGAGAAAAGTAAAGAATAATACCAATAGTAAATTTATATGCATTTGGGAGGGCAACTTGAGACTGCTATGTGTGTGTGTGTGTGTGTGTGCATATCTATATAATAAGTTACAAAACTAATGAGAGAGTGCAACTGTGTGATAATTGATTAAATTAAATTTATTCGCAAGTTTCCAATTCAGCACACTTATTTAATTAGTGTCTATTTTTAAACCAAAATAAATCAGCCCCAAATCATTCAACTGCGTGTGTGAGTGTGTCAAACCATAAAATAAATAAAGCATGCGACACAAGCTTAAGGAAAAATCCCCGAAGGGGCAAAACCTTTTATTTCACTATAATTTTGTAAGAAAATGGCTTACACGGATTACAATGAAATAAGGTGACATACGAAATACCCGTCGGTGTCGGTTCCGATGTCTCGGCTGGAACTTTCCCTTTCCAGGAGGGCAGCAGTGAAGAAGAGAAACGACTTCTCCACAAGATGTGAACTTTATAAGGACTCCCTCCACAATAGTATGCAGATCTCCGATTGTAGAGTTCTCCCCAAAAAGATAAAAAGTAGCAAGGTGTGTTCTAAAAACAAAAGAATAATTCACTAAAGCATATGGGAGTTTTGTGAATTGAAAACAAAGAGGGATTAAACCCTAAAAGAAGAAACCAAAAGGATTTTGCGGTTTCGCAGTTTTTTATCTGTCAAAAACTCTGGAGTTCTTAATGAAAACTGACTCATTTAATGAGTATTTATATAAAAACGCACCGCCTCGAAATTCGAGCTCGTTCGAACGACATGCTATGTAGTTTGAACGATAATTGCAGGTCATTCGAATGACCTATCAAGCGAGATTCCACGTGATCTTGTAGAAAATTTCGATACGAACGCATGGCCGCCAGTTTCGTATCATTATGATTTTTTATGAATTAGTTATGATTTTTCTACAAAAAGGAGTCCGAAAACAAAATCTTTAGAAAAACATTTTGTAAAAAATATCCCAAAAGCTCTAAGTGAAAAGTTAAGGTATTTAAAACATAACCTTACCAAAGTAAACTTCGCAGAGTCTTGAATGATGAAGAACTTGAGTAATTCGGATCCGTCTTTGATGTAGATGTCTCTTGAATGCTCTTCGACGATGTAGCGGTATATGACATAATAAATTGATAACGGACCTATGAAAATATGTCCTTACAAATCTCCCCCTATGTCTATTCCGGTACATACATAAAAAATCCGAATTATCAAATACCAAATTGCCTATACAAATCTACCCTCCCATGCATAAATTTGCAAGACTTCAAAACTGTTCTTCAATCATCTTCATCAAATCTCAAAGCTTTTCTCATCAGGGTGTGCAACATCATAATCTTCAGTCTTTGTACCAACACACATGAGATAAAGAAAAACCTTCATGATGCATCGAGTTTGAAATGATATAAGAATAAAGCATTAATAAATCAAATTTCCCCCATAATGCAAAAACTCCCCCATAACATGATAATTCTTTCTCCCCCTTTTTATGATGTCCCCAAATAGACAGATAAGAAGAAACAATCAAAACATGCAGTGTCACAATAAAAATGCAAAGCAAATAAGAATCAAGCTACGCGCATGCAAAGGAGTATCTCACAAATTTCACAAACTATTTTTGAATTTTTCATACAAAAATAAGATACCACTTTGAAAAATATGATACAAAAATCACACCATGCATTTAAACTCAAACAACCAAGTCATGGAAACGAAATGAATGGGTGTGAACACATTCGATAGGTAAATTAACTCAATCAATTATATATGCACGATGAATACGTGTACCCCTAACGAATGAACATCAAAAGAATCCTTAGGTGTAAAAATTTGTTGAATTTAGATGACATCGTCTTATGCAAATTAACAAATCAAAGTCAAATGATTTCCACACCAATAACGTCCAAAACTATTTAGTGCTTTTTCAAGATTTTCAAGGACGTGAAAACCCGTTTAAAATCTCCAACCAAACACCCTCATATATATTTTTCTTTTAGAGGTTAATAAACTAAATTCTCAAACTTTGGAGAATTGGTGCGAAAACCTAAATGGCCCATAATTTGGCATGAATTTATTTTTTTTGCCTTTAAATTTTTTTCGGCTCTTTTAAACCTCTTTGGACCCCGGATAATAATCCTCCATTTTTTAAGGCCAATTTAACGGTGGCTTAGTATTCGCAAAGGCAAAATGAACCTTTCATAACCCTTCACCGTTTTCAAACAAAACATACAAACTCACAAAACGGTTTTTATATGCACAATTTCCTTATCAAATTTTATCGCGCTTGGTTAATTTTAAGGACAGGATTGAAGTGAAAACACCTAACCAACATGTGATAATACAAGCACAATAATCAAACAAATTCGTGCACGTGTGCAATAAAGGAAACATGATTCAAACATGTAGGAATAAACACTAAATTACATCTTAATGACTCCAAACATTATAAAGCACAAGGATGAATTGACCTATTGTCTCAAAACACTATCAAATAGTCACATGAAAAATGGAATGATGTTATGAGTTGGTCATCCTAAGTGTTTATCCATAAAAGGTGCAAACAAAATAAAAACAAAAATCTTTTTATATTTTTCAAAATTTTTCAAAACAAAAAAATATATACAAAAAGTACATGTCAACACACTAGCAAATATATATCATGAAATCACAACTAGTGTATGACAGACATGCGAACACAATCATCTATATGATATGGCAAGAGAAGAATCATGTGCAAGCAAATGAGAATCAACTTGTCTAAAATCTAGCGTATCCAAAGGTGATTTCCTAACCCAAATAGGTGACAAACGTCGTGTAGAGGATTTGGGAACCATGGAAACACTAGACATAAACTTCCTAGGACATTTTCCAAGATCAACATAAAAACGTCTAAGGTGACCTTTCCTACCACAATATGAACATGTGTAAATGGGTGGAACGACACCTATGGGTTGATCTTTTCTAATATCCTTGGAATTAGTTGACCCTCTAAAACAAATAATGGTTTTGGCTTTAGCATTAGAAGCATGAGAACACGATGAGCCAATACCATCACTATCAAACCTACTTGAGTCTATCACATCATTTTTTTAATTTCAAAATTTTTGACTCAAGCAAAGAATTAGACTCTTCCAAATTGAGGGACGCCTTTTTCAAGTTTTCAATAATTCCAAAAAGCGTATCTCTCTCTCCCTTAATTAAAGAAAACTTTTCCCTAAGAGTCTCTTCATGTGCCACAAACTCACTGACTAAAATATTTTTATCATATTTGACACAAACACAAACCATCGAATTTTTAAGGTCCCCCAATTCTTTTTCTAAAAAAAAAAGACCTTCTCATCACTCTCCTTCTTGGACAATTTTAAAGCAACAAAGTCGTGGTCCAAGGAAACAAATTTTTCACGATAAAAATCTCTTTGATTTTGAACCGTTTGCAAAAGATCCATTGCGGATTTAAAACGAGGATTTTCTTTTTCCAAAACTTCATTTCTTTTGCAAAGATTCAAATTCAAAAGTTTTAAATTTTCAGCATGGTCGTGATTTTTTTTCAAAAATAGGCTCCTCATTAAATGGGCGTTCCATTAAAAAATTGCGATTTTTCACAAAATTGATTTAAAAAAAATTAATATCACATAAATTTTGCGGAAATTAGGAATACGCAATAAATTAGCACAACCCGCTCTGATACCAATTTGAGAGAGTGCGACTGTGTGATAATTGATTAAAATAAATTTATTCGCAAGTTTCCAATTCGGCACACTTATTTAATTAGTGTTTATTTTTAAACCAAAATAAATCAGCCCCAAATCAGTCAACTGCGTGTGTGCGTGTGTCAAACCATAAAATAAATAAGGCATGCGACACAAGCTTAAGGAAAAATCCACGAAGGGGCAAAACCTTTAATTTCACTATAATTTTGTAAGAAAACGGCTTACACGGGTTATAATGAAATAAGGTGACATACGAAATATCTGCAGGTGCCGGTTCCGATGTCTCGACTGGAACTTTCCCTTTCCAGGAGGGCAGCAGTGAAGAAGAGAAGAGTCTTCTCCACAAGATGTGAACTTTATAAGGAATCCCTCCACAATAGCACGCAACTCTCCGGTTGTAGAGTTCTTCCCACAAAGATAAACAGTAGCAAGGTGTGTTCTTCAACAACAAAACAATTCACTAAAGCATATGGGAGTTTTGTAAATTGAAAACAAAGAGGGATTAAACCCTAAAAGAAGAAGCCAAAAGGAATCTACTGTTTAGCAGTTTTCTATCTGTCAAAAATAGTGGACATCTTAATGAAAACGGACTCATTTAATGAGTATTTATATAAAAATGCACCGCTTTGAAATTCGAGCTCGTTCGAATGACATGCTATGTCGTTTGAACGACAATTGAAGGTCTTTAGAATGACCTATCAAGCGAGATTCCGCGTGAGCCTATTGAAAATTTTGATACGAACGCGTGGCCGCCAGTTTCGTATCATTCTGATTTTTTATGAATTAGTTATGATTTGTCTACGAAATGGAGTCCGAAAACAAAATCTTTAGAGAAATATTTTGTAACAAATATCCCAAAAGCTCTAAGTGAAAAGTTAAGGTATTTAAAACATAACCTTACCAAAGTAAACTTCGCGGAATCTTGAATGATGAAGAACTTGAGTAATTCGGATCCGTCTTTGATGTAGATGTCTCTTGAATGCTCTTCGATGGTGTAGCCGTATATGACATAATAAATTGATAACGGACCTATGAAAATATGTCCTTACAACTTATGTATGTCATAAGATTCAACCATGACATCACAAAATGAATTATTTATGTATTTTCTCTTTTACCCCTTAAAAATTTGAGTTCCCCCTCTTTTTCATCTCACTAATTGATTCTCTCTCCTTCACTTTAATTCAAACACAAGGTTATTTTGGTAAACACATCACAAAATCCACACTTTCTCACTGCAAACATTCATATACACACACCAAAACTCATTTTAGTCCCCCAACAAAAACGCTCTCCCTCTCTCTCAGCAATAACCCATATGACCTCTTTTCTCCCCGCCTCGCCCCACCCCTTACCTTCTCTTTTCTCCCCGCTACCAGCCTCAGTTTTTTTTCTCCCTCTCTTTTAGATTGTGCGATTTTTGTGTGGGTTTTGCAATTTTGTTGGTGTGATTTTGTAATTTGGTAATGCTTGATTTATTACAGTTAGATCGGGTTAATTAGGGTCTGATTTATGGGTTTTGTTCTAACCATCCAGGTATACTTTAAATTTTCAAATATATGTATTTGATTTTATTTTGGGAGGGGGTTGAAAATTAGGGTTGCATGATTTTATTGTTCATTATTATTCTTTAGTGTTCTTCTTATAGTTCTGAAGAAGAAGAAGAAGAAGTAATAGGCGTCTTTTGGGGTTTTATGAAGTGCATTTGAGTTTTTACCCTTTTCATTATAATCACCATTTGTACTTTTTTATCATATTGACATCTAACCAATAGTTATTGTTTTGGATTGAAGATAAACGCTACTAAAATGGATCGGTTCCACTGATCTCTTAATTTTGGATTTCTTCACAATGCTAGTTCTGTTGGACTGATGTTTCTTATGTGATTTTAAGATAGTATTTTCTTCTGAAATTTAATATTGATTTAATGATTTTCTTTATATTATATTATATAGTTATTTTGGGTTAAGTCCTGCCTGATTTAGATTAAATGGGAACTGATTCCATGATTTTTTTTCTTTGGTCATTAGTCCCATAACTGAGTAACTCCATTAGTTTTACATCTTGTTGCTCTTATGATTTTGAACCTGGTAACCATTCTTAACAGGTGGAACTAAACCCCAAGAGTCCCTATATTATATTGATGTATGAGTTAATTATGGTTTCATTTTTGGGTGTTTTGGTGTTTTTGTTTTGGTACTATCTCTTTTCCATTTCATTTCGGTACATTCAATTTACCTGTGTTTTAAGGTATGTTGTATTTTTTGTCTTAGCTTTAGATCCTTTTGCATATAACAAGAACATTAATCGTGTAGGAATGTGATCAAAATTTCAATGCCCGCACAAACTATTTCTTGAAATTTCTTAACATATTGTCTCGAGTGTACGATTTGTGACATATAATGGTGGTGTTGCATGCGATATTTGTGTGAAAAAGGGGTACCTTAACCATAAAATTACTCGATTACTTGATAGTTTATTTTTATCACTATTTTATAAGTATTTTATCATGAAATTTTTAGATCTAACATTTCATTTTATTTACGTCCTTAGATCATGGAATTGTCCCTCATATCCCTTCACATGTGCTCTAAAACATGGTGGTACTCTCGCTCTCTCAATAGATCTTTATCTATCCTAAAGCTGGGTCTAAAACTATTTGATATGAGATGTATGGGTGCAATTGATATCTTTGTCTTTATGTCTTTATTTGTTTATGATTTATGGCTTTTCTTTCCTATATAACTAGATTCATGAATGTTCGTTACCTTCGGTTATGCCGTTATATTTGTTTAATTAATATTTAAATTGTGTTTTATGTTGCAAGTTTTAACTGTTGGTTAATTTATGCATTGAACAGTATGTGGTGTGTTACTTAATGTCCGATTCATTCAGAATAGTACTGGTTTAATCGGGAGTTTGCCTCTGTCATTGATTGATCCTCATGTACAATAGTGTATTACATAATTTTAGCATTAGTTCATTAGATACACAATGGATTTATAGGTTTAGTTGAAGGCACGAATTGTATTTTGCACCATATCCTACCAGTGTCATTGGTATAGGATTAGATACCATTAGTTTTATGTGTAATTTGGTTTTGCACTTACTATTTGGGATTTATATTTATTTTATCGATTTGAGATTATTTTTAACCCCCACCCTCCAAAGTTTAAGGCTTTATTTTCTAAAATTACATACAATACAGAACAATGATGCTCTAAAACCTCCTCTTCTGTTAGTTTGACAATGTTATCCTCTTCTGTTAGTTTGACAGTGGTTATATGAAGGTGATTCAAATACTCAACCGTTCCACTCTTTCATAAATGCCAGGTATTCTAGACTAATTTTTCATAGAATTAAAAAAAGAGGTGGCAATTGGACAGAGGATATCAATGCTATTAAGGGAGAATTTATTGAATACTTCCAAAATATTTTTAAATCTGATTGTAATAATGTGGATAAAGGTATTCTTGATTATGTTACTTCCTTTATTTCCTCTAATCAATCTTGTAGCTTGGATGTCAATCCAAATGAACATGAAGTTTGGCAAACAGTCCTCAATTTGAATCCTAACAGTAGTGCTAGTCGAGATGGATTTCATGGTTTATTTTTTGATAAATTTTGGGATATAATCAAATAGATCTCACAAAAAAGAAGTTTATGCAACTTCTTCTTCAAAAGCATCACCAAAATTCTTGCATCTAGACTATCTCCTATCCTCAGTGACACTATTTGACAATCTCAAGCAAGTTTCATCAAAGGTAGGCAAAATTCCTAAAATATTATTTTAGCCAAGGAGTTGTTGTCTCTATTTGGTAGAAAATCCCATGGTGATAATGTGGTTATTAAATTGGATATGTCCAAAGCCTATGATAGGGTCTCCTGGATATCTATTATAATTAATGGTCATATGGATGGTTTTTTCAAGTCTTTCAAGGGTCTTAAGCAAGGATATCCTCTTTCTCCTAGGTTGTTCACTATAGTAGCAGAAGCTTTGAATCTAGGCCTGCACAATCTTTTGATGAATAGAAAGATAAAACATTTTGCCCACCCTAGAAACTGCCCTCTTATCAGTAATCTGAGTTTGGCAAATGACACCGTAATCTTATGTAATGGAGATAAGAATAGCTTGAAAAATTTGATGAAATTATTGAAGTTATTTAAAAATGCCTCTGGCCAAGTCATTAATTACTTTAAAAGCAGTTTCACAATTCACCACATTGTTAAATCTATAGAAGATATCACCAATTTTAAAAGGAAGAAAATTCCCCTTCAATATTTGGGTTGTCCCATCTTCCATAGGAGGAATAAGAACTGCTACTATGAAGATCTGATTCAAAGAATTCAATCTAAAGTGCAAAGTTGGCAACCTATATTTCTATCTTTTGCTGGTAGAAAAGTTCTCATAAAAGTTGCCATATCCTCTATTCCTATTAACTGTCTATCAACTCTAAAGCCACATCTCAATACCATCAACTACATCCAGTCTTTGGTCAACAACTTCTTATGGGGAGAATCTAATAATTGTGGAAAAAGACATCACTAGATTAAATGGGACAATATTTGTTATCCATCCTATGAAGTGGGTCTAAACTTCAAATTTTATCATATATCACTAAAGCTTTTTCTTTAAAGTTTTGGTGGAATTTCTCTAACTCTACCAGTTTGTGCAATGTGTATTTAAATTGCAGGTTTCAGAATTCAGTATCTCAGTCTCACATTTTAAAAAGAAGTCTTGATGTTAGAGATGAGGCAGAGAAGAATACAAAGATGATAAATGGAAAACTCATATGGATACAAACTTTCAATGGATATTTCTCTTTCAAATCAGCATAACATGCTATAAGAAAATCTAAAGATGGGTCCATCATTTGCAAATACATTTGGGATAAAGAGATTCCTCCAAAAATCTCTATCTTTCTCTAGAAATGCTATCACCAAATAGTCCCAATTAACGAAATTATGCAACAAAAAGGAATTTTGAAGGCTTTTATATGTAGATGTTGAATTAAACATATAGAATCCTTCAATCATCTGTTTATCAATGGTCGAATTGCTTAAATTATTTATCAATGGCCGAAATAAAATAATTGAACACTCGGTTTAACATAATACAACCAAATCGAATGTCGCACTAAAACGCGGTAAAAGAATATATAAGTACAATTGGGCTTTTGTCCCGAATGATCTACCATACCTCCTGTCTAGAATACTAGGATATAAGCGTCTAGAGTAAACCTACATGCATCCATAGCTACTGCAGCACACGTCTGACTCGAAGGGATTATCATCCAAGCATCCCTGTGTCTGGACACCTATATATATATATATATATATATATATATATAGCAAAAGAGAGGAAAAATAGATAAACAGGTCAGAGCCCAAGTTGTGAAAATATTTTGCAAGTACATAAATGCAACATTTTTAAAATATATTTTACCTCTTATTGTATTTGGTATCGCACTCCCATGAGATACCCCTCACCTCTCTTCTAATAGTGCACACCTATCGCATATCTACTACATAACCTAGTTAAGATACCTTGCCTAACTAATCCATTTCACCAAAACTCTAAAAATCCTAATTAACCCAAGTATTAAGGGCTAAACTTCTCCCCGGTTTCAACACTATGCCATGTTTTTGCGTGGGGTGTCTTGCTAAGAGAATTCGAAACAAGGCACCCCCCCCCCCCCAGGATACACTACTACTTGGCAGTGTCGATCGTCGAGATCCATTAGGCCCTCAGTACATAACGTATATATATACCCATATAAATATATATACACTCTTTACTCGGAATGAGAATAAATCCTTTTTCATTTATCTCTTTACTCTAGTTAGAGATATATATATTATCTTGTTCTCATACATAGGTGATATACTATACACAGAAATATAATAACCATCCCAACGAGATATAACTCGATGATGTAGTCTTAATGCTATCATCTGCCAGGGAATCACTCACATACCATCCTGGGTACCAACGGTCGGAATCTCACACCGCCTTGGTAAAATAAATCACAACGTATGGGAAGCGGTCATAGTTCATCCCCGAAAGTGAGACGAAACATACCCAACATGTCTCACCCCTAAAAAAAATCACACAATATAAAATTGGATGCTATGACCTGGGGACTATACCCTCCCTGCTCCTCAAGCCAGGGGCCTCACCCATATCGCGCAACTTCCCATGATAGCATAGAGGGGGTATGCTTCACATAAATATATATATATATATATACCATTCAGACAAAGATCTATATACATATTCATATCATACAATATATATATTGTAATCATATCGTATATATAATCGAAATCCCTCCTCAATTATATTGTAGCCAAAATTGCCAATCTCGCATAACGATGACCACTAACCCCAAAATGTTTTCACTCATAATAACATTCCAGTATTCACACACTAAAAATACTAACCCATAAGTATTCTCTATACAGACTTTTCGAAGACCTCTCTCGAACTTGGTTCTACCCGAACATTCACCAAGCTCATACCCCGGATTCTACACTAAAATAATCCAATGTTCCCTCGTTCATTCTAAGATTTACTCACCCTTAATACCGTCATCTAGGAATCCTAATATCATAACAAGAATCCCCCATAATAATCTCCAATTTCAATTTAACTCCCTCTAAACTCAAAGAAGAAAAACTGCCAAATTCAACGTAGGCAAATCAATTCACCCCAAATGCGAATCGATTCAGTTTTCGTCCGAATAAATTCGGAAAGAATTTTTCAATAAGGCCCTCAAAGGCGAATTGATTCGGTCTTAATCTAAATCAATTCGGCCGGATACAGCCTTACAGGTCAACTTATGCGAATCGATTCCGTCTTGACCCGAATCGATTCGCCCGGTTCATAGAGCACTGTTTGGGAGATTTTATCTTCTCCAAAATACCCAATTATCAATCCATTCTTAATTTTATTGTTACTAACCTCAACCAACATCCCCTTCATTATCCTAGCACTGATTTCTAACTAACACATCATTAAATTTTATTTTTCTCCCAAGGTCAGATTGTATTTCTGACTAACGATTTCGAACTCGAATAGCCTTCCGTAGAAAAATCATTACAAATGAAAAAAATTTAGAAAAATACTCGGTTGGCTACCACGCGACCGTATCGAAAAGATCTACAAATTTTATTTTTTTACCAAGAGACGAATCGATATGCTTCCTAGCCGAATTGATTCGGAAGTGACGTTAATCACTATTCACATTCTTCTCAAAAAATCTCAAACCTCCATTTTTGTTGTTTCTAATCTCATCCATCAACTCCATAAACATCAAATCTATGTTGTATAACTAACACATCAATTAATTGGGGGATTAAACCAATTTTCTTAGATTTATACCCAAAAACCCTTAAATCCCTAGTTTTGCCATTTCCCCCATTTCAATCCATTTCTCCACTCCATTTACATGGATTTAACACTAGAAATCATTAAGAGTTTACATTACATCAATATGTAAACTCATACTCAAATTTTCCCAAATTTATTTTTAGGGTTCTAACCCAAAATCATATAGTTTACCAACTATAATATGAGATATATCCACTAAATGAAATAAAGTAAGTACACACTTGCCTGGTGGATAAAATCCGAAGACCTCGAGTCGAATCCGACGATGTTTGGCCAAAATCTCCCATTTCTCTCTTCTTTTAACCTCTTCCTTTCTTATTCTCTTTCTTTCTTTATTTCTTTCTTTCTTTCTTTCTTCTCCTCCCGAACTTATAAGGGAGAAATAAGGGGTTGTCCCTTATTAACCCAAAAATGACTCGTTTAGTCAATTACGAGTCCTTACGGGTCCAAAAAATCCTGGAACCCAATTACTACCCCCAATACACTATTCTGATTATCTCGACCATTCTGAGACCAACCGCGCAATCGAAATTTACATCCGAGTTACTTAACCCAACAAAACTTAATGTGGTATTTCCCATTAAAATATTATCCTGTGTTGCTTTACATAGCCACGACAAATAATAAAATACTCCAACTCATTCACTTAATCCCAGGAGTATATATAATACACATCGAAAATCATTTAATCCTTGAAAACTCCAAAAATTACTATTCACAATAATTTCTCAAATTTCCGAATTACACTCATTTATGAAATTTAATTATAAATAAAAGTGTGGGGTATTACATTCTCTCCCCTTATAACATAATTTCACCCTCGAATTTCAGATATAATCGATACTACCAACCCTAACCTAGGATCATAAATCACTCCACATCTTAACGACTCAAAGTGGAATGGTACTAAACCAAATGGTTCTCAACCATACACTCGTTCGGCACTTACCTCTTTCAAAGTTTATACTCTACTACTAGATAATCTTATCTAGATATCCTTATGCTACAATTCTACCTCAGTCGTAATGTTGACTCTAACGTCACTTCGTACCTAGTGCTTCTATAATCGTATCTTAAGGAACATGTCTACACTAATGCTCGACTATTCCCATCATTATCATCGCTTAATTTTAGGCATGTTACCTCTTATATACTATGCCCCTTCTATTTGAGGTGGTATATAAAACCAACTTACCAAGGTGTCCACACACACCCTTTTAACGCGTGTTTATTTGCACAACCATTGTAAACATAACGCGAGGAACACCTTCTTGAAAATGGGCATCACTTTCTTGGCCTGGTGCTCACACCTGTGTATCCTCAACCACCTTCTCCAGATAAGATGCGTCCTATAATTGGAGGTTCAATCCTTCTTCAAGGTTAACCCACTAAGCTTCTTGTGGTTAACTCATAACTAACTGCTCACTTCGGCGCCACTAATATTACGAAACTTACATCCTAAAAATCCTAAGATCGATGCGTTTTCCTACGCACGTGAAATAAGTATTATCCTAAATATATCCCTAGTTCCTAAGACCTCTCTCAACTTCTGACATTTTCTTGGTTTCATCCATGGGATGTCTCGCAAAGAAAAATCCAAACAAGGAACCCTCCCGTTACACTACTTCCTCGCATCGTCGATCATCGAGATATAATGGTCTAAGGAACACCATCGGGACGTACTAAATCATACATTTCTAACCTACTAACGTACCTCTCCTACTCTATCCTTCCATCTTGACGAAATACATAACCTAACTAATTGAGGTGCCTACTCTCTACAAATAGATTATAAACATCATACCTCAAAACATCTTACCTCCAAAATGTTCCCTTTTCATCAAGGCCTGGCTATAAGCCTCGAATTCATTTCCTTTACCTTACCTCACCCACATACTTGTGGTGAGAGGACAATTTCAGTTCTTCTCCAAAGAACTTATATCTATATAAGCATACAGTTAGCAAACGGCTCTCAGTCTACATTGTTTTCTGTACACTAGGTGACTTATCGTCAAAACCAACATCCTTGCATTCTATAACATCTCTCCACTCCCGATGTCGTTAAGGTTATTGTGTGGAGCATCTCGTAAGCGAAATCCAAACAAGGAAACCCTCCTATACACTATTACTTAACTTTCTCGATCGTGGAGGTCCGCTAGTTTCAAATCTACTCTTGGGATAATTCCATCTCTCCTATCGAAAAAATGTGGTCAGAACTCCTATTTCCTTCTAGGAGCCGTACCACATATCACTTCCACTAACACTAAGTCCTTAGCGCAATCAATAAAGATCTTAAACTCACAGCTCAACAATAAATTATACATACCTTAAATTATATCTATACGGCCGCCACGCACTTAAACCATGATAATGAAACATCTGCTCACCGAAGTTCCATCTACCCATAATAATAAAGGCGAACTCAACCTGTATCCAGGTGAGATATCGCAACAATAAAATGTTCAACCCAAGAACCGTGGATACGACAGTCTTGCAATCCTTAGCCTGCTATCGCTCCGATAATACAATAACATTATTCTTACAATTGTATTATACTTGTATAACTTATATAAAACGAGTTGTATAAACGAGATACAGTTTCAAAATAGGATCCCTCTACCGCGGAAATACATACATACTATGTATGTGTGTGTACATATATATACACTATATAATGTTATCGATACCGCCAGTAAACTCGAATCAGACACTAATCTAAGGCTAACAAAATACTGTGTCCCAAATCTAGTCACATAGAATATACCTCTTTTATCCAAGGTAAAGCTTATGAAAATAACTTCGCCAGTCTGACCATGTTAAGGTTATCAGTATCTCATACTTTATAACCTCGTTCCTGAAAATCACCTTCATGGTTCACTTAACTTCTTCGTTAAAATGAAACTCCACTACTAGCCATGTTATAATGAATTCCCCAGGTTGATGTCAACCAATGGGTTTCTACAAATAAAAAATTCCCATAAGTGTTAGCAACACTTCCTAGTGAGACTATCATTCTTCTGAAGGACTCTCTCTTCGTTGTAGCTACCTTACCTCGGTATTAGGTTCACTTCTCTCTATCACTCTTTATTCACTTTCGGCCTCTAACCGATCCTTAAGTGAAAATTCAAGCTGCATTCATTTTACTCTGAAAAAACCAAAGGAACTAATGGTTATATCCATCTGTAAGATCCCTTTATGGGCAAAACATCCTGATCCCCGATATATGGTGACCATCATTCTCACCATTTCAACATTGCTCCCACGAGTGAAAAATTTTCCTCAAATTTTTACATATGGGCATTTCCATAACCTTCTCTAAGACAAAGCTTCTGAGCCTTCTAATTCCACTTAGTAATATACACTTACTGCACACGACTTGACTTCAACATATGGTCCTTATCAAAGACCTTATTCCCAATTTACTTCATTGGGTAATTCAACTTTAGCACCATTCTTACTACAGCGGTACTTGAATAATTATAACTACTACACTTTAGTAATCATTGAAACCGTCCTTGACAAAAATCACATGGAGAGTGACCTCTACTGCAGTCCTGATCTCCAATTTCAACATATAGCTTGTAATACCCCGTATTTTTATGATATTTATTTATGGGATTAATTGAATTAAATGTGTATTAATTGGAAATTAATCCGGATAAAAATACTAGCGAGATGCGAGTTGGTATTTGATTTTTAATGAGTATATATGGCTATATATGATTATTGAATTATGAAATTTGTCGTGAGATTGAAATACGACAATTTGGAAATTTTGTTGGGACGCATGTGACAGTCGCGCCAGGAATATAATTATTTTAATTAAAAAGTGAATTTCATTTTTATTAACCGTATGGTCGTTTTGAGTGCGCCAACGCGTCCGGAAGGGTCGAAATAGTCAGAAAATACTATCCGGGGGTTTAGGTTGGGTCCTGGGGCATTTTTAGGCCATACCGGTAACGTAAAAGGGTAGTTTGGTAATTTTGGAATTTTGGGAATTAAAACCCACGAAAATTAGAATTAAAAATCTGACTTAGTCTTAACCCACTAAGACATTTCTAACCCCAATCTAGGTAGTGGGCTACGGGAGAAGTTTAGAAACCTTAAACTTGCCAAACCAACCTCCATCTCCATTGTCATCCTTAGAGAAAAGCTGGTAGAGAGAGGGAGGAAGGAAAATTCTGCAGAGAGAGAGGGAGAACAAATCAACCTTCATCAATCCAACACCAAATCAGAGAAAGACATAAGGAAAGTGGTTTAATTTCGTTTTTGCAAAGAATGCTTCTTCCATGTGTAGGAAATTCAAATAATTGTATTGTTTTGGGGAGATTTATAAAACCCATGAGATTGGAAGTTATGAATTAAAATTTTAATGTAAGATTGCATGTAGAATTGTGTAGGGTGATTATCCTGATAGAATTACATCTTTTATATTATCAAAAACGGATTTAATTATAACTATGGAAGACTTTAAATTTCTAGGGTTCATGTTCTTGAAAATTGGGGAATATTGGAGAGATTTAATAATTTGATGTTGTTTGGGATGATTAGACCCCATATAAATGTTGTAATACGAAATTAATATGTTTAGGGATGATTAGAAACCTTGAAACCTTGTTGGAATGCCATTTAGATGAGATTAGAGGTGAAGAAAAGTTGGAAAAACGTAATAGGAATTTTCTGGGCTCAAACTGTCACCTCGTTAGAAGAGCTGCCCAGGTCGTTCGAACGAGCTCGTTCGAATGAGATTCTAATGAGTTGACAGTTTGCCTTCTAACGAGAGGGATGTTCGTTCGATGCCTTTCGTTTGAACGAGATCTCGTTAGATGCCCAGTTCGTTCGAACGAACTCTCGTTCGAACCAGCCTCGTTCGAACGAGACTTCTAACGAGCTGACAGTTTCGGCCTTTTTGGCCTGTTTTGATTTCGCGTGTCCCGTAACCTTGTTTAATTGCAGAGATAACATTCCCTTGATGATAAAATGATATAATTGGGTTATTTGGGATATATCGAGGAGTAAAACATAGAAGTGTGATTTGAATTGAATGGAAATTGTGGAATAGGACGTGAGTGACTATTACGATGCGAGAATTATTGACGGCTTAAATAATTGAATTAACCGGGAACATATGAATTGTGTAACACTATAAGTTGGTACGAGAATGAGAAGTTTACCACAAATAAATTATGGTGATTACTAAGAAGTGTGTATACTTAGTATATGTATATGATTTTATATGTATGACATACCTACCATACTTGCTATCACGGGAGGTTTACGTTCGCTTAGGGCCATCTACTCCTTGTGTTGCCCGGATTTAGATTGGTACCTCGAGAACATAGGCCAGAGAAGGACTTATTGGGATGTTAATAAGTCTGTTGATCGTGGGAGCGTAGGTATGTGCGTGACCCATGTGATGTGACTGTGTTCGCCTCCATCGTTTATGATTTGCTATTATCTGAGAACGATTCCTGAGAGATTCAGAATGCGTGATCCTTATGTACGTGATGTATCGAGATGGATAGCAGAGTATGTGTGCACCGCATCTTAGTCTCGGGTGCTTGTATTGTATATTTATGGCGTGACTAATATACACTTAAATTAATGAGAACCTTCATGTTGGTATTGTGAGTATAAATACAAAAACGCTTTGGGTAACTCTAACGGGATAACCTGTAATGAATTGTATTGCTAATAATCGAGAATCTGAGTATAAGTAAAGCCCTCTATTTAGTTGATAATGCTAGAATGTATAATAAGAATCGAGTAGTAAGGGGTAGAACTTGTTACGGTTTGGTTAGATATGTATGTTACTTAGATGGGTACGGTACGTTTGGAGTGCACAAAATTAGTCGAGAGGTGAGTATTTCATGTGAGTGCACGTCCTAACATGTATTTTGCATTCATTGTTTTAATGTCATTAAAGCACTTGCTATTTTTAAAATACTCTCCACTTTCGGGCTCTGACCCGTTTGCTTTCAAATCTATTTGTGTAAAAAAACCATTTTAGGTGCCCAGCCATAAGGACACCATGCTTAGGATCCTCATTCAGGTGACGAGCTGTAGCTGTTTGTGGAAGTTACAGGACTTTGCTAGTAGACGCTTCATCTGTCTTGATGCTATATTCAACTTTCATCAGTTGTAGGGCATGTCGCCCATTTCTATTAGAAGCATTTCCTATTTCAGATTTTCAGACTTTTGGCATGTAATTAATTCAGTATACATTGTTTTACTCATTTCAGTTGTGGGATTGTTGTGAGGAGTTTTCCTCCGGACTTATTATTATTTTGTTGGTTATTCTATTGCTTCTTTATGGTGAATGGTTGTTATTCTTTCATTATCCTTTTACTGTATGTTAATCAGATTTAATCTAAAATTTGGCAACTCACTTTTTAAATACTAGGTGGTTAGTAATCATTAAAATGTTTTCGACAGTGATGCTATTAACTGAACCAACTTGGCATTTTGTATTAATTTAATAAAGGAGTAGCTACCCGGTATTTAATTAGACGGGGTGTCACAGGTGGTATCAGAGCATCAGGTTCTAGTGTCCTTTAGGATCTGTACGGCCTATTATGTTTCCGTTGAGCTTTCTTTGATGTAGAGCCCTATATTTTAGGACTGTTGTATTCTTTTGTATATGCTACGTTCTTCAGCTATTTCATGTTTATAACTGCGAACTTATAAACTTTATTCTTATTTCAGATGCCTCCACGACGTGTACAACGGGTTCCCAGGCAATGCAACGCCAGAACCACAGCCCGCACCAGTTCAGGGCACGATGAATGCCGCCGAGGTTGCAGCCATTGTGTCACAGGCGGTAAATGCCGCACTAGCCGTAGTTCAGCAGGCACCACCTCAGGCGCCAGTAGCCGCGCCAGTTCAGGCACATGCATTCCCGTCTTCTTGGGAACGTGTACGTGATGCTTTTCAGAAAGCACACCCACCGGAGTTCATAGGTAGCTCCGATGTTGTGGTTTCGAGTCAGTGGAGGAAGGACATTCAGCGGCACCTGAGGATGTATGAGTGCACCGATGTCCAGAAGTAGATACTAGCTAAATTTAAGCTAGTGGGATCTGCATTGCAGTGGTGGGAGTCTATTACCACCGTGGAGGAGAGAGATACTCTCACTATACAGGAGTTCTGGGTGCGGTTTGACCGCAAGTATTTTCCGTCAGCTGTTCACACGGAAATGAGAAGGAAGTTGATGAATCTCAGACAGGAAGGTAAGACTGTGGCCCAGTATGAGGCCGAATTCACAAATCTATTGAATATTGTTCCGGATGAGATACCGACAGAAGAGAAGAAGATACAGAAATTTATAGACGGGTTGACTTGGAGAATCCGTCAGCATTTGTTGGGGAACCTATCGTTGGCCACTTACTCTGATGTGGTTAACGCTGCACTGTTACACTGCCAGGATCACCGCTTTCACATGGCTGAGGGCAAGAGATCGGGAGAGTCCAGCCATCAGGGCAGGACTGGAGGACATGGTGCTAGTGGGCAAAATCTGTTCAGGGGCAGAGACAGGGTGACCAGGGTTCCCAGCAGGGGGATCACAAGAGGTTCAGATCGGGAAATTTCAGACACGGACAGGGAGGTTTCCGGCAGGGCCATCAGGGTCCGAACGGCCATCAGGGCCAGCAGGGTCAGAATGGCCAACAACAGTTTCAGCAGGGCCAGGGGAGGAACGGTAACGGCCACCAGGGCCGGGGGCAGCAGGGACAGAGAGGGGGAAACTTCCCGGGGAAGTGTTACGTTTGTGGCAAGACTGGCCATAAATGCCAGGACTGTCCAGATAGGGGCAAGGCCCCACAGCAGCAGCAGCAGGGTGCTCGACAGGAGCCGCAGAGACCTATGTTTCCCACCGCCCTCCCGGTGCCACCACAGATGGCAGCATTACCACCCATTCCAGCGGTCCTAGTTCAGCATGGACAGCTGCAGTATGGGAGAGTATATCAGCTTCAGCAGGCCGCAGCCCCACAGAATCCACCAGCCATTGAGGGTATGTTCTCTATTCAGGGGACTATGGGGCGTATGTTATTTGACACGGGGCTACACTCTGTTTTATTGCTATGAGATTTGCACGCACCATTGGGTTGTTAGACACCGTCGAGAGTACGGTTACTTGTGTAGACTCGCCGTTGAGTAGGGGTTCCGTGATTTCACGTGTATGTAGAGGCGTGGGTATAGAGATCTGGAGGTTTACTTTACCCGCGGATATGTTAGTATTAGATATGACCGAGTATGATGCCATTATTGGCATGGATTGGCTTGTTGCGTACCGAGCCATGATTGACTGTTTTAGTAGGAGTATTATCTTTGCCATTCCCGGGAAAGAGATGTTTTTAGTGGCGATGCCTCGTCCTGAGGGAGGATCGTCCACTCATTTGTACTATATAGAGGAGGAGACCTCTAAGGAAGTGGTGATACCACTTGATTCGATTCCGGTTGTTCGAGAGTTTGCCGACGTATTTCAGGATATACCTGGATTACCTCCAAGTAGAGAGATAGACTTTGTGATCGACTTGACGCCGGGAACTGGGCCTATTGCCCGCGCACCTTATCGTATGGCTCCAACTGAGATGAGGGAGTTACGGGATCAGATTGAGCAGTTATTGGGTCAGGGGTTTATACGGAGGAGTACCTCTCCATGGGGTGCCCCTGTGTTGTTCGTGAAGAAGAGGGATGGATCATTGAGGTTGTGTGTGGATTATCGGGAGTTAAATAAAGTCACGATATGAAATAACTATCCGTTGCCCCGAATCGATGACTTATTCGACCAGTTGAGGGGAGCTTCTTTCTTCTCAAAGATTGATTTGCGGTCGGGATACCATCAGTTGCGTATCAGGGAGGAGGATGTCTCGAAGACTGCATTCTTAACGAGATATGGCTCCTACGAGTTTCGGGTTATGCCTTTTGGCTTGACCAATGCTCCAGCCATGTTTATGGACTTGATGAATAGGGTGTTCAGAGAGTTCCTTGATCAGTTCGTTATTGTCTTCATTGATGATATTCTGGTTTACTCCCAGACAGAGGAGGAGCACACAGAGCATTTGAGGCAGGTTTTGCAGACGCTACGTCAGAACGAGTTGTATGCAAAATATGAGAAGTGCGGTTTTTGGCTGAAGGAGGTTCAGTTTTTGGGGAACATTATTTCCGACCGGGGGATATCCATTGATCCGGGGAAGGTATCCGCGGTAAGGGAGTGGGGACAGCCCACGACACCGACTGAGATCCGTAGTTTCTTGGGCCTAGCAGGATACAACTGGAGGTTTATTCGGGGATTTTTGAAGATAGCAGGTCCTTTGACACATCTGACTCGTAAAGGTGTGCCGTTCATTTGGAGTGATGCCTGTCAGCTGGCATTTGATGAGTTGAAGGAAAAGTTGACCTCAGCACCTGTGTTAGCATTGCCGAGATCGGGAGTTGAGTATCTAGTCTACACCGATTCGTCCTTGCAAGGACTTGGAAGTGTATTGCAGCAAGAGAGTCATGCCATAGCTTATGCTTCCCGTAAGCTTAAGCCTCACGAGAAGAATTACCCCACTCATGACTTGGAGTTAGCGGCAGTGGTATTTGGCCTTCGAATTTGGAGACATTACCTTTTGGGGGAGAAGTTTTGATTGTTCACGGACCACAAGTCCCTACAGTACCTATTCACGCAGAAGGATTTGACTATGCGGCAACGGAGGTGGCTTGAGTTCGTGAAGGATTATCAGTTTTATATCCAATACCACCCAGGGAAGGCTAACGTGGTAGCAGACGCGTTGAGCCGTAGGCCAGTAGATGAAGTGGCAGGGGTGTGGAAGGCAAAGTGGAAGGAGTTGGGACGCCAGGATGCAGTGGCCTGATCATTCATGTCGGTGATGACTGTTACACCACAGATTTTCACGAGAGTGGTAAAGGCACAAGAAGATGACTCGTTCTATCAGGAGCAGATAGTTCGATTATTAACAGAGGGAGCCGAGTCCTATACCGTTAGCTAAGACGGGGGATTACGCTTCAACGGCAGACTGGTAGTTCCGGAAGGGGAGGAATTGCGACACGAGGTGATGGCAGAGTCGCACGGCTCACGGTTCACGGTACATCCAGGTGGGGACAAAATGTACCAAGACATGAGATGACAGTATTGGTGGAGCGGGATGAAGAGAGATATTGCCGTGCTTGTTTCTAAATGCGCCACTTGTCAGCTGGTAAAAGTGGATCATCAGATACCGGCAGGACTTCTACAGCCATTAGAGGTCCCGATGTGGATGTGGGAGAGCATATCCATGGACATTATCACGGGGTTGACTACGTCACAGAGAGGTCACGACTCCATTTGGGTAATTATGGACAGGTTGACCAAAGTCGCTCATTTTCTACCCGTAAGGACAGACTACACTACGGGACAGTATGCCCAGCTCTTTATTGCAGAGATAGTGAGACTTCACGGTGTGCCCCTAAATATCATGTCTGACCGAGACAAGATATTTGTTTCACGGTTTTGGGAAAGTTTTCAGGAGGCCATGGGCACGGAATTGCGGTTGAGTACGGCGTATCACCCGCAGACCGATGGGCAAACCGAGCGTACAAACCAGATGTTGGAGGACATGTTGCGTATGTGCATCATTGATTTCGGGGGTGGATGGGAGCAGTATCTTCCACTGGTGGAGTTTGCTTACAACAACTCATACCAGTTCACTATTGTCATGGCTCCATTTGATGCGTTGTACAGTAGACCTTATCGTTCCCCAGCATGTTGGTTGGGGGTGGGGGACAACAAACTACTTGGGCCGAAAGTGATTCAGGATACTTCGGCAAGGATAGAATTGATACGGAGTCGCATTCGGGTAGGTCAGGATCGACAGAAGAGCTATGCCGACGCGAAGAGGTTCTTCAGAGAATTCCAAGTGGGGGACCAAGTTTTACTCAGAGTATCTCCTATGAAGGGGAATATGCGATTTGGGAAGAAGGGGAAGTTGGCACCGAGATATGTGGGGCCATTCCCTAACATCGAGCGGATTGGGTCTGTTGCATATAGACTTGGGTTACCGGAGCATTTGCATCGGATTCATGATGTGTTTCATATCTCCTCGCTAAAAAAATATCTTAGGGACAATTTGGCTCATTCTCACATTTCTTTGGAGGACATCGATCTCCCGCCTGATAGCTCCTACGAGGAGGGGGCGAATACTATTTTGGACCGAAGTGAGCGGAAACTGCGGTCAAAGATAGTTCCGTTAGTGCGTGTTCAGTGGCGACATCACAATGTCGAGGAGTCCACATGGGAGCGCGAGGATGAGATGCGCGAACGTTATCCAGAGTTGTTCTTACCAGGTACTTTCTAGTTCCGAATTTCGGGATGAAATTCTGTTATTAGGGGGGAAGTATGTAATACCCCGTATTTTTATGATATTTATTTATGGGATTAATTGAATTAAATGTGTATTAATTGGAAATTAATCCGGATAAAAATACTAGCGAGATGCGAGTTGGTATTTTATTTTTAATGAGTATATATGGCTATATATGATTATTGAATTATGAAATTTGTCAGGAGATTGAAATACGGCAATTTGGAAATTTTGTTGGGACGCATGTGACAGTCGCGTCAGGAATATAATTATTTTAATTAAAAAGTGAATTTTATTTTTATTAATCGCATGATCGTTTTGAGTGCGCCAACGCGTCCGGAAGGGTCGAAATAGTCAGAAAACACTAGCCGGGGGTTTAGGTTGGGTCCCGGGGCATTTTTAGGCCATACTGGTAACGTAAAAGGGTAGTTTGGTAATTTTGGAATTTTGGGAATTAAAACCCACGAAAATTAGAATCAAAAATCTGACTTAGTCTTAACCCACTAAGCCATTTCTAACCCCAATCTAGGTAGTGGGCTACGGGAGAAGTTTAGAAACCTTAAACTTGCCAAACCAACCTCCATCTCCATTGTCATCCTTAGAGAAAAGCTGGTAGAGAGAGAGAGGAAGGAAAATTTTGCAGAGAGAGAGGGAGAACAAATCAACCTTCATCAATCCAATACCAAATCAGAGAAAGACATAAGGCAAGTGGTTTAATTTCATTTTTGCAAAGAATGCTTCTTCCATGTGTAGGAAATTCATATAATTGTATTGTTTTTGGGAGATTTATAAAACCCATGAGATTGGAAGTTATGAATTCAAATTTTAATGTAAGATTGCAGGTAGAATTGTGTAGGGTGATTATCCTGATAGAATTACATCTTTTATATTATCAAAAACGGATTTAATTATAACTATGGAAGACTTTAAATTTCTAGGGTTCATGTTCTTGAAAATTGGGGAATATTGGAGAGATTTAATAATTTGATGTTGTTTGGGATGATTAGACCCCATATAAAGGTTGTAATATGAAATTAATATGTTTAGGGATGATTAGAAACCTTGAAACCTTGTTGGAATGCCATTTAGATGAGCTTAGAGGTGAAGAAAAGTTGGAAAAACGTAATAGGAATTTTTCTGGGCTCAAACTGTCACCTCGTTAGAAGACCTGCCCAGGTCGTTCGAATGAGCTCGTTCGAACGAGGTTCTAACGAGTTGACAGTTTGCCTTCTAACGAGAGGGATGTTCGTTCGATGCCTTTCGTTCGAACGAGATCTCGTTAGATGCCCAGTTCGTTCGAACGAACTCTCGTTCGAACCAGCCTCATTCGAACGAGACTTCTAACGAGCTGACAGTTTAGGCCTTTTTGGCCTGTTTTGATTTCGCGTGTCCCGTAACCTTGTTTAATTGTAGAGATAACATTCCCTTGATGATAAAATGATATATTTGGGTTATTTGGGATATATCGAGGAGTAAAACATAGAAGTGTGATTTGAATTGAATGGAAATTGTGGAATAGGATGTGAGTGACTATTACGATGCGAGAATTATTGACGGCTTAAATAATTGAATTAACCGGGAACATATGAATTGTGTAACACTATAAGTTGGTACGATAATGAGAAGTGTACCACAAATAAATTACGGTGATTACTAATAAAATAAAATACCGGGCAATCACTCATGTAACAAATTAAAACAGGAGTCTCATATGGTTCATTCTTAGCATCACTGTCGAAAACCAAATTAATTACTAATAACCTAATAGGCTGGCATCAAAATTTTTTTTACTTAATCTTTTTAAACAATTTATTCAATTAAAACATCCACATAGTTTATATATAAATAAACTGAGATGAAATAAAATAGCCGAACACTCGGTTTAACATAATATAACCAAATCGAATGCCGCACTAAAAGGCGGTAAACAAATATATAAGTACAATTGGGCTTTCGGACCGAATTTTCTAAAGTATCTCCTATCTAGATTACAAGGATGGAAGCTTCTACAGTAAACCTGCATGCATCCACAGCTGTTGTGGCACACGTCTGACTCAAATCGATCATTATCCAAGCGTCCCTTTGTCTTGACCGCTATATATATATATATATATATATATATATATATAGGAAAAGAGAGGAAAAATAGATAAACGGGTCAAAGCCCGAGTTGTGAAAATATTTTTCAAGTGCAAAAAAGCAATATTTTTAAAATATGTTTTACCTCATATTTAAATTGGTATCGTACTCCCATGAGATACCCCTCACCTCTCTTCTAGTAGTGCACACCTATCACATATCTACTATAAAACCTAGTTAATCTACCCTGCCTAACTAATCTGTTTCACCAAAACACTAAAAATCCTAATTAACCCAAGTACTAAGGGAAAAACTTCTCCCGAGTCTCAACATTGTGTCATGTTCGTGCGTGGGGTGTCTCGCAAAGCGAAATCAAAACAAGAATAAATATACATTACATACTCATAATATTATGCATATCATAATTTAAGTCGAGATAAAATCTCTGGGAATGAGAATAAATCCTTTTTTATTTATCTCTTTAATCTAGTAATATATATATATATATATATATATATATATATATATATATATATATATAATAAGTGATAAAACTTATGTATGTCATAAGTTTAAGGGATGATGTCACGAGATAACTTTTTCTTATATTACCTATTTTGCCCTTAATCCAACAGGCAAAATTTTAATGGTGAAGATGAGTGTCAAAACTGACAGCCAACACATGGTGTGTTTGGCACGCTCGATTTTGTACCCATTCTTCCTCGATTTCCAACCACGATTTCTTAAAAGCCCTTCCTTTCCTATTCCCATTTGAAAAGACACCTTCTTTTCTCTCTCTATCTAATCCTTTCTCAATCCCTCTTCTATTACTTTCTTAAACCCCCTTTTAATGGCTGCCATCAGTGTAAGACAGAGAAGGGGGTTCGATGATCTCAATGGTACCTAAGGTTTGAGTTTCGTTTTTATATATAATTTTTCATCTTATTTTGATCCGGAGTCAACTTTTCTGGATTTTTTTCTTTATTTGCGATCAGAAATGGGCTGCCATAAGTGCAAGACAGAGTAGTTCGGCGACCTCAACGGTACCCACAATTTGATTTTTGTTTTCATATATGATTTTTTGACTTATTTTGAAGAGGAGTCAACTTTTCTGTCTTTTTTTTGTTCAGTTTCTATAAGAAATGGGTTGCCATCTGTGCAAGATAGAGGAGTTCGACGACCTCAACGGTACACACGGTTTGATTTTCGTTTTTATATATAATTTTTTTTACTTATTTTGATCTGGGGTCAACTTTTTTGGCTTATTTTTTTTAGTTGTGATAAAAAATGGTGGAGGTTTAGATTAAGTTGTTTTCAGATCAAGAAGGTTCAAATGATTTCTGTTTTTATATTTTTTTGTTTTGATATTTTTTGTTCAGATCAAGTTGGCTTCAGAGCGACCAGAAATGGGTTGCCATCTGTGTAAGATAGAGGAGTTTGACGACCTCAACAGTACCCACGGTTTGATTTTCGTTTTTATAAATGATTTTTTTTACTTATTTTGATCCCGAGTTACTTTTTTGGCTTTTTTTTAGTTGCGATGAAAACTGGTGGAGGTTTAGATTAAGTTGGTTTCAGATGAAGAAGGTTAAAATAATTTATGTTTTTGTATTTTTTTTTATTATTGTTTTTTCAGATCAAGTTGGTTTCAGAACAAGAATGTCCTAACGAAACCTGGGTTTGATCCGAGGCGTGGGCACCACATGCGATGTTGGGGGTGAGGTCTATGTAGTTGATCTTATTTTCAGCTCTCGCTTTTGAGAGTTTCAGTTTCGTCAAGCTTTTAGATATTTGATGTCGATATATGTAGTTGTGATTTGGCTTACAATAGTAGTATTTGTTAGTTCGTAAATATTTTCACAGAAGAAAATAGGAGAAGTTGATGTTACATTACGAGGATAAGTTTTTGAATTTGCTAATTTTATGGACAAGTTTGATGTATTCTCTTTGTTGTTTACTAATTTTTTGAATTCACTAAGTTTTTGATGTTTTTTGTAATATTATAGTTCAATAGTTAAAAATTTATTTACAGCTATAAAATTTGTTCTCATACCTTTTCTTGGAACAAGAACAATTGAAACTGAGTCATTTTAGATACTCAGTGATGTCCTTTTTACACTCAACATAGTTTGAGTGTGTAGGAATACGCTTTTTACAAATTTTTATATTTTGTACTACAATATAGTAGAAAATGCGATAAAATTACATGTTTTTGCATCAAAATATATACTCCATGTAATCAAAGTGGACGTACATACATTTTTTGAGTAAGTAGTGTGACATTAAGTGGACGTATACATCAGTTATTTCATAAATTAAAAAACTTAAATTGAACAAACTTTATCAACTAAAATTTATTTTTTATTATTTAAGTGATTCCTTTCTTATTTATCAACCAAATTTATCAACTAAAATTCCTTTTTGATTATCAACTAAATTTATCAACTTAAAGTTGAACACTGGCTAAAAAATATGAAACAAGAAAAAGAAAAAGTAGGTCTACAAGTAGTGTTGTGGCACAACCCAAAGCAATGCTACTATCAAGGCAGTCTTGGCAACTAAGCTGTCAATGTACAACACAAGACTCAATGTATTTTGATGGCAACCAAAAAGTCAATAGAGCACTTGGCTCAATGTCTCATATGTATTGTTTTTTTAAGTGTATTAAATATTTATACTTATAATAAATTTTGTAATTAAAGTGCATTGAATGATTATTCTGCACTCATGGTACAATATATTTATGAACAGAAAATACGTAATCTCTAAAAAATAACTTGGTCCGTGTACATTTTTCGTTTGGGCTTCAAATATTTCAATACGACTTCTTTAATAATTATTTTATATAAAAATTATTATCTATTTCTACTAACATATCCTTTTGACATAGTTCATTTTAATTGTTGAAAATGAACAATAATTGATTCAGAAATTATTGTCTATTTATACTAACGGTAAGGTTAATCGAACAACAATTGTTCCAAAAAACTTTAATTTTATTAGTATTAATTATTAAATCGCAACAATGGCTTGGAGAAATGGGATATGTTTTAGGCCCCGTGATTCAGAAAATCGTACTACTGTATTGTATTTTGGACGAAAATATTTCCATTATGTCAAGAGTAATGTAAATTACGTCATTATTATGGGGGGCGGGGCAGCATAAAAAGTCTTTTAGAGTTAAAATGTTACATTATTATAAAACATTATGTTTATCTTTTTGCGGATGGGGAACGAAATTATTTTGCCTAAATTTTTAAAGACCAATTTGTTTTTAAAATTACACTTTGTTTTGTGGGGAATGAAATTTTTTTTGTTTTGCAATTACGTAATTTGAAAATTTTCACCTTTTGCCATTATGTACTCTGAAAATTTCCGACGTGCCTTCGGGCATGGGGTGGATAGTCCAATTACATTTTGTTTTGTTTGGTATGAAATTGTTATCCATTAAGCAAGGTGGATAGTCCAATAAACGATGGATATTATGACCAAATTTTTAATTTACAGTTTGTTTTGTTTTGGAACAATTTTTTTTCGCTTTGCAATTACGTACTTCGAAAATTTTCACTATCTTGCCATTATGTATTGCGATATTATTTGTTGTTGGAGTATTTTTTTATTTCCTAAACATGGTGGATAGTCCTATATACAAAGAAAATTTTGCCAAAATTTTGTAAAATATCTACACATTAGTGTTGTAAAAATAACTTTAGTATTGTTTTTGTTAACTATTTTTTATTTCTTAAACATTGTAGATTGTCCTATAAGCAAAGGAAACCACTCCCAATTTTTTAAGTTTGTTTACAATTATTTATTTTATATAATATTTACGATTATTACAAGGTTCAGGATGGACAATTACTATTATTGTTGTTATACCTTTTTTCTTAAACATGATGGACAGTTATATAAATGAAAAACATTTTCCTGCAAAATTAAAAATTGTTTATACTTATATGTTGTAAAACTACACTTAGAATATATAAAACATCTATTATTTACATTATACACGAGTTTATACTTTTTAAAATTATTAGCGTGCCTTCAGGCACGGGCATACCCTAGTGTATATATATATATATATATATATATATATATATATATATATATATATATATATATATATATATATATATATATATTATCTTGTTCTCATACACAGGTCATATACTATACACACAAGTATAATAAGCATCCCAACGAGCTACAACTCGAGGATGTAGTCTCAATGCTATCCTCTACAAGGGAATCCCTCACATACCATCCTGGGTACAAACGGTCGGAATCTCACACTGCCTTGGTAAAAATAAATCACAACGTATGGGAAGTGGTCATTGCTCCTCCCCTAAAACGAGACGAAACATACCCACCACGTCTCACCCCTAATAAAAATCACACAATATAAAAGTCGATGTTATGACATGGGGACTATACGCTCCCTACTCCTCAAGCCAGGGGCCTCACCCACATCGCGCAACTTCCCATGATAGCATAGAGGGGGAGTGTTTCACATAAATATACGTATACCATTCACACACAGATATATATATTGTAATAATATCTAATATATAATCAAAATCCCTCCTCAATTTTATATATGGCAAAAATTGCCAATCTCGCATAATAATGACCAATAACCCCAAAATGTTTTCACTCGTAATAACATTCAAGTATTCACACACTTAACATACTAACCCATAAGTATTCTCTATACACACTTACCGAAGACCTCTCTCGAACGTGGTTCGACCCAAACATTCACCAAGCTCATATCCCGAATTGTACACTAAGCTAATTCAAGGTTCCCTCGTTCATTCCAATATATACTCACCCTCAATACCGTCATTTAGGAATCCTAATATCATAAGAACAATACCCTATAATAATCACCAATTGCAATTTAACTCCCCCTTAACTCAAAGAAGAAAAATTGTCAAATTCAACAAAGGCGAATTGATTCGCCCCAAATGCGAATCGATTCGGCCTAGTGAATCGATTCGATTTCCATCCGAATCAATTCTAAAAGTATTCAGCAAGCAGGCCCTCAAAGGAAAATAGATTCGGTCATAATCTGAATCGATTCGGCCTGATACAACCTTAAAGGTCCCCTTATGCGAATCGATTCGCCCTAGACCCAAATCGATTCGCCCTGTTCAGAGGGCATTGTTTGGGCGATTTCACCTTCTCCAAAATACCCAATTATCAGTCCATTCTTCATTTTATGGTTTCTAACCTCAACCAACATCACCATAATCATCCTAACATTGATTTCTAACTAACACATCATTAAACTTTATTTTTCTCCCAAGGTCAAGTTGGATTTCTGACTAACGATTTTGATCTTGGACAGCCTTCCGTAGAAAAATCATTATAAATGAAAAAAAATTAGAAAAATACGCATTCGACGCCCATGCGATCGTATCGAAAAGATCTATAAATTTAATTTAACGAATCGATTCTCTGCCTAGCCCAATCGATTCAGAAGTGACGCTGGTCTCTATTCACATGCTTCTCTAAAAATCCCAAACCTCCGTTTTTGTTGTTTCTAATCTCATCAAACAACTCCATAAACATCTAATCTATGTTTTACAACTAACACATCAATTAATTGAGGGATTAAACCAATTTTCTTAGATTTTTACCCAAAAACCCTTAAAGCCCTAGTTTTTCCATTTCCCCCATTTCGATCCATTTCTTCACTCCATTCACATGGATTTAACACTAGAAATCAGTAAGAGTTTACATTACATCAATATGTAAACTCATACTCAAATTTTTCCAAATTTATTTTTAAGGTTCTAACCCAAAATAATATAGTTTACCAACTATAATATGAGATATATATACCAAATGAAATTAAGCAAGTACACACTTGTCTGGAGGCTAAAATTCGGAGACCACGAGTCCAATCTGGCGGAGTTTAGTCGAAATCTCCCATTTATCTCTTATTTTCTCCTCTTCCTTTATTTATCTCTTTCTTTCTTTCTTTCTTTATTTCTTTATTTATTATTATCCCATGCCTTGTAAGGGAGAAATAAGGGTATGTCCCTTATTAACCTAAAAATGACTCGTTTACTCAATTACGAGTCCTACGGGTCCAAAAATTCTCGAAACCCTATTACTACCCCCCGGATACTTTATTCTGACTATCTCGCCCATTCCGAGACCAACCGCGCAATCAAAATTTATATCTGAGTTATTTAATCGCAGGTCACTAATTTAACCCAACACAACTTAATGCGGTTTTTCCCATTAAAATATTATCATGTGTCGCTTTACCCAGCTGCGACAAATAATAAAATACTCCAACTCATTCACTTAATCCCAAGAGTAAATATAATACACATCAAAAATCATTTAATCCTTGAAAACTCCAAAAGTTACTATTCACGATAACTTCTCAAATTTACAAATTAAACACATTTATGAAATTTAATTATCCATAAAAGTGTGGGGTATTACAATCTATTCCTCTTCCCTCAATCAAATGTTGCTATCTTCGTGGTTTAAATCATCAAATTCTCACTTTCTCCAATTTCTAATCCTTATTCTGCCAGGTATTATTCTCTGCAAAATTTTGAAGTCCAAAAGCATTTGTGTTCTTCAAGGAGAGAAAATGGATAGCAATCTCATTATTAAAAATATCATCATTCTTTCTCAGTCATGTTCTTATTCCAAATCTTTTAAATCCCCTTTCTAACTCCTTTGATGATATTAAAGCTATCTTCAATATTCATAATGTTACTCCTCAATTTAACTTCATATTAGTTAAATGGTCTTATCCTTGTGATCGTTCTTTCAAACTCAATCTAGATGGGGCGTCTAAGGGTAATCCAGGAGCTGCATGTACAGGGGGTATTCTAATAGACAAGGAAGGAAAATTCATTACATCTTTCTCCTCTTTAGAAGGTAGTATGACAAATACCAGAGGTGAATGTTTAGCTATCCTCACTGGACATCAAATTTGCAAAGACCTTAACATCCATAGCTTGTTGATTGATTCAAATTCTCAAGTTAACATTAATATTCTAAAAGGAATCATTCCTAAACTTCCTTGGTCCCTTCTAGATATATTAAAAGATATCAATGATATGGATGTTCAAGTATCTTACGCATATTGTTGGAGAGAAGCTAATAGAGTAGCAAACTCTTTAGCAAATCATGGAATTTCTACTAAGAATCTCAATATTTTTAAGTCAGTGATGGAACTTCCAAAGTCAGCTAGGGACTTTTTACAGAATGGATGTTCTTGGCATCTCATCAATTAGGCAGTTATATCATTAAAATTTATCGTCAGATCTTTGTTGCTCTTTATGTAATGCCATCTAGGTAGGGCTTTTCTACCTATTATCAATAAAGTTGTGGTTTTCCAAATAAAATAAAATAAAATAAAATAATTAATTAAAAAATAATTAAAAAAATATTCTTAATTGTACAATGGAACAGAGTTGGAATTGTGTTTTGAAGTAATTTATCCTTCACAATTGGGTATGTAATGGTTATTTGGAGAAAATTATGCATTGGGAACAATGTTATTCTTGGTACCTCCTATATCCATTTTTAGTACTGTGAGCTTTCTTGAGAGCGGTAAAATGCAAGAAGAAGAAAAGATGGCTAATAGAATTTAAAATATATGAAAAAGGAAGTGTTTTGAAATGTTTACGAATAGATGAAATGATAAAGTTTGATTAAGAGTTCGAATATTAATTAAATCTTAATTTTTATGTTTAATACACTAAACCTTGATCTTTTAGAAGGTAAAACTAGTTATATTTACAACCCTTTGATGTTGTTTGAAAATACTCAAGGGAGTGCTTGATGAGGTTAATGCTGAAAGCATGGAGATTATTTCAGATAAATGTGAGAAGATTCTTTGGTTTTTATTTTAGTTTTATAATTCTTTTGGCTGAATGGGAAGGAGTTCGTCTTATTCGTAGACATACTTACCTTTTTTTCATAAGGGAAACTTTTAGGTGGAAAGAGACATTTTTTTACAAGACAAGGATTCACTGAAAGTTCATTTATATGATAAGGTACAATGAAGTTTTCTTCTTTTGGTAATAATGAGTTTCAGTAAACGAAAAGGCCTCCTATTGGATTTAGTCAGACATATTATTTTTACGGGGAGTTTTAGAAAAAGTTCATTCCTAGATGTTTATTCCATCTATCGCCTTTTACATCCATGTGTTCATAATGGGTAAAACCATGTAAATGATGATAATATCATTTAATTTTATTTTTGGACTGATTTTCTAACGAGTTTTTCAGATTAATTTATTAAGGATTTACTTGCATCGCCAACATAGATTAGTTGTTTGAAGTTTATTTGGGAAATCACTTTCCTTAGAATTAATAATTAGGACTTTGATTTGACAATTTATATATGTGTGGTCTCTTTTTTTACACTTAACACAAAAATGAAATTTTATGTGTTGGTTTACGTTTCATTTGTCTGATCTCAATATCATAGTTTGGGGAGTTATAGAGGAAAACTTTGTATTAGTTTTGTTCAACTCCCTCCACCCGTCCCTCTTTGATGCCTTTGGGTTTTACCCTCTCCAATTGTTCGGCATCTGAAACCTAACTGAAATTTAATGAGATCTCAGTTAAATATAAGACACTAGAAGATGGAAGAAGATGCGCAATATGAAAAAAATAGTTCTGAACATATGTCTCTATATAAAAGGAACATAACGCTGACAACATAATAAGTCCATACAGATTCTAAAAGACGGTATAACTTGATGTCCAAATACCAACCATGACACCCCGCCTAATTTAAAATCGATTGACTAGACCTTTATTAAAATTAAACGATAATCCAATATGATCTCATTTCTAGCATAATTGGCATAACAAATAATAAATACAACCATTATAAATATGAACCAATAATGACAATAGAATAGATAAGAGTGTAATCATGAATAACTTATACCAAATAAACCATTAGTTCCCACAAATAATATCAACGTAAACATACTAGTGAGAAATAAAGGAAAATATCCAACTCGAAAGTAAAGTTCTATCCATCGATGGGCAACAACCCAAATAGAAATATTGAAACTGAATCCTACCTCAATAAAATGAACTTTGGGGGATACAATCAAATCTAACCGCATCCACAGCTACTGTACGCAACAACATGATGAAGAGATTAACCTTGTTGTCCTTACTGCTACATACATGGGGTTTTGAAAAAATATAATTTCCAGTGGGTCAAATCCCGAAAAATATTTGAAAATACTTACAACTATTTAAATGGTTTAAATGTAAAGGTGTAGTGTGTTACTTTCATAATTAACTTTCTAGTCACATTCAAACGAGACTTTTCCTCGCCTCTCGTCTATAGTGCGCACCTAATGCATTGTTTTACTTTTCGTAATCATGCTACCTAGTTTAACTAGGACAATAATAACTAACAAATATAACTTAACCAATAGTAATCATTAAGTAATATGCAGAACCTTCACTAGGTATATTTTCATATGTATTACATAGCTACACACATTATATAATTAAATATTCACATAACTATCTCATATACACGTATAAATATATCACTCACTATATATGTATATACCGTATCTCCAAAGCAAGACCTCGCAGATGCATTCCCTGTGTGCTATTAGGCTCCAAGTATAGCACGTACCACAACTGGGCCATCAGATCAAAATCTCACCACCAAACCCAAAATGTAAATACAATCATTGAACGGGGTCATAAACATACGTCTGAGGGTCACAACCATACCATATCACGCCCAATCGGTCTCTAAACCAATACCTACTCTCACACATGGATTATGGCCATGCAACAAAACTACGACCTAGGGAATCAATCCAACACCTATTGATCAACGCCAGGTTAGATTGCCCACTTCGCGTAACCTCCTAACAATATCACTACCGAGTAGGTACGTTTCAAACAAATACATAAAATCACACTCATACATATATAAGTAACCCACAATATATATATATATATATATATATACACTTTTAACTACGTACTGAAATTCCACAATGTACTAGTCTACCCATCCCGAACTCTGAACCGACTTCCTGATTTCGAATCAAGTACTCACTCACTTGTAATCCTTTTTACATAGCTCGAATCAAATTTATTAGCTGGTGTAAACCATGCACTAATCCTCTGATAATGTTCCACAGAAATCCCAATATACTATAAAAAATCATGCGCACATTTATCTAGCGTTAATGGGTCAAAACAACGCAAAACAAAATTCAGGACAGACCAATCAATGGAACCGATTTTTTAGAAGATCGAACTGGTTCGGTCCAATGAACTGATTTGCTCTCCCAGTGAACCAATTCGATTTGTGGGGTTGCCTTTCATATTCAACATCATATTTTCACCTCCTAAACACATCAATGGACGTCGCAAGACTCCTAAAACATTAATTTATGATCCCAAATACATATATAAACATCCCATATGTATTTTAAACCCGAATTCAACGCTAAATCCCAAGGATTATTAATCATTGATTCAATTTATTCAATATAGAATTGATCAAAACTTTAAAATCTATTAATTTAACAACCTATCAATGTTCATCATTATCATATTAATAATCCCAGATTTAAACCAAGAATTTCATCCATATCAATTCTCAGTCATGTAAACATGTTAAACATAAATCAAATCCTCCAAATTAATCCCCATGACAACATCAAAAAAATTTAGATGAATCATTTATTAACTATGAACATAATTAATTACAGGAATGCAAATCTAAAGCTAGTAAACACTTGCTTTGATGGATACAAATACGAAGCTTGACACGTTTTAGATGAATTTATTCCGGATATGGCCCTTCCTTTTTTCTCAAAGCTTTCTTCCACTATTTTCTTCACTTTTATCTTCTCTTTTAATCTCCCCCTTAATCTCCACTAAGAAGGGATTAAATGAGGTTCCCCCACCCTGCGCAACGTTAAATATATTTTAATTAAGCCCTAATAAATTATTTGGGTTAAGCCCTAAGGGCAAAAACACAACTGTGCCCCTATGCGGGACCTTGTATGTCGAAAAAGACTTGAAACCCAACTACAATCCCCAACTACCTATTCAGGACTATTTCGACTCGTTTCGGATCACCGGTGCACTCAAAAATACAATCTGAGTAAACGTGTTAAAAATGTTTCACCGTTTCATTAACCAGGCCCAACACGTGCGTACAATACGCATCACCCTTAAACCATTTAAATTCGTCATTTTAACTCTCTTACGGTAATTTGCATAACTACTTACTTATTACAAGATAGTAAACAATCTTAATCATAAATATTAATCATAAACTCACTAATTAATATTTAGCAAACCCAATTTTAATTTCATAATTAAATTAATAATTCAATGCACACGTGGAACTAAAATACTCTCTAAAGTATGGGGTATTACACAACGCCAATTGTGGCTAGAAATATCCTATGAATGTATATTTCACACAATAATGTCGAATAAAGTAAATAGTTACAATCACACAGTGAGATAGTAAGCACGTGGTTCAGCAACGTCCTTACGTCCACGAGTTATTTTCTTCCTTTATTGATTGATTCCATACAATAAAGATTACATGCACCTTTTTCCAAGGGCGTCGGCGACATTTATAGAGAATCAGTTTAATCCAATTTCCAAATTTTCATTGACCACCCTCATTCCGTCTCGATCTCTTAGTTATGATCATTGTCGACTCGGTTGGACGAGTGCACGCTTGTCATATATGGCTACAAGATTACCATATGCATATGGCGTAACAATCGAAACGAATTGGTCATGAAGTACTATCCTAAGATGCATAATAGGCATGAAGTATTATCCTATGCTGCATAATAGGCATGTGTAAACATTGTAATAGTCTTCTCAGTACACGAATACATTACTTTATACAAAAATAGGCATAGATTTGTTGATTTGAATGCAACGTTGTGGTTTATATTTTTAAAATTACGTAGTTTACATGAATTGACATATTAGTCAATTGTGTTTGTCAATGCAATATGGAAGGACTTGTCTTTTCACGTCTAAACATGAATCGTCTTTCTTTTTTTTTCTTAATTTATAATTTTTCCATTTTTAATAGTGGTCAGTATTAAGCCTAAGTTGCTAAAGCACATCACGTGATATATTTAACTCCAAATGGTCCTACATAGACTTGGTCTACTCCTACTTGCGATAGAAGAACTGTATTCAACTTAACTCCTCCATCTTCTCAACAGTTTCTTTCTCCATAAAAATAAGATTGACAGAAGACTTTTTTTGCAATTGTTATTTGATTCAAATGAAATCATGTGTAGCTTTCTCTTCATGTAAACATCTATATAATAAGGCTTAAGCCTTCACAGTAATGTTAAGCTTTGAGATATAGTTTAATATCAAGTTCTCCATCTCTCTGTATTTATAAAAATCTTCATGGCATCAGAGCAGTAAAGCTCTCATGAGTAATCTCGATCCTAATATTCCGTTTCTCTGGCAGCGGTAGCCACCGTTCATTGCTACCGTCCACTGGGTTCAAAACTTTGGCATCTCCATCCTTAATCATTTCCTCGGTCAATCAGTTTTGTGCAACAAGTCAAGCTCTCTCCAAATCCAATGCTTTATCATATCCACGTGTTTGTATGGACTTCTGTTCAAGCTCATTCCAGTGTAAGAGACATTATTTTTTTAACGCTGCCACTTATTTGGAAGACTCCAACTAGCTGCTCTACTTCTTTTTAGGTCATTATGAATCAAGAAACCTTATAATAGGTGACACAAGGATTCTCGTTTCAAGCTTGTTGTGTGCTCTCCACCCACACAAGCTTGAAGGGGAGTGTTAAGAATATGCACAAAGACCAAGTCAAATAATAAGGATATTCCACCTACTTCTCAGGATTCTAAAGAAGATGCATCTCCTCCCTAATTTGGCTTGGACTTATTCAAAAGGAGCACACCTTTTATCTATTATGCACGCATGTTTTTATTAGTTTGTTGCTAGTATTTTTGTTGATGGTATTTCTCATATAAGGTTGGAGAATACATACTCTTAGTTGTTCCTCATTAATAGCTATTAGTTTAGCTCATAAACTTTGTATTTAAATCAATGTTGCTGTCATTATTTTCTTCTGAGATTTACTCGTTTATCAGTTTATGAAATTCTACATGGTATCAGAGCAGTAAAGCTCTAGCCAGTAACTCAATTCTGGTATACCGTTATTCCGGCGGCAGTAGCCTCCATTTATTGCTACTGTCTGCCGGGTATAACTGACGTTGTAGGCTTCTGAAATTGCCACCGCAGTCTCACCGACATCCGAGTCAGGGTGGGGTGGGGGTCTATCTCTTTCAGTAGTGTTTATATGCTTCTAAATGTAGCAGCCAAATTGTGGAATAATCCAAGAGCATCATTGTCTATATGCTTCCAAAATGTAGCCGCCGTTTTGGCATAGAGCACCAGGTGTTATCTCCTCTCAGAACGTGTCCACAATAGTCTCAAGAGTAAACACAATGTCCTCATTTTCAACTACATTCCCAAGTTGAAAAAAAAAAGAGAAATGAAGTTAACGTCCCTCTAAATCCATAGTGATAAAGCCAAAGACTTAAAAGAGCCTCTGAATTCATTATAATCAAGCTCAAGAAGAATATTACACGTGTCGGTCCAGCAAAAACCGCTAATTAGGCCTTTGAATCTTTTTTTAATCAAGCTCATTAAAATTTAACATGGAGATCTTCTTATTCGGGTCGATCACACTCACCAAAAGTTTACCATTTAAAAAAAAACATAGGGCCTCTGAATCATTAATTTGATCAATCTCATTACGATTTGATATTTGACATGGTGTTAGTGGTGATCCTTCCATTTCGCTTGATCACACTCACCATGATGCATTTATTTTATATATAGAATAAATGAATAAAATTCAAGCTCATTTTTTTTTGTTTTTTTATTCAAGCTCGGTGTTTGCTTCCATACCCACACAGTAGACAAATAATTCATAGTTACTTTGACTATGAAATACTCAGTTTATGTCTTTTTCGGATCAAGTTTATTTTTCGCATTCTTACAAAAGTGATTATCATGAATTCAATGTCCTGTCTATAAATTCAATTTTTGGACATATTACAACTACTGCACATATTACTTTTCTCTGTGACAAGCTTGGTGTACTGTCTCCATCCCACCGTCGCTTGATGTGTATTAAGCCTAAGTTGCTAAAGCACATCAGGTGATAGATTTACCTTCAAATGGTCCTACATAGACTTGGTCTACTCCTACTTGCGATAGAAGAACTGCATTCAACTGAACTCCTCCATCTGCTCAACGGTTTCTTTCTCCATAAAAATAGGAACGACATAAGACTTTTTCAGCAATTGTTGTTTGTTTCAAATGAAATCATGTGTAGCTTTATCTTTATGTAAACATCTATATAATAAGGCTTACGCATTCACAGTAATGTTAAGCTTTGAGATATAATATAATCTCAAGTTCTTCATCTCTCTATATTTATAAAATTCTTCAGTCAGCGTCGTGGTTACAATAGTTTAGCGGTATCTTTGTACACACATATTTTTACTTGTGATCTAGATATTTATGAACTCTAGGTTGCGATTTTAAAAATGTAAGAAAGCATAGTGTAGGTCATGTAATATAGCATTGTAACAATGTTATTGTGACACCCAGCCTAATAAGATACCGGGCGATCACTCAAATATTAAATTAAAACAGGAGTCTCATATGGATCATTCTTAGCATCACTGTCGAAAATCCATTTAATTACTAATAACCTATTAGGCCGGTGTCAAAATTTTAACTTTACTACTCTGTTTAAACCATTAAAATAAAACATCAACAAGTTAATGCGTAAATGAAATTAAAATAAATTAAAATAACCGAACACTCGGTTCAAATTATACAACCATATCGAATGTTGTACTGAAAGAATAAATAAATGCAATTGAGCCATTGGCTCGAATGTTTATACAATACCTCCTATCTAGATTTCAAGAATGGAAGCGGCTATCAAAAACCTGCACGCATCCACAGCTGTTGCAGCTGACGTCTGACTCGAAAGAAGTGCCATCCAGGCGTCCCTATGTCTGGACACCTATATATATATATATATAATATAGAAAGAAAGGAAAAGTAGATAAACGGGTCAGAGCCCGAGTTTTGAAAATATTTAGCAAGTGCATAAATGCCTTATTATTTTGAAAAAGGTTTTATCTCATATTTAAGTTTGGTATCGCACTCCCATGAGATACCCCTCACCTCTCTTCTAACAGTGCACTCCTAGCGCATCCCTCTAAACATCTAAACATCCTAGTCAAGTTACCCTGCAAAACTAGTCTATCACCCAAACACTATCTACCCTAAATAGTCCAAGAAATGTACTAAGGGCTAAACTTCACCCTAGTCTCAACGCTATGCCATGTTCGTGCGTGGGGTGTCTCGCAAAATGAAATCCAAACAAGGAACCCCCCCCCCCCCCCGATACACTACTATGCGGCAAGGTCGATCGTCGGGATCCATTAGACCCTCGGTACTCGATTCATCCATATATACATATACATATTTTACCATAACCATCCGGATCTATCTCCTAGAATGAGAATCCATATACCAAGTATTTATCAATACTTTCATTTTTTCTAAAAACTTTCCATTTCCATATCCAGGAAATGTAAATGTAAAAGCCAATTCATTATCATGAATTTCTTTAACAAATCATATACCTTTAAAAGCCAGTTTTATTATCATAAAAATGCTTTTCCGTTTCAAATTATCCCATTTCCCTTTTTTATATTCAGGAAATGTATTCAAAGCCATTTTCATTGTCATAAAAATGCTTTGATCATATCATATGCTTCCACATCCCTTCTTCCATCCGGGAGTGTTACCGAAGCCAAAACCTTTTATCCCATTTCCCTTCCTATATCCAGGAAATGTAAATTAAATCCAATTTATTATCATAAATTGCTTTAACATATAAAGCGTTCTAAGACCGCCCGTTCAGGTTTCCCCACTGTGCGCACCCCTAAATGGCTATCATCTTCCAGGGCCTATCATCAAGACAACCTCGGATCCTACATCGCAAGACGTCGGGAAGCGGCCATATGCCTGCGGGATAGTCAAGACCACACCCGGAATCTCCTAACCAGCGCAGAAAAATATACAACAAGCGCTCATATGTCCTATAGGACTATATCCACCCTGCATTCATTAGCCAAGGGGCTTCACCATACGTACACAAACTTCCCTTATGATAGCGATTTAGAGAGGTGTGTATCCTCATTTTTATCATTTATGAAAATCATTTGTCTTTCCATTTTGAAAACATTCATATTTTATTTTCAAAATGATTATCTCATATCATATATATACTCAATCACATAGTATATCTATATAATAAGGAGTAATGGTGTTGACACTATTCCATAAAATGATAACTTAATTAGGGGCTAGGATTGAGCCACCAAGGCACTAAATTGAGGGTGAGATCACAATTCACACTATAAGCACTACCACTCACCACACCTAATTATATACTTTATATTGTATTTACAATTTTAACCCGCTAAAACATCCTTTCTCCCTCATTTTCTTCCTATATTTTCAATTAGGATTCAAACAAAGAGGGTGTTATAGTAATACACACAAAAGTACTTTGGTCCTCACCCACACAAACCCTCTCATTCCCCTCGATCATTTCATTTCAGCACAAACCCTCCCTCATCCCTCCTCTCACCTCCGCTTCACTTGGTTACGACCCTCCCCCACATCCCCCCTTTCCACAAATCCGCCCCCTCCTTTGCTGTTGCACCCTCTGTCGATGCCTCCCTAAGGTATGTCTCCCCTTTCACTTGGTTACGACCCTAGATTTGGATTTGATTTTTTTAGGCAAAATCTTCCCCTCTTATATTATATCTCTTTAGTTTTTTTTATTTAAGGTTTTATTTTTTGGTTCTTTGATTTGTTTTTTTGGTAATTTTTTCTAGGGGCTGGACATCTGAAAATATGGTGCGATTTGTGTACATCTGATAAATTTTGGAATTTGTAATTTAGAGCTTCATAATTTCGGTTTTGTGTATAAATTTGTAAGATCTTGACGTTGCCACCCTCTCCTACAAATGCATGTATGAAATTAAGGTTTTGATCTCCAAAATGGGTGGGGGGAAATTAGGGCAAATGAGTGTGTTTTGATGTTATAGGTTATTATGGTTAGATGGGGTTGATTAGGGTTCTTTTATCTTTATTTTTGTTTTGGGCATATAATTTAAAAAAAAATTATGCTCTGTTTTGAAGATCAACCCTTAACTCATAATCAAATTTGAAAATCACGTATACTCTTTTCTAATTTCATATTTTTACTCCTAAATGTTTGATTTGTGGTTCTTATATTTTATTTATCTTCTGAAGGAAGCTGAATTGAAGATGTTTTATTTCTCTGCTGTGAAGAAGTTCAATGTTGTGTTCAGATCAATGTCTTACACCCCACATGTTATTATGGTGCCAACAAAGCTACAAAATCACTTCTTTTCCTGGTAATTAATTTGACGAATATGATTTTGTTGAATGTAGGTATAATATAAGTCTATGAGGTTTCTCAATTTTTACTGTTATACTCTTACCCATTATAGGTGGTCTCCAATGATAATAATCGTACTTTTATGTTTTGTGTGTGTGTAAATTCAAGATTTCTTTCTATTATATTAATTCGTTCATTTTAGTTTCATTATGGTTCATTTCAGGTAGTTCACATATATTTTCACAGCTCAAATTTGTAATTCATTTAACAGGTAATATGTTTAGAAAATCTCAAATTTATAGTTCATTTTTGTTTTGGGTATTTGTTGAAAATATATCACCATTGGTCTATATTTAGTCTTCAATACCCAAAAGTTGATTAAGATTTATGTTTTTTTTCATATTATATGTAACGAAAGAAAAGCTCGAATTTGTAGTCAATTTGACAGGTAAATTTATGTTCACGTTGCGTGTATGCATATTTTATCAGCAGTATTTTCATGATAACTTACTTGAACTCATTTCAAGTTTAGGTGATAAGTTGTTCGATCCATCATTGTGCACAATATCAACATTATTTTAAATTTCTATTCACGATTTAGTCGATCCATCATAGTGCGCTTCGTTTTATAAGTTGAATATGCAATACTGCACACAGTGCGCTTTGATCCATCATGGTTTGATTCTTATTATTTCAAAATATTCATCTTCAGTTTCTATTTTCAGATTTTATTATATGAAGTCATTTTAGTGAAACTCAGGTAATCATCCTCTCCCACCATGGTCATTATTATCTCCTTTCTAGGTTTTTGGTTTTGGAGAAACCCCTGAGGCATCTTTCTTATTTATTTTGTTTTAGGTTTTTATTGTGGTGATTGATGACAACAAGGTAACTGTATGTTTTATTTGCCTAAGGTTAAAGCATGTTGCTGATCGAGATCGCTTCCTCATTCCTTTTTTAGTAAGGATAAAATTTATGTAGATGGCATCTCACCACATATATGCCTTTAGTAATGTGCCTATCCTTTTTACATGTTTGATCTTTATTCAGGAGATTTCAATGATTTAATTTAAACCCGAACAGTTATAATTCATCATTGTGGATTATTTGTTTTTGTAGACACCCCCCAATCTCTATAAAGTGTCTACACTTAACAAACACTGATGTGTACCCAAAATTGATCAATTTTTATCTATATGGATTGACTTATGGTTTGGCGATTGGTCGGTACATAATTGATCAATGTTGGGCAGAAGAAAGATGCCTTGCAAGCACTTCATGATCCGAACAACTCAAAAAGGTATCGAGCATGGAAGAAGACATATGAAAGATTATGTTCAAGTATATTGAGCTCTGTGTTGACGTGCGAAGGGAAAGGTTTTCCAAGGATGGTCTGATTCAGTACCGTATAATATGCTAACAAGTCAATGTTAACTCGCTAGAGGAGGTCATAAGGCACTATATGGACCTTTCCACCAAGAGGGCTGAGTTGGCATGTAGTCAAGCACACGCCCTAGAAGAAGCTCTCGGTGTTGATGATCAGGAAGCTCACAAAAGGGCATAAGATCTGAGTTCTACATTATAATGTGTCTTGCGTGTGATTTTGTGCATTCTTTGATGTGCCTTCCATTGTTGCTGTAATTAAGCTATTTACTTAATTTTTTTGTTCCATATTTATTGTTCTATATAACGATTTATTTTGTCTTAATATTATTTTGGATTTCAATTTATAATTTTTTTTTGCATTTTATGTTTTTTTAATCTTAAATTTCAGCATTTTCTATTTTAGGTTGTCAGTTCTAGGCAGTGGCCACTGATATCTCTCTACAAAGCATCGTTCGTTCACACTCACCAAATGTGGAGATGATAGATTCCCTGTTTACACCATGCCCCGACAACAAGTATAACAGAATAGTAAGGTACCATTTTGGATACATTGTCTATGAAAATTATGAATTTTATTTACCATTTGATTAACTAAATGCTATTTAATGTTTCCTTCATTCGTTGTTTGCTGCAGTAAATTTTTTGGGGGATACATAACTGAAGTGGACACGTCGTAATGTTATACTAAGTATGAGGCTTTGCCTGGGATTTTTTCCTTTCTTTGTCTTGCTTAAATAACATTAGAAAGTGTTTTATAAATTGTAGGAAAACAATTAAACATACTGTGTTTTTAAGTGAAGTTTGCACCCTTCTTCTCTGACTTATTACATCAATTGAATAAAATAACGAAAGGATTTTTTTTCCTTCATAGATAACATCATATGAAGTTTTATTTGAATTTGAGGTCTCATAGTTCTTTAAAATTGTTGGATTAAATTTTTTTTTTCTTTTCTTTAAGATTAGGGGACTTTTGTCAAGTGTCCCCTTATTTAAATTGAAAGAGTAGTATATACCGTTTTGACAAAGGCGTGGCTTTAAAGATATTGAACTGTCTTATGTACAAGATATGTTACTATCACTTTGGGGAGCTGGCAAAAGAATATGGGAAACCTATTGGGTATGAAAGACCAAGGGGGGTTAAAATAAAAAATATAGATGTCAAGATCCGATACTTAGAAGAGGCATTCACAACATCTAATTTGATAGTCAGGATTTACCAAGTCAAACAACCCAAAAATAGGTGGTGATACACCCCACCTCTTTGGGTGACAATAAACGAACTCGATAGATTAATCATGAGTGGCTGAGTCTTAGAAATATACAGAGGTAGAGCTATATTTTGCTGATTTTTTATTTGTAACATTCAGGGCACCGATGTTCTGGAGTCTTTTTCATTTTCTTTCCAGATTTTATAGTTGTTCTTTTCACTATTTATCCCAATTGAATAAAATAACGAAAGGATTTTTTTCCTTCATAGATAACATCATATGAAGTTTTATTTGAATTTGAGGTCTCATAGTTCTTTAAAATTGTTGGATTAAATATTTTTTTCTTTTCTTTAAGATTAGAGGACTTTTGTCAAGTGTCCCCTTATTTAAATTGAAAGAGTAGTATATACCGTTTTGACAAAGGCGTGTCTTTAAAGATATTGAACTGTCTTATGTACAAGATATGTTACTATGACTTTGGGGAGCTGGCAAAAGAATATGGGAGACCTATTGGGTATGAAAGACCAAGGGGGGTTGAAATTGAAAATATAGATGTCAAACTCGGATACTTAGAAGAGGCATTCACAACATCTAATTTGATAGTCAGGATTTACGAAGTCAACCAACCCAAAAATAGGTGGTGATACACCCCGCCTCTTTGGGTGAAAATAAACGAACTCGATAGATTAATCATGAGTGGCTGAGTCTTAGAAATATATAGAGGTAGAGCTATATTTTGCTGATTTTTTATTTGTAACATTCAGGGCACCGATGTTCTGGAGTCTTTTTCATTTTCTTTCCAGATTTTATAGTTGTTCTTTTGAACTATTTATCAGGTCTTATTGTTAAGTAATTTTTTATCTAGATCTTTAATAAAAATAGAAGTTAATGAGTACTGGAAAATTTTACTGTTTTTACAATTTTACAATAAAAAGAGTAGTTAATGAGTATCAGGTCTTATGGTTAATCAGATGTGAGTTTCTTAAAATGGTGTATATAGGTGAAAGTTTTTAAGAAACTAGAACACCTTAGTTGTTACAGCACAAGACATTTAAGAGATATGCTAATATGGTATGAGATAAAAAGTCAACATCAAGTTTTTTTATTTTTGTTAAGTTGGTATGCTAATATGGAATACTATATTTTTGTTAAGTTTCTAATATAGTATGTTGTTTTGATTTGCATATTGACCCCCAGTTTGATATTATTTTGTGGAATGAGGTAACTTGACATGCATCTGTTAATGTTTTACACCTGTTTAGACCAATTTAAGATGTATGTTTTGGTGTAACACTATTTCGCCATTTTAGGTGATATGACAAATCTTGATATTTCTCTGCTAATAGTTTAAAACCAGTAAGGGGGACTGACCCTAACTGCCTTTGATGGAACGAAGATATATTTGACATTATATATGACGATGATAATGGTGATTATGAGGCCACAAATAAGTCACCAACATCTACTTCGATTTATTTCGGCCCATACTGTTTAAGAGGTCGGGACTAAGATCCTCACTCACGAAATGTGCTAGACAACAGTTATAGATTTGTTCTTTATTTCAATCCAATTGTTGATATACGTGGGTATTCTAATTGTAATTATTATCAGTTACAGATGTTCATGGAGTTATGAATAGCTTTTTGTGTACTCAAATTGATAAATCAATATTTAGTATATGTAGTCCGTGTCCAAACATTTATTCACATTAACTTATATAGTATACACTTTCTCATGTTTTGCTGCATCTATTGACCACTAAGTTTGACCTCAATAGGAATGTTTCTAAGTTGGATTGTAGCCAATACTAACTTGCACCTTCGGGTTAGCGTATTGTCCCAATTTGTTTTTTGGTTGCTTAATGTGTAGAACTTCCATGTTTATGGTGTCAATTTTAGGTGATAAGCTACTAAACAAGTTATAGCCTGGGGCTATTTAGCGGGTTTAATGCATTCCCAAGGTATATGTGTGTTAAGTATAATAAATCTCATTAAGTTGATATATTGGTGTTACATTAGGTAGAATATATTTTTGTTAATATAAATTCATTAATACAAACCCACAAGTTCAATTACTATTCAAGTATAATATATTTTTGTGAAGCAAGTATACAATAAGTTGTTTACGATAAAATATTACATATCTATGATGTTTGGGATAACATTCATTTCTGAAATTATGGCGTCGCAACATAGACTATTTTTATTTCTTGATTAATGTATGCGTGGTACTTTTACGAATTCAGTTAAATCGACGGTGTTATTTATGAGGTATACGACGGATTATTAATATAGTTGTTGGAGTATTTTTTTTAAATAGTTTTAATTGTCCGGTAAACAAATAAAATGTTGAATGAATTTTCTAAATTGTTTATACTTATATGTATTATATAAATAAAAAAATTACATAAATTATACCCGATTCAATACTTTGGAAAATTTTCGTCGTGCCTTCAGGCACGGGCATTCCGCTAGTATATATATACCCTATATTCCTCCTCGAATATATAAATGGCCATTAATGCCAATGATATCTAGCGATGACCATTAATCCCAAAGATTCTCTCAAAGAATCATAATCATGCATTCATATAAGCATGATATTAAATCCAAAATATTTTCTTACTTTAACAAGTAATATATACCAAAATCTCATCTATGGATTCATTTGGATATCTCCAATTATGCTAATTCACTCTAAGTGAATATACACATATATAAACTCCCAATTCCTCAAGTCCTTTAGGGGATAACCCTCCATAATCTCTAATTTGGAAGGCCCTTAAACATTAAACTCAAAAAGGAGAAATAATGATAATCTCCAAAATCTTGGGCTGAAAACAGGGCACCGGTCGACCGGTCCTAGACCCCCGGTCGACCGCGGGTTATAAATAAGCCTACGAAGCAAAGCAGTAGGCCCTTTCTCCTTGACGCGGTCGACCGGCCTTAGGGGCGCGATCGACCGGTCACACCAGGTCTCCCAAAACTAAATTCCTCGAATCCTTTATCCAACAACCCAAATTCATTTTCGGGGTTTCTAAACTACCCCAAAAAATTATCCCGAACATCTACGCAATTAATCCTAGCCGTAATTTTTCCAATTCCCGATTTGATTTCCGAGTTGATGATTTCAACCCGGAGATGCCATCTTGTAAAAATCATATCAAATCGAACAAAAATCAGAAAAATACGCGGTTAGTGCCCACGCAACCGTATCGAAAAGATCTACAACTTTCGTGTTTTGGCCGAAAGCTAAATCAATTTTTTTCCTGACCAAAATGGCCCCACAAGGTTACGGGGTTACTATTCATTACCTTCTTCAAGAAGGTTTCGGCCATTAAAGCTTCTCCCAAGCTTTTGTCGCCTCACCCAACATCCTACAACCTCAACCAACTACAAATACACATATATTAAGGGTTCTAAACATCCTAGAACCCGGAATCAGCAATTAATTTCAGTTAAAACCAAAGTTTCTCCAATTTATCATTTTTAGGGGTTTATTCGTTTTAACTCCCAAAAATCCGTTTTATCCACGAAACCCCAACCCAAAATCTTTAGGGTTTGATTATACCAAACTACGGTACGAGATATTTATGCAAAAAGGGAAATAAAGCAAGTAAACACTTGCCTCGTGGATAAAATCCGACGACCTCTAGTCGAATCCGGCGGAGTTTGGCCCGAGTCTCCATTTCTCCTCCTCTTTCTCCTTCCTCTCTCTCCTCTCTCTTTTCTTTATTTATTTTTATTTTCTTTTCTCTCTCTCCCTCTTTATATAGGAAGAAAAGGGTTTTAACCCTTAAAACCCAAAAACGACTCGTTTACTCAATTACGAGTTACTTTTACCTCTAAAATTATCCGAAACTCATTTTCGACAATCGGACACTCTTTTCCGACTATCTCGGTCATTCCGAGACTCACGGCGCAGTCGAAATTCCCATCCGAGGTACTTGACCGCAAATCACTATTCCAACCCAAAATAAATAAATGTGGATTTTCCAATTAAAAATCTTACCTCGTGTCGCTTTACTCAATAACGACATATAATTAAAATATTTCGACCTATATAGTCCCAAAAATAATTATAGCACCCATCGAAAATCATTCAATCCTCGAAAATCCCAAAAATTACTATTTAGAAAAATTCCCCAAATTCCAATTTATATCCAATTATGGAATTTAATGGTCTCCAAAAGGGTGGGTTGTTACATACTCCCCCCCCTTACAACGGAATTTTGTCCTCGAAATTCAGATACGACCTACACCACCAAACTTAGGATCACTCCAAATCCTAATACCTCAAGGGAAACGATACTAACCCAACGGTTCCCAACCATATGCTACACGACTATCACGATCGCAAAGTGCCTCATATACGTCACATAATACCCATCATCTATAATGCCTATCGGCATGAACTTCAACCTTATATACTACGCCCATTTTATTTCAGGCGGTATATAAACCAACTTACCAAGGTGCCCATAAACCTTTCTAACTTGTGCATATCTGCACATCCGTAGTGAACGTCTGACACGTAACACTCTCTCCCAATAAGGATCTCCTTACCTCGGTGTAATACTCATCTATGGGTCCTCCCGACCGTCGAAAATTCAATCCTCCTAACATCGGCGCCATTAACTCTAGCGAACCTACATCCTACTAATGCTACGGTCTAAGCGTAACCCTACTTAAGCGAAATGAGTATCCTAAATATATCCCTAGAGCCCAAGGCCTCTCTCAACTTCCAACATTTGCTCGGTTTCGTGCATGGGACGTCTCGCCAAGGCGAAATCCAAACAAGGAACCCTCCCGTTACACTACTCCCTCGCGTTATCGGTCATCGAGATATAACGACCTAAGGCACACCAGCGGGACATCCTAAATCCTGCCTACGCTAACCTACGAACGCATTTCTAGTATCTTATCCTTCCGCCCATACGAAAGGAAGCCTAACCAATCAAAGTGCCCACTTTCTGTAGAAAGTGTCACGAACATAATACCCAAAATGTACCTTCTCAAGATATGCCTTGTCATTAAGGCTGGTTATATTCCTCAACCCAATTACTCCAAATTTGCCTTCTTATTAAGGCAGGGATATCATCCTCAAATCAAATTCTCTAAGTCCCACTCCACCCAACTACTTGTGGTGAGAGTACCAATTTTGTGCTTTTCCAAAGCACAATATTTCCATAAACATACCATCATCACAGGGCTCGTAGTCTATAGTGGTTCATCCACACTATAAGACTAACCCACATCCTTGCATCCAATAACAGCTCTCCACGCGCGACGCCGTTAAGAGTCATGTGTGGAGTGTCTCGCAAAGCGAAATCCAAACAAGAAACCCCTCCACACATTAACACTTGACTTCGTCGGTCACGGAGTCCTGTTATTTCAGACATGCAACCGGGATAATCCTATCCCTAAACAACAAAAGGTGGTCTGAACTCCTATCTCTAACTAAGAGTCACACCACCCAGCGCTCGCACTATTTCTAAGTCCTTGCGCAAACCGGTACTGAGCTAAACCTTACAGCTTAACAATAATCCTGTGGGCCTTAAATTATATCTATAAGGTTGCCACGTATACCAACCAAAATAAGGAAGCCTCTGCTCATTGAGGTTCCATCATTCCATAACAATAAAGGTGAACTCAACCTTTATCAAGGTGAGACACCAAAATAACAACCTGTTCCCTTCAGTAACCATGGACACGATAGACTTGCCATCATTAGCCTGCTATCGTTCCGATCAACCAATACATATATATACACCATAATACCATACTCGTATAGACATACAAAATGAGTATCCCAAACCAGATATATATATATATATAATATAAACACTCGCCTCTATGGCGAGTGAAGGAAAAAAAAATCCGCTATCGCGAAAAACACATAGGCATAAGTGATATTATGTTATCGTGACCGCCATAACTCAAATTACACACACGAGTCTAGGGCTAACTAACACCGCGACTTTATCTAGCCACGCAAATTATACCTCCTAGATTGAGGTACAACTCATAACAACATCCTTCTCGTTTCGACTAAATCGTGGGGACTCACGGTTAAGACTATCCGTAAGATCCCTTTCAAACCCTCAATTTCAATGAGTAATCAGACTTTAGTACCACTCTCTACTCGGCGGTACTATGGTACCCATAACTACTATGCTTTATTAGTCGTTGAGATAATCCTTAGCAAACACTGAAAAGGAAGTGACCTCTACTAAGGCCCACGTCCCCAATTTCCACCAGCTGCTCCAGCTAAGCCTCACCTCCTGCTGCCATCCAAGCTCCGCACACGATTCTCAAACGAGCACGCAAAAGATTTCTATAATTTCATAATATGGAAGGAGAACGAAATCTCACAAGAGAAATCAACAATCCTAATCCTGAGGCTCTATAACAAATTGAGAGCAACGCTGAAAGCGTAGTACGTCCGCACAGATTCCTAAGGACACTAGAACCTGATGCTCTGATACCATCTGTGACAACCCGCCTAATAAGATACTGGGCGATCACTCCAATATTAAATTAAAACAGGAGTCTCATATGGATCATTCTTAGCATCACTGTCGAAAATCCATTTAATTATTAATAACCTATTAGGCCGGTGTCAAAATTTTAACTTTACTACTCTGTTTAAACCATTAAAATAAAACATCCCCAAGTTAATGCGTAAATGAAATTAAAATAAATTAAAATAACCGAACACTCGGTTCAAATTATACAACCATATCGAATGTTGTACTGAAAGAATAAATAAATGCAATTGAGCCATTGGCTCGAATGTTTATACAATACCTCATATCTAGATTTCAAGAATGGAAGCGGCTATCAAAAACCTGCACGCATCCACAGCTGCTGCAGCTGACGTCTGACTCGAAAGAAGTGCCATCCAGGCGTCCCTGTGTCTGGACACCTATATATATATATATATATATAATATAGAAAGAAAGGAAAAGTAGATAAACGGGTCAGAGCCCGAGTTTTGAAAATATTTAGCAAGTGCATAAATGCCTTATTATTTTGAAAAAGGTTTTATCTCATATTTTAGTTTGGTATCGCACTCCCATGAGATACGCCTCACCTCTCTTCTAACAGTGCACTCCTAGCGCATCCCTCTAAACATCTAAACATCCTAGTCAAGCTACCCTGCAAAACTAGTCTATCATCCAAACACTATCTACCCTAGATAGTCCAAGAAATGTACTAAGGGCTAAACTTCACCCTAGTCTCAACGCTATGCCATGTTCGTGCGTGGGGTGTCTCGCAAAACGAAATCCAAACAAGGAACCCCCCACCCCCTGATACACTACTATGCGGCAAGGTCGATCGTCGGGATCCATTCGACCCTCGGTACTCGATTCATCCATATATACATATACATATTTTACCATAACCATCCGGATCTATCTCCCGAAATGAGAATCCATATACAAAGTATTTATCAAAACTTTCATTTTTTCTAAAAACCTTCCATTTCCATATCCAGGAAATGTAAATGTAAAAGCCAATTCATTATCATGAATTGCTATAACAAATCATATACCTTTAAAAGCCAGTTTTATTATCATAAAAATGCTTTTCCGTTTCACATTATCCCATTTCCCTGGAAATGTATTCAAAGCCATTTTCATTATCATAAAAATGCTTTGATCATATCATATGCTTCCACATCCCTTCTTCCATCCGGGAGTGTTACCGAAGCCAAAACCTTTTATCCCATTTCCCTTCCTATATCCACGAAATGTAAATTAAAGCCAATTTATTATCATAAATTGCTTTAACATATAACGCGTTCTAAGACCGCCCGTCCGGGTTTCCCCACTGTGCGCACCCCTAAATGGCTATCATCTTCCATGGCCTATCATCAAGACAACCTGTGATCCTACATCGCAAGACGTCGGGAAGCGGCCATATGCCTGCGGGACAGTCAAGACCACACCCGGAATCTCCTAACCAGCGCATAAAAATATACAACAAGCGCTCATATGGCCTATAGGACTATATCCACCCTGCATTCATTAGCCAGGGGGCTTCACCATACGTACGCAAACTTCCCTTATGATAGCGATTTAGAGAGGTGTGTATCCTCATTTTTATCATTTATGAAAATCATTTGTCTTTCCATTTTGAAAACATTCATATTTTATTTTCAAAATCATTATCTCATATCATATATATACTCAATCACATAGTATATATATATATATACCCTATATTCCTCCTCGAATATATAAATGGCCATTAATACCGATGATATCTAGCGATGACCATTAATCCCAAAGATTCTCTCAAAGAATCATAATCATGCATTCATATAAGCATGATATTAAATCCAAAATATTTTCTTACTTTAACAAGTAATATATACCAAAATCTCATCTATGGATTCATTTGGATATCTCCAATTATGCTAATTCACTCTAAGTGAATATACAAATATATAAACTCCCAATTCCTCAAGTCCTTTAGGACATAACCCTCCATAATCTCTAATTTGGAAGGCCCTTAAACATTAAACTCAAAAAGGAGAAATAATCATAATCTCCAAAATCTTGGGCTGAAAACAGGGCATCGGTCGACCGGTCCTAGACCCCCGGTCGACCGCGGGTTATAAATAAGCCTACGAAGCAGAGCAGTAGGCCCTTTCTCCTTGACGCGGTCGACCGGCCTTAGGGGCGCGATCGACCGGTCACACCAGGTCTCCCAAAACTAAATTCCTCGAATCCTTTATCCAACAACCCAAATTCATTTTCGGGGTTTCTAAACTACACCAAAAAATTATCCCGGACATCTACGCAATTAATCCTAGTCGTAATTTTTCCAATTCCCTATTTGATTTCCGAGTTGATGATTTCAACCCGGAGATGCCATCTTGTAAAAATCATATCAAATCTTAGAAAAATCAGAAAAATACGGGGTTAGCGCCCACGCGATCGTATCGAAAAGATCTACAATTTTCCTGTTTTGGCCGAAAGCTAAATCAATTCTTTTCCTGACCAAAATGGCCCCACAAGGTTACGGGGTTACTATTCATTACCTTCTTCAAGAAGGTTTCGGCCATTAAAGCTTCTCCCAAGCTTTTGTCGCCTCACCCAACGTCCTACAACCTCAACCAACTACAAATACACATATATTAAGGGTTCTAAACATCCTAGAACCCGGAATCAGCAATTAATTTCAGTTAAAACCTAAGTTTCTCCAATTTATCATTTTTAGGGGTTTATTCGTTTTAACCCCCAAAAATCCGGTTTATCCACGAAACCCAAACCCAAAATCTTTAGGGTTTGATTATACCAAATTACGGTATGAGATATTTATGCAAAAAGGGAAATAAAGCAAGTAAACACTTGCCTCGTGGATAAAATCCGACGACCTCGAGTCGAATCCGGCGGAGTTTGGCCCGAGTCTCTATTTCTCCTCCTCTTTATCCTTCCTCTCTCTCCTCTCTCTTTTCTTTCTTTCTTTTTCTTTTCTTTCCCATCTCTCCCTCTTTATATAGGAAGAAAAGGGTTTTAACCCTTAAAACCCAAAAACGACTTGTTTACCCAATTACGAGTTACTTTTACCTCTAAAATTATCCGAAACTCATTTTCGACAATCGGACACTCTTTTCCGACTATCTCGGTCATTCCGAGACTCACGGCGCAGTCGAAATTTCCATCCGAGGTACTTGACCGCAAATCACTATTCCAACCCAAAATAAATAAATGCGGATTTTCTAATTAAAAATCTTACCTCGTGTCCCTTTACTCAATAACGACTTATAATTAAAATATTTGGACCTATATAGTCCCAAAAATATTTACAGCACCCATCGAAAATCATTCAATCCTCGAAAATCCCAAAAATTACTATTTAGGAAAATTCCCCAAATTCCAATTTATATCCAATTATGGAATTTAATGGTCTCCAAAAGGGCGGGTTGTTACAGTTATATTACAACATAAATGTATTATATGAAACGTGGGACTGTTATATTTGTAATTTTTTACATGTTATATTAGATACATAGACCGAATGAATACCCCTCACCCTATCTGCTTTATACAAATTCACACTAATTTAATTTATTTTGTTTAAAACGCAATCTATGGCAAATCCAATCATTCTCTACTAACTTTAGTAGCCTAACCTATCACCGGAGTGGTTTACTTTCATATGGTTATAATTTAATATTTATTTAAAATGTTACTATTGAATTAGTTTTAATTATTAAAAAAAAAAGATTTTTGTAGGATATTATATACTTTTGGAACTAGTTAAAAAATTAGCTGAAAATGATTTTTTAAGCTATAAAAAAATGGGTCAAAATATGTTAGTTTTTAAACTCCTAAAAAGTAACATATATTTGACTTATTTTTATAAAATAGTAAAAAAAAATATACAGAGTTGATTTTTTTATAGGTCCCTGAAATATTTAAATACCCTAAAAAAAATCAACACATTTTTTTTTCTATTTTTTAAAAAGGGTTTGTATTTTGAACTCCATTTTTTATGACCCGTCCGAGATGCTCCTTATATATATTTTATATCCGTTTCTTCCATGATTTAAAGATGTGTATCTTCAAAAATTTAACTGAACTCTTGATCAACGCTTTGTTGTTTCTCTCTAGGGACATGAATGAGGAAATGTGTGTTCAATATTATTTCAACTTAACCGTTTAGAGCAGAGTAGTGCTCAACATTTATGGATGAAGATCTTAAGTTATAAAAAAGAAGATTGGAGAAAGTTCTTTCTCTAAAAGGAATATCTCTAACTATGTAAATATTATTATCTTACCAATATTTGGGTGTGTACCTTGCATGATAAGGAGAGAATTGAACGAACAAGTATTGATGAAGAACACATATCAATAATTAAATAAAAAATTACAAACTGATTCAATCTAAAAACAGTTTATATATATTTTTTTAGAAGAAAAAAAATCCCGGAAAGATTTTCCATACAGATCTAGAAATTAGGGCTCATTTTGTAAATATTTTACTTTCATCTCTTACCAGTGATCCTCCTTAGAGGTACAAGAAAAAGGTAATATTTTTTTTTTTGAAACGTGTCCTGATTTTGGAACCAATTTGAGAACTTTTAGACGTGTTTTTTTTTTTTAATAATAATAAAATTAAAAACATCGTTGGACCGGATCATCTTCCCACTAACCCATGATTTAAAGATGTGTATCGATTTTTAGTTATTACAAAAGAAAACCTACCACAAAAGAAATTTTGATACTTCAATATGGTAATAAAGCCTCTTCAATAATTCTACATGGTCGAGTGATCATCTTAGGCTTATAATGGATTTTAGGGAGTTTTGGAAAAAGGTCCTCATAATGTTCAAAGTGTATAAAAATAGGACACTCCATATAATTTTATCAATTTAGTCCCTGTACTAAAAATACCATGAAAAATGGTGAAAATTGGTGCCGCTGACGCGGACCAAAAAAATAAATGCATTTGTACCACACGGACTAGATTTATAAATGTTATTGTACTACAGAGACTAGATTTATAAACTTGAAAAGCATTATCCTAAAAATACAAATATAGAAAGGAATATGACATTTTCCTCAATTCACATTATTTCTTCACATATAGATAATTTTAAAATTAATCTAGTGATGTGGTGTAATTATGAGTGTTCATTTTTGAATCAATAATAAACATTCACAAATTTTATCTAGTCAACTTATCAAGAGTTCAACACCTTTAACATATGGATTATTGATTAATTTATTAAAAGGCACGCATCAATAATTATTATGGGTAGCGAACATAGCACGGATGATACTTTTACACAAAGTCTTGAACACACTTCAAAGGAAAATGGGGAAAAAAGCCAAACCAAATCACACTTCATCCCATAACCATAGCGCACACACTATAATCATATTACGTTGAATACGTTGATTAACCGCCATTGCAAGCACTACTCCTTGAGATGATGATTCTCAATATCCTTAGTGAGTTGAATTGCAAAGTCCATGATAGTAGTAGGATAAGGGGTGTCCTCATTAACCTTCTCGTAATCAAACGTCCATATCACCAAATTTTCTTCACCTTTTGTATCAACATGAAGAGTGACTTTAAAAGACTTGTATACCTCCAGCATATCTCCTTCAAGGTGTTTGAAGGTGACTGATTTTTTCTGCTCATCTATGGCTTCCATAACCTCTTTAATAACCTTTTCTTTCCCATCTATATGCCATCACAGAAAACCAATGTCAATAAGGAAGATAGTATCTTTCTGAAGCTAGTTTTTACATGGAACATTAATTAACCTTAAATCTAAAGTACAATTTGTTAAGCAATATCACAGATATTAATTTTTAAATCATCTAAATAGTAAAATATATATATATATATATATATATATAACATAACTCCCAACACTGTATATATAAATTTAGCTATTTTTTTTTAAATAGTAAAAAAATATATATATTTTTCACTGACAAAATCATCTACAGAAATAACCATAAAAAAATTCAACCCTGAAATTGGTGAAATAAAAAGTGGGATTTTCGACTCTTCAAATTTTTTCCATCATCTCATCTACTTCCGAATTAATTTTTTTGATGATGTTTTGATTGTAGTTGATCTACTTATTATGCAAATCAAATATACCTAGTTTGATTAAAAAATATTCATTTTTTTAATGTTTTCAAAAAAATACGTATGCTTATAGGTATATTAAGTGAGTTATGTCGTAGATAGGCAAATTCGAGAAAAACATTTCCAACTGAATTTTTTTGGACGGGTATAATGAATGGTTGAGACAACCATGCAAAACAAATGAACTCAAATTTTTTTATTATTTAAAAAAAAAATTGATCCAGATCAACTCAAAACATTTTGAATTGTAAATTTGAAGTGGCTTATGGCTTACCATGGAAAAAGTTCCACTTGCGGATAGAACCCTCGGTCCCATGTTGGCCTTCATGCAAATCACAACCCTGTATTAGTCCAGGGCTAATGTTGGATATATGGTGTGGTTTTTGCATGAAGAGTTCATGAAACACATCTCCACGAGATTTTATCGATGTTCTTGCAATCAATGTGCCAGTTAACGCCATCTTCTTTCAATAATACTCACAAAAACAAAATGACTATGAAAGAAAGAAATGGGAAGAGGTAGTGTGTTAGAATATACATGGACCTTTGGCCTTTTTATAGGGAAGCGTTAAGAGCTAGTGAGGCCTACATATCTAGCTGCTCTAAAATTGACCCATCAAACACCTATACAAAATATATACCTTTTGATAAAGTGGAGATCTTACCGAATGATGTGATTTATTTCTCAATTAATACTTTATTTCTCAAAATGTCCATTTAGAACTTGTAGATTTATAAATAGATATTTTCAATTTGGTAGAGAAAAGTGGGGTTCAAACATGTGATAAGAATAACTATCATTCAACAAGTCGCAGGGACGAAGCGAGGATTTAGTATGAACGGGGGCTAATTTAAATGTGATTTAGAGAGGTTCAGGCGTGGGGGGCCCTGGCCGAAATTTTTTGATGTTAATTTTTAGTATTATCAAATAATTACTTACATATTTATTGGATTTAATGGAAAGGTAAATAAAAATTGACTGAATAAAGATTTTAAACACAAATTTAGCATCAATAAATATATAGAGGGATCGAAACAAAACATATATATTTACACCCAACAATATTCCTAAAGCTAGTCCTTAAATTGACCCTAAAATTTAAACCAACAATAACACTAAAATTAACTCTAATAGACATTAGCAATTTAACCCTAAAATGAACCCAAAAATTTAATATATATATATATATATATATATATACACACACACACACACACAGATAGAGAAACAAGACATTCCTAGGTGTAATCACTTTTTAAACTTATATTTTTTGAAAATTCTTATACGTCTCTTTTCCGAGAACCATTTGATAAGCCAAGGTGACTGGCAAGGTGTAAATATGAGTTTTGAACTCGGAAAAATGATGCATGTTTTTGTGTGACACGAATAAGTCACGATACTTTTATTATCGCTATATTCGCGTGTGAGACGAGTTTAGTATATATACCAATGACCTTATTATGTGTATATTTTTCCTGGTATAGCGGGGTTATCTTGGTATCATCCGCGGGGTGACCGGGTGTATTGATAGTGGTATATATTTTTATTAAGATTACTCATTTTAACGATGTGTTATATGGGTATGATCTTGTCTTGCGTATGGCTTTATAGTATAGGTTAGAATGATAGTGGTCAGATATTGTAAGGATTGAGTTGCTTCTCTTGTATAGGATGTGTTGTTTTGGCGATATATTACATGCGAGAGGGTTGAGATCGCATTTATATTATATTATTATAGCGACTTTGGAGAGTATAGTTGTCTCAAGATAACTGATCCCAGTGTGTAGGAAATTAATTAATATGATTCGGGGTACATTAGATTCACTGTTGAACGGAGATATTTCACTCGTCATTATGTTTAGCGCTCAGGATTTAGTGATATGAAGAGCCCGTCGTCATATCACTCATTTAGAGACGTGGGAGTTGAGATTTATATTTATATGTTTTAGGACATGATCTTGAGGGCCTCAGCTGTGTGTTTGAGGGATTATGGAATGTGATTACCACTAATGCTAAGTGGTTCTTCTTTGAAAGAAGGATTGCCCCGGTGAGAGGTACTGCCCAATATTGTTGTGAATCAGGATGAGATACTTGAACCCCACCTCTGATATATGATTTCAGGAAGCAATGGGGATGACGTTTTTTTTATAAGTCGTGTCATATATAGCCCGATGAGTAGACGGGAGGTGATTGATGACTAGTAAAGTGGTATGAATGTGATTCTGGAGTCACTCCAGTTAGCTTATTTTTTCAATTGATCAAACTTATAATTTAAGAAAAACATGGTATGGTAATTGGGAAGAGAAATTATTGAATAACAGAGTTATGTGTAGCCAATTGTACCTATTCGATGTGGACAGGGTGCCTCTTAAGGTTTGGTGTGGGAAAGCCTGTCCATTCTCCTTCTGGTTATTTAGAGGTGAACAAATAAATAGACTTTTGGATCGAACGTGATTTAGAGACCGTTGTGAGAAGGGCATTAACCACAAACTATTGAGATGACTTTTGAGCGTCATAAAAGTTACGTCGCCATGAACTAGGATTTGAAGTACTGACAGGAGTGGTCCGATGTTTTAATGAATTTCTCTCAGGATGAGAGTTTTTTGTTGGAATGAATATGGGAAGCCGGTGCTTAGTGATGTGCGGCCATCCAATAAAATTAAAGTGATAGATCCTGTTATCTATAGGCTCATCTTGTTTGGATGTCATTGGTAAAAGAACAAACTGTGATGTGTTGTTAATGAGGTAAGAGCTTATAACGGATGGAGTGTATCGGTTTGCAGATAAATGAAAAAGCTTATTGTAAAGCTAGGGCTATAATGGTGAAGCCTTTAAAGTACTGGGTACTACTAGTGGGCATATAGTGGAGTAACCCTTATGGTAGTATTATTTGATTCTGAGTTCTAGAGGATGTTGTGATGTTAAAGAACTTGAACCTTAGTTCCAGTTGTATTTGAATTTCGAGGAAGAAAGTCAGTTGCAAGGGGGGAGAATGTAATACCCGTTACTTTTATGGATAATTAAATTACATGAGTGCGCGCAATTTAATAATTTAAGAATTTAAAGTAAAGGTTATGGATTATTTTTATTTCATGTCGCAGGTGAATAAAAGCGATAGGTGATCTTATTTTGTTCGAAAAATACGTGTGAAGTTGTATTCCATATAAAAAGGCATTTTTTTATAAGTGACTCGGATGGGGAGTTCTAGTGCACTCTTGTTTCCAAAATGGATGGAATAGTCAGAATAGATTACCCAGGAGTAGTGTTTGGGTTTCGGGGACTTTTTGGATCAGTAGAGGCTCGTATTTGTGTATACGAGTCAATTTTGGGTTTAATAAGGGGATAACCTCTACTCTCTCATTATAAGGCCGGGAGAGAAAGAGAAAAGAGGAAAGATAGAAGGAAGAAGAAAAAGGGGAGCTTGCGCCAAGCTCCGGAGGATTCCCTGCACGAGGTCGTCAGATTTATCCAACTGGGCATGTGTTTAACTTGCTTTAACGATTTAAGTGTGTTCATTTTTCATATTATAGTTGGCAATGATAAACTATATGATTTAGGTTAGGATTTTTGTACAAAAATGGGTTTTTGGGAGAAAATTTCATAACAAATGGATGTGATATGAATGCTAGATAAAATCTAAGCTTGAATCCATGTAAATGGTGTAAAATTTGGTGTGGAAATGGATGGGTTGTATAAATAATAATTATGATTTAAATTCTTAGAAGTGGATGAATCCCATGTAGTTTAATGGTGGTGTTGGTTGTAAATAAGTGTGTTGAAATTTACATTGTTGGTTTGGGTAATTAGAAACTCTGAATCATTGATTGGAGGAGAGTTTCAAGGAATTTCAGGGAAAGCAAAAATCTACACAGGCTGGACCTCTAAAAAAACATACTAAAGCGATGTGTTAAACTTTGATGAGTTTCAATTCCATGCTCTCTCGAGAATCTTTATGTAACCTAAGGAGTGATGCCTTTATTTTTAGTGAATTCTAGATTTTTGTTTTTACTTTTGGTGACAAATTATTTGTCGGTGGATTTGTATGATTTAGTGGAAAAGTGGTGTGTATTTTGAAATATATGGGGTTTGTACGATTTAGTCAATGAAATATCTGTATAGAAGCCAATATCATAATTTTACTTGATATTAGAACTGTGATGCTTACCCATACGGGTTTCAAGGACTATTATGGATGAATTGACATCCTTCCCATATCTTGTACAAAGTGCAATATGCATATTTATTCTTAAGGATATTAGCATATTATAGAGAATGTATAAATTGGTTGTGAACTGTGGATTTGGCTCATTTTCGGGTGTCATTCATTTAAGTGTTCCTAATTGTTAGGCAAGGTTATACAACCATCTGTCAGCCAATAAGTATTAAACAACACAATACACATCAAGGAATTATTTATGTATGTCGTATTTTACCTTATTTGTCATGACCCCATCCCAAAATAGTAGTGAGGAACGAGTGTCTTGACATGACATGAAGGCAAAAAATATTCCGACTTAAATTGTTTCCTTAATTAAATGCAACGAAAATACAATTAAATGGTTATGAATCGTAAAATACTGAAATTAAAGGAATTACGTCATCAGATCTTTCTAAAAGGAAACTTCATTTATATTATAATAATAACGAGTTACAACTTAAGACGAACTTTAAAACTTATTACAAGAGAGCCAAACATGCTCTATATGATATAACAAACTTTTCGCTAAAAATAACAAAAAGAGCTTTAAAAGCTGAATCTTCCATATAGTCCTTTTGCGTTCCCTCCAAGCCTACTTATTTCCTGAAAAATGGTTAGTTATACAACATCGGCTAAAAGTCGGGTGAGGTTCAATCTCCAGACATTCCAAGGTTTTGTTAAGAAAATTGATACCTATTCAAATCCAAAGAGTAAATATATACATACATGGATAGGAATTTGCTGTATAAAATTTGAGATGGCAGTTTGTAGAAATGAATAACATAGAATAGAAAAGATACGACAAATCAATTGAAATATCTTTTTCTTTCAATCATATAATTTTAATGGCCAAGTACACTCTAATACCGTATTATTCCCCGGTAGTTGAGGGTCAATCGAACTTGTTCGTCATAACTCCTTATTTAGGGCACACCAGCGATAAGCCAGCTAGGAAGGTCAGTCATTAAGCGAGGTCCCTTAGGCCGAATGTTATTTCCAATATTCAATATCATTTTCAAAACTCTTTTTTTAATCGGTATGTCTCTATGGACAAATATAAACATATCATAAGGAATCAATCATCTATTAGATGAATATTTAGAATAAAAGCAGTTCACCCAATATATATAGCTTGCATAATATCATATAATTAAAATACATAAGGAATGCCAGAGTACTCACCTAAAAAGAGGTTTGAAGTTATAGGTATCGAGTCGTGGATCACTAAGGAGAAAGTTCTTCTTAAACTTCCCCGTACTTTCTCTCACTATTTCTCTCTGATCTTTTGAATGAATTTAGGGTAATAAATGACCCCAAGGGCTTTAATTATAGTTTTCAAATTTATTTGGGTGTTGACACGTGTCTAGCTGACCAAGCCTTTGCAATGACGAGTCAGCATTGAGGTGTCACGTAATAGAGGGGTCTTGCAGCCTTATTTCACCCGAAATGCGACACGTGTTTTAGCCTTTCCTCTAACGATAACACTTGTTTTAGCTTTATCTATTTGGATGACGTGTGTAAGCACGAGGTGTCAAGCATAAGGTGGAAAGGTGTTAGGGGTATAATGGCCATTTTACTCATTAAGGGCATTTTGGTTATTTTACACCATACATTTATAATATTTCTCAGGGTTGAAAATATTTTATTTAAAAAATGGTCCTTCTTGTATTTTTATTTTAGTCCCTAAAACTTTCTATATTTAAAATCAAATCACTAAAGTTTTATAAAATTATATTTACAACCCCAAAACTTATTATTTATCTTAGGATATATTATAAGACTTTGATTTAATCCATTTTGATGAAGAAGGAGGTTATTTCAAAGTGTTCAAGTTGGCCAAACTAAAATCCCCTTCCAACCAATCAAAATATAACACATGATGTGGTAATAAGACAAAATATGACTTGAAGGATGGCAAGATTCGTAATTTCGGTATAACTTCTTACTCGGACCTCCGTTTAACACATCGTTTGTTGTGTTACAAATCTAGTTCATATATCTACAACTTTTTAGTTTTAGCTCAATTCAATTTTATATTATATTGATCAAAATGAGTTTCTAATATGAACATTCCTATCGAAAAGTTAAAATTTTATGTTTGTAACTAATTTGAAATTTCATGAGTTATGAAGGGAAGATTAGACTAAAAATAAAAAATCAACATTATCCATAATAACACATTGTCCATTTCTCATATATAATAGTAAAAAATTTAAAACAAAATATATATGAACATATAAAAGTTGGTTCATTACATTATTAGAGGCTTTTAGGTTTTCTCAATGTAGTTTATGGAAACTTTATTTGTATTGTGAAATATTAAATGGTTCATAGGAATATTTGTTCTGGTTTATGTAGTTATTTGTTCATAATGGTGCTCAAGATATATAGAAATCGTGGGATTTCAATTCATTAATTGAATTGAAAATGGTTTTATGCTTACTTTTAATATCTTATTTTATATTTGAATTTTAATAATGAAGAGATAAGTTGATGATATTGCGGAGTTTGGCTTTATATTTTTTTCGTAATTTTATTTAATAATTTTTTTAGGTTTGATCTCTATTTTCCTGTTTATATGTATTTTGATATAGATAAAGTCAGTTTGAATTCTCAGCGGAAAGTTTCTCGCTATGTTTTTCAATTGATATTGATGTCATATATAGATGAGTACATACATGGGTGTGACAGATAAGTGAGAGTTGCGAGACACTAGGGAGTTCGAAAAAAATTGGAATGTCATAACATTTTTAATATACTCCGAGAAGTACTAAACAAAACAAATAACAACTGAAAAAAGTTTGAACAGGTATACTGAACTAAGTAATTGAACAAAGTCTGAACAAGTCTCCGAGAACTAATGAACTAAAAATCTAACAACTGAACGAAGTTTGAATAGGTATACTGAACTAAGTAGTTGAAAAAAGTCTAAACAAGTCTAAGGCTCTTAAAATTTATGTTGAACTTTTGAATTATGATCTTTAATAAAGTTATTCAGCTGGGTTTAGCGATGTAATTTGAAATCTGATTATTTACTAGTGTTCATGTGGATATTAACCGTTTTAATTTACTGCCACCCTGTATAATTTTAGCCACAATGTATTCATTTTGGCTGAAAAATTTAAATACATTTCCCCACAACATAGATAGAACTTCATTAAATCGTTCTTAATAATAGTGTGATTTCAAATATTTGATTAGTTCACAAGTGTTTTCCCAAAAGTGTAAAATGATGTAATTCGAGTCATCACTAGATGTTAAGTTGTTTAAATGGGGGTGTATTAAGAGAAATTGGCCTTAAACATCTTTGTTATTCCTACAATTTTTCGTGTGGCATGATACATAGACATTGATAAGTTAGTTTCATGATACACGAAAATAGATTATTTGTTAGTTTTGTCTACGTAATATTAATTTGTTATTTTATTGAAGATGAATATATTTATATTTTAACCTTAGAATTATACATAAGTATAAATAAGTTCCATTCTTTTAATTTATTCTTAATTGATGACGTCGTTACGTAACTGCAGGAACATGGCTGATAGGAAAAACGGATGCTTTAGATTCAAAGTCTTGCGGTTTAACTATATCATGAAATGGCTACATTTATTTTGCATATGATAATGTACAGATCGCGCATCGCGCGGGTTTTCAACTAGTATACGTAAAAACTAACATGCAAGTTCAATAATGACGAGGAAATAAACAACTGTAGAAAAGAAATGACACACCTGGATAATGACAACTTTGCCATAATGCTTTGCCTAGTTTCCTAACAAAAACCGCCACCGAAATCTATTGTCAATACAGGCCGGACAACGAACACGGCCCTTTGGTTCGAAAATAAAGGCAAACCAATCTACAGCATGCAAATATATTAATTAAACATGAATCCAATGTTGGCCCATTGATGCGAAATTTTCTATGTTGTCTTCGACTTAGCCACATTTAGTGGGAAACCGTTTACATTGATTGAGAAATAAAGTTTCAGAATTAACCGTAAGTTTCTAAAGAAGTAAAAATGTCAACCACATTTTCCCATAATATATCCACTTTAGAAAAAAGTAGACATTTTGTATAGGTGTCTGATGGATCAGTTTCCGCAAAGATGGAGATGTATGCCTCACTACCTCTCAAAATTTCCTATATAAAAATCACTTCAGCATTTTTTTTTAGTAGGCAGAAGTCTATGCATATTCTCATACCAACTCTTCCAATTTGTTTTTTCGATAGTTGTTTTTCTTGTGAGTGTTATTATTCAAAGAAGATGGCTCTGAGTGGGACATTGACTGCGAGAACAATCATAAAATCTCAAAATTTCCTAAATAAAAAGGACAGAAGTGCATGTATATTCTCACACACCAACTCTTCCAATTTGTTTTTTCGATAGTTCTTTTTCCTGTGAGTGTTAGATGGCTCTAAGTGGGACTTTTGATGGAGTACTTTTTGTCATAGCAAGAAAAAAATTTGTCATTATTATGTTTACATTATTTTTTTACAACATTGACTTATTATGTTTACATTATTATTATTTTTTTGTTTCTTAATTTTTGTTTGTAATGTGTGAAAGTCTAGCAAGTAATCAGGTGTGAATGTTTAGCAAACAAAAATGAAAGGCATGTGGTTTCAACAGTGCACATTCATGCAATTAACTAAAGAGGAGTTTTTCCACCAGAAAAACATAAAGAGGAGTTTAACGTGATTGTTAACCCGTATAAAAAAAACATACTTAAGTGATGTGTAGACTTTATCTTTAGTGAAAGATGAGGTACATGAACTGTTTTCACAAGTGTCTTTGACACACAGTATACGCCTCCCAGAAAAATGATGACTGCAAGAAAAATGATGACTGCCCATGCACTTTTTTGATTGGTAATTATTGCGGGATTAAAATCTGAGGATAGAGAACGCGTGATGTTGTTTTGCATTTTGCATATGTGGCAGGGTAGTAATCGAATTGAATGAGAGAGAATGCATGATATGGCAGAGATACAATGGGAACACACCTATTCAGTCCGTAAAATATAAAATTCGGGAGGGAGTATAGTTTTTATGCAAATCAGTTTGTATTTTAGGAGTGTGAATTAAATATGTATTAATTAAAAGTAAATTAAAAAAAAAAGAATAAGTTTGTCTATAATTTATTTCATACTTTTTACGTTCACTGCAAAGTGACATATATCCGATTCGTATTTTTAAAATACAAATCAATCACCTCAAAAACAGTAACATATGTATATAGGGGTCATATACCAAATAGTCCTTTAAACATCTTCTAATACATGTATTGTCTAATTATTTTTATTTTGCACCGAAAAGTTCTTCACCATGTCAAAAAGACTTTATCATGCTGCTCGCGTGGAGCTTTAAAGATAAGAGAATAATAGATTTTTTTATACAAAATAGAAAGCTTGGACTAAATGTGTATTAAAAAATGTTTGAAGGACATTTTGATATATATATATATATATATATATATATATAATGCTCTTGTGCGGACTTGTCCATATTTTAAGAATGTTGACCGGACATGTGTCACCTAACGGTGTGCCTATAAAATATCTCCTAAATAATAGGCACACTCTCTCTCTTCTGGATTCACCGCCAGGTGACACATATCCGGTCCGAATTCTAAAAATGCGAACTGATTCGTGAAAGAGAAGGATTTTATATATATATATGATTGTATCCTATACAACTAGTTGAATGTTAGTTATTCCCATCACCTATTACAACCCCACTTCTCTATTCAATTTGATAGAGAGAAGTGGGGTTGTAATTGGTGATGGAAATAACTACCGTTCAACTAGTTGGATAGGATTACTAGTGACAAATAGACGATTATGGACGGATCAAAATGGATACGGATAAATTTGGGCATGTCAAAAGCGGATCGGACAAAATAATTTGGACGGGTTGGATCGGGTCAAATTCGGGTCAGGTCGGGTTGACCCGTTTTTTTTTTTTTTTTGGAAAAAAATTTATTATACCATATACGGATAAATAAGGTATAATAATTTTGAAAAAAATATACAAGTAAATACTTAAATAAAAAAAATCTTCAAACTCTTTAGTAATTTGAGTTTTATTTTTAAAAGGTTCCAAAATCATTTTGACCCGTCAACAAACCGCCTTATTGGATCACTCAAATCATTTTGACCAACAAACACAATTAATGGACCTCAAACACATTATTTTGAGTGAATTATGAACGATTTCATTCTCAAGAGCCCATATTACCGAGCCTAAATAAAATATAGCCATTTCTATTCTCCAACTCATTTTTAAATTCTAACTTTATCACTTTCTAACCACCATTAGTTAGGAGTCTCCTATAGTTATGTAAATATCATAATGTAAAATGAATAATAGTTTCTTTCAGTGCCAACAAAAAACAATTATTGCTCCTCTATGGGTCGTTAGACTAAGAGCATTTTTGTCAATTTTCTTTTGAAATGAGTGGAACAACTGAACATGGAACTGGAATCAATATTTGATTACCCCATTGAAAAATCGAGTTCAATATTGATTTATACCATGCCCAAATTGATGTAATTGCAGTTAGTTTTCTTTTTCTAGTTTTGTTAACCATTTTTTTAAGCAAAAAAAGTACATTATTAACTACAATGATTAAAACCCGCGATAATGTGGATGACATCTAATGGATATGAATCATATTTATATCCTCATAATCTTATCATCATTTAATCATTTCACCCTATCTATATGGCTTTAGTTGTAGGGGTATGCATAAATTATTCTCACTGAGATTTATGATTTAATTGTCCCCAGAATTACCGTAACTCGGTTCATTCATTTGAAATGATTAAAACTACTATGTAGCCCCTGAACTACTCTTATTGTAATATTTTGTACGTGAAATACTTTTGTCACAGTTAAGACTATAACTATGTGGACCTTGCATTGTTATATCTTTTTCTCTTATCTTTTTCATGAAATCCAATCGAATATTATGCCTGGCTTGTAAATTAGGGCAAAAACATGTTTTATTATTCCGAAAGAATAATCTGTACCCCAATAAATTAATAGAAAGTAGAGGAGCATACAGATTAGTTCCTGTAAAAAAGTTTTTGGACTCTGAACTTAGGATAACAATTTTTTAAAAGCTTAGGTCTCTCAAACATCAATTTACCCAATACTTCCTTATTTTAAAAGATCTGCACCACCCACTCATTTACCCAACACTCTCTTATTCTTGATCAAGACCATATGTCGTGAACTTTTATTGTTTTATTACGATCTTGAATCGCGAGTTCCTATCATCGTAACCCCCCGTATTTTTGGAGATATTTAAATTACATGTGTCAAAGTAATTTAGTTATATTATAAAAGGGAATGAGTTAAATAGTAATTAGCGAGAAACAGAGTAATAATTATGTGTTGTTATAATTACTTATGTAATATTATATTTTCTTATGTAATAAGTAAATGAAATTGTATAATTTTATAACACGTCGTAAGTGCGTAGAAGCGACTAGGTCGACATGATCTTATTCGGGACGCACACGTGGGATGATATGGGGAATAAGATATGATATTAATGTTTGGTGACATGGATGGATAATTCTAGTTCACGGTTGATCGAGAATAGGTCGAAATAGTCAGAATTAAGTACCTGAGGATAGTAATTGAGTTTCAAGAACTTTTTAGACTAGTCCGGACTCATATAGGGGCATTTCAGCATATTAAATTCGCCTAATAACCTAATTTCCCAATTTGTCATATAAAATAAGAGGGTTGGTGTGGTGAGGTAGACAATTCATTATTCTAAAACCCTAAGATAGGAGGAAGAGAGGAAAAAGAAAAGAAATTAAGAGAGCTCTAGAAGAGGCCAAATTTGGAGGTGATTCGAGGACTCCTAGCGTTAATCCATCACACACGAGCATGATTCAGACCCTACGAACAATTTAAAGAATCTAATTAACTTGCTTAATCAGATTTGCAGTAGTTCAATTCAAATTATAGTAGGTGCTATGAAAACCAATTTTTGGGTGGGTGTTTGAATGTAAGTGAGTTTTTGTGAAATTAATTCCATAGTCACCTGTCTAAATTCGTGTATGGTGTTATTTGATAAATCTCACCTGATAAAACATAAGGTCTTGAGAGATATTAGTAGGTTTGATCATAGTTAGATGGGTCTTTGAATTAAAACTATATTAAATTGAGGTGTTCATAATCAAGACTGGTAAGCATAGATTTATTTGATGATTGATGATTAAATCCTTCGAATTAAGATGATTGTTAGGTATTAAAATCATTTAAAAGATATCCTGTTATGTTTTGTATTGATTGGGTAGTGTAGAAAAATGAATTGAAGGGTGATTGGAACTGAATTTGGGGAAAAACATAACTGATATGTTGCCCAAATTCAAACTACATCGTTTTTTGGTAGAGTGCCAAAGCGAACCGTTTCGCTTCTAGTTTTCTTGTTTTGTGCTAGCTGGTTTGGCTATATGGGACAACAAAGTAAGTTTTTTTAAGGTTTGGTAAATCGAGAAAATTCGGGTTTGTTTGGGTGACCCATAAAATAGCATTGGCATCTAGAATTGACCTTATAAGTGTGTAAACTACCTTCGGATCATAGGGTATATTCGGAATTAAATTCGGGGATGTGAGATGAATAAAACTGTGAGTATTTTCCATAAAAAATTGGGAATAGAAGAATTCAGAAGATAGTATTTACGGGCTACTTGGGTAAGTCCAGATATTTCAGTAGGGTTATGGTATGTTGTTAATTTATTTATTTAGCAATTAAATTATTTAAGAGAAGGGGACAGACTCGGGAGTTTTGGCTAGTGCTACTATTAACCAAAGTTATTTGAAATAAATAAATAAATATATTTATATACACACACACGCACACACTAGCGGAATGCCCGTGCCTGAAGGCACGGAGAAAACTTTCAATGTATGTAATAGCAAAACGGTGGAAATTTTTAAAGTACATAATTAAAAAATCGCAAAAATATTGTACCCCGACAAAACAAAATGTAATTTAAAAAAAAAAGTCATTGTGTCCTTTGTTTATAGGACTATTCACACTGGTCAACAAAAAAAAAATAGTCCAACAAGATTCAAATAATCTAACGACACTAAGTCAAATAGTCTAATAGTGAAACAACAACCATGAGTCCAGAGCTTGTTAGGTAAAACTGTGTCAATAACACTATGCCCACTTGGAAACACAAATGAAAATGAAAATGATCCACAACCCTTTCAATACATCATAAATATGGTCCACAAATAGCCAACATGGAAACACAAATGAAAATGAAGTCCCCAAGTGAATGACTTTAATAGAAAAATTAATGACAATCGACACATCTCGCTATCCAACATCATTATTTTGTCAAGGAAAAAAAGTCATTAGACTTTTGAAATATAAAGAATAATCCACATTATTATTTTACAACCATACAAGGGATAAAGTTCATAAAGACTATTCATTTTAACACTTTCACTTTCCAACTGATTTACCTGATTGTTAGCTGCTCTGCGATTAGTAGTACAATTATAAGGAACCAAGAAGAAAACAACTATTACTAAAGTTGTTCTGCTTTTTATTTATTTATTGAATAAGCTTGCCAAATCTTCCTAAAAGTAGGGAGAAGTATATATTGGAACTACCAAGCATTTATAATTTCAGTTCAACAATAATTAAACACAATTATTACAAATAAAATCTACTTTGCGGATTGTTTGAAAAACAAACACCAAAAAACTAAAAAACAAATTGGATAACCTTCAAAATCATAATGCACACTTTAAATAATAATAATAATAATAATAATAATAATAATAATAATAATAATAATAATAATAATAATAATAATAATAATAATAGTAATGCGAATAAACTAAAGAAATTAAATACAATATGTAGCATACAAAACAATTCTAGGATGAGAATTTACTAAAGAATTTACTAAGATTTCATTAGGGATAACAAAAACATACAACCCAAAAGACAACTATGTATAAAAAATCACTTACAAATTTTTCTTTTTCATTATTAATAGAAAATGTTTAAAACGGTAAAATTACCAATACCAAAAGAAAATGCACATCACTGTGTCAAAGTACAACAAGCGCAACATACACATAAATTCTACTATGGTGTAACCCTCAAACATACTAAGATAAATAAACAGTTATCCTATATTCAAGAAAGTTTTCCAGCCAAACACATACTCTTTGTTTAGAAACCTTGTGTATTCAAACTTCTATATCTTTTTTTGTACTCACTGTAATTGAGAAATTCCAATTGGAGATTAAAATAGACTCATTTCTGTATATAATATTCGAAAATTATGTTAAAATACCAAGAAATGAATCGTGGGTGATAGTTTGAAGTTCAGATATAAAATCTGCCCCAAAAGTGTAAGTGCGCACACTAGGTGTTCAATGTTTTGCTTGACTTAATAAATGAACTCTAAAAATTATGAAAAATCAATTCTATATTATTAAATCTGTTTAATATATGTTTCCATGATTTATAAATGAGGGGGACCTTATATATGCTTGAAAAATGTTAAGTTATGCTTTGATGGTCTACTCAGACCTATATCTGTTAAAAGTGGCATAAATCATTGAATACTTATTGAAATCAAGAAATTCCAATTGAAAATGTTAGAGAACATATATAAGTATGACATAATCGAAGAGGAGAATAAAATACCTTCTGGTTTGTCTTGGGAGTTGTGTTGAAGTTGAAGTTGTATTATTTTTTCTCCATAAATGATTTGGAAAAGGTTGTAACAAAATGATCATAACTTTGACTAGAGAATTCGTAAATTAATTCCGTAAATTTTATTAAAACCATAATGAAAAGGGTATTATAGAAATGTGAAGTATCATATTGAATTAATTTCTAGTTATGTCAGATTGACCAACTGATGCGATGTGTTACTGAGTTAAATGCGATTTGGTGTATTCAAATACTACTAATAGTAAGCTTTTAATTGGTAGTATTAACTTCATTACTCAGGATGGAAGAGAGAGAAGTTCTTCCTTATCTCTAAACCTCTACTTCCATGGGTTTAAATATTCTCACTTGTTTGGATTTTGATCCTAAGCCTTTCAATGATGTTCCTTTCACACCCTCTTCTATATCTCATACGAATAAAAGTACATTCATTGAAGACCTTTCAGTTCCACCTACATTTTCTGAAATTCTGGGTAAGAATAATGTTGAACATGATCACTCATCTATGGATTCTCATTGTCTTCCCCCCCCCTCCCCTTTCTTCCCCATTTTTACGGGGTGATTCTATTGCTGTCCGGCTTCGTGATGATACCTACCAAGAAGTTCTATATGATTGTAACGCTTCTACAATTATTGGGAGATTCATACTTGCAAAAGGTTAAAAGCCATGGAAGATATCTGATTTAAAAAAGGAGATGTCTAAAGTAGGTCAGATCAAGAAGACATGGGCTCTTACACTAATAGGTAAGGGATACTTCAACCTTCGTTTTTCATGCCATTTGGAAATGAGTAGAACTTTATCTCTTCGTCATTTCAAATTATCAACTGGAATTTTCATGCTAATCCCATGGGTCCCTGATTTTAAACCTGAATTTATGCCATTTCACATGTTAGCATTTGGGTTAGATTTGTAGGGTTGTGTCAAGACTATTGGGATCCCCGTCTTCTCCTACAAATTGCCAGGGGAGTTGGTATCCCTTTGCGTGTAGACAATGCCACCATGGATAGGTCATTTGGTAGCTATGCTAGACTTTTGATTGAAGTGGATGTTTCAATTAAACCTCCTGATCGACTTTTGATTGAAAAAATAGATGGGTCATTTTTTGTGAATATCGAGTATGAGTATTTTTCCATGTATTGTTCTTTTTGCAAAACATTTGGCCATATTATAAATGATTATCTTGTTAACAATGTGTTTGTCAAAACCACAGTTTCTCGTGCCAAGAAAAGTTATAAAAATATTCCCTCTAGTTTTGTTGAAAATACGGTCACAAGAGTAGAAGACCAAATTAAAATCTTGGAGTTACGGCTTTATTCAAGTACAATAGCTAACAAAAAATCCTGTCAAGGTCAAGATATCCCATCAAGTCAGAAAACAAAGGTTCTTGTTGTTCCAGCTGGCCAAGAGGACGCATCTGGTAACTTGTACGATTCCAGTCTTGCAGATTTATCAGTGGTGACTGATAAAGATTTAACAAGGGCTTTGGAAAACGTTACACCTAATCGGATTCAGTTTTTAAAAGAAAATGGGATTTATTCCGGTGATGGAAAATCAATCCAGGCCATTGGAGATCAAAACAACTAATCTGATTTTCAAAAGAAGATATGAACCCCAAAAAATCAGGAACACTCAGATAATTTAGTTACAAGTCAGGTAAAATTTTTTGAAAATCGATTATGTTTGTTTAGCCCAAGGAAATCGGAAGGTTTGGTTCCTATTAATGAGGACGTTCATAAATGCAAGCCCTTATCCCACGTGGATAATTATATTCAGAGGAAAGATACGGGTATAAAAAATCAAGTCCTTTCTAGTCCACAGTAAGTTGAAATTTTAAATGGTTCAAAATTGTTCACAGCCACTGCTGATGTGGGTAAGTCAGTTGGGTCAGTAACATGGCCCACTGAATTATATAAAAACAGTTTATCCCCAAATCCTGTGCGTTTATTGAAAAAAAATGGGATCAAATATGTCAAATATGTTAGTTTTAAAAAGAAGAAGGACAATAGTAATTTTCTTCATCTTTTTACCAACTTGGTGTCCGAACCAAAGGATTCAGTTGTAATTCGTCAAAAATCATAAGATTTACTTATTGATTCAGGTGGTACAGGAAAACAAATGGACCAAAATAAGATTCAAAATATTTCATTAGAGGATAATTCGAAAAGTGAAGATTCTTATGGAGATATGCCTCCCCTCGAGGAAATTCCAAATTTGTCTAATACCACAAATGGTTCTTTACAAGGAAAAGATGACCATGAAATTAATTTATTCATGGAAATTCCTAAATTTGATCTTGGAATGTCAAATGGTTCTGCGAAAGCTCGAGCGTTTATTGAAGAATCGTTTGGCAAAAAATGGGGACACCAAATGCCCAAAACTCCTACTAGAAATTCCTTTGAGGTTTTAGGGAATATGGAAGACTCAAATAATCTTGAGGTAGAAGGAATTATCCAAAAGAAAAAATACATACAAGATTCCTTTTCGGTCTTAAGTGATGCAGAGAAATCGCCTCTAAATCGCAATTTAAGGCGCCCTGCTAGTCATTCTAGATTTCGTTAATTTCTTCAGTTTTCTTTGTTTTAGCGCTTGTAAGTGCCCTAGGAGAGGTTTTTTCTCCTCCCAATAAATAATTTTTTTTATTTAAAAAAAAATACTACTAATATTTAATTGTTAGGTGGGGAAGCGGCTAACACTAGCATGTAAAGGAAATAATTTGGGTATTAATCTTAGTACCAAATTCAAGGTGAGTGACCTGTCCTATGAAATATGGATGCTTATATTTTCATATGGAATTGTGTAGTTAAAAACATATGGGGTGATGCTTATAGAGTGATGTGGTATTATGAAACATATGCGTATGATTAAAAATGTTAAATGATGCTATCTAATGTTATGGACTGAGATGGGACCTCTATGTAATGTTAAGGACATTGGTGAGTCCTACAGGATGCAGCAACCCCGTTAATCCAACTTAAAGGTTTGTTTTACTCTGGCCTAATTATGAGATTTGGTGTTCCCCATTAACTGGGAGTTAATTGGACTGGCAGGTCCATGCTTGCGAGAGTTTCACAATTCATGTTGGCTTATAACATTAGAAAATAAAAATCATTATTTAAATTGGTTATATGTGTTGTATATGGTCATTCACTAAGCTTGTGTTGCTTACACTCCTATAATGTTATGTTTCAGGTATCCCTATTATTTGGAATTCATTGCCAAGTTAGGACCTTAAATGGGGGAGTGTCGGATATCTAATGTGGGTGAATATCAATAAGCCTTTTCGGGTAAATATTAACTTAAAGAATTTTTATATGTAAAGTTGTTTAGTACCTTCATATTACCTGTTAAGGTAGTTATGTTTTCATCTAAACATGCATTTGAAAAGAACAAAAATGTGGTGCTATTTTCAGAAAGAATTAAAGCAAAGTATTGTTTAAGGGAATTTATCTGTAAATTAAAAGATGATTTTAACTTAATTAAGTCGTCCCGCGACAGTTGGTCTTAGTTGGGCACAAACTTCAACATCTCCATTTATTCAATACATCATGAGCTAAAATCCATTAACTATTTCTGAAATGAAAACTAACTTGAGAGATATACCTGGGATTTGGAAAGAAAACATTTCAGAGATATACATGGGATTTTGACAAACAAATCTTAGATACAATACCAAAACAAAGAGAAGTAGCAATTATATAGAAATAAATAGATATACATGGGATTTTGAAATCTAACACATCTACTTTGAAACCCCAAAAGCACTATTTTAAAATTTAACACCCCAAATACTACCTCATCAGTTGACCAGCTACTAATCAGATATGTATCCCCCAAAAAACCTCATACTTAGTATAACATTATGACGTTTTCTCTTCTATTGTCTTTCCCCCAAAAAACTTACTCCAACAAACATTGAATGAAGGAAAAATTAACAAGTATTTAGTTAATCAAAAGTAAATAAAATTCATGATTTTCATAGGCAATGTGTCCAAAATTGTACCGTACTACTCCGTTATACTCGTTGTCTGCGCATGGTGTGAAGAGTGAATCTATCATCTCCACCTTTGGTGATTGTGAAAGAACGATGCTCTGTAAAGAGATAGCAGTGGCCACTACCTAAGACCAACAACATAAAACAGAAAATAAAGAAAATTAAGATAAAAACAGAAAATGAAGAAATAAAATATAGATAAAAATCCAAAATAACATTAAGATAAAATAAATCGTTATATAGAACAATAAATACGGGAAAAAAAATTAAGGAAAGAGGTTAATTTACAGAAGCAATGGAAGGCACATCAGAGTGACCAGGGGATCCACGTGACACATATGTCCCAAAGATCATAAGTACACATTCTTCGTAACAATACTTAAATTTATTCTCAGTAGATGAACAATGAACGCTCTATCAACATCATAAGTAATGTTGGGGCTAACGGCTTAACCAATTAATAAAATCAAAACCTAAACTATATTAAAATCGATTGTCAATTAGACATGGAATGATTTTCTATATCAAGATTAATAACATATTGCAAATAGTCCACTCTCCTTTCGCACCAGTTGAACAGTTGACTAATTATTTCGGTGGCATTGTCATAGTTTTCACATCCATTTACTTAACAATTTTAAAACTATTTGTGAAAAATTAGAGGAATAAGGAGAGACACATACCATATAGGTACCTTCCTATTTGTAGCTCCAAAATGCTCAAATTTGTCCAATTAAATATGAAATACAAAATGGTTAGTTGGGGTAACCTGGCAAGTAATTTGTGTGTTAGAAAGGAGGGAACAAAAATATGGCTCTGTTAAGGAGGGGGAACAATCATTATAAAGTATAAGACGCGTAAACATAATATAGATCATAAACAGGGTACAATACATATATACATATTAAAATACACAACCATATGATTAGATTGAATATCGAAAATACTAAAATAAAATAGACTATCAACCTTGATATGTTCAACTATCAAGAAAATAAAAATAACTAGACCTTAACAAAGTTACAAATACATGTAAAACCGGATCTGAAATGGCTTAAGTGTCAATAATTAGTGTGTCAATAGAAAATTAAAAAGATTTAACTAACACGTTTAAGGTTACAACATATTGATTAATGTTTTCTTAAAAAAATTACAGCTAAAAGAAAGCATCTAAAAAAATATTATGTTTGTTAGGAAGGTAGGGAATTTCCTACATACCTGTTAGGTAGACTTAGTCTTTTGCATTCTTAATTATTCTAGATCTCCAACTACGATTGTTAGTATCCAGTAAATATGAGAATATAAACAAAAATATAAAAAAAAATAGCTAAATGTCAATAGAAAGTCGCCTAATCCGTATGCACGTACAAATTACATGTGAAAGACCACAGTAAGATTACCTTTAACAGATGGCATGTCCATAAAAAATGCTGAGAGTCACCACCTAAACACAACACAATAATAAAACTTCACTCAGATTGTGATATATATGGTGATCAACAAATAATTGCAATCCGTAAGCAAAACAGGAAATAAATAATTATCAAATCATGTACTCCAAAATAAAAAATAATAGGTTCTTAAGCTGAGCTTTTATGAATACCAAACAACCCAATATAAAATGTGAGTCTTTAGAATAAAGCACATTCCTATCATCTCATAACATGATATTATATGGCATGATGCTTTCAAACGTAAAGGCAAATTAAGTACTGAAATATTAGTTTGTTGCCATATGTGTTTGATTTCATGAATATTTGTGTGCCTTCAGTCAAGGGTTTCCGCTAGTCATTTAAATATTGTAGACAACTTATCAATATCACGTGAAAATTTATGTTAAAAATAAACTTTCGAACAGATGTAAACAAAGTAGAAGTACAAACATTCACAAAATATAACTTGCAACAATCTCTTCCATTTCCCATATTTATGCCTAAAATCCCATATATAAAATGTCCACCACCTATACAATACTCGGAGTCAGAGTATAATAAAAATCAAAGCTTAAAACAATTTAAATTAAAAAATAAGTTGAAAGAATTAAATTTCAATTAAAAAAAACATATCTTTCTTGATACTATATGTCATGCGGTTGAGAACACAAATATTATGAAAACATGTATTTGTTTATTTAATAACTTCAACTGAATATATCCAATATATAAAAGCAAACCACAAAGTACATCAATTGAGCACAACATAACACATATTAATTAAGCACAATAAAACACACATCAATTAAGCACAATATATTGAAGAAGACTATACCTAGTAATCGCAAAACTTGTTTAAGAACATAACATGTGGTTTTTCTCTTGTTCTAGCAAAACTACCATGCGAATACAATATTATAATTAGGTCGCTTTAAACTTGTGAAATCGCTACATAACTACCACGATAGTAGGCATAGTTTTCGCGAGACAATATCATAATTACGTGAATTGGACAAAGAACAATATTTGTTGCCTTGGGGGGTTATTCTAACAACAAATGTTATGAACAGAGTATAATTAAACAAAACAAATATTATGAACAAATATTGTAACATTAGACTACCTAACATACATATTAGATTTCCAACGTGATCTTCTTCCCCATAAGGGTCTTCACAAAAATCTACATACCCTCACAAATAAGAAATTCTCATTTCCACTAGAGATTCATACGAAACCTAACATATCAAATACATAAAAAAAAATTCCAATCCATTAAATCTATCAAATTTAAACGATAATAAGTTAAAATCAATTAGTTAACCTAAAACACCTAATTAATCAAAATGGATTGAATAAGTTGAAAACATACTGAATGAAATGAAATCGGAAAGGATTATTACCGTTAGGGATTCTTTCAAGGTGATCGGAGCATTATCAATTGCCATGGTGGCCAGATGGAAACAATTTTCAGATAAGAACTCGATCTGTTAAAAAAAAGTCATTAAATAAAAAATTTAGGATTTTTTGTTAAATTCTAAATAGAGTTACGACTGGTGTGCTCCTTTTGGATGTTGGCTTCGCCCCTGTTGACAAATGTTCTTCCTCCTTGAGCTCGTGTGGTGGGTTTAGATAGATATCATGCAGGTTGTAGAGAGAAATGGGGGTTTAAAGTAGGAGAGAGGTGACATTCTAATGGGTGGGTTGTTTAGAAGTAGTAGATGAAACTATGTCCCTTTTTATTTTCTATTTTGTTCAGTTACGAAAGTATCCCTTATATTTGAATTAAAGTAAAAACTTTAGGTGTAGAACTAAGGGGAAAATAAATTTTAGTGGGTAAAATTATAATTATAGTTAGAGTATAAAATGAGGTGTGGTGAGATATATAATATTATTGTGTACATATTGATCTCACCCCTCCATCTAGTGCCTTGTTGGCAACATCCTCATCCCTCATTAAGTTATCATTTTATGGAATAGTGACAACACCATTACTCCATATTATATAGATATATATATACATGAGTATAGAGATAGTATATATGTATCATTATATTTGTGTGTGTGACATAATTCTGTGAATATACCACTATAGTGCTATCAGGGAGGTTGCGTGCCATGAGTGATCTCTCTTGGAGAATCTCAACAGGTGTAGTATCGGCTCTAGTGCCATAGGGCCATGCATGCCCATCCTATATGAGGTTGGACTTGTAGTGAAGTGATTTATGGTATGGTCATGACTCACTGGCTCAGGACTATGAGTGCCTTTAGTACGTTTACGATATTTTTGAATTGGGTGGTGAGATGCGCATCGAGGATGATGTGTGTATGCCTTGGAGCATGATAGTATTGTAGAGACCCGCATCCAGGGAGCTATTACTCTCTGGCATGGGGGTTATACTTACATAGAGAGCGATATATAAGTATAAACATACTTGATATGATAGGTATATTGTAAATATATGTGTGTGCACATATATATATATATATATATATATATTCGGGAAAAGTAAAGAATAATACCAATAGTAAATTTATATGCATTTGGGAGGGCAACTTAAGACTGCTATATGTGTGTGTGTGTGTGTGGGCATATCTATATAATAAGTTACAAGACTTATGAGTGAGTGCAACTGTGTGATAATTGATTAAATTAAATTTATTCGCAAGTTTCCAATTCGGCACACTTATTTAATTAGTGTCTATTTTTAAACCAAAATAAATCAGCCCCAAATCATTCAACTGCGTGTGTGCGTGTGTCAAACCATAAAATAAATAAAGCATGTGACACAAGCTTAAGGAAAAATCCCCGAAGGGCAAAACCTTTTATTTCACTATAATTTTGTAAGAAAATGGCTTACACGGATTACAATGAAATAAGGTGACATACGAAATACCCGCCGGTGTCGGTTCCGATGTCTCGGCTGGAACTTTCCCTTTCCAGGAGGGCAGCAGTGAAGAAGAGAAATGACTTCTCCACAAGATGTGAACTTTATAAGGACTCCCTCCACAATAGTATGCAGATCTCCGGTTGTAGAGTTCTCCCCAAAAAGATAAAAAGTAGCAAGGTGTGTTCTAAAAACAAAAAAATAATTCACTAAAGCATATGGGAGTTTTGTGAATTGAAAACAAAGAGGGATTAAACCCTAAAAGAAGAAGCCAAAAGGATTTTGCGGTTTCGCAGTTTTCTGTCTGTCAAAAACTCTGGACTTCTTAATGAAAACTGACTCATTTAATGAGTATTTATATAAAAACGCACCGCCTCGAAATTCGAGCTCGTTCGAACGACATGCTATGTAGTTTGAACGATAATTGCAGGTCATTCGAATGACCTATCAAGCGAGATTCCACGCGATCCTGTAGAAAATTTCGATACGAACGCATGGCCGCCAGTTTCGTATCATTATGATTTTTTATGAATTAGTTATGATTTTTCTACAAAAAGGAGTCCGAAAACAAAATCTTTAGAAAAACATTTTGTAAAAAATATCCCAAAAGCTCTAAGTGAAAAGTTAAGGTATTTAAAACATAACCTTACCAAAGTAAACTTCGCAGAGTCTTGAATGATGAAGAACTTGAGTAATTCGGATCCGTCTTTGATGTAGATGTCTCTTGAATGCTCTTCGACGATGTAGCGGTATATGACATAATAAATTGATAACGGACCTATGAAAATATGTCCTTACAAATCTCCCCCTATGTCTATTCCGGTACATACATAAAAAATCCGAATTATCAAATACCAAATTGCCTATACAAATCTACCCTCCCATGCATAAATTTGCAAGACTTCAAAACTGTTCTTCAATCATCTTCATCAAATCTCAAAGCTTTTCTCATCAGGGTGTGCAACATCATAATCTTCAGTCTTTGTACCAACACACATGAGATAAAGAAAAACCTTCATGACGCATCGAGTTTGAAATGATATAAGAATAAAGCATTAATAAATCAAATTTCCCCCATAATGCAAAAACTCCCCCATAACATGATAATTCTTTCTCCCCCTTTTTATGATGTCCCCAAATAGACAGATAAGAAGAAACAATCAAAACATGCAGTGTCACAATAAAAATGCAAAGCAAATAAGAATCAAGCTACGCGCATGCAAAGGAGTATCTCACAAATTTCACAAAATATTTTTGAATTTTTTAATTTTTCATACAAAAATAAGATACCACTTTGAAAAATATGATACAAAAATCACACCATGCATTTAAACTCAAACAACCAAGTCATGGAAACGAAATGAATGGGTGTGAACACATTCGATAGGTAAATTAACTCAGTCAATTATATATGCACGATGAATACGTGTACCCCTAACGAATGAACATCAAAAGAATCCTTAGGTGTAAAAATTTGTTGAATTTAGATGACATCTTCTTATGCAAATTAACAAATCAAAGTCAAATGATTTCCACACCAATAACGTCCAAAACTATTTAGTGCTTTTTCATGATTTTCAAGGACGTGAAAACCCGTTTAAAATCTCCAACCAAACACCCTCATATATATTTTTCTTTTAGAGGTTAATAAACTAAATTCTCAAACTTTGGAGAATTGGTGCGAAAACCTAAATGGCCCATAATTTGGCATGAATTTATTTTTATTGCCTTTAATTTTTTTTCGGCTCTTTTAAACCTCTTTGGACCCCGGATAATAATCCTCCATTTTTAGGGCCAATTTAACGGTGGCTTAGTATTCGCAAAGGCAAAATGAACCTTTCGTAACCCTTCACCGTTTTCAAACAAAACATACAAACTCACAAAACAATTTTTATATGCACAATTTCCTTATCAAATTTTATCGCGCTTGGTTCATTTTAAGGACAGGATTGAAGTAAAAACACCTAACCAACATGTGATAAGACAAGCACAATAATCAAACAAATTCGTCCACGTGTGCAATAAAGGAAACATGATTCAAACATGTAGGAATAAACACTAAATTACATCTTAATGACTCCAAACATTATAAAGCACAAGGATGAATTGACCTATTGTCTCAAAACACTATCAAATAGTCACATGAAAAATGGAATGATGTTATGAGTTGGTCATCCTAAGTGTTTATCCATAAAAGGTGCAAACTAAATAAAAACAAAAATCTTTTTATATTTTTCAAAATTTTTCAAAACAAAAAAATATATACAAAAAGTACATGTCAACACACTAGCAAATATATATCATGAAATCACAACTAGTGTATGACAGACATGCGAACACAATCATCTATATGATATGGCAAGAGAAGAATCATGTGCAAGCAAATGAGAATCAACTTGTCTAAAATCTAGCGTATCCAAAGGTGATTTCCTAACCCAAATAGGTGAGAAACGTCGTGTAGAGGATTTGGGAACCATGGAAACACTAGACATAAACTTCCTAGGACATTTTCCAAGATCAAAATAAAAACGTCTCAGGTGACCTTTCCTACCACAATATGAACATGTGTAAATGGGTGGAACGACACCTATGGGTTGATCTTTTCTAATATCCTTGGAATTAGTTGACCCTCTAAAACAAATAATGGTTTTGGCTTTAGCATTAGAAGCATGAGAACACGATGAGCCAATACCATCACTATCAAACCTACTTGAGTCTATCAAATCGTTTTTTTAATTTCAAAATTTTTGACTCAAGCAAAGAATTAGACTCTTCTAAATTAAGGGACGCCTTTTTCAAGTTTTCAATAATTCCAAAAAGCGTATCTCTCTCTCCCTTAATTAAAGCAAACTTTTCCCTAAGAGTCTCTTCATGTGCCACAAACTCACTGACTAAAATATTTTTATCATATTTGACACAAACACAAACCATCTAATTTTTAAGGTCCTCCAATTATTTTTCTAAAAAACAAAGACCTTCTCATCACTCTCCTTCTTGGACAACGGCTTACACGGGTTACAATGAAATAAGGTGACATACGAAATACCCGCAGGTGCCGGTTCCGATGTCTCGACTGGAACTTTCCCTTTCCAGGAGGGCAGCAGTGAAGAAGAGAAGAGTCTTCTCCACAAGATGTGAACTTTATAAGGAATCCCTCCAAAATAGCACGCAGCTCTCCGGTTGTAGAGTTCTTCCCACAAAGATAAACAGCAGCGAGGTGTGTTCTTCAACAACAAAACAATTCACTAAAGCATATGGGAGTTTTGTAAATTGAAAACAAAGAGGGATTAAACACTAAATGAAGAAGCCAAAAGGATTCTACAGTTTAGCAGTTTTCTGTCTGTCAAAAATAGTGGACTTCTTAATGAAAACGGACTCATTTAATGAGTATTTATATAAAAATGCACCGCTTTGAAATTCGAGCTCGTTCGAATGACATGCTATGTCGTTTGAACGACAATTGAAGGTCTTTAGAATGACCTATCAAGCGAGATTCCACGCGGGCCTGTTGAAAATTTTGATACTAACGCGTGGCCGCCAGTTTCGTATCATTCTGATTTTTTATGAATTAGTTATGATTTTTCTACAAAATGGAGTCCGAAAACAAAATCTTTAGAGAAATATTTTGTAACAAATATCCCAAAAGCTCTAAGTGAAAAGTTAAGGTATTTAAAACATAACCTTACCTAAGTAAACATCGCGGAGTCTTGAATGATGAAGAACTTGAGTAATTCGGATCCGTCTTTGATGTAGATGTCTCTCGAATGCTCTTCGATGGTGTAGCGGTATATGACATAATAAATTGATAACGGACCTATGAAAATATGTCCTTACAACTTATGTATGTCATAAGATTCAACCATGACATTACAAAATGAATTATTTATGTATTTTCTCTTTTACCCCTTAAAAATTTGAGTTCCCCCTCTTTTTCATCTCCTTACAACTTATGTATGTCATAAGATTCAACCATGACATTACAAAATGAATTATTTATGTATTTTCTCTTTTACCCCTTAAAAATTTGAGTTCCCCCTCTTTTTCATCTCACTAATTGATTCTCTCTCCTTCACTTTAATTCAAACACAAGGTTATTTTGGTAAACACATCACAAAATCCACACTTTCTCACTGCAGACATTCATATACACACACCAAAACTCATTTTAGTCCCCCAACAAAAACCCTCTCCCTCTCTCTCAGCAATAACCCATACGACCTCTTTTCTCCCCGCCTCGCCCCACCCCTTACCTTCTCTTTTCTCCCCGCTACCAGCCTCAGTTTTTTATCCCTCTCTTTTAGATTGTGCGATTTTTGTGTGGGTTTTGCAATTTTGTTGGTGTGATTTTGTAATTTGGTAATGCTTGATTTATTACAATTAGATCGGTTTAACTAGGGTCTGATTTATGGGTTTTGTTCTAACCATCCAGGTATACTTTAAATTTTCATATATATGTATTTGATTTTATTTTGGGAGGGGGTTGAAAATTAGGGTTGCATGATTTTATTGTTCATTATTATTCTTTAGTGTTCTTCTTATAGTTCTGAAGAAGAAGAAGAAGAAGAAGAAGAAGAAGAAGTAATAGGCGTCTTTTGGGGTTTTATGAAGTGCATTTGAGTTTTTACCCTTTTCATTATAATCACCATTTGTACTTTTTTATCATATTGACATCTAACCAATAGTTATTGTTTTGTATTGAAGATAAACGCTACTAAAATGGATCGGTTCCACTGATCTCTTAATTTTGGATTTCTTCACAATGCTAGTTCTGTTGGACTAATGTTTCTTATGTGATTTTAAGATAGTATTTTCTTCTGAAATTTAATATTGATTTAATGATTTTCTTTATATTATATTATATAGTTATTTTGGGTTAAGTCCTGCCTGATTTAGATTAAATGGGAACTGATCCCATGATTTTTTTTCTTTGGTCATTAGTCCCATAACTGAGTAACTCCGTTAGTTTTACATCTTGTTGCTCTTATGATTTTGAACCTGGTAACCATTCTTAACAGGTGGAACTAAACCCCAAGAGTCCCTATATTATATTGATGTATGAGTTAATTATGGTTTCATTTTTGGGTGTTTTGGTGTTTTTGTTTTGGTACTATCTCTTTTCCATTTCATTTTGGTACATTCAATTTACCTGTGTTTTAAGGTATGTTGTATTTTTTGTCTTAGCTTTAGATCCTTTTGCATATAACAAGAACATTAATCGTGTAGGAATGTGATCAAAATTTCAATGCTCGCACAAAATATTTCTTGAAATTTCTTAACATATTGTCTCGAGTGTACGATTTGTGACATATAATGGTGGTGTTGCATGCGATATTTGTGTGAAAAAGGGGTACCTTAACCATAAAATTACTCGATTACTTGATAGTTTATTTTTATCACTATTTTATAAGTATTTTATCATGAAATTTTTAGATCTAACATTTCATTTTATTTACGTCCTTAGATCATGGAATTGTCCCTCATATCCCTTCACATGTGCTCTAAAACACGGTGGTACTCTCGCTCTCTCAATAGATCTTTATCTATCCTAAAGCCGGGTCTAAAACTATTTGATATGAGATGTATGGGTGCAATTGATATCTTTGTCATTATGTCTTTATTTGTTTATGATTTATGGCTTTTCTTTCCTATATAACTAGATTTATGAATGTTCGTTACCTTCGGTTATGTCGTTATATTTGTTTAATTAATATTTAAATTGTGTTTTATGTTGCAAGTTTTAACTGTTGATTAATTTATGCATTGAACAATATGTGGTGTGTTACTTAATGTCCGATTCATTCATAATAGTACTGGTTTAATCGGAAGTTTGCCTCTGTCATTGATTGATCCTCATGTACAATAGTGTATTACATAATTTTAGCATTAGTTCATTAGATACACAATGGATTTATAGGTTTAGTTGAAGGCACGAATTGTATTTTGCACCATATCCTACCAGTGTCATTGGTATAGGATTAGATACCATTAGTTTTATGTGTAATTTGGTTTTGCACTTACTATTTGGGATTTATATTTATTTTATCGATTTGAGATTATTTTTAACCCCCACCCTCCAAAGTTTAAGGCTTTATTTTCTAAAATTACATACAATACAGAACAATGATGCTCTAAAACCTCCTCTTCTGTTAGTTTGACAATGTTATCCTCTTCTGCTAGTTTGACAGTGGTTATATGAAGGTTATTCAAATACTCATCTGTTCCACTCTTTCATAAAAGCCAGGTATTCTAGACTAATTATTCATATAATTAAAAAAAGAGATGGCAATTGGACAGAGGATATGGATGCTATTAAGGGAGAATTTATTGAATACTTCCAAAATATTTTTAAATCTGATAGTAATAATGTGGATAAGGGTATTCTTGATTATGTTACTTCCTTTATTTCCTCTAATCAATCTTGTAGCTTGGATGTCAATCCAAATGAACATGAAGTTTGGCAAACAGTCCTCAATTTGAATCCTAACAGTAGTGCTGGTCGAGATGGATTTCATGGTTTATTTTTTGATAAATTTTGGGATATAATCAAATAAGATCTCACAAAAATAGTATTATATTTTTTGTCTAAAGGAACCCTTCCTACTAGCTGGACTAGCACTAACATTGTCTTTATTCCAAAAGTCCAATCTCCTAATCATGTTCACACTTCAGGCCTATAAGTTTATGCAACTTCTTCTTCAATAGCATCACCAAAATTCTTGCATCTAGACTATCTCCTATCCTCAGTGACATTATTTGACAATCTCAAGCAAGTTTCATCAAAGGTAGGCAAATTTCCTAAAATATTATTTTAGCCAAGGAGTTGTTGTCTCTAGTTGGTAGAAAATCCCATGGTGATAATGTGGTTATTAAATTGGATATGTCCAAAGCCTATGATAGGGTCTCCTGGCTATCTATTATAATTAATGGTCATATGGATGGTTTTTTCAAGTCTTTTAAGGGTCTTAAGCAAGGATATCCTCTTTCTCCTAGGTTGTTCACTATAGTAGCAGAAGCTTTGAATCTAGGCCTGCACAATCTTTTGATGAATAGAAAGATAAAACCTTTTGCCCACCCTAGAAACTGCCCTCTTATCAGTAATCTGAGTTTTGCAAATGACACCGTAATCTTATGTAATGGAGATAAGAATAGCTTGAAAAATTTGATGAAATTATTGAAGTTATTTAAAAATGCCTCTGGCCAAGTCATTAATTACTTTAAAAGCAGTTTCACAATTCACCACATTGTTAAATCTATAGAAGATATCACCAATTTTAAAAGGAAGAAAATTACCCTTTAATATTTGGGTTGTCCCATCTTCCATAGGAGGAATAAGAACTGCTACTATGAAGATCTGATTCAAAGAATTCAATCTAAAGTACAAAGTTGGCAACCTATATTTCTATCTTTTGCTGGTAGAAAAGTTCTCATAAAAGTTTCCAAATCCTCTATTCCTATTAACTGTCTATCAACTCTAAAGCCACATCTCAAGACCATCAACTACATCCACTCTTTGGTCAACAACTTCTTATGGGGAGAATCTAAAGATTATGGAAAAAGACATCACTAGATTAAATGGGACAATATTTATTATCCATCCTATGAAGGGGGTCTAAACTTCAAATTTTATCATATATCACTAAGGCTTTTTCTTTAATGTTTTGGTGGAATTTCTCTAACTCTAACAGTTTGTGCAATGTGTATTTAAATTGCAGGTTTCAGAATTCAGTATCTCAGTCTCACATTTTAAAAAGAAGTCTTGATGTTAGAGATGAGGCAGAGAAGAATACAAAGATGATAAATGGAAAACTCATATGGATACAAACTTTCAATGGATATTTCTCTTTCAAATCAGCATGACATGCTATAAGAAAATCTAAAGATGGGTCCATCATTTGCAAATACATTTGGGATAAATAGATTCCTCCAAAAATCTCTATCTTTCTCTAGAAATGTTGTCACCAAATAGTCCCAATTAACGAAATTATGCAACAAAAAGGAATTTTGAAGGCTTTTATATGTAGATGTTGAATTAAACATATAGAATCCTTCAATCATCTGTTTATCAATGGCCGAAATAAAATAATCGAACACTCGGTTTAACATAATACAACCAAATCGAATGTCGCACTAAAACGCGGTAAAAGAATATATAAGTACAATTGGGCTTTTGTCCCGAATGTTCTACCATACCTCCTGTCTAGAATACTAGGATATAAGCGTCTAGAGTAAACCTACATGCATCCATAGCTACTGCAGCACACGTCTGACTCGAAGGGATTATCATCCAAGCATCCCTGTGTCTGGACACCTATATATATATATATATATATATATATATATAGCAAAAGAGTGGAAAAATAGATAAACAGGTCAGAGCCCGAGTTGTGAAAATATTTTGCAAGTACATAAATGCAACATTTTTAAAATATATTTTACCTCTTATTTTATTTGGTATCGCACTCCCATGAGATACCCCTCACCTCTCTTCTAATAGTGCACACCTATCGCATATCTACTACATAACCTAGTTAAGATACCTTGCCTAACTAATTCGTTTCACCAAAACTCTAAAAATCCTAATTAACCCAAGTATTAAGGGCTAAACTTCTCCCCGGTTTCAACACTATGCCATGTTTTTGCGTGGGGTGTCTTGCTAAGAGAAATCGAAACAAGGCACCCCCCCCCCCCGGATATACTACTACTTGGCAGTGTCGATCGTCGAGATCCATTAGGCCCTCAGTACATAACGTATATATATACCCATATAAATATATATACACTCTTTACTCGGAATGAGAATAAATCCTTTTTCATTTATCTCTTACTCTAGTTAGAGATATATATATTATCTTGTTCTCATACATAGGTGATATACTATACACACAAATATAATAACCATCCCAATGAGATATAACTCGATGATGTAGTCTTAATGCTATCATCTACCAGGGAATCACTCACATACCATCCTGGGTACCAACGGTCGGAATCTCACACCGCCTAGGTAAAATAAATCACAACGTATGGGAAGCGATCATAGTTCATCCCCGAAAGTGAGACGAAACATACCCAACTTGTCTCACCCCTAAAAAAAATCACACAATATAAAATTGGATGCTATGACCTGGGGACTATACCCTCCCTGCTCCTCAAGCCAGGGGCCTCACCCATATCGCGCAACTTCCCATCATAGCATAGAGGGGGTATGCTTCACATAAATAAATATATATATATATATATATATATATATATATATATATATATATATATATATATATATATATATATACCATTCAGACAAAGATCTATATACATATTCATATCATACAATATATATATTGTAATCATATCGTATATATAATCGAAATCCCTCCTCAATTATATTATAGCCAAAATTGCCAATCTCGCATAACGATGACCACTAACCCCAAAATGTTTTCACTCATAATAACATTCCAGTATTCACACACTAAAAATACTAACCCAGAAGTATTCTCTATACAGACTTTCCGAAGACCTCTCTCGAACTTGGTTCTACCCGAACATTCACCAAGCTCATACCCCGGATTCTTCACTAAAATAATCCAATGTTCCCTCGTTCATTCTAAGGTTTACTCACCCTTAATACCGTCATCTAGGAATCCTAATATCATAACAAGAATCCCCCATAATGATCTCCAATTTCAATTTAACTCCCCCTAAACTCAAAGAAGAAAAACTGCCAAATTCAACGTAGGCGAATCGATTCGCCCCAAATGCGAATCGATTCGGTTTTCATCCGAATAAATTCGAAAAGAATTTTTCAATAAGGTCCTCAAAGGCGAATTGATTCGGTCTTAATCTAAATCAATTCGGCCGGATACAGCCTTACAGGTCAACTTATGCGAATCGATTCCGTCTTGACCCGAATCGATTCGCCCGGTTCATAGGGCACTGTTTGGGAGATTTTATCTTCTCCAAAATACCCAATTATCAATCCATTCTTAATTTTATTGTTTCTAACCTCAACCAACATCCCCTTCATTATCCTAGCACTGATTTCTAACTAACAAATCATTAAATTTTATTTTTCTCCCAAGGTCAGATTGGATTTCTGACTAACGATTTCGAACTCGAATAGCCTTCCGTAGAAAAATCATTACAAATGAAAAAAATTTAGAAAAATACTCGGTTGGCTACCACGCGACCGTATCGAAAAGATCTACAAATTTTATTTTTTTACCAAGAGACGAATCGATATGCTTCCTAGCCGAATTGATTCGGAAGTGACGTTAATCACTATTCACATTCTTCTCAAAAAATCTCAAACCTCCATTTTTTTTGTTTCTAATCTCATCCATCAACTCCATAAACATCAAATCTATGTTGTATAACTAACACATCAATTAATTGGGGGATTAAACCAATTTTCTTAGATTTATACCCAAAAACCCTTAAATCCTTAGTTTTGCCATTTCCCCCATTTCAATCCATTTCTCCACTCCATTTACATGGATTTAACACTAGAAATCATTAAGAGTTTACATTACATCAATATGTAAACTCATACTCAAATTTTCCCAAATTTATTTTTAGGTTTCTAACCCAAAATCATATAGTTTACCAACTATAATATGAGATATATACACTAAATGAAATAAAGCAAGTACACATTTGCCTGGTGGATAAAATCCGAAGACCTCGAGTCGAATCCGACGATGTTTGGCCAAAATCTCCCATTTCTCTCTTCTTTTATCCTCTTCCTTTCTTATTCTCTTTCTTTCTTTCTTTCTTTCTTTCTTTCTTTCTTTCTTCTCCTCCCGACCTTATAAGGGAGAAATAAGGGGTTGTCCCTTATTAACCCAAAAATGACTCGTTTAGTCAATTACGAGTCCCTACGGGTCCAAATATTCCTGGAACCCAATTACTACCCCCAATACACTATTCTGATTATCTCGACCATTCTGAGACCAACCGCGCAATCGAAATTTACATCCGAGTTACTTAACCCAACAAAACTTAATGTGGTATTTCCCATTAAAATATTATCCTGTGTTTCTTTACATAGCCACGACAAATAATAAAATACTCCAACTCATTCACTTAATCCCAGGAGTAAATATAATACACATCGAAAATCATTTAATCCTTGAAAACTCCAAAAATTACTATTCACAATAATTTCTCAAATTTCCGAATTACACTCATTTATGAAATTTAATTATAAATAAAAGTGTGGGGTATTACATTCTCTCCCCTTATAACAGAATTTCGCCCTCGAATTTCAGATATAATCGATACTACCAACCCTAACCTAGGATCATAAATCACTCCACATCCTAATGACTCAAAGTGGAATGGTACTAAACCAAATGGTTCTCAACCATACACTCGTTCAGCACTTACCTCTTTCAAAGTTTTACTCTACTACTAGATAATATTATCTAGATATCCTTATGCTACAATGCTACCTCAGTCGTAAAGTTGACTCTAACGTCACTTCGCACCTAGTGCTTCTATAATCGTATCTTAAGGAACATGTCTACACTAATGCTCGACTATTCCCATCATTCTCATCGCTTAATTTTAGGCATGTTACCTCTTATATACTATGCCCCTTCTATTTGAGGTGGTATATAAAACCGACTTACCAAGGTGTCCACACACACCCTTTTAACGCGTGTTTATTTGCACAACCATTGTAAACATAACACGCAGAACACCTTCTTGAAAATGGGCATCACTTTCTTGGCCTGTTGCTCACACCTGTGTATCCTCAACCACCTTCTCCAGATCCCATGCGTCCTATAATTGGAGGTTCAATCCTTCTTCAAGGTTAACCCACTAAGCTTCTTGTGGTTAACTCACAACTAACTTCTCACTTCGGCGCCACTAATATTACGAAACTTACATCCTAAAAATCCTAAGATCCATGCGTTTTCCTACGCACGTGAAATAAGTATTATCCTAAATATATCCCTAGTTCCTAAGACCTCTCTCAACTTCTGACATTTTCTTGGTTTCATGCATGGGATGTCTTGCAAAGAAAAATCCAAACAAGGAACCCTCCCGTTACACTACTTCCTCGCATCGTCGATCATCGAGATATAATGGTCTAAGGAACAGCATCGGGACGTACTAAATCATACCTTTCTAACCTACTAACTTACCTCTCCTACTCTATCCTTCCATCTTGACGAAATACATAGCCTAACTAATTGAGGTGCCTACTCTCTACAAATAGATTACAAACATCATACCTCAAAACATCTTACCTCCAAAATGTTCCCTTTTCATCAAGGCCTGGCTATAAGCCTCAAATTCATTTCCTTTACCTTACCTCACCCACATACTTGTGGTGAGAGGACAATTTCAGTTCTTCTCCAAAGAACTTATATCTATATAAGCATACAGTTAGCAAACGGCTCTCAGTCTACATTGTTTTCTGTACACTAGGTGACTTATCGTCAAAACCAACATCCTTGCATTCTATAACATCTCTCCACTCCCGATGTCGTTAAGGTTATTGTGTGGAGCATCTCGTAAGCAAAATCCAAACAAGGAAACCCTCCTATACACTATTACTTAACTTTTTCGATCGTGGAGGTCCGCTAGTTTCAAATCTACTCCTGGGATAATTCCATCTCTCCTATCGAAAAAATGTGGTCAGAACTCCTATTTCCTTCTAGGAGCCGTACCACGTATCACTTCCACTAACACTAAGTCCTTAGCGCAATCAATAAAGAGCTTAAACTCAGAGCTCAACAATAAATTATACATACCTTAAATTATATCTATACGGCCGCCACGCACTTAAACCATGATAATGAAACATCTGCTCACCGAAGTTCCATCTACCCATAATAATAAAGGCGAACTCAACCTGTATCCAGGTGAGATATCGCAACAATAAAATGTTCAACCCAAGAACCGTGGATACGACAGTCTTGCAATCCTTAGCCTGCTATCGCTCCGATAATACAATAACATTATTCTTACAATAGTATTATACTTGTATAACTTATATAAAACGAGTTGTATAAACCAGATACAATTTCAAAATAGGATCCCTCTACCGCGAAAATACATACATACATATATTTATATATGTATGTATGTGTGTGTACATATATATACACTATATAATGTTATCGATACCGCCAGTAAAATCGAATCAGACACTAATCTAAGGCTAACAAAATACTGTGTCCCAAATCTAGTCACATAGAATATACCTCTTTTATCCAAGGTAAAGCTTATAAAAATAACTTCGCCAGTCTGACCATGTTAAGGTTATCAGTATCTCAGACTTTATAACCTCGTTCCTGAAAATCACCTTCATGGTTCACTTAACTTCTTCGTTAAAACGAAACTCCACTACTAGCCATGTTTTAATGAATTCCCCAGGTTGATGTCAACCAATGGGTTTCTACAAATAAAAAATTCCCATAAGTGTTAGCAACACTTCCTAGTGAGCCTATCATTCTTCTGAAGGACTCTCTCTTCGTTGTAGCTACCTTACCTCGGTATTAGGTTCACTTCTCTCTATCATTCTTTATTCACTTTCGGCCTCTAACCGATCCTTAAGTTAAAATTCAAGCTGCATTCATTTTACTCTGAACAAACCAAAGGAATTAATGGTTATATCAATCTGTAAGATCCCTTTATGGGCAAAACATCCTGATCCCCGATATATGGTGACCATCATTCTCACCATTTCAACATTGCTCCCACGAGTGAAAAATTTTCCTCAAATTTTTACATATGGGCATTTCCATAACCTTCTCTAAGACAAAGCTTCTGAGCCTTCTAATTCCACTTAGTAATATACACTTACTTCACACGACTTGACTTCAATATATGGTCCTTATCAAAGACCTTATTCCCAATTTACTTCATTGGGTAATTCAACTTTAGCACCATTCTTACTACAGCGGTACTTGAATAATTATAACTACTACACTTTAGTAATCATTGAAACCGTCCTTGACAAAAATCACATGGAGAGTGACCTCTACTGCAGTCCTGGTCTCCAATTTCAACATATAGCTTGTAATACCCCGTATTTTTATGATATTTATTTATGGGATTAATTGAATTAAATGTGTATTAATTGGAAATTAATCCGGATAAAAATACTAGCGAGATGCGAGTTGGTATTTGATTTTTAATGAGTATATATGTCTATATATGATTATTGAATTATGAAATTTGTCGTGAGATTGAAATACGGCAATTTGGAAATTTTGTTGGGACGCATGTGACAGACGCGTCAGGAATATAATTATTTAAATTAAAAAGTGAATTTTATTTTTATTAACCGTATGGTCATTTTGAGTGTGCCAACGCGTCCGGAAGGGTCGAAATAGTCAGAAAATACTAGCCGGAGGTTTAGGTTGGGTCCCGGGGCATTTTTAGGCCATACCGGTAACGTAAAAGGGTAGTTTGGTAATTTTGGAATTTTGGGAATTAAAACCCACGAAAATTAGAATTAAAAATCTGACTTAGTCTTAACCCACTAAGCCATTTCTAACCCCAATCTAGGTAGTGGGCTACGGGAGAAGTTTAGAAACCTTAAACTTGCCAAACCAACCTCCATCTCCATTGTCATCCTTAGAGAAAAGCTGGTAGTGAGAGAGAGGAAGGAAAATTCTGCAGAGAGAGAGGGAGAACAAATCAACCTTCATCAATCCAACACCAAATCAGAGAAAGACATAAGGAAAGTGGTTTAATTTCATTTTTGCAAAGAATGCTTCTTGCATGTGTAGGAAATTCATATAATTGTATTGTTTTTGGGAGATTTATAAAACCCATGAGATTGGAAGTTATGAATTCAAATTTTAATGTAAGATTGCATGTAGAATTGTGTAGGGTGATTATCCTGATAGAATTACATCTTTTATATTATCAAAAATGGATTTAATTATAACTATGGAAGACTTTAAATTTTTAGGGTTCATGTTCTTGAAAATTGGGGAATATTGGAGAGATTTAATAATTTGATGTTGTTTGGGATGATTAGACCCCATATAAAGGTTGTAATACGAAATTAATATGTTTAGGGATGATTAGAAACCTTGAAACCTTGTTGGAATGCCATTTAGATGAGATTAGAGGTGAAGAAAAGTTGGAAAAACGTAATTGGAATTTTCTGGGCTCAAACTGTCACCTCGTTAGAAGACCTGCCCAGGTCGTTCGAACGAGCTCGTTCGAACGAGCTTCTAACGAGTTGACAGTTTTCCTTCTAACGAGAGGGATGTTCGTTCGATGCCTTTCGTTCGAACGAGATCTCGTTAGATGCCCAGTTCGTTCGAACGAACTCTCATTCGAACCAGGCTCGTTCGAACGAGACTTCTAACGAGCTGACAGTTTAGGCCTTTTTGGCCTATTTTGATTTCGCGTGTCCCGTAACCTTGTTTAATTGCAGAGATAACATTCCCTTGATGATAAAATGATATAGTTGGGTTATTTGGGATATATCGAGGAGTAAAACATAGAAGTGTGATTTGATTTGAATGGAAATTGTGGAATAGGACGTGAGTGACTATTACGATGGGAGAATTATTGACGGCTTAAATAATTGAATTAATCGGGAACATATGAATTGTGTAACACTATAAGTTGGTACGAGAATGAGAAGTGTACCACAAATAAATTACGGTGATTACTAAGAAGTGTGTATACTTAGTATATGTATATGATTTTATATGTATGACATACCTACCATACTTGCTATCACGGGAGGTTTACGTTCGCTTAGGGCCATCTACTCCTTGTGTTGCCCGGATTTAGATTGGTACCTCGAGAACATAGGTCAGAGAAGGACTTATTGGGATGTTAATAAGTCTGCTGATCGTGGGAGCGTAGGTATGTGCGTGACCCATGTGATGTGACTGTGTTCGCCTCCATCGTTTATGATTGGCTATTATCTGAGAACGATTCCTGAGAGATTCAGAATGCGTGATCCTTATGTATGTGATGTATCGAGATGGATAGCAGAGTATGTGTGCACCGCAGCTTAGTCTCGGGTGCTTGTATTGTATATTTATGGTGTGACTAATATACACTTAAATTAATGAGAACCTTCATGTTGGTATTGTGAGTATAAATACAAAAACGCTTTGGGTAACTCTAACGGGATAACATGTAATGAATTGTATTGCTAATAATCGAGAATCTGAGTATAAGTAAAGCCCTCTATTTAGTTGATAATGCTAGAATGTATAATAAGAATCGAGTAGTAAGGGGTAGAACTTGTTACGGTTTGGTTAGATATGTATGTTACTTAGATGGGTACGGTACGTTAGGAGTGCACAAAATTAGTCGAGAGGTGAGTATTTCATGTGAGTGCACGTCCTAACATGTATTTTGCATTCATTGTTTTAATTTCATTAAAGCACTTGCTATTTTTAAAATACTCTCCACTTTCGGGCTCTGACCCGTTTGCTTTCAAATCTATTTTTGTAAAAAAACCATTTTAGGTGCCCAGCCATAAGGACACAATGCTTAGGATCCTCATTCAGGTGACGAGCTGTAGCTGTTTGTGGAAGTTACAGGACTTTGCTAGTAGACGCTTCATCTGTCTTGACGCTATATTCAACTTTCATCAGTTGTAGGGCATGTCGCCCATTTCTATTAGAAGCATTTCCTATTTCAGATTTTCAGACTTTTGGCATGTAATTAATTCAGTATACATTGTTTTACTCATTTCAGTTGTGGGATTGTTGTGAGGAGTTTTCCTCCGGACTTATTATTATTTTGTTGGTTATTCTATTGCTTCTTTATGGTGAATGGTTGTTATTCTTTCATTATCCTTTTACTGTATGTTAATCAGATTTAATCTAAAATTTGGCAACTCACTTTTTAAATACTAGGTGGTTAGTAATCATTAAAATGTTTTCGACAGTGATGCTATTAACTGAACCAACTTGGCATTTTGTATTAATTTAATAAAGGAGTAGCTACCCGGTATTTAATTAGACGGGGTGTCACAGGTGGTATCAGAGCATCAGGTTCTAGTGTCCTTTAGGATCTGTATGGCTTATTATGTTTCCGCTGAGCTTTCTTTGTTGTAGAGCCCTATATTTTAGGACTGTTGTATTCTTTTGTATATGCTACGTTCTTCAGCTATTTCAAGTTTATAACTGCGAACTTATAAACTTTATTCTTATTTCATATGCCTCCACGACGTGTACAACGGGTTCCTAGGGATGCAACTTCAGAACCACAGCCCGCACCAGTTCAGGGCACGATGAATGCCGCCGAGGTTGCAGCCATTGTGGCACAGGCGGTAAATGCCGCACTAGCCGTAGTTCAGCAGGCACCACCTCAGGCGCCAGTAGCCGCGCCAGTTCAGGCACATGCATTCCCGTCTGCTTGGGAACGTGTACGTGATGCTTTTCAGAAAGCACACCCACCGGAGTTCATAGGTAGCTCTGATGTTGTGGTTTCGAGTCAGTGGAGGAAGGACATTCAGCGGCACCTAAGGATGTATGAGTGCACCGATGTCCAGAAGTAGATACTAGCAACCTTTAAGCTAGTGGGATCTGCATTGCAGTGGTGGGAGTCTATTACCACCGTGGAGGAGAGAGATACTCTCACTATACAGGTGTTCTGGGTACGGTTTGACCGCAAGTATTTTTCGTCAGCTGTTCACACTGAAATGAGAAGGAAGTTGATGAATCTCAGACAGGAAGGTAAGACTGTGGCCGAGTATGAGGCCGAATTCACAAATCTATTAAATATTGTTCCGGATGAGATACCGACAGAAGAGAAGAAGATACAGAAATTTACAGACGGGTTGACTTGGAGAATCCGTCAGCATTTGTTGGGGAACCTATCGTTGGCCACTTACTCTGATGTGGTTAATGCTGCACTGTTACACTGCCAGGATCACCGCTTTCACATGGCTGAGGGCAAGAGATCGGGAGAGTCCAGCCATCAGGGCAGGACTGGAGGACATGGTGCCAGTGGGGCACAATCTGTTCAGGGGCAGAGACAGGGTGACCAGGGTTCCCAGTAGGGGGATCACAAGAGGTTCAGATCGGGAAATTTCAGACACGGACAGGGAGGTTTCCGGCAGGGCCATCAGGGTCCGAACGGCCATCAGGGCCAGCAGGGTCAGAATGGCCAACAACAGTTTCAGCAGGGCCAGGGGAGGAACGGTAACGGCCACCAGGGCCGGGGGCAGCAGGGACAGAGAGGGGGGAACTTCCCGGGGAAGTGTTACGTTTGTGGCAAGACTGGCCATAAACGCCAGGACTGTCCGGATAGGGGCAGGGCCCCACAGCAGCAGCAGCAGGGTGCTCGACAGGAGCCGCAGAGACCTATGTTTCCCACCGCCTTCCCGGCGCCACCACAGATGGCAGCATTACCACCCATACCAGCGGTCCCAGTTCGGCAGGGACAGCTGCAGTATGGGAGAGTATATCAGCTTCAGCAGGTGGCAACCCCACAGAATCCACCAGCCATTGAGGGTATGTTCTCTATTCAGGGGACTATGGGGCGTATGTTATTTGACACGGGGCTACACTCTGTTTTATTGCTATGAGATTTTCACGCACCATTGGGTTATTAGGCACCGCCGAGAGTACGGTTACTTGTGTAGACTCGCCGTTGAGTAGGGGTTCCGTGATTTCACGTGTATGTAGAGGCGTGGGTATAGAGATCGGGAGGTTTACTTTACCCGCGGATATGTTAGTATTAGATATGACCGAGTATGATGCCATTATTGGCATGGATTGGCTTGTTGCGTAACGAGCCATGATTGACTGTTTTAGTAGGAGTATTATCTTTGCCATTCCCGGGCAAGAGATGTTTTTAGTGGCGATGCCTCGTCCTGAGGGAGGATCGTCCACTCATTTGTACTATATAGAGGAGGAGACCTCTAAGGAAGTGGTGATACCACTTGATTCGATTCCGGTTGTTCGAGAGTTTGTCGACGTATTTCAGGATATACCTGGATTACCTCCGAGTAGAGAGATAGACTTTGTGATCGACTTGAAGCCGGGAACTGGGCCTATTGCCCGCGCACCTTACCGTATGGCTCCAACTGAGATGAGGGAGTTACGGGATCAGATTGAGCAGTTGTTGGGTCAGGGGTTTATACAGAGGAGTACCTCACCATGGGGTGCCCCTGTGTTGTTCGTGAAGAAGAGGGATGGATCATTGAGGTTGTGTGTGGATTACCGGGAGTTGAATAAAGTCACGATACGAAATAAGTATCCGTTGCCCCGAATCGATGACTTATTCGACCAGTTGAGGGGAGCTTATTTCTTCTCAAAGATTGATTTGAGGTCGGGATACCATCAGTTGCGTATCAGGGAGGAGGACGTCTCGAAGACTGCAATCTTAACGAGATATGGCTCCTACGAGTTTCGGGTTATGCCTTTTGGCTTGACCAATGCTCCAGCCGTGTTTATGGACTTGATGAATAGGGTGTTCAGAGAGTTCCTTGATCAGTTCGTTATTGTCTTCATTGATGATATTCTGGTTTACTCCCAGACAGAGGAGGAGCACACAGAGCCTTTGAGGCAGGTTTTGCAGACGCTACGTCAGAACGAGCTGTATGCAAAATATGAGAAGTGCGGGTTTTGGCTGAAGGAGGTTCAGTTTTTGGGGCACATTATTTCCGACCGGGGGATATCCGTTGATCCGGGGAAGGTATCCGCGGTAAGGGAGTGGGGACAGCCCACGACACCGACTGAGATCCGTAGTTTCTTGGGCCTAGCAGGATACTACAGGAGGTTTATTCGGGGATTTTCGAAGATAGCAGGTCCTTTGACACATCTGACTCATAAAGGTGTGCCATTCATTTGGAGTGATGCCTGTCAGCTGGCATTTGATGAGTTGAAGGAAAAGTTGACCTCAGCACCTGTGTTAGCATTGCCAAGACCGGGAGTTGAGTATCTAGTCTACACCGATTCGTCTTTGCAAGGACTTGGAAGTGTATTGCAGCAAGAGAGTCAGGCCATAGCTTATGCTTCTCGTAAGCTTAAGCCTCACGAGAAGAATTACCCCACTCATGACTTGGAGTTAGCGGCAGTGGTATTTGGCCTTCGGATTTGGAGACATTACCTTTTGGGGGAGAAGTTTCGATTGTTCACGGACCACAAGTCCCTACAGTACCTATTCACGAAGAAGGATTTGACTATGCGGCAACGGAGGTGGCTTGAGTTCGTGAAGGATTATCAGTTTTATATCCAATACCACCCGGGGAAGGCTAACGTGGTAGTAGACGCGTTGAGCCGTAGGCCAGTAGATGAAGTGGCAGGGGTGTGGAAGGCAAAGTGGAAGGAGTTGGGATGCCAGGATGCAGTGGCCCGATCATTCATGTCGGTGATGACTGTTACACCACAGATTGTCACGAGAGTGGTAAAGGCACAAGCAGATGACTCGTTCTATCAGGAGCAGATAGTTTGATTATTAGCAGAGGGAGCCGAGTCCTATATCGTTAGCTAAGACGGGGGATTACGCTTCAACGGCAGACTGGTAGTTCCGAAAGGGGAGGAATTGCGACACGAGGTGATGGCAGAGTCGCACGGCTCACGGTTCACGGTACATCCCGGTGGGGACAAAATGTACCAAGACATGAGACGACAGTATTAGTGGAGCTGGATGAAGAGAGATATTGCCGTGTTTGTTTCTAAATGCGCCACTTGTCAGCTGGTAAAAGTGGATCATCAGAGACCGGCAGGACTTCTACAGCCATTAGAGGTCCCGATGTGGATGTGGGAGAGCATATCCATGGACTTTATCACGGGGTTGACTATGTCACAGAGAGGTCACGACTCCATTTGGGTAATTATGGACAGGTTGACCAAAGTCACTCATTTTCTACCCGTAAGGACAGACTACACTACAGGACAGTATGCACAGCTCTTTATTGCAGAGATAGTGAGACTTCACGGTGTGCCCCTAAATATAGTGTCTGACCGAGACAAGATATTTGTTTCACGATTTTGGGAAAGTTTTCAGGAGGCCATGGGAACGAAATTACGATTGAGTATGGCGTATCACCCACAGACCGATGGGCAAACCGAGCGTACAAACCAGATGTTGGAGGACATGTTGCGTATGTGCATCATTGATTTCGGGGGTGGATGGGAGCAGTATCTTCCACTGGTGGAGTTTTCTTACAACAACTCATACCAGTTCACTATTGTCATGGCTCCATTTGAGGCGTTGTACAGTAGACCTTGTCGTTCCCCAGCATGTTGGTTGGAGGTGGGGGATAACAAACTACTTGGGCCGGAAGTGATTCAGGATACTTCGGCAAGGATAGAATTGATACGGAGTCGCATTCGGGTAGCTCAGGATCGACAGAAGAGCTATGCTGACGCGAAGAGGTTCTTCGGGGAATTCCAAGTGGGGGACCAAGTTTTACTCAGAGTATCTCCTATGAAGGGGATTATGCGATTTGGGAAGAAGGGGAAGTTGGCACCGAGATATGTGGGGCCATACCCTAACATCGAGCGGATTGGGTCTGTTGCATATAGACATGGGTTACCGGAGCATTTGCATCGGATTCATGATGTGTTTCATATCTCCTCGCTATAAAAATATCTTAGAGACAATTTGGCTCATTCTCACATTGCTTTGGAGGACATCGATCTCCAGCCTGATAGCTCCTACGAGGAGGGGCCGATTACTATTTTGGACCGAAGTGAGCGGAAACTGCGGTCAAAGATAGTTCCGTTAGTGCGTGTTCAGTGGCGACATCACAATGTCGAGGAGTCCACGTGGGAGCGCGAGGATGAGATGCGCGAACGTTATCCAGAGTTGTTCTTACCAGGTACTTTCTAGTTCCGAATTTCGGGACGAAATTCTGTTATTAGGGGGGAAGTATGTAATACCCCGTATTTTTATGATATTTATTTATGGGATTAATTGAATTAAATGTGTATTAATTGGAAATTAATCCGGATAAAAATACTAGCGAGATGCGAGTTGGTATTTTATTTTTAATGAGTATATATGGCTATATATGATTATTGAATTATGAAATTTGTCAGGAGATTGAAATACGGCAATTTGGAAATTTTGTTGGGACGCATGTGACAGTCGCGTCAGGAATATAATTATTTTAATTAAAAAGTGAATTTTATTTTTATTAACTGTATGGTCGTTTTGAGTGTGCCAACGCGTCCGGAAGGGTCAAAATAGTCAGAAAACACTAGCCGTGGGTTTAGGTTGGGTCCCGGGGCATTTTTAGGCCATACCGGTAACGTAAATGGGTAGTTTGGTAATTTTGGAATTTTGGGAATTAAAACCCACGAAATTAGAATTAAATATCCGACTTAGTCTTAAACCAATAAGACATTTCTAACCCCAATCTAGGTAGTGGGCTACGGGAGAAGTTTAGAAACCTTAAACTTGCCAAACCAACCTCCATCTCCATTGTCATCCTTAGAGAAACGCTGGTAGAGAGAGAGAGGAAGGAAAATTCTGCAGAGAGAGAGGGAGAACAAATCAACCTTCATCAATCCAACACCAAATCAGAGAAAGACATAAGGCAAGTGGTTTAATTTCGTTTTTGCAAAGAATGCTTCTTCCATGTGTAGGAAATTCATATAATTGTATTGTTTTTGGGAGATTTATAAAACCCATGAGATTGGAAGTTATGAATTCAATTTTTAATGTAAGATTGCATGTAGAATTGTGTAGGGTGATTATCCTGATAGAATTACATCTTTTATATTATCAAAAACGGATTTAATTATAACTATGGAAGACTTTAAATTTCTAGGGTTCATGTTCTTGAAAATTGGGGAATATTGGAGAGATTTAATAATTTGATGTTGTTTGGGATGATTAGACCCCATATAAAGGTTGTAATACGAAATTAATATGTTTAGGGATGATTAGAAACCTTGAAACCTTGTTGGAATGCCATTTAGATGAGATTAGAGGTGAAGAAAAGTTGGAAAAACGTAATAGGAATTTTCTGGGCTCAAACTGTCACCTCGTTAGAAGACCGGCCCAGGTCGTTCGAATGAGCTCGTTCGAACGAGGTTCTAACGAGTTGACAGTTTGCCTTCTAACGAGAGGGATGTTCGTTCGATGCCTTTCGTTCGAACGAGATCTCGTTAGATGCCCAGTTCGTTCGAATGAACTCTCGTTCGAACCAGCCTCATTCGAACGAGACTTCTAACGAGCTGACAGTTTAGGCCTTTTTGGCCTATTTTGATTTCGCGTGTCCTGTAACCTTGTTTAATTGTAGAGATAACATTCCCTTGATGATAAAATGATATATTTGGGTTATTTGGGATATATCGAGGAGTAAAACATAGAAGTGTGATTTGAATTGAATGGAAATTGTGGAATAGGACGTGAGTGACTATTACGATGCGAGAATTATTGACGGCTTAAATAATTGAATTAACCGGGAACATATGAATTGTGTAACACTATAAGTTGGAACGATAATTAGAAGTGTACCACAAATAAATTACGGTGATTACTAATAAAATAAAATACCGGGCAATCACTCCTGTAACAAATTAAAACAGGAGTCTCATATGGTTCATTCTTAGCATCACTGTCGAAAACTAAATTAATTACTAATAACCTAATAGGCTGGCATCAAAATTTTATTTACTTAATCTTTTAAACAATTTATTCAATTAAAACATCCACATAGTTTATATATAAATAAACTGAGATGAAATAAAATAGCCGAACACTCGGTTTAACATAATATAACCAAATCGAATGCCGCACTAAAAGGCGGTAAACAAATATATAAGTACAATTGGGCTTTCGGACCGAATTTTCTAAAGTATCTCCTATCTAGATTACAAGGATGGAAGCTTCTACAGTAAACCTGCATGCATCCACAGCTGTTGTGGCACACGTCTGACTCAAATCGATCATTATCCAAGCGTCCCTTTGTCTTGACCGCTATATATATATATATATATATATAGGAAAAGAGAGGAAAAATAGATAAACGGGTCAAAGCCCGAGTTGTGAAAATATTTTTCAAGTGCAAAAAAGCAATATTTTAAAAATATGTTTTACCTCATATTTAAATTGGTATCGTACTCCCATGAGATACCCCTCACCTCTCTTCTAGTAGTGCACACCTATCACATATCTACTATAAAACCTAGTTAAGCTACCCTGCCTAACTAATCTGTTTCACCAAAACACTAAAAATCCTAATTAACCCAAGTACTAAGGGAAAAACTTCTCCCAAGTCTCAACATTGTGCCATGTTCGTGCGTGGGGTGTCTCGCAAAGAGAAATCAAAACAAGAATAAATATACATTACATACTCATAATATTATGCATATCATAATTTAAGTCGAGATAAAATCTCCGGGAATGAGAATAAATCCTTTTTTATTTATCTCTTTAATCTAGTAATATATATATATATATATATATATATATATATATATATATATATATATATAATAATTGATAAAACTTATGTATGTCATAAGTTTAAGGGATGATGTCACGAGATAACTTTTTCTTATATTACCTATATTGCCCTTAATCCAACAGCCAAAATTTTAATGGTGAAGATGAGTGTCAAAACTGACAGCCAACACATGGTGTGTTTGGCACGCTCGATTTTGTACCCATTCTTCCTCGATTTCCAACCACGATTTCTTAAAAGCCCTTCCTTTCCTATTCCCATTTGAAAAGACACCTTCTTTTCTCTCTCTATCTAATCCTTTCTCAATCCCTCTTCTATTACTTTCTTAAACCCCCTTTTAATGGCTGCCATTAGTGTAAGACAGAGAAGGGTTCGATGATCTCAATGGTACCCAAGGTTTGAGTTTCGTTTTTATATATAATTTTTCATCTTATTTTGATCCGGAGTCAACTTTTCTGGATTTTTTTCTTTATTTGCGATCAGAAATGGGCTGCCATAAGTGCAAGACAGAGTAGTTCGGCGACCTCAACGGTACCCACAATTTGATTTTCGTTTTCATATATGATTTTTTGACATATTTTGAAGAGGAGTCAACTTTTCTGTCTTTTTTTTGTTCAGTTGCTATAAGAAATGGGTTGCCATCTGTGCAAGATAGAGGAGTTCGACGACCTCAACGGTACACACGGTTTGATTTTCGTTTTTATATATAATTTTTTTTACTTATTTTGATCTGGGGTCAACTTTTTTGGCTTATTTTTTTTAGTTGTGATAAAAAACGGTGGAGGTTTAGATTAAGTTGTTTTCAGATCAAGAAGGTTCAAATGATTTCTGTTTTTATATTTTTTTGTTTTGATATTTTTTGTTCAGATCAAGTTGGCTTCAGAGCGACCAGAAATGGGTTGCCATCTGTGTAAGATAGAGGAGTTTGACGACCTCAACAGTACCCACTGTTTAATTTTCGTTTTTATAAATGATTTTTTTTACTTATTTTGATCCCGAGTTACTTTTTTGGCTTTTTTTTAGTTGCGATGAAAACTGGTGGAGGTTTAGATTAAGTTGGTTTCAGATGAAGAAGGTTAAAATAATTTCTGTTTTTGTATTTTTTTTTATTATTGTTTTTTCAGATCAAGTTGGTTTCAGAACAAGAATGTCCTAACGAAACCTGGGTTTGATCCGAGGCGTGGGCACCACATGCGATGTTGGGGGTGAGGTTTATGTAGTTGATCTTATTTTCAGCTCTCGCTTTTGAGAGTTTCATTTTCGTCAAGCTTTTAGATATTTGATGTCGATATATGTAGTTGTGATTTGGCTTACAATAGTAGTATTTGTTAGTTCGTATATATTTTCACAGAAGAAAATAGGAGAAGTTGATGTTACATTACAAGGAGAAGTTTTTGAATTTGCTAATTTTATGGACAAGTTTGATGTATTCTCTTTGTTGTTTACTAATTTTTTGAATTCACTAAGTTTTTGATGTTTTTTGTAATATTATAGTTCAATAGTTAAAAATTTATTTACAGCTATAAAATTTGTTCTCATACCTTTTCTTGGAACAAGAACAATTGAAACTGAGTCATTTTAGATACTCAGTGATGTCCTTTTTACACTCGACATAGTTTGAGTGTGTACGAATACGCTTTTTACAAACTTTTATATTTTGTACTACAATATAGTAGAAAATGCGATAAAATTACATGTTTTTGCATCAAAATATATACTCCATGTAATCAAAGTGGACGTACATACATTTTTTGAGTAAGTAGTGTGACATTAAGTGGACGTATACATCGGTTATTTCATAAATTAAAAAACTTAAATTGAACAAACTTTATCAACTAAAATTTATTTTTTATTATTTAAGTGATTCCTTTCTTATTTATCAACCAAATTTATCAACTAAAATTCCTTTTTGATTATCAACTAAATTTATCAACTTAAAGTTGAACACCGGCTAAAAAATATGGAACAAGAAAAAGAAAAAGTAGGTCTACAAGTAGTGTTGTGGCGCAACCCAAAGCAATGCTACTATCAAGGCAGTCTTGACAACTAAGCTGTCAATGTACAGCACGAGACTCAATGTATTTTGATGGCAACCAAAAAGTCAATAGAGCACTTGGCTCAATGTCTCATATGTATTGTTTTTTTAAGTGTATTAAATATTTATACTTATAATAAATTTTGTAATTAAAGTGCATTGACTGATTATTCTGCACTCATGGTACAATATATTTATGAACAGAAAATACGTCATCTCTAAAAAATAACTTGGTCCGTGTACATTTTTCGTTTGGGCTTCAAATATTTCAATACGACTTCTTTAATAATTATTTTATATAAAAATTATTATCTATTTCTACTAACATATCCTTTTGACATAGTTCATTTTAATTGTTGAAAATGAACAATAATTGATTCAGAAAATATTGTCTATTTATACTAACGGTAAGGTTAATCGAACAACAATTGTTCCAAAAAACTTTAATTTTATTAGTATTAATTATTAAATCGCAACAATGGATTGGAGAAATGGGATATGTTTTAGGCCCCGTGATTCAGAAAATCGTACTACTGTATTGTATTTTGGACGAAAATATTTCCATTATGTCAAGAGTAATCTAAATTACGTCATTATTATGGGGGGCGGGGCAGCATAAAAAGTCTTTTAGAGTTAAAATGTTACATTATTTTAAAACATTATGTTTATCTTTTTGCGGATGGGGAACGAAATTATTTTTCCTAAATTTTTAAAGAACAATTTGTTTTTAAAATTACACTTTGTTTTGTGGGGAATGAAATTTTTTTTGTTTTGCAATTACGTAATTTGAAAATTTTCACCTTTTGCCATTATGTACTCTGAAAATTTTCGACGTGCCTTCAGGCACGGGGTGGATAGTCCAATTACATTTTGTTTTGTTGGGGATGAAATTGTTATCCATTAAGCAAGGTGGATAGTCCAATAAACTATGGATATTATGACCAAATTTTTAATTTACAGTTTGTTTTGTTTTGGAACAATTTTTTTTCGCTTTGCAATTACGTACTTCGAAAATTTTCACTATCTTGCCATTATGTATTGTGATATTATTTGTTGTTGGAGTATTTTTTTTATTTCTTAAACATGGTGGATAGTCCTATATACAAAGAAAATTTTGCCAAAATTTTGTCAAATATCTACACATTAGTGTTGTAAAAATAACTTTAGTATTGTTTTTGTTAACTATTTTTTATTTCTTAAACATTGTAGATTGTCCTATAAGCAAAGGAAACCACTCCCAATTTTTTATGTTTGTTTACAATTATTTATTTTATATAATATTTACGATTATTACAAGGTTCGGGATGGACAATTACTATTATTGTTGTTATACCTTTTTTCTTAAACATGATGGACAGTTATATAAATGAAAAACATTTTCCCGCAAAATTTAAAATTGTTTATACTTATATGTTGTAAAACCACACTTAGAATATATAAAACATCTATTATTTACATTATACACGACTTTATACTTTTTAAAATTATTAGCGTGCCTTCAGGCACGGGCATACTCTAGTATATATATATATATATATATATATATATATATATATATATATATATTATCTTGTTCTCATACACAGGTCATATACTAAACACACAAGTATAATAAGCATCCCAACGAGCTACAACTCGAGGATGTAGTCTCAATGCTATCCTCTACAAGGGAATCCCTCACATACCATCCTGGGTACAAACGGTCGGAATCTCACACTGCCTTGGTAAAAATAAATCACAACGTATGGGAAGTGGTCATTGCTCCTCCCCTAAAATGAGACGAAACATACCCACCACGTCTCACCCCTAATAAAAATCACACAATATAAAAGTCGATGTTATGACATGGGGACTATACGCTCCCTACTCCTCAAGCCAGGGGCCTCACCCACATCGCGCAACTTCCCATGATAGCATAGAGGGGGGGTGTTTCACATAAATATACGTATACCATTCACACACAGATATATATACTGTAATAATATCTAATATATAATCAAAATCCCTCCTCAATTTTATATATGGCAAAAATTGCCAATCTCGCATAACAATGACCAATAACCCCAAAATATTTTCACTCGTAATAACATTAAATTATTCACACACTTAACATACTAACCCATAAGTATTCTCTATACACACTTACCGAAGACCTCCCTCGAACGTGGTTCGACCCAAACATTCACCAAGCTCATATCCCGAATTGTACACTAAGCTAATTCAAGGTTCCCTCGTTCATTCCAATATATACTCACCCTCAATACCGTCATTTAGGAATCCTAATATCATAAGAACAATACCCCATAATAATCTCCAATTGCAATTTAACTCTCCCTAAACTCAAAGAAGAAAAATTGTCAAATTCAACAAAGGCGAATCGATTCGCCCCAAATGCGAATCGATTCGGCCTAGTGAATTGATTCGATTTCCATCCGAATCAATTCTAAAAGTATTCAGCAAGCAGGCCCTCAAAGGAAAATAGATTCGGTCATAATCTGAATCGATTCGGCCTGATACAACCTTAAAGGTCCCCTTATGCGAATCGATTCGCCCTAGACCCAAATCGATTCGCCCTGTTCAGAGGGCATTGTTTGGGCGATTTCACCTTCTCCAAAATACCCAATTATCAGTCCATTCTTCATTTTATGGTTTCTAACCTCAACCAACCTCACCATAATCATCCTAACATTGATTTCTAACTAACACATCATTAAACTTTATTTTTCTCCCAAGGTCAAGTTGGATTTCTGACTAACGATTTTGATCTTGGACAGCCTTCCCTAGAAAAATCATTATAAATGAAAAAAAATTAGAAAAATACGCATTCGACGCCCACGCGATCGTATCGAAAAGATCTATAAATTTAATTTAACGAATTGATTCTCTGCCTAGCCCAATCGATTCAGAAGTGACGCTGGTCTCCATTCACATGCTTCTCTAAAAATCCCAAACCTCCGTTTTTGTTGTTTCTAATCTCATCCAACAACTCCATAAACATCTAATCTATGTTTTACAACTAACACGTCAATTAATTGGGGGATTAAACCAATTTTCTTAGATTTTTACCCAAAAACCCTTAAAGCCCTTGTTTTTCCATTTCCCCCATTTCGATCCATTTCTTGACTCCATTCACATGGATTTAACACTAGAAATCAGTAAGAGTTTACATTACATCAATATGTAAACTCATACTCAAATTTTTTCAAATTTATTTTGAAGGTTCTAACCCAAAATAATATAGTTTACCAACTATAATATGAGATATATATACCAAATGAAATTAAGCAAGTACACACTTGTCTGGAGGCTAAAATTCGGAGACCACGAGTCCAATCTGGCGGAGTTTAGTCGAAATCTCCCATTTATCTCTTATTTTCTCCTCTTCCTTTATTTATCTCTTTCTTTCTTTCTTTCTTTATTTCTTTATTTATTATTATTCCATGCCTTGTAAGGGAGAAATAAGGGTATGTCCCTTATTAACCTAAAAATGACTCGTTTACTCAATTACGAGTCCTGCGGGTCCAAAAATTCCCGAAACCCAATTACTACCCCCGGATACTTTATTCTGACTATCTCTCCCATTCCGAGACCAACCGCTCAATCAAAATTTATATCTAAGTTATTTAATCACAGGTCACTAATTTAAGCCAACACAACTTAATGCGGTTTTTCCCATTAAAATATTATCCTGTGTCGCTTTACCCAGCTGCGACAAATAATAAAATACTCCAACTCATTCACTTAATCCCAAGAGTAAATATAATACACATCAAAAATCATTTAATCCTTGAAAACTCCAAAAGTTACTATTCATGATAACTTCTCAAATTTCCAAATTAAACTCATTTATGAAATTTAATTATCCATAAAAGTGTGGGGTATTACAATATATTCCTCTTCTCTCAATCAAATGTTGCTATCTTCGTGGTTTAAATCATCAAATTCTCACTTTGTCCAATTTCTAATCCTTATTCTGCCAGGTATTATTCTCTGCAAAATTTTGAAGTCCAAAAGCATTTGTGTTCTTCAAGGAGAGAAAATGGATAGCGATCACATTATTAAAAATATCATCATTCTTTCTCAGTCATGTTCTTATTCCAAATCTTTTAAATCCCCTTTCTAACTCCTTTGATGATATTAAAGCTATCTTCAATATTCATAATGTTACTCCTCAATTTAACTTCATATTAGTTAAATGGTCTTATCCTTGTGATCGTTCTTTCAAACTCAATCTAGATGGGGCTGCTAAGGGTAATCCAGGAGCTGCAGGTACAGGGGGACTTCTAATAGACAAGGAAGGAAAATTCATTACATCTTTCTCCTCTTTAGAAGGTAGTATGGCAAATACCAGAGGTGAATGTTTAGCTATCCTCACTGGACATCAAATTTGCAAAGACCTTAACATCCATAGCTTGTTGATTGATTCAAATTCTCAAGTTAAGATTAATATTCTAAAAGGAATCATTCCTAAACTTCCTTGGTCCCTTCTAGATATATTAAAAGATATCAATGATATGGATGTTCAAGTATCTTACGCATATTGTTGGAGAGAAGCTAATAGAGTAGCAAACTCTTTAGCAAATCATGGAATTTCTACTAAGAATCTCAATATTTTTAAGTCAGTGATGGAACTTCCAAAGTCAGCTAGGGGCTTTTTACATAATGGATGTTCTTGGCATCTCATCAATTAGGCAGTTATATCATTAAAATTTATCGTCAGATCTTTGTTGCTCTTTATGTAATGCCATCTAGGTAGGGCTTTTCTACCTATTATCAATAAAGTTGTGGTTTTCCAAATAAAATAAAATAAAATAAATAATTAAAAAATAATTAAAAAAATATTCTTAATTGTACAATGGAACAGAGTTGGAATTGTGTTTTGAAGTAATTTATCCTTCACAATTGGGTATGTAATGGTTATTTGGAGAAAATTATGCATTGGGAACGATGTTGTTCTTGGTACCTCCTATATCCATTTTTAGTACTGTGAGCTTTCTTGAGAGCGGTAAAATGCAAGAAGAAGAAAAGATGGCTAATAGAATTTAAAATATATGAAAAAGGAATTGTTTTGAAATGTTTACAAATAGATGAAATGATAAAGTTTGATTAAGAGTTCGAATATTAATTAAATCTTATTTTTTATGTTTAATACACTAAACCTTGATCTTTTAGAAGGTAAAACTAGTCATCTTTACAACCCTTTGATGTTGTTTGAAAATACTCAAGGGAGTGCTTGATGAGGTTAATGCTGAAAGCAGGGAGATTATTTCAGATAAATGTGAGAAGATTCTTTGGTTTTTATTTTAGTTTTATAATTCTTTTGGCTGAATGGGAAGGAGTTCGTCTTAGTCGTAGACATACTTACCTTTTTTTCATAAGGGAAACTTTTAGGTGGAAAGAGAGATTTTTTTTACAAGACAAGGATTCACTGAAAGTTCATTTATATGATAAGGTACAATGAAGTTTTCTTCTTTTGGTAATAATGAGTTTCAGTAAACGAAAAGGCCTCCTATTGGATTTAGTCAGACATATTATTTTTACGGGGAGTTTTAGAAAAAGTTCATTCCTAGATGTTGATTCCATCTATCGCCTTTTACATCCATGTGTTCATAATGGGTAAAACCATGTAAATGATGATAATATCATTTAATTTTATTTTTGGACTGATTTTCTAACGAGTTTTTCAGATTAATTTATTAAAGATTTACTTGCATCGCCAACATAGATTAGTTGTTTGAAGTTTATTTGGGAAAGCCCTTTCCTTAGAATTAATAATTAGGACTTTGATTTGACAATTTATATATGTGTGGTCTCTTTTTTTACACTTAACACAAAAATGAAATTTTATGTGTTGGTTTACGTTTCATTTGTCTGATCTCAATATCATAGTTTGGGGAGTTATAGAGGAAACCTTTGTATTAGTTTTGTTCAACTCCCTCCACCCGTCCCTCTTTGATGCCTTTGGGTTTTACCCTCTCCAAGTGTTCGGCATCTGAAACCTAACTGAAATTTAATGAGATCTCAGTTAAATATAAGACACTAGAAGATGAACGAAGATGCGCAATATGAAAAAAATAGTTCTGAACATATGTCTCTATATAAAAGGAACATAACGCTGACAACATAATAAGTCCATACAGATTCTAAAAGACGGTATAACTTGATGTCCAAATACCAAACATGACACCCCGCCTAATTTAAAATCGATTGACTAGACCTTTATTAAAATTAAACGATAATCCAATATGATCTCATTCCTAGCATAATTGGCATAACAAATAATAAATACAACCATTATAAATATGAACCAATAATGACAATAGAATAGATAAGAGTGTAATCATGAATAACTTATACCAAATAAACCATTAGTTCCCACAAATAATATCAACGTAAACATACTAGTGAGAAATAAAGGAAAATATCCAACTCGAAAGTAAAGTTCTATCCATCGATGGGCAACAACCCAAATAGAAATATTGAAACTGAATCCTACCTCAATAAAATGAACTGTGGGGGATACAATCAAATCTAACCGCATCCACAGCTACTGTACACAACAACATGATGAAGAGATTAACCTTGTTGTCCTTACTGCTAAATACATGGGGTTTTGAAAAAATATAATTTCCAGTGGGTCAAATCCCGAAAAATATTTGAAAAAACTTACAACTATTTAAATGGTTTAAATGTAAAGGTGTAGTGTGTTACTTTCATAATTAACTTTCTAGTCACATTCAAACGAGACTTTTCCTCGCCTCTCGTCTATAGTGCGCACCTAATGCATTGTTTTTCTTTTCGTAATCATGCTACCTAGTTTAACTAGGACAATAATAACTAACAAATATAACTTAACCAATAGTAATCATTAAGTAATATGCAGAACCTTCACTAGGTATATTTTCATATGTATTACATAGCTACACACATTCTATAATTAAATATTCACATAACTATCTCATATACACGTATAAATATATCACTCACTATATATGTATATACCGTATCTCCAAAGCAAGACCTCGCAGATGCATTCCCTGTGTGCTATTAGGCTCCAAGTACAGCACGTACCACAACTGGGCCATCAGATCAAAATCTCACCACCAAACCCAAAATGTAAATACAATCATTGAACGGAGTCATAAACATACGTCTGAGGGTCACAACCATACCATATCACGCCCAATCGGTCTCTAAACCAATACCTATTCTCACACATGGATTATGGCCATGCAACAAAACTATGACCTAGGGAATCAATCCAACACCTATTGATCAACGCCAGGTTAGATTGCCCACTTCGCGTAACCTCCTAACAATATCACTACCGAGTAGGTACGTTTCAAACAAATACATAAAATCACACTCATACATATATAAGTAACCCACAATATATATATATATATATATATATATATATATATATATATATATATATATATATACACTTTTAACTACGTACTAAAATTCCACAATGTACTAGCCTACCCATCCCGAACTCTGAACCGACTTCCTGATTTCGAATCAAGTACTCACTCACTTGTAATCCTATTTACATAGCTCGAATCAAATTTATTAGCTGGTGTAAACCATGCACTAATCCTCTGATAATGTTCCACAGAAATCCCAATATACTATAAAAAATCATGCGCACATTTATCTACCGTTAATGGGTCAAAACAACGCAAAACAAAATTCAGGACAGACCAATCAATGGAATCGATTTTTTAGAAGATCGAACTGGTTCGGTCCAATGAACTGATTTGCTCTCCCAGTGAACCAATTCGATTTGTGGGGTTGCCTTTCATATTCAACATTCTATTTTCACCTCCCAAACACATCAATGGACGTCGCAGGACTCCTAAAACATTAATTTATGATCCCAAATACATATATAAACATCCCATATGTATTTTAAACCCGAATTCAACGCTAAATCCCAAGGATTATTAATCATTGATTCAATTTATTCAATATAGAATTGATCAAAACTTTAAAATCTATTAATTTAACAACCTATCAATGTTCATCATTATCATATTAATAATCCCATATTTAAACCAAGAATTTCATCCATATCAATTCTCAGTCATGTAAACATGTTAAACATAAATCAAATCCTCCAAATTAATCCCCACGACAACATCAAAAAAAATTTAGATGAATCATTTATTAACTACGAACATAATTAATTACAGAAATGCAAATCTAAAGCTAGTAAACACTTGCTTTGATGGATACAAATACGAAGCTTGACACGTTTTAGATGAATTTATTCCGGATATGGCCCTTCCTTTTTTCTCCAAGCTTTCTTCCACTATTTTCTTCACTTTTATCTTCTCTTTTAATCTCCCCCTTAATCTCCACTAAGTAGGGATTAAATGAGGTTCCCCCACCCTGCGCAACGTTAAATATATTTTAATTAAGCCCTAATAAATTATTTGGGTTAAGCCCTAAGGGCAAAAACACAACTGTGCCCCTATGCGGGACCTTGTATGTCGAAAAAGACTTGAAACCCAACTACAATCCCCTACTACCTATTCAGGACTATTTTGACTCGTTTCGGATCACCGGTGCACTCAAAAAGACAATCTGAGTAAACGTGTTAAAAATGTTTCACCGTTTCATTAACCAGGCCCAACACGTGCGTACAATACGCATCACCCTTAAACCATTTAAATTCGTCATTTTAACTCTCTTACGATAATTTGCATAACTACTTACTTATTACAAGATAGTAAATAATCTTAATCATAAATATTAATCATAAACTCACTAATTAATATTTAGCAAACCCAATTTTAATTTCATAATTAAATTAATAATTCAATGCACACGTGGAACAAAAATACTCTCTAAAGTATGGGGTATTACACAACGCCAATTGTAGCTAGAAATATCCTATGAATGTATATTTCACACAATAATGTCGAATAAAGTAAATTGTTACAATCACACAGTGAGATAGTAAGCACGTGGTTCAGCAACGTCCTTACGTCCACGAGCTATTTTCTTCCTTTATTGATTGATTCCATACAATAAAGATTACATGCACCTTTTTCCAAGGGCGTCGGCGACATTTATAGAGAATCAGTTTAATCCAATTTCCAAATTTTCATTGACCACCCTCATTCCGTCTCGATCTCTTAGTTATGATCATTGTCGACTCGGTTGGACGAGTGCACGCTTGTCCTATATGGCTACAAGATTACCATATGCGTATGGTGTAACAATCGAAACGAATTGGTCATGAAGTACAATCCTAAGATGCATAATAGGCATGAAGTATTATCCTATGCTGCATAATAGGCATGTGTAAACATTGTAATAGTCTTCTTAGTACACGAATACATTACTTTATACAAAAATAGGCATAGATTTGTTGATTTGAATGCAACGTTGTGGTTTATATTTTTAAAATTACGTAGTTTACATGAATTTACATATTAGTCAATTGTGTTGGTCAATGCAATATGGAAGGACTTGTCTTTTCACGTCTAAACATGAATCGTCTTTCTTTTTTTTCTTAATTTATAATTTTTCCATTTTTAATAGTGGTCAGTATTAAGCCTAAGTTGCTAAAGCACATCACGTGATAGATTTATCTCCAAATGGTCCTACATAGACTTGGTCTACTCCTACTTGCGATAGAAGAACTGCATTCAACTGAACTCCTCCATCTTCTCAACAGTTTCTTTCTCCATAAAAATAAGATTGACAGAAGACTTTTTTTGCAATTGTTATTTGATTCAAATGAAATCATGTGTAGCTTTCTCTATATGTAAACAACTATATAATAAGGCTTAAGCCTTCATAGTAATGTTAAGCTTTGAGATATAGTTTAATATCAAGTTCTCCATCTCTCTGTATTTATAAAAATCTTCATGGCATCAGAGCAGTAAAGCTCTCATGAGTAATCTCGATCCTAATATTCCGTTTCTCTGGCAGCGGTAGCCACCGTTCATTGCTACCGTCCACTGGGTTCAAAACTTTGGCATCTCCATCCTTAATCATTTCCTCGGTCAATCAGTTTTGTGCAACAAGTCAAGCTCTCTCCAAATCCAATGCTTTATCATATCCACGTGTTTGTATGGCCTTCTGTTCAAGCTCATTCCAGTGTAAGAGACATTATTTTTTTAACGCTGCCACTTATTTGGAAGACTCCAACTAGCTGCTCTCCTTCTTTTTAGGTCATTATGAATCAAGAAACCTTATAATAGGTGACACAAGGATTATCGTTTCAAGATTGTTGTGTGCTCTCCACCCACACAAGCTTGAAGGGGAGTGTTAAGAATATGCACAAAGACCAAGTCAAATAATAAGGATATTCCACCTACTTCTCAGGATTCTCTAAAGAAGATGCATCTCCTCCCTAATTTGGCTTGGACTTATTGAAAAGGAGCACACCTTTTATCTGTTATGCACGCATGTTTTTATTAGTTTGTTGCTAGTATTTTTGTTGATGGTATTTCTCATATAAGGTTGGAGAATACATACTCTTAGTTGTTCCTCATTTATAGCTATTAGTTTAGCTCATAAACTTTGTATTTAAATCAATGTTGCTGTCATTATTTTCTTCTGAGATTTACTCGTTTATCAGTTTATGAAATTCTACATGGTATCAGAGCAGTAAAGCTCTAGCCAGTAACTCAATTCTGGTATACCGTTATTCCGGCGGCAGTAGCCTCCATTTATTGCTACTGTCTGCCGGGTATAACTGACGTTGTAGGCTTCTGAAATTGCCACCGCAGTCTCACCGACATCCGAGTCAGGGTGGGGTGGGGGTCTATCTCTTTCAGTAGTGTTTATATGCTTCTAAATGTAGCAACCAAATTGTGGAATAATCCAAGAGCATCATTGTCTATATGCTTCCAAAATGTAGCCGCCATTTTGGCATAGAGCACCAGGTGTTATCTCCTCTCAGAACGTGTCCACAATAGTCTCAAGAGTAAACACAATGTCCTCATTTTTAACTACATTCCCAAGTTGAAAAAAAAAAGAGAAATGAAGTTAACGTCCATTCCGCTTGTTCACACTCACCATGATGCATTTATTTTATATATAGAATAAATGAATAAAATTCAAGCTCATTTTTTTTTTGTTTTTTTTTATTCAAGCTCGGTGTTTGCTTCCATACCCACACAGTAGACAAATAATTCATAGTTACTTTGACTATGAAATACTCAGTTTATATCTTTTTCGGATCAAGTTTTTTTTTCGCATTCTTACAAAAGTGATTATCATGAATTCAATGTCCTGTCTATGGTTTCAATTTTTGGACATATTACAACTACTGCACATATTACTTTTCTCTGTGACAAGCTTGGTGTACTGTCTCCATCCCACCGTCGCTTGATGTGTATTAAGCCTAAGTTTCTAAAGCACATCAGGTGATAGATTTACCTTCAAATGGTCCTACAAAGACTTGGTCTACTCCTACTTGCAATAGAAGAACTGCATTCAACTGAACTCCTCCATCTGCTCAACGGTTTCTTTCTCCATAAAAATAGGAACGACATAAGACTTTTTCAGCAATTGTTGTTTGTTTCAAATGAAATCATGTGTAGCTTTATCTTTATGTAAACATATATATAATAAGGCTTACGCATTCACAGTAATGTTAATCTTTGAGATATAGTATAATCTCAAGTTCTTCATCCCTCTATATTTATAAAATTCTCCAGTCAGCATCGTGGTTACAATAGTTTAGCGGTATCTTTGTACACACATATTTTTGCTTGTGATCTAGAAATTTATGAACTCTAGGTTGCGATTTTAAAAATGTAAGAAAACATAGTGTAGGTCATGTAATATAGCATTGTAACAATGTTATTGTGACACCCCGCCTAATAAGATACCGGGCGATCACTCAAATATTAAATTAAAACAGAAGTCTCATATGGATCATTCTTAGCATCACTGTCGAAAATCCATTTAATTACTAATAACCTATTAGGCCGGTGTCAAAATTTTAACTTTACTACTCTGTTTAAACCATTAAAATAAAACATCCACAAGTTAATGCGTAAATGAAATTAAAATAAATTAAAATAACCGAACACTCGGTTCAAATTATACAACCATATCGAATGTTGTACAGAAAGAATAAATAAATGCAATTGAGCCATTGGCTCGAATGTTTATACAATACCTCCTATCTAGATTTCAAGAATGGAAGCGGCTATCAAAAACTTGCACGCATCCACAGCTGCCGCAGCTGACGTCTGACTCGAAAGAAGTGCCATCCAGGCGTCCCTGTGTCTGGACACCTATATATATATATATATAATATAGAAAGAAAGGAAAAGTAGATAAACGGGTCAGAGCCCGAGTTTTGAAAATATTTAGCAAGTGCATAAATGCCTTATTATTTTGAAAAAGGTTTTATCTCATATTTAAGTTTGGTATCGCACTCCCATGAGATACCCCTCACCTCTCTTCTAACAGTGCACTCCTAGCGCATCCCTCTAAACATCTAAACATCCTAGTCAAGTTACCCTGCAAAACTAGTCTATCACCCAAACACTATCTACCCTAGATAGTCCAAGAAATGTACTAAGGGCTAAACTTCACCCTAGTCTCAACGCTATGCCATGTTCGTGCGTGGGGTGTCTCGCAAAATGAAATCCAAACAAGGACCCCCCCCCCCCGATACACTACTATGCGGCAAGGTCGATCGTTGGGATCCATTAGACCCTCGGTACTCGATTCATCCATATATACATATACATATTTTACCATAACCATCCGGATCTATCTCCCGGAATGAGAATCCATATACAAAGTATTTATCAATACTTTCATTTTTTCTAAAAACTTTCCATTTCCATATCCAGGAAATGTAAATGTAAAAGCCAATTCATTATCATGAATTGCTTTAACAAATCATATACCTTTAAAAGCCAGTTTTATTATCATAAAAATGCTTTTCCGTTTCAAATTATCCCATTTCCCTTTTTTATATTCAGGAAATGTATTCAAAGCGATTTTCATTGTCATAAAACTGCTTTGATCATATCATATGCTTCCACATCCCTTCTTCCATCCGGGAGTGTTACCGAAGCCAAAACATTTTATCCCATTTCCCTTCCTATATCCAGGAAATGTAAATTAAAGCCAATTTATTATCATAAATTGCTTTAACATATAACGCGTTCTAAGACCGCCCGTCCGGGTTTCCCCACTGTGCGCACCCCTAAATGGCTATCATCTTCCAGGGCCTATCATCAAGACAACCTGGGATCCTACATCGCAAGACGTCGGGAAGCGGCCATATGCCTGCGGGATAGTCTAGACCACACCCGGAATCTCCTAACCAACGCAGAAAAATATACAACAAGCGCTCATATGGCCTATAGGACTATATCCACCCTGCATTCATTAGCCAGGGGGCTTCACCATATGTACGCAAACTTCCCTTATGATAGCGATTTAGAGAGGTGTGTATCCTCATTTTTATCATTTATGAAAATCATTTGTCTTTCCATTTTGAAAACATTCATATTTTATTTTCAAAACCATTATCTCATATCATATATATACTCAATCACATAGTATATCTATATAATAAGGAGTAATGGTGTTGACACTATTCCATAAAATGATAACTTAATTAGGGGCTAGGATTGAGCCACCAAGGCACTAAATTGAGGGTGAGATCAGAATTCACACTATAAGCACTACCACTCACCACTCCTAATTATATACTTTATATTGTATTTACAATTTTAACCCGCTAAAACATCCTTTCTCCCTCATTTTATTCCTATATTTTCAATTCCGATTCAAACAAAGAGGGTGTTATAGTAATACACACAAAAGTACTTTGGTCCTCACCCACACAAACCCTCTCATTCCCCTCGATCATTTCATTTTAGCACAAACCCTCCCTCATCCCTCCTCTCACCTCCGCTTCACTTGGTTACGACCCTCCCCCACATCCCCCCTTTCCCCAAATCCGCCCCCTCCTTTGTTGTTGCACCCTCTGTCGATGCCTCCCTAAGGTATGTCTCCCCTTTCACTTGGTTACGACCCTAGATTTGGATTTGATTTTTTTAGGCAAAATCTTCCCCTCTTATATTATATCTCTTTAGTTTTTTTTTATTTAAGGTTTTATTTTTTGGTTCTTTGATTTGTTTTTTTTGGTAATTTTTTCTAGGGGCTGGACATCTGAAAATATGGTGCGATTTGTGTACATCTGATAAATTTTGGTATTTGTAATTTAGAGCTTCATAATTTCGGTTTTGTGTATAAATTTATAAGATCTTGACGTTGCCACCCTCTCCTACAAATGCATGTATGAAATTAAGGTTTTGATCTCCAAAATGGGTGGGGGGAAATTAGGACCAATGAGTGTGTTTTGATGTTATAGGTTATTATGGTTAGATGGGGTTGATTAGGGTTCTTTTATCTTTATTTTTGTTTTGGGCATATAATTTAAAAAAAATTTATGCTCTGTTTTGAAGATCAACCCTTAACTCATAATCAAATTTGAAAATCACGTGTACTCTTTTCTAATTTCATATTTTTACTCATAAATGTTTGATTTGTGGTTCTTATATTTTATTTATCTTCTGAAGGAAGCTGAATTGAAGATGTTTTATTTCTCTGCTGTGAAGAAGTTCAATGTTGTGTTCAGATCAATGTCTTACACCCCACATGTTATTATGGTGCCAACAAAGTTACAAAATCATTTCTTTTCCTAGTAATTAATTTGACGAATATGATTTTGTTGAATGTAGGTATAATATAAGTCTATGAGGTTTCTCAATTTTTACTGTTATACTCTTACCCATTATAGGTGGTCTCCAATGATAATAATCATACTTTTATGTTTTGTGTGTGTGTAAATTCAAGATTTCTTTCTATTATATTAATTCGTTCATTTTAGTTTCATTATGGTTCATTTCAGGTAGTTCACATATATTTTCACAGCTCAAATTTGTAATTCATTTAACAGGTAATATGTTTAGAAAATCTCAAATTTATAGTTCATTTTTGTTTTTGGTATTTGTTGAAAATATATCACCATTGGTCTATATTTAGTCTTCAATACCCAAAAGTTGATTAAGATTTATGTTTTTTTTCATATTATATGTAACGAAAGAAAAGCTCAAATTTGTAGTCAATTTGATAGGTAAATTTATGTTCACGTTGCGTGTATGCATATTTTATCAGCAGTATTTTCATGATAACTTACTTGAACTCATTTCAAGTTTAGGTGATAAGTTGTTCGATCCATCATTGTGCACAATATCAACATTATTTTAAATTTCTATTCACGATTTAGTCGATCCATCATAGTGCGCTTCGTTTTATAAGTTGAATATGCAATACTGCACACAGTGCGCTTTGATCCATCATGGTTTGATTCTTATTATTTCAAAATATTCATCTTCAGTTTCTATTTTCAGATTTTATTATATGAAGTCATTTTAGTGAAGCTCAGGTAATCATCCTCTCCCACCATGGTCATTATTATCTCCTTTCTAGGTTTTTGGTTTTGGAGAAACCCCTGAGGCATCTTTCTTATTTATTTTGTTTTAGGTTTTTATGGTGGTGATTCATGACAACAAGGTAACTGTATGTTTTACTTGCCTAAGGTTAAAGCATGTTGCTGATCGAGATCGCTTCCTCATTTCTTTTTTAGTAAGGATGAAATTTATGTAGATGGCATCTCACCACATATATGCCTTTAGTAATGTGCCTATCCTTTTTACATGTTTGATCTTTATTCAGGAGATTTCAATGATTTAATTTAAACCCGAACAGTTATAATTCATCATTGTGGATTATTTGTTTTTGTAGACACCCCCCAATCTCTATAAAGTGTCTACACTTAACAAACACTGATGTGTACCCAAAATTGATCAATTTTTATCTATATGGATTGACTTATGGTTTGGCGATTGGTCGGTACATAATTGATCAATGTTGGGCAGAAGAAAGATGCCTTGCAAGCACTTCATGATCCGAACAACTCAAAAAGGTATCGAGCATGGAAGAAGACATATGAAAGATTATGTTCAAGTATATTGAGCTATGTGTTGACGTGCGAAGGGAAAGGTTTTCCAAGGATGGTCTGATTCAGTACCGTATAATATGCTAACAAGTCAATGTTAACTCGCTAGAGGAGGTCATAAGGCACTATATGGACCTTTCCACCAAGAGGGATGAGTTGGCATGTAGTCAAGCACACGCCCTAGAAGAAGCTCTCGGTGTTGATGATCTGGAAGCTCACAGAAGGACAGAAGATCTGAGTTCTACGTTATAATGTGTCTTGCGTGTGATTTTGGGCATTCTTTGATGTGCCTTCCATTGTTGCTGTAATTAAGCTATTTACTTAATTTTTTTGTTCCATATTTATTGTTCTATATAACGATTTATTTTGTCTTAATATTATTTTGGATTTCAATTTATATATTTTTTTTTTTGCATTTTATGTTTTTTTAATCTTAAATTTCTGCATTTTCTATTTTAGGTTGTCAGTTCTAGGCAGTGGCCACTGATATCTCGCTACAAAGCATCGTTCGTTCACACTCACCAAATGTGGAGATGATAGATTCCCTGTTTACACCATGCCCCGACAACAAGTATAACATAATAGTAAGGTACCATTTTGGATACATTGTCTATGAAAATTATGAATTTCATTTACCATTTGATTAACTAAATGCTATTTAATGTTTCCTTCATTCGTTGTTTGCTGCAGTAAGTTTTTTGGGGGATACATAACTGAAGTGGACACGTCGTAATGTTATACTAAGTATGAGGCTTTGCGTGGGATTTTTTCCTTTCTTTGTCTTGCTTAAATAACATTAGAAAGTGTTTTATAAATTGTAGGAAAACAATTAAACATAATGTGTTTTTAAGTGAAGTTTGCACCCTTCTTCTCTGACTTATTACATCAATTGAATAAAATAACGAAAGGATTTTTTTTCCTTCATAGATAACATCATATGAAGTTTTATTTGAATTTGAGGTCTCATAGTTCTTTAAAATTGTTGGATTAAATTTTTTTTTTCTTTTCTTTAAGATTAGGGGACTTTTTGTCAAGTGTCCCCTTATTTAAATTGAAAGAGTAGTATATACCGTTTTGACAAAGGCGTGGCTTTAAAGATATTGAACTGTCTTATGTACAAGATATGTTACTATCACTTTGGGGAGCTGGCAAAAGAATATGGGAAACCTATTGGGTATGAAAGACCAAGGGGGGTTAAAATAAAAAATATAGATGTCAAGATCCGATACTTAGAAGAGGCATTCACAACATCTAATTTGATAGTCAGGATTTACCAAGTCAAACAACCCAAAAATAGGTGGTGATACACCCCACCTCTTTGGGTGATAATAAACGAACTCGATAGATTAATCATGAGTGGCTGAGTCTTATAAATATACAGAGGTAGAGCTATATTTTGCTGATTTTTTATTTGTAACATTCAGGGCACCGATGTTCTGGAGTCTTTTTCATTTTCTTTCCAGATTTTATAGTTGTTCTTTTCACTATTTATCCCAATTGAATAAAATAACGAAAGGATTTTTTTCCTTCATAGATAACATCATATGAAGTTTTATTTGAATTTGAGGTCTCATAGTTCTTTAAAATTGTTGGATTAAATTTTTTTTTCTTTTCTTTAAGATTAGAGGACTTTTGTCAAGTGTCCCCTTATTTAAATTGAAAGAGTAGTATATACCGTTTTGACAAAGGCGTGTCTTTAAAGATATTGAACTGTCTTATGTACAAGATATGTTACTATGAATTTGGGGAGCTGGCAAAAGAATATGGGAGACCTATTGGGTATGAAAGACCAAAGGGGGTTGAAATCGAAAATATAGATGTCAAGCTCCGATACTTAGAAGAGGCATTCACAACATCTAATTTGATTGTCAGGATTTACGAAGTCAACTAACCCAAAAATAGGTGGTGATACACCCCGCCTCTTTGGATGAAAATAAACGAACTCGATAGATTAATTATGAGTGGCTGAGTCTTAGAAATATATAGAGGTAGAGCTATATTTTGCTGATTTTTTATTTGTAACATTCAGGGCACCGATGTTCTGGAGTCTTTTTCATTTTCTTTCCAGATTTTATAGTTGTTCTTTTGAACTATTTATCAGGTCTTATGGTTAAGTAATTTTTTATCTAGATCTTTAATAAAAATAGCTGTTAATGAGTACTGGAAAATTTTATTGTTTTTACAATTTTACAATAAAAAGAGTAGTTAATGAGTATCAGGTCTGATGGTTAATCAAATGTGAGTTTCTTAAAATGGTGTATATAGGTGAAAGTTTTTAAGAAACTAGAACACTTTAGTTGTTACAGCACAAGACATTTAAGAGATATGCTAATATGGTATGAGATAAAAAGTCAACATCGGGTTTTTTTATTTTTGTTAAGTTGGTATGCTAATATGGAATACTATATTTTTGTTAAGTTTCTAATATAGTATGTTGTTTTGATTTGCATATTGACCCCTAGTTTGATATTATTTTGTGGAATGAGGTAACTTGACATGCATCTGTTAATGTTTTACACCTGTTTAGACCAATTTAAGATGTATGTTTTGGTGTAACACTATTTCGCCATTTTAGGTGATATGACAAATCTTGATATTTCTCTGCTAATAGTTTAAAACCAGTAAGGGGGACTGACCCTAAATGCCTTTGATGGAACGAAGATATCTTTGACATTATATATGACGATGATAATGGTGATTATGAGGCCATAAATAAGTCACCAACATCTACTTCGATTTATTTCGGCCCATACTGTTTAAGAGGTCGGGACTAAGATCCTCACTCACGAAATGTTCTAGACAAAAGTTATAGATTTGTTCTTTATTTGAATCCAATTGTTGATATACGTGGGTATTCAAATTGTAATTATTATCAGTTACAGATGTTCATGGAGTTATGAATAGCTTTTTGTGTACTCAAATTGATAAATCAATATTTAGTATATGTAGTCCGTGTCCAAACATTTATTCACATTAACTTATATAGTATACACTTTCTCATGTTTTGCTGCATCTATTGACCACTAAGTTTGACCTCAATAGGAATGTTTCTAAGTTGGATTGTAGCCAATACTAGCTTGCACCTTCGGGTTAGCGTATTGTCCCAATTTGTTTTTTGGTTGCTTAATGTGTAGAACTTCCATGTTTATGGTGTCAATTTTAGGTGATAAGCTACTAAACAAGTTATAGCCTGGGGCTATTTAGCAGGTTTAATGCATTCCAAAGGTATATGTTTGTTAAGTATAATAAATCTCATTAAGTTGATATATTGGTGTTACATTAGGTAGAATATATTTTTGTTAATATAAATTCATTAATACAAACCCACAAGTTCAATTACTATTCAAGTATAATATATTTTTGTGAAGCAAGTATACAATAAGTTGTTTACGATAAAATATTACATATCTATGATGTTTGGGATAACATTCATTTCTGAAATTATGGCGTCGCAACATAGACTATTTTTATTTCTTAATTAATGTATGCGTGGTACTTTTACGAATTCAGTTAAATCGACGATGTTATTTATGAGGTATACGACGGATTATTAATATAGTTGTTGGAGTATTTTTTTTAAATAGTTTTAATTGTCCGGTAAACAAATAAAATGTTGAATGAATTTTCTAAATTGTTTGTACTTATATGTATTATATAAATAAAAAAAATTACATAAATTATACCCGATTCAATACTTTGGAAAATTTTCGTCGTGCCTTCAGGCACGGGCATTCCGCTAGTATATATATACCCTATATTCCTCCTCGAATATATAAATGGCCATTAATGCCAATGATATCTAGCGCTCAAAGAATCATAATCATGCATTCATATAAGCATGATATTAAATCCAAAATATTTTCTTACTTTAACAAGTAATATATACCAAAATCTCATCTATGGATTCATTTGGATATCTCCAATTATGCTAATTCACTCTAAGTGAATATACACATATATAAACTCCCAATTCCTCAAGTCCTTTAGGGCATAACCCTCCATAATCTCTAATTTGGAAGGCCCTTAAACATTAAACTCAAAAAGGAGAAATAATCATAATCTCCAAAATCTTGGGCTGAAAACAGGACACCGGTCGACCGGTCCTAGACCCCCGGTCGACCGCGGGTTATAAATAAGCCTACGAAGCAAAGCAGTAGGCCCTTTCTCCTTGACGCGGTCGACCGGCCTTAGGAGCGCGATCGACCGGTCACACCAGGTCTCCCAAAACTAAATTCCTCGAATCCTTCATCCAACAACCCAAATTCATTTTCGGGGTTTCTAAACTACCCCAAAAACTTATCCCGAACATCTACGCAATTAATCCTAGCCGTAAGTTTTCCAATTCCCGATTTGATTTTCGAGTTGATGATTTCAACCCGGAGATGCCATCTTGTAAAAATCATATCAAATCGAAGAAAAATCAGAAAAATACGCAGTTAGTGCCCACGCAGCCGTATCGAAAAGATCTACAACTTTCGTGTTTTGGCCGAAAGCTAAATCAATTTTTTTCCTGACCAAAATGGCCCCACAAGGTTACGGGGTTACTATTCATTACCTTCTTTAAGAAGGTTTCGGCCATTAAAGCTTCTCCCAAGATTTTGTCGCCTCACCCAACATCCTACAACCTCAACCAACTACAAATACACATATATTAAGGGTTCTAAACATCCTAGAACCCGGAATCAGCAATTAATTTCAGTTAAAACCAAAGTTTCTCCAATTTATCATTTTTAGGGGTTTATTCGTTTTAACTCTCAAAAATCCGTTTTATCCACGAAACCCCAACCCAAAATCTTTAGGGTTTGATTATACCAAACTACGATACGAGATATTTATGCAAAAAGGGAAATAAAGCAAGTAAACACTTGCCTCGTGGATAAAATCCGACGACCTCGAGTCGAATCCGGCGGAGTTTGGCCCGAGTCTCCATTTCTCCTCCTCTTTCTCCTTCCTCTCTCTCCTCTCTCTTTTCTTTCTTTATTTTTATTTTCTTTCCCCTCTTTCCCTCTTTATATAGGAAGAAAAGGGTTTTAACCCTTAAAACCCAAAAACGACTCGTTTACTCAATTACGAGTTACTTTTACCTATAAAATTATCCGAAACTCATTTTCGACAATTGGACACTCTTTTCCGACTATCTCGGTCATTCCGAGATTCACGGCGCAGTCGAAATTCCCATCCGAGGTACTTGACTACAAATCACTATTCCAACCCAAAATAAATAAATGCTGGTTTTCCAATTAAAAATCTTACCTCGTGTCGCTTTACTCAATAACGACATATAATTAAAATATTTCGACATATATAGTCCCAAAAATAATTATAGCACCCATCGAAATCATTCAATCCTCGAAAATCCCAAAAATTACTATTTAGAAAAATTCCCCAAATTCCAATTTATATCTAATTATGGAATTTAATGGTCTCCAAAAGGGCGGGTTGTTACATACCCCCCTCCCCCTTACAACGGAATTTTGTCCTCGAAATTCAGATACGACCTACACCACCAATCTTAGGATCCCTCCAAATCCTAATACCTCAAGGGAAACGATACTAACCCAACGGTTCACAACCATATGCTACGCGACTATCACGATCGCAAAGTGACTCATATACGTCACATAATACCCATCATCTATAAGGCCTATCGGCATGAACTTCAACCTTATATACTACGCCCATTTTTTTTCAGGCGGTATATAAACCAACTTACCAAGGTGCCCATACACCTTTCTAACTTGTGCATATCTGCACATCCATAGTGAACGTCTGACACGTAACACTCTCTCCCAATAAGGATCTCCTTACCTCGGTGTAATACTCATCTATGGGTCCTCCCGACCCTCGAAAATTCAATCCTCCTAACCTCGGCGCCATTAACTCTAGCGAACCTACATCCTACTAATGCTACGGTCTAAGCGTTACCCTACTTAAGCGAAACGAGTATCCTAAATATATCCCTAGTTCCCAAGGCCTCTCTCAACTTCCAACATTTGCTCGGTTTCGTGCATGGGATGTCTCGCCAAGGCGAAATCCAAACAAGGAACCCTCCCGTTACACTACTCCCTCGCGTTGTCGGTCATCGAGATATAACGACCTAAGGCACACCAGTGGGACATCCTAAATCCTGCCTACGCTAACCTACGAACGCATTTCTAGTATCTTATCCTTCCGCCCATACGGAAGGAAACCTAACCAATCGAAGTGCCCACTTTCTGTAGAAAGTGTCACGAACATAATACCCAAAATGTACCTTCTCAAGATATGCCTTGTCATTAAGGTTGGTTATATTCCTCAACCCAATTTCTCAAAATTTGCCTTCTTATTAAGGCAGGGATATCATCCTCAAATCAAATTCTCTAAGTCCCACTCCACCCAACTACCTGTGGTGAGAGGACCAATTTAGTGCTTTTCCAAAGCACAATATTTCCATAAACATACCATCATCACAGGGCTCGTAGTCTATAGTGGTTCATCCACACTATAAGACTAACCCACATCCTTTCATCCAATAATAGCTCTCCACGCCCGACGCCGTTAAGAGTCATGTGTGGAGTGTCTCGCAAAGCGAAATCCAAACAAGGAACCCCTCCACACATTAACACTTGACTTCGTCGGTCACGGAGTCCTGTTATTTCAGACATGCAACCGGGATAATCCTATCCCTAAACAACAAAAGGTGGTCTGAACTCCTATCTCTAACTAAGAGTCACACCACCTAGCGCTCGCACTATTTCTAAGTCCTTACGCAAACCGGTACTGATCTAAACCTTACAGCTCAACAATAATCCTGTGGGCCTTAAATTATATCTATAAGGTTGCCACGTATACCAACCAAAATAAGGAAGCCTCTGCTCATTGAGGTTCCATCATTCCATAACAATAAAGGTGAACTCAACCTTTATCAAGGTGAGACACCAAAATAACAACATATTCCCTTCAGGAACCATGGACACGATAGACTTGCCATCATTAGCCTGCTATCGTTCCGATCAACCAATACATATATATACACCATAATACCATACTCGTATAGACATAGAAAACGATTATCCCAAACCAGATATATATATATACAATATATAAACACTCGCCTCTATGGCGAGTGAAGGAAAATAAAATTCTGCTATCGCGAAAAACACATAGGCATAAATGATATTATGTTATCGTGACCGCCATAACTCAAATTACACACACGAGTCTAGGGCTAACTAACACCGCGACTTTATCTAGCCACGCCAATTATACCTCCTAGATTGAGGTACAACTCATAACAACATCCTTCTCGTTCGGACAAAATCGTGGGGACTCACGGTTAAGACTATCCGTAAGATCCCTTTCAAACCCTCAATTTCAATGAGTAATCAGACTTTAGTAACACTCTCTACTCGGCAGTACTATGGTACCCATAACTACTATGCTTTATTAGTCGTTGAGATAATCCTTAGCAAACACTGCAAAGGAAGTGACCTATACTAAGGCCCACGTCCCCAATTTCCACCAGCTGCTCCAGCTAAGCCTCACCTCCTGCTGCCATCCAAGCTCCGCACACGATTCTCAAACGAGCGCGCAAAAGATTTCTATAATTTCGTAATATGGAAGGAGAACGAAATCTCACAAGAGAAATCAACAATCCTAATCCTGAGGCTCTATAACAAATTGATGCAACGCTGAAAGCATAGTACGTCCGCACAGATTCCTAAGGACACTAGAACATGATGCTCTGATACCATCTGTGACAACCCGCCTAATAAGATACCGGGCGATCACTCCAATATTAAATTAAAACAGGAGTCTCATATGGATCATTCTTAGCATCACTGTCGAAAATCCATTTAATTACTAATAACCTATTAGGCCGGTGTCAAAATTTTAACTTTACTACTCTGTTTAAACCATTAAAATAAAACATCCACAAGTTAATGCGTAAATGAAATTAAAATAAATTAAAATAACCGAACACTCGGTTCAAATTATACAACCATATCGAATGTTATACTGAAAGAATAAATAAATGCAATTGAGCCATTGGCTCGAATGTTTATACAATACCTCATATCTAGATTTCAAGAATGGAAGCGGCTATCAAAAACCTGCACGCATCCACAGCTGCTGCAGCTGACGTCTGACTCGAAAGAAGTGCCATCCAGGCGTCCCTGTGTCTGGACACCTATATATATATATATATAATATAGAAAGAAAGGAAAAGTAGATAAACGGGTCAGAGCCCGAGTTTTGAAAATATTTAGCAACTGCATAAATGCCTTATTATTTTGAAAAAGGTTTTATCTCATATTTAAGTTTGGTATCGCACTCCCATGAGATACCCCTCACCTCTCTTCTAACAGGGCACTCCTAGCGCATCCCTCTAAACATCTAAACATCCTAGTCAAGCTACCCAGCAAAACTAGTCTATCACCCAAACACTATCTACCCTAGATAGTCCAAGAAATGTACTAAGGGCTAAACTTCACCCTAGTCTCAACGCTATGCCATGTTCGTGCGTGGGGTGTCTCGCAAAACGAAATCCAAACAAGGAACCCCCCCCCCCCCCCCGATACACTACTATGCGGCAAGGTCGATCGTCGGGATCCATTAGACCCTCGGTACTCGATTCATCCATATATACATATACATATTTTACCATAACCATCCGGATCTATCTCCCGAAATGAGAATCCATATACAAAGTATTTATCAAAACTTTCATTTTTTCTAAAAACTTTCCATTTCCATATCCAGGAAATGTAAATGTAAAAGCCAATTCATTATCATGAATTGCTTTAACAAATCATATACCTTTAAAAGCTAGTTTTATTATCATAAAAATGCTTTTCCGTTTCAAATTATCCCATTTCCCTTTTTTATATTCAGGAAATATATTCAAAGCCATTTTCATTATCATAAAAATGCTTTGATCATATCATATGCTTCCACATCCCTTCTTCCATGCGGGAGTGTTACCGAAGCCAAAACCTTTTATCCCATTTCCCTTCCTATATCCAAGAAATGTAAATTAAAGACAATTTATTATCATAAATTGCTTTAACATATAACGCGTTCTAAGACCGCCCGTCCGGGTTTCCCCACTGTGCGCACCCCTAAATGGCTATCATCTTCCAGGGCCTATCATCAAGACAACCTGGAATCCTACATCGCAAGACGTCGGGAAGCGGCCATATGCCTGCGGGATATTCAAGACCCCACCCGGAATCTCCTAACCAGCGCATAAAAATATACAACAAGCGCTCATATGGCCTATAGGACTATATCCACCCTGCATTCATTAGCCAGGGGGCTTCACCATACGTACGCAAACTTCCGTTATGATAGCGATTTAGAGAGGTGTGTATCCTCATTTTTATCATTTATGAAAATCATTTGCCTTTCCATTTTGAAAACATTCATTTTTATTTTCAAAATCATTATCTCATATCATATATATACTCAATCACATAGTATATATATATATACCCTATATTCCTCCTCGAATATATAAATGGCCATTAATGCCAATGATATCTAGCGATGACCATTAATCCCAAAGATTCTCTCAAAGAATCATAATCATGCATTCATATAAGCATGATATTAAATCCAAAATATTTTCTTACTTTAACAAGTAATATATACCAAAATCTCATCTATGGATTCATTTGGATATCTCCAATTATGCTAATTCACTCTAAGTGAATATACACATATATAAACTCCCAATTCCTCAAGTCCTTTAGGACATAACCCTCCATAATCTCTAATTTGGAAGGCCCTTAAACATTAAACTCAAAAAGGAGAAATAATCATAATCTCCAAAATCTTGGGCTGAAAACAGGGCACCGGTCGACCTGTCCTAGACCCCCAGTCGACCGCGGGTTATAAATAAGCCTACGAAGCAAAGCAGTAGGCCCTTTCTCCTTGACGCGGTCGACCGGCATTAGGGGCGCGATCGACCGGTCACACCAGGTCTCCCAAAACTAAATTCCTCGAATCCTTTATCCAACAACCCAAATTCATTTTCGGGGTTTCTAAACTACCCCAAAAAATTATCCCGGACATCTACGCAATTAATCCTAGCCGTAATTTTTCCAATTCCCGATTTGATTTCCGAGTTGATGATTTCAACCCGGAGATGCCATCTTATAAAAATCATATCAAATCGTAGAAAAATCAGAAAAATACGGGGTTAGCGCCCACACGATCGTATCGAAAAGATCTACAACTTTCATGTTTTGGCCGAAAGCTAAATCAATTCTTTTCCTGACCAAAATGGCCCCACAAGGTTACGGGGTTACTATTCATTACCTTCTTTAAGAAGGTTTCGGCCATTAAAGCTTCTCCCAAGCTTTTGTCGCCTCACCCAACGTCCTACAACCTCAACCAACTACAAATACACATATATTAAGGATTCTAAACATCCTAGAACCCGGAATCAGCAATTAATTTCAGTTAAAACCTAAGTTTCTCCAATTTATCATTTTTAGGGGTTTATTCGTTTTAACTCCCAAAAATCCGGTTTATCCACGAAACCCCAACCCAAAATCTTTAGGGTTTGATTATACCAAATTACGGTATGAGATATTTATGCAAAAAGGGAAATAAAGCAAGTAAACACTTGCCTCGTGGATAAAATCCGACGACCTCGAGTCGAATCCGGCGGAGTTTGGCCCGAGTCTCCATTTCTCATCCTCTTTCTCCTTCCTCTCTCTCCTCTCTCTTTTCTTTCTTTCTTTTTCTTTTCTTTCCCCTCTCTCCCTCTTTATATAGGAAGAAAAGGGTTTTAACCCTTAAAACCCAAAAACGACTTGTTTACCCAATTACGAGTTACTTTTACCTCTAAAATTATCCGAAACTCATTTTCGACAATCGGACACTCTTTTCCGACTATCTCGGTCATTCCGAGACTCACGGCGCATTCGAAATTCCCATCCGAGGTACTTGACCGCAAATCACTATTCCAACCCAAAATAAATAAATGTGGGTTTTCTAATTAAAAATCTTACCTCGTGTCGCTTTACTCAATAACGACATATAATTAAAATATTTCGACCTATATAGTCCCAAAAATATTTACAGCACCCATCGAAAATCATTCAATCCTCGAAAATCCCAAAAATTACTATTTAGGAAAATTCCCCAAATTCCAATTTATATCCAATTATGGAATTTAATAGTCTCCAAAAGGGCGGGTTGTTACAGTTATATTACAACATAAATGTATTATATAAAACGTGGGACTGTTATATTTGTAATTTTTTACATGTTATATTAGATACATAGACCGAATGAATACCCCTCACCCTATCTGCTTTATACAAATTCACACTAGTTTAATTTATTTTGTTTAAAACGCAATCTATGGCAAATCCAATCATTCTCTACTAACTTTAGTAGCCTAACCTATCATCGGGGTGGTTTACTTTCATATGGTTATAATTTAATATTTATTTAAAATGTTACCATTGAATTAGTTTTATAACCCGTCACATTTAAATGGTCGAAAAACTGATCATTTTTTTTAATTATTAAAAAAAAAGATTTTTGGAGGATATTATATACTTTTGGAACTAGTTAAAAAATTAGCTGAAAATAATTTTTTAAGCTATAAAAAAATGGGTCAAAATATGTTAGTTTTTAAACTCCTAAAAAGTAACATATATTTGACTTATTTTTATAAAATAGTAAAAAAAAAATATACAGAGTTGATTTTTTTATAGGTCCCTGAAATATTTAAACACCCTAAAAAAAAAATCAACACATTTTTTTTTCTCTTTTTTAAAAAGGGTTTGTATTTTGAACTCCATTTTTTATGACTTGTCCGAGATGCTCCTTATATATATTTTATATCCGTTTCTTCCATGATTTAAAGATGTGTATCTTCAAAAATTTAACTGAACTCTTGATCAACGCTTTGTTGTTTCTCTCTAGGGACATGAATGAGGAAATGTGTGTTCAATATTATTTCAACTTAACCGTTTAGAGCAGAGTAGTGCTCAACATTTATGGATGAAGATCTTAAGTTATAAAAAAGAAGATTGGAGAAAGTTCTTTCTCTAAAACGACTATCTTTAACTATTTAAATATTATTATCTTACCAATATTTGGGTGTGTACCTTGCATGATAAGGAGAGAATTGAACGAACAAGTATTGATGAAGAACACATATCAATAATTATATAAAAAATTACAAACTGATTCAATCTAAAAATAGTTTATATATATTTTTTTAGAAGAAAAAAAATCCCGGAAAGATTTTCCATACAGATCTAGAAATTAGGGCTCATTTTGTAAATATTTTACTTTCATCTCTTACCAGTGATCCTCCTTAGAGGTACAAGATGAAGGTAATATTTTTTTTTTTGAAACGTGTCCTGATTTTGGAACCAATTTGAGAACTTTTAGACGTGTTTTTTTTTTAATAATAATAAAATTAAAAACATCGTTGGACCGGATCATCTTCCCACTAACCCATGATTTAAAGATGTGTATCGATTTTTAGTTATTACAAAAGCAAACCTACCACAAAAGAAATTTTGATACTTCAATATGGTAATAAAGCCTCTTCAATAATTCTACATGGTCGAGTGATCATCTTAGGCTTATAATTGATTTTAGGGAGTTTTGGAAAAAGATCCTCATAATGTTCAAAGTGTATAAAAATAGGACACTCCATATAATTTTATCAATTTAGTCCCTGTACTAAAAACACCATGAAAAATGGTGAAAATTGGTGCCGCTGACGCGGACCAAAAAAATAAATGCATTTGTACCACACGGACTAGATTTATAAATGTTATTGTACTACAGAGACTAGATTTATAAACATGAAAAGCATTATCCTAAAAATACAAATATAGAAAGGAATATGACATTTTCCTCAATTCACATTATTTCTTCACATATAGATAATTTTAAAATTAATCTAGTGATGTGGTGTATTTATGAGTGTTCATTTTTGAATCAATAATTAACATTCACAAATTTTATCTAGTCGACTTATCAAGAGTTCAACACCTTTAACATATGGATTATTGATTAATTTATTAAAAGGCACGCATCGATAATTATTATGGGTAGCGAACATAGCACGGATGATACTTTTACACAAAGTCTGGAACACACTTCAAAGGAAAACGGGGAAAAAAGCCAAACCAAATCACACTTCATCCCATAACCATAGCGCACACACTATAATCATATTACGTTGAATACGTTGATTAACCGCCATTGCAAGCACTACTCCTTGAGATGATGATTCTCAATATCCTTAGTGAGTTGAATTGCAAAGTCCATGATAGTAGTAGGATAAGGGGTGTCCTCATTAACCTTCTCGTAATCAAACGTCCATATCACCAAATTTTCTTCACCTTTTGTATCAACATGAAGAGTGACTTTAAAAGACTTGTATACCTCCAGCATATCTCCTTCAAGGTGTTTGAAGGTGACTGATTTTTTCTGCTCATCTATGGCTTCCATAACCTCTTTAATAACCTTTTATTTCCCATCTATATGCCATCACAGAAAACCAATGTCAATAAGGAAGATAGTATCTTTTTGAAGATAGTTTTTACATGGAACATTAATTAACCTTAAATCTAAAGTACAATTTGTTAAGTAATATCACATATATTAATTTTTAAATCATTTAAATAGTAAAATATATATATATATATATATATATATATATATATATATATATATATATATATATATATAACATAACTCCCAACACTGTATATATAAATATAGCTATTTTTTTTTAAATAGTAAAAAAATATATATATTTTTCACTGACAAAATCATCTACAGAAATAACCAAAAAAAAATTCAACCCTGAAATTGGTGAAATAAAAAGTGGGATTTTCGACTCTTCAAATTTTTTCCATCATCTCATCTACTTCCGAATTAAATTTTTTTATGATGTTTTGATTGTAGTTGATCTACTTATTATGCAAATCATATATACCTAGTTTGATTAAAAAATATTCATTTTTTTAATGTTTTCAAAAAAATACGTATGCTTATAGGTATATTAAGTGAGTTATGTCGTAGATAGGCAAATTCGAGAAAAACATTTCCAACTGAATTTTTTTGGACGGGTATAATGAATGGTTGAGACAACCCCGCAAAACAAATGAACTCAAATTTTTTTATTATTTAAAAAAAAATTGATCCAAATCAACTCAAAACATTTTGAATTGTAAATTTGAAGTGGCTTATGGCTTACCATGGAAAAAGTTCCACTTGCGGATAGAACCCTCGGTCCCATGTTGGCCGTCATGCAAATCACAACCATGTATTAGCCCAGGGCTAATGTTGGATATATGGTGTGGTTTTTGCGTGAAGAGTTCATGAAACACATCTCCACGAGATTTTATCGATGTTCTTGCAATCAATGTGCCAGTTAAAGCCATCTTCTTTCAATAATACTCACAAAAACAAAACGACTATGAAAGAAATAAATGGGAAGAGGTAGTGTGTTAGAATATACATGGACCTTTGGCCTTTTTATAGGGAAGCGTTAAGAGCTAGTGAGGCCTACATATCTAGCTGCTCTAAAATTGACCCATCAAACACCTATACAAAATATATACCTTTTGATAAAGTGGATATCTTACCGAATGATGTGATTTATTTCTCAATTAATACTTTATTTCTCAAAATGTCCATTTAGAACTTGTAGATTTATAAATAGAGATTTTCAATTTGGTAGAGAAAAGTGGGGTTCAAACATGTGATTAGAATAACTATCATTCAACAAGTCGCAGGGACGGAGCGAGGATTTAGTATGAACGGGGGCTAATTTAATGGTGATTTAGAGAGGTTCAGGCGTGGGGGGCCCTGGCCCAAATTTTTTGATGTTAATTTTTAGTATTATCAAATAATTTCTTACATATTTATTGGATTTAATGGAAAGGTAAATAAAAATTGACTGAATAAAGATTTTAAACACAAATTTAGCATCAATAAATATATAGAGGGATCGAAACAAAACATATATATTTACACCCAACAATATTCCTAAAGCTAGTCCTTAAATTGACCCTAAAATTTAAACCAACAATAACACTAAAATTAACTCTAATAGACATTAGCAATTTAACCCTAAAATGAACCCAAAAATTTAATATATATATATATATATATATATATATATATACACACACACACACAGAGAGATAGAGAAACAAGACATTCCTAGGTGTAATCACTTTTTAAACTTATATTTTTTGAAAATTCTTATACGTCTCTTTTTCGAGAACCATTTGATAAGCCAAGGTGACTGGCAAGGTGTAAATATGAGTTTTGAACTCGTAAATATGATGCATGTTTTTGTGTGACACGAATAAGTCACGATACTTTTATTATCGCTAGATTCGCGTGTGAGACGAGTTTAGTATATATACCAATAACCTTCTTATTATGTGTATATTTTTCCTGGTATAGCGGGGTTATCTTGGTATCATCCGCGGGGTGACCGGGTGTATTGATAGTGGTATATATTTTTATTCAAATTACTCATTTTAACGATGTGTTATATGGGTATGATCTTGTCTTGGGTATGGCTTTATAGTATTGGTTAGAATGATAGTGGTCAAATATTGTAAGGATTGAGTTGCTTCTCTTGTATATGATGTGTTTTTTTGGCGATATATTACATGCGAGAGGGTTGAGATCGCATTTATATTATATTATTATAGCGACCTTGGAGAGTATAGTTGTCTCAAGATAACTGATCCCAGTGGGCAGGAACTTAATTAATATGATTCGGGGTACATTAGATTCACTGTTGAATGGAGATATTTCATTCTTCATTATGTTTAGCGCTCAGGATTTAGTGATATGAAGAGCCCGTCGTCATATCACTCATTTAGAGACGTAGGAGTTGAGATTTATATTTATATGTTTTAGGACTGGATCTTGAGGGCCTCGGCTGTGTGTTTGAGGGATTATGGAATGTGATTACCACTAATGCTAAGTGATTCTTCTTTGAAAGAAGGATTGCCCCGGTGAGAGGTACTGCCCAATATTGTTGTGAATCAGGATGAGATCCTTGAACCCCACCTCTGATATATGATTTCAGGAAGCAATGGGGATGACGTTTTTTTTGTAAGTCGTGTCATATATAGCCCGATGAGTAGACGGGAGGTGATTGATGACTAGTAAAGTGGTATGAATGTGATTCTGGAGTCACTGCAGTTAGCTTATTTTTTCAATTGATCAAACTTATAATTTAAGAAAAACATGGTATGGTAATTGGGAAGAGAAATTATTGAATAACAGAGTTATGTGTAGCCAATTGTACCTATTCGATGTGGACAGGGTGCCTCTTAAGGTTTGGTGTGGGAAAGCCTGTCCATTCTCCCTCTGGTTATTTAGAGGTGAACAAATAAATAGACTTTTGGATCGAACGTGATTTAGAGACCGTTATGAGAAGGGCATTAACCACAAACTATTGAGATGACTTTTGAGCGTCGTAAAAATTACGTCGCCATGAACTGGGATTTGAAGTACTGACAGGAGTGGTCCGATGTTTTAATGAATTTCTCTCAGGATGAGAGGTTTTTGTTGGGATGAAAATGGGAAGCCGGTGCTTAGTGATGTGCGGCCATCCAATAGAATTAAAGTGATAGATCCAGTTATCTATAGGCTCATCTTGTTTGGATGTCATTGGTAAAAGAAAAAACTGTGATGTGTTGTTAATGAGGTAAGAGCTTATAACGGATGGAGTGTATCGGTTTGCAGATAAATGAAAAAGCTTATTGTAAAGCTAGGGCTATAATGGTGAAGCCTTTAAAGTACTGGGTACTACTAGTGGGAGTAACCCTTATGGTAGTATTATTTGATTCTGAGTTCTAGAGGATGTTGTGATGTTAAAGATCTTGAACCTTAGTTCCAGTTGTATTTGAATTTCGAGGAAGAAATTCAGTTGCAAGGGGGGAGAATGTAATAACGGTTACTTTTATGGATAATTAAATTACATGAGTGCGCGCAATTTAATAATTTAAGAATTTAAAGTAAAGGTTATGGATTATTTTTATTTCATGTCGCAGGTGAATAAAAGCGATAGGTGATCTTATTTTGTTCGAAAAATACATGTGAAGTTGTATTCCATATAAAAAGGCATTTTTTTATAAGTGACTCGGATGGGGAGTTCGAGTGCACTCTTGTTTCCAAAATGGATGGAATAGTCAGAATAGATTACCCAGGAGTAGTGTTTGGGTTTTGGGGACTTTTTGGATCAGTAGAGGCTCGTATTTGTGTATACGAGTCAATTTTGGGTTTAATAAGGGGATAACCTCTACTCTCTCATTATAAGGCCGGGAGAGAAAGAGAAAAGAAGAAAGATAGAAGGAAGAAGAAAAAGGGGAGCTTGCGCCAAGCTCCGGAGGATTCCCTGCACGAGGTCGTCAGATTTATCCAACTGGGCATGTGTTTAACTTGCTTTAACGATTTAAGTGTGTTCATTTTTCATATTATAGTTGGCAATGATAAACTATATGATTTAGGTTAGGATTTTTGTACAAAAATGGGTTTTTGGGAGAAAATTTCATAACAAATGGATGTGATATGAATGCTAGATAAAATCTAAGCTTGAATCCATGTAAATGGTGTAAAATTTGGTGTGGAAATGGATGGGTTGTATAAATAATAATTATGGTTTAAATTCTTAGAAGTGGATGAATCCCATGTAGTTTAATGGTGGTGTTGGTTGTAAATAAGTGTGTTGAAATTTACATTGTTGGTTTGGGTAATTAGAAACTCTGAATCATTGATTGGAGGAGAGTTTCAAGGAATTTCAGGGAAAGCAAAAATCTACACAGGCTGGACCTCTAAAAAAACATACTAAAGCGATGTGTTAAACTTTGATGAGTTTCAATTCCATGCTCTCTGGAGAATCTTTATGTAACCTAAGGAGTGATGCCTTTATTTTTAGTGAATTCTAGATTTTTGTTTTTACTTTTGGTGACAAATTATTTGTCTGTGGATTTGTATGATTTAGTGGAAAAGTGGTGTGTATTTTGAGATATATGGGGTTTGTACGATTTAGTCAATGAAATATGTGTATAGAAGCCAATATCATAATTTTACTTGATATTAGAACTGTGATGCTTACCCATACGGGTTTCAAGGACTATTATGGATGAATTGACATCCTTCCCATATCTTGTACAAAGTGCAATATGCATATTTATTCTTAAGGATATTGGCATATTATAGAGAATGTATAAATTGTTTGTGAACTGTGGATTTGGCTCATTTTCGGGTGTCATTCATTTAAGTGTTCCTAATTGTTAGACAAGGTTATACAACCATCTGTCAGCCAATAAGTATTAAACAACACACAACACACATCAAGGAATTATTTATGTATGTCGTATTTTACCTTATTTGTCTTGACCCCATCCCAAAATAGTAGTGGGGAACGAGTGTCTTGACATGACATGAAGGCAAAAAATATTCCGACTCAAATTGTTTCCTTAATTAAATGCAACGAAAATACAATTAAATGGTTATGAATCGTAAAATACTGAAATTAAAGGAATTATGTCATCAGATCTTTCTAAAAGGAAACTTCATTTATATTATAATAATAACGAGTTACAACTTAAGACGAACTTTAAAACTTATTACAAGAGAGCCAAACATGCTCTATATGATATAACAAACTTTTCGCTTAAAATAACAAAAAGAGCTTTAAAAGCTGAATCTTCCATATAGTCCTTTTGCGTTCCCTCCAAGCCTACTTATTTCCTGAAAAATGGTTAGTTATACAACATCGGCTAAAAGTCGGGTGAGGTTCAATCTCCAGACATTCCAAGGTTTTGTTCAGAAAATTGATACCTACTCAAATCCAAAGAGTAAATATATACATACATGGATAGGAATTTGCTGTATAAAATTTGAGATGACAGTTTGTAGAAATGAATAGCATAGAATAGAAAAGATACGACAAATCAAATGAAATATCTTTTTCTTTCAATCATATCATTTTAATGGCCAAGTACACTCTAATACCGTATTATTCCCCGGTAGTTGAGGGTCAATCGAACTTGTTCGTCATAACTCCTTATTTAGGGCACGCCAGCGATAAGCCAGCTAGGAAGGTCAGTCATTAAGCGAGGTCCCTTAGGCCGAATGTTATTTCCAATATTCAATATCATTTTCAAAACTCTTTTTTTAATCGGTATGTCTCTATGGACAAATATAAACATATCATAAGGAATCAATCAGCTATTAGATGAATATTTAGAATAAAAGCAGTTCACCCAATATATATAGCTTGCATAATATCATATAATTAAAACACATAAGGAATGCCAGAGTACTCACCTAAAAAGAGGTTTGAAGTTATAGGTATCGAGTCGTGGATCACTAAGGAGAAAGTTCTTCTTAAACTTCCCCGTACTTTCTCTCACTATTTCTCTCTGATCTTTTGAATGAATTTAGGGTAATAAATGACCCCAAGGGCTTTAATTATAGTTTTCAAATTTATTTGGGTGTTGACACGTGTCTAGCTGACCAAGCCTTTGCAATGACGAGTCAGCATTGAGGTGTCACGTAATGGAGGGGTCTTGCAGCCTTATTTCACCCGAAATGGGAAACGTGTTTTAGCTTTTCCTCTAACGATAACACTTGTTTTAGCTTTATCTATTTGGATGACATGTGTAAGCACGAGGTGTCAAGCATAAGGTGGAAAGGTGTTAGGGGTATAATGGCCATTTTACTCATTAAGGGCATTTTGGTTATTTTACACCATACATTTATAATATTTCTCAGGGTTGAAAATATTTTATTTAAAAAATGGTCCTTCTTGTATTTTTATTTTAGTCCCTAAAACTTTCTATATTTAAAATCAAGTCACTAAAGTTTTATAAAATTATATTTACAACCCCAAAACTTATCATTTATCTTAGGATATATTATAAGACTTTGATTTAATCCATTTTGATGAAGAAGGAGGTTATTTCAAAGTGTTCAAGTTGGCCAAACTAAAATCCCCTTCCAACCAATCAAAATATAACACATGATGTGGTAATAAGACAAAATATGACTTGAAGGATGACAAGATTCGTAATTTCGGTATAACTTCTTACTCGGACCTCCGTTTAACACATCGTTTGTTGTGTTACAAATCTAGTTCATTTATCTACAACTTTTTTGTTTTAGCTCAATTCAATTTTATATTATATTGATCAAAATGAGTTTCTAATATGAACATTCCTACCGAAAAGTTAAAATTTTATGTTTGTAACTAATTTGAAATTTCATGAGTTATGAAGGGAGGATTAGACTAAAAATAATAAATTAACATTATCCATAATAACACATTGTCCATATGTCATATATAATAATAAAAAATTTAAAACAAATATATATGAACATATAAAAGTGGGTTCATTACATTATTAGAGGCTTTTAGGTTTTCTCAATGTAGTTTATGGAAACTTTATTTGTATTGTGAAATATTAAATGGTTCATAGGAATATTTGTTCTGGTTTATGTAGTTATTTGTTCATAATGGTGCTCAAGATATATAGAAATCGTGGGATTTCAATTCATTAATTGAATTGAAAATGGTTTTATGCTTACTTTTAATATCTTATTTTATATTTGAATTTTAATAATGAAGAGATAAGTTGATGATATTGCGGAGTTTGGCTTTATATTTTTTTCGTAATTTTATTTAATAATTTTTTTAGGTTTGATCTCTATTTTCCTGTTTATATGTATTTTGATATAGATAAAGTCAGTTTGAATTCTCAGCGGAAAGCTTCTCGCTATGTTTTTCAATTGATATTGATGTCATATATAGATGAGTACATACATGGGTGTGACAGATAAGTGAGAGTTGCGAGACACTAGGGAGTTCGAAAAAAATTGGAATGTCATAACATTTTTAATATACTCCGAGAAGTACTAAACAAAGCAAATAACAACTGAAAAAAGTTTGAACAGGTATATTGAACTAAGTAATTGAACAAAGTCTGAACAAGTCTCCGAGAACTAATGAACTAAAAATCGAACAACTGAACGAAGTTTGAATAGGTATACTGAACTAAGTAGTTGAACAAAGTCTAAACAAGTCTAAGGCTCTTAAAATTTATGTTGAACTTTTGAATTATGATCTTTAATAAAGTTATTCAGCTGGGTTTAGCGATGTAATTTGAAATCTGATTATTTACTAGTGTTCATGTGGATATTAACCGTTTTAATTTACTGCCACCCTGTATAATTTTAGCCACAATGTATTCATTTTGGCTGAAAAATTTAAATACATTTCCCCACAACATAGATAGAACTTCATTAAATCGTTCTTAATAATAGTGTGATTTCAAATATTTGATTAGTTCATAAGTGTTTTCCCAAAAGTGTAAAATGAGGTAATTCGAGTCATCACTAGATGTTAAGTTGTTTAAATGGGGGTGTATTAAGAGCAATTGGCCTTAAACATCTTTGTTATTCCTACAATTTTTCGTGTGGCATGATACATAGACATTGATAAGTTAGTTTCATGATACACGAAAATAGATTATTTGTTAGTTTTGTCTACGTAATATTAATTTGTTATTTTATTGAAGATGAATATATTTATATTTTAACCTTAGAATTATACATAAGTATAAATAAGTTCCATTCTTTTAATTTATTCTTAATTGATAACATCGTTACATAACTGCAGGAACATGGCTGATAGGAAAAACGGATGCTTTAGATTCAAAGTCTTGCGGTTTAACTATATCATGAAATGGCTACATTTATTTTGCATATGATAATGTACAGATCGCGCATCGCGCGGGTTTTCAACTAGTATACGTAAAAACTAACATGCAAGTTCAATAATGACGAGGCAATAAACAACTGTAGAAAAGAAATGACACACCTGGATAATGAAAACTTTGCCATAATGCTTTGCCTAGTTTCCTAACAAAAATCGCCACCGAAATCTATTGTCAATACAGGCCGGACAACGAACACGGCCCTTTGGTTCGAAAATAAAGGCAAACCAATCTACAGTATGCAAATATTTTAATTAAACATGAATCCAATGTTGGCCCATTGATGCGAAATGTTCTATGCTGTCTTCGACTTAGCCACATTTAGGGTCCGTTTGGTTCGTGGTGAAATATTTCTTACCGCGTTAGAATATAATTCACCTAGGTAAAATATGTGTTTGGTTGGGCATTTAACACGGTGAAATAAAATGAATATGGTGAAAAGTGAGGTGAAACTTTAACCATTTTAAACCATGGGTAAAGTGAATAATTTAACAGGTGAAAACAATGAAATTTATCTTATTACCAAAGTAACCTTTCTTATTTCCACTTACAACTATCACACATTCATTTCTCCCTCTCAATTAATACGATCATCAAATATTCATTTAAAAAAAGTATTTTTTTTTTAAATTTCATTTTTTATTTTAAAAAATTATAAAAAATTTAAAAAAATAAATAAATTTAAATAATTTAAATAATTAAAATTTTAAACATAAATAAATAATAGAATAGCTATTCCTACACCCTCTATGTCTTTCCCCACACTCTTTTCAATATTTAAATACTAAAAGATCAAAAGACCCTGTATACATATATGATTTGAGCAAATATAATCTTTTGCCCAAAAATCTATTACTTAAAAAAAAAGTAATATTATGAAAAAAATAAAACATAATGTTTTGAAAATAAAAATTCTAATATTCTAGGAAATTAAAATTTTAATATTCTGAAAATATAAAATTTATAAAAGTTATTTTTTCATTTAAAAAACATTATGTTATTTATAAAAAAACATATTATTTTTTATTTAAATGGACGTTGATAAAAAAACTGTTTCGTTATTTATTTTTAAAATTGGACATTCTTTTTATCATTTCTAGTTAAAAACTCTTTCTTTTATTTATTAAAAAAAATTGTTTCGCTATTTATTTTTTCAGTTAAAACAGTTTTTTTTTTCTATTTTAAAAATAATCTTTTTACTATATAAAAAAATGGTCCGCGTCAGCGGTATGTATAGGCAGTTCGACCACTTATACATACCGTTGGCGCGGACCAACATATTAGACAAAAATGCTCTACGCCAGTGGTATGTATAAGTGGTCGGACCGCCTATACATACCGTTGCTGCAGACAATATTTTTTCAAAATAGTAAAAAGATTATTTATAATATAGTACAAAAAAAATAGTTTTTAACCGAAAATAAAAAATAAAACACTTTTTAAGAAAAGAGTTTCTTAAGTAAAATAAATTTTACGTTTTATATACAGTTTTTAATAAAACAAATAGATAAGATTTTACGTTTTATAAACAGTTTTTTTTATTATTACTTATAAAAAACAATTTTTTTTAATGAAAATATTTTTTTTTTGTTTTTATCAAATGTATTTAGTTTAGTTGAAGGTGAAAAAATTGGACATTTAGATTTTATAAATTTAAAGGCACAATTGTCATTTATTATTCAAAGGGTGTGGGGGAACATATAGATGGTGTGGGAATATCTAATCCCATAAAAAAAAATAAAAAATAAAAAAAATAAAAAAATTGAATATTTGTTTGGTGCATGGTAATGTGTTCGGAATTTAATTACTAATTGGGCCGGTTCCATAGTTGGGAACTATTTTTTTTTTATTTCTTTTAATTGGAACAGTTTTTTTTCATAGTTGGGACTTTTTTTTTTTAATTGGGACTGTTTTTTTTCAATGTTGAAAACTTTTCTTTTAATTGGGACTGTTTTTTCATTGTTGAGACCTTTTTTTTTATTGTGGACTACTGTTTTTATAGTTGACTCTTTTTTTTAATTGTGATTGTTTTTTTTACAAATGACAATTTTTTTTCATTGTTGGATTTTTTTTTAAAAATTGGGACCGTTTTCTTTTTTAATAAGGATTTTATTTTTAATTGGTACTATTTTTTTACTTATTTGTCTTGCGTAGCCAAATATGACTAGTTGTGTGGGGGGGGGGGGGTGATTATGTCAAATTTTAGTTTGAGGTAAATGCATATTTTTTAATGCCATTGACACTTGTGTGATGAAAATCAATATAGTTATGTGCATTTGAAGTATGAGAGTAATATGCTCATTTTATTTTTTCACCATATTAATCTTGATCATCCAAACAACAAATGGTGAAAAAGTTAAAATTTTCACCTAATGAAAACTCGACCATCCAAACGGAGAGAGTAAAAACAAAATCACCGCACTTATAATTTACCTTTTATTTTTAACACGGTAAAAAGTATTTCACCACGAACCAAACGGACCCTTAGTGGGAAACCGTTTACATTGATTGAGAAATAAAGTTTCAGAATTAACCGTAAGTTTCTAAAGAAGTAAAAATGTCAACCACATTTTCCCATAAAATATCCACTTTAGCAAAAAGTAGACATTTTGTATAGGTGTCTGATGGATCAGTTTCCGCAAAGCTGGAGATGTATGCCTCACTACCTCTCAAAATTTCCTATATAAAAATTACTTCAGCATTTTTTTTTTTGGTAGGCAGAAGTCCATGCATATTCTCATACCAACTCTTCCAATTTGTTTTTTCGATAGTTGTTTTTCTTGTGAGTGTTATTATTCAAAGAAGATGGCTCTGAGTGGGACATTGACTGCGAGAACAATCATAAAATCTCAAAATTTCCTAAATAAAAAGGACAGAAGTGCATGTATATTCTCACACACCAACTCTTCCCGTTTGTTTTTTCGATAGTTCTTTTTCCTGTGAGTGTTAGATGGCTCTAAGTGGGACTTTTGATGGAGTACTTTTTGTCATAGCAAGAAAAAAATTTGTCATTATTATGTTTACATTATTTTTTTACAACATTGACTTATTATGTTTACATTATTATTATTTTTTTGTTTCATAATTTTTGTTTGTAATGTGTGAAAGTCTAGCAAGTAATCAGGTGTGAATGTTTAGCAAACAAAAATGAAAGGCATGTGGTTTCAACAGTGCACATTCATGCAATGAACTAAAGAGGAGTTTTTCCACCAAAAAAACATAGAGAGGAGTTTAACGTGATTGTTAACCCGTATAAAAAAAACATACTTAAGTGATGTGTAGACTTTATCTTTAGTGAAAGATGAGGTACATGAACTGTTTTCACAAGTTTCTTTGACACAGAGTATACGCCTGCAAGAAAAATGATGACTGCCCATGCACTTTTTTGATTGGTAATTATTGCGGGATTAAAATCTGAGGATAGAGAACGCGTGATGTTGTTTTGCATTTTGCATATGTGGCAGGGTAGTAATCGAATTGAATGAGAGAGAATGCATGATATGGCAGAGATACAATGGGAACACACCTATTCAGTCCGTAAAATATAAAATTCGGGAGGGAGAATAGTTTTTATGCAAATCAGTTTGTATTTTAGGAGTGTGAATTAAATATGTATTAATTAAAAGTAAATTAAAAAAAAAAGAATAAGTATGTCTATAATTTATTTCATACTTTTTACGTTCACTGCAAAGTGACATATATCCGATTCGTATTTTTAAAATACAAATCAATCACCTCAAAAACAGTAACATATGTATATAGGGGTCATATACCAAATAGTCCTTTAAACATCTTCTAATACATGTATTGTCTAATTATTTTTATTTTGCACCGAAAAGTTCTTCACCATGTCAAAAAGACTTTATCATGATGCTGGCGTGGAGCTTTAAAGATAAGAGAATAATAGATTTTTTTATACAAAATAAAAAGCTTGGACTAAATGTGTATTAAAAAATGTTTGAAGGACATTTATATATATATATATATATATATATATATATATATATATATATATATATATATATATATATATATATAATGCTCTTGTGCGGACTTGTCCATATTTTAAGAATGTTGACCGGACATGTGTCACCTAACGGTGTGCCTATAAAATATCTCCTAAATAATAGGCACGCTCTCTCTCTTCTGGATTCACCGCCAGGTGACACATATCCGGTCCGAATTCTAAAAATGCGAACTGATTCGTGAAAGGGAAGGATTATATATATATATATATATATATATATATATATATATATATGATTGTATCCTATACAACTAGTTGAATGTTAGTTATTCCCATCACCTATTACAACCCCACTTCTCTATTCAATTTGATAGAGAGAAGTGGGGTTGTAATTGGTGATGGAAATAACTACCGTTCAACTAGTTGGATAGGATTACTAGTGACAAATAGACAATTATGGACGGATCAAAATGGATACGAATAAATTTGGGCATGTCAAAAGCGGATCGGACAAAATAATTTGGACGGGTTGGATCGGGTCAAATCCGGGTCAGGTCGGGTTGACCCGTTTTTTTTTTTTTTTGGAAAAAAATTTATTATACCATATACGGATAAATAAGGTATAATAATTTTGAAAAAAATATACAAGTAAATACTTAAATAAAAAAAAAATCTTCAAACTCTTTAGTAATTTGAGTTTTATTTTTAAAAGGTTCCAAAATCATTTTGACCCGTCAAGAAACCGCCTTATTGGATCACTCAAATCATTTTGACCCACAAACACAATTAATGGACCTCAAACACATTATTTTGAGTGAATTATGAACGATTTCATTCTCAAGAGCCCATATTACCGAGCCTAAATAAAATATAGCCATGTCTATTCTCCAACTCATTTTTAAATTCTAACTTTATCACTTTCTAACCACCATTAGTTAGGAGTCTCCTATAGTTATGTAAATATCATAATGTAAAATGAATAATAGTTTCTTTCGGTGCCAACAAAAAACAATTATTGCTCCTCTATGGGTCGTTAGACTAAGAGCATTTTTGTCAATTTTCTTTTGAAATGAGTGTATGATGGATCAATTTCCGCAAAGATGGAGATGTATGCCTCACTACCTCTCAAAATTTCCTATATAAAAATCACTTCAGCATATTTTTTTTTTGGTAGGCAGAAGTCCATGCATATTCTCATACCAACTCTTCCATTTTGTTTTTTGGATAGTTGTTTTTCTTGTGAGTGTTATTATTCAAAGAAGATGGCTCTGAGTGGGACATTGACTGCGAGAAAAATCATAAAATCTCAAAATTTCCTAAATAAAAAGGACAGAAGTGCATGTATATTCTCACACACCAACTCTTCCAATTTGTTTTTTCGATAGTTCTTTTTCCTGTGAGTGTTAGATGGCTCTAAGTGGGACATTGCTTGCAAGAACAATCATAAAAGCTCGTGGAGATGAGTTTCATGAACTCCTCGTCCAAATAGTTACGGACACGTCCACTCAGAAAAAAATTGACCACCTAGCAACAAAGTAACCTTCTCTCCCCTATCACTCTAGTACCGGTCACTTATGATATATAAACAGTGAATGAGTTATCTATTTGAAAAAGAATCTTTATGTACAAGATATTTTTCTTTGTTAAATTGCCATCATATCCATTAGGTAAATTTTATTTACAAACAGCTTCCACGTCTTTGGACTTCCCATTATTTTTAAAACTATGTTTAAATTTAAAAAAGTATATTTAAATATCACATGATGAAATAATTCGTGATTTATCAAAATTAATTTGTTACTAGCATCAAAGATTTTAATAAAATTAATTTGTTACTAATATTTCATCTAATTAATAAATTAATTTTTATTTACTTTTATAGTATATAAAAAAGAAACAAATTAGAGGAAATCTCTCCTCTCTCCTATCCTCTCACGTCACTTATATTTTTCTCATGTCTCTTCATGTATCTACCATTCTCTCTCTCTCTCTCTCTCTCTCTCTCATGTCACCTATCTCAAGTCCCTTTATTTTCTTTAAGTAATTCCTATGAACCTACAAATCCGAGGACACTATTAATCTTCTTCGGCACAAAGCTAGTATTCAAGCCATTTAAAGGTAAAATTCATATAATACGATTTATAATTTCACATTTTTTTAGATAATAAAAAAGATCCTTTGTACATTTCATTTATACATGTTATAAATCTGTTTTTTTTTTCGTTTTTAATTTGAAACCTATTTTCTACTTATTGGAAGCATTTATTTATTTATTAGAATTATGTTTTGCTGTAATATTATTGGATATCTGTCTTTTTTAGAATATGTTTTTTAATTGGTAATTTATTTTTTAATTGATCGAAATCTATTTTTTAACTTTGATTTTTTTAATTACAAATCTGTAAGTTGGACAATCTATTTTTATTAAATGTTAAAATTGTTATAATTTTCAGTGATGGATGAGTTCGATTTGGTGAATTTTGATGAACAATCCGACGCAGTATTTATTCCTCAAGTAAAAGATGAGGATAAAAAAAAATTTGGACTAGAATTTCAATTTTTAAACGATGCCTATGAATTTTACAACAGTTATGCGAGAGTGACGTGATTTAGTACACGATGTAATTCTTCTAAAAAGAAAAATGATACAGATGAAATTATCAGGATGGAATATTGTTGTTTTAAAGAAGGAAAGTCTAACCAAAAAAATGAGGAGAAAAAAAGGAAGCATCATGGAATTGTAAGAGAAGGTTGTAAGGCAAAGTTATCTGTTGTGAGGAGTAAGTCCGGGCCAAATTACATAGTAAGTCAATTTGTTGAAGGTCACAATCACAGTCTTTCAACGCCATGCAAAGTACATATATTGAGATCTCACCTTTCCGTATATGAAATAAAAAAATGCCTTAACCCAACGGTTTGCATATGTTAACATACCGACACATCAACAAATTAGTCCTCTTTTGGTAAAAGAAGGAGGAATTGTAAATATCAGTTGTACCAAAAAAGATATTAGAAATTTTATACGTGATTCAAAAAAATAAATTGACGGACATGATGCAAAATTATTGATGGAGTACTTTTTGTCATAGCAAGAAAAAAATTTGTCATTATTTTTTTACAACATTGACTTATTATGTTTACATTATTATTATTTTTTTGTTTCATAATTTTTGTTTGTAATGTGTGAAAGTCTAGCAAGTAATCAGGTGTGAATGTTTAGCAAACAAAAATGAAAGGCATGTGGTTTCAACAGTGCACATTCATGCAATTAACTAAAGAGGAGTTTTTCCACCAGAAAAACATAAAGAGGAGTTTAACGTGATTGTTAACCCGTATAAAAAAAGAGTCCTTCTATTGTAACTGAATTTTTGACATAATTTTTGACTGAAAATACACGTGGCGGCGTGTTATTGGTTTATTCTTTGATGCCACTGGCGTGGACCCCACAAAAGAACCAATAGAAACCCTCCACCTCATTCGGTAATTCCACTTTCGGTAAAAAATTCAGTCCCAATATCATTTTCCATAAAAAAAACATACTTAAGTGATGTGTAGACTTTATCTTTACTGAAAGATGAGGTACATGAACTGTTTTCACAAGTGTCTTTGACACACAGTATACGCCTCCCAGAAAAATGATGACTGCAAGAAAAATGATGACTGCCCATGCACTTTTTTGATTGGTAATTATTGCGGGATTAAAATCTGAGGATAGAGAACGCGTGATGTTGTTTTGCATTTTGCATATGTGGCAGGGTAGTAATCGAATTGAATGAGAGAGAATGCATGATATGGCAGAGATACAATGGGAACACACCTATTCAGTCCGTAAATTATAAAATTCGGGAGGGAGTATAGTTTTTGTGCGAATCAGTTTGTATTTTAAGAGTGTCAATTAAATATGTGTTAATTAAAAGTAAATTAAAAAAAATAGAATAAGTATGTCTATAATTTATTTCATACTTTTTACGTTCGCTGCAAAGTGACATATATCCGATCCGTATTTTTAAAATACAAATCAATCACCATAAAAACAGTAACATATATATATAGGGGTCATATAGCAAATAGTCCTTTAAACATCTTCTAATACATGTATTGTCTAATTATTTTTATTTTGCACCGAAAAGTTCTTCACCATGTCAAAAAGACTTTATCATGTATATATATATATATATATATATATATATATATATATATATATATATATATATATATAATGCTCTTGTGCGGACTTGTTCATATTTTAAGAATGCTGACCGGACATGTCTCACCTAACGGTATTGTGCCACCCCGCCTAATTAAATACCGGGCGATCACTCCTTTATCAAATTAAATCAAGGTAAACAGTTGGTTCATTCTCAGCATCACTGTCGATCAAAAATAATTTTCCAATTTAACACCCTAGATAATTAAGCTAAGTGTCAAAAACATTTTTTATACAAACTTCCAAATTTTAATTAAAGAAAAGATTTATTTATACAAAACAGCATTTCTACAATATAGAATCACACCACGATGAACTAAATAAAACCGTACATCCGTCAATCAAATGTCAACATAAAAACTAAAAATCATAAGCCATCCTGAATAAAACCCATAGAACAATACTGGAATAACTGAAATATAAAAATTCCAACAATAAATGAAATGATGAAAAGGGGCGACACGTGACCAATAAATGAGAGTAATAGGAGTGGAGTCAATAACAGAAGCTGTCAACTCAAGTGACCTGCAACTCCCACCGAAGCTGCAGCTCGTTCTTCTCAAAGGATCCTAAGCAAGACGCCCCTGTGGCTGGGCACCTGAAAATATACATATATATACACAAGAGAGAGGGAGAAAAAGAAACGGGTCAGGGCCCGAAAGTGTGTTTGATTTTAAAATACGTTAAGCAAGTATTTAAATTGATACAGGCCAATGCAACAACATATTAGTTCGTCTATCTCTTGAGAAATACTCACCTCTCTTCTAATGTGCACACCTATCGCACTAACCTTCCCAACGGTTCGTTTTAACATCTAACATACTCATCTTTCCAAAAGCTTTAACTTAACTGAGGTTACCCGCAAGATTTACAGTTTACGATTTTATTTTAAAGGAATGTTCCAAAATAGTAACCAAGGTCCTCCATTTTAACTTTATAAAATCCCTAAAGTTTTACCGTGACATATTATACTTTTTTCAAAACAAGTATTTAATAATAAGAGTCCACAACTATGTTCTACTTATCAAATTTCAGTAGACAGTTTCAAATGACATAATCTCATATATATATATATATATTAATTACTCGCATAATATATATATAACAGCACCCCGAATAAAACTATGGTGCGTGCATACTTCCACTATCCAAAGCCCCATATCACTCATATAAAGGGGAATACATTCGGAACCACTCTCGAATTGTATTAACATAAATACACAAACAATATTGAGGCGAAGTATAGATTCCAAGTCTCTAAGAGGGTAGCACATACCGGCGTCTCTTAGGACCGTCTGAACTATGACATCGATAGCCTGTACCAAGGACATCTATCTTCTAGGGTACAAGTCAATATCCCCCATAAAGGTCCCATCGAGATAAGACTTGTCCCAGCGCGGAAACCTCAGGGATAGCAAGTAGCGTGGGTATGATTTTCACATGTATATAATATATGTACACACAATCATAAAATATACCAATTTCATATTAATATAGGTTTATTCCCATCACCTATAATTATACCGTTTATCCTTAATTCCACAATTATCGAATTACGTATAAGGTTTTATTCCTAACCTTAACTCGAAGGGTTTTCTCACTTATTACCTAATACTCATGGGTTATATCCTCACAAATCTGAAATTAAGTAAGTGACTTTATTTGGTTCCAACGTAACTCTCTTACGCACCTCACCCTTAAATTTCCTAAATCTACCAACCTAAAGTAAATATCCCAAAATTACCATTCTCGTTGAAGATTAAAGGTTCTAACGTTTATCCAAATACCCTAATGGTCCTCAATATCTCCCAAATCATATTATTTAGAATGCCCAAAGGTTATTCCACGATAAATTAATCTAACTAAATAAACAAGAGAAATAGGAGTCTGCCAGGAGGGGTCGATCGATCGAAGTTTGGGGCTCGATCGATCGAACCTTCGATCGATCGATGCTCTAGGCTCGATCGATCGATCAAGCAGGTCTGGGCAAAAATTCTGCAGAAATTGTAGTGACGGGATTCATCAAGGTTCTTCAACAATAACAATATTTTCCAACACTAATCGACCCAAAAAGTCTACAACTAACATACCAACATAATTCCAGATGTTTATAACGTTCAGCATGCGTGTATACATCATTAATCATGGTTAAACAATCCAAAATCTCATCTAAACATCAAGAACCCTAAAGTTTTCATAACTATGATGTAATTCAGTTTTTTTCTCCAGAATTTCTTCCTAATATAACATCAAAATTCATGGGTAATACATCTATATCATCAAGAGTTTCCACCATAGGGTTTTAATCATCTCTACATGCAATTTCCTAACAAAATTTGGGGTTTTCTTACATGGATTACCTTTCTATTTAATCCTAAACTAATATGAACATTGCACTAATGAAATACGCAAGTTAAACACTTGCCTGGTATTTTCAGAAGTCTGATTTCCTGTTGATTTTGGTATGGTTGTGTCCTCCTCCTTGCGATCTACGCGGTGGTGGTGACAGCGGTGCAAACGGAGGTGTTTTGGCCTTGAATCACCTTGAAAGGTCTCTCCTCTCTTCTCTAATGGCCGTCCTAGGATTCTGAAAGTTCTAACCCTAAATGGCTAACCTAACCAGCTGATAAAGGCTGCTAAAATTCGTAGGTTTACTTACCCTAATTTGTAAAATGACCGAAATGCCCTCCCGGGTCATTAATTAGGCCTAAAAACACCCCGAGGCCCGAACTAAACCCCCGGGTACACTTTTCTGACTATCTCGACCCTTCCGGACGCGTTGGCGCACTCAAAATGACCATACGAACAACTTATAAAATATTCACTTTTTTAATTAACATAATTAGTCCCGACGTGACACGGGCACGTCCCGACTTAAATTTCCGAAGTAGTCATTTAATTCCCTTATGACATTCAATATAACCAATATAATATATTACTATGCTCATTAGTAATATTCAACAAGTTTCCCATAATTACTAACTCTAGTCACGTTAATAATTATAACATAATTAATTTCCGAATTTTTATTAAATAAATCATCACATTAAATTTAATAAATCCCCAAATTAAATATAGCATAAAAATACGGGGTATTACATACTTCCCCCCTAATCACGGAATTTCGTCCCGAAATTCGGAAAATAAGGCATACCTGGTAAAAACAACTCTGGATATCTCTCGCGCATATATGCCTCATGCTCCCAAGTGGATTCCTCCATATTATGATGCTCCCACTGGACTCGCACAAGTGGAACTACTTTCGACCTCAATCTCCTCTCACTATAGTCTAGAATAGCCACTGGTCTCTCCTCGTAAGAGCTATCAGACTGTAAGTCTATCTCGTCTATCGCAATGTGAGTATGGGCCATATCATCCCGAAGATATCGTCTCAACGACGAGATGTGGAATACATCATGGATGCGATGTAAATCTTCTGGCAAACCCAACCTGTATACTACTGGCCCAATTCTCTCGATGATGGGAAATGGTCCTACGTACCTCGGAGCCAACTTCCCCTTATTCCCGAACCTCATCACTCCTTTCATAGGAGATACACGCAACAACACTTGATCTCCCACATTAAACTCCCGAAAGAACCGTTTCGCATCGGCGTAGCTCTTCTGCCTGTCTTGAGCTACCCGAATACGACTCCTGATAATTTCAATCCTCGCGGAGGTCTCCTGAATCACTTCTGGTCCTAGTAACTTGTTGTCCCCCACCTCGAGCCAACAAGTTGGGGAACGACAAGGCCTGCCGTACAAAGCCTCAAATGGAGCCATGCCAATCGTAAACTGATAGGAGTTATTATAAGCAAACTCTACCAGTGGAAGGTGTGGCTCCCAACCTCCTCCGAAATCGAGAACACACATGCGTAGCATATCTTCCAACATCTGATTAGTACGCTCTGTCTGTCCATCTGTCTGTGGGTGGTAAGCTGAACTCAGTCTCAACTCTGTACCCATAGCCTCCTGAAAGCTTTCCCAAAAACGTGACACAAAAATCTTGTCTCTATCTGACACAATATTCAGGGGCACCCCATGTAATCTGACAATCTCGGCGATGAACAACTGGGCATACTGACCCGTGGTATAATCCGTCCTTACTGGCAGAAAATGAGCCACCTTGGTCAGACGGTCTATAATCACCCAGATAGAATCGTGGCCTCGCTGTGATGTAGGCAACCCTGTAATGAAGTCCATGGAAATACTTTCCCACTTCCACGCGGGTACTTCCAACGGCTGAAGTAATACCGACGGTTTCTGGTGGTCCACCTTCACCAGCTGGCAAGTAGAACACTTGGACACAAATTCAGCGATGTCCTTCTTCATCCCACTCCACCAGTACTGTCGTCTCATGTCCTGGTACATCTTATCGCCTCCCGGATGTACTGCAAATCGGGACCCATGAGAATGAGTCATCACTTCATGACGTAGCTCCGCTCCTTCTGGAACCACCAATCTCCCATTAAACCGCAACCCTCCATCCGAACTAATAGAATAGGACTCAGCACCCTCGGCTAGAAGTCGTACGATCTGCTCCTGACAAAACGGGTATGTCGTCTGTGCCTGTATCCTCATAACAATCTCGGGTGTGACTGTCATCACGGATATGAAAGAACGTGCTACTACGTCCTGGTGACCCAACTCCTTCCACTTTGCTTTCCAGATGTCCGCTACATCGTCAACCGGTCTATGGCTCAACGCATCAGCAACTACGGTGGCTTTCCCCGGATGATACTGTATATCGAACTGGTAATCTTTCACAAACTCTAACCATCTGCGCTGACGCATATTCAGCTCTCGCTAAGTGAACAGGTACTTCAGTGACTAATGGTCTGTGAACAAACGGAATTTCTCGCCCAATAAATAGTGCCTCCAAATTCTCAATGAAAAGACGACCGCTGCTAACTCCAGGTCGTGGGTGGGGTAATTCTTCTCATGCGTATTAAGCTTGCGGGAAGCAAAAGCTATAGCCTTCTCTTCCTGCTGAAGTACTCCCCCAAGTCCTCGTAAGGACGCATCGGTGTAAACCAGGTACTCTACACCCGGCTTCGGTAAAGCAAGGACTGGTACCGAAGTAAGCTTGTCCTTCAGCTCGTCGAAAGCTAACTGACAAGCGCCATCCCAAACATATGGTACCCCCTTGCGAGTCAGATTCGTCAATGGACCCGCTATTTTGGAGAATCCCCGAATGAACCTCCTGTAGTATCCGGCTAACCCCAAGAAACTACGCACTTCCGTCGGTGTCGTGGGCTGCCCCCACTCCCTCACCGCTGACACTTTGCTCGGGTCAACTGCTATCCCCTGCTCAGAAACAACATGGCCCAAGAATTGTACCTCTCGCAACCAGAATCCACACTTCTCGTACTTAGCATACAACTGATGCTCTCGTAGAGTCTGAAGAACCTGCCTCAAGTGTTCGGCATGCTCCTCCTCGGAGTGTGAATATATCAAGATATCATCTATGAAGACGATGACGAACTGATCCAAGAACTCTCTGAATACTCGGTTCATCAAGTCCATGAAAACGGCTGGGGCATTTGTGAGTCCGAACGGCATCACCCTGAACTTATAGGACCCATATCTCGACAAGAAGGCAGTCTTTGAAACATCCTGCTCTCTAATCCGTAACTGATGGTACCCCGACCTCAGATCTATCTTCGAAAAGAAAGTTTCTCCCCTCAACTGGTCGAATAGATCATCGATTCGAGGTAACGGATACTTATTCCGTATCGTGACCTTGTTCAACTCTCGGTAGTCCACACACAATCTCAATGAGCCATCTCTCTTCTTTACAAATAAGACTGGGGCGCCCCACGGTGAGGTACTCCTACGAATGAAGCCCTGACCTAATAGCTGCTCCATCTGATCTCGTAGCTCTCGCATCTCTGCCGGAGCCATACGGTAAGGTGCGCGTGCTATAGGTCTCGTATCCGGCAATAAATCTATAACGAAGTCTATCTCACGACTGGGCGGTAGGCCTGGTATCTCCTGAAACACATCGGAATACTCCCTAACAACTGGGATCGAATCCAAAGGAATCACAACCTCCTTAGAGGTATCCTCCTCAATGTAATATAAATGAGTGGTCGAACCTCCCTCTGGGCGAGGCATCGCCACTACAAACATCTCTTGCCCCGGAATGGCAAAAACAATGCTCCCACCGAAGCAATCAATCATGGCTCTATAAGATGCGAGCCAATCCATACCAATAATCACATCATGCTCGTGCATGTCTAAGACTAACATGTCTGCAGGCAATACCAAGCTACTAATATCTACCCCTACTCCCCGGCATATAAAGAATATAAGTGACCCACTCCCCAGTGGTGAGTCGACACACGTCACGGTGCTCTCTGCTGTGGCTAACAACCCTAAGGACTTCGCAAAATGCGTAGCTATAAAACAATGCGTTGCCCCCGTATCAAACAAAACTTTACCCATAGTACCATGGATAGGAAACATACCCTCAATCGCGGGTGGTGCCTGTGGAGCTGCCGCCTCGTGGACGTTATAGACACGTCCATACTGCAATTGCCCCTGCTGCACTGGAGCTGCTGGAATGGCTGGTAGGGCTGGCACCTGGGCTGGAGCTGGAAGGGCAGGTGGAAAGAGTGGTTTTTGCGGCTCATTACGGGCTCCCTGCTGCTGTGGGGCCCTATCGCCCTCTGGGCAATCCTGGCGCCTATGGCCATGTTTGCCGCACCCAAAGCATCTGCCTTTGAAGTTACCGCCCCTCTGACCCTGCTGTCCACGGCCCTGCTGGCCGTTACCTCCAAGCCACTGGCCCTGTTGGCCCTGATGTGCACGATGTGGGCCTTGCTGGCCCTGCTGCTGTCCCTGCAGTCGGTGTTGGCCCTGCTGGCCCTGCTGATTAGGCTGACCCTGATGGGCCTGCCTGAATCCCCCAAATCCCTGCCTAGAATCACCTGAACGGAATCGCTTAGCAGGGTCCCCCTAATGGGAACTCTGCTCATGCTGACGAGTCTGTCCATGAGTTGGTGCCCCACTGGCACTATTACCTCCGGTCCTGCCCTGCTGGCTGGACTCTCCTGCTCTCTTGATTCCCTGAAGATGGAAGCGGTGATCCTGGCAATGTAGTAACACTGCATTGAGTACGTCAGTGAAAGTACTCAGGGATAGATTTCCAATAAGGTGCTGACGGATCCTCCAAGCTAACCCGTCGACGAACAGCAAAATCTTCTTGCCCTCAGTGGGTGCCTCATCCGGCACAATAGTGAGAAGTCTCGTGAACTCCTCCTCATACTCGGCTACAGTAAGGTTCTCCTGTTACAGATTTAGTAATTTCCGCCTCATCTCAGTCTGTACTGTGGGTGGAAAGTACTTGCGGTCAAACCGCTCCCAGAATAACTGAATAGGGATCGTCTCCCTCTCCTCCAAAGTAGTAGTGGACTCCCACCACTGTAATGCGGCTCCCACCAATTTAAAGGAAGCCAATAACTGCTTTTGCACGTCAGTGCACTCATACATACGGAGGTGCCGCTGGATGTCTTTCTTCCATTGGCTGACTATAACAATATCGGAGCTACCAGAAAACTCAGGGGGATGCGCTTTCTGAAAAGCATCCCGAACCCTCTCCCATGCGGATGGAAGCTGTGTTGGTGGTGGCGCCACTGCCTGAACCTGGGGTGGGGCCTGCTGAATCACCGCTATCGCGGCATTCACCGCCTGAGCAACGATGGCGGCTACTTCATTTGCATTCATTTTGCCTGGTGCCGGAGCTGCTGGCTACTCGGCTTGGGCACGCCTATCTTTCGGAGCACGTCTCGGAGGCATCTGAAACGTGAACAAGTTTATTAGTCTACAGTTATCAACAAATCTCGAATAGCTGAAGACTTATACGTAAAAGCAAGAATACAACAGTCCTAAAAATAGGGCTCTATGGCAATAACGTTAAGCTGAAAACAAAATAAGCCGTACAGATCCTATGGACACTAGAACCTGATGCTCTGATACCACCTATGACACCCCGCCTAATTAAATACCGGGCGATCACTCCTTTATCAAATTAAATCAAGGTAAACAGTTGGTTCATTCTCAGCATCACTGTCGATCAAAAATAATTTTCCAATTTAACACCCTAGATAATTAAGCTAAGTGTCAAAAACATTTTTTATACAAACTTCCAAATTTTAATTAAAGAAAAGATTTATTTATACAAAACAGCATTTCTACAATATAGAATCACACCACGATGAACTAAATAAAACCGTACATCCGTCAATCGAATGTCAACATAAAAACTAAAAATCATAAGCCATCCTGAATAAAACCCATAGAACAATACTGGAATAACTGAAATATAAAAATTCCAACAATAAATGAAATGATGAAAAGGGGCGACACGTGCCCAATAAATGAGAGTAATAGGAGTGGAGTCAATAACAGAAGCCGTCTACTCAAGTGACCTGCAACTCCCACCGAAGCTGCAGCTCGTTCTTCTCAAAGGATCCTAAGCAAGACGCCCCTGTGGCTGGGCACCTGAAAATATACATATATATACACAAGAGAGAGGGAGAAAAAGAAACGGGTCAGGGCCCGAAAGTGTGTTTATTTTAAAATACGTTAAGCAAGTATTTAAATTGATACAGGCCAATGGAATAACGTATTAGTTCGTCTCTCTCTTGAGAAATACTCACCTCTCTTCTAATGTGCACACCTATCGCACTAACCTTCCCAACGGTTCGTTTTAACATCTAACATACTCATCTTTCCAAAAGCTTTAACTTAACTGAGGTTACCCGCAAGATTTACAGTTTACGATTTTATTTTAAAGGAATGTTCCAAACAGTAACCAAGGTCCTCCATTTTAACTTTATAAAATCCCTAAAGTTTTACCGTGACATATTATACTTTTTCAAAACAAGTATTTAATAATAAGAGTCCACAACTATGTTCTACTTATCAAATTTCAGTAGACAGTTTCAAATGACATAATCTCATATATATATATATATTAATTACTCGCATAATATATATATAACAGCACCCCGAATAAAACTATGGTGCGTGCATACTTCCACTATCCAAAGCCCCATATCACTCATATAAAGGGGAATACATTCGGAATCACTCTCGAATTGTATTAACATAAATACACAAACAATATTGAGGCGAAGCATAGATTCCAAGTCTCTAAGAGGGTAGCACATACCGGCGTCTCTTAGGACCGTCTGAACTATCACATCGATAGCCTGTACCAAGGACATCTATCTTCTAGGGTACAAGTCAATATCCCCCATAAAGGTCCCATCGAGATAAGACTTGTCCCAGCGCGGAAACCTCAGGGATAGAAAGTAGCGTGGGTATGATTTTCACATGTATATAATATATGTACACACAATCATAAAATATACCAATTTCATATTAATATAGGTTTATTCCCATCACCCATAATTATACCGTTTATCCTTAATTCCACAATTATCGGGTTACGTATAAGGTTTTATTCCTAACCTTAACTCGAAGGGTTTTCTCACTTATTACCTAATACTCATGGGTTATATCCTCACAAATCTGAAATTCAGTAAGTGACTTTATTTGGTTCCAACGTAACTCTCTTACGCACCTCACCCTTAAATTTCCTAAATCTACCAACCTAAAGTAAATATCCCAAAATTACCATTCTCGTTGAAGATTAAAGGTTCTAACGTTTATCCAAATACCCTACTGGTCCTCAATATCTCCCAAATCATTTTATTTAGAACGCCCAAAGGTTATTCCACGATAAATTAATTTAACTAAATAAACAAGAGAAATAGGAGTCTACCAGGAGGGGTCGATCGATCGAAGTTTGGGGCTCGATCTATCGAACCTTCGATTTATCGATGCTCTAGGCTCGATCGATCGATCAAGCAGGTCTGGGCAAAAATTCTGTAGAAATTGCAGTGACGGGATTCATCAAGGTTCTTCAACAATAACCATATTTTCCAACACTAATCGACCCAAAAAGTCTACAACTAACATACCAACATAATTCCAGATCTTTATAACGTTCAGCATGCGTGTATACATCATTAATCATGGTTAAACAATCCAAAATCTCATCTAAAAATCAAGAACCCTAAAGTTTTTATTACTATGATGTAATTCAGTTTTTTTCTCCAGAATTTCTTGCTAATATAACATCAAAATTCGTGGGTAATACATCTATATCATCAAGAGTTTCCACCATAGGGTTTTAATCTTCTCTACATGCAATTTCCTAACAAAATTTGGGGTTTTCTTACATGGATTACCTTTCTATTTAATCCTAAACTAATATGAACATTGCACTAACGAAATACGCATGTTAAACACTTGCCTGGGATTTTCAGAAGTCTGATTTCCAGTTGATTTTGGTATGGTTGTGTCCTCCTCCTTGCGATCTACGCGGTGGTGGTGACGGCGGTGCAAACGGAGGTGTTTTGGCCTTGAATCACCTTGAAAGGTCTCTCCTCTCTTCTCTAATGGCCGTCCTAGGGTTCTGAAAGTTCTAACCCTAAATGGCTAACCTAACCAGCTGATAAAGGCTGCTAAAATTCGTAGGTTTACTTACCCTAATTTGTAAAATGATCGAAATGCCCTCCCGGGTCATTAATTAGGCCTAAAAACACCCCGAGGCCCGAACTAAACCCCCGGGTACACTTTTCTGACTATCTCGACCCTTCCGGACGCGTTGGCACACTCAAAACGACCATTCGGACAACTTATAAAATATTCACTTTTTTAATTAACATAATTAGTCCCGACGTGACATGGGCACGTCCCGACTTAAATTTCCGAAGTAGTCATTTAATTCACTTATGACATTAAATATAACCAATATAATATATTACTATGCTCATTAGTAATATTCAACAAGTTTCCCATAATTACTAACTCTAGTCACGTTAATAATTATAACATAATTAATTTCCAGATTTTTATTAAATAAATCATCACATTAAATTTAATAAATCCCCAAATTAAATATAGCATAAAAATACGGGGTATTACAGGTATGCCTATAAAATATCTCCTAAATAATAGGCACACTCTCTCTCTTCTGGATTCACCGCCAGGTGACACATCTCCGGTCCGAATTCTAAAAATGCGAACTGATTCGTGAAAGAGCAGGATTATATAGAGCAGGATTATATATATATATATATATATATATATATATATATATATATATATATATATATATATATATATATATATATATATATATGATTGTATCCTATAAAACTAGTTGAATGTTAGTTATTCCCATCACCTATTACAGCCCCACTTCTCTATTCAATTTGATAGAGAGAAGTGGAGTTGTAATTGGTGATGGAAATAACTACCGTTCAACTAGTTGGATAGGATTACTAGTGACAAATAGACGATTATGGACGGATCAAAATGGATACGGATAAATTTGGGCATGTCAAAAGCGGATCGGACAAAATAATTTGGACGGGTTGGATCGGGTAAAATCCGGGTCGGGTCCAGTTGACCCGTTTTTTTTTTTTTTTTTGGAAAAAAAATATTATTATACCATATACGGATAAATAAGGTATAATAATTTTGAAAAAATATACAAGTAAGTACTTAAATAAAAAAAATCTTCAAACTCTTTAGTAATTTGAGTTTTATTTTTAAAAGGTTCCAAAATCATTTTGACCCGTCAACAAACCGCCTTATTGGATCACTCAAATCATTTTGACCCACAAACACAATTAATGGACCTCAAACACATTATTTTGAGTGAATTATGAACGATTTCATTCTCTAGAGCCCATATTACCGAGCCTAAATAAAATATAGCCATGTCTATTCTCCAACTCATTTTTAAATTCTAACTTTATCACATTCTAACCACCATTAGTTATGTAAATATCATAATGTAAAATGAATAATAGTTTCTTTCAGTGCCAACAAAAAACAATTATTGCTCCTCTATGGGTCGTTAGACTAAGAGCATTTTTGTCAATTTTCTTTTGAAATGAGTGGAACAACTGAACATGGAACTAGAATCAATATTTGATCACCCCAGTGAAAAATCGAGTTCAATACTGATTTGTACCATGCCCAAATTGATGTAATTGCAGTTAGTTTTCTTTTTCTAGTTTTGTTAACCATTTTTTTAAGCAAAAAAAGTACATTATTAACTACAATGATTAAAACCCGCGATGATGTGGATGACATCTGATGGATATGAATCATATTTATATCCTCATAATCTTATCATCATTTAATCATTTCACCCTAACTATATGGCTTTAGTTGTAGGGGTATGCATAAATTATTCTCACTGAGATTTATGATTTAATTGTCACCAGAATTACCGTAACTCGGTTCATTCATTTGAAATGATTAAAACTACTATGTAGCCCCTGAACTACTCTTATTGTAATATTTTGTACGTGAAATAATTTTGTCACCGTTAAGACTATAACTATGTGGACCTTGCATTTTTATATCTTTTTCTCTTATCTTTTTCATGAAATCCAATCGAATATTATGCATGGCTTGTAAATTAGGGCAAAAACATGTTTTATTATTCCGAAAGAATAATCTGTACCCCAATAAATTAATAGAAAGTAGAGGAGCATACGTATTAGTTCCTGTAAAAAAGTTTTTGGACTCTGAACTTAGGATAACAATTTTTTAAATGCTTAGGTCTCTCAAACATCAATTTACCCAATACTTCCTTATTTTAAAAGATCTGGACCACCCACTCATTTACCCAACACTCTCTTATTCTTGATCAAGATCATATGTCGTGAACTTTTATTGTTTTATTACGATCTTGAATCGCGAGTCCCTATCATCGTAACCCCCCGTATTTTTGGAGATATTAAATTACATGTGTCAAAGTAATTTAGTTATATTATAAAAGGGAATGAATTAAATAGTAATTAGCGAGAAATGGAGTAATAATTATGTGTTTTTATAATTACTTGTGTAATATTATATTTTCTTATGTGATAAGTAAATGAAATTGTATAATTTTATAACACGTCGTAAGTGCGTAGAAGCGACTAGGTCGACATGATCTTATTCGGGACGCACACGTGGGATGATATGGGGAATAAGATATGATATTAATGTTTGGTGAGATGGATGGATAATTCGAGTTCACGGTTGATCGAGAATAGGTTGAAATAGTAAGAATTAAGTACCCGAGGATAGTAATTGGGTTTCGAGAACTTTTTAGACTAGTCCGGACTCATATAGGGGCATTTCAGCTTTATTAAATTCGCCTAATAACCTAATTTCCCAATTTGTCATATAAAATAAGAGGGTTGGTGTGGTGAGGTTGCAAATTCATTATTCTAAAACCCTAAGATAGGAGGAAGAGAGGAAAAAGAAAAGAAATTAAGAGAGCTATAGAAGAAGCCAAATTTGGAGGTGATTCGAGGACTCCTAGCGGTAATCCATCACACACGAGGATGATTCGGACCCTACGAACAATTTAAGGAATCTAACTTGCTTAATCAGATTTGCAGTAGTTCAATTCAAATTATAGGTGCTATGAAAACTAATTTTTGGGTGGGTGTTTGAATGTAAGTGGGTTTTTGTGAAATTAATTCCATAGTCACCTGTCTAAATTCCTGTATGGTGTTATTTGATGAATCTCACCTGATAAAACATAAGGTCTTGAGAGATATTAGTAGGTTTGATCATAGTTAGATGGGTTTTTGAATTAAAACTATATTAAATTGAGGTGTTCATAATCAAGACTAGTAAGCATAGATTTATTTGATGATTGATGATTAAATCCTTTGAATTAAGATGATTGTTAGGTATTAAAATCATTTAAAAGATATCCCGTTATGTTTTGTATTGATTGGTTAATGTAGAAAAATGAATTGAAGGGTAATTGGAACTGAATTTGGGGAAAAACATAACTGATATGTTGCCCAAATTCAAACTACATCGTTTTTTGGTAGAGTGCCAAAGCGAACCGTTTCGCTTCTACTTTTCTTGTTTTGTGCTAGCTGGTTTGGCTATATGGGACAACAAAGTAAGTTTTTTAAGGTTTGGTAAATCGAGAAAATTCGGGTTTGTTTGGGTGATCCACAAAATAGCATAGGCATCTAGAAGTTACCTTATAAGTGTGTAAACTACCTTCGGATCATAGGGTATATTCGGAATTAAATTCGCGGATGTGAGATGAATAAAACTGTGAGTATTTTCCATAAAAAATTGGGGATAGAAGAATTCAGAAGATAGTATTTACGGGCTACTTGGGTAAGTCCAGATATTTCAGTAGGGTTATGCTATGTTGTTAATTTATTTATTGAGCAATTAAATTATTTAAGAGAAGGGGACAGAGTCGGGAGTTTTGGCTAGTGCTACGATTAACCAATGTTATTTGAAATAAATAAATAAATATATATATATACACACACACGCACACACTAGCGGAATGCCATTGCCTGAAGGCACGGAGAAAACTTTCAATGTATATAATAGCAAAAAGTGGAAAATTTTAAAGTACATAATTACAAAATCGCAAAAATATTGTACCCAGACAAAACAAAATGTAATTTAAAAAAAAAAAAGTCATTATGTCCTTTGTTTATAAGACTATTCACACTGGTCAACAAATAAAAAATAGTCCAACAAGATTCAAATAATCTAACGACACTAAGTCAAATAGTCTAATAGTGAAACAACAACCATGAGTCCAGAGCTTGTTAGGTAAAACTGTGTCAATAACACTATGCCCACTTGGAAACACAAATGAAAATGAAAATGATCCACAACACTTTCAATACATCATAAATATGGTCCACAAATAGCCAACATGGAAACACAAATGAAAATGAAGTCCCCAAGTGATTGACTTTAATAGAAAAATTAATGACAATCGACACATCACGCTATCCAACATCATTATTTTGTCGAGGAAAAAAAGACATTAGACTTTTGAAATATAAAGAATAATCCACATTATTATTTTACAACCATAAAAGGGATAAAGTTCATAAAGACTATTCATTTTAACACTTTCACTTTCCAACTGATTTACCTGATAGTTAGCTGCTCTGCGATTAGTAGTACAATTATAAGGAACCAAGAAGAAAACAACTATTACTAAAGTTGTTCTGCTTTTTATTTATTTATTGAATATCTCTTGCCAAATCTGCCTAAAAATAGGGAGAAGTATATATTGTAACTACCAAGCATTTATAATTTCAGTTCAACAATAATTAAACACAATTATTACAAATAAAATCTACTTTGCGGATTGTTTGAAAAACAAACACCAAAAAACTAAAAAACAAATTGGATAACCTTCAAAATCATAATGCACACTTTAAATAATAATAATAATAATAATAATAATAATAATAATAATAATAATAATAATAATAATAATAATAATAGTAATGCGAATATACTAAAGAAATTAAATACAATATGTAGCATACAAAACAAATCTAGGATGAGAATTTACTAAAGAATTTACCAAGATTTCATTAGGGATAACAAAAACATACAACCCAAAAGACAACTATGTATAAAAAATCACTTACAAATTTTTCTTTTTCATTATCAATAGAAAATGCTTAAAACGGTAAAATTACCAATACCAAAAGAAAATGCACATCACTGTGTCAAAGTACAACAAGCGCAACATACACATAAATTATACTATGGTGTAACCCTCAAACATACTAAGATAAATAAACAATTATCCTATATTCAAGAAAGTTTTCCAGCTAAACACATACCCTTATAATGGAATCCTTAACTGCTCGAGCCAAGCTTCTTCAACGCCATTTATCTACTCCGTTGGCGAAGCTCTGGACGGACAAAATCAGCATCCATTGGAACAAAATGTTAACAGTAGGTGTAAGGCCCTAAACATGTTATTGAATGTTAATTACATGATTTAGTATAATTTATGATTTATAATTTTGGTGACGGGTGTTAAATATGTTAATTATCATATTTAGGGGATGCATACTCATTTGCTATATGTGTTGTTTACATTACATGCAAATTGATCTTGTGATCGGGGATAACATGTTTAGATCATATGATTGGTTATGTGATTAAATGCATCATGAAAATATGTTTCTAATGCATCATTATGCTTATAAAAGTAAACAAGGGGGTTGATGCGAAATTGGTGATGTTAGGTCACCAAATGTGAAAGTTTTGAGATTTTTTTTATAAATTGCTACTCTTCTGTTCGAGCCTAAATTAGGCGTACTAGTGTTATGATTTGGGAAAAACACAAAATATCAAAGTTGTAAATATATGAGTTAAGTTTATAACAGAATAAACGATGCATCAAACGAACTTTTGAATCAGAAGATATTATCTATTTACGTACAGGGGATAAAGTTGCCGTTTAGCTTTAAATGATATTTTGTCTTATATGGTGCCCTATGTCATATTTCGATTGGGTAAGGAGGAGGTGACCTTATGAATATTTTAAACCTCTAATATGACCTCCTCCTTCATCCAAAATCATCAATGAGAAGTTTGGCTTGAGGAGAGAGAACCGAGGAGCTTAGGAAAGGAAAAGAGAGCAGAAGTTGGAGAAAAATCCATAGGAAATTACGAAAATTGGTAGAAATCATCAATTGGTTAAATTGGTAGAAATCATCAATTGGTTGTTGAACTTGAAAGCCTTGGTGGTTATGTATGAATAGATGCAAGTTCAAGCAAAGTTAAACGTGTAAACCCGCAAAATCTCTTTGTTTAGAAACCTTGTGTATTCAAACTTCTATATCTTTTTTTGTAATCACTGTAATTGAGAAATTCTAATTGGAGATTAAAATAGACTCATTTGGGTATATAATATTCGAAAATTATGTTAAAATACGAAGAAATGAATCGTGGGTGATAGTTTAAAATTCAGATATAAAATCTGCCCCAGAAGTGTAAGTGCGCACACTAGGTGTTCAATGTTTTGCTTGACTTAATAAATGAACTCTAAAAATTATGCAAAATCAATTCTATATTATTCAATATGGTTTATATATGTTTCCATGATTTATAACTAAGGGGGACCTTTATAAATGCTTGAAAAATGTAAAGTTATGCTTTGATGGTCTACTCAGACCTATATCTGTTAAAAGTGGCATAAATCATTGAATACTTATTGAAATCAAGAAATTCCAATTGAAAATGTTAGAGAACATATACAAGTATGACATAATCGAAGAGGAGAATAAAATACCTTCTGGTTTGGCTTGGGAGTTGTGTTGAAGGTGAAGTTGTATTATTTTTTCTCCATAAATGATTTGGAAAAGGTTGTAATAAAACGATCATAACTTTGACTAGAGAATTCGTAAATTAATTCCGTAAATTTTATTAAAACCATAATGAAAAGGGTATTATAGAAATGTGAAGTATCATATTGAATTAATTTCTAGTTATGTCAGATTGACCAACTAATGCGATGTGTTACTGAGTTAAATGCGATTTGGTGTATTCAAATACTACTAATAGTAATCTTTTAATTGGTAGTATTAACTTCATTACTCAGGATGGAAGAGAGAGAAGTTCTTCCTTATCTCTAAACCTCTACTTCCATGGGTTTAAATATTCACTTGTTTTGATTTTTATCCTAAGCCTTTCAATGATGTTCCTTTCACACCCTCTTCTATATCTCATACGCATAAAAGTACCTTCATTGAAGACCTTTCAGTTCCACCTACATTTTCTGAAATTCTGGGTAAGAATAATGTTGAACATGATCACTCATCCATGGATTCTCATTGTCTTCCCCCCCCCCCTTTCTTCCCCATTTTTACGGGGTGATTCTATTGCTGTCCGGCTTCATGATGATACCTACCAAGAAGTTCTATATGATTGCAACGCTTCTACAATTATTAGGAGATTTATACTTGCAAAAGGTTAAAAGCCATGGAAGATATCTGATTTAAAAAAGGAGATGTCTAATGTAGGTCAGATCAAGAAGACATGGGCTCTTACACTAATAGGTAAGGGATACTTCAACCTTCATTTTTCATGCCATTGGGAAATGAGTAGAACTTTATCTGTTCGTCATTTCAAATTATCAAGTGGAATTTTCATGCTAATCCCATGGGTCCCTGATTTTAAACCTGAATTGCATGCCATTTCACATGTTAGCATTTGGGTTAGATTTGTAGGGTTGTGTCAAGACTATTGGGATCCCCGTCTTCTCCTACAAATTGCCAGGGGAGTTGGTATCCCTTTGCGTGTAGACAATGCCACCATGGATAGGTCATTTGGTAGCTATGCTAGACTTTTTATTGAAGTGGATGTTTCAATTAAACCTCCTGATCGACTTTTGATTGAAAAAAAAGATGGGTCATTTTTTGTGAATATCGAGTATGAGAATTTTTCCATGTTTTGTTCTTTTTGCAAAACATTTGGCCATAATATAAATGATTAGCTTGTTAACAATGTGTTTGTCAAAACCACGGTTTCTCGTGCCAAGAAAAGTTATAAAAATATTCCCTCTATTTTTGTTGAAAATACGGTCACAAGAGTAGAAGACCAAATTAAAATCTTGGAGTTACAACTTTATTCAAGTACAATAGCTAACAAAAAATCCTGTCAAGGTCAAGATATCCCATCGAGTCAGAAAACAAAGGTTCTTGTTGTTCCAGCTGGCCAAGAGGACGCATCTGGTAACTTGTACGATTCCAGTCTTGCAGATTTATCAGTTGTGGCCGATAAAGATTTAACAAGGGCTTTGGAAAACGTTACACCTAATCGGATTCAGTTTTTAAAAGAAAATGGGATTTATTCCGGTGATGGAAAATCAATCCAGGCCGTTGGAGATCAAAACATCTAATCTGATTTTTAAAAGAAGATATGAACCCCAAAAAATCAGGAACGCTCAGATAATTTAGTTACAAGTCAGGTAAAAAATTTTGAAAACCGATTATTTTTGTTTAGCCCAAGGAAATCGGAAGGTCTGGTTCCTATTAATGAGGACGTTCATAAACGCAAGCCCTTCTCCCACGTGGATAATTATATTTAGAGGAAAGATACGGGTATAAAAAATCAAGTCCTTTCTAGTCCACAGCAAGTTGAAATTTTAAATGGTTCAAAATTGTTCACAGCCACTGCTAATGTGGGTAAGTCAGTTGGGTCTGTAACATGGCCCACTGAATTATATAACAACAGTTTATCCCCAAATCCTGTGCGTTTATTGAAAAAAATGGGATCAAATAAGTCAAATATGTTAGTTTTAAAAAGAAGAAGGACAGTAGTAATTTTCTTCATCTTTTTACAAACTTGGTGTCCGAACCAAAGGATTCAGTTGTAATTCGTCAAAAATCATAAGATTTACTTATTGATTCAGGTGGTACAGGAAAACAAATGGACCAAAATAAGATTCAAAATATTTCATTAGAGGATAATTCGAAAAGTGAAGATTCTTATGGAGATATGCCTCCCCTCGAGGAAATTCCAAATTTGTCTAATATCACAAATGGTTCTTTACAAGGAAAAGATGACCGTGAAATTAATTTATTCATGGAAATTCCTAAATTTGATCTTGGAATGTCAAATGGTTCTGCGAAAGCTCGAGCGTTTATTGAAGAATCGTTTGGCAGAAAATGGGGACACCAAATGCCCAAAACTCCTACTAGAAATTCCTTTGAGTTTTTAGGGAATATGGAAGACTCAAATAATCTTGAGGTAGAAGGAATTATCCAAAAGAAAAAATACATACAGGATTCCTTTTCGATCTTAAGTGCTGCAGAGAAATCGCAATTTAAGGCGCCCTGCTACTCATTATAGATTTCGTTAATTTCTTCAGTTTTCTTTGTTTTAGTGCTTGTAAGTGCCCTAGGAGAGGCTTTTTATCCTCCCACTAAATAATTTTTTTATTTTAAAAAAATACTACAAATATTTAATTGTTAGGTGGGGAAGCGGCTAACACTAGCATGTAAAGGAAATAATTTGGGTATTAATCTTAGTACCAAATTCAAGGTGAGTGACCTGTCCTATGAAATATGGATGCTTATATTTTCATATGGAATTGTGTAGTTAAATACATATGGGGTGATGCTTATAGAGTGATGTGGTATTATGAAACATATGCGTATGATTAAAAATGTTAAATGTTGCTATCTAATGTTATGGACTAAGATGGGACCTCTATGTAATGTTAAGGACATTGGTGAGTCCTACAGTATGCAGCGGCCCCGTTAATCCAACTTAAAGGTTTTTTTTACTCTGGCCTAATTATGAGATTTGGTGTTCCCCATTAACTGGGAGTTAATTGGACTGGCAGGTCCATGCTTGCGAGAGTTTCACAATTCATGTTGGCTTATAACATTTGAAAATAAAATTCATTATTTAAATTGGTTATATGTGTGGTATATGGTCATTCACTAAGCTTGTGTTGCTTACACTCCTATAATGTTATGTTTCAGGTATCCCTATTATTTGGAATTCATTGCCAAGTTAGGACCTTAAATGGGGGAGTGTCGGATATCTAATGTGGGTGAATATCAATAAGCCTTTTCGGGTAAATATTAAATTAAAGAATTTTTATATGTAAAGTTGTTTAGTACCTGCATATTACCTGTTAAGGTAGTTTTGTTTTCATCTAAACATGCATTTGAAAAGAAAAAAAATGTGGTGCTATTTTCAGAAAGAATTAAAGCAAAGTATTCTTTAAGGGAATTTATCTGTAAATTAAAAGATGATTTTAACTTAATTAAGTCGTCCCGCGACAGTTGGTCTTAGCTGGGCACAAACTTCAACATCTCCATTTATTCAATACATTATGAGCTAAAATCCATTAACTATTTCTGATATGAAAACTAACTTGAGAGATATACCTGGGATTTGGAAAGAAAACATTTGAGAGATACACATGGGATTTTGACAAACAAATCTTAGATACAATACCAAAACAAAGAGAAGTAGCAATTATATAGAAATAAAGAGATATAGATGGGATTTTGAAATCTAGCACATCTACTTTGAAACCCCAAAAGCACTATTTTAAAATTTAACACCCCAAACACTACCTCATCAGTTGACCAGCTACTAATCAGATATGTATCCCCCAAAAAAACTCATACTCAGTATAACATTATGACGTTTTCACTTTTATTGTGTTTCCCCCAAAAAACTTACTCCAACAAACAGTGAATGAAGGAAAAATTAAAAAGCATTTAGTTAATCAAAAGTAAATAAAATTCATGATTTTCATAGGAAATGTGTCCAAAATTGTACCGTACTACTCCGTTATACTCGTTGTCTGCGCATGGTGTGAAGAGGGAATCTATCATCTCCACCTTTGGTGATTGTGAACGAACGATGCTCTGTAAAGAGATAGCAGTGGCCACTGCGTAAGACCAACAACATAAAACAGAAAATAAAGAAAATTAAGATAAAAGAGAAAATACAGAAATAAAATATAGATCAAAATCCAAAATAACATTAAGATAAAATAAATCGTTATATAGAACAATAAATACGGAAAAAAAAATTAAGGAAATATTTTAATTTACAGAAGCAATGGAAGGCACATCAGAGTGACCAGGGGAGCCACGTGACACATATGTCCCAAAAATCATAAGTACACATTCTTCGTAACAATACTTAAATTTATTCTCAGTCGATGAACAATGAAAGCTCTATCAACATCATAAGTAATGTTGGGGATTTGATTCCTAACATTAAACTAACGGCTTAACCAATTAATTAAATCAAAACCTAAACTATATTAAAATCGATTGTCAATTAGACATGGAATGATTTTCTATATCAAGATTAATAACATATTGCAAATAGTCCACTCTCCTTTCGCACCAGTTGAACAGTTGACAAATTATTTCAGTGGCATTGTCATAGTTTTCACATCCATTTACTTAACAATTTTAAAACTATTTGTGAAAAATTAGAGGAATAAGGAGAGACACATACCATATAGGTACCTTCCTATTTGTAGCTCCAAATTGCTCAAATTTGTCCAATTAAATATGAAATACAAAATGGTTAGTTGGGGTAACCTGGCAAGTAATTTGTGTGTTAGAAAGGAGGGAACAAAAATATGGCTGTGTTAAGGAGGGGGAACAATCATTATAAAGTATAAGACGCATACACATAATATAGATCATAAACAGGGTACAATACATATATACAGATTAAAATAGACAACCATATGATTAGATTGAATATCGAAAATACTAAAATAAAATAGACTATCAACCTTGATATGTTCAGCTATCAAGAAAATAAAAATAACTAGACCTTAACAAAGTTACAAATACATGTAAAACCGGATCTGAAATGGCTTAAGTGTCAATAATTAGAGTGTCAATAGAAAATTAAAAAGATTTAACTAACACGTTTAAGGTTACAACATATTGATTAATGTATTCTTAAAAAAATTACAGCTAAAAGAAAGCATCTAAAAAAATATTATGTTTGTTAGGAAGGTAGGGAATTTCCTACATACCTGTTAGGTAGACTTAGTCTTTTCCATTCTTAATTATTCTAGATCCCCAACTACGATTGTTAGTATCCAGTAAATAAGAGAATATAAACAAAAATATAAAAAAAATAGCTGAATGTCAATAGAAAGCCGCCTAATTCGTATGCACGTACAAATTACATGTGAAAGACCACAGTAAGATTACCTTTAACAGATGGCATGTCCATAAAAAATGCTGAGAGTCACCACCTAAACACAACACAATAATAAAACTTCACTCAGATTGTGATATATGGTGATCAACAAATAGTTGCAATCCGTAAGCAAAACAGGAAATAAATAATTATCAAATCATGTACTCTAAAAATAAAGAAATAATAGGTTCTTAAGCTGACCTTTTATGAATACCAAACAACGCAATATAAAATGTGAGTCTTTAGAATAAAGCACATTCCTATCATCTCATAACATGATATTATATGGCATGATGCTTTCAAACGTAAAGGCAAATTAAGTACTGAAATATTAGTTTGTTGCCATATGTGTTTGATTTCATGAATATTTGTGTGCCTTTAGGCAAGGGTTTCCACTAGTCATTTAAATATTGTAGACAACTTATCAATATCACATGAAAATTTATGTTAAAAATAAACCTTCGAACAAATGTAAACAAAGTAGAAGTACAAACATTCACAAAAGATAACTTGCAACAATCTCTTCCATTTCCCATATTTATGCCTAAAATCCCATATATAAAATGTCCACCACCTATACAATACCCGAAGTCAGAGTATAATAAAAATCAAAGCTTAAAACAATTTAAATTAAAAAATAAGTTGAAAGAATTAAATTTCAATTAAAAAAAACATATCTTTCTTGATACTATATGTCATGCGGTTGAGAACACAAATATTATGAAAACTTGTATTTGTTTATTTAATAACTTCAACTAAATATATCCAATATATAAAAGCAAACCACAAAGTACATCAATTAAGCACAACATAACACATATTAATTAAGCACAATAAAACACACATCAATTAAGCACAATATATTGAAGAAGACTATACCTAGTAATCGCAAAACTCGTTTAAGAACATAGCATGTGTTTTTTCTCTTGTTCTAGCAAAACTACCATGCAAATACAATATTATAATTAGGTCGCTTTAAACTTGTGAAATCGCTACATAACTACCACGATAGCAGGCATAGTTTTCGCGAGACAATATCATAATTACGTCAATTGGACAAAGAACAATATCTGTTGCCTTGGGGGGTTATTCTAACGACAAATGTTATGAACAGAGTACAATTAAACAAAACAAAATATTATGAACAAATATTGTAACATTAGACTACCTAACATACATATTAGATTTCCAACGTGATCTTCTTCCCCATAAGGGTCTTCACAAAAATCTACATGCCCTCACAAATAAGATATTCTCATTTCCACTAGAGATTCATACGAAACCTAACATATCAAATACATAAAAAAAATTCCAATCCATTAAATTTATCAAATTTAAACGATAATAAGTTAAAATCAATTAGTTAACCTAAAACACTTAATTAATCAAAATGGATTGAATAAGTTGAAAACATAATGAATGAAATGAAATCGGAAAGGATTATTACCGTTAGGGATTCTTTCACGGTGATCGGAGCATTAGCAATTGCCATGGTGGCAAGATGGAAACAATTTTCAGATAAGAACTCGATCTGTTAAAAAAAAGTCATTAAATAAAAAATTTAGGATTTTTTGTTAAATTCTAAATAGAGTTACGACTGGTGTGCTCCTTTTGGATGTTGGCTTCGCCGCTGTTGACAAATGTGCTTCCTCCTTGAGCTCGTGTGGTGGGTTTAGAGAGATATCAATGCAGGTTGGAGAGAGAAATGGGGGTTTAAAGTAGGAGAGATGTGACATTCTAATGGGTGGGTTGTTTAGAAGTAGTAGATGAAACTATGTCCCTTTTTCTTTTCTATTTTGTTCAGTTACGAAGGTATCCATTATATTTGAATTAAAGTAAAAACTTTAGGTGTACAATTAAGGGGAAAATAAATTTTAGTGGGTAAAATTGTAATTATAGTTAGAGTATAAAATGAGGTGTGGTGAGATATATAATATTATTGTGTACATATTGATCTCACCCTCCATCTAGTGCATTGTTGGCAACATCCTCATCCCTCATTAAGTTATCATCTTATGGAATAGTGCCAACACCATTACTCCTTATTATATAGATATATATATACATGAGTAAATAAAGCATAAAATAAATAAAATAAATAAAGCATGCGACACAAGCTTAAGGAAAAATCCCCAAATCATTCAACTGCGTGTGTGCGTGTGTCAAACCATAAAATAAATAAAGCATGCGACACAAGCTTCAGGAAAAATCCCCGAAGGGGAAAAACCTTTTATTTCACTATAATTTTGTAAGAAAATGGCTTACACGAATTACAATGAAATAAGGTGACATACAAAATACCCGCAGGTGTCGGTTCTGATGTCTCGGCTGGAACTTTCCCTTTCCAGGAGGGAAGCAGTGAAGAAGAGAAACGACTTCTCCAAAAGATGTGAACTTTTTAAGGACTCCCTCCACAATAGTATGCAGATCTCCAGTTGTAGAGTTCTCCCCACAAAGATAAACAGTAGCAATGTGTGTTCTTCAACAAAAAAATAATTCACTAAAGCATATGGGAGTTTTGTGAATTGAAAACAAAGAGGGATTAAACACTAAAAGATGAAGCCAAAAAAATTTTGCGATTTCGCAGTTTTCTGTCTGTCAAAAACTGTGGACTTCTTAATGAAAACAGACTCATTTAATGAGTATTTATATAAAAACGCACTGCCTCGAAATTCGAGCTCATTCGAACGACATGCTATGTAGTTTGAACGATAATTGCAGGTCATTCGAATGACCTATCAAGCGGGATTCCACGCAATCCTGTAGAAAATTTCGATACGAATGCATGGCCGCCAATTTCGTATCATTATGATTTTTTATGAATTAGTTATGATTTTTCTACAAAAAGGAGTCCGAAAACAAAATCTTTAGAAAAATATTTTGTAAAAAATATCCCAAAAGCTCTAAGTGAAAAGTTAAGGTATTTAAAACATAACCTTACCAAAGTAAACTCCGCGGAGTCTTTAATGATGAAGAACTTGAGTAATTCGGATCCGTCTTTGATGTAGATGTCTCTTGAATGCTCTTCGACGGTGTAGCGGTATATGACGTAATAAATTGATAACGAACCTATGAAAATATGTCCTTACAAATCTCCCACTATGTCTATGCCGGTACATACATAAAAAATCCGAATTATCAAATACCAAATTGCCTATACAAATCTACCCTCCCATGCATAAATTTGCAAGACTTCAAAACTGTTCTTCAATCATCTTCATCAAATCTCAAAGCTTTTCTCATCAGGGTGTGCAACATCATAATCTTCAGTCTTTGTACCTACACACATGAGATAAAGAAAAACCTTCATGACGCATCGAGTTTGAAATGATATAAGAATAAAGCATTAATAAATCAAATCTCCCCCATAATGCAAAAACTCCCCCAAAACATGATAATTCTTTCTCCCCCTTTTTATGATGTCCCCAAATAGACAGATAAGAAGAAACAATCAAAACATGCAGTGTCACGATAGAAATGCATAGCAAATAAGAATCAAGCTACGCGCATGAAAAGTAGTATCTCACAAATTTCACAAACTATTTTTGAATTTTTTAATTTTTCATACAAAAATAAGATACCACTTTGAAAAATATGATACAAAAATCACACCATGCATTTAAACTCAAACAACCAAGTCATGGAAACGAAATGAATGGGTGTGAACACATTCGATAGGTAAATTAACTCAATCAATTATATGTGCACGATGAATACGTGTACCCCTAACGAATGAACATCAAAAGAATCCTTAGGTGTAAAAATTTGTTGAATTTAGATGACATCGTCTTATGCAAATTAACAAATCAAAGTCAAATCATTTCCACACCAATAACGTCCAAAACTATTTAGTGCTTTTTCAAGATTTTCAAGGACGTGAAAACCCATTTAAAATCTCCAACCAAACACCCTCATATATATTTTTCTTTTAGAGGTTAATAAACTAAATTCTCAAACTTTGGAGAATTGGTGCAAAAACCTAAATGGCCCATAATTTGGCATGAATTTATTTTTATTGCCTTTAAATTTTTTCGAGCTCTTTTAAACCTCTTTGGACCCCGGATAATAATCCTCCATTTTTTAGGGCCAATTTAACGGTGGCTTAGTATTCACCAAGGCAAAATGAACCTTTCGTAAGCCTTCCCCGTTTTCAAACAAAACATACAAACTCACAAAACGGTTTTTATATGCACAATTTCCTTATCAAATTTTATCGCGCTTGGTTCATTTTAAGGACAGGTTTGAAGTGAAAACACCTAACCAACATGTGATAAGACAAGCACAATAATCAAACAAATCCGTGCATGTGTGCAATAAAGGAAACATGAGTCAAACATGTAGGAATAAACACTAAATTACATCTTAATGACTCCAAACATTATAAAGCACAAGGATGAATTGACCTATTATCTCAAAACACTATCAAATAGTGACATGAAAAATGGAATGATGTTATGAGTTGGTCATTATAAGTGTTTATCCATAAAAGGTGCAAACAAAATAAAAATAAAAATCTTTTTGTATTTTTCAAAATTTTTCAAAACAAAAAAAAATATAAAAAAGTACATGTCAACACACGAGCAAATATATATCATGAAATCACAACTAGTGTATGACAAACATGCGAACACAATCATCTATATGATATGGCAAGAGAAGAATCATGTGCAAGCAAACGAGAATCAACTTGTCTAAAATCTAGCGTATATAAAGGTGATTTCCTAACCCAAATAGGTGTGAAACGTCGTGTAGAGGATTTGGGAACCATGGAAACACTAGACATAAACTTCCTAGGACATTTTTCAAGATCAAAACAAAAGCGTCTAAGGTGACCTTTCCTACCACAATATGAACATGTGTAAACGGGTGGAACGACACCTATGGGTTGATCTTTTCTAATATCCTTGGAATTAATTGACCCTCTAAAATAAATAATGGTTTTGGCTTTAGCATTAGAAGCATGAGAACACGATGAGCCATTACCATCACTATCAAACCTACTTGAGTCTATCAAATCATTTTTTAATTTCAAAATTTTTGACTCAAGCAAAGAACTAGACTCTTCTAAATTAAGGGACGCCTTTTTCAAGTTTTCAATAATTCCAAAAATCGTATCTCTCTCTCCCTTAATTAAAGCAAACTTTTCCCTAAGAGTCTCTTCACGTGCCACAAACTCACTGACTAAAATATTTTTATCATATTTGACACAAACACAAACCATCAAATTTTTAAGGTCCTCCAATTCCTTTTCTAGAAAAAAGACCTTCTCATCACTCTCCTTCTTGGACAATTTTAAAGCAAAAAAGTCATGGTCCAAGGAAACAAATTTTTCACGATAAAAATCTCTTTGATTTTGAACCGTTTGCAAAAGATCCATTGCGGATTTAAAACGAGAATTTTCTTTTTCCAAAACTTCATTTCTTTTGCAAATATTCAAATTCAAAAGTTTTAAATTTTCAGCATGGTCGTGATTTTTTTCAAAAATAGTCTCCTCATTAAATGGGCGTTCCATTAAAAAATTGCGATTTTTGCACAAAATTGATTTTAAAAAAAATTAATATCACACAAATTTTGTGGAAATTAGGAATACGCAATAAATTAGCGCAACCCGCTCTTATACCAATTTGAGAGAGTGCGACTGTGTGATAATTGATTAAAATAAATTTATTTGCAAGTTTCCAATTCAGCACACTTATTTAATTAGGGTTTATTTTTAAACCAAAATAAATCAGCCCTAAATCAATCAACTGCGTGTGTGCGTGTGTCAAACCATAAAATAAATAAGGCATGCGACACAAGCTTAAGGAAAAAACCCCGAAGGGGCAAAACCTTTTATTTCACTATAATTTTGTAAGAAAACGGCTTACACGGGTTAGAATGAAATAAGGTGACATACGAAATACCCGCAGGTGCCGGTTCCGATGTCTCGACTGGAACTTTCCCTTTCCAGGAGGGCAGCAGTGAAGAAGAGAAGTGTCTTCTCCACAAGATGTGAACTTTATAAGGAATCCCTCCACAATAGCACGCAGCTCTCCGGTTGTAGAGTTCTCCCCACAAAGATAAACAGTAGAAGGGTGTGTTCTTCAACAACAAAAAAATTCACTAAAGCATATGGGAGTTTTGTAAATTGAAAACAAAGAGGGATTAAACACTAAAAGAAGAAGCCAAAAGGATTCTACAGTTTAGCAGTTTTCTGTCTGTAAAAAACAGTGGACTTCTTAATTAAAACGGACTCATTTAATGAGTATTTATATAGAAATGCACCGCCTCGAAATTCGAGCTCGTTCGAACGACATGCTATGTCGTTTGAACGACAATTGAAGGTCTTTAGAATGACCTATCAAGCGAGATTCCACGCGGGCCTGTAGAAAATTTTGATATGAACGCGTGGACACCAGTTTCGTATCATTCTGATTTTTTATGAATTAGCTATGATTTTTCTACGAAATCGAGTCCGAAAACAAAATCTTTAGAGAAATATTTTGTAACAAATATCCCAAAAGCTCTAAGTGAAAAGTTAAGGTATTTAAAACATAACCATACCATAGTAAACTTCGCAGAGTCTTGAATGATGACGAACTTGAGTAATTCGGATCCGTCTTTGATGTAGATGTCTCTTGAATGCTCTTCGACGGTGTAGCGGTATATGACATAATAAATTGATAACGGATCTATAAAAATATGTCCTTAGAACTTATGTATGTCATAAGATTCAACCATGACATCAAAAAATGAATTATTTATGTATTTTCTCTTTTACCCCTTAAAAATTTGAGTTCCCCCACTTTTTCATCTCACTAATTGATTCTCTCTCCTTCACTTTTATTCAAACACAAGGTTATTTTGGTAAACACATCACAAAATCCACACTTTCTCACTGCAGACATTCATATACACACACCAAAACTCATTTTAGTCCCCCAACAAAAACCCTCTCCCTCTCTCTCAGCAATAACCCATATGACCTCTTTTCTCCCCGCCTCGCCCCACCCCTTACCTTCTCTTTTCTCCCCGCTACCAGCCTCAGTTTTTTTTCTCCCTCTCTTTTAGATTGTGCAATTTTTGTGTGGGTTTTGCAATTTTGTTGGTGTGATTTTGTAATTTGGTAATGCTTGATTTATTACAGTTAGACCTGGTTAATTAGGGTCTTATTAATGGGTTTTGTTCTAACCATCCACGTATACTTTAAATTTTCAAATATATGTATTTGATTTTATTTTGGGAGGGGGTTGAAAATTAGGGTTTTATGATTTTATTGTTCATTATTATTCTTTAGTGTTCTTTTTATAGTTCTGAAGAAGAAGAAGAAGAAAAAGAAGAAGAAGAAGAAGAAGAAGAAGAAGAAGAAGTAATATGCATCTTTTGGGGTTTTATGAAGTGCATTTGAGTTTTTACCCTTTTCATTATAATCACCATTTGTACTTTTTTATCATATTGACATCTAACCAATAGTTATTGTTTTGGATTGCAGATAAACTCTACTAAAATGGATCGGTTCCACTGATCTCTTAATTTTGGATTTCTTCACAATGCTAGTTCTGTTGGACTGGTGTTTCTTATGTGATTTTAAGATAGTATTTTCTTCTGAAATTTAATATTGATTTAATGATTTTCTTTATATTATATTATATAGTTATTTTGGGTTAAGTCCTGCCTGATTTAGATTAAATGGGAACTGATCCCATGATTTTTTTTCTTTGGTCATTAGTCCCATAACTGAGTAACTCCATTAGTTTTACATCTTGTTGCTCTTATGATTTTTCACCTGCTAACCATTCTTAACAGGTGGAACTAAACCCCAAGAGTCTATATATTATATTGATGTATGAGTTAATTATGGTTTCATTTTTGGGTGTTTTGGTGTTTTTGTTTTGGTACTATCTCTTTTCCATTTCATTTTGGTACATTCAATTTACCTGTGTTTTAAGGTATGTTGTATTTTTTGTCTTAGCTTTAGATCCTTTTGCATATAACAAGAACATTAATCGTGTAGGAATGTGATCAAAATTTCAATGCTCGCACAAAAGATTTCTTGAAATTTCTTAACATATTGTCTCGATTGTACGATTTGTGACATATAATGGTGGTGTTGCATGCGATATTTGTGTGAAAAAAAGGTACCTTAACCATGAAATTACTCGATTACTTGATAGTTTATTCTTATCACTATTTTATAAGTATTTTATCATGAAATTTTTAGATCTAACATTTCATTTTATTTACGTCCTTAGATCATGGAATTGTCCCTCATATCCCTTCACATGTGCTTTAAAACATGGTGGTACTCTCGCTCTCTCAATAGATTTTTATCTATCCTAAAGCTGGGTCTAAAACTATTTGATATGAGATGTATGGGTGCAATTGATATCTTTATCTTTATGTCTTTATTTGTTTACGATTTATGGCTTTTCTTTCCTATATAACTAGATTTATGAATGTTCTTTACCTTCGGTTATGCCGTTATATTTGTTTAATTAATATTTAAATTGTGTTTTATGTTGCAAGTTTTAACTGTTGGTTAATTTGTGCATTGAACAGTATGTGGTGTGTTACTTAATGTCCGATTCATTCAGAATAGTACTAGTTTAATCGGGAGTTTTCCTCTGTCATTGATTGATCCTCATGTACAATAGTGTATTACATAATTTTAGCATTAGTTCATTAGATACACAATGGATTTATAGGTTTAGTTGAAGGCATGAATTGTATTTTGCACCATATCCTACCAGTGTCATTGGTATAGGATTAGATACCATTGGTTTTATGTGTAATTTGGTTTTGCACTTACTATTTGGGATTTATATTTATTTTATCGATTTGAGATTATTTTTAACCCCCACCCTCCAAAGTTTAAGGCTTTATTTTCTAAAATTACATACAATACAGAACAATGATGCTCTAAAACCTCCTCTTCTGTTAGTTTGACAGTGTTATCATCTTCTGTTAGTTTGACAGTGTTATCATCTTCTATTAGTTTGACAGTGGTTATATGAAGGTGATTCAAATACTCAATTGTTCCACTCCTTCATAAAATACAGGTATTCTAGACTAATTATTCATAGAATTAAAAAAAGAGATGGCAATTGGACAGATGATATTGATGCTATTAAGGGAGAATTTATTGAATACTTCCAAAATATTTTTAAATCTGATAGTAATAATGTGGATAAAGGTATTCTTGATTATGTTACTTCCTTTATTTCCTCTCATCAATCTTGTAGCTTGGAAGTCAATCTAAATGAACACGAAGTTTGGCAAACATTCCTTAATTTGAATCCTAACAGTAGTGCTGGTCGAGATGGATTTCATGGTTTATTTTATGATAAATTTTGGGATATAATCAAATAAGATCTCACAAAAATAGTGCTATATTTTTTGTCTAAAGGAACCCTTCCTACTAGCTGGACTAGCACTAACATTATCTTTATTCCAAAAGTCCAATCTCCTAATCATGTTCACACTTTAAGCCTATAAGTTTATGCAACTTCTTCTTCAAAAGCATCACCAAAATTCTTGCATCTAGACTATCTCCTATCCTTAGTGACATTATTTGACCATCTCAAGCAAGTTTCATCAAAGGTAGGCAAATTTCCTAAAATATTATTTTAGCTAAGGAGCTGTTGTCTTTAATTGGTAGAAAATCCCATGGTGATAATTGTGACAACCCGCACTCCGAAATAAGGGGTGGCCAGCCCGATACTCCGACATATACTGTAATCATGGATGGCAATCATTCTCAGCACCACAAATATAGTAAGAGTAACCGAGAAAACCACCCAATAATTCAGAAAACGGGTTGTCAAAACAATTTATGTAATTTAAAAGTTAAGTTAAGAAAAATAATTTAAACAACCCATTTTAGAACAATAGTGGAATTCAAAGAAACATAATTAACATACGACTAAAACCACCATATACAAAGAGAAGAACCGAATATGCTGTCGGTTCACAGCTACACAAAAGTAATCACAACAGTTAGATGTTATGTTTTACATTCATTATACAATTACAAGATTGGGCCACTCGCCCGAGTGACAGACCCTATCATGACTAGATATCAAAAGAATGACGGCGTCTAACAAAACATCTTGTAATATCCGCAATTTCATACAGCTCCTTAAAAGCAAAAGGGTAGTAATATCAACACGGGCGTCCTTGCGGAGGAGCACCTGGGCGGATACAATAACAAGCACAACATAGAGGAAAAAGAACGGGTCAGGACCCGATTTATATATAGTTCCCAGATGAACAAAAAGCATGCTAGATATGAATAGCAAAACATGGGTATAGAAATCATCACTCTAACAACCTAAGCATGAATCATAAGAAAACAAGTGAAAATGACATGATTAAAAGAGACTATGCATGAAGATGAAATTATGCAAAATTAAATTTATAACTAAATTAAAAGCTTGTATTCCCCAAATTCCACTTTAATCCAGTTTCAGTTCCTTAACAGGAATATACTAACATTATCTTCTTATTTCGTTCCAATTCCCATTCCTTAGTAGGAATGTAATAGTCATAATAACATTTAGTGGAATTATACAACCCTGAAGTCCCACTTGAGTTTTAGAAAAGCTATATTCTTATGCATATAATGATTCTAAGACCGCCCCTCCGTGTTTCCCCACTGGGCGCGCCCCTAAATGACTATCATCTTCCAGGGGCCCATCAAACAAGGCATCCTGGGTACCTAACGCACGTCGGGAAGTGGCCATATGCTTGCGAGTGAGTCATAACCACACCCGGAATTACTTCACTAGTGCAGAAAAATACATATAATAACCCGCATATGGCCGAGGACTATAGTCTCCCTGCATTCACTAGTCAAGGAACATCACCTCATGCGCGAGCTTCCCTTATGATAGCATTTAGAGAGGTGTGTTTAAGTAAATTAATATTTACTATAAAAACCATACTTTTCATTTTCATTTACATTTACATTTTTCATTTGTTTGAAACCATTATCATAGGATAGTTCATTACTCATCCTAGGTTATGCCTCGAATAAATCTCCAAGGGATCATATTCACTTCCCAAACATAAGGTTTAATATATCTCAATTTAAGCCCCTAAAGTCTCCAAGTATGGGCCTACAATTCCCATCCATTTTTATTAGGATGCACAAAGAAAAGTGATGCCTTAACATAACTAGGACAATCCCTCCCCCGGACTTAACCCCAAGTGAAATCCATTCAACACTAGGGTGACAACCAACTCAACTAGGACTCTAAAAGCCAAGGTTTACTTCATTCAAGAAGAGTCCTAAGTTCCTAGAGGAAGAAAAGGATAAAAAATAAAAGTAGGAAATTGGTTAAGAAAACAGGGGACCGATCGACCGATCCCAAGACCGCGGTCGACCGCGTCTCAAAGTTTAGCTTTTGAAAGAAAGCAGAAAGTTCATTTCGGATGGACCGGTCGACCTGTGGTAGAATCGCGGTCGACCGCACCCTTATTTCATGCCTTTGAAAGAAAGCAGTGTGCCCTCCTCCGAAGGCCCGGTCGACCGGTCTGAGAAACGCGGTCGACCGGCCATTGCAGACCTAGACCCCTTTCTCCTAATATCTTCTAAACCCAAAATCAATAACCAACCCAAAATCATCCAACTACATTTAATGATACCAAAAGATCATAAATGCTCCCAACAACATTTTTCTACCTCAATCAACAATCTATCTCTACCAAAGATGTTGATACCCATAAATCCAACCAAAAACCACAATTATACAACATCAAAACTATACATATCTACCCATACTAATTATTCATCTTAAACCATATAATAGCAAGTAGAAAACTTGCCTTGGGGCTTCAATTTCAGACTTGGTTGAGGAAGAATGCAAGATCAAACCACCAATCCTCAAGATTTCTCTCTTTCTCCAATCTTCCACTCTCACTCTCTCTCACTCTAGGGCTAGAAAACTTAGGGCAAATAAGAGTAAATCAAAGACTTGGGGAAAGACTAAACGTGGCTTAAGATTAAAAGTCTCCAACCTTTAAGTAATAATACCGCAATAGTTAAGTTCTAATACGCAATATGCCAAAACCAGTCAAAAGTGCCCAAAATCTCAAAATACAATATGGCACACATTTCGACTGTCTGGCACCTCCCAGAACTAACTACACCCTCCAAATTATCATTTGGAGATTTTATAAGCGATTTCAAGTTCCGGTTCCATTTTAATTCAAATTGCCATTTTAATTTACATGACAAAATAGAACACCACGTGGTAACAACTATTTACACACATGGTATCATGCAACTTATTAGTAAATATTAACTTATTTCATCAAATTAATACTTACCCACATGGAGCATTTTATATATGCAACTACTCAACATAGTAAATAAATATAAAATGGGGTCCAAAAGCGAGGGTTGTTACATACTCCCCCCCTTATGAGGGAATTTTGCCCCCAAAATTCAAGCGTACCTTGGATAAAAAGATGCGGATACTTTTCCCGCATATCATCCTCACGCTCCATTGTACTCAAACCAAGGGCACCACACGAGATCTCAATCTACGTTCCCCATGCTCCAAAATGGCCACCGGTTGCTCTTCATAAGAAATATCGGGTTGTAACTCTATATCCTCGAAAGGAATGTGCCAAAGGGCACCGTCATACCTCTTATACTTCTTGAAAGAGGAGATGTGGAAAACATTGTGAATCTGTTGCAACGGTTCCGATAGGGCAATTTGATATGCCACAGGGCCTACTTTAGCAAGTACAGGAAAAGGCCCAACGAAATGTGGTGCAAGCTTCCCCTTATTTCCGAAACGCTTAACGCCTTTCATTGGTGACACCCGTACCAACACTTGGTCTCCAAATTCTAACTCCACATGCCTTCTACCCGCATCGGTATATCTCTTTTGTCTGTCTTGGGCTATCCGAATACGGTCTCGAATAAGCTCGATCTTTGAAGAAGTATCCCGAATCATTTCAGGTCCGAGAAACTTGTTATCTCCCACTTCTAACCAACACGTGGGGGATCTGCAAGGCCTACCATACAAGGCTTCATAGGGCTCCGTCCCAATAGTGAACTGGTATGAGTTATTTTAAGCAAATTCAACCAAAGGGAGATATTGTTCCCAACTACCCTTGAAATCAAGCATGCACATACGAAGCATATCCTCCAACATTTGGTTAACCCTTTCGGTCTGGCCATCTGTTTGAGGATGATAAGAAGTACTTAACTTCAATTCGGTTCCCATGGCCTCTTGAAAACTTTGCCAAAAGTGGGAAACAAAGATCTTGTCTCTGTCGGAAACAATATTCAAGGGCACCCCATGCAATCTAACAATCTCTTCAATGAACAACCGAGCGTAACGAGCGGTATTATAATCAGTACGGAGGGGAAGGAAATACGCCGACTTTATCCAGCGATCCACGATAACCCAAATAGAATCGTGACCCTTTTGTGACGTTGGCAAACCGGTGATAAAATCCATTGAGATGCTCTCCCATTTCCAAACAGGAATTTCCAACAGTTGCAACAAACCTGCCGGTAGCTGATGATCAACCTTAACTAACTGACAAGTAGTGCATCGAGATACAAACTCCGAAATATCTCGTTTCATACCCGACCACCAATATTGACGACGCATATCTTGATACATTTTATCATTTCCCGGATGTACCGAAAATTTAGAGCCGTGAGATTCCGCCATCACAGCCCGTCGCAAATCTCCATCCTTCGGAACAATAAGCCTTCAATAAAGCGCAATCCCCCCTCAGAGCTTACCGAGTAGGACTCCGCTCCCCCAGTCAATAACTGGCGAATGTGGTCTTGACATTCTTTATCTCTACCTTGGGCTTCCACAACCCTTGCCACAATCGTCGGAGTAACGGTCATCACGGACATAAACGCCCTAGCAACCGCATCCTCATGATTGAGTTCCTTCCATTTAGCTTTCCACACCTCAGCTAACTCTCCCTCGGGTTTCCTACTCAGGGCATCTGCCACTACGTTCGCCTTGCCCGGATGATAATGAATATCAAATTGGTAATCTTTCACGAACTCCAACCATCTTCCCTGCCGCATATTCAAATCTTTCTGAGAAAATAAATATTGCAACGACTTATGGTCCGTGAAAAGACTAAACTTCTCCCCAAGAAGATAGTGCCTCCAAATCCTTAAGGCAAAGACAACGGCGGCTAATTTCAAGTCATGCACCGGGTAATTTCTTTCATGAGGCTTGAGTTTTCTAGAAGCATATGCAATAGCTTGTCGCTCCTGTTGAAGTACACCTCCCAAACCCTGTAGAGATGCATCGGTGAAGACTAAATATTCCAACCCTGGCTTGGGTAAAGCGAGGACTGGAGCCGAAGTCAATCTATCTTTAAGCTCATCTAACGCAGCTTGACAGGCGTCATCCCACACAAATCTAACCCCTTTCCGGGTCAAATTTATCAAAGGACTAGCAATCTTAGAAAATCCCTTAATAAATCGGCGGCAATAGCCCGCCAAACCCAGAAAACTTCGTATCTCGGTAGGCGTCGTGGGCTGACCCCATTCCCTCACCGCAACAACTTTACTTGGGTCCACCTATATACCTTGCGAAGAAACAACGTGACCCAAAAATTGCACTTCCCGCAACCAAAAACCACACTTCTCAAACTTAGCATACAATTGGTGATCCCTCAACCTTTGCAGGACCAACCCCAAATGAGTAGCATGGTCATCTTCCATTTGAGAATACACAAGGATGTCATCAATAAACACAATGAAAAATTGGTCCAGGAAGTCCCGAAACACTCTATTCATAAGATCCATGAATACCGCAGGGGCATTGGTTAGCCCAAAAGGCATAACCAAAAACTCATAAGACCCGTACCTTGTCAGAAAAGCAATTTTGGATACATCTTGCTCCTGTATCCTCAACTAGTGATACCCCGTTCTCAAATCTATCTTAGAGAAGTAGGTCGCTCCCCTGAGTTGATCAAACAAGTCATCTATGCGAGGCAAAGGGTATTTGTTCCGGATGGTGACCTTATTCAACTCTCTATAGTCAACACACAATCGGAGAGAACCATCTCTTTTCTTTACGAATAACACAGGAGCACCCCACGGCGATGTGCTACGCCTGATAAACCCCTGTTCCAACAACTGCTGAATCTGATCTCTTAGCTCCCTCATTTCCACAGGAGCCATACGATAAGGAGTTCGCGCAATCGGTCGAGTTCCCGACGCTAAGTCTATCACAAATTCAATCTCTCTGCTAGGAGGCAAACCCGGTATCTCCCGAAAAACGTCCTCAAAATCTCGAGCAACAGGAATAGAATCTAAGGAAACAACTACATCCCGATAATTCTCTTCCGTAATACAATATAAATAAGTACCAGAATCTCCCTCTAAACGAGGCATAACCACCAGGAACATATCTTGTCCCGGAACGGCAAAGACTATACTCTTCCCGTAATAATTAACTATAGCATGATACTTAACAAGCCAATCCATGCCCAAAATAACATCATACCCGATCATATCTAGGACGAGTAAGTCGGCCTCAAAACACAAATTACCAAGAGTGATCCCTACGCGTTTACAAACAAAGAAAATAAGGGAACCGTCACCCATAGAGGACTCCACACTAGAAAAGGTACTTTCCGCAGATTTTATCAACTCTGTGGACTGCGCAAAACTTCTGGAAATAAAAGAATGCGTTGCACCCGTATCAAACAGAACGCGACCCATGTGTCCCTGAATAAGGAACTTACCCTCTATAGCTGGCGGCGCTGTCTGAATAGGAGGAAGCATAACATCCTGAATGTGGTAGACTCTCCCATACTGTAGTTGGCCCTACTGCAGAGGGACAACTGGATTCGGTGCTTGTGGAGGGAACTGCACATAAGGCTGCTGAGGAACTCGTGGAGGTTGTCCCCCAATCACCTGAGGACAATCTCTCTTAAAATGACCAGCTTCTCCACATTGGAAACATTTCCCCACCATATTCTCCTGACCTCGACCTCTGTTATTTCTGAACTGCCCAATACCTTGGCTCGGTTGGCCCCTACCTCCCTGGCCATCTCGACCCGCTTGCTGTGGTACGGCACCCTGACCTTGCCTGTTAGCATTGCCACTAACATTAAACCCTCCAGAGCGTTGCCTTTTCGACCCATCCCCTTGCTGGGAATCCCTATCTCGTTGCTTATTACCCGCTGGTTGGGACGAAGGGAAGGCTCCTCCTCCATTCCCACTCACCCCGGGCTTCCCTACTTGCCCAACTCCTGAAGCTTTCTTGCTATTCTGAATAAACAACCGATGCTCCTGACAATGAAGCAATGCAGCATTCATCACTTCACCAAAAGTTTATAAAGCCGGATTACCCAACAAATGCTGCCGGATTCTCCAGTTTAGACCTCCCATGAATTTTGAGACTTTCCTTTCTTCCGGGGTTACCTCTTCCGGCACAAAAATATCTAGCCGGGTAAACTCCTCCTCATATTCGGCAACCGATCATTCTCCCTGAACTAGATCTTGAAGTTTCCTCCTAATCTCCCTCTGAATCGCGGGAGGAAAATATTTCCGGTCGTACAAGACCCAGAAATCAGTAATGGACATAGTATCCCTCTGTCCTGGCATAGTCATCGACTCCCACGATTATAACGCTGCCCCAACCAACTTGAAAGTAGCAAGGACTTTCTTCTTTTCCTCACTACAATCCACCATTCGCAAATGGCGTTGCATATCCTTCTTCCATTGATTTGCTCGAACAACATCAGAACCTCCATCAAACTCTGGGGGATGGCCCTTTAAAAAGGACTCCCTTACTTTTTCCCACGGAGAGGGTCCCGTAGGTGCTTGAGCATCCTGTGCCCGTTGTTGAGCTGTTGGCATCTGTTGAGTTACTGCGGTCATGGCGGCATTAACTGCATGAGCCACGATATTGGCTACGTCCGCAGCATTAAAAGTTCCTTGGGGCGGTGGAGGACCAACATCCTCTTCTACAACTCTATTGCGTCTCGCAGGGTGACCTCTTTTAGGTGGCATCTGAGATGAAGGGACAATAGTATTAGAATACAATTCACAACAATCTATTTCACAGAAGATCGCAATTATAAGCAGCAAAGCAATCTTATCATTAGGCTCTATATCAAAGAACGCTACGGTAGATCATGACAAGTCCACATAGATCCTAGTACTCTAGAACCCAGTGCTCTGATACCATATGTGACAACCCGCACTCCGAAATAAGGGGTGGCCAGCCCGATACTCCGACATATACGGTAATCATGGACGGCAATCATTCTCAGCACCACAAATATAGTAAGAGTAACCGAGAAAACCACCCAATAATTCAGAAAACGGGTTGTCAAAAAAATTTATGTAATTTAAAAGTTAAGTTAAGAAAAACAATTTAAACAACCCATTTTAGAACAATAGTGGAATTCAAAGAAACATAATTAACATACGACTAAAACCACTATATACAAAGAGAAGAACCGAATATGCTGTCGGTTCACAGCTACACAAAAGTAATCACAACAGTTAGATGTTATGTTTTACATTCATTATACAATTACAAGATTGGGCCACTCACCCGAGTGACAGACCCGATCATGACTAGATATCAAAATAATGACGGCGTCTAACAAAACATCCTGTAATATCCGCAATTTCATACAGCTCCTTAAAAGCAAAAGGGTAGTAATATCAACACGGGTGTCCTTGCGGAGGAGCACCTGGGCGGATACAATAACAAGCACAACTTAGAGGAAAAATAACGGGTCAGGACCCGATTTATATATAGTTCCCAGATGAACAAAAAGCATGCTAGATATGAATAGCAAAACATGGGTATAGAAATCATCACTCTAACAACCTAAGCATGAATCATAAGAAAACAAGTGAAAATGACATGATTAAAAGAGACTATGCATGAAGATGAAATTATGCAAAATTAAATTTAAAACTAAATTAAAAGCTTGTATTCCCCAAATTCCACTTTAATCCAGTTTCAGTTCCTTAACAGGAATATAGTAACATTATCTTCTTATTTCGTTCCAATTCCCATTCCTTAGTAGGAATGTAATTGTCATAATAACATTTAGTGGAATTATACAACCCTGAAGTCCCACTTGAGTTTTAGAAAAGCTATATTCTTATGCATATAACGATTCTAAGACCGCCCCTCCGAGTTTCCCCACTGGGCGCGCCCCTAAATGACTATCATCTTCCAGGGGCCCATCAAACAAGGCAGCCTGGGTACCTAACGCACGTCGGGAAATGGCCATATGCCTGCGAGTGAGTCGTAACCACACCTAGAATTACTTCACTAGCGCAGAAAAATACATATAATAAACCCGCATATGGCCGAGGACTATAGTCTCCCTGCATTCACTAGTCAAGGAACATCACCTCATGCGCGAGCTTCCCTTATGATAGCATTTAGAGAGGTGTGTTTAAGTAAATAAACATTTACTATAAAAACCATACTTTTCATTTTCATTTACATTTACATGTTTCATTTGTTTGAAACCGTTATCATAGGATAGTTCATTACTCATCCTAGGTTATGCCTCGAATAAATCTCCAAGGGATCATATTCACTTCCCAAACATAAGGTTTTATATATCTCAATTTAAGCCCCTAAAGTCTCCAAGTATGGGCCTAAAATTCCCATCCATTTTTATTAGGATGCACAAAGAAAAGTGATGCCTTAACATCACTAGGACAATCCCTCCCCCGGACTTAACCCCAAGTGAAATCCATTCAACACTAGTGTGACAACCAACTCAACTAGGACTCTAAAAGCCAAGGTTTACTTCATTCAAGAAGAGTCCTAAGTTCCTAGAGGATGAAAAGGATAAAAAATAAAAGTAGGAAATTGGTTGAGAAAACAGGGGACCGGTCGAGCGATCCCAAGACCGCGGTCGACCGCGTCTCAAAGTTTAGCTTTTGAAAGAAAGCAGAAAGTTCATTTCAGATGGATCGGTCGACCTGTGGTAGAACCGCGGTCGACCGAGCCCTTATTTCATTCCTTTGAAAGAAAGCAGTGTGCCCTCCTCCGAAGGCCCGGTCGACCGGTCTGAGATACGCGGTCAACCGGCCATTGCAGACCTAGGCCCATTTCTCCTAATATCTTCTAAACCCAAAATCAATAACAAACCCAAAATCATCCAACTACATTTAATGATACCAAAAGATCATAAATGCTCCCAACAACAATTTTCTACCTCAATCAACAATCTATCTCTACCAAAGATGTTGATACCCATAAATCCAACCAAAAACCACAATTATACAACATCAAAACTATACATATCTACCCATACTAATTATTCATCTTAAACCACATAATAGCAAGTAGAAAACTTGCCTTGGGGCTTCAATTTCAGACTTGGTTGAGGAAGAATGCAAGATCAAACCACTAATCCTCAAGATTTCTCTCTTTCTCCAATCTTCCACTCTCACTCTCTCCCACTCTAGGGCTAGAACACTTAGGGAAAATAAGAGGAAATGAAAGACTTGGGGAAAGACTAAACGTGGCTTAGGATTAAAAGTCTCCAACCTTTAAGTAATAATACCGCAATAGTTAAGTTCTAATACGCAATATGCCAAAACCAGTCAAAAGTGCCCAAAATCTCAAAATACAATATGGCACACATTTCGACTGTCTTGCACCTCCCGAAACTAACTACACCCTCCAAATTATAATTTGGAGATTTTATAAGCCATTTCAAGTTTCGGTTCCATTTTAATTCAAATTGCCATTTTAATTTACATGACAAAATAGAACACCACATGGTAACAACTACTTACACACATGGTATCATGCAACTTATTAGTAAATATTAACTTATTTCATCAAATTCATACTTACCCACATGCACCATTTTATATATGCAACTACTCAACATAGTAAATAAATATAAATTGGGCTCCAAAAGCGAGGGTTGTTACATACTCCCCCCTATGAAGGGGGTCTAAACTTCAAATGGGACAATATTTGTTATCCATCCTATGAAGGGGGTCTAAACTTCAAATTTTATCATATATCACTAAAGCTTTTTCTTTAAAGATTTGGTGGAATTTCTCTAACTCTAACAGTTTGTGCAATGTGTATTTAAATTGCAGGTTTCAGAATTCAGTATCTCAGTCTCACATTTTAAAAAGAATTCTTGATGTTAGAGATGGGGCAGAGAAGAATACAAAGATGATAAATGGAAAACTCATATGGATACAAACTTTCAATGGATATTTCTCTTTCAAATCAGCATGACATGCTATAAGAAAATCTAAAGCTAGGTCCATCATTTGCAAATACATTTGGGATAAAGAGATTCCTCCAAAAATCTCTATCTTTCTCTGGAAATGCTATCACCAAATAGTCCCAATTAACGAAATTATGCAACAAAAAGGAATTTTGAAGGCTTCTATATGTAGATGTTGAATTAAACATATAGAATCCTTCAATCATATGTTTATCAATGGCCGAATTGCTTAAATTGTATGGGATTACTTTTCTAAACACTTTGGGATCAAGATCTATGTGACACCCTTCCTAATAAAATACCGAGCAATCACCCATGTACCAAATTAAAACAGGAGTCTCATATGGTTCATTCTTAGCATCACTATCGAAAAAACAAATTAATTACTAATAACCTATTAGGCTAGTGTCAAAATTTTATTTACTTAATCTTTTTAAAGAACTTATTCAATTAAAACATCCACACAGTTTATATATAAATGAAACTGAGATGAAATAAAATAATCAAACACTCGGTTTAACATAATACAACCAAATGGAATGTCGCACTAAAACGCGGTAAAAGAATATATAAGTACAATTGGGCTTTTGTCCCGAATGTTCTACAATACCACCTGTCTAGAATACTAGGATATAAGCGTCTAGAGTAAACCTACATGCATCCATAGCTACTGCTGCACACGTCTGACTCGAAGGGATTATCATCCAAGCATCCCTGTGTCTGGACACCTATATATATATATATATATAGCAAAAGAGAGGAAAAATAGATAAACGGGTCAGAGCCCGAGTTGTGAAAATATTTTTCAAGTACATAAATGCAACATTTTTAAAATATATTTTACCTCTTATTTTAATTGGTATCGCACTCCCATGAGATACCCCTCACCTCTCTTCTAATAGTGGACACCTATTGTATATCTACTACATAACCTAGTTAAGATACCTTGCCTAACTAATCCGTTTCACCAAAACTCTAAAAATCCTAATTAACCCAAGTATTAAGGGCTAAACTTCTCTCTAGTTTCAACACTATGCCATGTTTTTGCGTGGGGTGTCTTTCTAAGAGAAATCGAAACAAGGAACCCCCCCCCCCCCCCGATACACTACTACTTGGCAGTGTCGATCGTCGAGATCCATTAGGCCCTCAGTACATAACGTATATATATACCCATATAAATATATATACACTCTTTACTCGGAATGAAAATAAATCCTTTTTCATTTATCTCTTTACTCTAGTTAGAGATATATATTATGTTGTTCTCATACATAGGTGATATACTATACACACAAATATAATAACCATCCCAACGAGATATAACTCGAAGATGTAGTCTTACTGCTATCATCTACCAGGGAATCACTCACATACCATCCTGGGTACCAACGGTCGGAATCTCACACCGCCTTGGTAAAATAAATCACAACGTATGGGAAGCGGTCATAGTTCATCCCCGAAAGTGAGACGAAACATACCCAATATGTCTCACCCCTAAAAAAAACCACACAATATGAAATTGTATGCTATGACCTGGGGACTATACCCTCCCTGCTCCTCAAGCCAGGGGCCTCACCCATATCGCGCAACTTCCCATGATAGCATAGAGGGGGTATGCTTGACATAAATATATATATATATATATATATACCATTCAGACAAAGATCTATATACATATTCATATCATACAATATATATATTGTAATCATATCGTATATATAATCGAAATCCCTCCTCAATTATATTGTAGCCGAAATTGCCAATCTCGCATAACGATGACCAGTAACCCCAAAATGTTTTCACTCATAATAACATTCCAGTATTCACACAGTAAAAATACTAACCCATAAGTATTCTCTATACAGACTTTCCGAAGACCTCTCTCGAACTTGGTTCGACCCGAACATTCACCAAGCTCATACCCCAGATTGTACACTAAGATAATCCAAGGTTCCCTCGTTAATTCTAAGGTTTACTCACCCTTAATACCGTCATCTAGGAATCCTAATATCATAACAATAATCCCCCATAATAATCTCCAATTTCAATTTTACTCCCCCTAAACTCAAAGAAGAAAAACTGCCAAATTCAACGTAGGCGAATCGATTCGCCCCAAATGCGAATCGATTCGGTTTTCGTTCGAATCAATTCGGAAAGTATTTTTCAATAAGGTCCTCAAAGGCGAATTGATTAGGTCTTAATCTAAATCAATTCGGTCGGATACAGCCTTACAGGTCAACTTATGCGAATCGATTCAGTCTTGACCCGAATCGATTCGCCCGGTTCATAGGGCACTGTTTGGGAGATTTTATCTTCTCCAAAATACCCAATTATCAATCCATTCTTAATTTTATGGTTTCTAAACTCAACCAACATCCCCTTCATCATCCTAGCACTGATTTCTAACTAACACATCATTAAATTTTATTTTTCTCCCAAGGTCAGATTGGATTTCTGACTAACGATTTCGAACTCGAATAGCCTTCCGTAGAAAAATCATTACAAATGAAAAAAATTTAGAAAAATACTCGGTTGGCTCCCACGCGACCGTATCGAAAAGATCTACAAATTTTATTTTTTTACCAAGAGCCGAATCGATATGCTTCCTAATCAATTCGATTCGAAAGTGACGTTAATCACTATTCACATTCTTCTCCAAAAATCTCAAACCTCCATTTTTGTTATTTCTAATCTCATCCATCAACTCCATAAACATCAAATCTATGTTTTATAACTAACACATCAATTAATTGGGGGATTAAACCAATTTTCTTAGATTTATACCCTAAAACCCTTAAAGCCCTAGTTTTGCCATTTCCCCCATTTCAATCCATTTCTCCACTCCATTTACATGGATTTAACACTAGAAATCATTAAGAGTTTACATTACATCAATATGTAAACTCATACTCAAATTTTCCCAAATTTATTTTTAGGGTTCTAACCCAAAATCATATAGTTTACCTACTATAATATGATATATATACACTAAATGAAATAAAGCAAGTACACACTTGCCTGGTGGATAAAATCCGAAGACCTCGAGTCGAATCCGACGATGTTTGGCCAAAATCTCCCATTTATCTCTTCTTTTATCCTCTTCCTTTCTTATTCTCTTTCTTTCTTTCTTTCTTTCTTTCTTTCTTTCTTTCTTCTTCTCCTGACCTTATAAGGGAGAAATAAGGGGTTGTCCCTTATTAACCCAAAAATGACTCGTTTAGTCAATTACGAGTCCCTACGGGTCCAAAAATTCCTGGAACCCAATTACTACCCCCAATACACTATTCTGATTATCTTGACCATTCTGAGACCAACCGCGCAATCGAAATTTACATCCGAGTTACTTAACCCAACAAAACTTAATGTGGTATTTCCCATTAAAATACTATCCTGTGTTGCTTTACATAGCCGCGACAAATAATAAAATACTCCAACTCATTCACTTAATCCCGGGAGTAAATATAATACACATCGAAAATCATTTAATCCTTGAAAACTCCAAAAATTACTATTCACAATAATTTCTCAAATTTCCGAATTACACTCATTTATGAAATGTAATTATAAATAAAAGTGTGGGGTATTACATTCTCTCCCCTTATAACAGAATTTGAATTTCGCCCTCGAATTTCAGATATAATCGATACTACCAACCCTAACCTAGGATCATAAATCACTCCACATCCTAACGACTCAAAGTGGAATGGTACTAAACCAAATGGTTCTCAACCATACACTCGTTCATCACTTACCTCTTTCAAAGTTTATACTCTACTACTAGATAATCTTATCTAGATATCCTTATGCTACAATGCTACCTCAGTCGTAAAGTTGACTCTAACGTCACTTCGCACCTAGTGCTTCTATAATCGTATCTAAAGGAACATGTCTACACTAATGCTCGACTATTCCCATCATTCTCATCGCTTAATTTTAGGCATGTTACCTCTTATATACTATGTCCCTTCTATTTGAGGTGGTATATAAAACCAACTTACCAAGGTGACCACACACACCCTTTTAACGCGTGTTTATTTGCATAACCATTGTAAACATAACACACGGAATACCTTCTTGAAAATGAGCATCACTTTCTTGGCCTGGTGCTCACACCTGTGTATCCTCAACCACCTTCTCCAGATCCCATGCGTCCTATAATTGGAGGTTCAATCTTTCTTCAAGGTTAACCCACTAAGCTTCTTGTGGTTAACTCACAACTAACTGCTCACTTCGGCGCCACTAATATTACGGAACTTACATCCTAAAAATCCTAAGATTGATGCGTTTTCCTACGCACGTGAAATAAGTATTATCCTAAATATATCCCTAGTTCCTAAGACCTCTCTCAACTTCTGACATTTTCTTGGTTTCATGCATGGGATGTCTCGCAAAGCAAAATCCAAACAAGGAACCCTCCCGTTACAATACTTCCTTGCATCGTCGATCATCGAGATATAATGGTCTAAGGAACACCATCGGGACGTACGAAATAGTACCTTGCTAACCTACTAACGTACCTCTCCTACTCTATCCTTCCATCTTGATGAAATACGTAGCCTAACTAATTGAGGCGCCTACTCTCTACAAATAGATTACAAACATCATACCTCAAAACATCTTACCTCCAAAATGTTCCCTTTTCATCAAGGCCTGGCTATAAGCCTCAAATTCATTTCCTTTACCTTACCTCACCCACATACTTGTGGTGAGAGAACAATTTCAGTTCTTCTCCAAAAAACTTCAATCTATATAAGCATACAGATAGCAAACGGCTCTCAGTCTACATTGTTTTCTCTACACTAGGTGACTTATCCTCAAAACCAACATCCTTGCATTCTATAACATCTCACCACTCCCGATGTCATTAAGGTTCGTGTGTGGAGCATCTCGTAAGCGAAATCCAAACAAGGAAACCCTCCTATACAGTATTACTTAACTTTCTCGATCGTGGATGTCCGCTAGTTTCAAATCTACTCCTGTGATAATTCCATCTCTCCTATCGAAAAAATGTGGTCAGAACTCCTATTTCCTTCTAGGAGCCGTACCACATAGCTCTTCTACTAACACTAAGTCCTTAGCGCAATCAACAAAGAGCTTAAACTCACAGCTCAACAATAAATTATCAGTACCTTAAATTATATCTATACGGCCGCCACGCACTTAAACCATGATAATGAAACATCTGCTCACCGAAGTTCCATCTACCCATAATAATAAAGGCGAACTCAACCTGTATCCAGGTGAGATATCACAACAATAACATGTTCAACCTAAGAACCGAGGATACGACAGTCTTGTAATCCTTAGCCTGCTATCGCTCCGATAATACAATAACATTATTCTTACAATAGTACTATACTTGTATAACTTATATAAAACGAGTTGTATAAACCAGATACAAATTCAAAATAGGATCCCTCTACCGCGGAAATACATACATACACACACATATATATATATATATATATATATATATATATATATATATATATATATATATGTGTGTGTGTGTGTGTGTGTGTGTACATATATATGCACTATATAATTTTATCGATACCGCCAGTAAACTCGAATCAGACACTAATCTAAGGCTAACAAAATACTGTGTCCCAAATCTAGTCACACAGAATATACCTATTTTATCCAAGGTAAAGCTTATAACAATAACTTCTCCAGTCTGACCATGTTAAGGTTATCAGTATCTCAGACTTTATAACATCGTTACTGAAAATCACCTTCATGGTTCACTTAACTTCTTCGTCAAAACGAAACTCCACTACTAGCCATGTCTTAATGAATTCCCCAGGTTGATGTCAGCCAATGGGTTTCTACAAATAAAAAATTTCCATAAGTGTTAGCAATACTTCCTAGTGAGCCTATCATTCTTTTGAAGGACTCTCTCTTCGTTGTAGCTACCTTACCTCGGTTAGGTTCACTTCTCTCTATCACTCTTTATTCACTTTCGGCCTCTAACCGATCCTTAAGTGAAAATTCAAGCTGCATTCATTTTACTCTGAACAAACCAAAGGATCTAATGGTTATATCCATATGTAAGATCCCTTTATGGCCAAAACATCCTGCTCCCCGATATATGGTGACCATCATTCTCACCATTTCAACATTGCTCCCACGAGTGAAAAATTTTCCTCAAATTTTTACATATGGGCATTTCCATAACCTTCTCTAAGCCAAAGCTTCTGAGCCTTCTAATTCCACTTAGTAATATACACTTACTTCACACGACTTGACTTCAACATATGGTCCTTATCAAAGACCTTATTCCCAATTTACTTCATTGGGTAATTCAACTTTAGCACCATTCTTACTACAGCGGTACTTGAATAATTATAACTACTACACTTCATTAATCATTGAAACCGTCCTTGACAAAAATCACATGGAGAGTGACCCCTACTGCAGTCTTGGTCTCCAATTTCAACATATAGTTCCACTAAGCCCCACCTATTTATGTGGTCGTCCTTCAACGATCAACACCCGAGTCTCAAACGAGCACTCAAAAGATTTACTGTAATCTTATGTAATGGCAACAGAAAAAATCTCACAAGAGGAATCAACGATCCTAATCCTAAGGTTCTATATCAAATCAAAAGCAAATTCGAAAGCGTAGTACATCAGCACAAATTCCTAAAGACACTAGAACCTAATGCTCTGATACCATCTATAACACCCCGCCTAATAAAATACCGGACAATCACTCCTGTAACAAATTAAAACAGGAGTCTCATATGGTTCATTCTTAGCATCACTGTCGAAAACCAAATTAATTACTAATAACCTAATAGGCTGGCATCAAAATTTTATTTACTTAATCTTTTTAAACAATCTATTCAATTAAAACATCCACATAGTTTATATATAAATAAACTGAGATGAAATAAAATAGCCGAACACTCGGTTTAACATAATACAACCAAATCGAATGCCGCACTAAAAGGCGGTAAAAAAAATATATAAGTACAATTGGGCTTTCAGACCGAATGTTCTAAAGTATCTCTTATCTAGATTACAAGGATGGAAGCTTCTACAGTAAACCTGCATGCATCCACAGCTGCTGTGGCACACGTCTGACTCAAATCGATCATTATCCAAGCGTCCCTTTGTCTTGACATCTATATATATATAGGAAAAGAGAGGAAAAATAGATAAACGGGTCAAAGCTCGAGTTGTGAAAATATTTTTCAAGTGCAAAAAAGCAATATTTTTAAAATATGTTTTACCTCATATTTAAATTGGTATCGTACTCCCATGAGATACCCCTCACCTCTCTTCTAGTAGTGCACACCTATCACATATCTACTATAAAACCTAGTTAAGCTACCCTGCCTAACTAATTTGTTTCACCAAAACACTAAAAATCCTAATTAACCCAAGTACTAAGGGCAAAACTTCTCCCGAGTCTCAACATTGTGCCATGTTCGTGCGTGGGGTGTCTCGCAAAGAGAAATCAAAACAAGAATAAATATACATTACATACTCGTAATATTATGCATATCATAATTTAAGTCGAGATAAAATCTCCGGGAATGAGAATAAATCCTTTTTTATTTATCTCTTTAATCTAGTTATATATATATATATATATATTATCTTGTTCTCGTACACAGGTCATATACTATACACACAAGTATAATAAGCATCCCAACGAGCTACAACTCGAGGATGTAGTCTCAATGCTATCCTCTACAAGGGAATCCCTCACATACCATCCTGGGTACAAACGGTCGGAATCTCACACTGCCTTGGTAAAAATAAATCACAACGTATGGGAAGTGGTCATAGCTCCTCCCCCAAAATGAGACGAAACATACCCACCACGTCTCACCCCTAATAACAATCACACAATATAAAAGTCGATGTTATGACATGGGGACTATACGCTCCCCACTCCTCAAGCCAGGGGCCTCACGCACATCGCGCAACTTCCCATGATAGCATAGAGGGGGGGTGTTTCACATAAATATACGTATACCATTCACACACAGATATATATACTGTAATAATATCTAGTATATAATCAAAATCCCTCCTCAATTTTATATATGGCAAAAATTGCCAATCTCGCATAACAATGACCAATAACCCCAAAATGTTTTCACTCGTAATAACATTCAAGTATTCACACACATAACATCCTAACCCATAAGTATTATCTATACACACGTACCGAAGACCTCTCTCGAACGTTGTTCGACCCAAACATTCACCAAGCTCATATCCCGAATTGTACACTAAGCTAATTCAAGGTTCCCTCGTTCATTCCAATATTTACTCACCCTCAATACCGTCATTTAGGAATCCTAATATCATAAGAACAATACCCCATAATAATCTCCAATTGCAATTTAACTCCCCCTAAACTCAAAGAACAAAAATTGTCAAATTCAACAAAGGCGAATCGATTCGCCCCAAATGCGAATCGATTCGGGCTAGTGAATCGATTCGATTTCCATCCGAATCAATTCTAAAAGTATTCAGCAAGCAGGCCCTCAAAGAAAAATAAATTCGGTCATAATCTGAATCGATTCGGCCTGATACAACCTTAAAGGTCCCCTTATGCGAATCGATTCGCCCTAGACCCAAATCGATTCGCCCTGTTCAGAGGGCATTATTTGGGCGATTTCACCTTCTCCAAAATACCCAATTATCAGTCCATTCTTCATTTTATGGTTTCTAACCTCAACCAACATTACCATAATCATCCTAACATTGATTTCTAACTAAAACATCATTAAAATTTATTTTTCTCCCAAGGTCAAGTTGGATTTCTAACTAATGATTTTGATCTTGGACAGCCTTCCGTAGAAAAATCATTATAAATGAAAAAAAAATAGAAAAATACGCATTCGACACCCATGCAATCGTATCAAAAAGATCTATAATTTTAATTTGACGAATCGATTCTCTGCCTAGCCCAATCGATTCAGAAGTGACGCTGGTCAGTATTCACATTCTTCTCTAAAAATCCCAAACCTACGTTTTTGTTGTTTCTAATCTCATCCAACAACTCCATAAACATCTAAGCTATGTTTTACAACTAACACATCAATTAATTGGGGGATTAAACCAATTTTCTTAGATTTTTACCCAAAAACCATAAAAGCCCTAGTTTTGCCATTTCCCCCATTTCAATCCATTTCTTCACTCCATTCACATGGATTTAACACTAGAAATCAGTAAGAGTTTACATTACATCAATATGTAAACTCATACTCAAATTTTTTCAAATTTATTTTTAGGGTTCTAACCCAAAATAATATAGTTTACCAACTATAATATGAGATATATACACCAAATGAAATTAAGCAAGTACACACTTGTCTGGAGGCTAAAATTCGAAGACCACGAGTCCAATCTGGCGGAGTTTAGTCGAAATCTCCCATTTATCTCTTATTTTCTCCTCTTCCTTTATTTATCTCTTTCTTTCTTTATTTCTTTATTTCTTTCTTTATTATTATCCCATGCCTTGTAAGGGAGAAATAAGGGTTTGTCCCTTATTAACCCAAAATGACTCGTTTACTCAATTACGAGTCCTACGGGTCCAAAAATTCTCGAAACCCAATTAATACCCCCGAATACTTTATTCTAACTATCTTTCCCATTCCGAGACCAACCGCGCAATCAAAATTTATATCTAAGTTATTTAATCGCAGGTCACTAATTTAACCCAACACAACTTAATGCGGTTTTTCCAATTAAAATATTATCCTGTGTCGCTTTACCCAGATGCGACAAATAATAAAATACTCCAACTCATTCACTTAATCCCAAGAGTAAATATAATACACATCAAAAATCATTTAATCCTTAAAAACTCCAAAAGTTACTATTCACGATAACTTCTCAAATTTCCAAATTAAACTCATTTATGAAATTTAATTATCCATAAAAGTGTGGGGTATTACAATCTATTCCTCTTCTCTCAATCAAATGTTGCTATCTTCGTGGTTTAAATCATCAAATTCTCACTTTCTCCAATTTCTAATCCTTATTCTGCCAGGTATTATTCTCTGCAAAATTTTGAAGTCCAAAAGCATTTGTGTTCTTCAAGGAGAGAAAATGGATAGCAATCTCATTATTAAAAATATCATCATTCTTTCTCAGTCATGTTCTTATTCCAAATCTTTTAAATCCCCTTTCTAACTCCTTTGATGATATTAAAGCTATCTTCAATATTCATAATGTTACTCCTCAATTTAACTTCATATTAGTTAAATGGTCTTATCCTTGTGATCGTTCTTTCAAACTCAATCTAGATGGGGCGTCTAAGGGTAATCCAGGAGTTGCAGGTACAGGGGGTATTCTAAGAGACAAGGAAGGAAAATTCATTACATCTTTCTCCTCTTTAGAAGGTAGTATGACAAATACCAGAGGTGAATGTTTAGCTATCCTCACTGGACATCAAACTTGCAAATACCTTAACATCCATAGCTTGTAGATTGATTCAAATTCTCAAGTTAACATTAATATTCTAAAAGGAATCATTCCTAAACCTCCTTGGTCCCTTCTAGATATATTAAAAGATATCAATGATATGGATGTTCAAGTATCTTACGCATATTGTTGGAGAGAAGCTAATAGAGTAGCAAACTCTTTAGCAATTCATGGAATTTCTACTAAGAATCTCAATATTTTAAGTCAGTGATGGAACTTCCAAAGTCAGCTAGGGGCTTTTTACAGAATGGATGTTCTTGGCATCTCATCAATTAGGAAGTTATATCATTAAATTTTATCGTCAGATCTTTGTTGCTCTTTATGTAATGCCATCTAGGTAGGGCTTTTCTACCTATTATCAATAAAGTTGTGGTTTTCCAAATAAAATAAAATAAAATAAATAATTAAAAAATAATTAAAAAAATATTCTTAATTGTACAATGGAACAGAGTTGGAATTGTGTTTTGAAGTAATTTATCCTTCACAATTGGGTATGTAATGGTTATTTTGAGAAAATTATGCATTGGGAACGATGTTGTTCTTGGTACCTCCTATATCCATTTTTAGTACTGTGAGCTTTCTTGAGAGCGGTAAAATGCAAGAAGAAGAAAATATGGCTAATAGAATTTAAAATATATGAAAAAGGAAGTGTTTTGAAATGTTTACAAACAGATGAAATGTTAAAGTTTGATTAAAAGTTCGAATATGAATTAAATCTTATTTTTTAGAAGGTTAAACTAGTCATCTTTACAACCCTTTGATGTTGTTTGAAAATACTCAAGGGAGTGCTTGATGAGGTTAATGCTGAAAGCATGGAGATTATTTCAGATAAATGTGAGAAGATTGTTTGGTTTTTATTTTAGTTTTATAATTCTTTTGGCTGAATGGGAAGGAGTTCGTCTTATTCGTAGACATACTTACCTTTTTTTCATAAGGGAAACTTTTAGGTGGAAAGAGACATTTTTTTTACAAGACAAGGATTCACTGAAAGTTCATTTATATGATAAGGTACAACGAAGTTTTCTTCTTTTGGTAATAATGAGTTTCAGTAAACGAAAAGGCCTCCTATTGGATTTAGTCAGACATATTATTTTTACGGGGAGTTTTAGAAAAAATTCATTCCTAGATGTTTATTCCATCTATCGCCTTTTACATCCATGTGTTAATAATGGGTAAAACCATGTAAATGATGATAATATCATTTAATTTAATTTTTGGACTGATTTTCTAACGAGTTTTTCAGATTAATTTATTCAAGATTTACTTGCATCGCCAACATAGATTAGTTGTTTGAAGTTTATTTGGGAAAGCCCTTTCCTTAGAATTAATAATTAGGACATTGATTTGACAATTTATATATGTGTGGTCTCTTTTTTTACACTTAACACAAAAATGAAATTTTATGTGTTGGTTTACGTTTCATTTGTCTGACCTCAATATCATAGTTTGGGGAGTTATAGAGGAAAACTTTGTATTAGTTTTGTTCAACTCCCTCCACCCTTTGTCCCTCTTTGATGCCTTTGGGTTTTACCCTCTCCAAGTGTTCAGCATCTTAAACCTAACTGAAATTTAATGAGATATCAGTTAAATATAAGACACTAGAAGATGGACGAAGATGCGCAATACGAAAAAAATAGTTCTAAACATATGTCTCTATATAAAAGGAACATAACGCTGACAACATAATAAGTCCATACAGATTCTAAAAGACAATATAACTTAATGTCCAAATACCAACCATGACACCCCGCCTAATTTAAAATCGATTGACTAGACCTTTATTAAAATTAAACGATAATCCAATATGATCTCATTCTTAGCATAATTGGCATAACAAATAATAAATACAACCATTATAAATATGAACCAATAATGATAATAGAATAGATAAGAGTGTAATCATGAATAACTTATACCAAATAAACCATTAGTTCCCACAAATAATATCAACGAAAACATACTACTGAGAAATAAAGGAAAATATCCAACTCAAAAGTAAAGTTCTATCCATCGACAGGCAACAACCCAAATAGAAATATTGAAACTGAATCCTACCTCAATGAAATGAACTGTGGGGGATACAATCAAATCTAACCGCATCCACAACTACTGTACGCAACAACATGATTAAGAGATTAACCTTGTTGTCCTTACTGCTAAATACATGGGGTTTTGAAAAAATATAATTTCCAGTCGGTCAAATCCCGAAAAATATTTGAAAATACTTACAACTATTTAAATGGTTTAAATGTAAAGGTGTAGTGTGTTACTTTCATAATTAACTTTCCAGTCACATTCAAACGAGACTTTTCCTCGCCTCTTGTCTATAGTGCGCACCTAATGCATTTTTTTTCTTTTCGTAATCATGCTACCTAGTTTAACTAGGACAATAATAGCTAACAAATATAACTTAACCAATAGTAATCATTAAGTAATATGCAGAACCTTCACTAGGTATATTTTCATATGTATTACATAGCTACACACATGCTATAATTAAATATTCACATAACTATCTCATATACACGTATAAATATATCACTCACTATATACGTATATACCGTATCTCCAAAGCAAAACCTCGCAGATGCATTCCCTGTGTGATATTAGGCTCCAAGTATAGCACATACCACAACTGGGCCATCAGATCAAAATCTCACCACCAAACCCAAAATGTAAATACAATCATTGAACGGGGTCATAAACATACGTCTGAGGGTCACAACCATACCATATCACGCCCAATCGGTCTCTAAACCAATACCTATTCTCACACATGGATTATGGCCATGCAACAAAACTACGACCTAGGGAATCAATCCAACACCTATTGATCTAATCCAGGTTAGATTGCCCACTTCGCGTAACCTCCTAACAATAGCACTACCGAGTAGGTACGTTTCAAACAAATACATAAAATCACACTCATACATATATAAGTAACCCACAATATATATATATATATACACTTTTAACTACGTACTGAAATTCCACAATGTACTAGCCTACCAATCCCGAACTCTGAACCGACTTCCTGATTTCGAATCAAGTACTCACTCACTTGTAATCCTATTTACATAGCTCGAATCAAATTTATTAGCAGGTGTAAACCATGAACTAATCCTCTGATAATGTTCCACAGAAATCCAAATATACTATAAAAAATCATGTGCACATTTATCTAGCGTTAATGGGTCAAAACAACGCAAAACAAAATTCAGGAATGACCAATCAATGGAACCGATTTTTTAGAAGATCGAACTGGTTCGGTCCAATGAACTGATTTGCTCTCCCAGTGAACCAATTTGATTTGTGGGGTTGCCTTCCATATTCAACATCATATTTTCACCTCCCAAACACATCAATGGACGTCGCAAGACTCCTAAAACATTAATTTATGATCCCAAATACATATATAAACATCCCATATGTATTTTAAACCCGAATTCAACGCTAAATCCCAAGGATTATTAATCATTGATTCAATTTATTCAATATAGAATTGATCAAAACTTTAAAATTTATTAATTAAACAACCTATCAATGTTCATAATTATCATATTAATAATCCCAGATTTAAACCAAGAATTTCATCCATATCAATTCTCAGTCATGTAAACATGTTAAACATAAATCAAATCCTCCAAATTAATCCCCACGACAACATCATAAAAATTTAGATGAATCATTTATTAACTATGACCATAATTAATTACAGAAATGCAAATCTAAATCTAGTAAACACTTGCTTTGATGGATACAAATACGAATCTTGACACGTTTTAGATGAATTTATTCCGGATATGGCCCTTCCTTTTTTCTCCAAGCTTTCTTCCACTATTTTCTTCACTTTTATCTTCTCTTTTAATCTCCCCCTTAATCTCCACTAAGAAGGGATTAAATGAGGTTCCCCCACCCTGCGCAACATTAAATATATTTTAATTAAGCCCTAATAAATTATTTGGGTTAAGCCCTAAGGTCAAAAACACAACCGTGCCCCTATGCGAGACCTTGTATGTCGAAAAAGACTTGAAACCCAACTACAATCCCCAACTACCTATTCAAGACTATTTCGACTCGTTTCGGATCACCGGTGCACTCAAAAAGACAATCTGAGTAAACGTGTTAAAAATGTTTCACCGTTTCATTAACCAGGCCCAACACGTGCGTACAATACGCATCGCCCTTAAACCATTTAAATTCGTCATTTTAACTCTCTTACGGTAATTTGCATAACTACTTACTTATTACAAGATAGTAAATAATCTTAATCATAAATATTAATCATAAACTCACTAATTAATATTTAGCAAACCCAATTTTAATTTCATAATTAAATTAATAATTCAATGCACACGTGGAACTAAAATACTCTCTAAAGTATGGGGTATTACACAACGTCAATTGTAGCTAGAAATATCCTATGAATGTATATTTCACACAATAATGTCGAATAAAGTAAATAGTTACAATCACACAGTGAGATAGTAAGCACGTGGTTCAGCAACGTCCTTACGTCCACGAGCTATTTTCTTCCTTTATTGATTGATTCCATACAATAAAGATTACATGCACCTTTTTCCAAGGGCGTGGGCGACATTTATAGAGAATCAGTTTAATCCAATTTCCAAATTTTCATTGACCACCCTCATTCCGTCTCGATCTCTTAGTTATGATCATTGTCGACTCGGTTGGACGAGTGCAAGCTTGTCCTATATGGCTACAAGATTACCATATGCATATGGCGTAACAATCGAAACGAATTGGTCATGAAGTACTATCCTAAGATGCATAATAGGCATGAAGTACTATCCTATGCTGCATAATAGGCATGTGTAAACATTGTAATAGTCTTCTCAGTACACGAATACATTACTTTATACAAAAATAGGCATAGATTTGTTGATTTGAATGCAACGTTGTGGTTTATACTTTTAAAATTACGTAGTTTACATGAATTGACATATTAGTCAATTGTGTTGGTCAATGCAATATGGAAGAACTAGTCTTTTCACGTCTAAACATGAATCCTCTTTCTTTTTTTTCTTAATTTATAATTTTTCCATTTTTAATAGTGGTCAGTATTAAGCCTAAGTTACTAAAGCACATCACGTGATAGATTTATCTCCAAATGGTCCTACATAGACTTGGTCTACTCCTACTTGCGATAGAAGAACTGCATCCAACTGAACTCCTCCATCTTCTCAACAATTTCTTTCTCCATAAAAATAAGATTGACAGAAGAATTTTTCAGCAATTGTTTTTTGATTCAAATGAAATCATATGTAGCTTTCTCTTCATGTAAACATCTATATAATAAGGCTTAAGCCTTCACAGTAATGTTAAGCTTTGAGATATAGTTTAATATCAAGTTCTCCATCTCTCTGTATTTATAAAAATCTTCATGGCATCAGAGCAGTAAAGCTCTCATGAGTAATCTCGATCCTGATATTCCGTTTCTCTAGCAGCGGTAGCCACCGTTCATTGCTACCGTCCACTGGGTTCAAAACTTTGGCATCTCCATCCTTAATCATTTCCTCGGTCAATCAGTTTGGTGCAACAAGACAAGCTCTCTCCAAATCCAATGCTTTATCATATCCACGTGTTTGTATGGCCTTCTGTTCAAGCTCATTTCAGTGTAAGAGACATTATTTTTTTAACGCTGCCACTTATTTGGAAGACTCCAACTAGATGCTCTCTTTCTTTTTAGGTCATTATGAATCAAGAAACCTTATAATAGGTGACACAAGGATTCTCGTTTCAAGCTTGTTGTGTGCTCTCCACCCACACAAGCTTGAAGGGGAGTGTTAAGAATATGCACAAAGACCAAGTCAAATAATAAGGATATTCCACCTACTTCTCAGGATTCTAAAGCAGATGCATCTCCTCCCTAATTTGGCTTGGACTTATTCAAAAGGAGCACACCTTTTATCTGTTATGCACGCATGTTTTTATTAGTTTGTTGGTAGTATTTTTGTTGATGGTATTTCTCATATAAGGTTGGAGAATACATACTCTTAGTTGTTCCTCATTTATAGCTATTAGTTTAGCTCATAAACTTGGTATTTAAATCAATGTTGCTGTCATTATTTTCTTCTGAGATTTACTCGTTTATCAGTTTATGAAATTCTATTGGTATTAGAGCAGTAAAGCTCTAGCCAGTAACTCAATTCTGGTATACCGTTATTCCGACGGCAGTAGACTCCATTTATTGCTACTATCTGTCGGGTATAGATGACGTTGTAGGCTTCTGAAATTGCCACCGCAGTCTCACCGACATCCGAGTCAGGGTGGGGTGGGGGTCTATCTCTTTCAGCAGTGTTTATATGCTTCTAAATGTAGCAGCCAAAATGTGGAATAATCCAAGAGCATCAGTGTCTATATGCTTCCAAAATATAGCCGCCATTTTGGCATAGAGCACCAGGTGTTATCTCCTCTCAGAACGTGTCCACAATAGTCTCAAGAGTAATCACAATGTCCTCATTTTCAACTACATTCCCAAGTTGAAAAAAAAAGAGAAATGAAGTTAACGTGCCTCTAAATCCATAGTGATCAAGCCAAAGACTTAAAAGAGCCTCTGAATTCATTATAATCAAGCTCAAGAAGAATATTACACGTGTCGGTCCAGCAAAAACCGCTAATTAAGCCTTTGAATCTTTTTTTAATCAAGCTCATTAAAATTTAACATGGAGATCTTCTTATTCGGGTCGATCACACTCACCAAAAGTTTACCATTTAAAAAAAAACATAGGGCCTCTGAATCATTAATTTGATCAATCTCATTACGATTTGATATTTGACATGGTGTTAGTGGTGATCCTTCCATTCCGCTTGATCACACTCACCATGATGCATTTATTTTATATATAGAATAAATGAATAAAATTCAAGCTCGTTTTTTTTTTTTGTTTTTTTTTTATTCAAGCTCGGTGTTTGCTTCCATACCCACACAGTAGACAAATAATTCATAGTTACTTTGACTATGAAAGACTCAGTTTATATCTTTTTCGGATCAAGTTTATTTTTCGCATTCTTAAAAAAGTGATTATCATGAATTCAATGTCCTGTCTATGGTTTCAATTTTTGGACATATTACAACTACTGCACATATTACTTTTCTCCGTGACAAGCTTGGTGTACTATCTCCATCCCATCGTCGCTTGATGTGTATTAACCCTAAGTTTCTAAAGCACATCAGGTGATAGATTTACCTTCAAATGGTCCAACATAGACTTGGTCTACTCCTACTTGCGATAGAAGAACTGCATTCAACTGAACTCCTCCATCTGCTCAACGGTTTCTTTCTCCATAAAAATAGGAACAACATAAGACTTTTTCAGCAATTGTTGTTTGTTTCAAATGAAATCATGTGTAGCTTTATCTTTATGTAAACATCTATATAATAAGGCTTACGCATTCACAGTAATGTTAAGCTTTGAGATACAGTATAATCTCAAGTTCTTCATCTCTCTATATTTATAAAATTCTTCAGTCAGCGTCGTGGTTACAATAGTTTAGCGGTATCTTTGTACACACATATTTTTGCTTGTGATCTAGAAATTTATGAACTCTAGGTTGCGATTTTAAAAATGTAAGAAAACATAGTGTAGGTCATGTAATATAGCATTGTAACAATGTTATATTACAACATAAATGTATTATATAAAATGTGGGACTCTTATATTTGAAATTTTTTACATGTTATATTAGATACATAGACCGAATGAATACCCCTCACCCTATCTGCTTTATACAAATTCACAATAGTTTAATTTCTTTTGTTTAAAACGCAATCTATGGCAAATCCAATCATTCTCTACTAACTTTAGTAGCCTAACCTATCACCGGGGTGGTTTACTTTCATATGGTTATAATTTAATATTTATTTAAAATGTTACTGTTGAATTAGTTTTATAACCCGTCACATTTAAATGGTCAAAAAACTGATCATTTTTTTTAATTATTAAAAAAAAGTATTTTTGTAGGATATTAAATACTTTTGGAACTAGTTAAAAAATTAGCTGAAAATGATTTTTTAAGCAATAAAAAAATGGGTCAAAATATGTTAGTTTTTAAACTCCTAAAAAGTAACGTATATTTGACTTATTTTTATAAAATAGTAAAAAAAAATATATAGAGTTGATTTTTTTTATAGGTCCCTGAAATATTTAAATACCCTACAAAAAAAAAAATCAACTCATTTTTTTTTCTATTTTTTAAAAAGGGTTTGTATTTTGAACTCCATTTTTTATGACTCATCCGAGATGCTCCTTATATATATTTTATATCCGTTTCTTCCATGATTGAAAGATGTGTATCTTCAAAAATTTAACTAAACTCTTGATCAATGCTTTGTTGTTTCTCTCTAGGGACATGAATGAGGAAAAGTGTGTTCAATATTATTTCAACTTAACCGTTTACAACAGAGTAGTGCTCAACATTTATGGATGAAGATCTTAAGTTATAAAAAAGAAGATTGGAGAAAGTTCTTTCTCTAAAAGGAATATCTTTAACTATTTAATTATTATTATCTTACCAATATTTGGGTGTGTACCTTGCATGATAAGGAGAGAATTGAATGAACAAGTATTGATGAAGAACACATATCAATAATTAAATAAAAAATTACAAACTGATTCAATCTAAAAACAGTTTATATATATTTTTTTAGAAGAAAAAAAATCCCGGAAAGATTTTCCATACAGATCTAGAAATTAGGGCTCATTTTGTAAATATTTTACTTTCATCTCTTACCAGTGATCCTCCTTAGAGGTAAAAGATGAAGGTAATATTTTTTTTTTTTTGAAACGTGTCCTGATTTTGGAACAAATTTGAGAATTTTTAGACGTGTTGTTTTTTAATAATAATAAAATTAAAAACATTGTTGGACCGGATCATCTTCCCACTAACCCATGATTTAAAGATGTGTATCGATTTTTAGTTATTACAAAAGCAAACCTACCACAAAAGAAATTTTGATACTTCAATATGGTAATAAAGCCTCTTCAATAATTCTACATGGTCGAGTGATCGTCTTAGACTTATAATTGATTTTAGGGAGTTTTGGAAAAAGGTCCTCATAATGTTCAAAGTGTATAAAAATAGGACACTCCATATAATTTTATAAATTTAGTCCCTGTACTAAAAACACCATGAAAAAAGGTGAAAATTGGTGCCGCTGACACGGACCAAAAAAATAAATGCATTTGTACCACACGGACTAGATTTATAAATGCTATTGTACTACAGAGACTAGATTTATAAACTTGAAAAGCATTATCCTAAAAATACAAATATATAAAGGAATATGACCTTTTCCTCAATTCACATTATTTCTTCACATATAGATAATTTTAAAATTAATCTAGTGATGTGGTGTAATTATGAGCGTTCATTTTTGAATCAATAATTAACATTCACAAATTTTATCTAGTCGACTTATCAAGAGTTCAACACCTTTAACATATGGATTATTGATTAATTTATTAAAAGGCACGCACCAATAATTATTATGGGTAGCGAACATAGCACGGATGATACTTTTACACAAAGTCTGGAACACACTTCAAAGGAAAACGGGGAAAAAAGCCAAACCAAATCACACTTCATCCCATAACCATAGCGCACACACTATAATCATATTACGTTGAATACGTTGATTAACCGCCATTGCAAGCACTACTCCTTGAGATGATGATTCTCAATATCCTTAGTGAGTTGAATTGCAAAGTCCATGATAGTAGTAGGATAAGGGGTGTCCTCATTAACCTTCCCGTAATCCAACGTCCATGTCACCAAATTTTCTTCACCTTTTGTATCAACATGAAGAGTGACTTTAAAAGACTTGTATACCTCCAGCATATCTCCTTCAAGGTGTTTGAAGGTGACTGATTTTTTCTGCTCATCTATGGCTTCCATAACCTCTTTAATAACCTTTTCTTTCCCATCTATATGCCATCACAGAAAACCAATGTCAATAAGGAAGATAGTATCTTTTTGAAGCTAGTTTTTACATGGAACATTAATTAACCTTAAATCTAAAGTACAATTTGTTAAGCAATATCACAGATATTAATTTTTAAATCATTTAAATAGTAAAATATATATATATATAACATAACTCCCAACACTGTATATATAAATATAGCCATTTTTTTAAATAGTAAAAAAATATATATATTTTTCACTGACAAAATCATCTACAGAAATAACCATAAAAAAATTCAACCTTGAAATTGGTGAAATAAAAAGTGGGATTTTCGACTCTTCAAATTTTTTCCATCATCTCATCTACTTTCAGATTAAATTTTTTGATGATGTTTTGATTGTAGTTGATCTACTTATTATGCAAATCATATATACCTAGTTTGATTAAAAAATATTCATTTTTTTAATGTTTTCAAAAAAATACGTATGCTTATAGGTATATTAAGTGAGTTATGTCGTAGACAGGCAAATTCGAGAAAAACATTTCCAACTGAATTTTTTTGGACGGGTGTAATGAATGGTTAAGACAACCACTCAAAACAAATGAACTCAAATTTTTTTATTATTTAAAAAAAAAAATGATCCAAATCAACTCAGAACATTTTGAATTGTAAATTTGAAGTGGCTTATGGCTTACCATGGAAAAAGTTCCACTTGCGGATAGAACCCTCGGTCCCATGTTGGCCTTCATGCAAATCACAGCCCTGTATTAGTCCAGGGCTAATGTTGGATATATGGTGTGGTTTTTGCATGAAGAGTTCATGAAACACATCTCCACGAGATTTTATCGATGTTCTTGCAATCAATGTGCCAGTTAAAGCCATCTTCTTTCAATAATACTCACAAAAACAAAACGACTATAAAAGAAAGAAATGGGAAGAGGTAGTGTGTTAGAATATACATGGACCTTTGGCCTTTTTATAGGGAAGCGTTAAGAGCTAGTGAGGCCTACATATCTAGCTGCTCTAAAATTGACCCATCAAACACCTATACAAAATATATACCTTTTGATAAAGTGGATATCTTACCGAATGATGTGATTTATTTCTCAATTAATACTTTATTTCTCAAAATGTCCATTTAGAACTTGTAGATTTATAAATAGAGATTTTCAATTTGGTAGAGAAAAGTGGGGTTCAAACATGTGATAAGAATAACTATCATTCAACAAGTCGTAGGGACGGAGCGAGGATTTAGTATGAACGGGGGCTAATTTAATGGTGATTTAGAGAGGTTCATGCGTGGGGGGCCCTGGCCCAAATTTTTTGATGTTAATTTTTAGTATTATCAAATAATTACTTACATATTTATTGGATTTAATGGAAAAGTAAATAAAAATTGACTGAATAAAGATTTTAATCACAAATTTAGCATCAATAAATATATAGAGGGATCGAAACAAAACATATATTTTTACACCCAACAATATTCCTAAAGCTAGTCCTTAAATTGACCCTAAAATTTAAACCAACAATAACACTAAAATTAACTCTAATAGACATTAGCAATTTAACCCTAAAATGACCACAAAAATTTAATATATATATATATATACACACACACACACAGAGAGAGATAGAGAAACAAGAAATTACTAGGTGTAATCACTTTTTAAACCTATATTTTTTGAAAATTCTTATATGTGTCTTTTCCGAGAACCATTTGATAAGCCAAGGTGATTGGCAAGGTGTAAATATGAGTTTTGAACTCGGAAAAATGATGCATGTTTTTGTGTGACACGAATAAGTCACGATACTTTGATTATCGCTAGATTCGCGTGTGAGACGAGTTTAGTATATATACCAATAACGTTCTTATTATGTGTATATTTTTCCTGGTATAGCGGGGTTATCTTGGTATCATCCGCAGGGTGACCGGGTGTATTGATAGTGGTACATATTTTTATTAAGATTACTCATTTTAACGCTGTGTTATATGGGTATGATCTTGTCTTGGGTATGGGTTTATAGTATTGGTTAGAATGATAGTGGTCAGATATTGTAAGGATTGAGTTGCTACTCTTGTGTAGGATGTGTTGTTTTTGCGATATATTACATGCGAGAGGGTTGAGCTCGCATTTATATTATATTATTATAGCGACTTTGGAGAGTATAGTTATCTCAAGATAACTGATCCCAGTGTGTAGGAACTTTATTAATATGATTCGGGGTACATTACATTCACTGTTGAACGGAGATATTTCACTCGTCATTATGTTTAGCGCTCAGGATTTAGTGATATGAAGAGCGCGTCGTCATATCACTCATTTAGGGATGTGGGAGTTGAGATTTATATTTATATGTTTTAGGACAGGATCTTGAGGGCCTCGTATGTGTGTTTGAGGGATTATGGAATGTGATTACCACTAATTCTAAGTGGTTCTTCTTTGAAAGAAGGATTGCCCCGGTGAGAGGTACTACCCAATATTGTTGGGAATCAGGATGAGATCCTTGAACCCCACCTCTGATATATGATTTCAGGAAGCAATGGGGATGACGTTTTTTTTGTAAGTCGTGTCATATATAGCCCGATGAGTAGACGGGAGGTGATTGATGACTAGTAAAGTGGTATGAATGTGATTCTGGAGTCACTGCAGTTAGCTTATTTTTTCAATTGATCAAACTTATAATTTAAGTAAAATATGGTATGGTAATTGGGAAGAGAAATTATTGAATAGTAGAGTTATGGGTAGCCAATTGTACCTATTCGATGTGGACAGGGTGCCTCTTAACGTTTGGTATGGGAAAGCCTGTCCATTCTTCCTCTGGTTATTTAGAGGTGAACAAATAAATAGACTTTTGGATCGAACGTGATTTAGAGACCGTTGTGAGAAGGGCATTAACCACAAACTATTGAGATGACTTTTGAGCGTCGTAAAAGTTACGTCGCCGTGAACTGGGATTTGAAGTACTGACAGGAGTGGTCCGATGTTTTTATGAATTTCTCTCAGGATGAGAGTTTTTTGTTGTAATGAATATGGGAAGCCGGTGCTTAGTGATGTGCGGCCATCCAATAGAATTAAATTTATAGATCCAGTTATCTATGGGCTCGTCTTGTTTGGATGTCATTGGTAAAAGAACAAACTGTGATGTGTTGTTAATGAGGTAAGAGCTTATAACGGATGGAGTGTATCAGTTTGCAGAGAAATGAAAAAGCTTATTGTAAAGCTAGGGCTATTTTGGTGAAGCCTTTAAAGTACTGGGTACTACTAGTGGGCATATAGTGGAGTAACCCTTATGGTAGTATTATTTGATTCTGAGTTCTAGAGGATGTTGTGATGTTAAAGATCTTGAACCTTAGTTCCAGTTGTATTTGAATTTCGAGGAAGAAATTCAGTTGCAAGGGGGGAGAATGTAATACCCGTTACTTTTATGGATAATTAAATAACATGAGTGCGCGCAATTTAATTATTTAAGAATTTAAAGTAAAGGTTATGGATTATTTTTATTTCATGTCGCAGGTGAATAAAAGCGATAGGTGATGTTATTTTGTTCGAAAAATACGTGTGAAGTTGTATTCCATATAAAAAGGCATTTTTTTATAAGTGACTCGGATGGGGAGTTCGAGTGCACTCTTATTTCCAAAATGGATGGAATAGTCAGAATAGATTACCCAGGAGTAGTGTTTGGGTTTAGGGGAATTTTTGGATCAGTAGAGGCTCGTATTTGTGTATACGAGTCAATTTTGGGTTTAATAAGGGGATAACCCCTACTCTCTAATTATAAGGCCGGGAGAGAAAGAGAAAAGAGGATAGATAGAAGGAAGAAGAAAAAGGGGAGCTTGCGCCAAGCTCCGGAGGATTCCCTGCACGAGGTCGTCAGATTTATCCAACTGGGCATGTGTTTAACTTGCTTTAACGATTTAAGTGTGTTCATTTTTCATTTCATAGTTGGCAATGATAAACTATATGATTTAGGGTAGGATTTTTGTTCAAAAAAGGGTTTTTGGGAGAAAATTTCATAACAAATGGATGTGATATGAATGCTAGATAAAATCAAAACAAGACGATGAATCCAAACAAATTTGGTGTGGAAATGGATGGGTTGCATAAATAATAATTATGGTTTAAATTCTTATAAGTAGATGAATCCCATGTAGTTTAATGGTGGTGTTGGTTGTAAATAAGTGTGTTGAAATTTACATTGTTGGTTTGGGTAATTAGAAACTTTGAATCATTGATTGGAGGAGAGTTTCAAGGAATTTCAGGGAAAGCAAAAATCTACACAGGCTGGACCTCTAAAAAAAATACTAAAGCGATGTGTTAAACTTTGATGAGTTTCAATTCCATGCTCTCTGGAGAATCTTTATGTAACCTAAGGAGTGATGCCTTTATTTTTAGTGAATTCTAGATTTTTGTTTTTACTTTTGGTGACAAATTATTTGTGTGTGGATTTGTATGATTTAGTGGAAAAGTGGTGTGTATTTTGAGATATATGGGGTTTGTACGATTTAGTCAATGAAATATCTGTATAGAAGCCAGTATCATAATTTTACTTGATATTAGAATTGTGATGCTTACCCATACGGGTTTCAAGGACTATTATGGATGAATTGACATCCTTCCCATGTCTTGTACAAAGTGCAATAAGCATATTTATTCTTAAGGATATTGGCATATTATAGAGAATGTATAAATTGGTTGTGAACTGTGGTTTTGGCTCATTTTCGGGTGTCATTCATTTAAGTGTTCCTAATAGTTAGACAAGGTTATACAACCATCTGTCAGCCAATAAGTATTTAACAACACACAATACACATCAAGGAATTATTTATGTATGTCGTATTTTACCTTATTTGCCATGACCCCATCCCAAAATAGTAGTGGGGAACGAGTGTCTTGACATGACATGAAGGCAAAAAATATTCCGACTTAAATTGTTTCCTTAATTAAATGCAACGAAAATACAATTAAATGGTTATGAATCGTAAAATACTGAAATTAAAGGAATTACGTCATCAGATCTTTCTAAAAGGAAACTTCATTTATATTATAATAATAACGAGTTACAACTTAAGACGAACTTTAAAACTTATTACAAGAGAGCTAAACATGATCTATATGATATAACAAACTTTTCGCTTAAAATAACAAAAAGAGCTTTAAAAGCTGAATCTTCCATATAGTCCTTTTGCGTTCCCTCTAAGCCTACTTATTTCCTGAAAAATGGTTAGTTATACAACATCGGCTAAAAGTCGGGTGAGGTTCAATCTCCAGACATTCCAAGGTTTTGTTCAGAAAATTGATACCTATTCAAATCCAAAGAGTAAATATATACATACATGGATAGGAATTTGCTGTATAAGTTTGTAGAAATGAATAGCATAGAATAGAAAAGATACGACAAATCAATTGAAATATCTTTTTCTTTCAATGATATCATTTTAATGGCCAAGTACACTCTAATACCGTATTATTCCCCGGTAGTTGAGGGTCAATCGAACTTGTTCGTCATAACTCCTTATTTAGGGCACACCAGCGATAAGCCAGCTAGGAAGGTCAGTCATTAAGCGAGGTCCCTTAGGCCGAATCTTATTTTCAATATTCAATATCATTTTCAAAACTCTTTTTTTAATCGGTACGTCCTTATGGACAAATATAAACATATCATAAGGAATCAATCATCGATATTAGATGAATATTTAGAATAAAAGCAGTTCACCCAATATATATAGCTTGCATAATATCATATAATTAAAACACACAAGGAATGTCAGAGTACTCACCTAAAAAGAGGTTTGAAGTTATAGGTATCGAGTCGTGGATCACTAAGGCGAAATTTCTTCTTAAACTTCCCCGTACTTTCTCTCACTATTTCTCTCTGATCTTTTGAATGAATTTAGGGTAATAAATGACCCCAACGACGAGTCGGCATTGAGTTGTCACGCAACGGAGGGGTCTTGCAGCCTTATTTCATCGAAATGTGACACTTGTTTTAGCTTTTCCACTAATGACAACACTTGTTTTAGCTTTATCTATTTGGATGACATGTGTAAGCACGAGGTGTCAAGCATAAGGTGGAAAGGCGTTAGGGGTATAATGGCCATTTTTCTCATTAAGGGCATTTTGGTTATTTTACACCATACATTTTCAATATTTCTCAGGGTTGAAAATATTTTATTTAAAAAATGGTCCTTCTTGTATTTTTATTTTAGTCCCTAAAACTTTCTATATTTAAAATCAAGTCACTAAAGTTTTATAAAATTTTATTTACAACCCCAAAACTTATCATTTATCTTAGGATATATTATAAGACTTTGATTTAATCCATTTTGATGAAGAAGGAGCTTATTTCAAAGTGTTCAAGTTGGCCAAACTAAAATCCCCTTCCAACCAATCAAAATATAACACATGATGTGGTAATAAGACAAAATATGACTTGAAGGATGGCAAGATTCGTAATTTCGGTATAACTTCTTACTCGGACCTCCGTTTAACACATCGTTTGTTGTGTTACAAATCTAGTTCATATATCTATAACTTTTTAGTTTTAGCTCAATTCCATTTTATATTATATTGATCAAAATGAGTTTCTAATATGAACATTCCTACTGAAAAGTTAAAATTTTATGTTTGTAACTAATTTGAAATTTCATGAGTTATGAAGGGAGGATTAGACTAAAAATAATAAATTAACATTATCCATAATAACACATTGTCCATATCTCTTATATAATAATAAAAAATTTAAAACAAACTATATATGAACATATAAAAGTGGGTTCATTACATTATTAGAGGCTTTTAGGTTTTCTCAATGTAGTTTATGGAAACTTCATTTGTATTGTGAAATATTAAATGGTTCATAGGAATATTTGTTCTGGTTTATGTAGTTATTTGTTCATAATGGTGCTCAAGATATATAGAAATCGTGGGATTTCAATTCATTAATTGAATTGAAAATGGTTTTATCCTTACTTTTAATATCTTATTTTATATTTGAATTTTAATAATGAAGAGATAAGTTGATGATATTGCGGAGTTTGGCTTTATATTTTTTTCGTAATTTTATTTAATAATTTTTTTAGGTTTGATCTCTATTTTCCTATTTATATCTATTTTGATATAGATAAAGTCAGTTTGAATTCTCAGCGGAAAGTTTCTCGCTATGTTTTTCAATTGATATTGATGTCATATATAGATGAGTACATGGGTGTGACAGATAAGTGAGAGTTGCGAGACACTAGGGAGTTCGAAAAAAATTAGAATGTCATTACATTTTTAATATACTCCGAGAAGTACTAAACAAAACAAATAACAACTGAAAAAAGTTTGAACAGGTATACTGAACTAAGTAATTGAACAAAGTCTGAACAAGTCTCCGAGAACTAATGAACTAAAAATCTAACAACTGAGCGAAGTTTGAATAGGTATACTGAACTAAGTAGTTGAACAAAGTCTAAACAAGTCTAAGGCTCTTAAAATTTATGTTGAACTTTTGAATTATGATCTTTAATAAAGTTATTCAGCTGGGTTTAGCGATGTAATTTGAAATCTGATTATTTACTAGTGTTCATGTGGATATTAACCGTTTTAATTTACTGCCACCCTGTATAATTTTAGCCACAATGTATTCATTTTGGCTGAAAAATTTAAATACATTTCCCCACAGCGTAGATAGAACTTCATTAAATCGTTCTTAATAATAGTGTGATTTCAAATATTTGATTTGTTCATAAGTGTTTTCCCAAAAGTGTAAAATGATGTAATTCGAGTCATCACTAGATGTTAAGTTGTTTAAATGGGGGTGTATTAAGAGCAATTGGCCTTACACATCTTTGTTATTCCTACAATTTTTCGTGTGGCATGGTACATAGACATTGATAAGTTAGTTTCATGATACACGAAAATAGATTATTTGTTAGTTTTGTCTACGTAATATTAATTTGTTATTTTATTGAAGATGAATATATTTATATTTTAACCTTAGAATTATACATAAGTATAAATAAGTTCCATTCTTTTAATTTATTCTTAATTGATGACATCGTTACATAACTGCAGGAACATGGCTGATAGGAAAAACGGATGCTTTAGATTCAAAGTCTTGCGGTTTAACTATATCATGAAATGGCTACATTTATTTTGCATACGATAATGTACATATCGCGCATCGTGCGGGTTTTCAACTAGTATACGTAAAAACTAACATGCAAGTTCAATAATGACGAGGCAATAAACAACTGTAGAAAAGAAATGACACACCTGGATAATGACAACTTTGCCATAATGCTTTGCCTAGTTTCCTAACAAAAACCGCCACCGAAATCTATTGTCAATACAGACCGGACAACGAACACGGCCCTTTGGTTCGAAAATAAAGGCAAACCAATCTACAATATGCAAATATTTTAATTAAACATGAATCCAATGTTGGCCCATTGATGCGAAATGTTCTATGTTGTCTTCGACTTAGCCACATTTAGTGGGAAACTGTTTACATTGATTGAGAAATAAAGTTTCAGAATTAACCGTAAGTTTCTAAAGAAGTAAAAATGTCAACCACATTTTCCCATAAAATATCCACTTTAGCAAAAAGTAGACATTTTGTATAGGTGTCTAATGGATCAGTTTCCGCAAAGATGGAGATGTATGCCTCACTACCTCTCAAAATTTCCTATATAAAAATCACTTCAGCATTTTTTTTTGGTAGGCAGAAGTCCATGCATATTCTCATACCAACTCTTCCAATTTGTTTTTTCGATAGTTGTTTTTCTTGTGAGTGTTATTATTCAAAGAAGATGGCTCTGAGTGGGACATTGACTACGAGAACAATCATAAAATCTCAAAATTTCCTAAATAAAAAGGACAGAAGTGCATGTATATTCTCACACACCAACTCTTCCAATTTGTTTTTTCGATAGTTCTTTTTCCTGTGAGTGTTAGATGGCTCTAAGTGGGACATTGCTGGCAAGAACAATCATAAAAGCTCGTGGAGATGAGTTTCATGAAAAAAATTGACCACCTAGCAACAAAGTAACCTTCTCTCCCCTATCACTCTAGTACCGGTCACTTATGATATATAAACAGTGAATGAATTATCTATTTGAAAAAGAATCTTTATGTACAAGATATTTTTCTATGTTAAATTGCCATCATATCCATTAGGTAAATTTTATTTACAAACAACTTCCACGTCTTTGGACTTCCCATTATTTTTAAAACTATGTTTAAATTTAAAAAAATATATTTAAATATCACATGATGAAATAATTCGTGATTTATCAAAATTAATTTGTTACTAGTATCAAATATTTTAATAAAATTAATTTGTTACTAATATTTCATCTAATTAATAAATTAATTTTTATATACTTTTATAGTATATAAAAAAGAAACAAATTAGAGGAAATCTCTCCTCTCTCCTATCCTCTCACGTCACTTATATTTTTCTCATGTCTCTTCATGTATCTACCACTCTCTCTCTCTCTCTCTCTCTCTCTCTCTCTCTCTCTCTCTCTCTCATGTCACCTATCTCAAGTCCCTTTATTTTCTTTAAGTAATTCCTATGAACCTACAAATCCGAGGACAATATTAATCTTCTTCGGCACAAAGCTAGTTTTCAAGCCATTTAAAGGTAAAATTCATATTATACGATTTATAATTTCACATTTTTTTAGATAATAAAAAAGATCATTTGTACATTTCATTTATACATGTTATAAATCTGTTTTTTTTTCGTTTTTAATTTGAATCCTATTTTCTACTTATTGGAAGCATTTATTTATTTATTAGAATTATGTTTTGCTGTAATATTATTGGATATCTGTCTTTTTTAGAATACGTTTTTTAATTGGTAATTTATTTTTTAATTGATCGAAATCTATTTTTTAACTTTGATTTTTTTAATTACAAATCAGTAAGTTGGACAATCTATTTTTATTAAATGTTAAAATTGTTATAATTTTCAGTGATGGATGAGTTCGATTTGGTGAATTTTGATGAACAATCCGACGCAGTATTTATTCCTCAAGTAAAAGATGAGGATAAAAAAAATTGGACTAGAATTTCAATTTTTAAACGATGCCTATGAATTTTACAACAGTTATGCGAGAGTGACGTGATTTAGTACACGATGTAATTCTTCTAAAAAGAAAAATGATACAGATGAAATTATCAGGATGGAATATTGTTGTTTTAAAGAAGGAAAGTCTAACCAAAAAAATGAGGAGGAAAAAAGGAAGCATCATGAAATTGTAAGAGAAGGTTGTAAGGCAAAGTTATCTGTTGTGAGGAGTACGTCCGGGTCAAATTACATAGTAAGTCAATTTGTTGAAGGTCACAATCACAGTCTTTCAACGCCATGCAAAGTACATCTATTGAGATCTCACCTTTCCGTATATGAAATAAAAAATGCCTTAACCAAACGGCTTGCATATGTTAACATACCAACACATCAACAAATTAGTCCTCTTTTGGTAAAAGAAGGAGGGATTGTAAATATCGGTTGTACCAAAAAAGATATTAGAAATTTTATATGTGATTCAAAAGAATAAATTAACGGACATGATGCAAAATTATTGATGGAGTACTTTTTGTCATAGCAAGAAAAAAATTTGTCATTATTATGTTTACATTATTTTTTTACAACATTGACTTATTATGTTTACATTATTATTATTTTTTTGTTTCATAATTTTTGTTTGTAATGTGTGAAAGTCTAGCAAGTAATCAGGTGTGAATGTTTAGCAAACAAAAATGAAAGGCATGTGATTTCAACAGTGCACATTCATGCAATTAACTAAAGAGGAGTTTTTCCACCAGAAAAACATAAAGAGGAGTTTAACGTGATTGTTAACCCGTATAAAAAAAGAGTCCTTCTACTGTAACTGAATTTTTGACATAATTTTTGACTGAAAATACACGTGGCGGCGTGTTATTGGTTTATTCTCTGATGCCACTGGCGTGGACCCCACAAAAGAACCAATAGAAACCCTCCACCTCATTCGGTAATTCCACTTTCGGTAAAAAATTCAGTCCCAATATCATTTTCCATAAAAAAAACATACTTAAGTTCATTCATTTGAAATGATTAAAACTACTATGTAGCCCCTGAACTACTCTTATTGTAATATTTTGTACATGAAATACTTTTGTCACCGTTAAGACTATAACTATGTGGACCTTGCATTGTTATATCTTTTTCTCTTATCTTTTTCATGAAATCCAATCGAATATTATGCCTGGCTTGTAAATTAGGGCAAAAACATGTTTTATTATTCCGAAAGAATAATCTGTACCCCAATAAATTAATAGAAAGTAGAGGAGCATACAGATTAGTTCCTGTAAAAAAGATTTTGGACTCTGAACTTAGGATAACAATTTTTTAAATGCTTAGGTCTCTCAAACATCAATTTACCCAATACTTCCTTATTTTAAACCACCCACTCATTTACCCAACACTCTTTTATTCTTGATCAAGACCATATGTCGTGAACTTTTAGTGTTTTATTACGATCTTGAATCGCGAGTTCCTATCATCGTACCCCCCCGTATTTTTGGAGATATTTAAATTACATGTGTCAAAGCAATTTACTTATATTATAAAAGGGAATGAATTAAATAGTAATTAGCGAGAAACGGAGTAATAATTTTGTGTTGTTATAATTACTTGTGTAATATTATATTTTCTTATGTGATAAGTAAATGAAATTGTATAATTTTATAACACGTCGTAAGTGCGTAGAAGCGACTAGGACGACATGATCTTATTCGGGACGCACATGTGGGATGATATGGGGAATAAGATATGATATTAATGTTTGGTGACATGGATGGATAATTCGAGTTCACGGTTGATCGAGAATTGGTCGAAATAGTCAGAATTAAGTACCCGAGGATAGTAATTGGGTTTCAAGAACATTTTAGACTAGTCCGGACTCATATAGGGGCATTTCAGCTATATTAAATTCGCCTAATAACCTAATTTCCCAATTTGTCATATAAAATAAGAGGGTTGGTGTGGTGAGGTAGCCAATTCATTATTCTAAAACCCTAAGATAGGAGGAAGAGAGGAAAAAGAAAAGAAATTAAGAGAGCTCTAGAAGAGGCCAAATTTGGAGGTGATTCGAGGACTCCTAGCGTTAATCCATCACACACGAGGATGATTCCGAACCTACGAACAATTTAAGGAATCTAATTAACTTGCTTAATCAGATTTGCAGTAGTTCAATTCAAATTATAGTAGGTGCTATGAAAACCAATTTTTGGCTGGGTGTTTGAATGTAAGTGGGTTTTTGTGAAATTAATTCCATAGTCACCTGTCCAAATTCGTGTATGGTGTTATTTGATGAATCTCACCTGATAAAACATAAGGTCTTGAGAGATATTAGTAGGTTTGATCATAGTTAGATGGGTTTTTGAATTAAAACTATATTAAATTGAGGTGTTCATAATCAAAACTGGTAAGCATAGATTTATTTGATGATTGATGATTAAATCCTTTGAATTAAAATGATTGTTAGGTATTAAAATCATTTAAAAGATATCTCGTTATGTTTTGTATTGATTGGGTAGTGTAGAAAAATGAATTGAAGGGTGATTGGAACTGAATTTGGGGAAAAACATAACTCTTATGTTGCCCAAATTCAAACTACATCGTTTTTTGGTAGAGTGCCAAAGCGAACCGTTTCGCTTCTAGTTTTCTTGTTTTGTGCTAGCTGGTTTGGCTATATGGGACAACAAAGTAAGTTTTTTTAAGGTTTGGTAAATCGAGAAAATTCGGGTTTGTTTGGGTGATCCATAAAATAGCATAGGCATCTAGAAGTGACCTTATAAGTGTGTAAACTACCTTCGGATCATAGGGTATATTCGGAATTAAATTCGCGGATGTGAGATGAATAAAACTGTGAGTATTTTCCATAAAAAATTGGGGATAGAAGAATTCAGAAGATAGTATTTACGGGCTACTTGGGTAAGTCCAGATATTTCAGTAGGGTCATGCTATGTTGTTAATTTTTTTATTGAGCAATTAAATTATTTAAGAGAAGGGGACAGACTCGGGAGTTTTGGCTAGTGCTACGATTAACCAAAGTTATTTGAAATAAATAAATATATATATATATATACACACACACGCACACACTAGAGGAATGCCCGTGCCTGAAGGCACAGAGAAAACTTTCAATGTATGTAATAGCAAAACGGTGGAAATTTTTAAAGTACATAATTACAAAATCGCAAAAATATTGTACCCCGACAAAACAAAATGTAATTTAAAAAAAAAGTCATTATGTCCTTTGTTTATAGGACTATTCACACTGGTCAACAAATAAAAAATAGTCCAACAAGATTCAAATAATCTAACGACACTAAGTCAAATAGTCTAATAGTGAAACAACAACCATGAGTCCAGAGCTTGTTAAATAAAACTGTGTCAATAACACTTTGCCCACTTGGAAACACAAATGAAAATGAAAATGATCCACAACCCTTTCAATACATCATAAATATGGTCCACAAATAGCCAACATGGAAACACAAATGAAAATGAAGTCCCCAAGTGAATGACTTATATAGAAAAATAAATGACAATCGACACATCACGCTATTCAACATCATTATTTTGTCAAGGAAAAAAAGACATTAGACTTTTGAAATATAAAGAATAATCCATATTATTATTTTACAACCATAAAAGGGATAAAGTTCATAAAGACTATTCATTTTAACACTTTCACTTTCCAACTGATTTACCTGATAGTTAGCTGCTCTGCGATTAGTAGTACAATTATAAGGAACTAAGAAGAAAACAACTATTACTAAAGTTGTTCTGCTTTTTATTTATTTATTGAATATCTCTTGCCAAATCTTCCTAAAAATAGGGAGAAGTATATATTGGAACTACCAAGCATTTATAATTTCAGTTCAACAATAATTAAACACAATTATTACAAATAAAATCTACTCTGCGGATTATTTGAAAAACAAACACCAAAAAACTTAAAAACAAATTGGATAACCTTCAAAATCATAATGCACACTTTAAATAATAATAATAATAATAATAATAATAATAATAATAATAATAATAATAATAATAATAGTAATAATAATAGTAATGCGAATATACTAAAGAAATTAAATACAATATGTAGCATACAAAACAATTCTAGGATGAGAATTTACTAAAGAATTTACCAAGATTTCATTAGGGATAACAAAAACATACAACCCAAAAGACAACTATGTATAAAAAATCACTTACAAATTTTTCTTTTTCATTATTAATAGAAAAAGCTTAAAATGGTAAAATTACCAATACCAAAAGAAAATGCACATCACTGTGTCAAAGTACAACAAGCGCAACATACACATAAATTCTACTATGGTGTAACCCTCAAACATACTAAGATAAATAAACAGTTATCCTATATTCAAGAAAGTTTTCCAGCCAAACACATACCCTTAAAAGGGAATCCTTAACTGCTCGAGCCAAGCTTCTTCAACGCCATTTATCTACTCCGCTGGCGAAGCTCTGGACGGACAAAATCAGCATCCATTGGAACAAAATGTTAATAGTAGGTGTAAGGCCCTAAACATGTTATTGAATGTTAATTACATGATTTAGTATAATTTATGATTTATAATTTTGGTGACGGGTGTTAAATATGTTAATTATCATATTTAGGGGATGCATACTCATTTGCTATATGTGTTGTTTACATTACATGCAAATTGAGCTTATGATCGGGGATAGCATGTTTAGATCATATGATTGGTTATGTGATTAAATGCATCATGAAAATATGTTTCTAATGCATCATTATGTTTATAAAAGTAAACAAGGGGGTTGATGCGAAATTGGTGATGTTAGGTCACCAAATGTGAAAGTTTTGAGATTTTTTTTATAAATTGCTACTATTCTGTTCGAGCCTAAATTAGGCGTACTAGTGTTATGATTTGGGAAAAACACAAAATATCTAAGTTGTAAATATATGAGTTAAGTTTATAACATAATAAACGGTGCATCAAACGAACTTTTGAATCAGAAGATATTATCTTTTTACGTACAGGGGATAAAGTTGCCATTTAGCTTTAAATGATATTTTGTCTTATATGGTGCCCCATGTCATATTTCGATTGGATAAGGAGGAGGTGACCTTATGACTATTTTAAACCTCTAATATGACCTCCTCCTTCATTCAAAATCATCAATGAGAAGTTTGGCTTGAGGAGAGAGAACCGAGGAGCTTAGGAAAGGAAAAGAGAGCAGAAGTTGGAGAAAAATCCATAGGAAATTACGAAAATTGGTAGAAATCATCAATTGGTTAAATTGGTAGAAATCATCAATTGGTTGTTGAAATTGAAAGCCTTGGTGGTTATGTATGAATAGATGCATGTTCAAGCAAAGTTAAACGTGTAAACCCGCAAAATCTCTTTGTTTAGAAACCTTGTGTATTCAAACTTCTATAACTTTTTTTGTACTCACTGTAATTGAGAAATTCCAATTGGAGATTAAAATAGAATCATTTGTGTATCTAATATTCGAAAACTATGTTAAAATAACAAGAAATGAATCGTGGGTAATAGTTTGAAGTTCAGATATAAAATCTGCCCCAAAAGTGTAAGTGCGCACACTAGGTGTTCAATGTTTTGCTTGACTTAATAAATGAACTCTAAAAATTATGCAAAATCAATTCTATATTATTCAATATGTTTAATATATGTTTCCATGATTTATAACTGAGGGGGACCTTATATATGCTTGAAAAATGTTAAGTTATGCTTTGATGGTCTACTCATACCTATATCTATTAAAAGTGGCATAAATCATTGAATACTAATTGAAATCAAGAAATTCCAATTGAAAATGTTAGAGAACATATACAAGTATGACATAATCGAAGAGGAGAATAAAATACCTTCTTGTTTGGCTTGGGAGTTTTGTTGAAGTTGAAGTTGTATTATTTTTTCTCCATAAATGATTTGGAAAAGGTTGTAATAAAATGATCATAACTTTGACTAGAGAATTCGTAAATTAATTCGGTAAATTTTATTAAAACCATAATGAAAAGGGTATTATAGAAATGTGAAGTATCATATTGAATTAATTTCTAGTTATGTCAGATTGACCAACTGATGCGATGTGTTACTGAGTTAAATGCGATTTGGTGTATTCAAATACTACTAATAGTAAGCTTTTAATTGGTAGTATTAACTTCATTACTCAGGATGGAAGAGAGAGAAGTTCTTCCTTATCTCTAAACCTCTACTTCCACGGGTTTAAATATTCTCACTTGTTTGGATTTTGATCCTAAGCCTTTCAATGATGTTCCTTTCACACCCTCTTCTATATCTCATACGCATAAAAGTACCTTCATTGAAAACCTTTCAGTTCCACCTACATTTTCTGAAATTCTGGGTAAGAATAATGTTGAACATGATCACTCATCCATGGATTCTCATTGTCTTCCCCCCTCCTTTCTTCCCCATTTTTACGGGGTGATTCTATTGCTGTCCGGCTTCGTGATGATACCTACCAAGAAGTTCTATATGATTGTAACGCTTCTACAATTATTGGGAGATTCATACTTGCAAAAGGTTAATAGCCATGGAAGATATCTGATTTAAAAAAGGAGATGTCTAATGTAGGTCAGATCAAGAAGACATGGGCTCTTACACTAATAGGTAAGGGATACTTCAACCTTCGTTTTTCATGCCATTTGGAAATGAGTAGAACTTTATTTGTTCATCATTTCAAATTATCAACTGGAATTTTTATGCCAATCCCATGGGTCCCTGATTTTAAACCTGAATTGCATTCCATTTCACATGTTAGCATTTGGGTTAGATTTGTAGGGTTGTGTCAAGACTATTGGGATCCCCGTATTCTCCTACAAATTGCCAGGGGAGTTGGTATCCCTTTGCGTGTAGACAATGCCACCATGGATAGGTCATTTGGTAGCTATGCTAGACTTTTGATTGAAGTGGATGTTTCAATTAAACCTCCTGATCGACTTTGAATTGAAAAAAAAGATGGGTCATTTTTTGTGAATATCGAGTATGAGTATTTTTCCATGTTTTGTTCTTTTTGCAAAACATTTGGCCATACTATAAATGATTAGCTTGTTAACAATGTGTTTGTCAAAACCACAGTTTCTCATGCCAAGAAAAGTTATAAAAATATTCCCTCTAGTTTTGTTGAAAATACGGTCACAAGAGTAGAAGACCAAATTAAAATCTTGGAGTTACAGCTTTATTCAAGTACAATAGCTAACAAAAAATCCCGTCAAGGTCAAGATATCCCATCAAGTCAGAAAACAAAGGTTCTTGTTGTTCCAGCTGGCCAAGAGGACGCATCTGGTAACTTGTACGATTCCAGTCTTACAGATTTATCAGTTGTGACTGATATAGATTTAACAAGGGCTTTAGAAAACGTTACACCTAATCGGATTCAGTTTTTAAAAGAAAATGGGATTTATTCCGGTGATGGAAAATCAATCCAGGCCGTTGGATATCAAAACAACTAATCTCATTTTCAAAAGAAGATATGAACCCCAAAAAATCAGGAACGCTCAGATAATTTAGTTACAAGTCAGGTAAATTTTTTTGAAAACCGATTATGTTTGTTTAGCCCAAGGAAATCGGAAGGTCTGGCTCCTATTAATGAGGACGTTCATAAACGCAAGCCCTTCTCCCACGTGGATAATTATATTCAGAGGAAAGATACGGGTATAAAAAATCAATTCCTTTCTAGTCCACAGCAAGTTGAAATTTTAAATGGTTCAAAATTGTTCACAGCCACTGCTGATGTGGGTAAGTCAGTTGGGTCAGTAACATGGCCCACTGAATAATATAACAACAGTTTATCCCCAAATCCTGTGCGTTTATTGAAAAAAAATGGGATCAAATATGTCAAATATGTTAGTTTTAAAAAGAAGAAGGACAGTAGTAATTTTCTTCATCTTTTTACCAACTTGGTGTCCGAACCAAAGGATTCAGTTGTAATTCGTCAAAAATCATAAGATTTACTTATTGATTCTGGTGGTACAGGAAAACAAATGGACCAAAATAAGATTCAAAATATTTCATTAGAGGATAATTCGAAAAGTGAAGATTCTTATGGAGATATGCCTCCCCTCGTGGAAATTCCAAATTTGTTTAATATCACCAATGGTTCTTTACAAGGAAAAGATGACCATGAAATTAATTTATTCATGGAAATTTCTAAATTTGATCTTGGAATGTCAAATGGTTCTGTGAAAGCTCGAGCGTTTATTGAAGAATCGTTTGGCAAAAAATGGGGACACCAAATGCCCAAAACTCCTACTAGAAATTCCTTTGAGGTTTTAGGGAATATGGAAGACTCAAATAATCTTGAGGTAGAAGGAATTATCCAAAAGAAAAAATACATACAAGATTCCTTTTCGGTCTTAAGTGCTGCAGAGAAATCGCCTCTAAATCGCAATTTAAGGCGCCCTGCTACTCATTCTAGATTTCGTTAATTTCTTCAGTTTTCTTTGTTTTAGCGCTTGTAAGTGCCCTAGGAGAGGCTTTTTCTCCTCCCAATATAATATTTTTTTTATTTAAAAAAAAATATTACTAATATTTAATTGTTAGGTGGGGAAGCGGCTAACACTAGCATGTAAAGGAAATAATTTGGGTATTAATCTTAGTACCAAATTCAAGGTGAGTGACCTGTCCTATGAAATATGGATACTTATATTTTCATATGGAATTGTGTAGTTAAATACATATGGGGTGATTCTTATAGAGTGATGTGGTATTATGAAACATATGCGTATGATTAAAAATGTTAAATGATGCTATCTAATGTTATGGACTGAGATGGGACCTCTATGTAATGTTAAGGACATTGGTGAGTCCTACAGGATGCAGCGGCCCCGTTAATCCAACTTAAAGGTTTGTTTTACTCTGGCCCAATTATGAGATTTGGTGTTCCCCATTAACTGGGAGTTAATTGGACTGGCAGGTCCATCCTTGCGAGAGTTTCACAATTCATGTTGGCTTATAACATTAGAAAATAAAAATCATTATTTAAATTGGTTATATGTGTGGTATATGGTCATTCACTAAGCTTGTGTTTCTTACACTCCTATAATGTTACGTTTCAGGTATCCCTATTATTTGGATTTCATTGCCAAGTTAGGACCTTAAATGGGGGAGTGTCGGATATCTAATGTGGGTGAATATCAATAAGCCTTTTCGGGTAAATATTAAATTAAAGAATTTTTATATGTAAAGTTGTTTAGTACCTTCATATTACCTGTTAAGGTAGTTATGTTTTCATCTAAACATGCATTTGAAAAGAAAAAAAATGTGGTGCTATTTTCAGAAAGAATTAAAGCAAAGTATTGTTTAAGGGAATTTATCTGTAAATTAAAAGATGATTTTAACTTAATTAAGTCGTCCCACGACAGTTGGTCTTAGCTGGGCACAAACTTCAACATCTCCATTTATTCAATACATCATGAGCTAAAATCCATTAACTATTTCTGATATGAAAACTAACTTAAGAGATATACCTGGGATTTGGAAAGAAAACGTTTGAAAGATATACATGGGATTTTGACAAACAAATCTTAGATACAATAAGAAAACAAAGAGAAGTAGCAATTATATAGAAATAAAGAGATATACATGGGATTTTGAAATCTAACACATCTACTTTGAAACCCCAAAAGCACTATTTTAAAATTTAACACCCCAAATACTACCTCATCAGTTGACCAGCTACTAATCAGATATGTATCCCCCAAAAAACCTCATACTCAGTATAACATTATGACGTTTTCTCTTCTATTGTGTTTCCCCCAAAAAACTTACTCCAACAAACAGTGAATGAAGGAAAAATTAAAAAGCATTTAGTTAATCAAAAGTAAATAAAATTCATGATTTTCATAGGCAATGTGTCCAAAATTGTACCGTACTACTCCGTTATACTCGTTGTCTGCGCATGGTGTGAAGAGGGAATCTATCATCTCCACCTTTGGTGATTGTGAACGAACGATGCTCTGTAAAGAGATAGCAGTGGCCACTGCCTAAGACCAACAACCTAAAACAGAAAATAAAGAAAATTAAGATAAAAATAGAAAATGCATAAATAAAATATAAATCAAAATCCAAAATAACATTAAGATAAAATAAATCGTTATATAGAACAATAAATAGGAAAAAAAAATTAAGGAAAGAGGTTAATTTACAGAAGCAATGGAAGGCACATCAGAGTGACCAGGGGAGCCACGTGACACATATGTACCAAAGATCATAAGTACACGTTCTTCGTAACAATACTTAAATTTATTCTCAGTCGATGAACAATGAAAGCTCTATCAACATCATAAGTAATGTTGGGGATTTGATTCCTAACATTAAACTAACGGCTTTACCAATTAATTAAATCAAAACCTAAACTATATTAAAATCGATTGTCAATTAGACATGGAATGATTTTCTATATCAAGATTAATAACATATTGCAAATAGTCCACTCTACTTTCGCACCAGTTGAACAGTTGACTAATTATTTCGGTGGCATTGTCATAGTTTTCACATCCATTTACTTAACAATTTTAAAACTATCTGTGAAAAAATAGAGGAATAAGGAGAGACACATACCATATAGGTACCTTCCTATTTGTAGCTCCAAAATGATCAAATTTGTCCAATTAAATATGAAATACAAAATGGTTAGTTGGGGTAACCTGGTAAGTAATTTGTGTGTTAGAAAGGAGGGAACACAAATATGGCTCTGTTAAGGAGGGGGAACAATCATTATTAAGTATAAGACGCGTACACATAATATAGATCATAAACAGGGTACAATACATATATACAGATTAAAATACACAACCATATCATTAGATTGAATATCGAAAATACTAAAATAAAATAGACTATCAACCTTGATATGTTCAGCTATCAAGAAAATAAAAATAACTAGACCATAACAAAGTTACAAATACATGTAATACCGGATCTGAAATGGCTTAAGTGTCAATAATTAGAGTGTCAATAGAAAATTAAAAAGATTTAACTAACACGTTTAAGGTTACAACATATTGATTAATACATTCTTAAAAAAATTACAGCTAAAAGAAAGCATCTAAAAAAATATTATGTTTGTTAGGAAAGTAGGGAATTTCCTACATACCTGTTAGGTAGACTTAGTCTTTTCCATTCTTAATTATTCTAGATCTCCAACTACGATTGTTAGTATCCAGTAAATAAGAGAATATAAACAAAAATATAAAAAAAATAGCTGAATGTTAATAGAAAGCCGCCTAATCTGTATGCACGTACAAATTACATGTGAAAGACCACAGTAAGATTACCTTTAACAGATGGCATGTCCTTAAAAAATGCTGAGAGTCACCACCTAAACACAACACAATAATAAAACTTCACTCAAATTGTGATATATATGGTGATCAACAAATAATTGCAATCCGTAAGCAAAACAGGAAATAAATAATTATCAAATCATGTACTCCAAAATAAAGAAATAATAGGTTCTTAAGCTGACCTTTTATGAATACCAAACAACGCAATATAAAATGTGAGTCTTTAGAATAAAGCACATTCCTATCATCTCATAACATGATATTATATGGCATGATGCTTTCAAACGTAAAGGCAAATTAAGTACTGAAATATTAGTTTGTTGCCATATGTGTTTGATTTCATGAATATTGGTGTGCCTTCAGGCAAGGGTTTCTGCTAGTCATTTAAATATTGTAGACAACTTATCAATATCACATGAAAATTTATGTTAAAAATAAACCTTCGAACATATGTAAACAAAGTAGAAGTACAAACATTCACAAAAGATAACTTGCAACAATCTCTTCCATTTCCCATATTTATGCCTAAAATCCCATATATAAAATGTCCACCACCTATACAATACCCGGAGTCAGAGTATAATAAAAATCAAAGCTTAAAACAATTTAAATTAAAAAATAAGTTGAAAGAATTAAATTTCAATTAAAAAAAACATATCTTTCTTGATACAATATGTCATGCAGTTGAGAACACAAATATTATGAAAACATGTATTTGTTTATTTAATAACTTCAACTAAATATATCCAATATATAAAAGCAAACCACAAAGTACATCAATTAAGCACAACATAACACATATTAATTAAGCACAATAAAACACACATCAGTTAAGCACAATATATTGAAGAAGAGTATACCTAGTAATCGCAAAACTCGTTTAAGAACATAACATGTGGTTTTTCTCTTGTTCTAGCAAAACTACCATGAAAATACAATATTATAATTAGGTCGCTTTAAACTTGTGAAATCGCTACATAACTACCACGATAGTAGGCATAGTTTTCGCGAGACAATATCATAATTACGTCAATTGGACAAAGAACAATATATGTTGCCTTGGGGGGTTATTCTAACAACAAATGTTATGAACAGAGTACAATTAAACAAAACAAATATTATGGACAAATATTGTAACATTAGACTACCTAACATACATATTAGATTTCCAACGTGATCTTCTTCCCCATAAGGGTCTTCACAAAAATCTACATACCCTCACAAATAAGAAATTCTCATTTCCACTAGAGATTCATACGAAACCTAAAATATCAAATACATAAAAAAAAATTCCAATCCATTAAATCTATCAAATTTAAACGGTAATAAGTTAAAATCAATTAGTTAACCTAAAACACTTAATTAATCAAAATGGATTGAATAAGTTGAAAACATAATGAATGAAATGAAATCGGAAAGGATTATTACCGTTAGGGATTCTTTCACGGTCATCGGAGCATTAGCAATTGCCATGGTGGCCAGATGGAAACAATTTTCAGATAAGAACTCGATCTGTTAAAAAAAAGTCATTAAATAAAAAATTTAGGATTTTTTGTTAAATTCTAAATAGAGTTACGACTGGTGTGCTCCTTTTGGATGTTGGCTTCGCCTCTGTTGACAAATGTGCTTCCTCCTTGAGCTCGTGTGGTGGGTTTAGAGAGATATCATGCAGGTTGGAGAGAGAAATGGGGGTTTAATGTAGGAGAGAGGTGACATTCTAATGGGTGGGTTGTTTAAAAGTAGTAGATGAAACTATGTCCCTTTTTCTTTTCTATTTTGTTCAGTTACGAAAGTATCCCTTATATTTGAATTAAAGTAAAAACTTTAGGTGTAGAATTAAGGGGAAAATAAATTTTAGTGGGTAAAATTGTAATTATAGTTAGAGTATAAAATGAGGTGTGGTGAGATATATAATATTATTGTGTACATATTTATCTCACCCTCCATCTAGTGCCTTGTTGGCAACATCCTCATCACTCATTAAGTTATCATCTTATGGAATAGTGCCAACACCATTACTCGTTATTATATAGATATATATATACATGAGTATAGAGATCGTATATATGTATCATTATATTTGTGTGTGTGACATAATTCTGTGAATATACCACTATAGTGCTATCAGGGAGGTTGCGTGCCATGAGTGATCTCTCTTGGAGAATCTCAACAGGTGTAGTATCGGCTCCAGTGCCACAGGGCCATGCATGCCCATCCTATATGAGGTTGGAGTCGTAATGAAGTGATTTATGGTATGGTCATGAATCACTGGCTCATAACTATGAGTGCCTTTAGTACGTTTACAATATTTTTGAATTGGGTGGTGAGATGCTCATCGAGGATGATGTGTGTATGCCTTGGAGCATGATAGTATTGTAGAGACCCGCATCCAGGGAGCTATTACTCTCTAGGATGGGGGTTATACTTACATAGAGAGCGATATATAAGTATAAACATACTTGATAAGATAGGTATATCGTAAATATATGTGTGTGCATATATATATATATATATATATATATATATATATATATATATATATATATATATATTCGAGAAAAGTAAAAAACAATACAAATAGTAAATTTATATGCATTTGGGAGGGCAACTTGAGAATGCTATGTGTGTGTGTGTGTGCATATCTATATAATAAGTTACAAAACTTATGAGAGAGTGCGACTGTGTGATAATTGATTAAATTAAATTTATTCACAAGTTTCCAATTCGGCACACTTATTTAATTAGTGTCTATTTTTAAACCAAAATAAATCAACCCCAAATCATTTAACTGCGTGTGTGCGTGTGTCAAACCATAAAATAAATAAAGCATGCGACACAAGCTTAAGGAAAAATCCCCGAAGGGGCAAAACCTTTTATTTCACTATAATTTTGTAAGAAAATGGCTTACACGGATTACAATGAAATAGGGTGACATACGAAATACCCGCAGGTGTCGGTTCTGATGTCTCGGCTGGAACTTTCCCTTTCCAGGAGGGCAACAGTGAAGAAGAGAAACGACTTCTCCACAAGATGTAAACTTTATAAGGACTCCCTCCACAATAGTATGAATATCTCCGGTTGTAGAGTTCTCCCCACAAAGATAAACAGTAGCAAGATGTGTTCTAAAAACAAAAAAATAATTCACTAAAGCATATGGGAGTATTGTGAATTGAAAACAAAGAGGGATTAAACCCTAAAAGAAGAAGCCAAAAGGATTTTGCGATTTCGCAGTTTTCTGTCTGTAAAAAACTGTGGACTTCTCAATGAAAACGGACTCATTTAATGAGTATTTATATAAAAACGCACCGCCTCGAAATTCGAGCTCGTTCGAACGACATGCTATGTAGTTTGAACCATAATTGCAGGTCATTCGAATGACCTATCAAGCGAGATTCCATGCTGTCCTGTAGAAAATTTCGATACGAACGCATGGCCTCCAGTTTCGTATCATTATGATTTTTTATGAATTAGTTATGATTTTTCTACAAAAAGGAGTCCGAAAACAAAATCTTTAGAAAAATATTTTGTAAAAAATATCCCAAAAGCTCTAAGTGAAAAGTTAAGGTATTTAAAACATAACCTTACCAAAGTAAACTTCGCGGAGTCTTCAATGATGAAGAACTTGAGTAATTCGAATTCGTATTTGATGTAGATGTCTCTTGAATGCTCTTCGACGGTGTAGCGGTATATGACATAATAAATTGATAACGGACCTATGAAAATATGTCCTTACAAATCTCCCCCTATGTCTAAGCCGGTACATACATAAAAAATCCGAATTATCAAATACCAAATTGCCTATACAAATCTACCCTCCCATGCATAAATTTGCAAGACTTCAAAACTGTTCTTCAATCATCTTCATCAAATCTCAAAGCTTTTCTCATCAGGGTGTGCAACATCATAATCTTCAGTCTTTGTACCTACACACATGATATAAAGAAAAACCTTCATGACGCATCGAGTTTGAAATGATATAAGAATAAAACATTAATAAATCAAATCTCCCCCATAATGCAAAAACTCCCCCATAACATGATAATTCTTTGTCCCCCTTTTTATGATGTCCCCAAATAGACAGATAAGAAGAAACAATCAAAACATGCATTGTCACGATAAAAATTCATAGCAAATAAGAATCAAGCTACGCGCATGCAAAGGAGTATCTCACAAATTTCACAAACTATTTTTTAATTTTTTAATTTTTCATACAAAAAGAAGATACCACTTTGAAAAATATGATACAAAAATCACACCATGCATTTAAACTCAAACAACCAAGTCATGGAAACGAAATGAATGGGTGTGAACACATTCGATAGGTAAATTAACTCAATCAATTATATGTGCACGATGAATACGTGTACCCCTAACGAATGAACATCAAAAGAATCCTTAGGTGTAAAAATTTGTTGAATTTCGATGACATCGTCTTATGCAAATTAACAAATCAAAGTCAAATGATTTCCACACCAATAACGTCCAAAACTATTTAGCGCTTTTTCAAGATTTTCAAGGATGTGAAAACCTGTTTAAAATCTCCAACCAAACACCCTCATATATATTTTTCTTTTAGAGGTTAATAAACTAAATTCTCAAACTTTGGAAAATTGGTGCAAAAACCTAAATGGCCCATAATTTGGCTTGAATTTATTTTTATTGCCTTTAAATTTTTTCGGGCTCTTTTAAACCTCTTTAGACCCCGAATAATAATCCTCCATTTTTTAGGGCCAATTTAATGGTGGCTTAGTATTCGCAAAGGCAAAATGAACCTTTCGTAACCCTTCCCCGTTTTCATACAAAACATACAAACTCACAAAACGGTTTTTATATGCACAATTCCCTTATCAAATTTTATCGCGCTTGGTTCATTTTAAGGACAGGATTGAAGTGAAAACACCTAACCAACATGTGATAAGACAAGCACAATAATCAAACAAATCCGTGCATGTGTGCAATAAAGGAAAGATGAGTCAAACATGTAGGAATAAACACTAAATTACATGTTAATGACTCCAAACATTATAAAGCACAAGGATGAATTGACCTATTGTCTCAAAACACTATCAAATTCTCACATGAAAAATGGAATGATGTTATGAGTTGGTCATCCTAAGTGTTTACCCATAAAAGGTGCAAACAAAATAAAAACGAAAATCTTTTTGTATTTTTAAAAAAATTTCAAAACAAAAAAATATATACAAAAAGTACATGTCAACACACAAGCAAATATATATCATGAAATCACAACTAGTGTATGACAGACATGCGAACACAATCATCTATATGATATGGCAAGAGAAGAATCATGTGCAAGCAAACAAGAATCAACTTGTCTAAAATCTAGCGTATCCAAAGGTGATTTCCTAACCCAAATATGTGTGAAACGTCGTGCAGAGGATTTGGGAACCATCGAAACACTAGACATAAACTTCCTAGGACATTTTCCAAGATCAAAACAAAAACGTCTAAGGTGACCTTTTCTACCACAATATGAACATGTGTAAACGGGTGGAACGACACCTATGGGTTGATCTTTTCTAATATCCTTGGAATTAGTTGACACCCTAAAACAAGTAATGGTTTTGTCTTTAGCATTAGAAGCATGAGAACACGATAAGCCATTACCATCACTATCAAACCTACTTGAGTCTATCAAATCATTTTTTAATTTCAAAATTTTTGACTCAAGCAATAAATTAGACTCTTCTAAATTAAGGGACGCCTTTTTCAAGTTTTCAATAATTCCAAAAAGCGTATCTCTCTCTCCCTTAATTAAAGCAAACTTTTCCCTAAGAGTCTCTTCACGTGCCACAAACTCATTGGCTAAAATATTTTTATCATATTTGACACAAACACAAACCATCGAATTTTTAAGGTCCTCCAATTCCTTTTCTAAAAAAAAGACCTTCTCATCACTCTCCTTCTTGGACAATTTTAAAGCAAAAAAGTCATGGTCCAAGGAAACAAATTTTTCACGATAAAAATCTCTTTGATTTTGAACCGTTTGCAAAAGATCCATTGCGGATTTAAAACGAGAATTTTCTTTTTCCAAAACTTCCTTTCTTTTGCAAAGATTCAAATTCAAAAGTTTTAAATTTTCAGCATGGTCGTGATTTTTTTCAAAAATAGGCTCCTCGTTAAATGGGCGTTCCATTAAAAAATTACGATTTTTCACAAAATTGATTTAAAAAAAAATTAATATCACACAAATTTTGCGAAAATTAGGAATACGCAATAAATTAGCGCAACCCGCTCTGATACCAATTTGAGAGAGTGCGACTGTGTGATAATTGATTAAAATAAATTTATTCTCAAGTTTCCAATTCGGCACACTTATTTAATTAGTGTCTATTTTTAAACCAAAATAAATCAGCCCCAAATCAGTCAACTGCGTGTGTGCGTGTGTCAAACCATAAAATAAATAAGGCATGCGACACAAGCTTAAGGAAAAATCCCCGAAGGGGCAAAACCTTTTATTTCACTATAATTTTGTAAGAAAACGGCTTACACGGGTTACAATGAAATAAGGTGACATACGAAATACTCGCAGGTGCCGGTTCCGATGTTTCGACTGGAACTTTCCCTTTCCAGGAGGGCAGAAGTGAAGAAGAGAAGCGTCTTCTCCACAAGATGTGAACTTTATAAGGAATCCCTCCACAATAGCACGCAGCTCTCCGGTTGTAGAGTTCTCCCCACAAAGATAAACAGTAGCAAGGTGTGTTCTTCAACAACAAAATAATTCACTAAAGCATATGGGAGTTTTGTAAATTGAAAACAAAGAGGGATTAAACCCTAAAAGAAGAAGCCAAAAGGATTCTACAGTTTAGCAGTTTTTTGTCTATCAAAAATAGTGGACTTCTTAATGAAAACAGACTCATTTAATGAGTATTTATATAAAAATGCACCGCTTTGAAATTCGAGCTCGTTCGAATGACATGCTATGTCGTTTGAACGACAATTGGAGGTGTTTAGAATGACATATCAAGAGAGATTCCACGCGAGCCTGTAGAAATTTTGATACGAACGCGTGGCCGCCAGTTTCGTATCATTCTGATTTTTTATGAATTAGTTATGATTTTTCTACGAAATGGAGTCCAAAAACAAAATCTTTAGAGAAACATTTTGTAACAAATATCCCAAAAGCTCTAAGTGAAAATTTAAGGTATTTAAAACATAACCTTACCAAAGTAAACTTCGCGGAGTCTTGAATGATGAAGAACTTGAGTAATTCGGATCCGTCTTTGATGTAGATGTCTCTTGAATGCTCTTCGACGGTGTAGCGGTATATGACATAATAAATTGATAACGAACCTATAAAAATATGTCCTTACAACTTATGTATGTCATAAGATTCAACCATGACATCACAAAATGAATTATTTATGTATTTTCTCTTTTACCCCTTAAAAATTTGAGTTTCCCCTCTTTTTCATCTCACTAATTGATTCTCCCTCCTTCACTTTAATTCAAACACAAGGTTATTTTGGTAAACACATCACAAAATCCACACTTTCTCACTGCAGACATTCATATACACACACCAAAACTCATTTTAGTCCCCCAACAAAAACCCTCTCCCTCTCTCTCAGCAATAACCCATATGACCTCTTTTCTCCCCGCCTCACCCCACCCCTTACCTTCTCTTTTCTCCCCGCTACCAGCCTCAGGTTTTTTTCTCTCTCTCTCTTAGATTGTGCGATTTTTGTGTGGGTTTTGCAATTTTTTTGGTGTGATTTTGTAATTTGGTAATGCTTGATTTATTACAGTTAGATCGGGTTAATTAGGGTCTGATTTATGGGTTTTGTTCTAACCATCCAGGTATACATTAAATTTTCAAATATATGTATTTGATTTTATTTTGGGAGGGGGTTGAAAATTAGGGTTTCATGATTTTATTGTTCATTATTATTCTTTAGTGTTCTTTTTATAGTTCTGAAGAAGAAGAAGAAGAAGAAGTAATAGGCGTCTTTTGGGGTTTTATGAAGTGTATTTGAGTTTTTACCCTTTTCATTATAATCACCATTTGTACTTTTTTATCATATTGACATCTAACCAATAGTTATTGTTTTGGATTGCAGATAAACGCTACTAAAATGGATCGGTTCCACTGATCTCTTAATTTTGGATTTCTTCACAATGCTAGTTCTGTTGGACTGATGTTTCTTATGTGATTTTAAGATAGTATTTTCTTCTGAAATTTAATATTGATTTAATGATTTTCTTTATATTATATTATATAGTTATTTTTGGTTAAGTCCTGCCTGATTTAGATTAAATCGGAACTGATCCCATGATTTTTTTTCTTTGGTCATTAGTCCCATAACTGAGTAACTCCATTAGTTTTACATCTTGTTGCTCTTATGATTTTGAACCTGCTAACCATTCTTAACAGGTGGAACTAAACCACAAGAGTCCCTATATTATATTGATGTATGAGTTAATTATGGTTTCATTTTTGGGTGTTTTGGTGTTTTTGTTTTGGTACTATCTCTTTTCCATTTCATATTGGTACTTTCAATTTACCTGTGTTTTAAGGTATGTTGTATTTTTTGTCTTAGCTTTAGATCCTTATGCATATAACAAGAACATTAATCGTGTAGGAATTTGATCAAAATTTCAATGCTCGCACAAAAGATTTCTTGAAATTTCTTAACATATTGTCTCGAGTGTACGATTTGTGACATATAATGGTGGTGTTGCATGCGATATTTGTGTGAAAAAGGGGTACCTTAACCATGAAATTACTCGATTACTTGATAGTTTATTTTTATCACTATTTTATAAGTATTTTATCATGAACTTTTTAGATCTAACATTTCATTTATTTACGTCCTTAGATCATGGAATTGTCCCTCATATCCCTTCACATGTGCTCTAAAACATGGTGGTACTCTCGCTCTCTGAATAGATCTTTATCTATCCTAAAGCTGGGTCTAAAACTATTTGATATGAGATGTATGGGTGCAATTGATATCTTTATCTTTATGTCTTTATTTGTTTATGATTTATGGATTTTCTTTCCTATATAACTAGATTTATGAATGTTCGTTACCTTCAGTTATGCCGTTATATTTGTTTAATTAATATTTAAATTGTGTTTTATGTTGCAAGTTTTAACTGTTGGTTAATTTGTGCATTGAACAGTATATGGTGTGTTACTTAATGTCCAATTCATTCAGAATAGTACTGGTTTAATCGGGAGTTTGCCTCTGTCATTGATTGATCCTCATGTACAATAGTGTATTACATAATTTTAGCATTAGTTCATTAGATACACAATAGATTTATAGGTTTAGTTGAAGGCACGAATTGTATTTTGCACCATATCCTACCAGTGTCATTGGTATAGGATTAGATACCATTGGTTTTATGTGTAATTTGGTTTTGCACTTACTATTTGGGATTTATATTTATTTTATCGATTTGAGATTATTTTTAACCCCCACCCTCCAAAGTTTAAGGCTTTATTTTCTAAAATTACATACAATACAGAACAATGATGCTCTAAAACCTCCTCTTCTGTTAGTTTGACAGTGGTTATCTGAAGGTGATTCAAATACTCAACTGTTCCACTCCTTCATAAAAGCCAGGTATTCTAGACTAATTATTCATAGAATTAAAAAAAGAGATGGCAATTGGACAGAGGATATTGATGCTATTAAGGGAGAATTTATTGAATACTTCCAAAATATTTTTAAATCTGATAGTAATAATGTGGATAAAGGTATTCTTGATTATGTTACTTCCTTTATTTACTCTAATCAATCTTGTAGCTTGGATGTCAATCCAAATGAACATGAAGTTTGGCAAACAGTCCTCAATTTGAATCCTAACAGTAGTGTTGGGCGAGATGGATTTCATGGTTTATTTTATGATAAATTTTGGGATATAATCAAATAAGATCTCACAAAAATAGTGCTATATTTTTTGTCTAAAGGAACCCTTCCTACTAGCTGGACTAGCACTAACATTGTCTTTATTCCAAAAGTCCAATCTCCTAATCATGTTCGCACTTCAGGCCTATAAGTTTATGCAACTTTTTTTTCAAAAGAATCACGAAAATTCTTGCATCTAGACTAGCTCCTATCCTCAGTGACATTATTTGACCATCTCAAGCAAGTTTCATCAAAGGTAGGGAAATTTCCTAAAATATTATTTTGGCCAAGGAGTTGTTGTCTTTAATTGGTAGAAAATCCCATGGTGATAATGTGGTTATTAAATTGGATATGTCCAAAGCCTATGATAGGGTCTCCTGGCTATCTATTATAATTAATGGTCATATGGATGGTTTTTTCAAGTCTTTTAAGGGTCTTAAGCAAGGATATACTCTTTCTCCTAGGTTGTTCACTATAGTAGCAGAAGATTTGAATCAAGGCCTGCACAATCTTTTGATGAATAGAAAGATAAAACCTTTTTCCCACCCTAGAAACTGCCCTCTTATCAGTAATCTGAGTTTTGCAAATGACACCGTAATCTTATGTAATGGAGATAATAATAGCATGAAAAATTTGATGAAATTATTGAAGTTATTTAAAAATGCCTCTGGCCAAGTCATTAAATACTTTAAAAGCAGTTTCACAATTCACCACATTGTTAAATCTATAGAAGATATCACCAATTTTAAAAGGAAGAAAATTCCCCTTCAATATTTGGGTTGTCCCATCTTCCATAGGAGGAATAAGAACTGCTACTATGAAGATCTGATTCGAAGAATTCAATCTAAAGTGCAAAGTTGGCAACCTATATTTCTATCTTTTGCTGGTAGAAAAGTTCTCATAAAAGTTGCCATATCCTCTATTCCTATTAACTGTCTATCAACTCTAAAGCCACATCTCAAGACCATCAACTACATCCACTCTTTGGTCAACAACTTCTTATGGGGAGAATCTAAAGGTTATGGAAAAAGACATGACTAGATTAAATGGGACAATATTTGTTATCCATCCTATGAAGGGGGTCTAAACTTCAAATTTTATCATATATCACTAAAGCTTTTTCTTTAAAGCTTTGGTGGAATTTCTCTAACTCTAACAGTTTGTGCAATGTGTATTTAAATTGCAGGTTTCAGAATTCAGTATCTCAGTCCCACATTTTAAAAAGAATTCTTGATGTTAGAGATGAGGCAGAGAAGAATACAAAGATGATAAATGGAAAACTCATATGGATACAAACTTTCAATGGATATTTCTCTTTCAAATCAGCATGACATGCTATAAGAACATCTAAAGATGGGTCCATCATTTGCAAATACATTTGGGATAAAGAGATTCCTCCAAAAATCTCTATCTTTCTCTGGAAATGCTATCACCAAATAGTCCCAATTAACGAAATTATGCAACAAAAAGGAATTTTGAAGGCTTTTATATGTAGATGTTGAATTAAACATATAGAATCCTTCAATCATATGTTTATCAATGGCTGAATTGCTTAAATTGTATGGGATTACTTTTCTAAACACTTTGGGATCAAGATCTATGTGACACCCTTCCTAATAAAATACCGAGCAATCACCCATGTACCAAATTAAAACAGGAGTCTCATACGGTTCATTCTTAGGATCACTATCGAAAAAACAAATTAATTACTAATAACCTATTAGGCTAGTGTCAAAATTTTATTTACTTAATCTTTTTAAAGAACTTATTCAATTAAAACATCCACACAGTTTATATATAAATGAAACTGAGATGAAATAAAATAATCGAACACTCGGTTTAACATATTACAACCAAATCGAATGTCGCACTAAAACGCGGTAAAAGAATATATAACTACAATTGGGCTTTTGTCCCGAATGTTCTACAATACCACCTGTCTAGAATACTAGGATATAAGCGTCTAGAGTAAACCTACATGCATCCATAGCTACTGCAGCGCACGTCTTACTCGAAGGGATTATCATCCAAGCGTCCCTGTGTCTGGACACCTATATATATATATATATATATATATAGCAAAAGAGAGGAAAAATAGATAAACGGGTCAGAGCCCGAGTTGTGAAAATATTTTGCAAGTACATAAATGCAACATTTTTAAAATATATTTTACCTCTTATTTTAATTGGTATCGCACTCCCATGAGATACCCCTCACCTCTCTTCTAATAGTGGACACCTATCGTCTATCTACTACATAACCTAGTTAAGATACCTTGCCTAACTAATCCGTTTCACCAAAACTCTAAAAATCCTAATTAACCCAAGTATTAAGGGCTAAACTTCTCCCCAGTTTCAACACTATGCCATGTTTTTACGTGGGGTGTCTTGCTAAGAGAAATCGAAACAAGGACCCCCCCCCGATACACTACTACTTGGCAGTGTCGATCGTCGAGATCCATTAGGCCCTCAGTACATAACGTATATATATACCCATATAAATATATATACACTCTTTACTCGGAATGAGAATAAATCCTTTTTCATTTATCTCTTTACTCTAGTTAGATATATATATATTATCTTGTTCTCATACATAGGTGATATACTATACACACAAATATAATAACCATCCTAACAAGATATAACTCGAAGATGTAGTCTTAATGCTATCATCTACCAGGGAATCACTCACATACCATCCTGGGTACCAACGGTCGGAATCTCACACCGCCTTGGTAAAATAAATCAAAACGTATGGGAAGCGGTCATAGTTCATCCCCGAAAGTGAGACGAAACATACCCAACAAGTCTCACCCCTAAAAAAAATCACACAATATAAAATTGTATGCTATGACCTGGGGACTATACCCTCCCTGCTCCTCAAGCCAGGGGCCTCACCCATATCGCGCAACTTCCCATGATAGCATAGAGGGGGTATGCTTGACATAAATATATATATATATATATATATATATATATATATATATATATATATATATATATATATATATATACCATTCAGACAAAGATCTATATACATATTCATATCATACAATATATATATTGTAATCATATCGTATATATAATCGAAATCCCTCCTCAATTATATTGTAGCCAAAATTGCCAATCTCGCATAACGATGACCACTAACCCCAAAATGTGTTCACTCATAATAACATTCCAGTATTCACACACTAAAAATACCAACCCATAAGTATTATCTATACAGACTTTCCGAAGACCTCTCTCGAACTTGGTTCGACCCGAACATTCACCAAGCTCATACCCCGGATTGTACACTAAGATAATCCAAGGTTCCCTCGTTCATTTTAAGGTTTACTCACCCTTAATACCGTCATCTAGGAATCCTAATATCATAAAAATAATCCCCCATAATAATCTCCAATTTCAATTTAACTCCCCCTAAACTCAAAGAAGAAAAACTGCCAAATTCAACGAAGGCGAATCGATTCGCCCCAAATGCGAATCGATTCGGTTTTCGTCTGAATCAATTCGGAAAGTGTTTTTCAATAAGGTCCTCAACGGCGAATTGATTCGGTATTAATCTAAATCAATTCGGTCGGATACAGCCTTACAGGTCAACTTATGCGAATCGATTCAGTTTTGACCCGAATCGATTCGCCCGGTTCATAGGGCACTGTTTGGGAGATTTTATCTTCTCCAAAATACCCAATTATCAATCCATTCTTAATTTTATGGTTTCTAACCTCAACCAACATCCCCTTCATCATCCTAGCAGTGATTTCTAACTAACACATCATTAAATTTTATTTTTCTCCCAAGGTCAGAATGGATTTCTGACTAACGATTTCGAACTCGAATAGCCTTCCGTAGAACAATCTTACAAATGAAAAAAATTTAGAAAAATACTCGGTTGGCTGCCACGCGACCGTATCGAAAAGATGTACAAATTTTATTTGTTTACCAAGAGCCGAATCGATATGCTTCCTAGCCGAATCGATTCGAAAGTGACGTTAATCACTATTCACATTCTTCTCCAAAAATCTCAAACCTCCATTTTTGTTGCTTCTAATCTCATCCATCAACTCCATAAACATCAAATCTATGTTTTATAACTAACACATGAATTAATTGGGGGATTAAACCAATTTTTCTAGATTAATACCCAAAAACCCTTAAATCCCTAGTTTTGCCATTTCCCCCATTTCTCCACTCCATTTACATGGATTTAACACCAGAAATCATTAAGAGTTTACATTACATCAATATGTAAACTCATACTCAAATTTTCCCAAATTTATTTTTAGGGTTCTAACCCAAAATCATATAGTTTACCAACTATAATATGAGATATATACACTAAATGAAATAAACCAAGTACACACTTGCCTGGTGGATAAAATCCGAAGACCTCGAGTCGAATCCGACGATGTTTGGCCAAAATCTCCCATTTCTCTCTTCTTTTATCCTCTTCCCTTCTTATTCTCTTTCTTTCTTTCTTTCTTTCTTTCTTTATTCTTCTCCCGGCCTTATAAGGGAGAAATAAGGGGTTGTCCCTTATTAACCCAAAAATGACTTGTTTAGTCAATTACGAGTCCCTACGGGTCCAAAAATTCCTGGGACCCAATTACTACCCCCAATACACTATTCTGATTATCTCGATCATTTTGAGACCAACCGCGCAATCGAAATTTACATCCGAGTTACTTAACCCAACAAAACTTAATGTGGTATTTCCCATTAAAATATTATCCTGTGTTGCTTTACATAGCCGCGACAAATAATAAAATACTCCAACTCATTCACTTAATGGAGTAAATATAATACACATCGAAATCATTTAATCCTTGAAAACTCCAAAAATTACTATTCACAATAATTTCTCAAATTTCCGAATTACACTCATTTATGAAATTTAATTATAAATAAAAGTATGGGGTATTACATTCTCTCCCCTTATACCACAATTTCGCCCTCGAATTTCAGATATAATCGATACTACCAACCCTAACCTAGGATCATAAATCACTCCACATCCTAACGACTCAAAGTGGAATGGTACTAAACCAAATGGTTCACAACCATACACTCGTTCATCACTTACCTCTTTCAAAGTTTATACTCTACTACTAGATAATCTTATCTAGATATCATTATGCTAAAATGCTACCTCAGTCATAAAGTTGACTCTAACGTCACTTCGCACCTAGTGCTTCTATAATCGTATCTTAAGGAACATGTCTACACTAATGCTCGACTATTCCCATCATTCTCATCGCTTAATTTTAGGCATATTACCTCTTATATACTATGCCCCTTCTATTTGAGGTGGTATATAAAACCAACTTACCAAGGTGTCCACACACACCCTTTTAACACGTGTTTATTTGCACAACCATTGTAAACATAACACGCGGAACACCTTCTTGAAAATGGGTATCACTTTCTTGGCCTGGTGCTCACACCTGTGTATCCTCAACCACCTTCTCCAGATCCCATGCATCCTATAATTGGATGTTCAATCCTTCTTCAAGGTTAACCCACTAAGCTTCTTGTGGTTAACTCACAACTAACTGCTCACTTCGGCGCCACTAATATTACGGAACTTACATCCTAAAAATCCTAAGATCGATGCATTTTCCTACGCACGTGAAATAAGTATTATCCTAAATATATCCCTAGTTCCTAAGACCTCTCTCAACTTCTGACATTTTCTTGGTTTCATGCATGGGATGTCTCGCAGAGCAAAATCCAAACAAGGAACCCTCCCATTACACTACTTCCTCGCATCGTCGATCATTGAGATATAATGGTCTAAGGAACACCATCGGGACGTACTAAATCGTACCTTGCTAACCTACTAACGTACCTCTCCTACTCTATCCTTCCATCTTGACGAAATACATAGCCTAACTAATTGAGGCGCCTACTCTCTACAAATAGATTACAAACATCATACCTCAAAACATCTTACCTCCAAAATGTTCCCTTTTCATCAAGGCCTGGCTATAAGCCTCAAATTCATTTCCTTTACCTTACCTCACCCACATACTTGTGGTGAGAGAACAATTTCAGTTCTTCTCCAAAGAACTTATATCTATATAAGCATACAGTTAGCAAACGGCTCTCAGTCTACATTGTTTTCTCTACACTAGGTGACTTATCATCAAAACCAACATCCTTGCATTCTATAACATCTCACCACTCCCGATGTCATTAAGGTTCGTGTGTGGAGCATCTCGTAAGCGAAATCCAAACAAGGAAACCCTCCTATACACTATTACTTAACTTTATCGATCGTGGATGTCCGCTAGTTTCAAATCTACTCCTGGGATAATTCCATCTCTCCTATCGAAAAAATGTGGTCAGAACTCCTATTTCCTTCTAGGAGCCGTACCACATAGCACTTCTACTAACACTAAGTCCTTAGCGCAATCAACAAAGAGCTTAAACTCACAGCTCAACAATAAATTATCAGTACCTTAAATTATATCTATACGGCCGCCACGCACTTAAACCATGATAATGAAACATCTGCTCACCGAAGTTCCATCTACCCATAATAATAAAGGCGAACTCAACCTGTATCCAGGTGAGATATCGCAACAATAACATGTTCAACCCAAGAACCGAGGATACGACAGTCTTGTAATCCTTAGCCTGCTATCGCTCCGATAATACAATAATATTATTCTTACAATAGTACTATACTTGTATAACTTATATAAAACGAGTTGTATAAACCAGATACAAATTCAAAATAGGATCCCTCTACAGAGGAAATACATACATACATATTATATATATATATATATATATATATATATATATATATATATATATATATATATATATATGTATGTGTGTGTATATATATATACACTATATAATGTTATCGATACCGCCAGTAAACTCGAATCAGACACTAATCTAAGGCTAACAAAATACTGTGTCCCAAATCTAGTCACACAGAATATACCTCTTTTATCCAAGGTAAAGCTTATAACAATAACTTCGCCAGTCTGACCATGTTAAGGTTATCAGTATCTCAGACTTTATAACCTCGTTCCTGAAAATCACCTTCATGGTTCACTTAACTTCTTCGTCAAAACGAAACTCCACTACTAGCCATGTTTTAATGAATTCCCCAGGTTGATGTCAACCAATGGGTTTCTACAAATAAAATATTTCCATAAGTGTTAGCAACACTTCCTAGTGAGCCTATCATTCTTCTGAAGTACTCTCTCTTCGTTGTAGCTACCTTACCTTGGTATTAGGTTCACTTCTCTCTATCACTCTTTATTCACTTTCGGACTCTAACCGATCCTTAAGTGAAAATTCAAGCTCCATTCATTTTACTCTGAACAAACCAAAGGAACTAATGGTTATATCCATCTGTAAGATCCCTTTATGGGAAAAACATCCTGCTCCCCGATATATGGTGACCATCATTCTCACCATTTCAACATTGCTCCCACGAGTGAAAAATTTTCCTCAAATTTTTACATATGGGCATTTCCATAAGCTTCTCTAAGCCAAAGCTTCTGAGCCTTCTAATTCCACTTAGTAATATACACTTACTTCACACGACTTGACTTCAACATATGGTCCTTATCAAAGACCTTATTCCCAATTTACTTCATTGGGTAATTCAACTTTAGCACCATTCTTACTACAGCGGTACTTGAATAATTATAACTACTACACTTTAGTAATCATTGAAACCGTCCTTGACAAAAATCACATGGAGAGTGACCTCTACTGCAGTCCTGGTCTCCAATTTCAACATATAGCTCCACTAAGCCCCACCTATTTATGTGGCCGTCCTTCAACGATCCACACCCGAGTCTCAAACGATCACTCAAAAGATTTACTGTAATCTTATGTAATGGCAACAGAACAAAATCTCACAAGAGGAATCAACGATCCTAATCCTAAGGCTCTATATCAAATCAAAAGCAACTCCGAAAGCATAGTACATCAGCACAAATTCCTAAAGACACTAGAACCTAATGCTCTGATACCATCTATAACACCCCGCCTAATAAAATAGCGGGCAATCACTCCTGTAACAAATTAAAACAGGAGTCTCATATGGTTCATTCTTAGCATCACTGTCGAAAACCAAATTAATTACTAATAACCTAATAGGCTGGCATCAAAATTTTATTTACTTAATCTTTTTAAACAATTTATTCAATTAAAACATCCACATAGTTTATATATAATTAAAGTGAGATGAAATAAAATAGCCGTACACTCGGTTTAACATAATACAACCAAATCGAATGCCGCACTAAAAGGTGGTAAAAAAATATATAAGTACAATTGCGCTTTCGGACCGAATGTTCTAAAGTATCTCCTATCTAGATTACAAGGATGGAAGCTTCTACAGTAAACCTACATGCATCCACAGCTGCTGTGGCACACGTCTGACTCAAATCGATCATTATCCAAGCGTCCCTTTGTCTTGACAGCTATATATATATATATATATAGGGAAAGAGAGGAAAAATAGATAAACGGGTCAAAGCCCGAGTTGTGAAAATATTTTTCAAGTGCAAAAAGGCAATATTTTTAAAATATGTTTTACCTCATATTTAAATTGGTATCGTACTCCCATGAGATACCCCTCACCTCTCTTCTAGTAGTGCACACCTATCACATATCTACTATAAAACCTAGTTAAGCTACCCTGCCTAACTAATCTGTTTCACCAAAACACTAAAAATCCTAATTAACCCAAGTACTAAGGGTAAAACTTCTCCCGAGTCTCAACATTGTGCCATGTTCGTACGTGGGGTGTCTCGCAAAGCGAAATCATAACAAGAATAAATATACATTACATAGTCATAATATTATGCATATCATAATTTAAGTCGAGATAAAATCTCCGGGAATGAGAATAAATCCTTTTTTATTTATCTCTTTAATCTAGTTATATATATATATATATATATATATATATATATATATTATCTTGTTCTCATACACAGGTCATATACTATACACACAAGTATAATAAGCATCCCAACGAGCTACAACTCGAGGATGTAGTCTCAATGCTATCCTCTACAAGGGAATCCCTCACATACCATCCTGGGTACAAACGGTCGAAATCTCACACTGCCTTGGTAAAAATAAATCACAACGTATGGGAAGTGGTCATATCTCCTCCCCTAAAATGAGACGAAACATACCCACCACGTCTCACCCCTAATAAAAATCACACAATATAAAAGTCGATGTTATGACATGGGGACTATATGCTCCCTACTCCTCAAGCCAGGGGCCTCACCCACATCGCGCAACTTCCCATGATAGCATAGAGGGGGGGTGTTTCACAAAAATATACGTATACCATTCACACAAAGATATATATACTGTAATAATATCTAATATATAATCAAAATCCCTCCTCAATTTTATATATGGCAAAAATTGCCAATCTCGCATAATAATGACCAATAACCCCAAAATGTTTTCACTCATAATAACATTCAAGTATTCACACACTTAACATACTAACCCATAAGTATTCTCTATACACACTTACCGAAGACCTCACTCGAACGTGGTTCGACCCAAACATTCACCAAGCTCATATCCCGAATTGTACACTAAGCTAATTCAAGGTTCCCTCGTTCATTCCAATATTTACTCACCCTCAATACCGTCATTTAGGAATCCTAATATCATAAGAACAATACCCCATAATAATCTCCAATTGCAATTTAACTCCCCCTAAACTCAAAGAAGAAAAATTGTCAAATTCAACAAAGGCGAATCGATTCGCCCCAAATGCGAATCGATTCGGGCTAGTGAATCGATTCAATTTCCATCCGAATCAATTCTAAAAGTATTCAGCAAGCAGGCCCTCAAAGGAAAATAGATTCGGTCATAATCTGAATCGATTCGGCCTGATACAACCTTAAAGGTCCCCTTATGCGAATCGATTCGCCCTAGACCCAAATCGATTCGCCCTGTTCAGAGCGCATTGTTTGGGCAATTTCACCTTCTCTAAAATACCCAATTATCAGTCCATTCTTCATTTTATGGTTTCTAACCTCAACCAACATCACCATAATCATCCTAACATTGATTTCTAACTAACACATCATTAAACTTTATTTTTCTCCCAAGGTCAAGTTGGATTTCTGATTAACGATTTTGATCTTGGACAACCTTCCGTAGAAAAATCATTATAAATGAAAAAAATTTAGAAAAATACGCATTCGACGCCCACGCGATCGTATCGAAAAGATCTATAAATTTAATTTGACGAATTGATTCTCTGCCTAGCCCAATCGATTCAGAAGTGACGCTGGTCACTATTCACATGCTTCTCTAAAAATCCCAAACCTCCGTTTTTGTTGTTTCTAATCTCATCCAACAACTCCATAAACATCTAATCTATGTTTTACAACTAACACATCAATTAATTGGGGGATTAAACCAATTTTCTTAGATTTTTACCCAAAAACCCTTAAAGCCCTAGTTTTGTCATTTCCCCCATTTCAATCCATTTCTTCACTCCATTCACATGGATTTAACACTAGAAATCAGTAAGAGTTCACATTACATCAATATGTAAACTGATACTCAAATTTTTTCAAATTTATTTTTAGGGTTCTAACCCAAAATAATATAGTTTACCAACTATAATATGAGATATATACACCAAATGAAATTAAGCAAGTACACACTTGTCTGGAGGCTAAAATTCGAAGACCACGAGTCCAATCTGGCGGAGTTTAGTCGAAATCTCCCATTTATCTCTTATTTTATCCTCTTCCTTTATTCATCTCTTTCTTTCTTTATTTCTTTATTTATTATTATCCCATGCCTTGTAAGGGAGAAATAAGGGTTTGTCGCTTATTAACCCAAAAATGACTCGTTTACTCAATTACGAGTCCTACGGGTCCAAAAATTCCCGAAACCCAATTACTACCCCCGGATACTTTATTCTGACTATCTCGCCCATTCCGAGACCAACCGCGCAATCAAAATTTATATCTGAGTTATTTAATCGCAGGTCACTAATTTAACCCAACACAACTTAATGAGGTTTTTCCTATTAAAATATTATCCTGTGTCGCTTTACCCAGCTGTGAAAAATAATAAAATACTCCAACTCATTCACTTAATCCCAAGAGTAAATATAATACACATCAAAAATCATTTAATCCTTGAAAACTCCAAAAGTTACTATTCATAATAACTTCTCAAATTTCCAAATTAAACTCATTTATGAAATTTAATTATCCATAAAAGTGAGGGGTATTACAATCTATTCCTCTTCTCTCAATCAAATGTTGCTATCTTCGTGGTTTAAATCATCAAATTCTCACTTTCTCCAATTTCTAATCCTTATTCTGCCAGGTATTATTCTCTGCAAAATTTTGAAGTCCAAAAACATTTGTGTTCTTCAAGGAGAGAAAATGGATAGCAATCTCATTATTAAAAATATCATCATTCTTTCTCAGTCCTGTTCTTATTCCAAATTTTTTAAATCCCCTTCTAACTCCTTTGATGATATTAAAGCTATCTTCAATATTCATAATGTTACTCCTCAATTAAACTTCATATTAGTTAAATGGTCTTATCCTTGCGATCGTTCTTTCAAACTCAATCTAGATGGGGCGTCTAAGGGTAATCCAGGAGCTACAGGTACAGGGGGTATTCTAAGAGACAAGGAAGGAAAATTCATTACATCTTTCTCCTCTTTAGAAGGTAGTATGACAAATACCAGAGGTGAATGCTTAGCTATCCTCACTGGACATCAAATTTGCAAAGACCTTAACATCCATAGCTTGTTGATTGATTCAAATTCTCAAGTTAACATTAATATTCTAAAAGGAATCATTCCTAAACCTCCTTGGTCCCTTCTAGATATATTAAAAGATATCAATGATATGGATGTTCAAGTATCTTACGCATATTGTTGGAGAGAAGCTAATAGAGTAGCAAACTCTTTAGCAAATCATGGAATTTCTACTAAGAATCTCAATATTTTTAAGTTAGTGATGGAACTTCCAAAGTCAGTTAGGGGCTTTTTACAGAATGGATGTTCTTGGCATCTCATAAATTAGGAAGTTATATCATTAAATTTTATCGTCAGATCTTTGTTGCTCTTTATGTAATGCCATCTAGGTAGGGCTTTTCTACCTATTATCAATAAAGTTGTGGTTTTCCAAATAAAATAAATAATTAAAAAATAATTAAAAAAATATTCTTAATTGTACAATGGAACAGAGTTGGAATTTTGTTTTGAAGTAATTTATCCTTAACAATTGGGTATGTAATGGTTATTTAGAGAAAATTATGCATTGGGAACGATGTTGTTCTTAGTACCTCCTATATCCATTTTTAGTACGGTGAGCTTTCTTGAGAGCGGTAAAATGCAAGAAGAAGAAAAGATGGCAAATAGAATTTAAAATATATGAAAAAGGAAGTGTTTTGAAATGTTTACAAATAGATGAAATGATAAAGTTTGATTAAGAGTTCGACTATTAATTAAATCTTATTTTTTATGTTTAATACACTAAACCTTGATCTTTTAGAAGGTAAAACTAGTCATCTTTACAACCCTTTAATGTTGTTTGAAAATACTCAAGGGAGTGCTTGATGAGGTTAATGCTGAAAGCATGGATATTATTTCAGATAAATGTGAGAAGATTCCTTGGTTTTTATTTTAGTTTTATAATTCTTTTGGCTGAATGGGAAGGAGTTCATCTTATTCATAGACATACTTACCTTTTTTCATAAGGGAAACTTTTAAGTGGAAAGAGACATTTTTTTTACAAGACAAGGATTCACTGAAAGTTCATTTATATGATAAGGTACAATGAAGTTTTCTTCTTTTGGTAATAATGAGTTTCAGTAAACGAAAAGGCCTCCTATTGGATTTAGTCAGACATATTATTTTTACGGAGAGTTTTAGAAAAAGTTCATTCCTAGATGTTTACCCATTTATCGCCTTTTACATCCATGTGTTCATAATGGGTAAAACCATGTAAATGATGATAATATCATTTAATTTTATTTTTGGACTGATTCTCTAACGAGTTTTTAAGATTAATTTATTACAGATTTACTTGCATCGCCAACATAGATTAGTTGTTTGAAGTTTATTTGGGAAAGCCCTTTCCTTAGAATTAATAATTAGGACTTTGATTTGACAATTTATATATGTGTGGTCTCTTTTTTTACACTTAACACAAAAATGAAATTTTATGTGTTGGTTTACGTATCATTTGTCTGATCTCAATATCATAGTTTGGGGAGTTATAGAGGAAAACTTTGTATTAGTTTTGTTCACCTCCCTCCACCCTTTGTCCCTCTTTGATGCCTTTGGGTTTTACCCTCTCCAAGTGTTCGGCATCTGAAACCTAACTAAAATTTAATGAGATCTCAGTTAAATATAAAACACTAGAAGATGGACGAAGATGCGCAATACGAAAAAAATAGTTCTAAACATATGTCTCTATATAAAAGGAACATAACGCTGACAACATAATAAGTCCATACAGATTCTAAAAGATAGTATAACTTGATGTCCAAATACCAACCATGACACCCCGCGTAATTTAAAATCGATTGACTAGACCTTTATTAAAATTAAACGATAATCCAATATGATCTCATTCTTAGCATAATTGGCATAACAAATAATAAATACAACCATTATAAATATGAACCAATAATGACAATAGAATAGATAAGAGTGTAATCATGAATAACTTATACCAAATAAACGATTAGTTCCCACAAATAATATCAACGTAAACATACAACTAAGAATTAAAGGAAAATATCCAACTCGAAAGTAAAGTTCTATCCATCGACGGGCAACAACCCAAATAGAAATATTGAAACTGAATCCTACCTCAATAAAATTAACTGTGGGGGATACAATCAAATCTAACCGCATCCACAGCTACTGTACGCAACAATATGATGAAGAGATTAACCTTGTTGTCCTTACTGCTAAATACATGGGGTTTTGAAAAAATATAATTTCCAGTGGGTCAAATCCCAAAAAATATTTGAAAGTACTTACAACTATTTAAATGGTTTAAATGTAAAGGAGACTTTTCCAGTGTGTTACTTTCATAATTAACTTTCTAGTAACATTCAAACGAGACTTTTCCTCGCCTCTCGTCTATAGTGCGCCCCTAATGCATTTTTTTTTTTTTCGTAATCATTCTACCTAGTTTAACTAGGACAATAATAGCTAACAAATATAACTTAACCAATAGTAATCATTAAGTAATATGCAGAACCTTCACTAGGTATATTTTCATATGTATTACATAGCTACACACATGCTATAATTAAATATTCACATAACTATCTCATATACACGTATAAATATATCACTCACTATATACGTATATACCGTATCTCCAAAGCAAGACCTCGCAGATGCATTCCCTGTGTGCTATTAGGCTCCAAGTATAGCATGTACCACAACTGGGCCATCAGATCAAAATCTCACCACCAAACCCAAAATGTAAATACAATCATTGAACGGGGCCATAAACATACGTCGGAGGGTCACAACCATACCATATCACGCCCATTCGGTCTCTAAACCAATACCTATTCTGACACATGGATTATGGCCATGCAACAAAACTACGACCTAGGGAATCAATCCAACACCCATTGATCAACGCCAGGTTAGATTGCCCACTTCGCGTAACCTACTAATAATAGCACTTCCGAGTAGGTACGTTTCAAACAAATACATAAAATCACACTCATACATATATAAGTAACCCACAATATATATATATACACTTTTAACTACGTACTAAAATTCCACATTGTACTAGCCTACCAATCCCGAACTCTGAACCGACCTCCTAATTTCGAATCAAGTACTCACTCACTTGTAATCCTATTTACATAGCTCGAATCAAATTTATTAGCTGGTGTAAACCATGCACTAATCCTCTGATAATGTTCCACAGAAATCCCAATATACTATAAAAAAGCATGCGCACATTTATCTAGCGTTAATGGGTCAAAATAACGCAAAACAAAATTCAGGACAGACCAATCAATGGAACCGATTTTTTAGAAGATCGAACTGGTTCGGTCCAATGAACTGATTTGCTCTCCCAGTGAACCAGTTCGATTTGTGGGGTTGCCTTTCATATTCAACATCATATTTTCATCTCCAAAACACATCAATGGACGTCGCAAGACTCCTAAAACATTAATTTATGATCCCAAATACATATATAAACATCCCATATGTATTTTAAACCCGAATTCAACACTAAATCCCAAGGATTATTAATCATTGATTCAATTTATTCAATATAGAATTGATCAAAACTTTAAAATCTATTAATTTAACAACCTATCAATATTCATCATTATCATATTAATAATCCCATATTTAAACCAAGAATTTCATCCATATCAATTCTCAGTCATGTAAACATGTTAAACATAAATCAAATCCTCCAAATTAATCCCCACGACAACATCAAAAAAATTGAGATGAATCATTTATTAACTATGAACATAATTAATTACAGAAATGCATATCTAAAGCTAGTAAACACTTGCTTTGATGGATACAAATACGAAGCTTGAAACGTTTTAGATGATATCATTCCGGATATGGCCCTTCCTTTTTTCTCCAAGCTTTCTTCCACTATTTTCTTCACTTTTATCTTCTCTTTTAATCTCCCCCTTAATCTCCACTAAGAAGGGATTAAATGAGGTTCCCCCACCCTGTTAAACGTTAAATATATTTTAATTAAGCCCTAATAAATTATTTGGGTTAAGCCCTAAGGGCAAAAACACAACCGTGCCCCTATGCGGGACCTTGTATGTCGAAAAAGACTTGAAACCCAACTACAATCCCCAACTACCTATTCAGGACTATTTGGACTCGTTTCGGATCACCGGTGCACTCAAAAAGACAATCTGAGTAAACGTGTTAAAAATGTATCACCGTTTCATTAACCAGGCCCAACACGTGCGTACAATACGCATCGCCGTAAACCATTTAAATTCGTCATTTTAACTCTCTTACGGTAATTTGCATAACTACTTACTTATTACATGATAGTAAATGATCTTAATCATAAATATTAATCATAAACTCACCAATTAATATTTAAGAAACCCAATTTTAATTTCATAATTAAATTAATAATTCAATGCACACGTGGAACTAAAATACTCTCTAAAGTATGTGGTATTACACAACGTCAATTGCAGCTAGAAATATCCTATGAATGTATATTTCACACAATAATGTCGAATAAAGTAAATAGTTACAATCACACAGTGAGATAGTAGGCACGTGGTTCAGCAACGTCCTTACGTCCACGAGCTATTTTCTTCCTTTATTGATTGATTCCATAAAATAAAGATTACATGCACCTTTTTCCAAGGGCGTGGGTGACATTTATAGAGAATCAATTTAATCCAATTTTCAAATTTTCATTGACCACCCTCATTCTGTCTCGATCTCTTAGTTATGATCATTGTCGACTTGATTGGACGAGTGCAAGCTTGTCCTATATGGCTACAAGATTACCATATGCATATGGCGTAACAATCGAAACGAATTGGTCATGAAGTACTATCCTAAGATGCATAATAGGCATGAAGTACTATCCTATGCTGCATAATAGGCATGTGTAAACATTGTAATAGTCTTCTCAGTACACGAATTCATTACTTTATACAAAAATAGGCATAGATTTGTTGATTTGAATGCAACGTTGTGGTTTATATTTTTAAAATTACATAGTTTACATGAATTGACATATTAGTCAATTGTGTTGGTCAATGCAATATGGAAGGACTTGTCTTTTCACGTCTAAACATGAATCCACTTTCTTTTTTTTCTTAATTTATAATTTTTCCATTTTTAATAGTGGTCAGTATTAATCCTAAGTTGCTAAAGCACATCACGTGATAGATTTATCTCCAAATGGTCCTACATAGACTTGGTCTACTCCTACTTACGATAGAAGAACTGCATTCAACTGAATTCCTCCATCTTCTCAACAGTTTCTTTCTCCATAAAAATAAGATTGACAGAAGACTTTTTCAGCAATTGTTATTTGATTCAAATGAAATCATGTGTAGCTTTCTCTTCATGTAAACATCTATATAATAAGGCTTAAGCCTTCACAGTAATGTTAAGCTTTGAGATATAGTTTAATATCAAGTTGTCCATCTCTCTATATTTATAAAAATCTTCATGGCATCAGAGCAATAAAGCTCTCATGAGTAATCTCGATCCTGATATTCCGTTTCTCTACTGTCCATTGGGTTCAAAACTTTGGCATATCCATCCTTAATCATTTCCTCGGTCAATCAGTTTTGTGCAACAAGTCAAGATCCCTACAAATCTAATGCTTTATCATATCCACGTGTTTGTATGGCCTTCTGTTCAAGCTCATTCCAGTGTAAGAGACATTATTTTTTTAACGCTGCCACTTATTTGGAAGACTCCAACTAGCCGCTCTCGTTCTTTTTAGGTCATTATGAATCAAGAAACCTTATAATAGGTGATATTTGACATGGTGTTAGTGGTGATCCTTCCATTCCGCTTGATCACACTCACCATGATGCATTTATTTTATATATAGAATAAATGAATAAAATTCAAGCTCGTTTTTTTTTTATTTTTTTATTCAAGCTCGGTGTTTGCTTCCATACCCACACAGTAGACAAATAACTCATAGTTACTTTGACTATGAAAGACTCAGTTTATATCGTTTTCGGATCAAGTTTATTTTTCGCATTCTTACAAAAGTGATTATCATGAATTCAATGTCATGTCTATGGTTTCAATTTTTGGACATATTACAACTACTGCACATATTACTTTTCTCCGTGACAAGCTTGGTGTACTGTCTCCATCCCACCGTCGCTTGATGTGTATTAAGCCTAAGTTGCTAAAGCACATCAGGTGATAGATTTACCTTCAAATGGTCCTACATAGACTTGGTCTACTCCTACTTCCGATAGAAGAACTGCATTCAACTGAACTCCTCCATCTGCTCAACGGTTTCTTTCTCCATAAAAATAGGAACGACATAAGACTTTTTCAGCAATTGTTGTTTGTTTCAAATGAAATCATGTGTAGCTTTATCTTTATGTAAACATCTATATAATAAGGCTTACACATTCACAGTAATGTTAAGCTTTGAGATACAGTATAATCTCAAGTTCTTCATCTCTCTATATTTATAAAATTCTTCAGTCAGCGTCGTGGTTACAATAGTTTAGCGGTATCTTTGTACACACATATTTTTTCTTGTGATCTAGAAATTTATGAACTCTAGGTTGCGATTTTAAAAATTTAACGAAACATAATGTAGGTCATGTAATATAGCATTGTAACAATGTTATATTACAACATAAATGTATTATATAAAATGTGGGACTATTATATTTGAAATTTTTTACATGTTATATTAGATACATAGACCGAATGAATACCCCTCACCCTATCTGCTTTATACAAATTCACAATAGTTTAATTTCTTTTGTTTAAAACGCAATCTATGGAAAATCCAATCATTCTCTACTAACTTTAGTAGCCTAACCTATCACCGGGGTGGTTTACTTTCATATGGTTATAAATAGAGATTTTCAAATTGGTAAAGAAAAGTGGGGTTCAAACATGGGATAAGAATAACTATCATTCAACAAGTCGCAGGGACGAAGCAAGGATTTAGTATGAACGGGGGCTAATTTAATGGTGATTTAGAGAGGTTCAGTCGTGGGGGGCCCTGGCCCAATTTTTTTGATGTTAATTTTTAGTATTATCAAATAATTACTTACATATTTATTGGATTAAATAGAATGGTAAATAAAAATTGACTGAATAAAGATTTTAAACACAAATTTAGCATTAATAAATATATAGAGGGATCGAAACAAAACATATATTTTTACACCCAACAATATTCCTAAAGTTAGTCCTTAAATTGACCCTAAAATTTAAACCAACAATAACACTAAAATTAACTCTAATAGACATTAGCAATTTAACCCTAAAATGAACCCAAAAATTTAATATATATACATATACACACACACAGAGATAGAGAAACAAGAAATTCCTAGGTGTAATCACTTTTTAAACTTATATTTTTTGAAAATTCTTATGCGTGTCTTTTTCGAGAACCATTTGATAAGCCAAGGTGATTGGCAAGGTGTAAATATGAGTTTTGAACTCGGAAAAATGATGCATGTTTTTGTGTGACACGAATAAGTCACGATACTTTGATTATCGCTAGATTCGCAGGTGAGACGAGTTTAGTATAAATACCAATAATGCTCTTATTATGTGTATATTTTTCCTGGTATAGCGGGGTTATCTTGGTATCATCCACAGGGTGACCGGGTGTATTGATCGTGGTATATATTTTTATTAAGATTACTCGTTTTAACGATGTGTTATATGGGTATGATCTTGTCTTGGGTATGGCTTTATAGTATTGGTTAGAATGATAGTGGTCAGATATTGTAAGGATTGAGTTGCTGCTCTTGTGTAGGATGTGTTGTTTTGGCGATATATTACATGCGAGAGGGTTGAGCTCGCATTTATATTATATTATTATAGCGACTTTGGAGAGTATAGTTATCTCAAGATAACTGATCCCAGTGTGTAGGAACTTTATTAATATGATTCGGGGTACATTACATTCACTGTTGAACGGAGATATTTCACTCGTCATTATGTTTAGCGCTCAGGATTTAGTGATATGAAGAGCGCGTCGTCATATCACTCATTTAGAGACGTGGGAGTTGAGATTTATATTTATATGTTTTAGGACAGGATCTTGAGGGCCTCGGTCGTGTGTTTGAGGGATTATGGAATGTGATTACCACTAATGCTAAGTGGTTCTTCTTTGAAAGAAGGATTGCCCCAGTGAGAGGTACTGCCCAATATTGTTGTGAATCAGGATGAGATCCTTGAACCCCACCTCTGATATATGATTTCAGGAAGCAATGGGGATGACATTTTTTTTTATAAGTCGTGTCATATATAGCCCGATGAGTAGACGGGCGGTGATTGATGACTAGTAAAGTGGTATGAATGTGATTCTGGAGTCACTGCAGTTAGCTTATTTTTTCAATTGATCAAACTTATAATTTAAGTAAAACTTGGTATGGTAATTGGGAAGAGAAATTATTGAATAGCAGAGTTATGTGTAGCCAATTGTACCTATTCGATGTGGATAGGGTGCCTCTTAAGGTTTGGTGTGGGAAAGCCTGTCCATTCTCCCTCTAGTTATTTAGAGGTGAACAAATAAATAGACTTTTGGATCGAACGTGATTTAGAGACCGTTGTGAGAAGGGCATTAACCACAAACTATTGAGATGACTTTTGAGCGTCGTAAAAGTTATATTGCCATGAGCTGGGATTTGAAGTACTGACAGGAGTGGTCCGATGTTTTTATGAATTTCTCTCAGGATGAGAGTTTTTTGTTGGACTGAATATGGGAAGCCGGTGCTTAGTGATGTGCGGCCATCCAATAGAATTAAAGTGATAGATCCAGTTATCTATAGGCTCGTCTTGTTTCGATGTCATTGGTAAAAGAACAAATTGTGATGTGTTGTTAATGAGGTAAGAGCTTATAACGGATGGAGTGTATCGGTTTGGAGAGAAATGAAAAAGCTTATTGTAAAGGTAGGGCTATAATGGTGAAGCCTTTAAAGTACTGGGTACTACTAGTGGGCATATAGTGGAGTAACCCTTATGGTAGTATTATTTGATTCTGAGTTCTAGAGGATGTTGTGATGTTAAAGATCTTGAACCTTAATTCCAGTTGTATTTGAATCTCGAGGAAGAAATTCAGTTGCAAGGGGGGAGAATGTAATACCCGTTACTTTTATGGATAATTAAATTACATGAGTGCGCGCAATTTAATAATTTAAGAATTTAAAGTAAAGGTTATGGATTATTTTTATTTCATGTCGCAGGTGAAGAAAAGCGATAGGTGATGTTATTTTGTTTGAAAAATACGTGTGAAGTTGTATTCCATATAAAAAGGCATTTTTTTATAAGTGACTCGGATGGGGAGTTCGAGTGCACTCTTGTTTCCAAAATGGATGGAATAGTCAGAATAGATTACCCAGGAGTAGTGTTTGGGTTTCGGGGACTTTTTGGATCAGTAGAGGCTCGTATTTGTGTCTACGAGTCAATTTTGGGTTTAATAAGGGGACAACCCCTACTCTCTCATTATAAGGCCGGGAGAGAAAGAGAAAAGATGAAATATAGAAGGAAGAAGAAAAAGGGGAGCTTGCGCCAAGCTCCGGAGGATTCCCTGCACGAGGTCGTCAGATTTATCCAACTGGGCATGTGTTTAACTTGCTTTAATGATTTAAGTGTGTTCATTTTGCATATTATAGTTGGCAATGATAAACTATATGATTTAGGTTAGGATTTTGTACAAAAATGGGTTTTTGGGAGAAAATTTCATAACAAATGGATGTGATATGAATGCTAGATAAAATCTAAGCTTGAATCCATGTAAATGGTGTAAAATTTGGTCTGGAAATGGATGGGTTGCATAAATAATAATTATGGTTTAAATTCTTAGAAGTGGATGAATCCCATGTCGTTTAATGATGGTGTTGGTTGTAAATAAGTGTGTTGAAATTTACATTGTTGGTTTGGGTAATTAGAAACTCTGAATCATTGATTGGAGGAGAGTTTGAAGGAATTTCAGGGAAAGCAAAAATCTACATAGGCTGGACCTCTAAAAAAATATACTAAAGCGATGTGTTAAACTTTGATGAGTTTCAATTCCATGCTCTCTAGAGAATCTTTATGTAACCTAAGGAGTGATGCCTTTATTTTTAGTGAATTCTAGATTTTTGTTTTTACTTTTGGTGACAAATTATTTGTGTGTGGATTTGTATGATTTAGTGGAAAAGTGGTGTGTATTTTGAGATATATGGGGTTTGTACGATTTAGTCAATGAAATATCTGTATCGAAGTCAATATCATAATTTTACTTGATATTAGAATTGTGATGCTTACCCATACGGGTTTCAAGGACTATTATGGATGAATTGACATCCTTCCCATATCTTGTACAAAGCGCAATATGCATATTTATTCTTAAGGATATTGGCATATTATAGAGAATGTATAAATTGGTTGTGAACTGTGGATTTGGCTCATTTTCGGGTGTCATTCATTTAAGTGTTCATAATAGTTAGACAAGGTTATACAACCATCTGTCAGCCAATAAGTATTAAACAACACACAATACACATCAAGGAATTATTTATGTATGTCGTATTTTACCTTATTTGTTATGACCCCATCCCAAAATAGTAGTGGGGAACGAGTGTCTTGACATGACATGAAGGCAAAAAATATTCTGACTTAAATTATTTCCTTAATTAAATGCAAAGAAAATACAATTAAATGGTTATGAATCGTAAAATACTGAAATTAAAGGAATTACGTCATCAGATATTTCTAAAAGGAAACTTCATTTATATTATAATAATAACGAGTTACAACTTAAGACGAACTTTAAAACTTATTACAAGAGAGCCAAACATGCTTTATATGATATAACAAACTTTTCGCTTAAAATAACAAAAAGAGCTTTAAAAGCTGAATCTTCCATATAGTCCTTTTGCGTTCCCTCCAAGCCTACTTATTTATTGAAAAATGGTTAGTTATACACCATCGGCTAAAAGTCGGGTGAGGTTCAATCTCCAGACATTCCAAGGTTTTGTTCAGAAAATTGATACCTATTCAAATCCAAAGAGTAAATATATACATACATGGATAGGAATTTGCTGTATAAAATTTGAGATGACAGTTTGTAGAAATGAATAGCATAGAATAGAAAAGATACGACAAATAAATTGAAATATCTTTTTCTTTCAATCATATCATTTTAATGGCAAAGTACACTCTAATACCGTATTATTCCCCGGTAGTTGAGGGTCAATCGAATTTGTTCGTCATAACTCCTTATTTAGGGCACACCAGCGATAAGCCAGCTAGGAAGGTCAGTCATTAAGCGAGGTCCCTTAGGCCGAATATTATTTCCAATATTCAATTTCATTTTCAAAACTCTTTTTTTAATCGGTATGTCTCTATGGACAAATATAAACATATCATAAGGAATCAATCATCGATATTAGATGAATATTTAGAATAAAAGCAGTTCACCCAATATATATAGCTTGCGTAATATCATATAATTAAAACACATAAGGAATGTCAGAGTACTCACCTAAAAAGAGGTTTGAAGTTATAGGTATCGAGTCGTGGATCACTAAGGCGAAATTTCTTCTTAAACTTCCCCGTACTTTCTCTCACTATTTCTCTCTGATCTTTTGAATGAATTCAGGGTAATAAATGACCCCAAGGGCTTTATTTATAGTTTTCAAATTTATTTGGGTGTTGACACGTGTCTAGCTGACCAAGCCTTTGCAACGACGAGTCAGCATTGAGGTGTCACGCAATGGAGGGGTCTTGCAGCCTTATTTCACCAAAATGTGACACGTGTTTTAGCTTTTCCTCTAACGACAACACTTGTTTTAGCTTTATCTATTTGGATGACATGTGTAAGCACGGGGTGTCAAGCATAAGGTGGAAAGGTGTTAGGGGTATAATGGCCATTTTACTCATTAAGGGCATTTTGGTTATTTTACACCATACATTTTCAATATTTCTTAGGGTTGAAAATATTTTATTTAAAAAATGGTCCTTCTTGTATTTTTATTTTAGTCCCTAAAACTTTCTATATTTAAAATCAAGTCACTAAAGTTTTATAAAATTATATTTACAACCCCAAAACTTATCATTTATCTTAGGATATATTATAAGACTTTGATTTAATCCATTTTGATGAAGAATGAGGTTATTTCAAAGTGTTCAAGTTGGACAAACTAAAATCCCCTTCCAACCAATCAAAATATAACACATGATGTGGTAATAAGACAAAATATGACTTGAAGGATGGCAAGATTCGTAATTTCGGTATAACTTCTTACTCGGACCTCCGTTTAACACATCGTTTGTTGTGTTACAAATCTAGTTCATATATCTACAACTTTTTAGTTTTAGCTCAATTCGATTTTATATTATATTGATCAAAATGAGTTTCTAATATGAACATTCCTACTGAAAAGTTAAACTTTTATGTTTGTAACTAATTTGAAATTTCATGAGTTATGAAGGGAGGATTAGACTAAAAATAATAAATTAACATTATCCATAATAACACATTGTCCATATCTCATATATAATAATAAAAAATTTAAAACAAACTATATATGAACATATAAAAGTGGGTTCATTACATTATTAGAGGCTTTTAGGTTTTTTCAATGTAGTTTATGGAAACTTCATTTGTATTGTGAAATATTAAATGGTTCATAGGAATATTTGTTCTGGTTTATGTAGTTATTTGTTCATAATGGTGCTCAAGATATATAGAAATCATGGGATTTCAATTCATTAATTGAATTGAAAATGGTTTTATGCTTACTTTTAATATCTTATTTTATATTTCAATTTTAATAATGAAGAGATAAGTTGATGATATTGCGGAGTTTGGCTTTATATTTTTTTCGTAAATTTATTTAATAATTTTTTTAGGTTTGATCTCTATTTTCCTGTTTATATGTATTTTGATATAGATAAAGTCAGTTTGAATTCTCAGCGGAAAGTTTCTCGCTATGTTTTTCAATTGATATTGATGTCATATATAAATGAGTACATACATGGGTGTCACAGATAAGTGAGAGTTGCGAGACACTAGGGAGTTCAAAAAAAATTGGAATGTCATAACATTTTTAATATACTCCGAGAAGTACTAAACAAAACAAATAACAACTGAAAAAAGTTTGAACAGGTATACTGAACTAAGTAATTGAACAAAGTCTGAACAAGTCTCCGAGAACTAATGAACTAAAAATCTAACAACTGAACGAAGTTTGAATAGGTATACTGAACTAAGTAGTTGAACAAAGTCTAAACAAGTCTAAGGCTCTTAAAATTTATGTTGAACTTTTGAATTATGATCTTTAATAAAGTTATTCAGCTGGGTTTAGCGATGTAATTTGAAATCTGATTATTTACTAGTGTTCATGTGGATATTAACCGTTTTAATTTACTGCCACCCTGTATAATTTTAGCCACAATGTATTCATTTTGGCTGAAAAATTTAAATACATTTCCCCACAGCGTAGATAGAACTTCATTAAATCGTTCTTAATAATAGTGTGATTTCAAATATTTGATTTGTTCATAAGTGTTTTCCCAAAAGTGTAAAATGATGTAATTCGAGTCATCACTAGATGTTAAGTTGTTTAAACGGGGGTGTATTAAGAGCAATTGGCCTTAAACATCTTTGTTATTCCTACAATTTTTCGTGTGGCATGATACATAGACATTGATAAGTTCATGATACATGAAAATAGATTATTTGTTAGTTTTGTCTACGTAATATTAATTTTTATTTTATGAAGATGAATATATTTATATTTTAACCTTAGAATTATACATAAGTATAAATAAGTTCCATTCTTTTAATTTATTCTTAATTGATGACATTGTTGCATAACTGCAGGAACATGGCTGATAGGAAAAACGGATGCTTTAGATTCAAAGTCTTGCGGATTAACTATATCATGAAATGGATACAATTATTTTGCATATGATAATGTACAGATCGTGCATCGCGCGGGTTTTCAACTAGTATACGTAAAAACTAACATGCAAGTTCAATAATGACAAGGCAATAAACAACTGTAGAAAAGAAATGACACACTTGGATAATGACAACTTTGCCATAATGCTTTGCCTAGTTTCCTAACAAAAACAGCCACCGAAATCTATTGTCAATACAGGCCGGACAACGAACACGGCCCTTTGGTTCGAAAATAAAGGCAAACCAATCTACAGTATGCAAATATTTTAATTAAACATGAATCCAATGTTGGCCCATTGATGCGAAATGTTCTATGTTGTCTTCGACTTAGCCACATTTAGTGGGAAACCGTTTACATTGATTGAGAAATAAAGTTTCAGAATTAACCGTAAGTTTCTCAAGAAGTAAAAATGTCAACCACATTTTCCCATAAAATATCAACTTTAGCAAAAAGTAGACATTTTGTATAGGTGTCTGATGGATCAGTTTCTGCAAAGATGGAGATGTATGCCTCACTACCTCTCAAAATTTCCTATATAAAAATCACTTCAGCGTTTTTTTTTTGGTAGGCAGAAGTCCATGCATATTCTCATACCAACTCTTCCAATTTGTTTTTTCGATAGTTGTTTTTCTTGTGAGTGTTATTATTGAAAGAAGATGGCTCTGAGTGGGACATTGACTGCGAGAACAATCATAAAATCTCAAAATTTCCTAAATAAAAAGGACAGAAGTTCATGTATATTCTCACACACCAACTCTTCCAATTTGTTTTTTCGATAGTTCTTTTTCCTGTGAGTGTTAGATGGCTCTAAGTGGGACTTTTGATGGAGTACTTTTTGTCATAGCAAGAAAAAAATTTGTCATTATTATGTTTACATTATTTTTTTACAACATTGACTTATTATGTTTACATTATTATTATTTTTTTGTTTCTTAATTTTTGTTTGTAATGTGTGAAAGTCTAGCAAGTAATCAGGTGTGAATGTTTAGCAAACAAAAATGAAAGGCATGTGGTTTCAACAGTGCACATTCATGCAATTAACTAAAGAGGAGTTTTTCCACCAGAAAAACATAAAGAGGAGTTTAACGTGATTGTTAACCCATATAAAAAAAACATACTTAACTGATGTGTAGACTTTATCTTTAGTGAAAGATGAGGTACATGAACTGTTTTCACAAGTGTCTTTGACACACAGTATACGCCTCCCAGAAAAATGATGACTGCAAGAAAAATGATGACTGCCCATGCACTTTTTTGATTGGTAATTATTGCGGGATTAAAATCTGAGGATAGAGAACGCGTGATGTTGTTTTGCATTTTGCATATGTGGCAGGGTAGTAATCGAATTGAATGAGAGAGAATGCATGATATGGCAGAGATACAATGGGAACACACCTATTCAGTCCGTAAAATATAAAATTCGGGAGGAAGTATAGTTTTTATGCAAATCAGTTTGTATTTTAGGAGTGTGAATTAAATCTGTATTAATTAAAAGTAAATTAAAAAAAAAGAATAAGTATGTCTATAATTTATTTCATACTTTTTACGTTCACTGCAAAGTGACATATATCCGATTCGTATTTTTAAAATACAAATCAATCACCTCAAAAACAGTAACATATGTATATAGGGGTCATATACCAAATAGTCCTTTAAACATCTTCTAATACATGTATTGTCTAATTATTTTTATTTTGCACCGAAAAGTTCTTCACCATGCCAAAAAGACTTTATCATGCTGCTGGAGTGGAGCTTTAAAGATAAGAGAATAATAGATTTTTTTATACGAAATAAAAAGCTTGGACTAAATGTGTATTAAAAAATGTTTGAAGGACATTTTGATATATATATATATATATATATATATATATATAATGCTCTTGTGCGGACTTGTCCATATTTTAAGAATGTTGACCGGACATGTGTCACCTAACGGTGTGCCTATAAAATATCTCCTAAATAATAGGCACACTTTCTCTCTTCTGGATTCACCGCCAGGAGACACATATCCGGTCCGAATTCTAAAAATGCGAACTGATTCGTGAAAGAGAAGGATTATATATATATATGATTGTATCCTATACAACTAGTTGAATGTTAGTTATTCCCATCACCTATTACAACCCCACTTGTCTATTCAATTTGATAGAGAGAAGTGGGGTTGTAATTGGTGATGGAAATAACTACCGTTCAACTAGTTGGATAGGATTACTAGTGACAAATAGACGATTATGGACGGATCAAAATGGATACGGATAAATTTGGGCATGTCAAAAGCGGATCGGACAAAATAATTTGGACGGGTTGGATCGGGTCAAATCCGGGTCAGGTCGGGTTGACCCCTTTTTTTTTTTGGAAAAAAATTTATTATACCATATACGGATAAATAAGGTATAATAATTTTGAAAAAAATATACAAGTAAATACTTAAATAAAAAAAATCTTCAAACTCTTTAGTAATTTGAGTTTTATTTTTAAAAGGTTCCAAAATCATTTTGACCCGTCAACAAACCGCCTTATTGGATCACTCAAATCATTTTGACCCACAAACACAATTAATGGACCTCAAACACATTATTTTGAGTGAATTATGAACGATTTCATTCTCAAGAGCCCATATTATCGGGCCTAAATAAAATATAGCCATGTCTATTCTCCAACTCATTTTTAAATTCTAACTTTATCACTTTCTAACCATCATTAGTTAGGAGTCTCCTATAGTTATGTAAATATCATAATGTAAAATGAATAATAGTTTCTTTCAGTGATAACAAAAAACAATTATTGCTCCTCTATGGGTCGTTAGACTAAGAGCATTTTTGTCAATTTTCTTTTGAAACGAGTGGAACAACTGAACATGGAACTGGAATCAATATTTGATTACCCCATTGAAAAATCGAGTTCAATACTGATTTATACCATGCCCAAATTGATGTAATTGCAGTTAGTTTTCTTTTTCTAGTTTTGTTAACCATTTTTTTAAGCAAAAAAAGTACATTATTAACTACAATGATTAAAACCCGCGATGATGTGGATGACATCTGATGGATATGAATCATATCTATATCCTCATAATCTTATCATCATTTAATCATTTCACCCTATCTATATGGCTTTAGTTGTAGGGGTATGCATAAATTATTCTCACTGAGATTTATGATTTAATTGTCACCAGAATTACCGTAACTTGGTTCATTCATTTGAAATGATTAAAACTACTATGTATCCCCTGAACTACTCTTATTGTAATATTTTGTACGTGAAATACTTTTGTCACAGTTAAGACTATAACTATGTGGACCTTGCATTGTTATATCTTTTTCTCTTGTCTTTTTCATGAAATCCAATCGAATATTATGCCTGGCTTGTAAATTAGGGAAAAAACATGTTTTATTATTCCGAAAGAATAATCTGTACCCCAATAAATTAATAGAAAGTAGAGGAGCATACATATTAGTTCCTGTAAAAAAGTTTTTGGACTCTAAACTTAGGATAACAATTTTTTAAATGCTTAGGTCTCTCAAACATCAATTTACCCAATACTTCCTTATTTTAAAAGATCTGCACCACCCACTCATTTACCCAACACTCTCTTATTCTTGATCAAGACCATATGTCGTGAACTTTTATTGTTTTATTACGATCTTGAATCGCGAGTCCCTATCATCATAACCCCCCGTATTTTTGGAGATATTTAAATTACATGTGTCAAAGTAATTTAGTTATACTATAAAAGGGAATGAGTTAAATAATAATAAGCGAGAAACAGAGTAATAATTATGTGTTGTTATAATTACTTATGTAATATTATATTTTCTTATGTAATAAGTAAATGAAATTGTATAATTTTATAACACGTCGTAAGTGCGTAGAAGCGACTAGGTCGACATGATCTTATTCGGGACGCACACGTGGGATGATATGGGGAATAAGATATGATATTAATGTTTGGTGACATGGATGGATAATTCTAGTTCACGGTTGATCGAGAATAGGTCAAAATAGTCAGAATTAAGTACCCGAGGATAGTAATTGGGTTTCAAGAACTTTTTAGACTAGTCCGGACTCATATAGGGGAATTTCAGCTATATTAAATTCGCCTAATAACCTAATTTCCCAATTTGTCATATAAAATAAGAGGGTTGGTGTGGTGAGGTAGCCAATTCATTATTCTAAAACCCTAAGATAGGAGGAAGAGAGGAAAAATAATAGAAATTAAGAGAGCTCTAGAAGAGGCCAAATTTGGAGGTGATTCGAGGACTCCTAGCGTTAATCCATCACACACGAGGATGATTCAGACCCTACGAACAATTTAAAGAATCTAATTAACTTGCTTAATCAGATTTGCAGTAGTTCAATTCAAATTATAGTAGGTGCTATGAAAACCAATTTTTGGGTGGGTGTTTGAATGTAAGTGGGTTTTTGTGGAATTAATTCCATAGTCACCTGTCTAAATTCATGTATGGTGTTATTTGATGAATCTCACCTGATAAAACATAAGGTCTTGAGAGATATTAGTAGGTTTGATCATAGTTAGATGGGTTTTTGAATTAAAACTATATTAAATTGAGGTGTTCATAATCAAGACTGGTAAGCATAGATTTATTTGATGATTGATGATTAAATCCTTCGAATTAAGATGATTGTTAGGTATTAAAATCATTTAAAAGATATCCCGTTATGTTTTGTATTGATTGGGTAGTGTAGAAAAATGAATTGAAGGGTGATTGGAACTGAATTTGGGGAAAAACATAACTGATATGTTGCCCAAATTCAAACTACATCGTTTTTTGGTAGAGTGCCAAAGCGAACCGTTTCGCTTCTAGTTTTCTTGTTTTGTGCTAGCTGGTTTGGCTATATGGGACAACAAAGTAAGTTTTTTTAAGGTTTGGTAAATCGAGAAAATTCGGGTTTGTTTGGGTGACCCATAAAATAGCATAGGCATCTAGAAGTGACCTTATAAGTGTGTAAACTACCTTCGGATCATAGGGTATATTCGGAATTAAATTCGCGGATGTGAGATGAATAAAACTGTGAGTATTTTCCATAAAAAATTGGGGATAGAAGAATTCAGAAGATAGTATTTACGGGCTACTTGGGTAAGTCCAGATATTTTAGTAGGGTTATGGTATGTTGTTAATTTATTTATTTAGCAATTAAATTATTTAAGAGAAGGGGACAGACTCGGGAGTTTTGGCTAGTGCTACTATTAACCAAAGTTATTTGAAATAAATAAATAAATATATATATATACCCACACACGCACACACTAGCGGAATGCCCGTGCCTGAAGGCACGGAGAAAACTTTCAATGTATATAATAGCAAAACGGTGGAAATTTTTAAAGTACATAATTACAAAATCGCAAAAATATTGTACCCCGACAAAACAAAATGTAATTTAAAAAAAAAAGTCATTGTGTCCTTTGTTTATAGGACTATTCACACTGGTCAACAAAAAAAAATAGTCCAACAAGATTCAAATAATCTAACGACACTAAGTCAAATAGTCTTATAGTGAAACAACAACCATGAGTCCAGAGCTTGTTAGGTAAAACTGTGTCAATAACACTATGCCCACTTGGAAACACAAATGAAAATGAAAATGATCCACAACCCTTTCAATACATCATAAATATGGTCCACAAATAGCCAACATGGAAACACAAATGAAAATGAAGTCCCCAAGTGAATGACTTTAATAGAAAAATTAATGACAATCGACACATCTCGCTATCCAACATCATTATTTTGTCAAAGAAAAAAAGTCATTAGACTTTTGAAATATAAAGAATAATCCACATTATTATTTTGCAACCATACAAGGGATAAAGTTCAGAAAGACTATTCATTTTAACACTTTCACTTTCCAACTGATTTACCTGATTGTTAGCTGCTCTGCGATTAGTAGTACAATTATAAGGAACCAAGAAGAAAACAACTATTACTAAAGTTGTTCTGCTTTTTATTTATTTATTGAATAAGCTTGCCAAATCTTCCTAAAAATAGGGAGAAGTATATATTGGAACTACCAAGCATTTATAATTTCAGTTCAACAATAATTAAACACAATTATTACAAATAAAATCTACTTTGCGGATTGTTTGAAAAACAAACACCAAAAAACTAAAAAACAAATTGGATAACCTTCAAAATCATAATGCACACTTTAAATAATAATAATAATAATAATAATAATAATAATAATAATAATAATAATAATAATAATAATAATAATAATAATAATAATAATAGTAATGCGAATATACTAAAGAAATTAAATACAATATGTAGCATACAAAACAATTCTAGGATGAGAATTTACTAAAGAATTTACCAAGATTTCATTAGGGATAACAAAAACATACAACCCAAAAGACAACTATGTATAAAAAATCACTTACAAATTTTTCTTTTTCATTATTAATAGAAAATGTTTAAGACGGTAAAATTACCAATACCAAAAGAAAATGCACATCACTGTGTCAAAGTACAACAAGCGCAACATACACATAAATTCAACTATGGTGTAACCCTCAAAGATACTAAGATAAATAAACAGTTATCCTATATTCAAGAAAGTTTTCCAGCCAAACACATACTCTTTGTTTAGAAACCTTGTGTATTCAAACTTCTATATCTTTTTTTGTACTCACTGTAATTGAGAAATTCCAATTGGAGATTAAAATAGACTCATTTGTGTATATAATATTCGAAAATTATGTTAAAATACCAAGAAATGAATCGTGGGTGATAGTTTGAAGTTCAGATATAAAATCTGCCCCAAAAGTGTAAGTGCGCACACTAGGTGTTCAATGTTTTGCTTGACTTAATAAATGAACTCTAAAAATTATGCAAAATCAATTCTATATTATTCAATCTGTTTAATATATGTTTCCATGATTTATAACTGAGGGGGACCTTATATATGCTTGAAAAATGTTAAGTTATGCTTTGATGGTCTACTCAGACCTATATCTGTTAAAAGTGGCATAAATCATTGAATACTTATTGAAATCAAGAAATTCCAATTGAAAATGTTAGAGAACATATATAAGTATGACATAATCGAAGAGGAGAATAAAATACCTTCTGGTTTGGCTTGGGAGTTGTGTTGAAGTTGAAGTTGTATTATTTTTTCTCCATAAATGATTTGGAAAAGGTTGTAATAAAATGATCATAACTTTGACTAGAGAATTCGTAAATTAATTCGGTAAATTTTATTAAAACCATAATGAAAAGGGTATTATATAAATGTGAAGTATCATATTGAATTAATTTCTAGTTATGTCAGATTGACCAACTGATGCGATGTGTTACTGAGTTAAATGCGATTTGGTGTATTCAAATACTACTAATAGTAAGCTTTTAATTGGTAGTATTAACTTCATTACTCAGGATGGAAGAGAGAGAAGTTCTTCCTTATCTCTAAACCTCTACTTCCATGGGTTTAAATATTCTCACTTGTTTGGATTTTGATCCTAAGCCTTTCAATGATGTTCCTTTCACACCCTCTTCTATATATCATACGCATAAAAGTACCTTCATTGAAGACCTTTCAGTTCCACCTACATTTTCTGAAATTCTGGGTAAGAATAAGGTTGAACATGATCACTCATCTATGGATTCTCATTGTCTTCCCCCCCCCTTTCTTCTCCATTTTTACGGGGTGATTCTATTGCTGTCCGGCTTCGTGATGATACCTACCAAGAAGTTCTATATGATTGTAACGCTTCTACAATTATTGGGAGATTCATACTTGCAGAAGGTTAAAAGCCATGGAAGATATCTGATTTAAAAAAGGAGATGTCTAAAGTAGGTCAGATCAAGAAGACATGGGCTCTTACACTAATAGGTAAGGGATACTTCAACCTTCGTTTTTCATGCCATTTGGAAATGAGTAGAACTTTATCTGTTCGTCATTTCAAATTATCAACTGGAATTTTCATGCTAATCCCATGGGACCCTGATTTTAAACCTGAATTGCATGCCATTTCACATGTTAGCATTTGGATTAGATTTGTAGGGTTGTGTCAAGACTATTGGGATCCCCGTCTTCTCCTACAAATTTCCAGGGGAGTTGGTATCCCTTTGCGTGTAGACAATGCCACCATGGATAGGTCATTTGGTAGCTATGCTAGACTTTTGATTGAAGTGGATGTTTCAATTAAACCTCCTGATCGACTTTTGATTGAAAAAATAGATGGGTCATTTTTTGTGAATATCGAGTATGAGTATTTTTCCATGTTTTGTTCTTTTTGCAAAACATTTGGCCATACTATAAATGATTATCTTGTTAACAATGTGTTTGTCAAAACCACAGTTTCTCGTGCCAAGAAAAGTTATAAAAATATTCCCTTTAGTTTTGTTGAAAATACGGTCACAAGAGCAAAAGACCAAATTAAAATCTTGGAGTTACAGCTTTATTCAAGTACAATAGCTAACAAAAAATCCTGTCAAGGTCAAGATATCCCATCAAGTCAGAAAACAAAGGTTCTTGTTGTTCCAGCTGGCCAAGAGGACGCATCTGGTAACTTGTACGATTCCAGTCTTGCAGATTTATCAGTTGTGACTGATAAAGATTTAACAAGGGGTTTGGAAAACGTTACACCTAATCGGATTCAGTTTTTAAAAGAAAATGGGATTTATTCCGGTGATGGAAAATCAATCCAGGCCATTGGAGATCAAAACAATTAATCTGATTTTCAAAAGAAGATATGAACCCCAAAAAATCAGGAACACTGAGATAATTTAGTTACAAGTCAGGTAAAATTTTTTGAAAATCGATTATGTTTGTTTAGCCCAAGGAAATCGGAAGGTCTGGTTCCTATTAATGAGGACGTTCATAAACGAAAGCCCTTATCCCACGTGGATAATTATATTTTGAGGAAAGATACGGGTATAAAAAATCAAGTCCTTTCTAGTCCACAGCAAGTTGAAATTTTAAATGGTTCAAAATTGTTCACAGCCACTGCTGATGTGGGTAAGTCAGTTGGGTCAGTAACATGGCCCACTGAATTATATAACAACAGTTTATCCCCAAATCCTGTGCGTTTATTGAAAAAAAATGGGATCAAATATGTCAAATATGTTAGTTTTAAAAAGAAGAAGGACAATAGTAATTTTCTTCATCTTTTTACCAACTTGGTGTCCGAACCAAAGGATTCAGTTGTAATTCGTCAAAAAATCATAAGATTTACTTATTGATTCAGGTGGTACAGGAAAACAAATGGACCAAAATATGATTCAAAATATTTCATTAGAGGATAATTCGAAAAGTGAAGATTCTTATGGAGATATGCCTCCCCTCGAGGAAATTCCAAATTTGTCTAATACCACAAATGGTTCTTTACAAGGAAAAGATGACCATGAAATTAATTTATTCATGGAAATTCCTAAATTTGATCTTGGAATGTCAAATGGTTCTGCGAAAGCTCGAGCGTTTATTGAAGAATCGTTTGGCAAAAAATGGGGACACCAAATGCCCAAAACTCCTACTAGAATTTCGTTTGAGGTTTTAGGGAATATGGAAGACTCAAATAATCTTGAGGTAGAAGGAATTATCAAAAAGAAAAAATACATACAAGATTCCTTTTCGGTCTTAAGTGATGCCGAGAAATCGCCTCTAAATCGCAATTTAAGGCGCCCTGCTAGTCATTCTAGATTTCGTTAATTTCTTCAGTTTTCTTCGTTTTAGCGCTTGTAAGTGCCCTAGGAGAGGCTTTTTCTCCTCCCAATAAATAATTTTTTTTATTTAAAAAAAAATACTACTAATATTTAATTGTTAGGTGGGGAAGCGGCTAAACTAGCATGTAAAGGAAATAATTTGGGTATTAATCTTAGTACCAAATTCAAGGTGAGTGACATGTCCTATGAAATATGGATGCTTATATTTTCATATGGAATTGTGTAGTTAAATACATATGGGGTGATGCTTATAGAGTGATGTGGTATTATGAAACATATGCGTATGATTAAAAATGTTAAATGATGTTATCTAATGTTATGGACTGAGATGGGACCTCTATGTAATGTTAAGGACATTGGTGAGTCCTACAGGATGAAGCAACCCCGTTAATCCAACTTAAAGGTTTTTTTTACTCTGGCCTAATTATGAGATTTGGTGTTCCCCATTAACTGGGAGTTAATTGGACTGGCAGGTCCATGCTTGCGAGAGTTTCACAATTCATGTTGGCTTATAACATTAGAAAATAAAAATCATTATTTAAATTGGTTATATGTGTGGTATATGATCATTCACTAAGCTTGTGTTGCTTACACTCCTATAATGTTATGTTTCAGGTATCCCTATTATTTGGAATTCATTGCCAAGTTAGGACCTTAAATGGGGGAGTGTCGGATATCTAATGTGGGTGAATATCAATAAGCCTTTTCGGGTAAATATTAAATTAAAGAATTTTCATATGTAAAGTTGTTTCGTACCTTCATATTACCTGTTAAGGTAGTTATGTTTTCATCTAAACATGCATTTGAAAAGAAAAAAAATGTGGTGCTATTTTCAGAAATAATTAAAGCAAAGTATTGTTTAAGGGAATTTATCTATAAATTAAAAGATGATTTTAACTTAATTAAGTCGTCCCACGACAGTTGGTCTTAGTTGGGCACAAACTTCAACATCTCCATTTATTCAATACATTATGATCTAAAATCCATTAACTATTTCTGATATGAAAACTAACTTGAGAGATATACCTGGGATTTGGAAAGAAAACATTTGAGAGATATACATGGGATTTTGACAAACAAATCTTAGATACAATACCAAAACAAAGAGAAGTAGCAATTATATAGAAATAAATAGATATACATGGGATTTTGAAATCTAACACATCTACTTTGAAACCCCAAAAGCACTATTTTAAAATTTAACACCCCAAATACTACCTCATCAGTTGACCAGCTACTAATCAGATATGTATCCCCCAAAAAACCTCATACTTAGTATAACATTATGACGTTTTCTCTTCTATTGTGTTTCCCCAAAAAAACTTACTCCAACAAACAGTGAGTGAAGGAAAAATTAAAAAGTATTTAGTTAATCAAAAGTAAATAAAATTCATGATTTTCATAGGCAATGTGTCCAAAATTGTACCGCACTACTCCGTTATACTCGTTGTCTGCGCATGGTGTGAAGAGTGAATCTATCATCTCCACCTTTGGTGATTGTGAAAGAACGATGCTCTGTAAAGAGATAGCAGTGGCCACTGCCTAAGACCAACAACATAAAACAGAAAATAAAGAAAATAAAGATAAAAACAGAAAATGCAGAAATAAAATATAGATAAAAATCCAAAATAACATTAAGATAAAATAAATCGTTATATAGAACAATAAATACGGGAAAAAAAATTAAGGAAAGAGGTTAATTTACAGAAGCAATGGAAGGCACATCAGAGTGACCAGGGGATCCACGTGACACATATGTCCCAAAGATCCTAAGTACACATTCTTCGTAACAATACTTAAATTTATTCTCAGTAGATGAACAATGAACGCTCTATCAACATCATAAGTAATGTTGGGGCTAACGGCTTAACCAATTAATAAAATCAAAACCTAAACTATATTAAAATCGATTGTCAATTAGACATGGAATGATTTTCTATATCAAGATTAATAACATATTGCAAATAGGACACTCTCCTTTCGCACCAGTTGAACAGTTGACTAATTATTTCGGTGGCATTGTCATAGTTTTCACATCCATTTACTTAATAATTTTAAAACTATTTGTGAAAAATTAGAGGAATAAGGAGAGACACATACCATATAGGTACCTTACTATTTGTAGCTCCAAAATGCTCAAATTTGTCCAATTAAATATGAAATACAAAATGGTTAGTTGGGGTAACCTGGCAAGTAATTTGTGTGTTAGAAAGGAGGGAACAAAAATATGGCTCTGTTAAGGAGGGGGAACAATCATTATAAAGTATAAGACGCGTACCCATAATATAGATCATAAACAGGGTACAATACATATATACAGATTAAAATACACAACCATATGATTAGATTGAATATCGAAAATACTAAAATAAAATAGACTATCAACCTTGATATGTTCAACTATCAAGAAAATAAAAATAACTAGACCTTAACAAAGTTACAAATACATGTAAAATCGGATCTGAAATGGCTTAAGCGTCAATAATTAGAGTGTCAATAGAAAATTAAAAAGATTTAACTAACACGTTTAAGGTTACAACATATTGATTAATGCTTTCTTAAAAAAATTACAGCTAAAAGAAAGCATCTAAAAAAATATTATGTTTGTTAGGAAGGTAGGGAATTTCCTACATACCTGTTAGGTAGACTTAGTCTTTTGCATTCTTAATTATTCTAGATCTCCAACTACGATTGTTAGTATCCAGTAAATATGAGAATATAAACAAAAATATAAAAAAAAATAGCTAAATGTCAATAGAAAGTCGCCTAATCCGTATGCACGTACAAATTACATGTGAAAGACCACAGTAAGATTACCTTTAACAGATGGCATGTCCATAAAAAATGCTGAGAGTCACCACCTAAACACAACACAATAATAAAACTTCACTCAGATTGTGATATATATGGTGATCAACAAATAATTGCAATCCGTAAGAAAAACAGGAAATAAATAATTATCAAATCATGTACTCCAAAATAAAAAATAATAGGTTCTTAAGCTGACCTTTTATGAATACCAAACAACCCAATATAAAATGTGAGTCTTTAGAATAAAGCACATTCCTATCATCTCATAACATGATATTATATGGCATGATGCTTTCAAATGTAAAGGCAAATTAAGTACTGAAATATTAGTTTGTTGCCATATGTGTTTGATTTCATGAGTATTTGTGTGCCTTCAGGCAAGGGTTTCCGCTAGTCATTTAAATATTGTAGACAACTTATCAATATCACATGAAAATTTATGTTAAAAATAAACCTTCGAACAGATGTAAACAAAGTAGAAGTACAAACATTCACAAAAGATAACTTGCAACAATCTCTTCCATTTCCCATATTTATGCCTAAAATCCCATATATAAAATGTCCACCACCTATACAATACTCGGAGTCAGAGTATAATAACAATCAAAGCTTAAAACAATTTAAATTAAAAAATAAGTTGAAAGAATTAAATTTCAATTAAAAAAAACATATCTTTCTTGATACAATATGTCATGCGGTTGAGAACACAAATATTATGAAAACATGTATTTGTTTATTTAATAACTTCAACTAAATATATCCAATATATAAAAGCAAACCACAAAGTACATCAATTAAGCACAACATAACACATATTAATTAAGCACAATAAAACACACATCAATTAAGCACAATATATTGAAGAAGACTATACCTAGTAATCTCAAAACTTGTTTAAGAACATAACATGTGGTTTTTCTCTTGTTCTAGCAAAACTACCATGCGAATACAATATTATAATTAGGTCGCTTTAAACTTGTGAAATCGCTACATAACTACCACAATAGTAGGCATAGTTTTCGTGAGACAATATCATAATTACGTGAATTGGACAAAGAACAATATCTGTTGCCTTGGGGGGTTATTCTAACAACAAATGTTATGAACAGATTACAATTAAACAAAACAAATATTATGAACAAATATTGTAACATTAGACTACCTACCATACATATTAGATTTCCAACGTGATCTTCTTCCCCATAAGGGTCTTCACAAAAATCTACATACCCTCACAAATAAGAAATTCTCATTTCCACTAGAGATTCATACGAAACCTAACATATCAAATACATAAAAAAAAATGCCAATCCATTAAATCTATCAAATTTAAACGATAATAAGTTAAAATCAATTTGTTAACCTAAAACACTTAATTAATCAAAATGGATTGAATAAGTTGAAAACATAATGAATGAAATGAAATCGGAAAGGATTATTACCGTTAGGGATTCTTTCACGGTGATTGGAGCATTAGCTATTGCCATGGTGGCCAGATGGAAACAATTTTCAGGTAAGAACTCGATCTGTTAAAAAAAAGTCATTAAATAAAAAATTTAGGATTTTTTGTTAAATTCTAAATAGAGTTACGACTGGTGTTCTCCTTTTGGATGTTGGCTCCGCCGCTGTTGACAAATGTGCTTCCTCCTTGAGCTCGTGTGGTGGGTTTAGAGAGATATCATGCAGTTTGGAGAGAGAAATGGGGGTTTAAAGTAGGAGAGAGGTGACATTCTAATGGGTGGGTTGTTTAGAAGTAGTAGATGAAACTATGTCCCTTTTTCTTTTCTATTTTGTTCAGTTACGAAAGTATCCCTTATATTTGAATTAAAGTAAAAACTTTAGGTGTAGAACTAAGGGGAAAATAAATTTTAGTGGGTAAAATTGTAATTATAGTTAGAGTATAAAATGAGGTGTGGTGAGATATATAATATTATTGTGTACATATTGATCTCACCCTCCATCTAGTGCCTTGTTGGCAACATCCTCATCCCTCATTAAGTTATCATTTTATGGAATAGTGCCAACACCATTACTCCATATTATATAGATATATATATACATGAGTATAGAGATAGTATATATGTATCATTATATTTGTGTGTGTGACATAATTCTGTGAATATACCACTATAGTGCTATCAGGGAGGTTGCGTGCCATGAGTGATCTCTCTTGGAGAATCTCAACAGGTGTAGTATCGGCTCCAGTGCCATAGGGCCATGCATGCCCATCCTATATGAGGTTGGACTTGTAGTGAAATGATTTATGGTATGGTCATGACTCACTGGCTCAGGACTATGAGTGCCTTTAGTACGTTTACGATATTTTTGAATTGGGTGGTGAGATGCGCATCGAGGATGATGTGTGTATGCCTTGGAGCATGATAGTATTGTAGAGACCCGCATCCAGGGAGCTATTACTCTCTGGGATGGGGGTTATACTTACATAGAGAGCGATATATAAGTATAAACATACTTGATATGATTGGTATATTGTAAATATATGTGTGTGCACATATATATATATATATATTCGGGAAAAGTAAAGAATAATACCAATAGTAAATTTATATGCATTTGGGAGGGCAACTTGAGACTGCTATGTGTGTGTGTGTGTGTGTTCATATCTATATAATAAGTTACAAAACTAATGAGAGAGTGCAACTGTGTGATAATTGATTAAATTAAATTTATTCGCAAGTTTCCAATTCGGCACACTTATTAAATTTATTCGCAAGTTTCCAAATCATTCGACTGCGTGTGTGCGTGTGTCAAACCATAAAATAAATAAAGCACGCGACACAAGCTTAAGGAAAAATCCCCGAAGGGGCAAAACCTTTTATTTCACTATAATTTTGTAAGAAAATGGCTTACACAGATTACAATGAAATAAGGTGACATACGAAATACCCGTCGGTGTCGGTTCCGATGTCTCGGCTGGAACTTTCCCTTTCCAGGAGGGCAGCAGTGAAGAAGAGAAACGACTTCTCCACAAGATGTGAACTTTATAAGGACTCCCTCCACAATAGTATGCAGATCTCCGGTTGTAGAGTTCTCCCCAAAAAGATAAAAAGTAGCAAGGTGTGTTCTAAAAACAAAAGAATAATTCACTAAAGCATATGGGAGTTTTGTGAATTGAAAACAAAGAGGGATTAAACCCTAAAAGAAGAAACCAAAAGGATTTTGCGGTTTCGCAGTTTTCTGTCTGTCAAAAACTCTGGAGTTCTTAATGAAAACTGACTCATTTAATGAGTATTTATATAAAAACGCACCGCCTCGAAATTCGAGCTCGTTCGAACGACATGCTATGTAGTTTGAACGATAACTGCAGGTCATTCGAATGACCTATCAAGAGAGATTCCACGCGAACTTGTAGAAAATTTCGATACGAACGCATGGCCTCCAGCTTCGTATCATTATGATTTTTTATGAATTAGTTATGATTTTTCTACAAAAAGGAGTCCGAAAACAAAATCTTTAGAAAAACATTTTGTAAAAAATATCCCAAAAGCTCTAAGTGAAAAGTTAAGGTATTTAAAACATAACCTTACCAAAGTAAACTTCGCAGAGTCTTGAATGATGAAGAACTTGAGTAATTCGGATCCGTCTTTGATGTAGATGTCTCTTGAATGCTCTTCGACGATGTAGCGGTATATGACATAATAAATTGATAACGGACCTATGAAAATATGTCCTTACAAATCTCCCCCTATGTCTATTCCGGTACATACATAAAAAATCCGAATTATCAAATACCAAATTGCCTATACAAATCTACCCTCCCATGCATAAATTTGCAAGACTTCAAAACTGTTCTTCAATCATCTTCATCAAATCTCAAAGCTTTTCTCATCAGGGTGTGCAACATCATAATCTTCAGTCTTTGTACCAACACACATGAGATAAAGAAAAACCTTCATGATTCATCGAGTTTGAAATGATATAAGAATAAAGCATTAATAAATCAAATTTCCCCCATAATGCAAAAACTCCCCCATAACATGATAATTCTTTCTCCCCCTTTTTATGATGTCCCCAAATAGACAGATAAGAAGAAACAATCAAAACATACAGTGTCACAATAAAAATGCAAAGCAAATAAGAATCAAGCTACGCGCATGCAAAGGAGTATCTCACAAATTTCACAAACTATTTTTGAATTTTTCATACAAAAATAAGATACCACTTTGAAAAATATGATACAAAAATCACACCATGCATTTAAACTCAAACAACCAAGTCATGGAAACGAAATGAATGGGTGTGAACACATTCGATAGGTAAATTAACTCAATCAATTATATATGCACGATGAATACGTGTACCCCTAACGAATGAACATCAAAAGAATCCTTAGGTGTAAATATTTGTTGAATTTAGATGACATCGTCTTATGCAAATTAACAAATCAAAGTCAAATGATTTTACACCAATAACGTCCAAAACTATTTAGTGCTTTTTCAAGATTTTCAAGGACGTGAAAACCCGTTTAAAATCTCCAACCAAACACCCTCATATATATTTTTCTTTTAGAGGTTAATAAACTAAATTCTCAAACTTTGGAGAATTGGTGCGAAAACCTAAATGGCCCATAATTTGGCATGAATTTATTTTTATTGCCTTTAATTTTTTTTCGGCTCTTTTAAACCTCTTTGGACCCCGGATAATAATCCTCCATTTTTTAGGGCCAATTTAACGGTGGCTTAGTATTCGCAAAGGCAAAATGAACATTTCATAACCCTTCACCGTTTTCAAACAAAACATACAAACTCACAAAACGGTTTTTATATGCACAATTTCCTTATCAAATTTTATCGCGCTTGGTTCATTTTAAGGACAGGATTGAAGTGAAAACACCTAACCAACATGTGATAATACAAGCACAATAATCAAACAAATTCGTGCACGTGTGCAATAAAGGAAACATGATTCAAACATGTAGGAATAAACACTAAATTACATCTTAATGACTCCAAACATTATAAAGCACAAGGATGAATTGACCTATTGTCTCAAAACACTATCAAATAGTCACATGAAAAATGGAATGATGTTATGAGTTGGTCATCCTAAGTGTTTATCCATAAAAGGTGCAAACAAAATAAAAACAAAAATCTTTTTATATTTTTCAAAATTTTTCAAAACAAAAAAATATATACAAAAAGTACATGTCAACACACTAGCAAATATATATCATGAAATCACAACTAGTGTATGACAGACATGCGAACACAATCATCTATATGATATGGCAAGAGAAGAATCATGTGCAAGCAAATGAGAATCAACTTGTCTAAAATCTAGCGTATCCAAAGGTGATTTCCTAACCCAAATAGGTGAGAAACGTCGTGTAGAGGATTTGGGAACCATGGAAACACTAGACATAAACTTCCTAGGACATTTTCCAAGATCAAAATAAAAACGTCTAAGGTGACCTTTCCTACCCCAATATGAACATGTGTAAATGGGTGGAACGACACCTATGGGTTGATCTTTTCTAATATCCTTGGAATTAGTTGACCCTCTAAAACAAATAATGGTTTTGGCTTTAGCATTAGAAGCATGAGAACACGATGAGCCAATACCATCACTATCAAACCTACTTGAGTCTATCAAATCATTTTTTTAATTTCAAAATTTTTGACTCAAGCAAAGAATTAGACTCTTCCAAATTGAGGGACGCCTTTTTCAAGTTTTCAATAATTCCAAAAAGCGTATCTCTCTCTCCCTTAATTAAAGCAAACTTTTCCCTAAGAGTCTCTTCATGTGCCACAAACTCACTGACTAAAATATTTTTATCATATTTGACACAAACACAAACCATCGAATTTTTAAGGTCCTCCAATTCTTTTTCTAAAAAAAAAAGACCTTCTCATCACTCTCCTTCTTGGACAATTTTAAAGCAACAAAGTCGTGGTCCAAGGAAACAAATTTTTCACGATAAAAATCTCTTTGATTTTGAACCGTTTGCAAAAGATCCATTGCGGATTTAAAACGAGAATTTTCTTTTTCCAAAACTTCATTTCTTTTGCAAAGATTCAAATTCAAAAGTTTTAAATTTTTAGCATGGTCGTGATTTTTTTCAAAAATAGGCTCCTCATTAAATGGGCGTTCCATTAAAAAATTGTGATTTTTCACAAAATTGATTTAAAAAAAATTAATATCACATAAATTTTGCGGAAATTAGGAATACGCAATAAATTAGCACAACCCGCTCTGATACCAATTTGAGAGAGTGCGAATGTGTGATAATTGATTAAAATAAATTTATTCGCAAGCTTCCAATTCGGCACACTTATTTAATTAGTGTTTATTTTTAAACCAAAATAAATCAGCCCCAAATCAGTCAACTGCGTGTGTGCGTGTGTCAAACCATAAAATAAATAAGGCATGCGACACAAGCTTAAGGAAAAATCCCCGAAGGGGCAAAACCTTTAATTTCACTATAATTTTGTAAGAAAACGGCTTACACGGGTTACAATGAAATAAGGTGACATACGAAATATCTACAGGTGCCGGTTCCGATGTCTCGACTGGAACTTTCCCTTTCCAGGAGGGCAGCAGTAAAGAAGAGAAGAGTCTTCTCCACAAGATGTGAACTTTATAAGGAATCCCTCCACAATAGCACGCAGCTCTCCGGTTGTAGAGTTCTTCCCACAAAGATAAACAGTAGCAAGGTGTGTTCTTCAACAACAAAACAATTCACTAAAGCATATGGGAGTTTTGTAAATTGAAAACAAAGAGGGATTAAACCCTAAAAGAAGAAGCCAAAAGGATTCTACAGTTTAGCAGTTTTCTATCTGTCAAAAATAGTGGACTTCTTAATGAAAACGGACTCATTTAATGAGTATTTATATAAAAATGCACCGCTTTGAAATTCGAGCTCGTTCGAATGACATGCTATGTCGTTTGAACGACAATTGAAGGTCTTTAGAATGACCTATCAAGCAAGATTCCACGTGAGCCTGTTGAAAATTTTGATACGAACGCGTGGCCGCCAGTTTCGTATCATTCTGATTTTTTATGAATTAGTTATGATTTGTCTACGAAATGGAGTCCGAAAACAAAATCTTTAGAGAAATATTTTGTAACAAATATCCCAAAAGCTCTAAGTGAAAAGTTAAGGTATTTAAAACATAACCTTACCAAAGTAAACTTCGCGGAGTCTTGAATGATGAAGAACTTGAGTAATTCGGATCCGTCTTTGATGTAGATGTCTCTTGAATGCTCTTCGATGGTGTAGCGGTATATGACATAATAAATTGATAACGGACCTATGAAAATATGTCCTTACAACTTATGTATGTCATAAGATTCAACCATGACATCACAAAATGAATTATTTATGTATTTTCTCTTTTACCCCTTAAAAATTTGAGTTCCCCCTCTTTTTCATCTCACTAATTGATTCTCTCTCCTTCACTTTAATTCAAACACAAGGTTATTTTGGTAAACACATCACAAAATCCACACTTTCTCACTACAGACATTCATATACACACACCAAAACTCATTTTAGTCCCACAACAAAAACCCTCTCCCTCTCTCTCAGCAATAACCCATATGACCTCTTTTCTCCCCGCCTCGCCCCACCCCTTACCTTCTCTTTTCTCCCCGCTACCAGCCTCAGTTTTTTTTCTCCCTCTCTTTTAGATTGTGCGATTTTTGTGTGGGTTTTGCAATTTTGTTGGTGTGATTTTGTAATTTGGTAATGCTTGATTTATTACAGTTAGATCGGGTTAATTAGGGTCTGATTTATGGGTTTTGTTCTAACCATCCAGGTATACTTTAAATTTTCAAATATATGTATTTGATTTTATTTTGGGAGGGGGTTGAAAATTAGGGTTGCATGATTTTATTGTTCATTATTATTCTTTAGTGTTCTTCTTATAGTTCTGAAGAAGAAGAAGAAGAAGTAATAGGCGTCTTTTGGGGTTTTATGAAGTGCATTTGAGTTTTTACCCTTTTCATTATAATCACCATTTGTACTTTTTTATCATATTGACATCTAACCAATAGTTATTGTTTTGGATTGAAGATAAACGCTACTAAAATGGATCGGTTCCACTAATCTCTTAATTTTGGATTTCTTCACAATGCTAGTTCTGTTGGACTGATGTTTCTTATGTGATTTTAAGATAGTATTTTCTTCTGAAATTTAATATTGATTTAATGATTTTCTTTATATTATATTATATAGTTATTTTGGGTTAAGTCCTGCCTAATTTAGATTAAATGGGAACTGATTCCATGATTTTTTTTCTTTGGTCATTAGTCCCATAACTGAGTAACTCCATTAGTTTTACATCTTGTTGCTCTTATGATTTTGAACCTGGTAACCATTCTTAACAGGTGGAACTAAACCCCAAGAGTCCCTATATTATATTGATGTATGAGTTAATTATGGTTTCATTTTTGGGTGTTTTGGTGTTTTTGTTTTGGTACTATCTCTTTTCCATTTCATTTCGGTACATTCAATTTACCTGTGTTTTAAGGTATGTTGTATTTTTTGTCTTAGCTTTAGATCCTTTTGCATATAACAAGAACATTAATCGTGTAGGAATGTGATCAAAATTTCAATGCTCGCACAAAATATTTCTTGAAATTTCTTAACATATTGTCTCGAGTGTACGATTTGTGACATGTAATGGTGGTGTTGCATGCGATATTTGTGTGAAAAAGGGGTACCTTAACCATAAAATTACTCGATTACTTGATAGTTTATTTTTATCACTATTTTATAAGTATTTTATCATGAAATTTTTAGATCTAACATTTCATTTTATTTACGTCCTTAGATCATGGAATTGTCCCTCATATCCCTTCACATGTGCTCTAAAACATGGTGGTACTCTCGCTCTCTCAATAGATCTTTATCTATCCTAAAGCTTGGTCTAAAACTATTTTATATGAGATGTATGGGTGCAATTGATATCTTTGTCTTTATGTCTTTATTTGTTTATGATTTATGACTTTTCTTTCCTATATAACTAGATTCATGAATGTTCGTTACCTTCGGTTATGCCGTTATATTTGTTTAATTAATATTTAAATTGTGTTTTATGTTGCAAGTTTTAACTGGTGGTTAATTTATGCATTGAACAGTATGTGGTGTGTTACTTAATGTCCGATTCATTCAGAATAGTACTGGTTTAATCGGGAGTTTGCCTCTGTCATTGATTGATCCTCATGTACAATAGTGTATTACATAATTTTAGCATTAGTTCATTAGATACACAATGGATTTATAGGTTTAGTTGAAGGCACGAATTGTATTTTTCACCATATCCTACCAGTGTCATTGGTATAGGATTAGATACCATTAGTTTTATGTGTAATTTGGTTTTGCACTTACTATATGGGATTTATATTTATTTTATCGATTTGAGATTATTTTTAACCCCCACCCTCCAAAGTTTAAGGCTTTATTTTCTAAAATTACATACAATACAGAACAATGATGCTCTAAAACCTCCTCTTCTGTTAGTTTGACAATGTTATCCTCTTCTGTTAGTTTGACAGTGGTTATATGAAGGTGATTCAAATACTCAACTGTTCCACTCTTTCATAAAATCCAGGTATTCTAGACTAATTATTCATAGAATTAAAAAAAGAGATGGCAATTGGACAGAGGATATCGATGCTATTAAGGGAGAATTTATTGAATACTTCCAAAATATTTTTAAATCTGATAGTAATAATGTGGATAAAGGTATTCTTGATTATGTTACTTCCTTTATTTCCTCTAATCAATCTTGTAGATTGGATGTCAATCCAAATGAACATGAAGTTTGGCAAACAGTCCTCAATTTGAATCCTAACAGTAGTGCTGGTCGAGATGGATTTCATGGTTTATTTTTTGATAAATTTTGGGATATAATCAAATAGATCTCACAAAAAAGAAGTTTATGCAACTTCTTCTTCAAAAGCATCACCAAAATTCTTGCATCTAGACTATCTCCTATCCTCAGTGACATTATTTGACAATCTCAAGCAAGTTTCATCAAAGGTAGGCAAATTTCCTAAAATATTATTTTAGCCAAGGAGTTGTTGTCTCTAATTGGTAGAAAATCCCATGGTGATAATGTGGTTATTAAATTGGATATGTCCAAAGCCTATGATAGGGTCTCCTGGCTATCTATTATAATTAATGGTCATATGGATGGTTTTTTCAAGTCTTTTAAGGGTCTTAAGCAAGGATATCCTCTTTCTCCTAGGTTGTTCACTATAGTAGCAGAAGCTTTGAATCTAGGCCTGCACAATCTTTTGATGAATAGAAAGATAAAACCTTTTGCCCACCCTAGAAAATGCCCTCTTATCAGTAATCTGAGTTTTGCAAATGACACCGTAATCTTATGTAATGGAGATAAGAATAGCTTGAAAAATTTGATGAAATTATTGAAGTTATTTAAAAATGCCTCTGGCCAAGTCATTAATTACTTTAAAAGCAGTTTCACAATTCACCACATTGTTAAATCTATATAAGATATCACCAATTTTAAAAGGAAGAAAATTCCCCTTCAATATTTGGGTTGTCCCATCTTCCATAGGAGGAATAAGAACTGCTACTATGAAGATCTGATTCAAAGAATTCAATCTAAAGTGCAAAGTTGGCAACCTATATTTCTATCTTTTGCTGGTAGAAAAGTTCCCATAAAAGTTGCCATATACTCTATTCCTATTAACTGTCTATCAACTCTAAAGCCACATCTCAATACCATCAACTACATCCAGTCTTTGGTCAACAACTTCTTATGGGGAGAATCTAAAGATTGTGGAAAAAGACATCACTAGATTAAATGGGACAATATTTGTTATCCATCCTATGAAGGGGGTCTAAACTTCAAATTTTATCATATATCACTAAAGCTTTTTCTTTAAAGTTTTGGTGGAATTTCTCTAACTCTAACAGTTTGTGCAATGTGTATTTAAATTGCAGGTTTCAGAATTCAGTATCTCAGTCTCACATTTTAAAAAGAAGTCTTGATGTTAGAGATGAGGCAGAGAAGAATACAAAGATGATAAATGGAAAACTCATATGGATACAAACTTTCAATGGATATTTCTCTTTCAAATCAGCATAACATGCTATAAGAAAATCTAAAGATGGGTCCATCATTTGCAAATACATTTGGGATAAAGAGATTCCTCCAAAAATCTCTATCTTTCTTTAGAAATGCTATCACCAAATAGTCCCAATTAACGAAATTATGCAACAAAAAGGAATTTTGAAGGCTTTTATATGTAGATGTTGAATTAAACATATAGAATCCTTCAATCATCTGTTTATCAATGGCCGAAATAAAATAATCGAACACTCGGTTTAACATAATACAACCAAATCGAATGTCGCACTAAAACGCGGTAAAAGAATATATAAGTACAATTGGGCTTTTGTCCCGAATGTTCTACCATACCTCCTGTCTAGAATACTAGGATATAAGCGTCTAGAGTAAACCTACATGCATCCATAGCTACTGCAGCACACGTCTGACTCGAAGGGATTATCATCCAAGCATCCCTGTGTCTGGACACCTATATATATATATAGAGAGGAAAAATAGATAAACAGGTCAGAGCCCAAGTTGTGAAAATATTTTGCAAGTACATAAATGCAACATTTTTAAAATATATTTTACCTCTTATTTTATTTGGTATCGCACTCCCATGAGATACCCCTCACCTCTCTTCTAATAGTGCACACCTATCGCATATCTACTACATAACCTAGTTAAGATACCTTGCCTAACTAATCCGTTTCACCAAAACTCTAAAAATCCTAATTAACCCAAGTATTAAGGGCTAAACTTCTCCCCGGTTTCAACACTATGCCATGTTTTTGCGTGGGGTGTCTTGCTAAGAGAAATCGAAACAAGGCACCCCCCCCCCGGATACACTACTACTTGGCAGTGTCGATCGTCGAGATCCATTAGGCCCTCAGTACATAACGTATATATATACCCATATAAATATATATACACTCTTTACTCGGAATGAGAATAAATCCTTTTTCATTTATCTCTTTACTCTAGTTAGAGATATATATATTATCTTGTTCTCATACATAGGTGATATACTATACACACAAATATAATAACCATCCCAACTAGATATAACTCGATGATGTAGTCTTAATGCTATCATCTACCAGGGAATCACTCACATACCATCCTGGGTACCAACGGTCGGAATCTCACACCGCCTTGGTAAAATAAATCACAACGTATGGGAAGCGGTCATAGTTCATCCCCGAAAGTGAGACGAAACATACCCAACATGTCTCACCCCTAAAAAAAATCACACAATATAAAATTGGATGCTATGACCTGGGGACTATACCCTCCCTGCTCCTCAAGCCAGGGGCCTCACCCATATCGCGCAACTTCCCATGATAGCATAGAGGGGGTATGCTTCACATAAATATATATATATATATACCATTCAGACAAAGATCTATATACATATTCATATCATACAATATATATATTGTAATCATATCGTATATATAATCGAAATCCCTCCTCAATTATATTGTAGCCAAAATTGCCAATCTCGCAGAACGATGACCACTAACCCCAAAATGTTTTCACTCATAATAACATTCCAGTATTCACACACTAAAAATACTAACCCATAAGTATTCTCTATACAGACTTTCCGAAGACCTCTCTCGAACTTGGTTCTACCCGAACATTCACCAAGCTCATACCCCGGATTCTACACTAAAATAATCCAATGTTCCCTCATTCATTCTAAGGTTTACTCACCCTTAATACCGTCATCTAGGAATCCTAATATCATAACAAGAATCCCCCATAATAATCTCCAATTTCAATTTAACTCCCCCAAAACTCAAAGAAGAAAAACTGCCAAATTCAACGTAGGCGAATCGATTCGCCCCAAATGCGAATCGATTCGGTTTTCGTCCGAATAAATTCGGAAAGAATTTTTCAATAAGGTCCTCAAAGGCGAATTGATTCGGTCTTAATCTAAATCAATTCGGCCAGATACAGCCTTACAGGTCAACTTATGCGAATCGATTCCGTCTTGACCCGAATCGATTCGCCCGGTTCATAGAGCACTGTTTGGGAGATTTTATCTTCTCCAAAATACCCAATTATCAATCCATTCTTAATTTTATTGTTTCTAACCTCAACCAACATCCCCTTCATTATCCTAGCACTGATTTCTAACTAACACATCATTAAATTTTATTTTTCTCCCAAGGTCAGATTGTATTTCTGACTAACGATTTCGAACTCGAATAGCCTTCCGTAGAAAAATCATTACAAATGAAAAAAATTTAGAAAAATACTCGGTTGGCTACCACGCGACCGTATCGAAAAGATCTACAAATTTTATTTTTTTACCAAGAGACGAATCGATATGCTTCCTAGCCGAATTGATTCGGAAGTGACGTTAATCACTATTCACATTCTTCTCAAAAAATCTCAAACCTCCATTTTTGTTGTTTCTAATCTCATCCATCAACTCCATAAACATCAAATCTATGTTGTATAACTAACACATCAATTAATTGGGGGATTAAACCAATTTTCTTAGATTTATACCCAAAAACCCTTAAATCCCTAGTTTTGCCATTTCCCCCATTTCAATCCATTTCTCCACTCCATTTACATCGATTTAACACTAGAAATCATTAAGAGTTTACATTACATCAATATGTAAACTCATACTCAAATTTTCCCAAATTTATATTTAGGGTTCTAACCCAAAATCATATAGTTTACCAACTATAATATGAGATATATCCACTAAATGAAATAAAGCAAGTACACACTTGCCTGGTGGATAAAATCCGAAGACCTCGAGTCGAATCCGACGATGTTTGGCCAAAATCTCCCATTTCTCTCTTCTTTTAACCTCTTCCTTTCTTATTCTCTTTCTTTCTTTCTTTCTTTCTTTCTTTCTTTCTTCTCCTCCCGAACTTATAAGGGAGAAATAAGGGGTTGTCCCTTATTAACCCAAAAATGACTCGTTTAGTCAACTACGAGTTCTTACGGGTCCAAAAATTCCTGGAACCCAATTACTACCCCCAATACACTATTCTGATTATCTCGACCATTCTGAGACCAACCGCGCAATCGAAATTTACATCCGAGTTACTTAACCCAACAAAACTTAATGTGGTATTTCCCATTAAAATATTATAATGTGTTGCTTTACATAGCCACGACAAATAATAAAATACTCCAACTCATTCACTTAATCCCAGGAGTAAATATAATACACATCGAAAATCATTTAATCCTTGAAAACTCCAAAAATTACTATTCACAATAATTTCTCAAATTTCCGAATTACACTCATTTATGAAATTTAATTATAAATAAAAGTGTGGGGTATTACATTCTCTCTCCTTATAACATAATTTCTCCCTCGAATTTCAGATATAATCGATACTACCAACCCTAACCTAGGATCATAAATCACTCCACATCTTAACGACTCAAAGTGGAATGGTACTAAACCAAATGGTTCTCAACCATACACTCGTTCAGCACTTACCTCTTTCAAAGTTTATACTCTACTACTAGATAATCTTATCTAGATATCCTTATGCTACAATGCTACCTCAGTCGTAATGTTGACTCTAACGTCACTTCGCACCTAGTGCTTCTATAATCGTATCTTAAGGAACATGTCTACACTAATGCTCGACTATTCCCATCATTCTCATCGCTTAATTTTAGGCATGTTACCTCTTATATACTATGCCCCTTCTATTTGAGGTGGTATATAAAACCAACTTACCAAGGTGTCCACACACACCCTTTTAACGCGTGTTTATTTGCACAACCATTGTAAACATAACACGCGGAACACCTTCTTGAAAATGGGCATCACTTTCTTGGCCTGGTGCTCACACCTGTGTATCCTCAACCACCTTCTCCAGATCCGATGCGTCCTATAATTGGAGGTTCAATCCTTCTTCAAGGTTAACCCACTAAGCTTCTTGTGGTTAACTCATAACTAACTGCTCACTTCGGCGCCACTAATATTACGAAACTTACATCCTAAAAATCCTAAGATTGATGCGTTTTCCTACGCACGTGAAATAAGTATTATCCTAAATATATCCCTAGTTCCTAAGACCTCTCTCAACTTCTGACATTTTCTTGGTTTCATGCATGGGATGTCTCGCAAAGAAAAATCCAAACAAGGAACCCTCCCGTTACACTACTTCCTCGAATCGTCGATCATCGAGATATAATGGTCTAAGGAACACCATTGGGACGTACTAAATCATACATTACTAACCTACTAACGTACCTCTCCTACTCTATCCTTCCATCTTGACGAAATACATAGCCTAACTAATTGAGGTGCCTACTCTCTACAAATAGATTATAAACATCATACCTCAAAACATCTTACCTCCAAAATGTTCCCTTTTCATCAAGGCCTGGCTATAAGCCTCCAATTCATTTCCTTTACCTTACCTCACCCACATACTTGTGGTGAGAGGACAATTTCAGTTCTTCTCCAAAGAACTTATATCTATATAAGCATACAGTTAGCAAACGACTCTCAGTCTACATTGTTTTCTGTACACTAGGTGACTTATCGTCAAAACCAACATCCTTGCATTCTATAACATCTCTCCACTCCCGATGTCGTTAAGGTTATTGTGTGGAGCATCTCGTAAGCGAAATCCAAAAAAGGAAACCCTCCTATACACTATTACTTAACTTTCTCGATCGTGGAGGTCCGCTAGTTTCAAATCTACTCCTGGGATAATTCCATCTCTCCTATCGAAAAAATGTGGTCAGAACTCCTATTTCCTTCTAGGAGCCGTACCACATATCACTTCCACTAACACTAAGTCCATAGCGCAATCAATAAAGATCTTAAACTCACAGCTCAACAATAAATTATACATACCTTAAATTATATCTATACGGCCGCCACGCACTTAAACCATGAAGATGAAACATCTGCTCACCGAAGTTCCATCTACCCATAATAATAAAGGCGAACTCAACCTGTATCCAGGTGAGATATCGCAACAATAAAATGTTCAACCCAAGAACCGAGGATTCGACAGTCTTGCAATCCTTAGCCTGCCATCGCTCCGATAATACAATAACATTATTCTTACAATAGTATTATACTTGTATAACTTATATAAAACAAGTTGTATAAACCGGATACAGTTTCAAAATAGGATCCCTCTACCGCGGAAATACATACATACATATATTTATATATATATATATATATATGTATGTGTGTGTACATATATATACACTATATAATGTTATCGATACCGCCAGTAAACTCGAATCAGACACTAATCTAAGGCTAACAAAATACTGTGTCCCAAATCTAGTCACATAGAATATACCTCTTTTATCCAAGGTAAAGCTTATGAAAATAACTTCGCCAGTCTGACCATGTTAAGGTTATCAGTATCTCAGACTTTATAACCTCGTTCCTGAAAATCACCTTCATGGTTCACTTAACTTCTTCGTTAAAATGAAACTCCACTACTAGCCATGTTTTAATGAATTCCCCAGGTTGATGTCAACCAATGGGTTTCTACAAATAAAAAATTCCCATAAGTGTTAGCAACACTTCCTAGTGAGCCTATCATTCTTCTGAAGGACTCTCTCTTCGTTGTAGCTACCTTACCTCGGTATTAGGTTCACTTCTCTCTATCACTCTTTATTCACTTTCGGCCTCTAACCGATCCTTAAGTGAAAATTCAATCTGCATTCATTTTACTCTGAACAAACCAAAGGAACTAATGGTTATATCCATCTGTAAGATCCCTTTATGGGCAAAACATCCTGATCCCCGATATATGGTGACCATCATTCTCACCATTTCAACATTGCTCCCACGAGTGAAAAATTTTCCTCAAATTTTTACATATGGGCATTTCCATAACCTTCTCTAAGACAAAGCTTCTGAGCCTTCTAATTCCACTTAGTAATATACACTTACTGCACACGACTTGACTTCAACATATGGTCCTTATCAAAGACCTTATTCCCAATTTACTTCATTGGGTAATTCAACTTTAGCACCATTCTTACTACAGCGGTACTTGAATAATTATAACTACTACACTTTAGTAATCATTGAAACCGTCCTTGACAAAAATCACATGGAGAGTGACCTCTACTGCAGTCCTGGTCTCCAATTTCAACATATAGCTTGTAATACCCCGTATTTTTATGATATTTATTTATGGGATTAATTGAATTAAATGTGTATTAATTGGAAATTAATCCGGATAAAAATACTAGCGAGATGCGAGTTGGTATTTGATTTTTAATGAGTATATATGGCTATATATGATTATTGAATTATGAAATTTGTCGTGAGATTGAAATACGATAATTTGAAAATTTTGTTGGGACGCATGTGACAGTCGCGTCAGGAATATAATTATTTTAATTAAAAAGTGAATTTTATTTTTATTAACCGTATGGTCGTTTTGAGTGCGCCAACGCGTCCGGAAGGGTCGAAATAGTCAGAAAATACTATCCGGGGGTTTAGGTTGGGTCCCGTGGCATTTTTAGGCCATACCGGTAACGTAAAAGGGTAGTTTGGTAATTTTGGAATTTTGGGAATTAAAACCCACGAAAATTATAATTAAAAATCTGACTTAGTCTTAACCCACTAAGACATTTCTAACCCCAATCTAGGTAGTGGGCTACGGGAGAAGTTTAGAAACCTTAAACTTGCCAAACCAACCTCCATCTCCATTGTCATCCTTAGAGAAAAGCTGGTAGAGAGAGGGAGGAAGGAAAATTCTGCAGAGAGAGAGGGAGAACAAATCAGCCTTCATCAATCCAACACCAAATCAGAGAAAGACATAAGGAAAGTGGTTTAATTTCGTTTTTGCAAAGAATGCTTCTTCCATGTGTAGGAAATTCATATAATTGTAATGTTTTGGGGAGATTTATAAAACCCATGAGATTGGAAGTTATGAATTCAAATTTTAATGTAAGATTGCATGTAGAATTGTGTAGGGTGATTATCCTGATAGAATTACATCTTTTATATTATCAAAAACGGATTAAATTATAACTATGGAAGACTTTAAATTTCTAGGGTTCATGTTCTTGAAAATTGGGGAATATTGGAGAGATTTAATATTTTGATGTTGTTTGGGATGATTAGACCCCATATAAAGGTTGTAATACGAAATTAATATGTTTAGGGATGATTAGAAACCTTGAAACCTTGTTGGAATGCCATTTAGATGAGATTAGAGGTGAAGAAAAGTTGGAAAAACGTAATAGGAATTTTCTGGGCTCAAACTGTCACCTCGTTAGAAGAGCTGCCCAGGTCGTTCGAACGAGCTCGTTCGAATGAGCTTCTAACGAGTTGACAGTTTGCCTTCTAACGAGAGGGATGTTCGTTCGATGCCTTTTGTTCGAACGAGATCTCGTTAGATGCCCAGTTCGTTCGAACGAACTCTCGTTCGAACCAGCCTCGTTCGAACGAGACTTCTAACGAGCTGACAGTTTCGGCCTTTTTGGCCTGTTTTGATTTCGCGTGTCCCGTAACCTTGTTTAATTGCAGAGATAACATTCCCTTGGTGATAAAATGATATAGTTGGGTTATTTGGGATATATCGAGGAGTAAAACATAGAAGTGTGATTTGAATTGAATGGAAATTGTGGAATAGGACGTGAGTGACTATTACGATGCGAGAATTATTGACGGCTTAAATAATTGAATTAACCGGGAACATATGAATTGTGTAACACTATAAGTTGGTACGAGAATGAGAAGTGTACCACAAATAAATTACGGTGATTACTAAGAAGTGTGTATACTTAGTATATGTATATGATTTTATATGTATGACATACCTACCATACTTGCTATCACGGGAGGTTTACGTTCGCTTAGGGCCATCTACTCCTTGTGTTGCCCGGATTTAGATTGATACCTCGAGAACATAGGCCAAAGAAGGACTTATTGCGATGTTAATAAGTCTGCTGATCGTGGGAGCGTAGGTATGTGCGTGACCCATGTGATGTGACTGTGTTCGCCTCCATCGTTTATGATTTGCTATTATCTGAGAACGATTCCTGAGAGATTCAGAATGCGTGATCCTTATGTACGTGATGTATCGAGATGGATAGCAGAGTATGTGTGCACCGCAGCTTAGTCTCGGGTGCTTGTATTGTATATTTATGGCGTGACTAATATACACTTAAATTAATGAGAACCTTCATGTTGGTATTGTGAGTATAAATACAAAAACGCTTTGGGTAACTCTAACGGGATAACCTGTAATGAATTGTATTGCTAATAATCGAGAATCTGAGTATAAGTAAAGCCCTCTATTTAGTTGATAATGCTAGAATGTATAATAAGAATCGAGTAGTAAGGGGTAGAACTTGTTACGGTTTGGTTAGATATGTATGTTACTTAGATGGGTACGGTACGTTAGGAGTGCACAAAATTAGTCGAGAGGTGAGTATTTCATGTGAGTGCACGTCCTAACATGTATTTTGCATTCATTGTTTTAATGTCATTAAAGCACTTGCTATTTTTAAAATACTCTCCACTTTCGGGCTCTGACCCGTTTGCTTTCAAATCTATTTGTGTAAAAAAACCATTTTAGATGCCCAGCCATAAGGACACCATGCTTAGGATCCTCATTCAGGTGACGAGCTGTAGCTGTTTGTGGAAGTTACAGGACTTTGCTAGTAGACGCTTGATCTGTCTTGACGCTATATTCAACTTTCATCAGTTGTAGGGCATGTCGCCCATTTCTATTAGAAGCATTTCCTATTTCAGATTTTCAGACTTTTGGCATGTAATTAATTCAGTATACATTGTTTTACTCATTTAAGTTGTGGGATTGTTGTGAGGAGTTTTCCTCCGGACTTATTATTGTTTTGTTGGTTATTCTATTGCTTCTTTATGGTGAATGGTTGTTATTCTTTCATTATCCTTTTACTGTATGTTAATCAGATTTAATCTAAAATTTGGCAACTCACTTTTTAAATACTAGGTGGTTAGTAATCATTAAAATGTTTTCGACAGTGATGCTATTAACTGAACCAACTTGGCATTTTGTATTAATTTAATAAAGGAGTAGCTACCCGGTATTTAATTAGACGGGGTGTCACAGGTGGTATCAGAGCATCAGGTTCTAGTGTCCTTTAGGATCTGTACGGCTTATTATGTTTCCGCTGAGCTTTCTTTGATGTAGAGCCCTATATTTTAGGACTGTTGTATTCTTTTGTATATGCTACGTTCTTCAGCTATTTCAAGTTTATAACTGCGAACTTATAAACTTTATTCTTATTTCAGATGCCTCCACGACGTGTACAACGGGTTCCCAGGGATGCAACGCCAGAACCACAGCCCGCACCAGTTCAGGGCACGATGAATGCCGCCGAGGTTGCAGCCATTGTGTCACAGGCGGTAAATGCCGCACTAGCCGTAGTTCAGCAGGCACCACCTCAGGCGCCAGTAGCCGCGCCAGTTCAGGCACATGCATTCCCGTCTTCTTGGGAACGTGTACGTGATGGTTTTCAGAAAGCACACCCACCGGAGTTCGTAGGTAGCTCCGATGTTGTGGTTTCGAGTCAGTGGAGGAAGGACATTCAGCGGCACCTGAGGATGTATGAGTGCACCGATGTCCAGAAGTAGATACTAGCTACCTTTAAGCTAGTGGGATCTGCATTGCAGTGGTGGGAGTCTATTACCACCGTGGAGGAGAGAGATACTCTCACTATACAGGAGTTCTGGGTGCGGTTTGACCGCAAGTATTTTCCGTCAGTTGTTCACACGGAAATGAGAAGGAAGTTGATGAATCTCAGACAGGAAGGTAAGACTGTGGCCCAGTATGAGGCCGAATTCACAAATCTATTGAATATTGTTCTGGATGAGATACCGACAGAAGAGAAGAAGATACAGAAATTTACAGACGGGTTGACTTGGAGAATCCGTCAGCATTTGTTGGGGAACCTATCGTTGGCCACTTACTCTGATGTGGTTAATGCTGCACTGTTACACTGCCAGGATCATCGCTTTCACATGGCTGAGGGTAAGAGATTGGGAGAGTCCAGCCATCAGGGCAGGACTGGAGGACATGGTGCCAGTGGGGCACAATCTGTTCAGGGGCAGAGACAGGGTGACCAGGGTTCCCAGCAGGGGGATCACAAGAGGTTCAGATCGGGAAATTTCAGACACGGACAGGGAGGTTTCCGGCAGGGCCATCAGGGTCCAAACGGCCATCAGGGCCAGCAGGGTCAGAATGGCCAACAACAGTTTCAGCAGGGCCAGCAGGGCCAGGGGAGGAACGGTAACGGCCACCAGGGCCGGGGGCAGCAGGGACAGAGAGGGGAGAACTTCCCGGGGAAGTGTTACGTTTGTGGCAAGACTGGCCATAAATGCCAGGACTGTCCGGATAGGGGCAGGGCCCCACAGCAGCAGCAGCAGGGTGCTCGACAGGAGCCGCAGAGACCTATTTTGCCCACCGCCCTCCCGGTGCCACCACAGATGGCAGCATTACCACCCATTCCAGCGGTCCCAGTTCAGCAGGGACAGCTGCAGTATGGGAGAGTATATCAACTTCAGCAGGCCGCAGCCCCACAGAATCCACCAGCCATTGAGGGTATGTTCTCTATTCAGGGGACTATGGGGCGTATGTTATTTGACACGGGGCTACACTCTGTTTTATTGTTATGAGATTTGCACGCACCATTGGGTTGTTAGACACCGTCGAGAGTACGGTTACTTGTGTAGACTCGCCGTTGAGTAGGGGTTCCGTGATTTCACGTGTATGTAGAGGCGTGGGTATAGAGATCGGGAGGTTTACTTTACCCGCGGATATGTTAGTATTAGATATGACCGAGTATGATGCCATTATTGGCATGGATTGTCTTGTTGCGTACCGAGCCATGATTGACTGTTTTAGTAGGAGTATTATCTTTGCCATTCCCGGGAAAGAGATGTTTTTAGTGGCGATGCCTCGTCCTGAGGGAGGATCGTCCACTCATTTGTACTATATAGAGGAGGAGACCTCTAAGGAAGTGGTGATACCACTTGATTCGATTCCGGTTGTTCGAGAGTTTGCCGACGTATTTCAGGATATACCTGGATTACCTCCGAGTAGAGAGATAGACTTTGTGATCGACTTGACGCCGGGAACTGGGCCTATTGCCCGCGCACCTTACCGTATGGCTCCAACTGAGATGAGGGAGTTACGGGATCAGATTGAGCAGTTATTGGGTCAGGAGTTTATACGGAGGAGTACCTCGCCATGGGGTGCCCCTGTGTTGTTCGTGAAGAAGAGGGATGGATCATTGAGGTTGTGTGTGGATTACCGGGAGTTGAATAAAGTCACGATACGAAATAACTATCCGTTGCCCCGAATCAATGACTTATTCGACCAGTTGAGGGGAGCTTCTTTCTTCTCAAAGATTAATTTGCGGCTGGGATACCATCAGTTGCGTATCAGGGAGGAGGACGTCTCGAAGACTGCATTCTTAACGAGATATGGCTCCTACGAGTTTCGGGTTATGCCTTTTGGCTTGACCAATGCTCCAGTCGTGTTTATGGACTTGATGAATAGGGTGTTCAGAGAGTTCCTTGATCAGTTCGTTATTGTCTTCATTGATGATATTCTGGTTTACTCCCAGACAGAGGAGGAGCACACAGAGCATTTGAGGCAGGTTTTGCAGACGCTACGTCAGAACGAGATGTATGCAAAATATGAGAAGTGCGGTTTTTGGCTGAAGGAGGTTCAGTTTTTGGGGAACATTATTTCCGACCGGGGGATATCCGTTGATCCGGGGAAGGTATCCGCGGTAAGGGAGTGGGGACAGCCCACGACACCGACTGAGATCCGTAGTTTCTTGGGCCTAGCAGGATACAACTGGAGGTTTATTCAGGGATTTTCGAAGATAGCAGGTCCTTTGACACATCTGACTCGTAAAGGTGTGCCGTTCATTTGGAGTGATGCCTGTCAGCTGGCATTTGATGAGTTGAAGGAAAAGTTGACCTCAGCACCTGTGTTAGCATTGCCGAGATCGGGAATTGAGTATCTAGTCTACACCGATTCGTCTTTGCAAGGACTTGGAAGTGTATTGCAGCAAGAGAGTCATGCCATAGCTTATGCTTCCCGTAAGCTTAAGCCTCACGAGAAGAATTACCCCACTCATGACTTGGAGTTAGCGGTAGTGGTATTTGGCCTTCGGATTTGGAGACATTACCTTTTGGGGGAGAAGTTTTGATTGTTCACGGACCACAAGTCCCTACAGTACCTATTCACGCAGAAGGATTTGACTATGCGGCAACGGAGGTGGCTTGAGTTCGTGAAGGATTATCAGTTTTATATCCAATACCACCCGGGGAAGGCTAACGTGGTAGCAGACGCGTTGAGCCGTAGGCCAGTAGATGAAGTGGCAGGGGTGTGGAAGGCAAAGTGGAAGGAGTTGGGACGCCAGGATGCAGTGGCCCGATCATTCATGTCGGTGATGACTGTTACACCACAGATTTTCACGAGAGTGGTAAAGGCACAAGAAGATGACTCGTTCTATCAGGAGAAGATAGTTCGATTATTAGCAGAGGGAGCCGAGTCCTATACCGTTAGCTAAGACGGGGGATTACGCTTCAACGGCAGACTGGTAGTTTTGGAAGGGGAGGAATTGCGACACGAGGTGATGGCAGAGTCGCACGGCTCACGGTTCACGGTACATCCAGGTGGGGACAAAATGTACCAAGACATGAGACGACAGTATTGGTGGAGCGGGATGAAGAGAGATATTGCCGTGTTTGTTTCTAAATGCGCCACTTGTCAGCTGGTAAAAGTGGATCATCAGAGACCGGCAAGACTTCTACATCCATTAGAGGTCCCGATGTGGATGTGGGAGAGCATATCCATGGACATTATCACGGGGTTGACTACGTCACAGAGAGGTCACGACTCCATTTGGGTAATTATGGACAGGTTGACCAAAGTCGCTCATTTTCTACCTGTAAGGACAGACTACACTACGGGACAGTATGCCCAGCTCTTTATTGCAGAGATAGTGAGACTTCACGGTGTGCCCCTAAATATCGTGTCTGACCGAGACAAGATATTTGTTTCACGGTTTTGGGAAAGTTTTCAGGAGGCCATGGGCACGGAATTGCGGTTGAGTACGGCGTATCACCCGCAGACCGATGGGCAAACCGAGCGTACAAACCAGATGTTGTAGGACATGTTGCGTATGTGCATCATTGATTTCGGGGGTGGATGGGAGCAGTATCTTCCACTGGTGGAGTTTGCTTACAACAACTCATACCAGTTCACTATTGTCATGGCTCCATTTGAGGCGTTGTACAGTAGACCTTGTCGTTCCCCAGCATGTTGGTTGGAGGTGGGGGACAACAAACTACTTGGGCCGGAAGTGATTCAGGATACTTCGGCAAGGATAGAATTGATACGGAGTCGCATTCGGGTAGCTCAGGATCGATATAAGAGCTATGCTGACGCGAAGAGGTTCTTCAGAGAATTCCAAGTGGGGGACCAAGTTTTACTCAGAGTATCTCCTATGAAGGGGAATATGCGATTTGGGAAGAAGGGGAAGTTGGCACCGAGATATGTGGGGCCATTCCCTAACATCGAGCGGATTGGGTCTGTTCCATATAGACTTGGGTTACCGGAGCATTTGCATCGGATTCATGATGTGTTTCATATCTCCTCGCTAAAAAAATATCTTAGGGACAATTTGGCTCATTCTCACATTTCTTTGGAGGACATCGATCTCCCGCCGGATAGCTCCTATGAGGAGGGGCCGAATACTATTTTGGACCGAAGTGAGCGGAAACTGCGGTAAAAGATAGTTCCGTTAGTGCGTGTTCAGTGGCGACATCACAATGTCGAGGAGTCCACATGGGAGCGGAGGATGAGATGCGCGAACGTTATCCAGAGTTGTTCTTACCAGGTACTTTCTAGTTCCAAATTTCGGGACGAAATTCTGTTATTAGGGGGGAAGTATGTAATACCACGTATTTTTATGATATTTATTTATGGGATTAATTGAATTAAATGTCTATTAATTGGAAATTAATCCGGATAAAAATACTAGCGAGATGCGAGTTGGTATTTTATTTTTAATGAGTATATATGGCTATATATGATTATTGAATTATGAAATTTGTCAGGAGATTGAAATACGGCAATTTGGAAATTTTGTTAGGACGCATGTGACAGTCGCGTCAGGAATATAATTATTTTAATTAAAAAGTGAATTTTATTTTTATTAACCGTATGATCGTTTTGAGTGCGCCAACACGTCCGGAAGGGTCGAAATAGTCAGAAAACACTAGCCGGGGGTTTAGGTTGGGTCCCGGGGCATTTTTAGGCCATACCGGTAACGTAAAAGGGTAGTTTGGTAATTTTGGAATTTTGGGAATTAAAACCCACGAAAATTAGAATTAAAAATCTGACTTAGTCTTAACCCACTAAGCCATTTCTAAACCCAATCTAGGTAGTGGGCTACGGGAGAAGTTTAGAAACCTTAAACTTGCCAAACCAACCTCCATCTCCATTGTCATCCTTAGAGAAAAGCTGGTAGAGAGAGAGAGGAAGGAAAATTCTGCAGAGAGAGAGGGAGAACAAATCAACCTTCATCAATCCAATACCAAATCAGAGAAAGACATAAGGCAAGTGGTTTAATTTCTTTTTTGCAAAGAATGCTTCTTCCATGTGTAGGAAATTCATATAATTGTATTGTTTTTGGGAGATTTATAAAACCCATGAGATTGGAAGTTATGAATTCAAATTTTAATGTAAGATTGCATGTAGAATTGTGTAGGGTGATTATCCTGATAGAATTACATCTTTTATATTATCAAAAACGGATTTAATTATAACTATGGAAGACTTTAAATTTCTAGGGTTCATGTTCTTGAAAATTGGGGAATATTGGAGAGATTTAATAATTTGATGTTGTTTGGGATGATTAGACCCCATATAAAGGTTGTAATATGAAATTAATATGTTTAGGGATGATTAGAAACCTTGAAACCTTGTTGGAATGCCATTTAGATGAGCTTAGAGGTGAAGAAAAGTTGGAAAAACGTAATAGGAATTTTCTGGGCTCAAACTGTCACCTCGTTAGAAGACCTGCCCAGGTCGTTCGAATGAGCTCGTTCGAACGAGGTTCTAACGAGTTGACAGTTTGCCTTCTAACGAGAGGGATGTTCGTTCGATGCCTTTCGTTCGAACGAGATCTCGTTAGATGCCCAGTTCGTTCGAACGAACTCTCGTTCGAACCAGCCTCATTCGAACGAGACTTCTAACGAGCTGACAGTTTAGGCCTTTTTGGCCTGTTTTGATTTCGCGTGTCCCGTAACCTTGTTTAATTGTAGAGATAACATTCCCTTGATGATAAAATGATATATTTGGGTTATTTGGGATATATCGAGGAGTAAAACATAGAAGTCTGATTTGAATTGAATGGAAATTGTGGAATAGGACGTGAGTGACTATTACGATGCGAGAATTATTGACGGCTTAAATAATTGAATTAACCGGGAACATATGAATTGTGTAACACTATAAGTTGGTACGATAATGAGAAGTGTACCACAAATAAATTACGGTGATTACTAATAAAATAAAATACCGGGCAATCACTCCTGTAACAAATTAAAACAGGAGTCTCATAGGGTTCATTCTTAGCATCACTGTCGAAAACCAAATTAATTACTAATAACTTAATAGGCTGGCATCAAAATTTTATTTACTTAATCTTTTTAAACAATTTATTCAATTAAAACATCCACATAGTTTATATATAAATAAACTGAGATGAAATAAAATAGCCGAACACTCGGTTTAACATAATATAACCAAATCGAATACCGCACTAAAAGGCGGTAAACAAATATATAAGTACAATTGGGCTTTCGGACCGAATTTTCTAAAGTATCTCCTATCTAGATTACAAGGATGGAAGCTTCTACAGTAAACCTGCATGCATCCACAGCTTTTGTGGCACACGTCTGACTCAAATCGATCATTATCCAAGCGTCCCTTTGTCTTGACCGCTATATATATATATATATATATATATATATATATATATATATAGGAAAAGAGAGGAAAAATAGATAAACGGGTCAAAGCCCGAGTTGTGAAAATATTTTTCAAGTGCAAAAAAGCAATATTTTTAAAATATGTTTTACCTCATATTTAAATTGGTATCGTACTCCCATGAGATACCCCTCGCCTCTCTTCTAGTAGTGCACACCTATCACATATCTACTATAAAACCTAGTTAAGCTACCCTGCCTAACTAATCTGTTTCACCAAAACACTAAAAATCCTAATTAACCCAAGTACTAAGGGAAAAACTTCTCCCGAGTCTCAACATTGTGTCATGTTCGTGCGTGGGGTGTCTCGCAAAGCGAAATCAAAACAAGAATAAATATACATTACATACTCATAATATTATGCATATCATAATTTAAGTCGAGATAAAATCTCCGGGAATGAGAATAAATCCTTTTTTATTTATCTCTTTAATCTAGTAATACATATATATATATATATATATATATAATAAGTGATAAAACTTATGTATGTCATAAGTTTAAGGGATGATGTCACGAGATAACTTTTTCTTATATTACTTATTTTGCCCTTAATCCAACAGCCAAAATTTTAATGGTGAAGATGAGTGTCAAAACTGACAGCCAACACATGGTGTGTTTGGCACGCTCGATTTTGTACCCATTCTTCCTCGATTTCCAACCACGATTTCTTAAAAGCCCTTCCTTTCCTATTCCCATTTGAAAAGACACCTTCTTTTCTCTCTCTATCTAATCCTTTCTCAATCCCTCTTCTATTACTTTCTTAAACCCCCTTTTAATGGCTGCCATCAGTGTAAGACAGAGAAGGGGGTTCGATGATCTCAATGGTACCCAAGGTTTGAGTTTCGTTTTTATATATAATTTTTCATCTTATTTTGATCCGGAGTCAACTTTTCTGGATTTTTTTCTTTATTTGCGATCAGAAATGGGCTGCCATAAGTGCAAGACAGAGTAGTTCGGCGACCTCAACGGTACCCACGGTTTGATTTTCGTTTTCATATATGATTTTTTGACTTATTTTGAAGAGGAGTCAACTTTTCTGTCTTTTTTTTGTTCAGTTTCTATAAGAAATGGGTTGCCATCTGTGCAAGATAGAGGAGTTTGACGACCTCAACGGTACCCACGGTTTGATTTTCGTTTTTATAAATGATTTTTTTTACTTATTTTGATCCCGAGTTACTTTTTTTGCTTTTTTTTAGTTGCGATGAAAACTGGTGGAGGTTTAGATTAAGTTGGTTTCAGATGAAGAAGGTTAAAATAATTTATGTTTTTGTATTTTTTTTTATTATTGTTTTTTCAGATCAAGTTGGTTTCAGAACAAGAATGTCCTAACGAAACCTGGGTTTGATCCGAGGCGTGGGCACCACATGCGATGTTGGGGGTGAGGTCTATGTAGTTGATCTTATTTTCAGCTCTCGCTTTTGAGAGTTTCAGTTTCGTCAAGCTTTTAGATATTTGATGTCGATATATGTAGTTGTGATTTGGCTTACAATAGTAGTATTTGTTAGTTCGTAAATATTTTCACAGAAGAAAATAGGAGAAGTTGATGTTACATTAGAAGGATAAGTTTTTGAATTTGCTAATTTTATGGACAAGTTTGATGTATTCTCTTTGTTGTTTACTAATTTTTTGAATTCACTAAGTTTTTGATGTTTTTTGTAATATTATAGTTCAATAGTTAAAAATTTATTTACAGCTATAAAATTTGTTCTCATACCTTTTCTTGGAACAAGAACAATTGAAACTGAGTCATTTTAGATACTCAGTGATGTCCTTTTTACACTCAACATAGTTTGAGTGTGTAGGAATACGCTTTTTACAAATTTTTATATTTTGTACTACAATATAGTAGAAAATGCGATAAAATTACATGTTTTTGCATCAAAATATATACTCCATGTAATCAAAGTGGACGTACATACATTTTTTGAGTAAGTAGTGTGACATTAAGTGGACGTATACATCAGTTATTTCATAAATTAAAAAACTTAAATTGAACAAACTTTATCAACTAAAATTTATTTTTTATTATTTAAGTGATTCCTTTCTTATTTATCAACCAAATTTATCAACTAAAATTCCTTTTTGATTATCAACTAAATTTATCAACTTAAAGTTGAACACCGGCTAAAAAATATGGAACAAGAAAAAGAAAAAGTAGGTCTACAAGTAGTGTTGTGGCACAACCCAAAGCAATGCTACTATCAAGGCAGTCTTGACAACTAAGCTGTCAATGTACAACACGAGACTCAATGTATTTTGATGGCAACCAAAAAGTCAATAGAGCACTTGGCTCAATGTCTCATATGTATTATTTTTTTAAGTGTATTAAATATTTATACTTATAATAAATTTTGTTATTTAAGTGCATTGAATGATTATTCTGCACTCATGGTACAATATATTTATGAACAGAAAATACGTAATCTCTAAAAAATAACTTGGTCCATGTACATTTTTCGTTTGGGCTTCAAATATTTCAATACGACTTCTTTAATAATTATTTTATATAAAAATTATTATATATTTCTACTAACATATCCTTTTGACATAGTTCATTTTAATTGTTGAAAATGAACAATAATTGATTCAGAAATTATTGTCTATTTATACTAACGGTAAGGTTAATCGAACAACAATTGTTCCAAAAAACTTTAATTTTATTAGTATTAATTATTAACTCGCAACAATGGCTTGGAGAAATGGGATATGTTTTAGGCCCCGTGATTCAGAAAATCGTACTACTGTATTGTATTTTGGACGAAAATATTTCCATTATGTCAAGAGTAATGTAAATTACGTCATTATTATGGGGGGCGGGGCAGCATAAAAAGTCTTTTAGAGTTAAAATGTTACATTATTATAAAACATTATGTTTATCTTTTTGCGGATGGGGAACGAAATTATTTTGCCTAAATTTTTAAAGACCAATTTGTTTTTAAAATTACACTTTGTTTTGTGGGGAATGAAATTTTTTTTGTTTTGCAATTACGTAATTTGAAAATTTTCACCTTTTGCCATTATGTACTCTGAAAATTTCCGACGTGCCTTCAGGCATGGGGTGGATAGTCCAATTACATTTTGTTTTGTTGGGGATGAAATTGTTATCCATTAAGCAAGGTGGATAGTCCAATAAACGATGGATATTATGACCAAATTTTTAATTTACAGTTTGTTTTGTTTTGGAACAATTTTTTTTCGCTTTGCAATTACGTACTTCGAAAATTTTCACTATCTTGCCATTATGTATTGCGATATTATTTGTTGTTGTAGTATTTTTTTATTTCCTAAACATGGTGGATAGTCCTATATACAAAGAAAATTTTGCCAAAATTTTGTAAAATATCTACACATTAGTGTTGTAAAAATAACTTTAGTATTGTTTTTGTTAACTATTTTTTATTTCTTAAACATTGTAGATTGTCCTATAAGCAAAGGAAACCACTCCCAATTTTTTAAGTTTGTTTACAATTATTTATTTTATATAATATTTACGATTATTACAAGGTTCAGGATGGACAATTACTATTATTGTTGTTATACCTTTTTTCTTAAACATGATGGACAGTTATATAAATGAAAAACATTTTCCCGCAAAATTTAAAATTGTTTATACTTATATGTTGTAAAACTACACTTAGAATATATAAAACATCTATTATTTACATTATACACGACTTTATACTTTTTAAAATTATTAGCGTGCCTTCAGGCACGGGCATACCCTAGTGTATATATATATATATATATTATCTTGTTCTCATACACAGGTCATATACTATACACACAAGTATAATAAGCATCCCAATGAGCTACAACTCGAGGATGTAGTCTCAATGCTATCCTCTACAAGGGAATCCCTCACATACCATCCTGGGTACAAACGGTCGGAATCTCACACTGCCTTGGTAAAAATAAATCACAACGTATGGGAAATGGTCATTGCTCCTCCCCTAAAACGAGACGAAACATACCCACCACGTCTCACCCCTAATAAAAATCACACAATATAAAAGTCGATGTTATGACATGGGGACTATACGCTCCCTACTCCTCAAGCCAGGGGCCTCACCCACATCGCGCAACTTCCCATGATAGCATAGAGGGGGGGTGTTTCACATAAATATACGTATACCATTCACACACAGATATATATACTGTAATAATATCTAATATATAATCAAAATCCCTCCTCAATTTTATATATGGCAAAAATTGCCAATCTCGCATAACAATGACCAATAACCCCAAAATGTTTTCACTCGTAATAACATTCAAGTATTCACACACTTAACATACTAACCCATAAGTATTCTCTATACACACTTACCGAAGACCTCTCTCGAACGTGGTTCGACCCAAACATTCACCAAGCTCATATCCCGAATTGTACACTAAGCAAATTCAAGGTTCCCTCGTTCATTCCAATATATACTCACCCTCAATACCGTCATTTAGGAATCCTAATATCATAAGAACAATACCCCATAATAATCTCCAATTGCAATTTAACTCCCCCTAAACTCAAAGAAGAAAAATTGTCAAATTCAACAAAGGCGAATCGATTCGCCCCAAATGCGAATCGATTCGGCCTAGTGAATCGATTCGATTTCCATCCGAATCAATTCTAAAAGTATTCAGCAAGCAGGCCCTCAAAGGAAAATAGATTCGGTCATAATCTGAATCGATTCGGCCTGATACAACCTTAAAGGTCCCCTTATGCGAATCGATTCGCCCTAGACCCAAATCGATTCGCCCTGTTCAGAGGGCATTGTTTGGGCGATTTCACCTTCTCCAAAATACCCAATTATCAGTCCATTCTTCATTTTATGGTTTCTAACCTCAACCAACATCACCATAATCATCCTAACATTGATTTCTAACTAACACATCATTAAACTTTATTTTTCTCCCAAGGTCAAGTTGGATTTCTGACTAACGATTTTGATCTTGGACAGCCTTCCGTAGAAAAATCATTATAAATGAAAAAAAATTAGTAAAATACGCATTCGACGCCCACGCGATCGTATCGAAAAGATCTATAAATTTAATTTAACGAATCGATTCTCTGCCTAGCCCAATCGATTCAGAAGTGACGCTGGTCTCTATTCACATGCTTCTCTAAAAATCCCAAACCTCCGTTTTTGTTGTTTCTAATCTCATCCAACAACTCCATAAACATCTAATCTATGTTTTACAACTAACACATCAATTAATTGGGGGATTAAACCAATTTTCTTATATTTTTACCCAAAAACCCTTAAAGCCCTAGTTTTTCCATTTCCCCCATTTCGATCCATTTCTTCACTCCATTCACATGGATTTAACACTAGAAATCAGTAACAGTTTACATTACATCAATATGTAAACTCATACTCAAATTTTTCCAAATTTATTTTTAAGGTTCTAACCCAAAATAATATAGTTTACCAACTATAATATGAGATATATATACCAAATGAAATTAAGCAAGTACACACTTGTCTGGAGGCTAAAATTCGGAGACCACGAGTCCAATCTGGCGGAGTTTAGTCGAAATCTCCCATTTATCTCTTATTTTCTCCTCTTCCTTTATTTATCTCTTTCTTTCTTTCTTTCTTTCTTTCTTTCTTTCTTTCTTTCTTTATTTATTATTATCCCATGCCTTGTAAGGGAGAAATAAGGGTATGTCCCTTATTAACCTAAAAATGACTCGTTTACTCAATTACGAGTCCTACGGGTCCAAAAATTCTCGAAACCCTATTACTACCCCCGGATACTTTATTCTGACTATCTCGCCCATTTCGAGACCAACCGCGCAATCAAAATTTATATCTGAGTTATTTAATCGCAGGTCACTAATTTAACCCAACACAACTTAATGCGGTTTTTCCCATTAAAATATTATCATGTGTCGCTTTACCCAGCTGCGACAAATAATAAAATACTCCAACTCATTCACTTAATCCCAAGAGTAAATATAATACACATCAAAAATCATTTAATCCTTGAAAACTCCAAAAGTTACTATTCACGATAACTTCTCAAATTTACAAATTAAACTCATTGATGAAATTTAATTATCCATAAAAGTGTGGGGTATTACAATCTATTCCTCTTCTCTCAATCAAATGTTGCTATCTTCGTGGTTTAAATCATCAAATTCTCACTTTCTCCAATTTCTAATCCTTATTCTGCCAGGTATTATTCTCTGCAAAATTTTGAAGTCCAAAAGCATTTGTGTTCTTCAAGGAGAGAAAATGGATAGCAATCTCATTATTAAAAATATCATCATTCTTTCTCAGTCATGTTCTTATTCCAAATCTTTTAAATCCCCTTTCTAACTCCTTTGATGATATTAAAGCTATCTTCAATATTCATAATGTTACTCCTCAATTTAACTTCATATTAGTTAAATGGTCTTATCCTTGTGATCGTTCTTTCAAACTCAATCTAGATGGGGCTTCTAAGGGTAATCCAGGAGCTGCATGTACAGGGGGTATTCTAATAGACAAGGAAGGAAAATTCATTACATCTTTCTCCTCTTTAGAAGGTAGTATGACAAATACCAGAGGTGAATGTTTAGCTATCCTCACTGGACATTAAATTTGCAAAGACCTTAACATCCATAGCTTGTTGATTGATTCAAATTCTCAAGTTAACATTAATATTCTAAAAGGAATCATTCCTAAACTTCCTTGGTCCCTTCTAGATATATTAAAAGATATCAATGATATGGATGTTCAAGTATCTTACGCATATTGTTGGAGAGAAGCTAATAGAGTAGCAAACTCTTTAGCAAATCATGGAATTTCTACTAAGAATCTCAATATTTTTAAGTCAGTGATGGAACTTCCAAAGTCAGCTAGGGGCTTTTTATAGAATGGATGTTCTTGGCATCTCATCAATTAGGCAGTTATATCATTAAAATTTATCGTCAGATATTTGTTGCTCTTTATGTAATGCCATCTAGGTAGGGCTTTTCTACCTATTATCAATAAAGTTGTGGTTTTCCAAATAAAATAAAATAAAATAAATAATTAAAACATAATTAAAAAAATATTCTTAATTGTACAATGGAACAGAGTTGGAATTGTGTTTTGAAGTAATTTATCCTTCACAATTGGGTATGTAATGGTTATTTGGAGAAAATTATGCATTGGGAACAATGTTGTTCTTGGTACCTCCTATATCCATTTTTAGTACTGTGAGCTTTCTTGAGAGCGATAAAATGCAAGAAGAAGAAAAGATGGCTAATAGAATTTAAAATATATGAAAAAGGAAGTGTTTTGAAATGTTTACGAATAGATGAAATGATAAAGTTTGATTAAGAGTTCGAATATTAATTAAATCTTAATTTTTATGTTTAATACACTAAACCTTGATCTTTTAGAAGGTAAAACTAGTCATCTTTACAACCCTTTGATGTTGTTTGAAAATACTCAAGGGAGTGCTTGATGAGGTTAATGCTGAAAGCATGGAGATTATTTCAGATAAATGTGAGAAGATTCTTTGGTTTTTATTTTAGTTTTATAATTCTTTTGGCTGAATGTGAAGGAGTTCGTCTTATTCGTAGACATACTTACCTTTTTTTCATAAGGGAAACTTTTAGGTGGAAAGAGACATTTTTTTACAAGACAAGGATTCACTGAAAGTTCATTTATATGATAAGGTACAATGAAGTTTTCTTCTTTTGGTAATAATGAGTTTCAGTAAACGAAAAGGCCTCCTATTGGATTTAGTCAGACATATTATTTTTACGGGGAGTTTTAGAAAAAGTTCATTCCTAGATGTTTATTCCATCTATCGCCTTTTACATCCATGTGTTCATAATGGGTAAAACCATGTAAATGATGATAATATCATTTAATTTTATTTTTGGACTGATTTTCTAACGAGTTTTTCAGATTAATTTATTAAGGATTTACTTGCATCGCCAACATAGATTAGTTGTTTGAAGTTTATTTGGGAAATCACTTTCCTTAGATTTAATAATTAGGACTTTGATTTGACAATTTATATATGTGTGGTCTCTTTTTTTACACTTAACACAAAAATGAAATTTTATGTGTTGGTTTACGTTTCATTTGTCTGATCTCAATATCATAGTTTGGGGAGTTATAGAGGAAAACTTTGTATTAGTTTTGTTCAACTCCCTCCACCCGTCCCTATTTGATGCCTTTGGGTTTTACCCTCTCCAATTGTTCGGCATCTGAAACCTAACTGAAATTTAATGAGATCTCAGTTAAATATAAGACACTAGAAGATGGACGAAGATGCGCAATATGAAAAAAATAATTCTGAACATATGTCTCTATATAAAAGGAACATAACGCTGACAACATAATAAGTCCATACAAATTCAAAAAGACGGTATAACTTGATGTCCAAATACCAACCATGACACCCCGCCTAATTTAAAATCGATTGACTAGACCTTTATTAAAATTAAACGATAATCCAATATGATCTCATTCCTAGCATAATTGGCATAACAAATAATAAATACAACCATTATAAATATGAACCAATAATGACAATAGAATAGATAAGAGTGTAATCATGAATAACTTATACCAAATAAACCATTAGTTCCCACAAATAATATCGACGTAAACATACTAGTGAGAAATAAAGGAAAATATCCAACTCGAAAGTAAAGTTCTATCCATCGATGGGCAACAACCCAAATAGAAATATTGAAACTGAATCCTACCTCAATAAAATGAACTTTGGGGGATACAATCAAATCTAACCGCATCCACAGCTACTGTACGCAACAACATGATGAAGAGATTAACCTTGTTGTCCTTACTGCTAAATACATGGGGTTTTGAAAAAATATAATTTCCAGTGGGTCAAATCCCGAAAAATATTTGAAAATACTTACAACTATTTAAATGGTTTAAATGTAAAGGTGTAGTGTGTTACTTTCATAATTAACTTTCTAGTCACATTCAAACGAGACTTTTCCTCGCCTCTCGTCTATAGTGCACACCTAATGCATTGTTTTACTTTTCGTAATCATGCTACCTAGTTTAACTAGGACAATAATAACTAACAAATATAACTTAACCAATAGTAATCATTAAGTAATATGCAGAACCTTCACTAGGTATATTTTCATATGTATTACATAGCTACACACATTATATAATTAAATATTCTCATAACTATCTCATATACACGTATAAATATATCACTCACTATATATGTATATACCGTATCTCCAAAGCAAGACCTCGCAGATGCATTCCCTGTGTGCTATTAGGCTCCAAGTATAGCACGTACCACAACTGGGCCATCAGATCAAAATCTCACCACCAAACCCAAAATGTAAATACAATCATTGAACGGGGTCATAAACATACGTCTGAGGGTCACAACCATACCATATCACGCCCAATCGGTCTCTAAACCAATACCTACTCTCACACATGGATTATGGCCATGCAACAAAACTATGACCTAGGGAATCAATCCAACACCTATTGATCAACGCCAGGTTAGATTGCCCACTTCGCGTAACCTCCTAACAATATCACTACCGAGTAGGTACGTTTCAAACAAATACATAAAATCACACTCATACATATATAAGTAACCCACAATATATATATATATATATATATATATATATATATATATATATATATATATATACACTTTTAACTACGTACTGAAATTCCACAATGTACTAGCCTACCCATCCCGAACTCTGAACCGACTTCCTGATTTCGAATCAAGTACTCACTCAGTTGTAATCCTTTTTACATAGCTCGAATCAAATTTATTAGCTGGTGTAAACCATGCACTAATCTTCTGATAATGTTCCACAGAAATCCCAATATACTATAAAAAATCATGCGCACATTTATCTAGCATTAATGGGTCAAAACAACGCAAAAAAAAATTCAGGACAGACCAATCAATGGAACCGATTTTTTAGAAGATCGAACTGGTTCGGTCCAATGAACTGATTTGCTCTCCCAGTGAACCAATTCGATTTGTGGGGTTGACTTTCATATTCAACATCATATTTTCACCTCCCAAACACATCAATGGACGTCGCAAGACTCCTAAAACATTAATTTATGATCCCAAATACATATATAAACATTACATATGTATTTTAAACCCGAATTCAACGCTAAATACCAAGGATTATTAATCATTGATTCAATTTATTCAATATAGAATTGATCAAAACTTTAAAATCTATTAATTTAACAACCTATCAATGTTCATCATTATCATATTAATAATCCCAGATTTAAACCAAGAATTTCATCCATATCAATTCTCAGTCATGTAAACATGTTAAACATAAATCAATCCTCCAAATTAATCCCCATGACAACATCAAAAAAATTTAGATGAATCATTTATTAACTATGAACATAATTAATTACAGAAATGCAAATCTAAAGCTAGTAAACACTTGCTTTGATGGATACAAATACGAAGCTTGACACGTTTTAGATGAATTTATTCCGGATATGGCCCTTCCTTTTTTCTCCAAGCTTTCTTCCACTATTTTCTTCACTTTTATCTTCTCTTTTAATCTCCCCCTTAATCTCCACTAAGCAGGGATTAAATGAGGTTCCCCCACCCTGCGCAACGTTAAATATATTTTAATTAAGCCCTAATAAATTATTTGGGTTAAGCCCTAAGGGCAAAAACACAACTGTGCCCCTATGCGGGACCTTGTATGTCGAAAAAGACTTGAAACCCAACTACAATCCCCAACTACCTATTCAGGACTATTTCGACTCGTTTCGGATCACCGGTGCACTCAAAAAGACAATCTGAGTAAACGTGTTAAAAATGTTTCACCGTTTCATTAACCAGGCCCAACACGTGCGTACAATACGCATCACCCTTAAACCATTTAAATTCGTCATTTTAACTCTCTTACGGTAATTTGCATAACTACTTACTTATTACAAGATAGTAAACAATCTTAATCATAAATATTAATCATAAACTCACTAATTAATATTTAGCAAACCCAATTTTAATTTCATAATTAAATTAATAATTCAATGCACACGTGGAACTAAAATACTCTCTAAAGTATGGGGTATTACACAACGCCAATTGTGGCTAGAAATATCCTATGAATGTATATTTCACACAATAATGTCGAATAAAGTAAATAGTTACAATCACACAGTGAGATAGTAAGCACGTGGTTCAGCAACGTCCTTACGTCCACGAGCTATTTTCTTCCTTTATTGATTGATTCCATACAATAAAGATTACATGCACCTTTTTCCAAGGGCGTCGGCGACATTTATAGAGAATCAGTTTAATCCAATTTCCAAATTTTCATTGACCACCCTCATTCCGTCTCGATCTCTTAGTTATGATCATTGTCGACTCGGTTGGACGAGTGCACGCTTGTCATATATGGCTACAAGATTACCATATGCATATGGCGTAACAATCAAAACGAATTGGTCATGAAGTACTATCCTAAGATGCATAATAGGCATGAAGTATTATCCTATGCTGCATAATAGGTATGTGTAAACATTGTAATAGTCTTCTCAGTACACGAATACATTACTTTATACAAAAATAGGCATATATTTGTTGATTTGAATGCAACGTTGTGGTTTATATTTTTAAAATTACGTAGTTTACATGAATTGACATATTAGTCAATTGTGTTTGTCAATGCAATATGGAAGGACTTGTCTTTTCACATCTAAACATGAATCGTCTTTCTTTTTTTTCTTAATTTATAATTTTTCAATTTTTAATAGTGGTCAGTATTAAGCCTAAGTTGCTAAAGCACATCACGTGATAGATTTATCTCCAAATGGTCCTACATAGACTTGGTCTACTCCTACTTGCGATAGAAGAACTGCATTCAACTTAACTCCTCCATCTTCTCAACAGTTTCTTTCTCCATAAAAATAAGATTGACAGAAGACTTTTTTTGCAATTGTTATTTGATTCAAATGAAATCATGTGTAGCTTTCTCTTCATGTAAACATCTATATAATAAGGCTTAAGCCTTCACAGTAATGTTAAGCTTTGAGATATAGTTTAATATCAAGTTCTCCATCTCTCTGTATTTATAAAAATCTTCATGGCATCAGAGCAGTAAAGCTCTCATGAGTAATCTCGATCCTAATATTCCGTTTCTCTGGCAGCGGTAGCCACCGTTCATTGCTACCGTCCACTGGGTTCAAAACTTTGGCATCTCCATCCTTAATCATTTCCTCGGTCAATCAGTTTTGTGCAACAAGTCAAGCTCTCTCCAAATCCAATGCTTTATCATATCCACGTGTTTGTATGGACTTCTGTTCAAGCTCATTCCAGTGCAAGAGACATTATTTTTTTAACGCTGCCACTTATTTGGAAGACTCCAACTAGCTGCTCTCCTTCTTTTTAGGTCATTATGAATCAAGAAACCTTATAATAGGTGACACAAGGATTCTCGTTTCAAGCTTGTTGTGTGCTCTCCACCCACACAAGCTTGAAGGGGAGTGTTAAGAATATGCACAAAGACCAAGTCAAATAATAAGGATATTCCACCTACTTCTCAGGATTCTAAAGAAGATGCATCTCCTCCCTAATTTGGCTTGGACTTATTCAAAAGGAGCACACCTTTTATCTATTATGCACGCATGTTTTTATTAGTTTGTTGCTAGTATTTTTGTTGATGGTATTTCTCATATAAGGTTGGAGAATACATACTCTTAGTTGTTCCTCATTTATAGCTATTAGTTTAGCTCATAAACTTTGTATTTAAATCAATGTTGCTGTCATTATTTTCTTCTGAGATTTACTCGTTTATCAGTTTATGAAATTCTACATGGTATCAGAGCAGTAAAGCTCTAGCCAGTAACTCAATTCTGGTATACCGTTATTCCGGCGGCAGTAGCCTCCATTTATTGCTACTGTCTGCCGGGTATAACTGACGTTGTAGGCTTCTGAAATTGCCACCGCAGTCTCACCGACATCCGAGTCAGGGTGGGGTGGGGGTCTATCTCTTTCAGTAGTGTTTATATGCTTCTAAATGTAGCAGCCAAATTGTGGAATAATCCAAGAGCATCATTGTCTATATGCTTCCAAAATGTAGCCGCCATTTTGGCATAGAGCACCAGGTGTTATCTCCTCTCAGAACGTGTCCACAATAGTCTCAAGAGTAAACACAATGTCCTCATTTTCAACTACATTCCCAAGTTGAAAAAAAAAGAGAAATGAAGTTAACGTCCCTCTAAATCCATAGTGATAAAGCCAAAGACTTAAAAGAGCCTCTGAATTCATTATAATCAAGCTCAAGAAGAATATTACACGTGTCGGTCCAGCAAAAACCGCTAATTAAGCCTTTGAATCTTTTTTTAATCAAGCTCATTAAAATTTAACATGGAGATCTTCTTATTCGGGTCGATCACACTCACCCAAAGTTTACCATTTAAAAAAAAACATAGGGCCTCTGAATCATTAATTTGATCAATCTCATTACGATTTGATATTTGACATGGTGTTAGTGGTGATCCTTCCATTTCGCTTGATCACACTGACCATGATGCATTTATTTTATATATAGAATAAATGAATAAAATTCAAGCTCATTTTTTTTTGTTTTTTTTATTCAAGCTCGGTGTTTGCTTCCATACCCACACAGTAGACAAATAATTCATAGTTACTTTGACTATGAAATACTCAGTTGATGTGTTTTTCGGATCAAATTTATTTTTCGCATTCTTACAAAAGTGATTATCATGAATTCAATGTCCTGTCTATAAATTCAATTTTTGGACATATTACAACTACTGCACATATTACTTTTCTCTGTGACAAGCTTGGTGTACTGTCTCCATCCCACCGTCGCTTGATGTGTATTAAGCCTAAGTTGCTAAAGCACATTAGGTGATAGATTTACCTTCAAATGGTCCTACATAGACTTGGTCTACTCCTACTTGCGATAGAAGAACTGCATTCAACTGAACTCCTCCATCTGCTCAACGGTTTCTTTCTCCATAAAAATAGGAACGACATAAGACTTTTTAAGCAATTGTTGTTTGTTTCAAATGAAATCATGTGTAGCTTTATCTTTATGTAAACATCTATATAATAAGGCTTACGCATTCACAGTAATGTTAAGCTTTGAGATATAATATAATCTCAAGTTCTTCATCTCTCTATATTTATAAAATTCTTCAGTTAGCGTCGTGGTTACAATAGTTTAGCGGTATCTTTGTACACACATATTTTTGCTTATGATCTAGAAATTTATGAACTCTAGGTTGCGATTTTAAAAATGTAAGAAAGCATAGTGTAGGTCATGTAATATAGCATTGTAACAATGTTATTGTGACACCCAGCCTAATAAGATACCGGGCGATCACTCAAATATTAAATTAAAACAGGAGTCTCATATGGATCATTCTTAGCATCACTGTCGAAAATCCAATTAATTACTAATAACCTATTAGGCAGGTGTCAAAATTTTAACTTTACTACTCTGTTTAAACCATTAAAATAAAACATCCACAAGTTAATGCGTAAATGAAATTAAAATAAATTAAAATAAACGAACACTCGGTTCAAATTATACAACCATATCGAATGTTGTACTGAAAGAATAAATAAATGCAATTGAGCCATTGGCTCGAATGTTTGTACAATACCTCCTATCTAGATTTCAAGAATGGAAGCGGCTATCAAAAACCTGCACGCATCCACAGCTGTTGCAGCTGATGTCTGACTCGAAAGAAGTGCCATCCAGGCGTCCCTATGTCTGAACACCTATATATATATATATAATATAGAAAGAAAGGAAAAGTAGATAAACGGGTCAGAGCCCGAGTTTTGAAAATATTTAGCAAGTGCATAAATGCCTTATTATTTTGAAAAAGGTTTTATCTCATATTTAAGTTTGGTATCGCACTCCCATGAGATACCCCTCACCTCTCTTCTAACAGTGCACTCCTAGCGCATCCCTCTAAACATCTAAACATCCTAGTCAAGTTACCCTGCAAAACTAGTCTATCACCCAAACACTATCTACCCTAAATTGTCCAAGAAATGTACTAGGGGCTAAACTTCACCCTAGTCTCAACGCTATGCCATGTTCGTGCGTGGGGTGTCTCGCAAAATGAAATCCAAACAAGGAACATCCCCCCCCCCCCCGATACACTACTATGCGGCAAGGTCGATCGTCGGGATCCATTAGACCCTCGGTACTCGATTCATCCATATATACATATACATATTTTACCATAACCATCCGGATCTATCTCCCAGAATGAGAATCCATATACCAAGTATTTATCAATACTTTCATTTTTTCTAAAAACTTTCCATTTCCATATTCAGGAAATGTAAATGTAAAAGCCAATTCATTATCATGAATTTCTTTAACAAATCATATACCTTTAAAAGCTAGTTTTATTATCATAAAAATGCTTTTCCGTTTCAAATTATCCCATTTCCCTTTTTTATATTCAGGAAATGTATTCAAAGCCATTTTCATTGTCATAAAAATGCTTTGATCATATCATATGCTTCCACATCCCTTCTTCCATCCGGGAGTGTTACCGAAGCCAAAACCTTTTATCCCATTTCCCTTCCTATATCCAGGAAATGTAAATTAAAGCCAATTTATTATCATAAATTGCTTTAACATATAACGCGTTCTAAGACCGCCCGTTCGGGTTTCCCCACTGTGCGCACCCCTAAATGACTATCATCTTCCAGGGCCTATCATCAAGACAACCTGGGATCCTACATCGCAAGACGTCGAGAAGCGGCCATATGCCTGCGGGATAGTCAAGACCACACCCGGAATCTCCTAACCAGCGCAGAAAAATATACAACAAGCGCTCATATGGCCTATAGGACTATATCCACCCTGCATTCATTAGCTAGGGGGCTTCACCATACGTACGCAAACTTCCCTTATGATAGCGATTTAGAGAGGTGTGTATCCTCATTTTTATCATTTATGAAAATCATTTGTCTTTCCATTTTGAAAACATTCATATTTTATTTTCAAAATCATTATCTCATATCATATATATACTCAATCACATAGTATATCTATATAATAAGGAGTAATGGTGTTGACACTATTCCATAAAATGATAACTTAATTAGGGGCTAGGATTGAGCCACCAAGGCACTAAATTGAGGGTGAGATCACAATTCACACTATAAGCACTACCACTCACCACACCTAATTATATACTTTATATTGTATTTACAATTTTAACCCGCTAAAACATCCTTTCTCCCTCATTTTCTTCCTATATTTTCAATTAGGATTCAAACAAAGAGGGTGTTATAGTAATACACACAAAAGTACTTTGGTCCTCACCCACACAAACCCTCTCATTCCCCTCGATCATTTCATTTCAGCACAAACCCTCCCTCATCCCTCCTCTCACCTCCGCTTCACTTGGTTATGACCCTCCGCCACATCCCCCCTTTCCCCAAATCCGCCCCCTCCTTTGCTGTTGCACCCTCTGTCGATGCCTCCCTAAGGTATGTCTCCCCTTTCACTTGGTTACGACCCTAGATTTGGATTTGATTTTTTTAGGCAAAATCTTCCCCTCTTATATTATATCTCTTTAGTTTTTTTTTTATTTAAGGTTTTATTTTTTGGTTCTTTGATTTGTTTTTTTGGTAATTTTTTCTAGGGGCTGGACATCTGAAAATATGGTGCGATTTGTGTACATCTAATAAATTTTGGGATTTGTAATTTAGAGCTTCATAATTTCGGTTTTGTGTATAAATTTGTAAGATCTTGACGTTGCCACCCTCTCCTACAAATGCATGTATGAAATTAAGGTTTTGATCTTCAAAATGGGTGGGGGGAAATTAGGACAAATGAGTGTGTTTTGATGTTATAGGTTATTATGGTTAGATGGAGTTGATTAGGGTTGTTTTATCTTTATTTTTGTTTTGGGCATATAATTTTAAAAAAAAATTATGCTCTGTTTTGAAGATCAACCCTTAACTCATAATCAAATTTGAAAATCACGTATACTCTTTTCTAATTTCATATTTTTACTCCTAAATGTTTGATTTGTGGTTCTTATATTTTATTTATCTTCTGAAGGAAGCTGAATTGAAGATGTTTTATTTCTCTGCTGTGAAGAAGTTCAATGTTGTGTTCAGATCAATGTCTTACACCCCACATGTTATTATGGTGCCAACAAAGCTACAAAATCACTTATTTTCCTGGTAATTAATTTGACGAATATGATTTTGTTGAATGTAGGTATAATATAAGTCTATGAGGTTTCTCAATTTTTACTGTTATACTCTTACCCATTATAGGTGGTCTCCAATGATAATAATCATACTTTTATGTTTTGTGTGTGTGTAAATTCAAGATTTCTTTCTATTATATTAATTCGTTCATTTTAGTTTCATTATGGTTCATTTCAGGTAGTTCACATATATTTTCACAGCTCAAATTTGTAATTCATTTAACAGGTAATATGTTTAGAAAATCTCAAATTTATAGTTCATTTTTGTTTTGGGTATTTGTTGAAAATATATCACCATTGGTCTATATTTAGTCTTCAATACCCAAAAGTTGATTAAGATTTATGTTTTTTTTCATTTCATAGGTAACGAAAGAAAAGCTCAAATTTGTAGTCAATTTGACAGGTAAATTTATGTTCACGTTGCGTGTATGCATATTTTATCAGCAGTATTTTCATGATAACTTACTTGAACTCATTTCAAGTTTAGGCGATAAGTTGGTCGATCCATCATTGTGCACAATATCAACATTATTTTAAATTTCTATTCACGATTTAGTCGATCCATCATAGTGCGCTTCGTTTTATATGTTGAATATGCAATACTGCACACAGTGCGCTTTGATCCATCATGGTTTGATTCTTATTATTTCAAAATATTCATCTTCAGTTTCTATTTTCAGATTTTATTATATGAAGTCATTTTAGTGAAGCTCAGGTAATCATCCTCTCTCACCATGGTCATTATTATCTCCTTTCTAGGTTTTTGGTTTTGGAGAAACCCCTGAGGCATCTTTCTTATTTATTTTGTTTTAGGTTTTTATGGTGGTGATTCATGACAACAAGGTAACTGTATGTTTTATTTGCCTAAGGTTAAAGCATGTTGCTGATCGAGATCGCTTCCTCATTCCTTTTTTAGTAAGGATGAAATTTATGTAGATGGCATCTCACCACATATATGCCTTTAGTAATGTACCTATCCTTTTTACATGTTTGATCTTTATTCAGGAGATTTCAATGATTTAATTTAAACCCGAATAGTTATAATTCATCATTGTGGATTATTTGTTTTTGTAGAAACCCCCCAATCTCTATAAAGTGTCTACACTTAACAAACACTGATGTGTACCAAAAATTGATCAATTTTTATCTATATGGATTGACTTATGGTTTGGCGATTGGTCGGTACATAATTGATAAATGTTGGGCAGAAGAAAGATGCCTTGCAAGCACTTCATGATCCGAACAACTCAAAAAGGTATCGAGCATGGAAGAAGACATATGAAAGATTATGTTCAAGTATATTGAGCTCTGTGTTGACGTGCGAAGGGAAAGGTTTTCCATGGATGGTCTGATTCAGTACCGTATAATATGCTAACAAGTCAATGTTAACTCGCTAGAGGAGGTCATAAGGCACTATATGGACCTTTCCACCAAGAGGGCTGAGTTGGCATGTAGTCAAGCACACGCCCTAGAAGAAGCTCTCGGTGTTGATGATCTGGAAGCTCACAGAAGGGCAGAAGATCTGAGTTCTACATTATAATGTGTCTTGCGTGTGATTTTGTGCATTCTTTGATGTGCCTTCCATTGTTGCTGTAATTAAGCTATTTACTTAATTTTTTTGTTCCATATTTATTGTTCTATATAACGATTTATTTTGTCTTAATATTATTTTGGATTTCAATTTATATTTTTTTTTTGCATTTTATGTTTTTTTAATCTTAAATTTCTACATTTTCTATTTTAGGTTGTCAGTTCTAGGCAGTGGCCACTGATATCTCGCTACAAAGCATCGTTCGTTCACACTCACCAAATGTGGAGATGATAGATTCCCTGTTTACACAATGCCCCGACAACAAGTATAACAGAATAGTAAGGTACCATTTTGGATACATTGTCTATGAAAATTATGAATTTTATTTACCATTTGATTAACTAAATGCTATTTAATGTTTCCTTCATTCGTTGTTTGCTGCAGTAAGTTTTTTGGGGGATACATAACTGAAGTGGACACGTCGTAATGTTATACTAAGTATGAGGCTTTTCCTGGGATTTTTTCCTTTCTTTGTCTTGCTTAAATAACATTAGAAAGTGTTTTATAAATTGTAGGAAAACAATTAAACATACTGTGTTTTTAAGTGAAGTTTGCACCCTTCTTCTCTGACTTATTACATCAATTGAATAAAATAACGAAAGGATTTTTTTTCCTTCATAGATAACATCATATGAAGTTTTATTTGAATTTGAGGTCTCATAGTTCTTTCAAATTGTTGGATTAATTTTTTTTTTCTTTTCTTTAAGATTAGGGGACTTTTGTCAAGTGTCCCCTTATTTAAATTGAAAGAGTAGTATATACCGTTTTGACAAAGGCGTGGCTTTAAAGATATTGAACTGTCTTATGTACAAGATATGTTACTATCACTTTGGGGAGCTGGCAAAAGAATATGGGAAACCTATTGGGTATGAAAGACCAAGGGGGGTTAAAATAAAAAATATAGATGTCAAGATCCGATACTTAGAAGAGGCATTCACAACATCTAATTTGACAGTCAGGATTTACCAAGTCAAACAACCCAAAAATAGGTGGTGATACACCCCACCTCTTTGGGTGACAATAAACGAACTCGATAGATTAATCATGAGTGGCTGAGTCTTAGAAATATACAGAGGTAGAGCTATATTTTGCTGATTTTTTATTTGTAACATTCAGGGCACCGATGTTCTGGAGTCTTTTTCATTTTCTTTCCAGATTTTATAGTTGTTCTTTTCACTATTTATCCCAATTGAATAAAATAACGAAAGGATTTTTTTCCTTCATAGATAACATCATATGAAGTTTTATTTGAATTTGAGGTCTCATAGTTCTTTAAAATTGTTGGATTAAATTTTTTTTTCTTTTCTTTAAGATTAGAGGACTTTTGTCAAGTGTCCCCTTATTTAAATTGAAAGAGTAGTATATACCGTTTTGACAAAGGCGTGTCTTTAAAGATATTGAACTGTCTTATGTACAAGATATGTTACTATGACTTTGGGGAGCTGGCAAAAGAATATGGGAGACCTATTGGGTATGAAAGACCAAGGGGGGTTGAAATCGAAAATATAGATGTCAAACTCCGATACTTAGAAGAGGCATTCACAACATCTAATTTGATAGTCAGGATTTACGAAGTCAACCAACCCAAAAATAGGTAGTGATACACCCCGCCTCTTTGGGTGAAAATAAACGAACTCGGTAGATTAATCATGAGTGGCTGAGTCTTAGAAATATATAGAGGTAGAGCTATATTTTGCTGATTTTTTATTTGTAACATTCAGGGCACCGATGTTCTGGAGTCTTTTTCATTTTCTTTCCAGATTTTATAGTTGTTCTTTTGAACTATTTATCAGGTCTTATTGTTAAGTAATTTTTTATCTAGATCTTTAATAAAAATAGAAGTTAATGAGTACTGAAAAATTTTACTGTTTTTACAATTTTACAATAAAAAGAGTAGTTAATGAGTATCAGTTCTTATGGTTAATCAGATGTGAGTTTCTTAAAATGGTGTATATAGGTGAAAGTTTTTAAGAAACTAGAACACTTTAGTTGTTTCAGCACAAGACATTTAAGAGATATGCTAATATGGTATGAGATAAAAAGTCAACATCAAGTTTTTTTATTTTTGTTAAGTTGGTATGCTAATATGGAATACTATATTTTTGTTAAGTTTCTAATATAGTATGTTGTTTTGATTTGCATATTGACCCCCAGTTTGATATTATTTTGTGGAATGAGGTAACTTGACATGCATCTGTTAATGTTTTACACCTGTTTAGACCAATTTAAGATGTATGTTTTGGTGTAACACTATTTCGCCATTTTAGGAGATATGACAAATCTTGATATTTCTCTGCTAATAGTTTAAAACCAGTAAGGGGGACTGACCCTAAATGCCTTTGATGGAACGAAGATATATTTGACATTATATATGACGATGATAATGGTGATTATGAGGCCACAAATAAGTCACCAACATCTACTTCGATTTATTTCGGCCCATACTGTTTAAGAGGTCGGGACTAAGATCCTCACTCACGAAATGTGCTAGACAACAGTTATAGATTTGTTCTTTATTTCAATCCAATTGTTGATATACGTGGGTATTCAAATTGTAATTATTATCAGTTACATATGTTCATGGAGTTATGAATAGCTTTTTATGTACTCAAATTGATAAATCAATATTTAGTATATGTAGTCCGTGTCCAAACATTTATTCACATTAACTTATATAGTATACACTTTCTCATGTTTTGCTGCATCTATTGACCACTAAGTTTGACCTCAATAGGAATGTTTCTAAGTTGGATTGTAGCCAATACTAGCTTGCACCTTCGGGTTAGCGTATTGTCCCAATTTGTTTTTTGGTTGCTTAATGTGTAGAACTTCCATGTTTATGGTGTCAATTTTAGGTGATAAGCTACTAAACAAGTTATAGCCTGGGGCTATTTAGCGGGTTTAATGCATTCCCAAGGTATATGTGTGTTAAGTATAATAAATCTCATTAAGTTGATATATTGGTGTTACATTAGGTAGAATATATTTTTGTTAATATAAATTCATTAATACAAACCCACAAGTTCAATTACTATTCAAGTATAATATATTTTTGTGAAGCAAGTATACAATAAGTTGTTTACGATAAAATATTACATATCTATGATGTTTGGGATAACATTCATTTCTGAAATTATGGCGTCGCAACATAGACTATTTTTATTTCTTGATTAATGTATGCGTGGTACTTTTACGAATTCAGTTTAATCGACGGTGTTATTTATGAGGTATACGACGGATTATTAATATAGTTGTTGGAGTATTTTTTTTAAATAGTTTTAATTGTCCGGTAAACAAATAAAATGTTGAATGAATTTTCTAAATTGTTTATACTTATATGTATTATATAAATAAAAAAATTACATAAATTATACCCGATTCAATACTTTGGAAAATTTTCGTCGTGCCTTCAGGCAAGGGCATTCCGCTAGTATATATATACCCTATATTCCTCCTCGAATATATAAATGGCCATTAATGCCAATGATATCTAGCGATGACCATTAATCCCAAAGATTCTCTCAAAGAATCATAATCATGCATTCATATAAGCATGATATTAAATCCAAAATATTTTCTTACTTTAACAAGTAATATATACCAAAATCTCATCTATGGATTCATTTGGATATCTCCAATTATGCTAATTCACTCTAAGTGAATATACACATATATAAACTCCCAATTCCTCAAGTCCTTTAGGGCATAACCCTCCATAATCTCTAATTTGGAAGGCCCTTAAACATTAAACTCAAAAAGGAGAAATAATCATAATTTCCAAAATCTTGGGATGAAAACAGGGCACCGGTCGACCGCGGGTTATAAATAAGCCTACGAAGCAAAGCAGTAGGCCCTTTCTCCTTGACGCGGTCGACCGGCCTTAGGGGCGCGATCGACCGGTCACACCAGGTCTCCCAAAACTAAATTCCTCGAATCCTTTATCCAACAACCCAAATTCATTTTCGGGGTTTCTAAACTACCCCAAAAAATTATCCCGAACATCTACGCAATTAATCCTAGCAGTAATTTTTCCAATTCCCGATTTGATTTCCGAGTTGATGATTTCAACCCGGAGATGCCATCTTGTAAAAATCATATCAAATCTTAGAAAAATCATAAAAATACGCGGTTAGTGCCCACACAACCGTATCGAAAAGATCTACAACTTTCGTGTTTTGGCCGAAAGCTAAATCATTTTTTTTCCTGACCAAAATGGCCCCACAAGGTTACGGGGTTACTATTCATTACCTTCTTCAAGAAGGTTTCGGCCATTAAAGCTTCTCCCAAGCTTTTGTCGCCTCACCCAACATCCTACAACCTCAACCAACTACAAATACACATATATTAAGGGTTCTAAACATCCTAGAACCCGGAATCAGCAATTAATTTCAGTTAAAACCAAAGTTTCTCCAATTTATCATTTTTAGGGGTTTATTCGTTTTAACTCCCAAAAATCCGTTTTATCCACGAAACCCCAACCCAAAATCTTTAGGGTTTGATTATACCAAACTACGGTACGAGATATTTATGCAAAAAGGGAAATAAAGCAAGTAAACACTTGCCTCGTGGATAAAATCCGACGACCTCGAGTCGAATCCGGCGGAGTTTGGCCCGAGTCTCCATTTCTCCTCCTCTTTCTCCTTCCTCTCTCTCCTCTCTCTTTTCTTTATTTATTTTTATTTTCTTTCCCCTCTCTCCCTCTTTATATAGGAAGAAAAGGGTTTTAACCCTTAAAACCCAAAAACGACTCGTTTACTCAATTACGAGTTACTTTTACCTCTAAAATTATCCGAAACTCATTTTCGACAATCGGGCACTCTTTTCCGACTATCTCGGTCATTCCGAGACTCACGGCGCAGTCAAAATTCCCATCCGAGGTACTTGACCGCAAATCACTATTCCAACCCAAAATAAATAAATGCGGATTTTCCAATTAAAAATCTTACCGCGTGTCGCTTTACTCAATAACGACATATAATTAAAATATTTCGACCTATATAGTCCCAAAAATAATTATAGCACCCATCGAAAATCATTCAATCCTCAAAAATCCCAAAAATTACTATTTAGAAAAATTCCCCAAATTCCAATTTATATCCAATTATGAAATTTAATGGTCTCCAAAAGGGCGGGTTGTTACATACTCCCCCCCTTACAACGGAATTTCGTCCTCGAAATTCAGATACGACCTACACCACCAAACTTAGGATCACTCCAAATCCTAATACCTCAAGGGAAACGATACTAACCCAACGGTTCCCAACCATATGCTACACGACTATCACGATCGCAAAGTGACTCATATACGTCACATAATACCCATCATCTATAATGCCTATCGGCATGAACTTCAACCTTATATACTACGCCCATTTTATTTCAGGCGGTATATAAACCAACTTACCAAGGTGCCCATACACCTTTCTAACTTGTGCATATCTGCACATCCGTAGTGAACGTCTAACACGTAACACTCTCTCCCAATAAGGATCTCCTTACCTCGGTGTAATACTCATCTACGGGTCCTCCCGACCGTCGAAAATTCAATCCTCCTAACCTCAGCGCCATTAACTCTAGCAAACCTACATCCTACTAATGCTACGGTCTAAGCGTTACCCTACTTAAGCGAAACGAGTATCTTAAATATATCCCTAGAGCCCAAGGCCTCTCTCAACTTCCAACATTTGCTCGGTTTCGTGCATGGGACGTCTCGCCAAGGCGAAATCCAAACAAGGAACCCTCCCGTTACACTACTCCCTCGCGTTGTCGGTCATCGAGATATAACGACCTAAGGCACACCAGCGGGACATCCTAAATCCTGCCTACGCTAACCTACGAACGCATTTCTAGTATCTTATCCTTCCGCCCATACGGAAGGAAGCCTAACCAATCAAAGTGCCCACTTTCTGTAGAAAGTGTCACGAACATAATACCCAAAATGTACCTTCTCAAGATATGCCTTGTCATTAAGGCTGGTTATATTCCTCAACCCAATTACTCCAAATTTGCCTTCTTATTAAGGCAGGGATATCATCCTCAAATCAAATTCTCTAAGTCCCACTCCACCCAACTACTTGTGGTGAGAGTACCAATTTAGTGCTTTTCCAAAGCACAATATTTCCATAAACATACCATCATCACAGGGCTCGTAGTCTATAGTGGTTCATCCACACTATAAGACTAACCCACATCCTTGCATCCAATAACAGCTCTCCACGCCCGACGCCGTTAAGAGTCATGTGTGGAGTGTCTCGCAAAGCGAAATCCAAACAAGAAACCCCTCCACACATTAACACTTGACTTCGTCGGTCACGGAGTCCTGTTATTTCAGACATGCAACCGGGATAATCCAATACCTAAACAACAAAAGGTGGTCTGAACTCCTATCTCTAACTAAGAGTCACACCACCCAGCGCTCTCACTATTTCTAAGTCCTTGCGCAAACCGGTACTGAGCTAAACCTTACAGCTTAACAATAATCCTGTGGGCCTTAAATTATATCTATAAGGTTGCCACGTATACCAACCAAAATAAGGAAGCCTCTGCTCATTGAGGTTCCATAATTCCATAACAATAAAGGTGAACTCAACCTTTATCAAGGTGAGACACCAAAATAACAACCTGTTCCCTTCAGGAACCATGGACACGATAGACTTGCCATCATTAGCCTGCTATCGTTTCGATCAACCAATACATATATATACACCATAATACCATACTCGTATAGACATACAAAATGAGTATCCCAAACCAGATATATATATATATATATATATATATATATATATATATAATATATAAACACTCGCCTCTATGGCGAGTGAAGGAAAAAAAATTCCGCTATCGCGAAAAACACATAGGCATAAATGATATTATGTTATCGTGACCGCCATAACTCAAATTACACACACGAGTCTAGGGCTAACTAACACCCCGACTTTATCTAGCCACACAAATTATACCTCCTAGATTGAGGTACAACTCATAACAACATCCTTCTCGTTTCGACTAAATCGTGGGGACTCACGGTTAAGACTATCCGTAAGATCCCTTTCAAACCCTCAATTTCAATGAGTAATCAGACTTTAGTACCACTCTCTACTCGGCGGTACTATGGTACCCATAACTACTATGCTTTATTAGTCGTTGAGATAATCCTTAGCAAACACTGCAAAGGAAGTGACCTCTACTAAAGCCCACGTCCCCAATTTCCACCAGCTGCTCCAGCTAAGCCTCACCTCCTGCTGCCATCCAAGCTCCGCACACGATTCTCAAACGAGCGCGCAAAAGATTTCTATAATTTCATAATATGGCAGGAGAACGAAATCTCACAAGAGAAATCAACAATCCTAATCCTGAGGCTCTATAACAAATTGAGAGCAACGCTGAAAGCGTAGTACGTCCGCACAGATTCCTAAGGACACTAGAACCTGATGCTCTGATACCATCTGTGACAACCCGCCTAATAAGATACCGGGCGATCACTCCAATATTAAATTAAAACAGGAGTCTCATATGGATCATTCTTAGCATCACTGTCGAAAATCCATTTAATTATTAATAACCTATTAGGCCGGTGTCAAAATTTTAACTTTACTACTTTGTTTAAACCATTAAAATAAAACATCCACAAGTTAATGCGTAAATGAAATTAAAATAAATTAAAATAACCGAACACTCGGTTCAAATTATACAACCATATCGAATGTTGTACTGAAAGAATAAATAAATGCAATTGAGCCATTGGCTCGAATGTTTATACAATACCTCATATCTAGATTTCAAGAATGGAAGCTGCTATCAAAAACCTGCACGCATCCACAGCTGCTGCAGCTGACGTCTGACTCGAAAAAAGTGCCATCCAGGCGTCCCTGTGTCTGGACACCTATATATATATATATAATATAGAAAGAAAGGAAAAGTAGATAAACGGGTCAGAGCCCGAGTTTTGAAAATATTTAGCAAGTGCATAAATGCCTTATTATTTTGAAAAAAGTTTTATCTCATATTTAAGTTTGGTATCGCAATCCCATGAGATACCCGTCACCTCTCTTCTAATAGTGCACTCCTAGCGCATCCCTCTAAACATCTAAACATCGTAGTCAAGCTACCCTGCAAAACTAGTCTATCACCCAAACACTATCTACCCTAGATAGTCCAAGAAATGTACTAAGGGATAAACTTCACCCTAGTCTCAACGCTATGCCATGTTCGTGCGTGGGGTGTCTCGCAAAACGAAATCCAAACAAGGAACCCCCCCCCCCCCCGATACACTACTATGCGGCAAGGTCGATCGTCGAGATCCATTAGACCCTCGGTACTCGATTCATTCATATATACATATACATATTTTACCATAACCATCCGGATCTATCTCCCGAAATGAGAATCCATATATAAAGTATTTATCAAAACTTTCATTTTTTCTAAAAACCTTCCATTTCCATATCCAGGAAATGTAAATGTAAAAGCCAATTCATTATCATGAATTGCTATAACAAATCATATACCTTTAAAAGCCAGTTTTATTATCATAAAAATGCGTTTCCGTTTCACATTATCCCATTTCCCTTTTTTATATTCAGGAAATGTATTCAAAGCCATTTTCATTATCATAAAAATGCTTTGATCATATCATATGCTTCCACATCCCTTCTTCCATCCGGGAGTGTTACCGAAGCCAAAACCTTTTATCCCATTTCCCTTCCTATATCCAGGAAATGTAAATTAAAGCCAATTTATTATCATAAATTGCTTTAACATATAACGCGTTCTAAGACCGCCCGTCCGGGTTTCCCCACTGTGCGCACCCCTAAATGGCTATCATCTTCCATGGCCTATCATCAAGACAACCTGGGATCCTACATCGTAAGACGTCGGGAAGCGGCCATATGCCTGCGGGACAGTCAAGACCACACCCGGAATCTCCTAACCAGTGCATAAAAATATACAACAAGCGCTCATATGGCCTATAGGACTATATCCACCCTGCATTCATTAGCCAGGGGGCTTCATCATACGTACGCAAACTTCCCTTATGATAGCGATTTAGAGAGGTGTGTATCCTCATTTTTATCATTTATGAAAATCATTTGTCTTTCCATTTTGAAAACATTCATATTTTATTTTCAAAATCATTATCTCATATCATATATATACTCAATCACATAGTATATATATATATACCCTATATTCCTCCTCGAATATATAAATGGCCATTAATGCCAATGATATCTAGCGATGACCATTAATCCGAAAGATTCTCTCAAAGAATCATAATCATGCATTCATATAAGCATGATATTAAATCCAAAATATTTTCTTACTTTAACAAGTAATATATACCAAAATCTCATCTATGGATTCATTTGGATATCTCCAATTATGCTAATTCACTCTAAGTGAATATACAAATATATAAACTCCCAATTCCTCAAGTCCTTTAGGACATAACCCTCCATAATCTCTAATTTGGAAGGCCCTTAAACATTAAACTCAAAAAGGAGAAATAATCATAATCTCCAAAATCTTGGGCTGAAAACAGGGCACCGATCGACCGGTCCTAGACCCCCGGTCGACCGCGGGTTATAAATAAGCCTACGAAGCAGAGCAGTAGGCCCTTTCTCCTTGACGCGGTCGACCGGCCTTAGGGGCGCGATCGACCGGTCACACCAGGTCTCCCAAAACTAAATTCCTCGAATCCTTTATCCAACAACCCAAATTCATTTTCGGGGTTTCTAAACTACACCAAAAAATTATCCCGGACATCTACGCAATTAATCCTAGGCGTAATTTTTCCAATTCCCTATTTGATTTTCGAGTTGATGATTTCAACCCGGAGATGCCATCTTGTAAAAATCATATCAAATCTTAGAAAAATCAGAAAAATACGGGGTTAGCGCCCACACGATCGTATCGAAAAGATCTACAACTTTCGTGTTTTGGCCGAAACCTAAATCAATTCTTTTCCTGACCAAATTGGCCCCACAAGGTTACGGGGTTACTATTCATTACCTTCTTCAAGAAGGTTTCGGCCATTAAAGCTTCTCCCAAGCTTTTGTCACCTCACCCAACGTCCTACAACCTCAACCAACTACAAATACACATATATTAAGGGTTCTAAACATCCTATAACCCGGAATCAGCAATTAATTTCAGTTAAAACCTAAGTTTCTCCAATTTATCATTTTTAGGGGTTTATTCGTTTTAACCCCCAAAAATCCGGTTTATCCACGAAACCCCAACCCAAAATCTTTAGGGTTTGATTATACCAAATTACGGTATGAGATATTTATGCAAAAAGGGAAATAAAGCATGTAAACACTTGCCTCGTGGATAAAATCTGACGACCTCGAGTCGAATCCGACGGAGTTTGGCCCGAGTCTCCATTTCTCCTCCTCTTTCTCCTTCCTCTCTCTCCTCTCTCTTTTCTTTCTTTCTTTTTCTTTTCTTTCCCATCTCTCCCTCTTTATATAGGAAGAAAAGGGTTTTAACCCTTAAAACCCAAAAACGACTTGTTTACCCAATTACGAGTTACTTTTACCTCTAAAATTATCCGAAACTCATTTTCGACAATCGGACACTCTTTTCCGACTATCTCGGTCATTCCGAGACTCACGGCGCAGTCGAAATTCCCATCTGAGGTACTTGACCGCAAATCACTATTCCAACCCAAAATAAATAAATGCGGATTTTCTAATTAAAAATCTTACCTCGTGTCGCTTTACTCAATAACGACTTATAATTAAAATATTTGGACCTATATAGTCCCAAAAATATTTACAGCACCCATCGAAAATCATTCAATCCTCGAAAATCCCAAAAATTACTATTTAGGAAAATTCCCCAAATTCCAATTTATATCCAATTATGGAATTTAATGGTCTCCAAAAGGGCGGGTTGTTACAGTTATATTACAACATAAATGTATTATATGAAACGTGGGACTGTTATATTTGTAATTTTTTACATTATATATTAGATACATAGACCGAATGAATACCCCTCACCCTATCTGCTTTATACAAATTCACACTAGTTTAATTTATTTTGTTTAAAACGCAATCTATGGCAAATCCAATCATTCTCTACTAACTTTAGTAGCCTAACCTATCCCTGGGGTGGTTTACTTTCATATGGTTATAATTTAATATTTATTTAAAATGTTACTATTGAATTAGTTTTATAACCCGTCACATTTAAATGGTCGAAAAACTGATCATTTTTTTTAATTATTAAAAAAAAAGATTTTTGTAGGATATTATATACTTTTGGAACTAGTTAAAAAATTAGCTGAAAATGCTTTTTTAAGCTATAAAAAAATGGGTCAAAATATGTTAGTTTTTAAACTCCTAAAAAGTAACATATATTTGACTTATTTTTATAAAATAGTAAAAAAAAATATACAGAGTTGATTTTTTTATAGGTCCCTGAAATATTTAAATACCCTAAAAAAAAAATCAACACATTTTTTTTTCTATTTTTTAAAAAGGGTTTGTATTTTGAACTCCATTTTTTATGACCCGTCCGAGATGCTCCTTATATATATTTTATATCCGTTTCTTCCATGATTTAAAGATGTGTATCTTCAAAAATTTAACTGAACTCTTGATCAACGCTTTGTTGTTTCTCTCTAGGGACATGAATGAGGAACTGTGTGTTCAATATTATTTCAACTTAACCGTTTAGAGCAGAGTAGTGCTCAACATTTATGGATGAAGATCTTAAGTTATAAAAAAGAAGATTGGAGAAAGTTCTTTCTCTAAAAGGAATATCTTTAACTATGTAAATATTATTATCTTACCAATATTTGGGTGTGTACCTTGCATGATAAGGAGAGAATTGAACGAACAAGTATTGATGAAGAACACATATCAATAATTAAATAAAAAATTACAAACTGATTCAATCTAAAAACAGTTTATATATATTTTTTTAGAAGAAAAAAAATCCCGGAATGATTTTCCATACAGATCTAGAAATTAGGGCTCATTTTGTAAATATTTTACTTTCATCTCTTACCAGTGATCCTCCTTAGAGGTACAAGAAAAAGGTAATATTTTTTTTTTTGAAACGTGTGCTGATTTTGGAACCAATTTGAGAACTTTTAGACGTGTTTTTTTTTAATAATAATAAAATTAAAAACATCGTTGGACCGGATCATCTTCCCACTAACCCATGATTTAAAGATGTGTATCGATTTTTAGTTATTACAAAAGCAAACCTACCACAAAAGAAATTTTGATACTTCAATATGGTAATAAAGCCTCTTCAATAATTCTACATGGTCGAGTGATCATCTTAGGCTTATAATGGATTTTAGGGAGTTTTGGAAAAAGGTCCTCATAATGTTCAAAGTGTATAAAAATAGGACACTCCATATAATTTTATCAATTTAGTCCCTGTACTAAAAATACCATGAAAAATGGTGAAAATTGGTGCCGCTGACGCGGACCAAAAAAATAAATGCATTTGTACCACACGGACTAGATTTATAAATGTTATTGTACTACAGAGACTAGATTTATAAACTTGAAAAGCATTATCCTAAAAATACAAATATAGAAAGGAATATGACATTTTCCTCAATTCACATTATTTCTTCACATATAGATAATTTTAAAATTAATCTAGTGATGTGGTGTAATTATGAGTGTTCATTTTTGAATCAATAATAAACATTCACAAATTTTATCTAGTCGACTTATCAAGAGTTCAACACCTTTAACATATGGATTATTGATTAATTTATTAAAAGGCACGCATCAATAATTATTATGGGTAGCGAACATAGCACGGATGATACTTTTACACAAAGTCTTGAACACACTTCAAAGGAAAATGGGGAAAAAAGCCAAACCAAATCACACTTCATCCCATAACCATAGCGCACACACTATAATCATATTACGTTGAATACGTTGATTAACCGCCATTGCAAGCACTACTCCTTGAGATGATGATTCTCAATATCCTTAGTGAGTTGAATTGCAAAGTCCATGATAGTAGTAGGATAAGGGGTGTCCTCATTATCCTTCTCGTAATCAAACGTCCATATCACCAAATTTTCTTCACCTTTTGTATCAACATGAAGAGTGACTTTAAAAGACTTGTATACCTCCAGCATATCTCCTTCAAGGTGTTTGAAGGTGACTGATTTTTTCTGCTCATCTATGGCTTCCATAACCTCTTTAATAACCTTTTCTTTCCCATCTATATGCCATCACAGAAAACCAATGTCAATAAGGAATATAGTATCTTTCTGAAGCTAGTTTTTACATGGAACATTAATTAACCTTAAATCTAAAGTACAATTTGTTAAGCAATATCACATATATTAATTTTTAAATCATCTAAATAGTAAAATATATATATATATATATATATATATATATATATATATATATATATAACATAACTCCCAACACTGTATATATAAATATAGCTATTTTTTTTTAAATAGTAAAAAAATATATATATTTTTCACTGACAAAATCATCTACAGAAATAACCATAAAAAAATTCAACCCTGAAATTGGTGAAATAAAAAGTGGGATTTTCGACTCTTCAAATTTTTTCCATCATCTCATCTACTTCCGAATTAAATTTTGTGATGATGTTTTGATTGTAGTTGATCTACTTATTATCCAAATCATATATACCTAGTTTGATTAAAAAATATTCATTTTTTTAATGTTTTCAAAAAAATACGTATGCTTATAGGTATATTAAGTGAGTTATGTCGTAGATAGGCAGATTCGAGAAAAACATTTCCAACTGAATTTTTTTGGACGGGTATAATGAATGGTTGAGACAACCACGCAAAACAAATGAACTCAAATTTTTTTATTATTTAAAAAAAATTGATCCAAATCAACTCAAAACATTTTGAATTGTAAATTTGAAGTGGCTTATGGCTTACCATGGAAAAAGTTCCACTTGCGGATAGAACCCTCGGTCCCATGTTGGCCTTCATGCAAATCACAACCCTGTATTAGTCCAGGGCTAATGTTGGATATATGGTGTGGTTTTTGCATGAAGAGTTCATGAAACACATCTCCACGAGATTTTATCGATGTTCTTGCAATCAATGTGCCAGTTAACGCCATCTTCTTTCAATAATACTCACAAAAACAAAATGACTATGAAAGAAAGAAATGGGAAGAGGTAGTGTGTTAGAATATACATGGACCTTTGGCCTTTTTATAGGGAAGCGTTAAGAGCTAGTGAGGCCTACATATCTAGCTGCTCTAAAATTGACCCATCAAACACCTATACAAAATATATACCTTTTGATAAAGTGGATATCTTACCGAATGATGTGATTTATTTCTCAATTAATACTTTATTTCTCAAAATGTCCATTTAGAACTTGTAGATTTATAAATAGAGATTTCCAATTTCGTAGAGAAAAGTGGGGTTCAAACATGTGATAAGAATAACTGTCATTCAACAAGTCGCAGGGACGAAGCGAGGATTTAGTATGAACGGGGGCTAATTTAATGGTGATTTAGAGAGGTTCAGGCGTGGGGGGCCCTGGCCGAAATTTTTTGATGTTAATTTTTAGTATTATCAAATAATTACTTACATATTTATTGGATTTAGTAGAAAGGTAAATAAAAATTGACTGAATAAAGATTTTAAACACAAATTTAGCATCAATAAATATATAGAGGGATCGAAACAAAACATATATATTTACACCCAACAATATTCCTAAAGCTAGTCCTTAAATTGACCCTAAAATTTAAACCAACAATAACACTAAAATTAACTCTAATAGACATTAGCAATTTAACCCTAAAATGAACCCAAAAATTTAATATATATATATATATATATATACACACACACACAGAGAGAGAGATAGAGAAACAAGACATTCCTAGGTGTAATCACTTTTTAAACTTATATTTTTTGAAAATTCTTATACGTCTCTTTTCCGAGAACCATTTGATAAGCCAAGGTGACTGGCAAGGTGTAAATATGAGTTTTGAACTCGGAAAAATGATGCATGTTTTTGTGTGACACGAATAAGTCACGATACTTTTATTATCGCTAGATTCGCGTGTGAGACGAGTTTAGTATATATACCAATGACCTTATTATGTGTATATTTTTCCTGGTATAGCGGGGTTATCTTGGTATCATCCGCGGGGTGACCGGCTGTATTGATAGTGGTATATATTTTTATTAAGATTACTCATTTTAACGATGTGTTATATGGCTATGATCTTGTCTTGGGTATGGCTTTATAGTATTGGTTAGAATGATAGTGGTCAGATATTGTAAGGATTGAGTTGCTTCTCTTGTATAGGATGTGTTGTTTTGGCGATATATTACATGCGAGAGGGTTGAGATCGCATTTATATTATATTATTATAGCGACTTTGGAGAGTATAGTTGTCTCAAGATAACTGATCCCAGTGTGTAGGAAATTAATTAATATGATTCGGGGTACATTAGATTCACTGTTGAACGGAGATATTTCACTCGTCATTATGTTTAGCGCTCAGGATTTAGTGATATGAAGAGCCCGTCGTCATATCACTCATTTAGAGACGTGGGAGTTGAGATTTATATTTATATGTTTTAGGACAGGATCTTGAGGGCCTCAGCTGTGTGTTTGAGGGATTATGGAATGTGATTACCACTAATGCTAAGTGGTTCTTCTTTGAAAGAAGGATTGCCCGGTGAGAGGTACTGCCCAATATTGTTGTGAATCAGGATGAGATCCTTGAACCCCACCTCTGATATATGATTTCAGGAAGCAATGGGGATGACGTTTTTTTTGTAAGTCGTGTCATATATAGCCCGATGACTAGACGGGAGGTGATTGATGACTAGTAAAGTGGTATGAATGTGATTCTGGAGTCACTCCAGTTAGCTTATTTTTTCAATTGATCAAACTTATAATTTAAGAAAAACATGGTATGTTAATTGGGAAGAGAAATTATTGAATAACAGAGTTATGTGTAGCCAATTGTACCTATTCGATGTGGACAGGGTGCCTCTTAAGGTTTGGTGTGGGAAAGCCTGTCCATTCTTCCTCTGGTTATTTAGAGGTGAACAAATAAATCGACTTTTGGATCGAACGTGATTTAGAGGCCGTTGTGAGAAGGGCATTAACCACAAACTATTGAGATGACTTTTGAGCGTCATAAAAGTTACGTCGCCATGAACTAGGATTTGAAGTACTGACAGGAGTGGTCCGATGTTTTAATGAATTTCTCTCAGGATGAGAGTTTTTTGTTGGAATGAATATGGGAAGCCGGTGCTTAGTGATGTGCGGCCATCCAATAAAATTAAAGTGATACATCCAGTTATCTATAGGCTCATCTTGTTTGGATGTCATTGGTAAAAGAACAAACTGTGATGTGTTGTTAATGAGGTAAGAGCTTATAACGGATGGAGTGTATCGGTTTGCAGATAAATGAAAAAGCTTATTGTAAAGCTAGGGCTATAATGGTGAAGCCTTTAAAGTACTGGGTACTACTAGTGGGCATATAGTGGAGTAACCCTTATGGTAGTATTATTTGATTCTGAGTTCTAGAGGATGTTGTGATGTTAAAGATCTTGAACCTTAGTTCCAGTTGTATTTGAATTTCGAGGAAGAAATTCAGTTGCAAGGGGGGAGAATGTAATACCCGTTACTTTTATGGATAATTAAATTACGTGAGTGCGCGCAATTTAATAATTTAAGAATTTAAAGTAAAAGTTATGGATTATTTTTATTTCATGTCGCAGGTGAATAAAAGCGATAGGTGATCTTATTTTGTTCGAAAAATACGTGTGAAGTTGTATTCCATATAAAAAGGCATTTTTTTATAAGTGACTCGGATGAGGAGTTCGAGTGCACTTTTGTTTCCAAAATGGATGGAATAGTCAGAATAGATTACCCAGGAGTAGTGTTTGGGTTTCGGGGACTTTTTGGATCAGTAGAGGCTCGTATTTGTGTATACGAGTCAATTTTGGGTTTAATAAGGGGATAACCTCTACTCTCTCATTATAAGGCCGGGAGAGAAAGAGAAAAGAGGAAAGATAGAAGGAAGAAGAAAAAGGGGAGCTTGCGCCAAGCTCCGGAGGATTCCCTGCACGAGGTCGTCAGATTTATCCAACTGGGCATGTGTTTAACTTGCTTTAACGATTTAAGTGTGTTAATTTTTCATATTATAGTTGGCAATGATAAACTATATGATTTAGGTTAGGATTTTTGTACAAAAATGGGTTTTTGGGAGAAAATTTCATAACAAATGGATGTGATATGAATGCTAGATAAAATCTAAGCTTGAATCCATGTAAATGGTGTAAAATTTGGTGTGGAAATGGATGGGTTGTATAAATAATAATTATGATTTAAATTCTTAGAAGTGGATGAATCCCATGTAGTTTAATGGTGGTGTTGGTTGTAAATAAGTGTGTTGAAATTTACATTGTTGGTTTGGGTAATTAGAAACTCTGAATCATTGATTGGAGGAGAGTTTCAAGGAATTTCAGGGAAAGCAAAAATCTACACAGGCTGGACCTCTAAAAAAACATACTAAAGCGATGTGTTAAACTTTGATGAGTTTCAATTCCATGCTCTCTCGAGAATCTTTATGTAACCTAAGGAGTGATGCCTTTATTTTTAGTGAATTCTAGATTTTTGTTTTTACTTTTGGTGACAAATTATTTGTCGGTGGATTTGTATGATTTAGTTGAAAAGTGGTGTGTATTTTGAAATATATGGGGTTTGTACGATTTAGTCAATGAAATATCTGTATAGAAGCCAATATCATAATTTTACTTGATATTAGAACTGTGATGCTTACCCATACGGGTTTCAAGGACTATTATGGATGAATTGACATCCTTCCCATATCTTGTACAAAGTGCAATATGCATATTTATTCTTAAGGATATCAGCATATTATAGAGAATGTATAAATCGGTTGTGAACTGTGGATTTGGCTCATTTTCGTGTGTCATTCATTTAAGTGTTCCTAATTGTTAGGCAAGGTTATACAACCATCTGTCAGCCAATAAGTATTAAACAACACACAATACACATCAAGGAATTATTTATGTATGTCGTATTTTACCTTATTTGTCATGACCCCATCCCAAAATAGTAGTGTGGAACGAGTGTCTTGACATGACATGAAGGCAAAAAATATTCCGACTTAAATTGTTTCCTTAATTAAATGCAACGAAAATACAATTAAATGGTTATGAATCGTAAAATACTGAAATTAAAGGAATTACGTCATCACATCTTTCTAAAAGGAAACTTCATTTATATTATAATAATAACGAGTTACAACTTAAGACGAACTTTAAAACTTATTACAAGAGAGCCAAACATGCTCTATATGATATAACAAACTTTTCGCTTGAAATAACAAAAAGAGCTTTAAAAGATGAATCTTCCATATAGTCCTTTTGCGTTCCCTCCAAGCCTACTTATTTCCTGAAAAATGGTTAGTTATACAACATCGGCTAAAAGTCGGGTGAGGTTCAATCTCCAGACATTCCAAGGTTTTGTTCAGAAAATTGATACCTATTCAAATCCAAAGAGTAAATATATACATACATGGATAGGAATTTGCTGTTTAAAATTTGAGATGGAAGTTTGTAGAAATGAATAACATAGAATAGAAAAGATACGACAAATCAATTGAAATATCTTTTTCTTTCAATCATATCATTTTAATGGCCAAGTACACTCTAATACCGTATTATTCCCCGGTAGTTGAGGGTCAATCGAACTTGTTCGTCATAAATCCTTATTTAGGGCACACCAGCGATAAGCCAGCTAGGAAGGTCAGTCATTAAGCGAGGTCCCTTAGGCCGAATGTTATTTCCAATATTCAATATCATTTTCAAAACTCTTTTTTTAATCGGTATGTCTCTATGGACAAATATAAACATATCATAAGGAATCAATCATCTATTAGATGAATATTTAGAATAAAAGCAGTTCACCCAATATATATAGCTTGCATAATATCATATAATTGAAACACATAAGGAATGCCAGAGTACTCACCTAAAAAGAGGTTTGAAGTTATAGGTATCGAGTCGTGGATCACTAAGGAGAAAGTTCTTCTTAAACTTCCCCGTACTTTCTCTCACTATTTCTCTCTGATCTTTTGAATGAATTTAGGGTAATAAATGACCCCAAGGGCTTTAATTATAGTTTTCAAATTTATTTGGGTGTTGACACGTGTCTAGCTGACCAAGCCTTTGCAATGACGAGTCAGCATTGAGGTGTCACGTAATGGAGGGGTCTTGCAGCCTTATTTCACCCGAAATGCGACACGTGTTTTAGCTTTTCCTCTAACGATAACACTTGTTTTAGCTTTATCTATTTGGATGACATGTGTAAGCACGAGGTGTCAAGCATAAGGTGGAAAGGTGTTAGGGGTATAATGGCCATTTTACTCATTAAGGGCATTTTGGTTATTTTACACCATACATTTATAATATTTCTCAGGGTTGAAAATATTTTATTTAAAAAATGGTCCTTCTTGTATTTTTATTTTAGTCCCTAAAACTTTCTATATTTAAAATCAAATCACTAAAGTTTTATAAAATTATATTTACAACCCCAAAACTTATCATTTATCTTAGGATATATTATAAGACTTTGATTTAATCCATTTTGATGAAGAAGGAGGTTATTTCAAAGTGTTCAAGTTGGCCAAACTAAAATCCCCTTCCAACCAATCAAAATATAACACATGATGTGGTAATAAGACAAAATATGACTTGAAGGATGGCAAGATTCGTAATTTCGGTATAACTTATTACTCGGACCTCCATATAACACATCGTTTGTTGTGTTACAAATCTAGTTCATATATCTACAACTTTTTAGTTTAGCTCAATTCAATTTTATATTATATTGATCAAAATGAGTTTCTAATATGAACATTCCTATCGAAAAGTTAAAATTTTATGTTTGTAACTAATTTGAAATTTCATGAGTTATGAAGGGAGGATTAGACTAAAAAAAAAAATCAACATTATCCATAATAACACATTGTCCATTTCTCATATATAATAATAAAAAATTTAAAACAAAATATATATGAACATATAAAAGTGGGTTCATTACATTATTAGAGGCTTTTAGGTTTTCTCAATGTAGTTTATGGAAACTTTATTTGTATTGTGAAATATTAAATGGTTCATAGGAATATTTGTTCTGGTTTATGTAGTTATTTGTTCATAATGGTGCTCAAGATATATAGAAATCGTGGGATTTCAATTCATTAATTGAATTGAAAATGGTTTTATGCTTACTTTTAATATCTTATTTTATATTTGAATTTTAATAATGAAGAGATAAGTTGATGATATTGCGGAGTTTGGCTTTATATTTTTTTCGTAATTTCATTTAATAACTTTTTTAGGTTTGATCTCTATTTTCCTGTTTATATGTATTTTGATATAGATAAAGTCAGTTTGAATTCTCAGCGGAAAGTTTCTCGCTATGTTTTTCAATTGATATTGATGTCATATATAGATGAGTACATACATGGGTGTGACAGATAAGTGAGAGTTGCGAGACACTAGGGAGTTCGAAAAAAATTGGAATGTCATAACATTTTTAATATACTCCGAGAAGTACTAAACAAAACAAATAACAACTGAAAAAAGTTTGAACAGGTATACTGAACTAAGTAATTGAACAAAGTCTGAACAAGTCTCCGAGAACTAATGAACTAAAAATATAACAACTGAACGAAGTTTGAATAGGTATACTGAACTAAGTAGTTGAACAAAGTCTAAACAAGTCTAAGGCTCTTCAAATTTATGTTGAACTTTTGAATTATGATCTTTAATAAAGTTATTCAGCTGGGTTTAGCGATGTAATTTGAAATCTGATTATTTACTAGTGTTCATGTGGATATTAACCGTTTTAATTTACTGCCACCCTGTATAATTTTAGCCACAATGCATTCATTTTGGCTGAAAAATTTAAATACATTTCCCCACAACATAGATAGAACTTCATTAAATCGTTCTTAATAATAGTGTGATTTCAAATATTTGATTAGTTCATAAGTGTTTTCCCAAAAGTGTAAAATGATGTAATTCGAGTCATCACTAGATGTTAAGTTGTTTAAATGGGGGTGTATTAAGAGAAATTGGACTTAAACATCTTTGTTATTCCTACAATTTTTCGTGTGGCATGATACATAGACATTGCTAAGTTAGTTTCATGATACACGAAAATAGATTATTTGTTAGTTTTGTCTACGTAATATTAATTTGTTATTTTATTGAAGATGAATATATTTATATTTTAACCTTAGAATTATACATAAGTATAAATAAGTTCCATTCTTTTAATTTATTCTTAATTGATGACATCGTTACATAACTGCAGGAACATGGCCGATAGGAAAAACGGATGCTTTAGATTCAAAGTCTTGCGGTTTAACTATATCATGAAATGGCTACATTTATTTTGCATATGATAATGTACAGATCGCGCGTCGCGCGGGTTTTCAACTAGTATACGTAAAAACTAACATGCAAGTTCAATAATGACGAGGAAATAAACAACTGTAGAAAAGAAATGACACACCTGGATAATGACAACTTTGCCATAATGCTTTGCCTAGTTTCCTAACAAAAACCGCTGAAATAGCGTTGCCAAAGCCGTTTACGAAAATAAACTATTTAAGCAACTCCGAAAGTTTGTTGAAGAAACTCTTTAATTAAAATCAAACCGATTTTGAACACAAAAAGTGTTAACAAAATTATGTACGAGATATGGACAAGATTTGATAACAGGTTTTAGTAAACAGTTTAAAATGTTTTAAACTCAGCACACTATTAGAAAGGGATGAGAAGATGTAGAAATATTGATACTCAGATTTTTAACGTGGTAAAACCTCACCAACTGAGGAAACATCCACGACTCCCTCTACGGAGTAAAATGAAAAATCCACTAAAACAAATATACGAGTTACAATCTATTTAACTAACATGCACACAAACAAATCTATACAAGTTTAGGAATATACCCTCTGGCGTCCTCAAACTTCTCTGCAGATCTTGTTTGTTGATGTAGTCCTCTCAGGTTGTACACTCCTCCTTTGTTTCAGCACTTTACGTCGACTTTAGTTCACCAGATATTACAGCCAACACTTTAAGTGTTTGTAGTGTGAAGATGTATTGTGAAAAGGTGTTCTAAACCACATGCATGAACACACACACCCTTAATAGTTACAAACAGTCCTAGTAAATTACAGTTTACTATATGCTGTGAACTTTCTTTTTCTTTCTTTCTCACAAAACATAAAACCTTTTTGACCTTTCAATAAATCCCAGAATCCACGGATATCTTTCTTCAAAATCGGTAAAGATCTTAATCAATCTCAGTTTTGAAAAGATTTTCGAGATTGAAAACCTCCAAGTGCGATTCTAATACTAGGTCAAGGTTTAGTTTTGCAAGCAGTAAGAAATAGAAAGCATGTATTGTTGATTCGAAGTATGAAAACGTTTTTATCAAAAGAAATCAACAATATACTTCTCTGGATGAGAAATAATGTGTATCTACGTGTTTTGTAACTTTAAACACTTCAGATCTGTGATTTCTATTGAAACAGAAACCAGATCTGAAATAAAAAGTTTAAGTTGAACAGTAAGATTCGATGAACACAAGGAACAGCAAAACAAACACAACTCATACACTCAAAACCCTCAAGAACACTGGAAAGGTGTTTTTGGTTTAGGTGTTTGATTTTGGCTGGAGAAGAGGTAACGAAGTTAGGGTTTCTAGGGTTTCAATCTAGGGTTTCAAACTCTCTCTCTTCTCTCTTTTTTTCTCTCACTTCTCTCTCTTCTCTCTCTACTCTCTCTTCTCTCAGAGGAAAACAAAATGACCAAAAAAAATCTTCGAAGTCGGAGAATATGAGGGTTTATATAGGGGGCTGAGAAGGTTCCAGACGTTCGAGTGAAAACAACGGCTGTGATCAAGTCAATTCTTCTTGACTTTGATCCAAGGGTTAACAGCAAGCGGTGGTTAAACAAGCTGTGATAGGTGGAGATGTTTACACAGGGATTACCAAAGATCGCATGCAGACCCTAGATAAGAATTGATCCAAGGGCTCAGGTGTGACGCGAAGTTTGTGTCTACAAAGAAACACAAATGTAGGCAATCAGAAGGCTGCACGTGTTGGCCAGCAATTGGAAACAAACGCGCGTCCCAAACTTAATTACATGCACACCCTGGAGTCTCTAGCGCTTTCGGTTTCTACCCAGGTAAACAATCAGCCCAAAAACAGCACAAAATAAAATAGCAGTTTGACCCCAAAACTTTTAAAACCAAATTTTATTTATAAAAATTAAATTTGAAAAATGTTTAAAAAATCCCAAAAAATTATTAAAAACCAAATTAAGGGATTTAAACTCACTCAACCCAAGAACACATATAAAGGTGCAATATGCAATGTAGTGTGGGTGTTCTAAGTGTGTGAGTGATGGCTATAAGTTCAGGATCATTACAACTTTTAAATATGGAGACCAATCCAACTTCTGAAGCTCTTTGGTTTCTAGGATTGACATAATTTTGTCACTATTTCCAAACTAGATGAGCTCTTATACAGTATAGACTCAAGTGAGTCAAGGGTATAAGGGCTTCAATCTCCCCCTTTGGAAATATGAGACAAAATCTCCTTTGAGTCAACTCAACTCGTAGGGCGACAACAAAAAAACTTATACCTATAAAGGTTCTATCTACCCAAATCCTAGAAAGCAAAAATTACATAACTCAACTATATACAGTTTAACATCCTATTATTACAATGAAGAATGACTGTACAAGAAGAATACCTGCAAAAAATTACTAAGATCAAGCTTTTTAGTATATGCAGTAGACTCAAATTTCTCCCTCATTTTGTCTCAAATGGACAAAGGGAAGGAACTTGGCAAACATAACAGGTATTTACTCAGCATAAATCATACCAATAGATTTACGTAAAGAAATGAATCTATTATAATCAAGAGGTTTGGTAAATAAATCTGCAAGTTGTAGATCAGTAGAAAGATAATTGATTTCTAATTCCTTGGTTTCAACTAATTCACGAATAAAATGATGTCTTATTTTAATGTGCTTAGTTCGCGAGTGTTGAACTGGGTTCTTAGAAATGTTAATCGCACTTTGATTATCACAATAGAGATGAAGTGTGGGTTCTAGAATACCATAATCACTTAGCATTTGTTTAAGCCATAACAATTGGGCACAACAGCTACCGGCGGCTATGTATTCAGATTCAGCAGTCGAGAGAGATGTGCAGTTCTGTTTTTTACTACTCCATCCTACCAAGTTATTACCAATATAACAACATGCGCCTGAAGTGCTTTTACTATCATCAGTACACCCAGCCCAGTCAGCATCAGTGTACCCAATAATAGTGCTAGGTGTGTCATTCGTGTACCAAATTCCTAAATTGAGAGTGCCTTTAACATATTTAATTATGCGTTTAACAGCGTTTAAATGACTCTCCTTGGGGTTGTTTTGATAACGCGCACAAACACAAACAGCATACATGATATCAGGACGCGAGGCAGTCAGATAGAGTAATGTGCCAATCATACTACGATATAAGGTAGAGTCTACAGATTTTCCATTTTCATCTTTAGATAATTTCTCTGTAGTACTCATAGGCGTTTTAGCACTCTTAGCACTCTCGAGGCCAAATTTCTTAACTATCTCTAATGCGTACTTAGTCTGCGAAAGAAACAAGCCATCTGGTTGTTGTTTGACTTGGAGACCTAGGAAGAACTGTAACTCCCCCATAAGGGACATCTGAAATTCCTTACTCATAATTTCAGCAAAAGATTTTACTTCTGAGGTAGAAGTGGATCCAAATACGATATCGTCTACATAGACTTGAGCAATAGTAATGTGTTTGCCAAACTGTTTGACAAATAAGGTTTGGTCATTTCCACCTCTTTTGAAACCTTTGTCCAGTAGAAAACTGGACAGTCGCTCATACCAAGCTCTAGGAGCTTGCTTAAGACCATATAAAGCCTTTTTCAACCGAAATACATGAGTAGGATAATTAGGGTCAATGAACCCTTTAGGTTGTTCTACATAGGTTTCCTCGGCAAGTATTCCATTAAGGAACGCAGATTTAACATCCATTTGATATAATGTAAAATGCATGTGACAAGCTATAGCAAGAAGCAGACGAACTGATTCTAAACGAGTAACAGGAGCAAACGTCTCATTAAAATCAAGTCCTTCTATTTGGGAGTAACCTTGAGCAACTAGTCTAGCTTTATTTCTAATTATCATCCCATTTTCATCAGTTTTATTTTTGAAAATCCAACGAGTACCAATAACCTTTTTGTGATCAGGACGTGGAACAAGATACCAAACATCATGAATGACAAATTGTAAAAGTTCATCCTGCATAGCAGAAATCCAGTGAGAGTCATTCAATGCCTCATTTACATTCTTTGGTTCCAAGAGAGAAACAAAGCAAGCATAGAGAGCATAATTTCTAAGTTGGGATCTTGTACGTACTGGTTCACCAGGGTTACCAACTATGTTGTTTATGGGATGATCTTTAGAAACCCAGTTAGGTACTTCAGGTAACTCAATAGGTAATGAATTATCTATTTCAGAAGAGTCATTTTCTAAAATATTTGACGATTCTTCTTCTATAGTTAATTCACTAATCTTGCTTTCTACAGTAGTGTCACTAACAATTACATTTATGGATTCCATTAAGGTCTTAGTGCGAAGATTATACACTCGATAAGCTCTACTGTTAGGTGAATAACCTAAGAATATGGCTTTATCTCCTCTACTCTCAAATTTAGATAAGTGTTCCCTATCTTTGCAAACATAGCATATACTACCAAAGGTTCTAAGGTACTTAAGATTAGGCTTTTTATTGTACCAAAGTTCATAAGGAGTTTGTTTGGAATTCTTTCTAAGATAGACCCTATTGATAATATGGCATGCTGTACGAATAGATTCAACCCAAAAATACTTAGGTAGGTTCTTAGCATGGAGCATGACACGTGCCATCTCTTGAAGAGTTCGATTCTTTCTCTCAGCTATACCATTTTGTTGAGGGGTCTTAGGAGCACTGAACTCATGTTTGTAACCATTATAGTCACAATATTCTACAATACCAGTGTCTTTGAATTCACCACCTCTATCACTTCGGATTCTATTCACTTGAGTGTCTTTTTCATTTTCAATCCGTAAGAGAATCTTTAAGAAAGTTTGAAAGGTATCGGATTTTTGTTTTAAGAAAGCTACCCAAGTGAATCTGGTGAAGTCATCAACCATAACTAGAATATAACTGTGTCCACAAAGACTAACAGTTTGAGTAGGACCCATTAGGTCCATATGGATGAGTTCTAAGGGATTAGAGGTAAGGATATCTTTAACCCTTTTATGAGGTGCTTTGACAATCTTTCCTTCTTGACAGGGACCACAGACAATGTTATGAATAGGTTTAATCTTTGGTATTCCTCTAACTATCTGCTGAGAAGACAATTTACTCAAATTTTCGTAATTAATGTGACCCATTATGTTATCCCATATCTCGTTGTCATCCATTCTGGCAACACTACAGATTTCAGAACTAGACATGACAGTATAACAATTGTCAGGGGTCCTGAATCCTGTAATTAAGCATTCTCCCTTTTCATTTAAAATCTTGCAATTGTTCTTTGAAAAGGTAACAGTGTAGTTTGAGTCACAGAATTGTGAAATGCTAAGTAAATTAGCCTTAAGACCTTTAACTAAGAGAACATTTTCAAGAAGAGGAAGTCCCTTTTCTTTAAGGGTTCCTTTGCCTATGATCTGGGATGATATACCATCACCAAAAACAACTTTTCCACCATCAAAATGGGTTTTATTTAAAAGTTTTGTATCATCACCTGTCATATGCTTGGAACATCCAGAATCCAAGTACCAACCAGAAGATGTAAGTTCAGCTTTTAATGCAGAAACAACAACATTACACTTCATCTGGGGTACTAGATCATCTTTTCTAACCCAAATTGCTCTGGTTTTCTGTTTGCGCTTGTTTGCTCTCATTTGATAAAATTTGCGAGCAGCAGATTTTTGTTGAAAAATATTTTGCGCATGATTTTGAGTAAATTTACACACCTGAGCATTTGATTTAGAGAAGTTTCTGGGAATCCTTCTAGTAAATGTCCTTTTAGGTTTAGTCTTTCTATTCCTATAGTTAGAGTTTTTGTCTGGTGGCCTGGGAAGAACATAATTGTTACGACTCCTCCTAGAATAGTTAAAGTTATGATACATAGGAGTGTTGTAGATAGGTTTAATCAGTCTCCTAGCATAGCAATTATCGAAAGAGTGACCATATATATCACAATAGGAGCAATAAAGATTGCTCAGAATAGGGTTTTCCTTAGGAAAGTCTCTAAACAAAGGTTTTGAGAAATTTTGAGACTGAATTTTATTCCTAGGTAGCACAGATTTGAAAGCAGGTTCACTTTTCCTAATAGGGGGGCAAACATATTTTCCCTTTGGTAAACTTTCATGCTTAGAGCAACTTGCATCTTCAGTGTTAGTGTTTTGATGGTCAAACTTAGTTTTTAGAGAATGAAAGTCTGGACATGTTTCAATAGGTCTTTTGCCTCCTGACACAAACTTGATAGGTTCAACATGTTTAGTTTGTGTCTTCAAATTGGGACAAAACCCTATTCCAGTTCTATCATCAGAATTGGTTTTAGATTCAGCAACGAATTCCTCAAAACATTTAGAATTGTTTTCAAATTTGGTAAATTTTTTGAAAACAGTTGCTGTCTTTTCTTTTGTTTGTTCCAATTCTAATAATGTCCCTTTGTATTTTTTCTCCAGAATTTCATTAGCTTCAGTCAAAGTTTTCAGTTTTTCATCAAACACTTTAACTTCACTGTCATGAGACATGCATTGTGTAGTATACTCTTCAGCATTCAGTTTTACCATTTGGCTTAGATCCTCTAGCTTTTTGGTAAGATCTTTAACAATCTTTTCTAGTCTAATGCTTTTCTTTAGAGTTTTAGTATATAGAGTGTGGATGTCTGGGAGATCATCATTATCCGAGTCACTAAGTGAAGTGTGTGAAGTGACCCCTAAGGTTTCATTTCTTAAACTCACGCACCCATTGACATCGGCAGTATCGATTTCCCTTTGACTCACACACCCCGAGGAGGAGGTATTAATGTTCTCAGTAAGTAAAGCATCTAAACCAGTTAAAGTATGATTCAAAGCAACAGAACTAGAATTACTAAACTCATCCTCACTATCAAGCATAGGCATATCATCATTGTATATAATTTTGGCAAAGAAGGCTAAACAAGGATCAAAACCATCAGATGTTTCAAGTTCCTCATTTTCAGAATCACTTGAGTCATCCCAGGTTTTGCAGATATTGGCTCTAGAGTGTTTGTTTTGGGCATTTAAATTAACTCTACAGTCTTGAGCAATGTGTCCTAGTTTACCACATCTATAGCATTCAGTCTTCTTGAGGTCTCTGTGAGGTCTTGTGTTGTCCTTGTTCTGTTTGTCATGAGATTTCTCATGAGGTTTGTGATTTGAAGGAGTGGTATAATTAGACTTGCCCTGTCTATTTGCAACACTGTTTCTAAATTTAACAATTTTCTTAAATTGTTTTGTCATTAGGGCAATCTGATTATCTAGACTTTCTAAGTCACAGTCCTCATCAGAATCATTACTAGAGGTGTTTAACTCAGGCTTAATCATCTTAGAGGTAAAGCTAAGATTGGAATTGGTATGTTTCCTATTAGTGTGGGTCAATTGTTTCTTAAACTCCAATTCCATTTCCACAGTTCTTAATTTACTACTGAGTAATTCAGGAGTGAGATTTACATCACACATCTCCTCAATAGCATATCTTTTATTGTCAAATTTCTGTGGCAATGATCTCAGAATTTTAGAGACAATTTCCTGTCTATCATAAGTTATACCATTGGCATGAAGTTTAGTGACAATATCAGTAAGGTTCATATAGAAATCATCGAAAGACTCAGATTCAGACATGATTAAGGTATTATACTGTTGGATTAACATCTGAGTCTTAGCAGCTTTTACCCTAGAGTCTCCTTCATGTGCAGTAATCAAGGTATCCCATGCTTCCTTGGAAGTGGTACAAGATGAGATTCTCTTGAACTCATGTTCGTTAATAGACATAAATATAGCGTTCTTGCCTTTGTTATTATTTCGAGAAACCTGTTTCTCTTCTTGAGTAAACTCACTCAATATTTTCTTAATCCTTTCATTGCTTCCGTCAGTGGCTGGTTTAGTTGGATAAAAGTATCCGTTTTCAATGATATCCCAGACATCATCTCCCAGTGTTCCTTGAATAAAAGCAATCATTATTACTTTCCAGTAAGAGAAATTGGTTCCATCAAAGACTGGAGGTCTGGTCAAGTTACCATATCTTTCGTTTTTCTCGTCCATAATGATTTTGAGAAAACAGTTTCAGAAACTCAGGATCTTTTTGAAAAATGTTCACCAAATGCTCTGATACCAATTGAAATAGCGTTGCCAAAGCCGTTTACGAAAATAAACTATTTAAGCAACTCCGAAAGTTTGTTGAAGAAACTCTTTAATTAAAATCAAAACGATTTTGAACACAAAAAGTGTTAACAAAATTATGTACGAGATATGGACAAGATTTGATAACAGGTTTTAGTAAACAGTTTAAAATGTTTTAAACTCAGCACACTATTAGAAAGGGATGAGAAGATGTAGAAATATTGATACTCAGATTTTTAACGTGGTAAAACCTCACCAACTGAGGAAACATCCACGACTCCCTCTACGGAGTAAAATGAAAAATCCACTAAAACAAATATACGAGTTACAATCTATTTAACTAACATGCACACAAACAAATCTATACAAGTTTAGGAATATACCCTCTGGCGTCCTCAAACTTCTCTGCAGATCTTGTTTGTTGATGTAGTCCTCTCAGGTTGTACACTCCTCCTTTGTTTCAGCACTTTACGTCGACTTTAGTTCACCAGATATTACAGCCAACACTTTAAGTGTTTGTAGTGTGAAGATGTATTGTGAAAAGGTGTTCTAAACCACATGCATGAACACACACACCCTTAATAGTTACAAACAGTCCTAGTAAATTACAGTTTACTATATGCTGTGAACTTTCTTTTTCTTTCTTTCTCACAAAACATAAAACCTTTTTGACCTTTCAATAAATCCCAGAATCCACGGATATCTTTCTTCAAAATCGGTAAAGATCTTAATCAATCTCAGTTTTGAAAAGATTTTCGAGATTGAAAACCTCCAAGTGCGATTCTAATACTAGGTCAAGGTTTAGTTTTGCAAGCAGTAAGAAATAGAAAGCATGTATTGTTGATTCGAAGTATGAAAACGTTTTTATCAAAAGAAATCAACAATATACTTCTCTGGATGAGAAATAATGTGTATCTACGTGTTTTGTAACTTTAAACACTTCAGATCTGTGATTTCTATTGAAACAGAAACCAGATCTGAAATAAAAAGTTTAAGTTGAACAGTAAGATTCGATGAACACAAGGAACAGCAAAACAAACACAACTCATACACTCAAAACCCTCAAGAACACTGGAAAGGTGTTTTTGGTTTAGGTGTTTGATTTTGGCAGGAGAAGAGGTAACGAAGTTAGGGTTTCTAGGGTTTCAATCTAGGGTTTCAAACTCTCTCTCTTCTCTCTTTTTTTCTCTCACTTCTCTCTCTTCTCTCTCTACTCTCTCTTCTCTCAGAGGAAAACAAAATGACCAAAAAAAATCTTCGAAGTCGGAGAAGATGAGGGTTTATATAGGGGGCTGAGAAGGTTCCAGACGTTCGAGTGAAAACAACGGCTGTGATCAAGTCAATTCTTCTTGACTTTGATCCAAGGGTTAACAGCAAGCGGTGGTTAAACAAGCTGTGATAGGTGGAGATGTTTACACAGGGATTACCAAAGATCGCATGCAGACCCTAGATAAGAATTGATCCAAGGGCTCAGGTGTGACGCGAAGTTTGTGTCTACAAAGAAACACAAATGTAGGCAATCAGAAGGCTGCACGTGTTGGCCAGCAATTGGAAACAAACGCGCGTCCCAAACTTAATTACATGCACACCCTGGAGTCTCTAGCGCTTTCGGTTTCTACCCAGGTAAACAATCAGCCCAAAAACAGCACAAAATAAAATAGCAGTTTGACCCCAAAACTTTTAAAACCAAATTTTATTTATAAAAATTAAATTTGAAAAATGTTTAAAAAATCCCAAAAAATTATTAAAAACCAAATTAAGGGATTTAAACTCACTCAACCCAAGAACACATATAAAGGTGCAATATGCAATGTAGTGTGGGTGTTCTAAGTGTGTGAGTGATGGCTATAAGTTCAGGATCATTACAACTTTTAAATATGGAGACCAATCCAACTTCTGAAGCTCTTTGGTTTCTAGGATTGACATAATTTTGTCACTATTTCCAAACTAGATGAGCTCTTATACAGTATAGACTCAAGTGAGTCAAGGGTATAAGGGCTTCAACCGCCACCGAAATCTATTGTCAATATAGGCCGGACAACGAACATGGCCCTTTGGTTCGAAAATAAAGGCAAACCAATCTACAGTATGCAAATATATTAATTAAACATGAATCCAATGTTGGCCCATTGATGCGAAATGTTCTATGTTGTCTTCGACTTAGCCACATTTAGTGGGAAACCGTTTACATTGATTGAGAAATAAAGTTTCAAAATTAACCGTAAGTTTCTAAAGAAGTAAAAATGTCAACCACATTTTCCCATAATATATCCACTTTAGCAAAAAGTAGACATTTTGTATAGGTGTCTGATGGATCAGTTTCCGCAAAGATGGAGATGTATGCCTCACTACCTCTCAAAATTTCCTATATAAAAATCACTTCAGCATTTTTTTTTTTGGTAGGCAGAAGTCTATGCATATTCTCATACCAACTCTTCCAATTTGTTTTTTCGATAGTTGTTTTTCTTGTGAGTGTTATTATTCAAAGAAGATGGCTCTAAGTGGGACATTGACTGCGAGAACAATCATAAAATCTCAAAATTTCCTAAATAAAAAGGACAGAAGTGCATGTATATTCTCACACACCAACTCTTCCAATTTGTTTTTTCGATAGTTCTTTTTCCTGTGAGTGTTAGATGGCTCTAAGTGGGACTTTTGATGGAGTACTTTTTGTCATAGCAAGAAAAAAATTTGTCATTATTATTTTACATTATTTTTTTACAACATTGACTTATTATGTTTACATTATTATTATTTTTTTGTTTCTTGATTTTTGTTTGTAATGTGTGAAAGTCTAGCAAGTAATCAGGTGTGAATGTTTAGCAAACAAAAATGAAAGGCATGTGGTTTCAACAGTGCACATTGATTAACTAAAGAGGAGTTTTTCCACCAAAAAAACATAAAGAGGAGTTTAACGTGATTGTTAACCCGTATAAAAAAAACATACTTAAGTGATGTGTAGACTTTATCTTTAGTGAAAGATGAGGTACATGAACTGTTTTCACAAGTGTCTTTGACACACAGTATACGCCTCCCAGAAAAATGATGACTGCAAGAAAAATGATGACTGCCCATGCACTTTTTTGATTGGTAATTATTGCGGGATTAAAATCTGAGGATAGAGAACGCGTGATGTTGTTTTGCATTTTGCATATGTGGCAGGGTAGTAATCGAATTGAATGAGAGAGAATGCATGATATGGCAGAGATACAATGGGAACACACCTATTCAGTCCGTAAAATATAAAATTCGGGAGGGAGTATAGTTTTTATGCAAATCAGTTTGTATTTTAGGAGTGTGAATTAAATATGTATTAATTAAAAGTAAATTAAAAAAAAAAGAATAAGTATGTCTATAATTTATTTCATACTTTTTACGTTCACTGCAAAGTGACATATATCCGATTCGTATTTTTAAAATACAAATCAATCACCTCAAAAATAGTAACATATGTATATAGGGGTCATATACCAAATAGTCCTTTAAACATCTTCTAATACATGTATTGTCTAATTATTTTTATTTTGCACCGAAAATTTCTTCACCATGTCAAAAAGACTTTATCATGCTGCTGGCGTGGAGCTTTAAAGATAAGAGAATAATAGATTTTTTTATACAAAATAAAAAGCTTGGACTAAATGTGTATTAAAAAATGTTTGAAGGACATTTTGATATATATATATATATATATATAATGCTCTTGTGCGGACTTGTCCATATTTTAAGAATGTTGACCGGACATGTGTCACCTAACGGTGTGCCTATAAAATATCTCCTAAATAATAGGCACACTCTCTCTCTTCTGGATTCACCGCCAGGTGACACATATCCGATCCGAATTCTAAAAATGAGAACTGATTCGTGAAAGAGAAGGATTATATATATATATATATATATATATATATATATATATATATATATATATATATATATATATATGATTGTATCCTATACAACTAGTTGAATGTTAGTTATTCCCATCACCTATTACAACCCCACTTGTCTATTCAATTTGATAGAGAGAAGTGGGGTTGTAATTGGTGATGGAAATAACTACCGTTCAACTAGTTGGATAGGATTACTAGTGACAAATAGACGATTATGGACGGATCAAAATGGATACGGATAAATTTGGGCATGTCAAAAGCGGATCGGACAAAATAATTTGGACGGGTTGGATCGGGTCAAATCCGGGTCAGGTCGGGTTGACCCGTTTTTTTTTTTTTTTTGGAAAAAAATTTATTATACCATATACGGATAAATAAGGTATAATAATTTTGAAAAAAATATACAAGTAAATACTTAAATAAAAAAAATCTTCAAACTCTTTAGTAATTTGAGTTTTATTTTTAAAAGGTTCCAAAATCATTTTGACCCGTCAACAAACCGCCTTATTGGATCACTCAAATCATTTTGACCAACAAACACAATTAATGGACCTCAAACACATTATTTTGAGTGAATTATAAACGATTTCATTCTCAAGAGCCCATATTACCGAGCCTAAATAAAATATAGCCATGTCTATTCTCCAACTCATTTTTAAATTCTAACTTTATCACTTTCTAACCACCATTAGTTAGGAGTCTCCTATAGTTATGTAAATATCATAATGTAAAATGAATAATAGTTTCTTTCAGTGCCAACAGAAAACAATTATTGCTCCTCTATGGGTCGTTAGACTAAGAGCATTTTTGTCAATTTTCTTTTGAAATGAGTGGAACAACTGAACATGGAACTGGAATCAATATTTGATTACCCCATTGAAAAATCGAGTTCAATACTGATTTATACCATGCCCAAATTGATGTAATTGCAGTTAGTTTTCTTTTTCTAGTTTTGTTAACCATTTTTTTAAGCAAAAAAAGTACATTATTAACTACAATGATTAAAACCCGCGATAATGTGGATGACATCTAATGGATATGAATCATATTTATATCCTCATAATCTTATCATCATTTAATCATTTCACCCTATCTATATGGCTTTAGTTGTAGGGGTATGCATAAATTATTCTCACTGAGATTTATGATTTAATTGTCCCCAGAATTACCGTAACTCGGTTCATTCATTTGAAATGATTAAAACTACTATGTAGCCCCTGAACTACTCTTATTGTAATATTTTGTACGTGAAATACTTTTGTCACAGTTAAGACTATAACTATGTGGACCTTGCATTGTTATATCTTTTTCTCTTATCTTTTTCATGAAATCCAATCGAATATTATGCCTGGCTTGTAAATTAGGGCAAAAACATGTTTTATTACTCCGAAAGAATAATCTGTACCCCAATAAATTAATAGAAAGTAGAGGAGCATACAGATTAGTTCCTGTAAAAAAGTTTTTGGACTCTGAACTTAGGATAACAATTTTTTAAAAGCTTAGGTCTCTCAAACATCAATTTACCCAATACTTCCTTATTTTAAAAGATCTGCACCACCCACTCATTTACCCAACACTCTCTTATTCTTGATCAAGACCATATGTCGTGAACTTTTATTGTTTTATTACGATCTTGAATCGCGAGTCCCTATCATCGTAACCCCCCGTATTTTTGGAGATATTTAAATTACATGTGTCAAAGTAATTTAGTTATATTATAAAAGGGAATGAGTTAAATAGTAATTAGCGAGAAACAGAGTAATAATTATGTGTTGTTATAATTACTTATGTAATATTATATTTTCTTATGTAATAAGTAAATGAAATTGTATAATTTTATAACACGTCGTAAGTGCGTAGAAGAGACTAGGTCGACATGATCTTATTCGGGACGCACACGTGGGATGATATGGGGAATAAGATATGATATTAATGTTTGGTGACATGGATGGATAATTCTAGTTCACGGTTGATCGAGAATAGGTCGAAAAAGTCAGAATTAAGTACCCGAGGATAGTAATTGGGTTTCAAGAACTTTTTAGACTAGTCCGGACTCATATAGGGGCATTTCAGCATATTAAATTCGCCTAATAACCTAATTTCCCAATTTGTCATATAAAATAAGAGGGTTGGTGTGGTGAGGTAGCCAATTCATTATTCTAAAACCCTAAGATAGGAGGAAGAGAGGAAAAAGAAAAGAAATTAAGAGAGCTCTAGAAGAGGCCAAATTTGGAGGTGATTCGAGGACTCCTAGCGTTAATCCATCACACACGAGCATGATTCAGACCCTACGAACAATTTAAAGAATCTAATTAACTTGCTTAATCAGATTTGCAGTAGTTCAATTCAAATTATAGTAGGTGCTATGAAAACCAATTTTTGGGTGGGTGTTTGAATGTAAGTGGGTTTTTGTGAAATTAATTCCATAGTCACCTGTCTAAATTCGTGTATGGTGTTATTTGATGAATCTCACCTGATAAAACATAAGGTCTTGAGAGATATTAGTAGGTTTGATCATAGTTAGATGGGTCTTTGAATTAAAACTATATTAAATTGAGGTGTTCATAATCAAGACTGGTAAGCATAGATTTATTTGATGATTGATGATTAAATCCTTCGAATTAAGATGATTGTTAGGTATTAAAATCATTTAAAAGATATCCTGTTATGTTTTGTATTGATTGGGTAGTGTAGAAAAATGAATTGAAGGGTGATTGGAACTGAATTTGGGGAAAAACATAATTGATATGTTGCCCAAATTCAAACTACATCGTTTTTTGGTAGAGTGCCAAAGCGAACCGTTTCGCTTCTAGTTTTCTTGTTTTGTGCTAGCTGGTTTGGCTATATGGGACAACAAAGTAAGTTTTTTTAAGGTTTGGTAAATCAAGAAAATTCGGGTTTGTTTGGGTGACCCATAAAATAGCATTGGCATCTAGAAGTGACCTTATAAGTGTGTAAACTACCTTCGGATCATAGGGTATATTCGGAATTAAATTCGCGGATGTGAGATGAATAAAACTGTGAGTATTTTCCATAAAAAATTGGGAATAGAAGAATTCAGGAGATAGTATTTACGGGCTACTTGGGTAAGTCCAGATATTTCAGTAGGGTTATGGTATGTTGTTAATTTATTTATTTAGCAATTAAAATTATTTAAGAGAAGGGGACAGACTTAGGAGTTTTGGCTAGTGCTACTATTAACCAAAGTTATTTGAAATAAATAAATAAATATATTTATATACACACACACGCACACACTAGCGGAATGCCCGTGCCTGAAGGCACGGAGAAAACTTTCAATGTATGTAATAGCAAAACGGTGGAAATTTTTAAAGTACATAATTACAAAATCGCAAAAATATTGTACCCCGACAAAACAAAATGTAATTTAAAAAAAAAGTCATTGTGTCCTTTGTTTATAGGACTATTCACACTGGTCAACAAATAAAAAATAGTCCAACAAGATTCAAATAATCTAACGACACTAAGTCAAATAGTCTAATAGTGAAACAACAACCATGAGTCCAGAGCTTGTTAGGTAAAACTGTGTCAATAACACTATGCCCACTTGGAAACACAAATGAAAATGAAAATGATCCACAACCCTTTCAATACATCATAAATATGGTCCACAAATAGCCAACATGGAAACACAAATGAAAATGAAGTCCCCAAGTGAATGACTTTAATAGAAAAATTAATGACAATCGACACATCTCGCTATCCAACATCATTATTTTGTTAAGGAAAAAAAGTCATTAGACTTTTGAAATATAAAGAATAATCCACATTATTATTTTACAACCATACAAGGGATAAAGTTCATAAAGACTATTCATTTTAACACTTTCACTTTCCAACAGATTTACCTGATTGTTAGCTGCTCTGCGATTAGTAGTACAATTATAAGGAACCAAGAAGAAGACAACTATTACTAAAGTTGTTCTGCTTTTTATTTATTTATTGAATAAGCTTGCCAAATCTTCCTAAAAATAGGGAGAAGTATATATTGGAACTACCAAGCATTTATAATTTCAGTTCAACAATAATTAAACACAATTATTACAAATAAAATCTACTTTGCGGATTGTTTGAAAAACAAACACCAAAAAACTAAAAAACAAATTGGATAACCTTCAAAATCATAATGCACACTTTAATAATAATAATAATAATAATAATAATAATAATAATAATAATAATAATAATAATAATAGTAATGCGAATAAACTAAAGAAATTAAATACAATATGTAGCATACAAAACAATTCTAGGATGAGAATTTACTAAATAATTTACCAAGATTTCATTAGGGATAACAAAAACATACAACCCAAAAGACAACTATGTATAAAAAATCACTTACAAATTTTTCTTTTTCATTATTAATAGAAAATGTTTAAAACGGTAAAATTACCAATACCAAAAGAAAATGCACATCACTGTGTCAAATTACAACAAGCGCAACATACACATAAATCCTACTATGGTGTAACCCTCAAACATACTAAGATAAATAAACAGTTATCCTATATTCAAGAAAGTTTTCCAGCCAAACACATACTCTTTGTTTAGAAACCTTGTGTATTCAAACTTCTATATCTTTTTTTGTACTCACTGTAATTGAGAAATTCCAATTGGAGATTAAAATAGACTCATTTCTGTATATAATATTCGAAAATTATGTTAAAATACCAAGAAATGAATCGTGGGTGATAGTTTGAAGTTCAGATATAAAATCTGCCCCAAAAGTGTAAGTGCGCACACTAGGTGTTCAATGTTTTGCTTGACTTAATAAATGAACTCTAAAAATTATGCAAAATCAATTCTATATTATTCAATCTGTTTAATATATGTTTCCATGATTTATAACTGAGGGGGACCTTATATATGCTTGAAAAATGTTAAGTTATGCTTTGATGGTCTACTCAGACCTATATTTGTTAAAAGTGGCATAAATCATTGAATACTTATTGAAATCAAGAAATTCCAATTGAAAATGTTAGAGAACATATATAAGTATGACATAATCGAAGAGGAGAATAAAATACCTTCTGGTTTGGCTTGGGAGTTGTGTTGAAGTTGAAGTTGTATTATTTTTTCTCCATAAATGATTTGGAAAAGGTTGTAATAAAATGATCATAACTTTGACTAGAGAATTCGTGAATTAATTCCGTAAATTTTATTAAAACCATAATGAAAAGGGTATTATAGAAATGTGAAGTATCATATTGAATTAATTTCTAGTTATGTCAGATTTACCAACTGATGCGATGTGTTACTAAGTTAAATGCGATTTGGTGTATTCAAATACTACTAATAGTAAGCTTTTAATTGGTAGTATTAACTTCATTACTCAGGATGGAAGAGAGAGAAGTTCTTCCTTATCTCTAAACCTCTACTTCCATGGGTTTAAATATTCTCACTTGTTTGGATTTTGATCCTAAGCCTTTCAATGATGTTCCTTTCACACCCTCTTCTATATCTCATACGCATAAAAGTACATTCATTGAAGACCTTTCAGTTCCACCTACATTTTCTGAAATTCTGGGTAAGAATAATGTTGAACATGATCACTCATCTATGGATTCTCATTGTCTTCCCCCCCCCCCCCCCCCCTTTCTTCCCCATTTTTACGGGGTGATTCTATTGTTGTCCGGCTTCGTGATGATACCTACCAAGAAGTTCTATATGATTGTAACGCTTCTACAATTATTGGGAGATTCATACTTGCAAAAGGTTAAAAGCCATGGAAGATATCTGATTTAAAAAAGGAGATGTCTAAAGTAGGTCAGATCAAGAAGACATGGGCTCTTACACTAATAGGTAAGGGATACTTCAACCTTCGTTTTTCATGCCATTTGGAAATGAGTAGAACTTTATCTGTTCGTCATTTCAAATTATCAACTGGAATTTTCATGCTAATCCCATGGGTCCCTGATTTTAAACCTGAATTTATGACATTTCACATGTTAGCATTTGGGTTAGATTTGTAGGGTTGTGTCAAGACTATTGGGATCCCCGTCTTCTCCTACAAATTGCCAGGGGAGTTGGTATCCCTTTGCGTATAGACAATGCCACCATTGATAGGTCATTTGGTAGCTATGCTAGACTTTTGATTGAAGTGGATGTTTCAATTAAACCTCCTGATCGACTTTTGATTGAAAAAATAGATGGGTCATTTTTTGTGAATATCGAGTATGAGTATTTTTCCATGTTTTGTTCTTTTTGCAAAACATTTGGCCATATTATAAATGATTATCTTGTTAACAATGTGTTTGTCAAAACCACAGTTTCTCGTGCCAAGAAAAGTTATAAAAATATTCCCTCTAGTTTTGTTGAAAATACGGTCACAAGAGTAGAAGACCAAATTAAAATCTTGGAGTTACGGCTTTATTCAAGTACAATAGCTAACAAAAAATCCTGTCAAGGTCAAGATATCCCATCAAGTCAGAAAACAAAGGTTCTTGTTGTTCCAGCTGGCCAAGAGGACGCGTCTGGTAACTTGTACGATTCCAGTCTTGCAGATTTATCAGTTGTGATTGATAAAGATTTAACAAGGGCTTTGGAAAACGTTACACCTAATCGGATTCAGTTTTTAAAAGAAAATGGGATTTATTCCGGTGATGGAAAATCAATCCAGGCCATTGGAGATCAAAACAGCTAATCTGATTTTCAAAAGAAGATATGAACCCCAAAAAATCAGGAACACTCAGATAATTTAGTTACAAGTCAGGTAAAATTTTTTGAAAATCGATTATGTTTGTTTAGCCCAAGGAAATCGGAAGGTCTGGTTCCTATTAATGAGGACGTTCATAAATGCAAGCCCTTATCCCACGTGGATAATTATATTCAGAGGAAAGATACGGGTATAAAAAATCAAGTCCTTTCTAGTCCACAGCAAGTTGAAAGTTTAAATGGTTCAAAATTGTTCACAGCCACTGCTGATGTGGGTAAGTCAGTTGGGTCAGTAACATGGCCCACTGAATTATATAAAAACAGTTTATCCCCAAATCCTGTGTGTTTATTGAAAAAAAATGGGATCAAATATGTCAAATATGTTAGTTTTAAAAAGAAGAAGGACAATAGTAATTTTCTTCATCTTTTTACCAACTTGGTGTCCAAACCAAAGGATTCAGTTGTAATAAAAAATCATAAGATTTACTTATTGATTCAGGTGGTACAGGAAAACAAATGGACCAAAATAAGATTGAAAATATTTCATTAGAGGATAATTCGAAAAGTGAAGATTCTTATGGAGATATGCCTCCCCTCGAGGAAATTCCAAATATGTCTAATACCACAAATGGTTCTTTACAAGGAAAAGATGACCATGAAATTAATTTATTCATGGAAATTCCTAAATTTGATCTTGGAATGTCAAATGGTTCTGCGAAAGCTCGAGCGTTTATTGAAGAATCGTTTGGCAAAAAATGGGGACACCAAATGCCCAAAACTCCTACTAGAAATTCCTTTGAGGTTTTAGGGAATATGGAAGACTCAAATAATCTTGAGGTAGAAGGAATTATCCAAAAGAAAAAATACATACAAGATTCCTTTTCGGTCTTAAGTGATGCAGAGAAATCGCCTCTAAATCGCAATTTAAGGCGCCCTGCTAGTCATTCTAGATTTCGTTAATTTCTTCAGTTTTCTTTGTTTTAGCGCTTGTAAGTGCCCTAGGAGAGGCTTTTTCTCCTCCCAATAAATAATTTTTTTTATTTAAAAAAAAATACTACTAATATTTAATTGTTAGGTGGGGAAGCGGCTAACACTAGCATGTAAAGTAAATAATTTGGGTATTAATCTTAGTACCAAATTCAAGGTGAGTGACCTGTCCTATGAAATATGGATGCTTATATTTTCATATGGAATTGTGTAGTTAAAAACATATGGGGTGATGCTTATAGAGTGATGTGGTATTATGAAACATATGCGTATGATTAAAAATGTTAAATGATGCTATCTAATGTTATGGACTGAGATGGGACCTCTATGTAATGTTAAGGACATTGGTGAGTCCTACAGGATGCAGCAACCCCGTTAATCCAACTTAAAGGTTTGTTTTACTCTGGCCTAATTATGAGATTTGGTGTTCCCCATTAACTGGGAGTTAATTGGACTGGCAGGTCCATGCTTGCGAGAGTTTCACAATTCATGTTGGTTTATAACATTAGAAAATAAAAATCATTATTTAAATTGGTTATATGTGTGGTATATGGTCATTCACTAAGCTTGTGTTGCTTACACTCCTATAATGTTATGTTTCAGGTATCCCTATTATTTGGAATTCATTGCCAAGTTAGGACCTTAAATGGGGGAGTGTCGGATATCTAATGTGGGTGAATATCAATAAGCCTTTTCGGGTAAATATTAACTTAAAGAATTTTTATATGTAAAGTTGTTTAGTACCTTCATATTACCTGTTAAGGTAGTTATGTTTTCATCTAAACATGCATTTGAAAAGAAAAAAAATGTGGTGCTATTTTCAGAAAGAATTAAAGCAAAGTATTGTTTAAGGGAATTTATCTGTAAATTAAAAGATGATTTTAACTTAATTAAGTCGTCCCGCGACAGTTGGTCTTAGTTGGGCACAAACTTCAACATCTCCATTTATTCAATACATCATGAGCTAAAATCCATTAACTATTTCTGAAATGAAAACTAACTTGAAAGATATACCTGGGATTTGGAAAGAAAACATTTGAGAGATATACATGGGATTTTGACAAACAAATCTTAGATACAATACCAAAACAAAGAGAAGTAGCAATTATATAGAAATAAATAGATATACATGGGATTTTGAAATCTAACACATCTACTTTGAAACCCCAAAAGCACTATTTTAAAATTTAACACCCCAAATACTACCTCATCAGTTGACCAGCTACTAATCAGATATGTATCCCCCAAAAAACCTCATACTTAGTATAACATTATGACGTTTTCTCTTCTATTGTGTTTCCCCAAAAAAACTTACTCCAACAAACAGTGAATGAAGGAAAAATTAAAAAGTATTTAGTTAATCAAAAGTAAATAAAATTCATGATTTTCATAGGCAATGTGTCCAAAATTGTACCGTACTACTCCGTTATACTCGTTGTCTGCGCATGGTGTGAAGAGTGAATCTATCATCTCCACCTTTGGTGATTGTGAAAGAACGATGCTCTGTAAAGAGATAGCAGTGGCCACTGCCTAAGACCAACAACATAAAACAGAAAATAAAGAAAATTAAGATAAAAACAGAAAATGAAGAAATAAAATATAGATAAAAATCCAAAATAACATTAAGATGAAATAAATCGTTATATAGAACAATAAATACGGGAAAAAAATTAAGGAAAGAGGTTAATTTACAGAAGCAATGGAAGGCACATCAGAGTGACCAGGGGAGCCACGTGACACATATGTCCCAAAGATCATAAGTACACATTCTTCGTAACAATACTTAAATTTATTCTCAGTAGATGAACAATGAACGCTCTATCAACATCATAAGTAATGTTGGGGCTAACGGCTTAACCAATTAATAAAATCAAAACCTAAACTATATTAAAATCGATTGTCAATTAGACATGGAATGATTTTCTATATCAAGATTAATAACATATTGCAAATAGTCCACTCTCCTTTCGCACCAGTTGAACAGTTGACTAATTATTTCGGTGGCGTTGTCATAGTTTTCACATCCATTTACTTAACAATTTTAAAACTATTTGTGAAAAATTAGAGGAATAAGGAGAGACACATACCATATAGGTACCTTCCTATTTGTAGCTCCAAAATGCTCAAATTTGTCCAATTAAATATGAAATACAAAATGGTTAGTTGGGGTAACCTGGAAAGTAATTTGTGTGTTAGAAAGGAGGGAACAAAAATATGGCTCTGTTAAGGAGGGGGAACAATCATTATAAAGTATAAGACGCGTAAACATAATATAGATCATAAACAGGGTACAATACATATATACATATTAAAATACACAACCATATGATTAGATTGAATATCGAAAATACTAAAATAAAATAGACTATCAACCTTGATATGTTCAACTATCAAGAAAATAAAAATAAATAGACCTTAACAAAGTTACAAATACATGTAAAACCGGATCTGAAATGGCTTAAGTGTCAATAATTAGTGTGTCAATAGAAAATTAAAAAGATTTAACTAACACGTTTAAGGTTACAACATATTGATTAATGCTTTCTTAAAAAAATTATAGCTAAAAGAAAGCATCTAAAAAAATATTATGTTTGTTAGGAAGGTAGGGAATTTCCTACATACCTGTTAGGTAGACTTAGTCTTTTGCATTCTTAATTATTCTAGATCTCCAACTACGATTGTTAGTATCCAGTAAATATGAGAATATAAACAAAAATATAAAAAAAAAATAGCTAAATGTCAATAGAAAGTCACCTAATCCGTATGCACGTACAAATTACATGTGAAAGACCACAGTAAGATTACCTTTAACAAATGGCATGTCCATAAAAAATGTTGAGAGTCACCACCTAAACACAACACAATAATAAAACTTCACTCAGATTGTGATATATATGGTGATCAACAAATAATTGCAATCCGTAAGCAAAACAGGAAATAAATAATTATCAAATCATGTACTCCAAAATAAAAAATAATAGGTTCTTAAGCTGACCTTTTATGAATACCAAACAACCCAATATAAAATGTGAGTCTTTAGAATAAAGCACATTCCTATCATCTCATAACATGATATTATATGGCATGATGCTTTCAAACGTAAAGGCAAATTAAGTACTGAAATATTAGTTTGTTGCCATATGTGTTTGATTTCATGAATATTTGTGTGCCTTCAGGCAAGGGTTTCCGCTAGTCATTTAAATATTGTAGACAACTTATCAATATCACGTGAAAATTTATGTTAAAAATAAACCTTCGAACAGATGTAAACAAAGTAGAAGTACAAACATTCACAAAATATAACTTACAACAATCTCTTCCATTTCCCATATTTATGCCTAAAATCCCATATATAAAATGTCCACCACCTATACAATACTCGGAGTCAGAGTATAATAAAAATCAAAGCTTAAAACAATTTAAATTAAAAAATAAGTTGAAAGAATTAAATTTCAATTAAAAAAAACATATCTTTCTTGATATTATATGTCATGCGGTTGAGAACACAAATATTATGAAAACATGTATTTGTTTATTTAATAACTTCAACTGAATATATCCAATATATAAAAGCAAACCACAAAGTACATCAATTAAGCACAACATAACACATATTAATTAAGCACAATAAAACACACATCAATTAAGCACAATATATTGAAGAAGACTATACCTAGTAATCGCAAAACTTGTTTAAGAACATAACATGTGGTTTTTCTCTTGTTCTAGCAAAACTACCATGCGAATACAATATTATAATTAGGTCGCTTTAAACTTGTGAAATCGCTACATAACTACCACGATAGTAGGCATAGTTTTCGCGAGACAATATCATAATTACGTGAATTGGACAAAGAACAATATTTGTTGCCTTGGGGGGTTATTCTAACAACAAATGTTATGAACAGAGTACAATTAAACAAAACAAATATTATGAACAAATATTGTAACATTAGACTACCTAACATACATATTAGATTTCCAACGTGATCTTCTTCCCCATAAGGGTCTTCACAAAAATCTACATACCCTCACAAATAAGAAATTCTCATTTCCACTAGAGATTCATACGAAACCTAACATATCAAATACATAAAAAAAAATTCCAATCCATTAAATCTATCAAATTTAAACGATAATAAGTTAAAATCAATTAGTTAACCTAAAACACTTAATTAATCAAAATGGATTGAATAAGTTGAAAACATACTGAATGAAATGAAATCGGAAAGGATTATTACCGTTAGGGATTCTTTCAAGGTGATCGGAGCATTAGCAATTGCCATGGTGGCCAGATGGAAACAATTTTCAGATAAGAACTCGATCTGTTAAAAAAAAGTCATTAAATAAAAAATTTAGGATTTTTTGTTAAATTCTAAATAGAGTTACGACTGGTGTGCTCCTTTTGGATGTTGGCTTCGCCGCTGTTGACAAATGTTCTTCCTCCTTGAGCTCGTGTGGTGGGTTTAAAGTAGGAGAGAGGTGACATTCTAATGGGTGGGTTGTTTAGAAGTAATAGATGAAACTATGTCCCTTTTTCTTTTCTATTTTGTTCAGTTACGAAAGTATCCCTTATATTTGAATTAAAGTAAAAACTTTAGCTGTAGAACTAAGGGGAAAATAAATTTTAGTGGGTAAAATTGTAATTATAGTTAGAGTATAAAATGAGGTGTGGTGAGATATATGATATTATTGTGTACATATTGATCTCACCCCCTCCATCTAGTGCCTTGTTGGCAACATCCTCATCCCTCATTAAGTTATCATTTTATGGAATAGTGACAACACCATTACTCCATATTATATAGATATATATATATATACATGAGTATAGAGATAGTATATATGTATCATTATATTTGTGTGTGTGACATAATTCTGTGAATATACCACTATAGTGCTATCAGGGAGGTTGCGTGCCATGAGTGATCTCTCTTGGAGAATCTCAACAGGTGTAGTATCGGCTCTAGTGCCATAGGGCCATGCATGCCCATCCTATATGAGGTTGGACTTGTAGTGAAGTGATTTATGGTATGGTCATGACTCACTGGCTCAGGACTATGAGTGCCTTTAGTACGTTTACGATATTTTTGAATTGGGTGGTGAGATGCGCATCGAGGATGATGTGTGTATGCCTTGGAGCATGATAGTATTGTAGAGACCCGCATCCAGGGAGCTATTACTCTCTGGGATGGGGGTTATACTTACATAGAGAGCTATATATAAGTATAAACATACTTGATATGATAGGTATATTGTAAATATATGTGTGTGCACATATATATATATATATATATATATATATAAATATATATATATATATATATATATATATATATATATATATATATATATATATATATATATATTCGGGAAAAGTAAAGAATAATACTAATAGTAAATTTATATGCATTTGGGAGGGCAACTTGAGACTGCTATATGTGTGTGTGTGTGTGTGCATATCTATATAATAAGTTACAAAACTTATGAGTGAGTGCGACTGTGTGATAATTGATTAAAATAAATTTATTCGCAAGTTTCCAATTCGGCACACTTATTTAATTAGTGTCTATTTTTAAACCAAAATAAATCAGCCCCAAATCAGTCAACTGCGTGTGTGCGTGTGTCAAACCATAAAATAAATAAGGCATGCGACACAAGCTTAAGGAAAAATCCCCGAAGGGCAAAACCTTTTATTTCACTATAATTTTGTAAGAAAATGGCTTACACGGATTACAATGAAATAAGGTGACATACGAAATACCCGCAGGTGCCGGTTCCGATGTCTCGACTGGAACTTTCCCTTTCCAGGAGGGCAGCAGTGAAGAAGAGAAGAGTCTTCTCCACAAGATGTGAACTTTATAAGGAATCCCTCCACAATAGCACGCAGCTCTCCGGTTGTAGAGTTCTTCCCACAAAGATAAACAGTAGCGAGGTGTGTTCTTCAACAACAAAACAATTCACTAAAGCATATGGGAGTTTTGTAAATTGAAAACAAAGAGGGATTAAACCCTAAAAGAAGAAGCCAAAAGGATTCTACAGTTTAGCAGTTTTCTGTCTGTCAAAAATAGTGGACTTCTTAATGAAAACGGACTCATTTAATGAGTATTTATATAAAAATGCACCGCTTTAAAATTCGAGCTCGTTCGAATGACATGCTATGTCGTTTGAACGACAATTGAAGGTCTTTAGAATGACCTATCAAGCGAGATTCCACGCGAGCCTGTTGAAAATTTTGATACGAACGCGTGGCCGCCAGTTTCGTATCATTCTGATTTTTTATGAATTAGTTATGATTTTTCTACAAAATGGAGTCCGAAAACAAAATCTTTAGAGAAATATTTTGTAACAAATATCCCAAAAGCTCTAAGTTAAAAGTTAAGGTATTTAAAACATAACCTTACCAAAGTAAACATCGCGGAGTCTTGAATGATGAAGAACTTGAGTAATTCGGATCCGTCTTTGATGTAGATGTCTCTTGAATGCTCTTCGATGGTGTATTGGTATATGACATAATAAATTGATAACGGACCTATGAAAATATGTCCTTACAACTTATGTATGTCATAAGATTCAACCATGACATTACAAAATGAATTATTTATGTATTTTCTCTTTTACCCCTTAAAAATTTGAGTTCCCCCTCTTTTTCATCTCCTTACAACTTATGTATGTCATAAGATTCAACCATGACATTACAAAATGAATTATTTATGTATTTTCTCTTTTACCCCTTAAAAATTTGAGTTCCCCCTCTTTTTCATCTCACTAATTGATTCTCTCTCCTTCACTTTAATTCAAACACAAGGTTATTTTGGTAAACACATCACAAAATCCACACTTTCTCACTGCAGACATTCATATACACAAACCAAAACTCATTTTAGTCCCCCAACAAAAACCCTCTCCCTCTCTCTCAGCAATAACCCATACGACCTCTTTTCTCCCCGCCTCGCCCCACCCCTTACCTTCTCTTTTCTCCCCGCTACCAGCCTCAATTTTTTCTCCCTCTCTTTTAGATTGTGCGATTTTTGTGTGGGTTTTGCAATTTTGTTGGTGTGATTTTGTAATTTGGTAATGCTTGATTTATTACAGTTAGATCGGTTTAACTAGGGTCTGATTTATGGGTTTTGTTCTAACCATCCAGGTATACTTTAAATTTTCAAATATATGTATTTGATTTTATTTTGGGAGGGGGTTGAAAATTAGGGTTGCATGATTTTATTGTTCATTATTATTCTTTAGTGTTCTTCTTATAGTTCTGAAGAAGAAGAAGAAGTAATAGGCGTCTTTTGGGGTTTTATGAAGTGCATTTGAGTTTTTACCCTTTTCATTATAATCACCATTTGTACTTTTTTATCATATTGACATCTAACCAATAGTTATTGTTTTGGATTGAAGATAAACGCTACTAAAATGGATCGGTTCCACTGATCTCTTAATTTTGGATTTCTTCACAATGCTAGTTCTGTTGGACTGATGTTTCTTATGTGATTTTAAGATAGTATTTTCTTCTGAAATTTAATATTGATTTAATGATTTTCTTTATATTATATTATATAGTTATTTTGGGTTAAGTCCTGCCTGATTTAGATTAAATGGGAACTGATCCCATGATTTATTTTCTTTGGTCATTAGTCCCATAACTGAGTAACTCCATTAGTTTTACATCTTGTTGCTCTTATGATTTTGAACGTGGTAACCATTCTTAACAGGTGGAACTAAACCCCAAGAGTCCCTATATTATATTGATGTATGAGTTAATTATGGTTTCATTTTTGGGTGTTTTGGTGTTTTTGTTTTGGTACAATCTCTTTTCCATTTCATTTTGGTACATTCAATTTACCTGTGTTTTAAGGTATGTTGTATTTTTTGTCTTAGCTTTAGATCCTTTTGCATATAACAAGAACATTAATCGTGTAGGAATGTGATCAAAATTTCAATGCTCGCACAAAATATTTCTTGAAATTTCTTAACATATTGTCTCGAGTGTACGATTTGTGACATATAATGGTGGTGTTGCATGCGATATTTGTGTGAAAAAGGGGTACCTTAACCATAAAATTACTCGATTACTTGATAGTTTATTTTTATCACTATTTTATAAGTATTTTATCATGAAATTTTTAGATCTAACATTTCATTTTATTTATGTCCTTAGATCATGGAATTGTCCCTCATATCCCTTCACATGTGCTCTAAAACATGGTGGTACTCTCGCTCTCTCAATAGATCTTTATCTATCCTAAAGCCGGATCTAAAACTATTTGATATGAGATGTATGGGTGCAATTGATATCTTTGTCATTATGTCTTTATTTGTTTATGACTTATGGCTTTTCTTTCCTATATAACTAGATTTATGAATGTTCGTTACCTTCGGTTATGTCGTTATATTTGTTTAATTAATATTTAAATTGTGTTTTATGTTGCAAGTTTTAACTGTTGGTTAATTTATGCATTGAACAATATGTGGTGTGTTACTTAATGTCCGATTCATTCAGAATAGTACTGGTTTAATCGGGAGTTTGCCTCTGTCATTGATTGATCCTCATGTACAATAGTGTATTACATAATTTTAGCATTTGTTCATTAGATACACAATGGATTTATAGGTTTAGTTGAAGGCACGAATTGTATTTTGCACCATATCCTACCAGTGTCATTGGTATAGGATTAGATACCATTAGTTTTATGTGTAATTTGGTTTTGCACTTACTATTTGGGATTTATATTTATTTTATCGATTTGAGATTATTTTTAACCCCCACCCTCCAAAGTTTAAGGCTTTATTTTCTAAAATTACATACAATACAGAACAATGATGCTCTAAAACCTCCTCTTCTGTTAGTTTGACAATGTTATCCTCTTCTGTTAGTTTGACAGTGGTTATATGAAGGTTATTCAAATACTCAACTGTTCCACTCTTTCATAAAAGCCAGGTATTCTAGACTAATTATTCATAGAATTAAAAAAAGAGATGGCAATTGGACAGAGGATATCGATGCTATTAAGGGAGAATTTATTGAATACTTCCAAAATATTTTTAAATCTGATAGTAATAATGTGGATAAGGGTATTCTTGATTATGTTACTTCCTTTATTTCCTCTAATCAATCTTGTAGCTTGGATGTCAATCCAAATGAACATGAAGTTTGGCAAACAGTCCTCAATTTGAATCCTAACAGTAGTGCTGGTCAAGATGGATTTCATGGTTTATTTTTTGATAAATTTTGGGATATAATCAAATAAGATCTCACAAAAATAGTGTTATATTTTCTGTCTAAAGGAACCCTTCCTACTAGCTGGACTAGCACTAACATTGTCTTTATTCCAAAAGTCCAATCTCCTAATCATGTTCACACTTCAGGCCTATAAGTTTATGCAACTTGTTCTTCAAAAGCATCACCAAAATTCTTGCATCTAGACTATCTCCTATCCTCAGTGACATTATTTGACAATCTCAAGCAAGTTTCATCAAAGGTAGGAAAATTTCCTAAAATATTATTTTAGCCAAGGAGCTGTTGTCTCTAGTTGGTAGAAAATCCCATGGTGATAATGTGGTTATTAAATTGGATATGTCCAAAGCCTATGATAGGGTCTCCTGGCTATCTATTATAATTAATGGTCATATGGATGGTTTTTTCAAGTCTTTTAAGGGTCTTAAGCAAGGATATCCTCTTTCTCCTAGGTTGTTCACTATAGTAGCAGAAGCTTTGAATCTAGGCCTGCACAATCTTTTGATGAATAGAAAGATAAAACATTTTGCCCACCCTAGAAACTTCCCTCTTATCAGTAATCTGAGTTTTGCAAATGACACCGTAATCTTATGTAATGGAGATAAGAATAGCTTGAAAAATTTGATGAAATTATTGAAGTTATTTAAAAATGCCTCTGGCCAAGTCATTAATTACTTTAAAAGCAGTTTCACAATTCACCATATTGTTAAATCTATAGAAGATATCACCAATTTTAAAAGGAAGAAAATTACCCTTCAATATTTGGGTTGTCCCATCTTCCATAGGAGGAATAAGAACTGCTACTATGAAGATCTGATTCAAAGAATTCAATCTAAAGTACAAAGTTGGCAACCTATATTTCTATCTTTTGCTGGTAGAAAAGTTCTCATAAAAGTTTCCAAATCCTCTATTCCTATTAACTGTCTATCAACTCTAAAGCCACATCTCAAGACCATCAACTACATCCACTCTTTGGTCAAGAACTTCTTATGGGGAGAATCTAAAGATTATGGAAAAAGACATCACTAGATTAAATGGGACAATATTTGTTATCCATCCTATGAAGGGGGTCTAAACTTCAAATTTTATCATATATCACTAAAGCTTTTTCTTTAAAGTTTTGGTGGAATTTCTCTAACTCTAACAGTTTGTGCAATGTTTATTTAAATTGCAGGTTTCAGAATTCAGTATCTCAGTCTCACATTTTAAAAAGAAGTCTTGATGTTAGAGATGAGGCAGAGAAGAATACAAAGATGATAAATGGAAAACTCATATGGATACAAACTTTCAATGGATATTTCTCTTTCAAATCAGCATGACATGCTATAAGAAAATCTAAAGATGGGTCCATCATTTGAAAATACATTTGGGATAAATAGATTCCTCCAAAAATCTCTATCTTTCTCTAGAAATGTTGTCACCAAATAGTCCCAATTAACGAAATTATGCAACAAAAAGGAATTTTGAAGGCTTTTATATGTAGATGTTGAATTAAACATATAGAATCCTTCAATCATCTATTTATCAATGGCCGAATTGCTTAAATTATTTATCAATGGCCGAAATAAAATAATCGAACACTCGGTTTAACATAATACAACCAAATCGAATGTCGCACTAAAACGCGGTAAAAGAATATATAAGTACAATTGGGCTTTTGTCCCGAATGTTCTACCATACCTCCTGTCTAGAATACTAGGATATAAGCGTCTAGAGTAAACCTACATGCATCCATAGCTACTGCAGCACACGTCTGACTCGAAGGGATTATCATCCAAGCATCCCTGTGTCTGGACACCTATATATATATATATATATATATATATATATATAGCAAAAGAGAGGAAAAATAGATAAACAGGTCAGAGCCCGAGTTGTGAAAATATTTTGCAAGTACATAAATGCAACATTTTTAAAATATATTTTACCTCTTATTTTATTTGGTATCGCACTCCCATGAGATACCCCTCACCTCTCTTCTAATAGTGCACACCTATCGCATATCTACTACATAACCTAGTTAAGATACCTTGCCTAACTAATTTGTTTCACCAAAACTCTAAAAATCATAATTAACCCAAGTATAAGGGCTAAACTTCTCTCCGGTTTCAACACTATGCCATGTTTTTGCGTGGGGTGTCTTGCTAAGAGAAATCGAAACAAGGCACCCCCTCCCCGGATATACTACTACTTGGCAGTGTCGATCGTCGAGATCCATTAGGCCCTCAGTACATAACGTATATATATACCCATATAAATATATATACACTCTTTACTCGGAATGAGAATAAATCCTTTTTCATTTATCTCTTACTCTAGTTAGAGATATATATATTATCTTGTTCTCATACATAGGTGATATACTATACACACAAATATAATAACCATCCCAACGAGATATAACTCGATGATGTAGTCTTAATGCTATCATCTACCAGGGAATCACTCACATACCATCCTGGGTACCAACGGTCGGAATCTCACACCGCCTTGGTAAAATAAATCACAACGTATGGGAAGCGGTCATAGTTCATCCCCGAAAGTGAGACGAAACATACCCAACATGTCTCACCCCTAAAAAAAATCACACAATATAAAATTGGATGCTATGACCTGGGGACTATACCCTCCCTGCTCCTCAAGCCAGGGGGCTCACCCATATCGCGCAACTTCCCATCATAGCATAGAGGGGGTATGCTTCACATAAATATATATATATATATATATATATATATATACCATTCAGACAAAGATCTATATACATATTCATATCATACAATATATATATTGTAATCATATCGTATATATAATCGAAATCCCTCCTCAATTATATTATAGCCAAAATTGCCAATCTCGCATAACGATGACCACTAACCCCAAAATGTTTTCACTCATAATAACATTCCAGTATTCACACACTAAAAATACTAACCCATAAGTATTCTCTATACAGACTTTCCGAAGACCTCTCTCGAACTTGGTTCTACCCGAACATTCACCAAGCTCATACCCCGGATTCTACACTAAAATAATCCAATGTTCCCTCGTTCATTCTAAGGTTTACTCACCCTTAATACCGTCATCTAGGAATCCTAATATCATAACAAGAATCCCCCATAATGATCTCCAATTTCAATTTAACTCCCCCTAAACTCAAAGAAGAAAAACTGCCAAATTCAACGTAGGCGAATCGATTCGCCCCAAATGCGAATCGATTCGGTTTTCGTTCGAATAAATTCGAAAAGAATTTTTCAATAAGGTCCTCAAAGGCGAATTGATTCGGTCTTAATCTAAATCAATTCGGCCGGATACAGCCTTACAGGTCAACTTATGCGAATCGATTCCTTCTTGACCCGAATCGATTCGCCCAGTTCATAGGGCACTGTTTGGGAGATTTTATCTTCTCCAAAATACCCAATTATCAATCCATTCTTAATTTTATTGTTTCTAACCTCAAACAACATCCCCTTCATTATCCTAGCACTGATTTCTAACTAACAAATCATTAAATTTTATTTTTCTCCCAAGGTCAGATTGGATTTCTGACTAACGATTTCGAACTCGAATAGCCTTCCGTAGAAAAATCATTACAAATGAAAAAAATTTAGAAAAATACTCGGTTGGCTACCACGCGACCGTATCGAAAAGATCTACAAATTTTATTTTTTTACCAAGAGACGAATCGATATGCTTCCTAGCCGAATTGATTCGGAAGTGACGTTAATCACTATTCACATTCTTCTCAAAAAATCTCAAACCTCCATTTTTGTTGTTTCTAATCTCATCCATCAACTCCATAAACATCAAATCTATGTTGTATAACTAACACATCAATTAATTGGGGGATTAAATCAATTTTCTTAGATTTATACCCAAAAACCCTTAAATCCCTAGTTTTGCCATTTCCCCCATTTCAATCCATTTCTCCCTCTCCATTTACATGGATTTAACACTAGAAATCATTAAGAGTTTACATTACATCAATATGTAAACTCATACTCAAATTTTCCCAAATTTATTTTTAGGTTTCTAACCCAAAATCATATAGTTTACCAACTATAATATGAGATATATACACTAAATGAAATAAAGCAAGTACACATTTGCCTGGTGGATAAAATCCGAAGACAATCCGACGATGTTTGGCCAAAATCTCCCATTTCTCTCTTCTTTTATCCTCTTCCTTTCTTATTCCCTTTCTTTCTTTCTTTCTTTCTTTCTTTCTTCTCCTCCCGACCTTATAAGGGAAAAATAAGGGGTTGTCCCTTATTAACCCAAAAATGACTCGTTTAGTCAATTACGAGTCCCTACGGGTCCAAATATTCCTGGAACCCAATTACTACCCCCAATACACTATTCTGATTATCTCGACCATTCTGAGACCAACCGCGCAATCGAAATTTACATCCGAGTTACTTAACCCAACAAAACTTAATGTGGTATTTCCCATTAAAATATTATCCTGTGTTGCTTTACATAGCCACGACAAATAATAAAATACTCCAACTCATTCACTTAATCCCAGGAGTAAATATAATACACATCGAAAATCATTTAATCCTTGAAAACTCCAAAAATTACTATTCACAATAATTTCTCAAATTTCCGAATTACACTCATTTATGAAATTTAATTATAAATAAAAGTGTGGGGTATTACATTCTCTCCCCTTATAACAGAATTTGGCCCTCGAATTTCAGATATAATCGATACTACCAACCCTAACCTAGGATCATAAATCACTCCACATCCTAATGACTCAAAGTGGAATGGTACTAAACCAAATGGTTCTCAACCATACACTCGTTCAGCACTTACCTCTTTCAAAGTTTTACTCTACTACTAGATAATATTATCTAGATATCCTTATGCTACAATGCTACCTCAGTCGTAAAGTTGACTCTAACGTCACTTCGCACCTAGTGCTTCTATAATCGTATCTTAAGGAACATGTCTACACTAATGCTCGACTATTCCCATCATTCTCATCGCTTAATTTTAGGCATGTTACCTCTTATATACTATGCCCCTTCTATTTGAGGTGGTATATAAAACCAACTTACCAAGGTGTCCACACACACCCTTTTAACGCGTGTTCATTTGCACAACCATTGTAAACATAACACGCGGAACACCTTCTTGAAAATGGGCATCACTTTCTTGGCCTGGTGCTCACACCTGTGTATCCTCAACCACCTTCTCCAGATCCCATGCGTCCTATAATTGGAGGTTCAATCCTTCTTCAAGGTTAACCCACTAAGCTTCTTGGGGTTAACTCACAACTAACTGCTCACTTCGGCGCCACTAATATTACGAAACTTACATCCTAAAAATCCTAAGATCGATGCGTTTTCCTACGCACGTGAAATAAGTATTATCCTAAATATATCCCTAGTTCCTAAGACCTCTCTCAACTTCTGACATTTTCTTGGTTTCATGCATGGGATGTCTTGTAAAGAAAAATCCAAACAAGGAACCCTCCCGTTACACTACTTCCTCGCATCGTCGATCATCGAGATATAATGGTCTAAGGAACACCATCGGGACGTACTAAATCATACCTTTCTAACCTACTAACGTACCTCTCCTACTCTATCCTTCCATCTTGACGAAATACATAGCCTAACTAATTGAGGTTCCTACTCTCTACAAATAGATTACAAACATCATACCTCAAAACATCTTACCTCCAAAATGTTCCCTTTTCATCAAGGCCTGGCTATAAGCCTCAAATTCATTTCCTTTACCTTACCTCACCCACATACTTGTGGTGAGAGGACAATTTCAGTTCTTCTCCAAAGAACTTATATCTATATAAGCATACAGTTAGCAAACGGCTCTCAGTCTACATTGTTTTCTGTACACTAGGTGACTTATCGTCAAAACCAACATCCTTGCATTCTATAACATCTCTCCACTCCCGATGTCGTTAAGGTTATTGTGTGGAGCATCTCGTAAGCGAAATCCAAACAAGGAAACCCTCCTATACACTATTACTTAACTTTCTCGATCGTGGAGGTCCGCTAGTTTCAAATCTACTCCTGGGATAATTCCATCTCTCCTATCGAAAAAATGTGGTCAGAACTCCTATTTCCTTCTAGGAGCCGTACCACATATCACTTCCACTAACACTAAGTCCTTAGCGCAATCAATAAAGAGCTTAAACTCAGAGCTCAACAATAAATTATACATACCTTAAATTATATCTATACGGCCGCCACGCACTTAAACCATGATAATGAAACATCTGCTCACCGAAGTTCCATCTGCCCATAATAATAAAGGCGAACTCAACCTGTATCCAGGTGAGATATCGCAACAATAAAATGTTCAACCCAAGAACCGTGGATACGACAGTCTTGCAATCCTTAGCCTGCTATCGCTCCGATAATACAATAACATTATTCTTACAATAGTATTATACTTGTATAACTTATATAAAACGAGTTGTATAAACCAGATACAATTTCAAAATAGGATCCCTCTACCGCGAAAATACATACATACATATATTTATATATGTATGTATGTGTGTGTACATATATATACACTATATAATGTTATCGATACCGCCAGTAAACTCGAATCAGACACTAATCTAAGGCTAACAAAATACTGTGTCCCAAATCTAGTCACATAGAATATACCTCTTTTATCCAAGGTAAAGCTTATAAAAATAACTTCGCCAGTCTGACCATGTTAAGGTTATCAGTATCTCAGACTTTATAACCTCGTTCCTGAAAATCACCTTCATGGTTCACTTAACTTCTTCGTTAAAACGAAACTCCACTACTAGCCATGTTTTAATGAATTCCCCAGGTTGATGTCAACCAATGGGTTTCTACAAATAAAAAATTCCCATAAGTGTTAGCAACACTTCCTAGTGAGCCTATCATTCTTCTGAAGGACTCTCTCTTCGTTGTAGGTACCTTACCTCGGTATTAGGTTCACTTCTCTCTATCATTCTTTATTCACTTTCGGCCTCTAACCGATCCTTAAGTGAAAATTCAAGCTGCATTCATTTTACTCTGAACAAACCAAAGGAATTAATGGTTATATCCATCTGTAAGATCCCTTTATGGGCAAAACATCCTGATCCCCGATATATGGTGACCATCATTCTCACCATTTCAACATTGCTCCCACGAGTGAAAAATTTTCCTCAAATTTTTACATATGGGCATTTCCATAACCTTCTCTAAGACAAAGCTTCTGAGCCTTCTAATTCCACTTAGTAATATACACTTACTTCACACGACTTGACTTCAATATATGGTCCTTATCAAAGACCTTATTCCCAATTTACTTCATTGGGTAATTCAACTTTGGCACCATTCTTACTACAGCGGTACTTGAATAATTATAACTACTACACTTTAGTAATCATTGAAACCGTCCTTGACAAAAATCACATGGAGAGTGACCTCTACTGCAGTCCTGGTCTCCAATTTCAACATATAGCTTGTAATACCCCGTATTTTTATGATATTTATTTATGGGATTAATTGAATTAAATGTGTATTAATTGGAAATTAATCCGGATAAAAATACTAGCGAGATGCGAGTTGGTATTTGATTTTTAATGAGTATATATGTCTATATATGATTATTGAATTATGAAATTTGTCGTGAGATTGAAATACGGCAATTTGGAAATTTTGTTGGGACGCATGTGATAGTCGCGTCAGGAATATAATTATTTTAATTAAAAAGTGAATTTTATTTTTATTAACCGTATGGTCATTTTGAGTGCGCCAATGCGTCCGGAAGGGTCGAAATAGTCAGAAAATACTAGCCGGAGGTTTAGGTTGGGTCCCGGGGCATTTTTAAGCCATACCGGTAACGTAAAAGGGTAGTTTGGTAATTTTGGAATTTTGGGAATTAAAACCCACGAAAATTAGAATTAAAAATCTGACTTAGTCTTAACCCACTAAGCCATTTCTAACCCCAATATAGGTAGTGGGCTACGGGAGAAGTTTAGAAACCTTAAACTTGCCAAACCAACCTCCATCTCCATTGTCATCCTTAGAGAAAAGCTGGTAGAGAGAGAGAGGAAGGAAAATTCAGCAGAGAGAGAGGGAGAACAAATCAACCTTCATCAATCCAACACCAAATCAGAGAAAGACATAAGAAAAGTGGTTTAATTTCGTTTTTGCAAAGAATGCTTCTTGCATGTGTAGGAAATTCATATAATTGTATTGTTTTTGGGAGATTTATAAAACCCATGAGATTGGAAGTTATGAATTCAAATTTTAATGTAAGATTGCATGTAGAATTGTGTAGGGTGATTATCCTGATAGAATTACATCTTTTATATTATCAAAAACGGATTTAATTATAACTATGGAAGACTTTAAATTTCTAGGGTTCATGTTCTTGAAAATTGGGGAATATTGGAGAGATTTAATAATTTGATGTTGTTTGGGATGATTAGACCCCATATAAAGGTTCTAATACGAAATTAATATGTTTAGGGATGATTAGAAACCTTGAAACCTTGTTGGAATGCCATTTAGATGAGATTAGAGGTGAAGAAAAGTTGGAAAAACGTAATTGGAATTTTCTGGGCTCAAACTGTCACCTCGTTAGAAGACCTGCCCAGGTCGTTCGAACGAGCTCGTTCGAACGAGCTTCTAACGAGTTGATAGTTTGCCTTCTAACGAGAGGGATGTTTGTTTCAATGACTTTCGTTCGAACGAGATCTCGTTAGATGCCAGTTCGTTCGAACGAACTCTCGTTCGAACCAGCCTCGTTCGAACGAGACTTCTAACGAGCTGACAGTTTAGGCCTTTTTGGCCTGTTTTGATTTCGCGTGTCCCGTAACCTTGTTTAATTGCAGAGATAACATTCCCTTGATGATAAAATGATATAGTTGGGTTATTTGGGATATATCGAGGAGTAAAACATAGAAGTGTGATTTGAATTGAATGGAAATTGTGGAATAGGACGTGAGTGACTATTACGATGGGAGAATTATTGACGGCTTAAATAATTGAATTAACCGGGAACATATGAATTGTGTAACACTATAAGTTGGTACGAGAATTAGAAGTGTACCACAAATAAATTACGGTGATTACTAAGAAGTGTGTATACTTAGTATATGTATATGATTTTATATATATGACATACCTACCATACTTGCTATCACGGGAGGTTTACGTTCGCTTAGGGCCATCTACTCCTTGTGTTGCCCGGATTTAGATTGGTACCTCGAGAACATAGGTCAGAGAAGGACTTATTGGGATGTTAATAAGTCTGCTGATCGTGGGAGCGTAGGTATGTGCGTGACCCATGTGATGTGACTGTGTTCACCTCCATCGTTTATGATTGGCTATTATCTGAGAACGATTCCTGAGAGATTCAGAATGCGTGATCCTTATGTACGTGATGTATCGAGATGGATAGCAGAGTATGTGTGCACCGCAGCTTAGTCTCGGGTGCTTGTATTGTATATTTATGGTGTGACTAATATACACTTAAATTAATGATAACCTTCATGTTGGTATTGTGAGTATAAATACAAAAACGCTTTGGGTAACTCTAACGGGATAACATGTAATGAATTGTATTGCTAATAATCGAGAATCTGAGTATAAGTAAAGCCCTCTATTTAGTTGATAATGCTAGAATGTATAATAAGAATCGAGTAGTAAGGGGTAGAACTTGTTACGGTTTGGTTAGATATGTATGTTACTTAGATGGGTACGGTACGTTAGGAGTGCACAAAATTAGTCGAGAGGTGAGTATTTCATGTGAGTGCACGTCCTAACATGTATTTTGCATTCATTGTTTTAATGTCATTAAAGCACTTGCTATTTTTAAAATACTCTCCACTTTCGGGCTCTGACCCGTTTGCTTTCAAATCAATTTTTGTAAAAAAACCATTTTAGGTGCCCAGCCATAAGGACATCATGCTTAGGATCCTCATTCAGGTGACGAGCTGTAGCTGTTTGTGGAAGTTACAGGACTTTGCTAGTAGACGCTTCATCTGTCTTGACGCTATATTCAACTTTCATCAGTTGTAGGGCATGTCGCCCATTTCTATTAGAAGCATTTCCTATTTCAGATTTTCAGACTTTTGGCATGTAATTAATTCAGTATACATTGTTTTACTCATTTCAGTTGTGGGATTGTTGTGAGGAGTTTTCCTCCGGACTTATTATTATTTTGTTGGTTATTCTATTGCTTCTTTATGGTGAATGGTTGTTATTCTTTCATTATCCTTTTACTGTATGTTAATCAGATTTAATCTAAAATTTGGCAACTCACTTTTTAAATACTAGGTGGTTAGTAATCATTAAAATGTTTTCGACAGGGATGCTATTAACTGAACCAACTTGGCATTTTGTATTAATTTAATAAAGGAGTAGCTACCCGGTATTTAATTAGACGGGGTGTCACAGGTGGTATCAGAGCATCAGGTTCTAGTGTCCTTTAGGATCTGTACGGCTTATTATGTTTCCGCTGAGCTTTCTTTGATGTAGAGCCCTATATTTTAGGACTGTTGTATTCTTTTGTATATGCTACGTTCTTCAGCTATTTCAAGTTTATAACTGCGAACTTATAAACTTTATTCTTATTTAATATGCCTCCACGACGTGTACAACGGGTTCCTAGGGATGCAATGCCAGAACCACAACCCGCACCAGTTCAGGGCACGATGAATGCCGCCGAGGTTGCAGCTATTGTGGCACAGGCGGTAAATGCCGCACTAGCCGTAGTTCAGCAGGCACCACCTCAGGCGCCAGTAGCCGCGCCAGTTCAGGCACATGCATTCCCGTCTGCTTGGGAACGTGTAAGTGATGCTTTTCAGAAAGCACACCCACCGGAGTTCATAGGTAGCTCCGATGTTGTGGTTTCGAGTCAGTGGAGGAAAGACATTCAGCGGCACCTAAGGATGTATGAGTGCACCGATGTCCAGAAGTAGATACTAGCAACCTTTAAGCTAGTGGGATCTGCATTGCAGTGGTGGGAGTCTATTACCACCGTGGAGGAGAGAGATACTCTCACTATACAGGAGTTCTGGGTGCGGTTTGACCGCAAGTATTTTCCGTCAGCTATTCACACTGAAATGAGAAGGAAGTTGATGAATGTCAGACAGGAAGGTAAGACTGTGGCCGAGTATGAGGCCGAATTCACAAATTTATTAAATATTGTTCCGGATGAGATACTGACAGAAGAGAAGAAGATACAAAAATTTACAGACGGGTTGACTTAGAGAATCCGTCAGCATTTGTTGGGGAACCTATCGTTGGCCACTTACTCTGATGTGGTTAACGCTGCACTGTTACACTGCCAGGATCACCGCTTTCACATGGCTGAGGGCAAGAGATCGGGAGAGTCCAGCCATCAGGGCAGGACTGGAGGACATGGTGCCAGTGGGGCACAATCTGTTCAGGGGCAGAGACAGGGTGACCAGGGTTCCCAGCAGGGGGATCACAAGAGGTTCAGATCGGGAAATTTCAGACATGGACAGGGAGGTTTCCGGCAGGGCCATCAGGGTCCGAACGGCCATCAGGGCCAGCAGGGTCAGAATGGCCAACAACAGTTTCAGCAGGGCCAGGGGAGGAACGGTAACGGCCACCAGGGCCGGGGGCAGCAGGGACAGAGAGGGGGGAACTTCCCGGGGAAGTGTTACGTTTGTGGCAAGACTGGCTATAAATGCCAGGACTGTCCGGATAGGGGCAGGGCCCCACAGCAGCAGCAGCAGGGTGCTCGACAGGAGCCGCAGAGACCTATGTTTCCCACCGCCCTCCTAGCGCCACCACAGATGGCAGCATTACCACCCATTCCAGCGGTCCCAGTTCAGCAGGGACAGCTGCAGTATGGGAGAGTATATCAGCTTCAGCAGGCCGCAGCCCCACAGAATCCACCAGCCATTGAGGGTATGTTCTCTATTCAGGGGACTATGGGGCGTATGTTATTTGACACGGGGCTACACTCTGTTTTATTGCTATGAGATTTGCACGCACCATTGGGTTATTAGGCACCGCCGAGAGTACGGTTACTTGTGTAGACTCGCCGTTGAGTAGGGGTTCCGTGATTTCACGTGTATGTAGAGGCGTGGGTATAGAGATCGGGAGGTTTACTTTACCCTCGGATATGTTAGTATTAGATATGACCGAGTATGATGCCATTATTGGCATAGATTGGCTTGTTACGTACCGAGCCATGATTGACTGTTTTAGTAGGAGTATTATCTTTGCCATTCCCGGGCAAGAGATGTTTTTAGTGGTGATGCCTCGTCCTGAGGGAGGATCGTCCACTCATTTGTACTATATAGAGGAGGAGACCTCTAAGGAAGTGGTGATACCACTTGATTAGATTTCGGTTGTTCGAGAGTTTGTCGACGTATTTCAGGATATACCTGGATTACCTCCGAGTAGAGAGATAGACTTTGTGATCAACTTGATGCCGGGAACTGGGCCTATTGCCCGCGCACCTTACCGTATGGCTCCAACTGAGATGAGGGAGTTACGGGATCAGATTGAGCAGTTGTTGGGTCAGGGGTTTATACGGAGGAGTACCTCACCATGGGGTGCCCCTGTGTTGTTCGTGAAGAAGAGGGATGGATCATTGAGGTTGTGTGTGGATTACCGGGAGTTGAATAAAGTCACGATACGAAATAAGTATCCGTTACCCCGAATCGATGACTTATTCGACCAGTTGAGGGGAGCTTATTTCTTCTCAAAGATTGATTTGAGGTCGGGATACCATCAGTTGCGTATCAGGGAGGAGGACGTCTCGAAGACTGCATTCTTAACGAGATATGGCTCCTACAAGTTTCGGGTTATGCCTTTTGGCTTGACCAATGCTCCAGCCGTGTTTATGGACTTGATGAATAGGGTGTTCAGAGAGTTCCTTGATCAGTTCGTTATTGTCTTCATTGATGATATTCTGGTTTACTCCCAGACAGAGGAGGAGCACACAGAGTATTTGAGGCAGGTTTTGCAGACGCTACGTCAGAACGAGCTGTATGAAAAATATGAGAAGTGCGGGTTTTGGCTGAAGGAGGTTTAATTTTTGGGGCACATTATTTCCGACCGGGGGATATCCGTTGATCCGGGGAAGGTATCCGCGATAAGGGAGTGGGGACAGCCCACGACACCGACTGAGATCCGTAGTTTCTTGGGCCTAGTAGGATACAACAGGAGGTTTATTCGGGGATTTTCGAAGATAGCAGGTCCTTTGACACATCTGACTCGTAAAGGTGTGACGTTCATTTGGAGTGATGCCTGTCAGCTGGCATTTGATGAGTTGAAGAACAAGTTGACCTCAGCACCTGTGTTAGCATTGCCGAGACCGGGAGTTGAGTATCTAGTCTACACCGATTCGTCCTTGCAAGGACTTGGAAGTGTATTACAGCAAGAGAGTCAGGCCATAGCTTATGCTTCCCGTAAGCTTAAGCCTCATGAGAAGAATTACCCCACTCATGACTTGGAGTTAGCGGCAGTGGTATTTGGCCTTCGGATTTGGAGACATTACCTTTTGGGGGAGAAGTTTCGATTGTTCACGGACCACAAGTCCCTACAGTACTTATTCACGAAGAAGAATTTGACTATGCGTCAATGGAGGTGGCTTGAGTTCGTGAAGGATTATCAGTTTTATATCCAATACCACCCAGGGAAGGCTAACGTGGTAGTAGACGCGTTGAGCCGTAGGCCAGTAGATGAAGTGGAAGGGGTGTGGAAGGCAAAGTGGAAGGAGTTGGGATGCCAGGATGCAGTGGCCCGATCATTCATGTCGGTGATGACTGTTACACCACAGATTGTCACGAGAGTGGTAAAGGGACAAGCAGATGACTCGTTCTATCAGGAGCAGATAGTTCGATTATTAGCAGAGGGAGCCGAGTCCTATACCGTTAGCTAAGACGGGGGATTACGCTTCAACGGCAGACTGGTAGTTCCGGAAGGGGAGGAATTGCGACACGAGGTGATGGAAGAGTCGCACGGCTCACGGTTCACGGTACATCCCGGTGGGGACAAAATGTACCAAGACATGAGACGACAGTATTGGTGGAGCGGGATGAAGAGAGATATTGCCATGTTTGTTTCTAAATGCGCCACTTGTCAGCTGGTAAAAGTGGATCATCAGAGACCGGCAGGACTTCTACAGCCATTAGAGGTCCCGATGTGGATGTGGGAGAGCATATCCATGGACTTTATCACGGGGTTGACTATGTCACAGATAGGTCACGACTCCATTTGGGAAATTATGGACAGGTTGACCAAAGTCACTCATTTTCTACCCGTAAGGACAGACTACACTACGGGACAGTATGCCCAGCTCTTTATTGCAGAGATAGTGAGACTTCACGGTGTGCCCCTAAATATAGTGTCTGACCGAGAGAAGATATTTGTTTCACGGTTTTGGGAAAGTTTTCAGGAGGCCATGGGCACGGAATTACGGTTGAGTACGGCGTATCACCCGCAGACCGATGGGCAAATCGAGTGTACAAACCAGATGTTGGAGGACATGTTGCGTATGTGCATCATTGATTTCGGGGGTGGATGGGAGCAGTATCTTCCCCTGGTGGAGTTTTCTTACAATAACTCATACCAGTTCACTATTTTCATGGCTCCATTTGAGGCGTTGTACAGTAGACCTTGTCGTTCCCCAGCATGTTGGTTGGAGGTGGGGGATAACAAACTACTTGGGCCGGAAGTGATTCAGGATACTTCGGCAAGGATAGAATTGATACGGAGTCGCATTCGGGTAGCTCAGGATCGACAGAAGAGCTATGCTGACGCGAAGAGGTTCTTCAGAGAATTCCAAGTGGGGGACCAAGTTTTACTCAGAGTATCTCCTATGAAGGGGATTATGCGATTTGGGAAGAAGGGGAAGTTAGCACCGAGATATGTGGGGCCATTCCCTAACATCGAGCGGATTGGGTCTGTTGCATATAGACTTGGGTTACCGGAGCATTTGCATCGGATTCATGATGTGTTTCATATCTCCTCGCTAAAAAAATATCTTAGAGACACTTTGGCTCATTCTCACATTGCTTTGGAGGACATCGATCTCCAGCCTGATAGCTCCTACGAGGAGGGACCGATTACTATTTTGGACCGAAGTGAGCGGAAACTGCGGTCAAAGATAGTTCCGTTAGTGCGTGTTCAGTGGCGACATCACAATGTCGAGGAGTCCACGTGGGAGCGCGAGGATGAGATGCGCGAACGTTATCCAGAGTTGTTCTTACCAGGTACTTTCTAGTTCCGAATTTCGGGACGAAATTCTGTTATTAGGGGGGAAGTATGTAATACCCCGTATTTTTATGATATTTATTTATGGGATTAATTGAATTAAATGTGTATTAATTGGAAATTAATCCGGATAAAAATACTAGCGAGATGCGAGTTGGTATTTTATTTTTAATGAGTATATATGGCTATATATGATTATTGAATTATGAAATTTGTCAGGAGATTGAAATACGGCAATTTGGAAATTTTGTTGGGACGCATGTGACAGTCGCGTCAGGAATATAATTATTTTAATTAAAAAGTGAATTTTATTTTTATTAACTGTATGGTCGTTTTGAGTGCTCCAACGAGTCCGGAAGGGTCAAAATAGTCAGAAAACACTAGCCGGGGGTTTAGGTTGGGTCCCGGGGCATTTTTAGGCCATACCGGTAACGTAAAAGGGTAGTTTGGTAATTTTGGAATTTTGGGAATTAAAACCCACGAAATTAGAATTAAAAATCGGACTTAGTCTTAACCCACTAAGCCATTTCTAACCCCAATCTAGGTAGTGGGCTACGGGAGAAGTTTAGAAACCTTAAACTTGCCAAACCAACCTCCATCTCCATTGTCATCCTTAGAGAAACGCTGGTAGAGAGAGAGAGGAAGGAAAATTCTGCAGAGAGAGAGGGAGAACAAATCAACCTTCATCAATCCAACACCAAATCAGAGAAAGACATAAGGCAAGTGGTTTAATTTCGTTTTTGCAAAGAATGCTTCTTCCATGTGTAGGAAATTCATATAATTGTATTGTTTTTGGGAGATTTATAAAACCCATGAGATTGGAAGTTATGAATTCAATTTTTAATGTAAGATTGCATGTAGAATTGTGTAGGGTGATTATCCTGATAGAATTACATCTTTTATATTATCAAAAACGGATTTAATTATAACTATGGAAGACTTTAAATTTCTAGGGTTCATGTTCTTGAAAATTGGGGAATATTGGAGAGATTTAATAATTTGATGTTGTTTGGGATGATTAGACCCCATATAAAGGTTCTAATACGAAATTAATATGTTTAGGGATGATTAGAAACCTTGAAACCTTGTTGGAATGCCATTTAGATGAGATTAGAGGTGAAGAAAAGTTGGAAAAACGTAATAGGAATTTTCTGGGCTCAAACTGTCACCTCGTTAGAAGACCGGCCCAGGTCGTTCGAATGAGCTCGTTCGAACGAGGTTCTAACGAGTTGACAGTTTGCCTTCTAACAAGAGGGATGTTCGTTCGATGCCTTTCGTTCGAACGAGATCTCGTTAGATGCCCAGTTCGTTCGAATGAACTCTCGTTCGAACCAGCCTCATTCGAACGAGACTTCTAACGAGCTGACAGTTTAGGCCTTTTTGGCCTGTTTTGATTTCGCGTGTCCCGTAACCTTGTTTAATTGTAGAGATAACATTCCCTTGATGATAAAATGATATATTTGGGTTATTTGGGATATATCGAGGAGTAAAACATAGAAGTGTGATTTGAATTGAATGGAAATTGTGGAATAGGACGTGAGTGACTATTACGATGCGAGAATTATTGACGGCTTAAATAATTGAATTAACCGGGAACATATGAATTGTGTAACACTATAAGTTGGAACGATAATGAGAAGTGTACCATAAATAAATTACGGTGATTACTAATAAAATAAAATACCGGGCAATCACTCCTGTAACAAATTAAAACAGGAGTCTCATATGGTTCATTCTTAGCATCACTCTCGAAAACCAAATTAATTACTAATAACCTAATAGGCTGGCATAAAAATTTTATTTACTTAATCTTTTTAAACAATTTATTCAATTAAAACATCCACATAGTTTATATATAAATAAACTGAGATGAAATAAAATAGCCGAACACTCGGTTTAACATAATATAACCAAATCGAATGCCGCACTAAAAGGCGGTAAACAAATATATAAGTACAATTGGGCTTTCGGACCAAATTTTCTAAAGTATCTCCTATCTAGATTACAAGGATGGAAGCTTCTACAGTAAACCTGCATGCATCCACAGCTGTTGTGGCACACGTCTGACTCAAATCGATCATTATCCAAGCGTCCCTTTGTCTTGACCGCTATATATATATATATATATAGGAAAAGAGAGGAAAAATAGATAAACGGGTCAAAGCCCGAGTTGTGAAAATATTTTTCAAGTGCAAAAAAGCAATATTTTTAAAATATGTTTTACCTCATATTTAAATTGGTATCGTACTCCCATGAGATACCCCTCACCTCTCTTCTAGTAGTGCACACCTATCACATATCTACTATAAAACCTAGTTAAGCTACCCTGCCTAACTAATCTGTTTCACCAAAACACTAAAAATCCTAATTAACCCAAGTACTAAGGGAAAAACTTCTCCCAAGTCTCAACATTGTGCCATGTTCGTGCGTGGGGTGTCTCGCAAAGAGAAATCAAAACAAGAATAAATATACATTACATACTCATAATATTATGCATATCATAATTTAAGTCGAGATAAAATCTCCGGGAATGAGAATAAATCCTTTTTTATTTATCTCTTTAATCTAGTAATATATATATATAATAATTGATAAAACTTATGTATGTCATAAGTTTAAGGGATGATGTCACGAGATAACTTTTTCTTATATTACCTATTTTGCCCTTAATCCAACAGCCAAAATTTTAATGGTGAAGATGAGTGTCAAAACTGACAGCCAACACATGGTGTGTTTGGCACGCTCGATTTTGTACCCATTCTTCCTCGATTTCCAACCACGATTTCTTAAAAGCCCTTCCTTTCCTATTCCCATTTGAAAAGACACCTTCTTTTCTCTCTCTATCTAATCCTTTCTCAATCCCTCTTCTATTACTTTCTTAAACCCCCTTTTAATGGTTGCCATCAGTGTAAGACAGAGAAGGGTTAGATGATCTCAATGGTACCCAAGGTTTGAGTTTCGTTTTTATATATAATTTTTCATCTTATTTTGATCCGGAGTCAACTTTTCTTGATTTTTTTCTTTATTTGCGATCAGAAATGGGCTGCCATAAGTGCAAGACAGAGTAGTTCGGCGACCTCAACGGTACCCACAATTTGATTTTCGTTTTCATATATGATTTTTTGACTTATTTTGAAGAGGAGTCAACTTTTCTGTCTTTTTTTTGTTCAGTTGCTATAAGAAATGGGTTGCCATCTGTGCAAGGTAGAGGAGTTCGACGACCTCAACGGTACACACGGTTTGATTTTCGTTTTTATATATAATTTTTTTTACTTATTTTGATCTGGGGTCAACTTTTTGGCTTATTTTTTTTAGTTGTGATAAAAAATGGTGGAGGTTTAGATTAAGTTGCTTTCAGATCAAGAAGGTTCAAATGATTTCTGTTTTTATATTTTTTTGTTTTGATATTTTTTGTTCAAATCAAGTTGGCTTCAGAGCGACCAGAAATGGGTTGCCATCTGTGTAAGATAGAGGAGTTTGACGACCTCAACAGTACCCACGGTTTGATTTTCGTTTTTATAAATGATTTTTTTTACTTATTTTGATCCCGAGTTACTTTTTTGGCTTTTTTTTAGTTGCGATGAAAACTGGTGGAGGTTTAGATTAAGTTGGTTTCAGATGAAGAAGGTTAAAATAATTTATGTTTTTATATTTTTTTTTATTATTGTTTTTTCAGATCAAGTTGGTTTCAGAACAAGAATGTCCTAACGAAACCTGGGTTTGATCCGAGGCGTGGGCACCACATGCGATGTTGGGGGTGAGGTCTATGTAGTTGATCTTATTTTCAGCTCTCGCTTTTGAGAGTTTCAGTTTCGTCAAGCTTTTAGATATTTGATGTCGATATATGTAGTTGTGATTTGGCTTACAATAGTAGTATTTGTTAGTTCGTAAATATTTTCACAGAAAAAAATAGGAGAAGTTGATGTTACATTACAAGGAGAAGTTTTTGAATTTGCTAATTTTATGGACAAGTTTGATGTATTCTCTTTGTTGTTTACTAATTTTTTGAATTCACTAAGTTTTTGATGTTTTTTGTAATATTATAGTTCAATAGTTAAAAATTTATTTACAGCTATAAAATTTGTTCTCATACCTTTTCTTGGAACAAGAACAATTGAAACTGAGTCATTTTAGATACTCAGTGATGTCCTTTTTACACTCAACATAGTTTGAGTGTGTACGAATACGCTTTTTACAAACTTTTATATTTTGTACTACAATATAGTAGAAAATGCGATAAAATTACATGTTTTTGCATCAAAATATATCCTCCATGTAATCAAAGTGGACGTACATACATTTTTTGAGTAAGTAGTGTGACATTAAGTGGACGTATACATCGGTTATTTCATAAATTAAAAAACTTAAATTGAACAAACTTTATCAACTAAAATTTATTTTTTATTATTTAAGTGATTCCTTTCTTATTTATCAACCAAATTTATCAACTAAAATTCCTTTTTGATTATCAACTAAATTTATCAACTTAAAGTTGAACACCGGCTAAAAAATATGGAACAAGAAAAAGAAAAAGTAGGTCTACAAGTAGTGTTGTGGCACAACCCAAAGCAATGCTACTATCAAGGCAGTCTTGACAACTAAGCTGTCAATGTACAACACGAGACTCAATGTATTTTGATGGCAACCAAAAAGTCAATAGAGCACTTGGCTCAATGTCTCATATGTATTGTTTTTTTAAGTGTATTAAATATTTATACTTATAATAAATTTTGTAATTAAAGTGCATTGAATGATTATTCTGCACTCATGGTACAATATATTTATGAACAGAAAATACGTAATCTCTAAAAAATAACTTGGTCCGTGTACATTTTTCGTTTGGGCTTCAAATATTTCAATACGACTTCTTTAATAATTATTTTATATAAAAATTATTATCTATTTCTACTAACATATCCTTTTGACATAGTTCATTTTAATTGTTGAAAATGAACAATAATTGATTCAGAAATTATTGTCTATTTATACTAACGGTAAGGTTAATCGAACAACAATTGTTCCAAAAAACTTTAATTTTATTAGTATTAATTATTAAATCGCAACAATGGATTGGAGAAATGGGATATGTTTTAGGCCCCGTGATTCAGAAAAACGTACTACTGTATTGTATTTTGGACGAAAATATTTCCATTATGTCAAGAGTAATGTAAATTACGTCATTATTATGGGAGGTGGGGCAGCATAAAAAGTCTTTTAGAGTTAAAATGTTACATTATTATAAAACATTATGTTTATCTTTTTGCGGATGGGGAACGAAATTATTTTGCCTAAATTTTTAAAGACCAATTTGTTTTTAAAATTACACTTTGTTTTGTGGGGAATGAAATTTTTTTTGTTTTGCAATTACGTAATTTGAAAATTTTCACCTTTTGCCATTATGTACTCTGAAAATTTTCGACGTGCCTTCAGGCAAGAGGTGGATAGTCCAATTACATTTTGTTTTGTTGGGGATGAAATTGTTATCCATTAAGCAAGGTGGATAGTCCAATAAACGATGGATATTATGACCAAATTTTTAATTTACAGTTTGTTTTGTTTTGGAACAATTTTTTTTCGCTTTGCAATTACGTACTTTGAAAATTTTCACTATCTTGCCATTATGTATTGTGATATTATTTGTTGTTGGAGTATTTTTTTTATTTCTTAAACATGGTGGATAGTCCTATATACAAAGAAAATTTTGCCAAAATTTTGTAAAATATCTACACATTAGTGTTGTAAAAATAACTTTAGTATTGTTTTTGTTAACTATTTTTTATTTCTTAAACATTGTAGATTGTCCTATAAGCAAAGGAAACCACTCCCAATTTTTTATGTTTGTTTACAATTATTTATTTTATATAATATTTACGATTATTACAAGGTTCGGGATGGACAATTACTATTATTGTTGTTATACCTTTTTTCTTAAACATGATGGACAGTTATATAAATGAAAAACATTTTCCCGCAAAATTTAAAATTGTTTATACTTATATGTTGTAAAACTACACTTAGAATATATAAAACATCTATTATTTACATTATACACGACTTTATACTTTTTAAAATTATTAGCGTGCCTTCAGGCACGGGCATACCCTAGTGTATATATATATATATATATATATATATATATATATATATATATATATATATATAATCTTGTTCTCATACACAGGTCATATACTAAACACACAAGTATAATAAGCATCCCAACGAGCTACAACTCGAGGATGTAGTCTCAATGCTATCCTCTACAAGGGAATCCCTCACATACCATCCTGGGTACAAACGGTCGGAATTTCACACTGCCTTGGTAAAAATAAATCACAACGTATGGGAAGTGGTCATTGCTCCTCCCCTAAAATGAGATGAAACATACCCACCACGTCTCACCCCTAATAAAAATCACACAATATAAAAGTCGATGTTATGACATGGGGACTATACGCTCCCTACTCCTCAAGCCAGGGGCCTCACCCACATCGCGCAACTTCCCATGATAGCATAGAGGGGTGGTGTTTCACATAAATATGCGTATACCATTCACACACAGATATATATACTGTAATAATATCTAATATATAATCAAAATCCCTCCTCAATTTTATATATGGCAAAAATTGCCAATCTCGCATAACAATGACCAATAACCCCAAAATGTTTTCACTCGTAATAACATTAAAGTATTCACACACTTAACATACTAACCCATAAGTATTCTCTATACACACTTACCGAAGACCTCCCTCGAACGTGGTTCGACCCAAACATTCACCAAGCTCATATCCCGAATTGTACACTAAGCTAATTCAAGGTTCCCTCGTTCATTCCAATATATACTCACCCTCAATACCGTCATTTAGGAATCCTAATATCATAAGAACAATACCCCATAATAATCTCCAATTGCAATTTAACTCTTCCTAAACTCAAAGAAGAAAAATTGTCAAATTCAACAAAGGCGAATCGATTCGCCCCAAATGCGAATCGATTCGGCCTAGTGAATCGATTCGATTTCCATCCGAATCAATTCTAAAAGTATTCAGCAAGCAGGCCCTCAAAGGAAAATAGATTCGTTCATAATCTGAATCGATTCGGCCTGATACAACCTTAAAGGTCCCCTTATGCGAATCGATTCGCCCTAGACCCAAATCGATTCGCCCTGTTCAGAGGGCATTGTTTGGGCGATTTCACCTTCTCCAAAATACCCAATTATCAGTCCATTCTTCATTTTATGGTTTCTAACCTCAACCAACATCACCATAATCATACTAACATTGATTTCTAACTAACACATCATTAAACTTTATTTTTCTCCCAAGGTCAAGTTGGATTTCTGACTAACGATTTTGATCTTGGACAGCCTTCCGTAGAAAAATCATTATAAATGAAAAGAAATTAGAAAAATACGCATTCGACGCCCACGCGATCGTATCGAAAAGATCTATAAATTTAATTTAACGAATTGATTCTCTGCCTAGCCCAATCGATTCAGAAGTGACGCTGGTCTCTATTCACATGCTTCTCTAAAAATCCCAAACCTCCGTTTTTGTTGTTTCTAATCTCATCCAACAACTCCATAAACATCTAATCTATGTTTTACAACTAACACGTCAATTAATTGGGGGATTAAACCAATTTTCTTAGATTTTTACCCAAAAACCCTTAAAGCCCTAGTTTTTCCATTTCCCCCATTTCGATCCATTTCTTCACTCCATTCACATGGATTTAACACTAGAAATCAGTAAGAGTTTACATTACATCAATATGTAAACTCATACTCAAATTTTTCCAAATTTATTTTGAAGGTTCTAACCCAAAATAATATAGTTTACCAACTATAATATGAGATATATATACCAAATGAAATTAAGCAAGTACACACTTGTCTGGAGGCTAAAATTCGGAGACCACGAGTCCAATCTGGCGGAGTTTAGTCGAAATCTCCCATTTATCTCTTATTTTCTCCTCTTCCTTTATTTATCTCTTTATTTCTTTCTTTCTTTATTTCTTTATTTATTATTATCCCATGCCTTGTAAGGGAGAAATAAGGGTATGTCCCTTATTAACCTAAAAATGACTCGTTTACTCAATTACGAGTCCTGCGGGTCCAAAAATTCCCGAAACCCAATTACTACCCCCGGATACTTTATTCTGACTATCTCGCCCATTCCGAGACCAACCACGCAATCAAAATTTATATCTAAGTTATTTAATCACAAGTCACTAATTTAAGCCAACACAACTTAATGCGGTTTTTCCCATTAAAATATTATCCTGTGTCGCTTTACCCAGCTGCGACAAATAATAAAATACTCCAACTCATTCACTTAATCCCAAGAGTAAATATAATACACATGAAAAATCATTTAATCCTTGAAAACTCCAAAAGTTACTATTCATGATAACTTCTCAAATTTCCAAATTAAACTCATTTATGAAATTTAATTATCCATAAAAGTGTGGGGTATTACAATCTATTCCTCTTCTCTCAATCAAATGTTGCTATCTTCGTGGTTTAAATCATCAAATTCTCACTTTCTCCAATTTCTAATCCTTATTCTGCCAGGTATTATTCTCTGCAAAATTTTGAAGTCCAAAAGCATTTGTGTTCTTCAAGGAGAGAAAATGGATAGCAATCTCATTATTAAAAATATCATCATTCTTTCTCAGTCATGTTCTTATTCCAAATCTTTTAAATCCCCTTTCTAACTCCTTTGATGATATTAAAGCTATCTTCAATATTCATAATGTTACTCCTCAATTTAACTTCATATTAGTTAAATGGTCTTATCCTTGTGATCGTTCTTTCAAACTCAATCTAGATGGGGCGTCTAAGGGTAATCTAGGAGCTGCAGGTACAGGGGGTATTCTAATAGACAAGGAAGGAAAATTCATTACATATTTCTCCTCTTTAGAAGGTCGTATGACAAATACCAGAGGTGAATGTTTAGCTATCCTCACTGGACATCAAATTTGCAAAGACCTTAACATCCATAGCTTGTTGATTGATTCAAATTCTTAAGTTAAGATTAATATTCTAAAAGGAATCATTCCTAAACTTCCTTGGTCCCTTCTAGATATATTAAAAGATATCAATGATATGGATGTTCAAGTATCTTACGCATATTGTTGGAGAGAGGCTAATAGAGTAGCAAACTCTTTAGCAAATCATGGAATTTCTACTAAGAATCTCAATATTTTTAAGTCAGTGATGGAACTTCCAAAGTCAGCTAGGGGCTTTTTACAGAATGGATGTTCTTGGCATCTCATCAATTAGGCAGTTATATCATTAAAATTTATCGTCAGATCTTTGTTGCTCTTTATGTAATGCCATCTAGGTAGGGCTTTTCTACCTATTATCAATAAAGTTGTGGTTTTCCAAATAAAATAAAATAAAATAATTAATTAAAAAATAATTAAAAAAATATTCTTAATTGTACAATGGAACAGAGTTGGAATTGTGTTTTGAAGTAATTTATCCTTCACAATTGGGTATGTAATGGTTATTTGGAGAAAATTATGCATTGGGAACGATGTTGTTCTTGGTACCTCCTATATCCATTTTTAGTACTGTGAGCTTTCTTGAGAGCGGTAAAATGCAAGAAGAAGAAAAGATGGCTAATAGAATTTAAAATATATGAAAAAGGAATTGTTTTGAAATGTTTACAAATAGATGAAATGATAAAGTTTGATTAAGAGTTCGAATATTAATTAAATCTTATTTTTTATGTTTAATACACTAAACCTTGATCTTTTAGAAGGTAAAACTAGTCATCTTTACAACCCTTTGATGTTGTTTGAAAATACTCAAGGGAGTGCTTGATGAGGTTAATGCTGAAAGCAGGGAGATTATTTCAGATAAATGTGAGAAGATTCTTTGGTTTTTATTTTAGTTTTATAATTCTTTTGGCTGAATGGGAAGGAGTTCGTCTTAGTCGTAGACATACTTACCTTTTTTTCATAAGGGAAACTTTTAGGTGGAAAGAGACATTTTTTTTACAAGACAAGGATTCACTGAAAGTTCATTTATATGATAAGGTACAATAAAGTTTTCTTCTTTTGGTAATAATGAGTTTCAGTAAACGAAAAGGCCTCCTATTGGATTTAGTCAGACATATTATTTTTATGGGGAGTTTTAGAAAAAGTTCATTCCTAGATGTTTATTCCATCTATCGCCTTTTACATCCATGTGTTCATAATGGGTAAAACCATGTAAATGATGATAATATCATTTAATTTTATTTTTGGACTGATTTTCTAACGAGTTTTTCAGATTAATTTATTAAAGATTTACTTGCATCGCCAACATAGATTAGATGTTTGAAGTTTATTTGGGAAAGCCCTTTCCTTAGAATTAATAATTAGGACGTTGATTTGACAATTTATATATGTGTGGTCTCTTTTTTTACACTTAACACAAAAATGAAATTTTATGTGTTGGTTTACGTTTCATTTGTCTGATCTCAATATCATAGTTTGGGGAGTTATAGAGGAAAACTTTGTATTAGTTTTGTTCAACTCCCTCCACCCGTCCCTCTTTGATGCCTTTGGGTTTTACCCTCTCCAAGTGTTCGGCATCTGAAACCTAACTGAAATTTAATGAGATCTCAGTTAAATATAAGACACAAGAAGATGGACGAAGATGCGCAATATGAAAAAAATAGTTCTGAACATATGTCTCTATATAAAAGGAACATAACGCTGACAACATAATAAGTCCATACAGATTCTAAAAGACGGTATAACTTGATGTCCAAATACCAACCATGACACCCCGCCTAATTTAAAATCGATTGACTAGACCTTTATTAAAATTAAACGATAATCCAATATGATCTCATTCCTAGCATAATTGGCATAACAAATAATAAATACAACCATTATAAATATGAACCAATAATGACAATAGAATAGATAAGAGTGTAATCATGAATAACTTATACCAAATAAACCATTAGTTCCCACAAATAATATCAACGTAAACATACTAGTGAGAAATAAAGGAAAATATCCAACTCGAAAGTAAAGTTCTATCCATCGATGGGCAACAACCCAAATAGAAATATTGAAACTGAATCCTACCTCAATAAAATGAACTGTGGGGGATACAATCAAATCTAACCGCATCCACAGCTACTGTACGCAACAACATGATGAAGAGATTAACCTTGTTGTCCTTACTGCTAAATACATGGGGTTTTGAAAAAATATAATTTCCAGTGGGTCAAATCCCGAAAAATATTTGAAAATACTTACAACTATTTAAATGGTTTAAATGTAAAGGTGTAGTGTGTTACTTTCATAATTAACTTTCTAGTCACATTCAAACGAGACTTTTCCTCGCCTCTCGTCTATAGTGCGCACCTAATGCATTGTTTTTCTTTTCGTAATCATGCTACCTAGTTTAACTAGGACAATAATAACTAACAAATATAACTTAACCAATAGTAATCATTAAGTAATATGCAGAACCTTCACTAGGTATATTTTCATATGTATTACATAGCTACACACATTCTATAATTAAATATTCACATAACTATCTCATATACACGTATAAATATATCACTCACTATATATGTATATACCGTATCTCCAAAGCAAGACCTCGCAGATGCATTCCCTGTGTGCTATTAGGCTCCAAGTACAGCACGTACCACAACTGGGCCATCAGATCAAAATCTCACCACCAAACCCAAAATGTAAATACAATCATTGAACGGGGTCATAAACATACGTCTGAGGGTCACAACCATACCATATCACCCCCAATCGGTCTCTAAACCAATACCTATTCTCACACATGGATTATGGCCATGCAACAAAACTACGACCTAGGGAATCAATCCAACACCTATTGATCAACGCCAGGTTAGATTGCCCACTTCGCGTAACCTCCTAACAATATCACTACCGAGTAGGTACGTTTCAAACAAATACATAAAATCACACTCATACATATATAAGTAACCCACAATATATATATATATATATATATATATATACACTTTTAACTACGTACTGAAATTCCACAATGTACTAGCCTACCCATCCCGAACTCTGAACCGACTTCCTGATTTCGAATCAAGTACTCACTCACTTGTAATCCTATTTACATAGCTCGAATCAAATTTATTAGCTGGTGTAAACCATGCACTAATCCTCTGATAATGTTCCACAGAAATCCCAATATACTATAAAAAATCATGCGCACATTTATCTACCGTTAATGGGTCAAAACAACGCAAAACAAAATTCAGGACAGACCAATCAATGGAATCGATTTTTTAGAAGATCGAACTGGTTCGGTCCAATGAACTGATTTGCTCTCCCAGTGAACCAATTCGATTTGTGGGGTTGCCTTTCATATTCAACATCCTATTTTCACCTCCCAAACACATCAATGGACGTCGCAAGACTCCTAAAACATTAATTTATGATCCCAAATACATATATAAACATCCCATATGTATTTTAAACCCGAATTCAACGCTAAATCCCAAGGATTATTAATCATTGATTCAATTTATTCAATATAGAATTGATCAAAACTTTAAAATCTATTAATTTAACAACCTATCAATGTTCATCATTATCATATTAATAATCCCATATTTAAACCAAGAATTTCATCCATATCAATTCTCATTCATGTAAACATGTTAAACATAAATCAAATCCTCCAAATTAATCCCCACGACAACATCAAAAAAATTTAGATGAATCATTTATTAACTATGAACATAATTAATTACACAAATGCAAATCTAAAGCTAGTAAACACTTGCTTTGATGGATACAAATACGAAGCTTGACACGTTTTAGATGAATTTATTCCGGATATGGCCCTTCCTTTTTTCTCCAAGCTTTCTTCCACTATTTTCTTCACTTTTATCTTCTCTTTTAACCTCCCCCTTAATCTCCACTAAGTAGGGATTAAATGAGGTTCCCCCACCCTGCGCAACGTTAAATATATTTTAATTAAGCCCTAATAAATTATTTGGGTTAAGCCCTAAGGGAAAAAACACAACTGTGCCCCTATGCGGGACCTTGTATGTCGAAAAAGACTTGAAACCCAACTACAATCCCCAACTACCTATTCAGGACTATTTCGACTCGTTTCGGATCACCGGTGCACTCAAAAAGACAATCTGAGTAAACGTGTTAAAAATGTTTCACCGTTTCATTAACCAGGCCCAACACGTTCGTATAATACGCATCACCCTTAAACCATTTAAATTCGTCATTTTAACTCTCTTACGGTAATTTGCATAACTACTTACTTATTACAAGATAGTAAATAATCTTAATCATAAATATTAATCATAAACTCACTAATTAATATTTAGCAAACCCAATTTTAATTTCATAATTAAATTAATAATTCAATGCACACGTGGAACTAAAATACTCTCTAAAGTATGGGGTATTACACAACGCTAATTGTAGCTAGAAATATCCTATGAATGTATATTTCACACAATAATGTCGAATAAAGTAAATAGTTACAATCACACAGTGAGATAGTAAGCACGTGGTTCAGCAACGTCTTTACGTCCACGAGCTATTTTCTTCCTTTATTGATTGATTCCATACAATAAAGATTACATGCACCTTTTTCCAAGGGCGTCGGCGACATTTATAGAGAATCAGTTTAATCCAATTTCCAAATTTTCATTGACCACCCTCATTCCGTCTCGATCTCTTAGTTATGATCATTGTCGACTCGGTTGGACGAGTGCACGCTTGTCCTATATGGCTACAAGATTACCATATGCATATGGCGTAACAATCGAAACGAATTGGTCATGAAGTACAATCCTAAGATGCATAATAGGCATGAAGTATTATCCTATGCTGCATAATAGGCATGTGTAAACATTGTAATAGTCTTCTTAGTACACGAATACATTACTTTATACAAAAATAGGCATAGATTTGTTGATTTGAATGCAACGTTGTGGTTTATATTTTTAAAATTACGTAGTTTACATGAATTGACATATTAGTCAATTGTGTTGGTCAATGCAATATGGAAGGACTTGTCTTTTCACGTCTAAACATGAATCGTCTTTCTTCTTTTTCTTAATTTATAATTTTTCCATTTTTAATAGTGGTCAGTATTAAGCCTAAGTTGCTAAAGCACATCACGTGATAGATTTATCTCCAAATGGTCCTACATAGACTTGGTCTACTCCTACTTGCGATAGAAGAACTGCATTCAACTGAACTCCTCCATCTTCTCAACAGTTTCTTTCTCCATAAAAATAAGATTGACAGAAGACTTTTTTTGCAATTGTTATTTGATTCAAATGAAATCATGTGTAGCTTTCTCTATATGTAAACATCTATATAATAAGGCTTAAGCCTTCATAGTAATGTTAAGCTTTGAGATATAGTTTAATATCAAGTTCTCCATCTCTCTGTATTTATAAAAATCTTCATGGCATCAGAGCAGTAAAGCTCTCATGAGTAATCTCGATCCTAATATTCCGTTTCTCTGGCAGCGGTAGCCACCGTTCATTGCTATCGTCCACTGGGTTCAAAACTTTGGCATCTCCATCCTTAATCATTTCCTCGGTCAATCAGTTTTGTGGAACAATTCAAGCTCTCTCCAAATCCAATGCTTTATCATATCCACGTGTTTGTATGGCCTTCTGTTCAAGCTCATTCCAGTGTAAGAGACATTATTTTTTTAACGCTGCCACTTATTTGGAAGACTCCAACTAGCTGCTCTCCTTCTTTTTAGGTCATTATGAATCAAGAAACCTTATAATAGGTGACACAAGGATTATCGTTTCAAGATTGTTGTGTGCTCTCCACCCACACAAGCTTGAAGGGGAGTGTTAAGAATATGCACAAAGACCAAGTCAAATAATAAGGATATTCCACCTACTTCTCAGGATTCTCTAAAGAAGATGCATGTCCTCCCTAATTTGGCTTGGACTTATTCAAAAGGAGCACACCTTTTATCTGTTATGCACGCATGTTTTTATTACTTTGTTGCTAGTATTTTTGTTGATGGTATTTCTCATATAAGGTTGGAGAATACATACTCTTAGTTGTTCCTCATTTATAGCTATTAGTTTAGCTCATAAACTTTGTATTTAAATCAATGTTGCTGTCATTATTTTCTTCTGAGATTTACTCGTTTATCAGTTTATGAAATTCTACATGGTATCAGAGCAGTAAAGCTCTAGTCAGTAACTCAATTCTGGTATACCGTTATTCCGGCGGCAGTAGCCTCCATTTATTGCTACTGTCTGCCGGGTATAACTGACGTTGTAGGCTTCTGAAATTGCCACCGCAGTCTCACCGACATCCGAGTCAGGGTGGGGTGGGGGTCTATCTCTTTCAGTAGTGTTTATATGCTTCTAAATGTAGCAGCCAAATTGTGGAATAATCCAAGAGCATCATTGTCTATATGCTTCCAAAATGTAGCCGCCATTTTGGCATAGAGCACCAGGTGTTATCTCCTCTCAGAACGTGTCCACAATAGTTTCAAGAGTAAACACAATGTCCTCATTTTTAACTACATTCCCAAGTTGAAAAAAAAAAGAGAAATAAAGTTAACGTCCATTCCGCTTGATCACACTCACCATGATGCATTTATTTTATATATAGAATAAATGAATAAAATTCAAGCTCATTTTTTTTTTGTTTTTTTATTCAAGCTCGGTGTTTGCTTCCATACCCACACAGTAGACAAATAATTGATAGTTACTTTGACTATGAAATACTCAGTTTATATCTTTTTCGGATCAAGTTTATTTTTCGCATTCTTACAAAAGTGATTATCATGAATTAAATGTCCTGTCTATGGTTTCAATTTTTGGACATATTACAACTACTGCACATATTACTTTTCTCTGTGACAAGCTTGGTGTACTGTCTCCATCCCACCGTCGCTTGATGTGTATTAAGCCTAAGTTGCTAAAGCACATCAGGTGATAGATTTACCTTCAAATGGTCCTACATAGACCTGGTCTACTCCTACTTGCGATAGAAGAACTGCATTCAACTGAACTCCTCCATCTGCTCAACGGTTTCTTTCTCCATAAAAATAGGAACGACATAAGACTTTTTCAACAATTGTTGTTTGTTTTAAATGAAATCATGTGTAGCTTTATCTTTATGTAAACATATATATAATATGGCTTACGCATTCACAGTAATGTTAAGCTTTGAGATATAGTATAATCTCAAGTTCTTCATCTCTCTATATTTATAATATTCTCCAGTCAGCATCGTGGTTACAATAGTTTAGCGGTATCTTTGTACACACATATTTTTGCTTGTGATCTAGAAATTTATGAACTCTAGGTTGCGATTTTAAAAATGTAAGAAAACTTAGTGTAGGTCATGTAATATAGCATTGTAACAATGTTATTGTGACACCCCGCCTAATAAGATACCGGGCGATCACTCAAATATTAAATTAAAACAGGAGTCTCATTTGGATCATTCTTAGCATCACTGTCGAAAATCCATTTAATTACTAATAACCTATTAGGCCGGTGTCAAAATTTTAACTTTACTACTCTGTTTAAACCATTAAAATAAAACATCCACAAGTTAATGCGTAAATGAAATTAAAATAAATTAAAATAACCGAACACTCGGTTCAAATTATACAACCATATCGAATGTTGTACTGAAAGAATAAATAAATGCAATTGAGCCATTGGCTCGAATGTTTATACAATACCTCATATCTAGATTTCAAGAATGGAAGCAGTTATCAAAAACCTGCACGCATCCACAGCTGCTGCAGCTGACGTCTGACTCGAAAGAAGTGCCATCCATATATATATAATATAGAAAGAAAGGAAAAGTAGATAAACGGGTCAGAGCCCGAGTGTTGAAAATATTTAGCAACTGCATAAATGCCTTATTATTTTGAAAAAGGTTTTATCTCATATTTAAGTTTGGTATCGCACTCCCATGAGATACCCCTCACCTCTCTTCTAACAGGGCACTCCTAGCGCATCCCTCTAAACATCTAAACATCCTAGTCAAGCTACCCTGCAAAACTAGTCTATCACCCAAACACTATCTACCCTAGATAGTCCAAGAAATGTACTAAGGGCTAAACTTCACCGTAGTCTCAACGCTATGCCATGTTCGTGCGTGGGGTGTCTCGCAAAACGAAATCCAAACAAGGAACCCCCCCCCCCCGATACACTACTATGCGGCAAGGTCGATCGTCGGGATCCATTAGACCCTCGGTACTCGATTCATCCATATATACATATACATATTTTACCATAACCATCCGGATCTATCTCCCGAAATGAGAATCCATATACAAAGTATTTTTCAAAACTTTCATTTTTTCTAAAAACATTCCATTTCCATATCCAGGAAATGTAAATGTAAAAGCCAATTCATTATCATGAATTGCTTTAACAAATCATATACCTTTAAAAGCCAGTTTTATTATCATAAAAATGCTTTTCCGTTTCAAATTATCCCATTTCCCTTTTTTATATTCAGGAAATGTATTCAAAGCCATTTTCATTATCATAAAAATGCTTTGATCATATCATATGCTTCCACATCCCTTCTTCCATCCGGGAGTGTTACCGAAGCCAAAACCTTTTATCCCATTTCCCTTCCTATATCCAGGAAATGTAAATTAAAGCCAATTTATTATCATAAATTGCTTTAACATATAACGCGTTCTAAGACCGCCCGTCCGGGTTTCCCCACTGTGCGCACCCCTAAATGGCTATCATCTTCCAGGGCCTATCATCAAGACAACCTGGAATCCTACATCGCAAGACGTCGGGAAGCGGCCATATGCCTGCGGGATAGTCAAGACCACACCCGGAATCTCCTAACCAGCGCATAAAAATATACAACAAGCGCTCATATGGCCTATAGGACTATATCCACCCTGCATTCATTAGCCAGGGGGCTTCACCATACGTACGCAAACTTCCGTTATGATAGCGATTTAGAGAGGTGTGTATCCTCATTTTTATCATTTATGAAAATCATTTATCTTTCCATTTTGAAAACATTCATTTTTATTTTCAAAATCATTATCTCATATCATATATATACTCAATCACATAGTATATATATATATACCCTATATTCCTCCTCGAATATATAAATGGCCATTAATGCCAATGATATCAAGCGATGACCATTAATCCCAAAGATTCTCTCAAAGAATCATAATCATGCATTCATATAAGCATGATATTAAATCCAAAATATTTTCTTACTTTAACAAGTAATATATACCAAAATCTCATCTATGGATTCATTTGGATATCTCCAATTATGCTAATTCACTCTAAGTGAATATACACATATATAAACTCCCAATTCCTCAAGTCCTTTAGGACATAACCCTCCATAATCTCTAATTTGGAAGGCCCTTAAACATTAAACTCAAAAAGGAGAAATAATCATAATCTCCAAAATCTTGGGCTGAAAACAGGGCACCGGTCGACCGCGGGTTATAAATAAGCCTACGAAGCAAAGCAGTAGGCCCTTTCTCCTTGACGCGATCGACCGGTCACACCAGGTCTCCCAAAACTAAATTCCTCGAATCCTTTATCCAACAACCCAAATTCATTTTCGAGGTTTCTAAACTACCCCAAAAAATTATCCCGGACATCTACGCAATTAATCCTAGCCGTAATTTTTCCAATTCCCGATTTGATTTCCGAGTTGATGATTTCAACCCGGAGATGCCATCTTATAAAAATCATATCAAATCGTAGAAAAATCAGAAAAATACGGGGTTAGCGCTCACACGATCGTATCGAAAAGATCTACAACTTTTGTGTTTTGGCCGAAAGCTAAATCAATTATTTTCCTGACCAAAATGGCCCCACAAGGTTACGGGGTTACTATTCATTACCTTCTTTAAGAAGGTTTCGGCCATTAAAGCTTCTCCCAAGCTTTTGTCGCCTCACCCAACGTCCTACAACCTCAACCAACTACAAATACACATATATTAAGGGTTCTAAACATCCTAGAACCCGGAATCAGCAATTAATTTCAGTTAAAACCTAAGTTTCTCCAATTTATCATTTTTAGGGGTTTATTCGTTTTAACTCCCAAAAATCCGGTTTATCCACGAAACCCCAACCCAAAATCTTTAGGGTTTGATTATACCAAATTACGGTATGAGATATTTATGCAAAAAGGGAAATAAAGCAAGTAAACACTTGCCTCGTGGATAAAATCCGACGACCTCGAGTCGAATCCGGCGGAGTTTGGCCCGAGTCTCCATTTCTCATCCTCTTTCTCCTTCCTCTCTCTCCTCTCTCTTTTCTTTCTTTCTTTTTCTTTTCTTTCCCCTCTCTCCCTCTTTATATAGGAAGAAAAGGGTTTTAACCCTTAAAACCCAAAAACGACTTGTTTACCCAATTACGAGTTACTTTTACCTCTAAAATTATCCGAAACTCATTTTCGACAATCGGACACTCTTTTCCGACTATCTCGGTCATTCCGAGACTCACGGCGCATTCGAAATTCCCATCCGAGGTACTTGACCGCAAATCACTATTCCAACCCAAAATAAATAAATGCGGGTTTTCTAATTAAAAATCTTACCTCGTGTCGCTTTACTCAATAACGACATATAATTAAAATATTTCGACCTATATAGTCCCAAAAATATTTACAGCACCCATCGAAAATCATTCAATCCTCGAAAATCCCAAAAATTACTATTTAGGAAAATTCCCCAAATTCCAATTTATATCCAATTATGGAATTTAATAGTCTCCAAAAGGGCTGGTTGTTACAGTTATATTACAACATAAATGTATTATATAAAACTTGGGACTGTTATATTTGTAATTTTTTACATGTTATATTAGATACATAGACCGAATGAATACCCCTCACCCTATCTGCTTTATACAAATTCACACTAGTTTAATTTATTTTGTTTAAAACGCAATCTATGGCAAATCCAATCATTCTCTACTAACTTTAGTAGCCTAACCTATCTTCGGGGTGGTTTACTTTCATATGGTTATAATTTAATATTTATTTAAAATGTTACCATTGAATTAGTTTTATAACCCGTCACATTTAAATGGTCGAAAAACTGATCATTTTTTTTAATTATTAAAAAAAAAAAAAATTTTGGAGGATATTATATACTTTTGGAACTAGTTAAAAAATTAGCTGAAAATGATTTTTTAAGCTATAAAAAAATGGGTCAAAATATGTTAGTTTTTAAACTCCTAAAAAGTAACATATATTTGACTTATTTTTATAAAATAGTAAAAAAAAAATATACAGAGTTGATTTTTTTATAGGTCCCTGAAATATTTAAACACCCTAAAAAAAAAATCAACACATTTTTTTTTCTATTTTTTAAAAAGGGTTTGTATTTTGAACTCCATTTTTTATGACTTGTCCGAGATGCTCCTTATATATATTTTATATCCGTTTCTTCCATGATTTAAAGATGTGTATCTTCAAAAATTTAACTGAACTCTTGATCAACGCTTTGTTGTTTCTCTCTAGGGACATGAATGAGGAAATGTGTGTTCAATATTATTTCAACTTAACCGTTTAGAGCAGAGTAGTGCTCAACATTTATGGATGAAGATCTAAAGTTATAAAAAAGAAGATTGGAGAAAGTTCTTTCTCTAAAAGGAATATCTTTAACTATTTAAATATTATTATCTTACCAATATTTAGGTGTGTACCTTGCATGATAAGGAGAGAATTTAACGAACAAGTATTGATGAAGAACACATATCAATAATTATATAAAAAATTACAAACTGATTCAATCTAAAAACAGTTTATATATATTTTTTTAGAAGAAAAAAAATCCCGGAAAGATTTTCCATACAGATCTAGAAATTAGGGCTCATTTTGTAAATATTTTACTTTCATCTCTTACCAGTGATCCTCCTTAGAGGTACAAGATGAAGGTAATATTTTTTTTTTTGAAACGTGTCCTGATTTTGGAACCAATTTGAGAACTTTTAGACGTGTTTTTTTTTTAAAAATAATAATATTAAAAACATCGTTGGACCGGATCATCTTCCCACTAACCCATGATTTAAAGATGTGTATCGATTTTTAGTTATTACAAAAGCAAACCTACCACAAAAGAAATTTTGATACTTCAATATGGTAATAAAGCCTCTTCAATAATTCTACATGGTCGAGTGATCATCTTAGGCTTATAATTGATTTTAGGGAGTTTTGGAAAAAGGTCCTCATAATGTTCAAAGTGTATAAAAATAGGACACTCCATATAATTTTATCAATTTAGTCCCTGTACTAAAAACACCATGAAAAATGGTGAAAATTCGTGCCGTTGACGCGGACGAAAAAAATAAATGCATTTGTAGCACACGGACTAGATTTATAAATGTTATTGTACTACAGAGACTAGATTTATAAACTTGAAAAGCATTATCCTAAAAATACAAATATAGAAAGGAATATGACATTTTCCTCAATTCACATTATTTCTTCACATATAGATAATTTTAAAATTAATCTAGTGATGTGGTGTATTTATGAGTGTTCATTTTTGAATCAATAATTAACATTCACAAATTTTATCTAGTCGACTTATCAAGAGTTCAACACCTTTAACATATGCATTATTGATTAATTTATTAAAAGGCACGCATCAATAATTATTATGGGTAGCGAACATAGCACGGATGATACTTTTACACAAAGTCTGGAACACACTTCAAAGGAAAACGGGGAAAAAAGCCAAACCAAATCACACTTCATCCCATAACCATAGCGCACACATTATAATCATATTACGTTGAATACGTTGATTAACCGCCATTGCAAGCACTACTCCTTGAGATGATGATTCTCAATATCCTTAGTGAGTTGAATTGCAAAGTCCATGATAGTAGTAGGATAAGGGGTGTCCTCATTAACCTTCTCGTAATCAAACGTCCATATCACCAAATTTTCTTCACCTTTTGTATCAACATGAAGAGTGACTTTAAAAGACTTGTATACCTCCAGCATATCTCCTTCAAGGTGTTTGAAGGTGACTGATTTTTTCTGCTCATCTATGGCTTCCATAACCTCTTTAATAACCTTTTCTTTCCCATCTATATGCCATCACAGAAAACCAATGTCAATAAGGAAGATAGTATCTTTTTGAAGCTAGTTTTTACATGGAACATTAATTAACCTTAAATCGAAAGTACAATTTGTTAAGTAATATCACATATATTAATTTTTAAATCATTTAAATAGTAAAATATATATATATATATATATATATATATATATATATATATATATATATATATATATATATATATATATATATATATATATATATATATATATATATATATATATATATATATATATAACATAACTCCCAACACTATATATATAAATATAGCTATTTTTTTTTAAATAGTAAAAAAATATATATATTTTTCACTGACAAAATCATCTACAGAAATAACCATAAAATAATTCAACCCTGAAATTGGTGAAATAAAAAGTGGGATTTTCGACTCTTCAAATTTTTTCCATCATCTCATCTACTTCCGAATTAAATTTTTTTATGATGTTTTGATTGTAGTTGATCTACTTATTATGCAAATCATATATACCTAGTTTGATTACAAAATATTCATTTTTTTAATGTTTTCAAAAAAATACGTATGCTTATAGGTATATTAAGTGAGTTATGTCGTAGATAGGCAAATTCGAGAAAAACATTTCCAACTGAATTTTTTTGGACGGGTATAATGAATGGTTGAGACAACCACGCAAAACAAATGAACTCAAATTTTTTTATTATTTAAAAAAAAAATTGATCCAAATCAACTCAAAACATTTTGAATTTTAAATTTGAAGTGGCTTATGGCTTACCATGGAAAAAGTTCCACTTGCGGATAGAACCCTCGGTCCCATGTTGGCCGTCATGCAAATCACAACCCTGTATTAGCCCAGGGCTAATGTTGGATATATGGTGTGGTTTTTGCATGAAGAGTTCATGAAACACATCTCCACGAGATTTTATCGATGTTCTTGCAATCAATGTGCCAGTTAAAGCCATCTTCTTTCAATAATACTCACAAAAACAAAACGACTATGAAAGAAATAAATGGGAAGAGGTAGTGTGTTAGAATATACATGGACCTTTGGCCTTTTTATAGGGAAGCGTTAAGAGCTAGTGAGGCCTACATATCTAGCTGCTCTAAAATTGACCCATCAAACACCTATACAAAATATATACCTTTTGATAAAGTGGATATCTTACCGAATGATGTGATTTATTTCTCAATTAATACTTTATTTCTCAAAATGTCCATTTAGAACTTGTAGATTTATAAATAGAGATTTTCAATTTGGTAGAGAAAAGTGGGGTTCAAACATGTGATAAGAATAACTATCATTCAACAAGTCGCAGGGACGGAGCGAGGATTTAGTATGAACGGGGGCTAATTTAATGGTGATTTAGAGAGGTTCAAGCGTGGGGGGCCCTGGCCCAAATTTTTTGATGTTAATTTTTAGTATTATCAAATAATTACTTACATATTTATTGGATTTAATGGAAAGGTAAATAAAAATTGACTGAATAAAGATTTTAAACACAAATTTAGCATTAATAAATATATAGAGGGATCGAAACAAAACATATATATTTACACCCAACAATATTCCTAAAGCTAGTCCTTAAATTGACCCTAAAATTTAAACCAACAATAACACTAAAATTAACTCTAATAGACATTAGCAATTTAACCCTAAAATGAACCCAAAAATTTAATATATATATATATATATATATATATATACACACACACACAGAGAGATAGAGAAACAAGACATTCCTAGGTGTAATCACTTTTTAAACTTATATTTTTTGAAAATTCTTATACGTCTCTTTTCCGAGAACCATTTGATAAGCCAAGGTGACTGGCAAGGTGTAAATATGAGTTTTGAACTCGTAAATATGATGCATGTTTTTGTGTGACACGAATAAGTCACGATACTTTTATTATCGCTAGATTCGCGTGTGAGACGAGTTTAGTATATATACCAATAACCTTCTTATTATGTGTAAATTTTTCCTGGTATAGCGGGGTTTTCTTGGTATCATCCGCGGGGTGACCGGGTGTATTGATAGTGGTATATATTTTTATTCAGATTACTCATTTTAACGATGTGTTATATGGGTATGATCTTGTCTTGGGTATGGCTTTATAGTATTGGTTAGAATGATAGTGGTCAGATATTGTTAGGATTGAGTTGCTTCTCTTGTATATGATGTGTTGTTTTGGCAATATATTACATGCGAGAGGGTTGAGATCGCATTTATATTATATTATTATAGCGACCTTGGAGAGTATAGTTGTCTCAAGATAACTGATCCCAGTGGGTAGGAACTTAATTAATATGATTCGGGGTACATTAGATTCACTGTTGAATGGAGATATTTCATTCGTCATTATGTTTAGCGCTCAGGATTTAGTGATATGAAGAGCCCGTCGTCATATCACTCATTTAGAGACGTAGGAGTTGAGATTTATATTTATATGTTTTAGGACAGGATCTTGAGGGCCTCGACTGTGTGTTTGAGGGATTATGGAATGTGATTACCACTAATGCTAAGTGGTTCTTCTTTGAAAGAAGGATTGCCCCGGTGAGAGGTACTGCCCAATATTGTTGTGAATCAGGATGAGATCCTTGAACCCCACCTCTGATATATGATTTCAGGAAGCAATGGGGATGACGTTTTTTTTTTAAGTCGTGTCATATATAGCCCGATGAGTAGACGGGAGGTGATTGATGACTAGTAAAGTGGTATGAATGTGATTCTGGAGTCACTGCAGTTAGCTTATTTTTTCAATTGATCAAACTTATAATTTAAGAAAAACACGGTATGGTAATTGGGAAGAGAAATTATTGAATAATAGAGTTATGTGTAGCCAATTGTACCTATTCGAGGTGGACAGGGTGCCTCTTAAAGTTTGGTGTGGGAAAGCCTGTCCATTCTCCCTCTGGTTATTTAGAGGTGAACAAATAAATAGACTTTTGGATCGAACGTGATTTAGAGACCGTTGTGAGAAGGGCATTAACCACAAACTATTGAGATGACTTTTGAGCGTCGTAAAAATTACGTCGCCATGAACTGGGATTTGAAGTACTGACAGGAGTGGTCCGATGTTTTAATGAATTTCTCTCAGGATGAGAGTTTTTTGTTGGGATGAAAATGGGAAGCCGGTGCTTAGTGATGTGCGGCCATCCAATAGAATTAAAGTGATAGATCCAGTTATCTATAGGCTCATCTTGTTTGGATGTCATTGGTAAAAGAACAAACTGTGATGTGTTGTTAATGAGGTAAGAGCTTATAACGGATGGAGTGTATCGGTTTGCAGATAAATGAAAAAGCTTATTGTAAAGCTAGGGCTATAATGGTGAAGCCTTTAAAGTACTGGGTACTACTAGTGGGAGTAACCCTTATGGTAGTATTATTTGATTCTGAGTTCTAGAGGATGTTGTGATGTTAAAGATCTTGAACCTTAGTTCCAGTTGTATTTGAATTTCGAGGAAGAAATTCAGTTGCAAGGGGGGAGAATGTAATACTCGTTACTTTTATGGATAATTAAATTACATGAGTGCGCGCAATTTAATAATTTAAGAATTTAAAGTAAAGGTTATGGATTATTTTTATTTCATGTCGCAGGTGAATAAAAGCGATAGGTGATCTTATTTTGTTCGAAATATACGTGTGAAGTTGTATTCCATATAAAAAGGCATTTTTTTATAAGTGACTCGGATGGGGAGTTCGAGTGCACTCTTGTTTCCAAAATGGATGGAATAGTCAGAATAGATTACCCAGGAGTAGTGTTTGGGTTTCGGGAACTTTTTGGATCAGTAGAGGCTCGTATTTGTGTATACGAGTCAATTTTGGGTTTAATAAGGGGATAACCTCTACTCTCTCATTATAAGGCCGGGAGAGAAAGAGAAAAGAGGAAAGATAGAAGGAAGAAGAAAAAGGGGAGCTTGCGCCAAGCTCCGGAGGATTCCCTGCACGAGGTCGTCAGATTTATCCAACTGGGCATGTGTTTAACTTGCTTTAACGATTTAAGTGTGTTCATTTTTCATATTATAGTTGGCAATGATAAACTATATGATTTAGGTTAGGATTTTTGTACAAAAATGGGTTTTTGGGAGAAAATTTCATAACAAATGGATGTGATATGAATGCTAGATAAAATCTAAGCTTGAATCCATGTAAATGGTGTAAAATTTGGTGTGGAAATGGATGGGTTGTATAAATAATAATTATGGTTTAAATTCTTAGAAGTGGATGAATCCCATGTAGTTTAATGGTGGTGTTGGTTGTAAATAAGTGTGTTGAAATTTACATTGTTGGTTTGGGTAATTAGAAACTCCGAATCATTGATTGGAGGAGAGTTTCAAGGAATTTCAGGGAAAGCAAAAATCTACACAGGCTGGACCTCTAAAAAAACATACTAAAGCGATGTGTTAAACTTTGATGAGTTTCAATTCCATGCTCTCTGGAGAATCTTTATGTAACCTAAGGAGTGATGCCTTTATTTTTAGTGAATTCTAGATTTTTGTTTTTACTTTTGGTGACAAATTATTTGTCTGTGGATTTGTATGATTTAGTGGAAAAGTGGTGTGTATTTTGAGATATATGGGGTTTGTACGATTTAGTCAATGAAATATGTGTATAGAAGCCAATATCACAATTTTACTTGATATTAGAACTGTGATGCTTACCCATACGGGTTTCGAGGACTATTATGGATGAATTGACATCCTTCCCATATCTTGTACAAAGTGCAATATGCATATTTATTCTTAAGGATATTGGCATATTATAGAGAATGTATAAATTGTTTGTGAACTGTGGATTTGGCTCATTTTCGGGTGTCATTCATTTAAGTGTTCCTAATTGTTAGACAAGGTTATACAACCATCTGTCAGCCAATAAGTATTAAACAACACACAATACACATCAAGGAATTATTTATGTATGTCGTATTTTACCTTATTTGTCATGACCCCATCCCAAAATAGTAGTGGGGAACGAGTGTCTTGACATGACATGAAGGCAAAAAATATTCCGACTTAAATTGTTTCCTTAATTAAATGCAACGAAAATACAATTAAATGGTTATGAATCGTAAAATACTGAAATTAAAGGAATTACGTCATCAGATCTTTCTAAAAGGAAACTTCATTTATATTATAATAATAACGAGTTACAACTTAAGACGAACTTTAAAACTTATTACAAGAGAGCCAAACATGCTCTATATGATATAACAAACTTTTCGCTTAAAATAACAAAAAGAGCTTTAAAAGCTGAATCTTCCATATAGTCCTTTTGCGTTCCCTCCAAGCCTACTTATTTCCTGAAAAATGGTTAGTTATACAACATCGGCTAAAAGTCGGGTGAGGTTCAATCTCCAGACATTCCAAGGTTTTGTTCAGAAAATTGATACCTATTCAAATCCAAAGAGTAAATATATACATACATGGATAGGAATTTGTTGTATAAAATTTGAGATGACAGTTTGTAGAAATGAATAGCATAGAATAGAAAAGATACGACAAATCAATTGAAATATCTTTTTCTTTCAATCATATCATTTTAATGGCCAAGTACACTCTAATACCGTATTATTCCCCGGTAGTTGAGGGTCAATCGAACTTGTTCGTCATAACTCCTTATTTAGGGCACACCAGCGATAAGCCAGCTAGGAAGGTCAGTCATTAAGCGAGGTCCCTTAGGCCGAATGTTATTTCCAATATTCAATATCATTTTCAAAACTCTTTTTTTAATCGGTATGTCTCTATGGACAAATATAAACATATCATAAGGAATCAATCAGCTATTAGAGGAATATTTAGAATAAAAGCAGTTCACCCAATATATATAGCTTGCATAATATCATATAATTAAAACACATAAGGAATGCCAGAGTACTCACCTAAAAAGAGGTTTGAAGTTGTAGGTATCGAGTCGTGGATCACTAAGGAGAAAGTTCTTCTTAAACTTCCCCGTACTTTCTCTCACTATTTCTCTCTGATCTTTTGAATGAATTTAGGGTAATAAATGACCCCAAGGGCTTTAATTATAGTTTTCAAATTTATTTGGGTGTTGACACGTGTCTAGCTGACCAAGCCTTTGCAATGACGAGTCAGCATTGAGGTGTTACGTAATGGAGGGGTCTTGCAGCCTTATTTCACCCGAAATGGGACACGTGTTTTAGCTTTTCCTCTAACGATAACACTTGTTTTAGCTTTATATATTTGGATGACATGTGTAAGCACGAGGTGTCAAGCATAAGGTGGAAAGGTGTTAGGGGTATAATGGCCATTTTACTCATTAAGGGCATTTTGGTTATTTTACACCATACATTTATAATATTTCTCAGGGTTGAAAATATTTTATTTAAAAAATGGTCCTTCTTGTATTTTTATTTTAGTCCCTAAAACTTTCTATATTTAAAATCAAGTCACTAAAGTTTTATAAAATTATATTTACAACCCCAAAACTTATCATTTATCTTAGGATATATTATAAGACTTTGATTTAATCCATTTTGATGAAGAAGGAGGTTATTTCAAAGTGTTCAAGTTGGTCAAACTAAAATCCCCTTCTAACCAATCAAAATATAACACATGATGTGGTAATAAGACAAAATATGACTTGAAGGATGGCAAGATTCGTAATTTCGGTATAACTTCTTACTCGGACCTCCGTTTAACACATCGTTTGTTGTGTTACAAATCTAGTTCATATATCTACAACTTTTTAGTTTTAGCTCAATTCAATTTTATATTATATTGATCAAAATGAGTTTCTAATATGAACATTCCTATCGAAAAGTTAAGATTTTATGTTTGTAACTAATTTGAAATTTCAGGAGTTATGAAGGGAGGATTAGACTAAAAATAAAAAATTAACATTATCCATAATAACACATTGTCCATATCTCATATATAATAATAAAAAATTTAAAACAAACTATATATGAACATATAAAAGTGGGTTCATTACATTATTAGAGGCTTTTAGGTTTTCTCAATGTAGTTTATGGAAACTTTATTTGTATTGTGAAATATTAAATGGTTCATAGGAATATTTGTTCTGGTTTATGTAGTTATTTGTTCATAATGGTGCTCAAGATATATAGAAATCGTGGGATTTCAATTCATTAATTGAATTGAAAATGGTTTTATGCTTACTTTTAATATCTTATTTTATATTTGAATTTTAATAATGAAGAGATAAGTTTATGATATTGCGGAGTTTGGCTTTATATTTTTTTTGTAATTTTATTTAATAATTTTTTTAGGTTTGATCTCTATTTTCCTGTTTATATGTATTTTGATATAGATAAAGTCAGTTTGAATTCTCAGCGGAAAGTTTCTCGCTATGTTTTTCAATTGATATTGATGTCATATATAGATGAGTACATACATGGGTGTGACAGATAAGTGAGAGTTGCGAGACACTAGGGAGTTCGAAAAAAATTGGAATGTCATAACATTTTTAATATACTCCGAGAAGTACTAAACAAAACAAATAACAACTGAAAAAAGTTTGAACAGGTATACTGAACTAAGTAATTGAACAAAGTCTGAACAAGTCTCCGAGAACTAATGAACTAAAAATCTAACAACTGAACGAAGTTTGAATAGGTATACTGAACTAAGTAGTTGAACAAAGTCTAAACAAGTCTAAGGCTCTTAAAATTTATGTTGAACTTTTGAATTATGATCTTTAATAAAGTTATTCAGCTGGGTTTAGCGATGTAATTTGAAATCTGATTATTTACTAGTGTTCATGTGGATATTAACCGTTTTAATTTACTGCCACCCTGTATAATTTTAGCCACAATGTATTCATTTTGGCTGAAAAATTTAAATACATTTCCCCACAACATAGATAGAACTTCATTAAATCGTTCTTAATAATAGTGTGATTTGAAAGATTTGATTAGTTCATAAGTGTTTTCCCAAAAGTGTAAAATGATGTAATTCGAGTCATCACTAGATGTTAAGTTGTTTAAATGGGGGTGTATTAAGAGAAATTGGCCTTAAACATCTTTGTTATTCCTACAATTTTTCGTGTGGCATGATACATAGACATTGATAAGTTAGTTTCATGATACACGAAAATAGATTATTTGTTAGTTTTGTCTACGTAATATTAATTTGTTATTTTATTGAAGATGAATATATTTATATTTTAACCTTAGAATTATACATAAGTATAAATAAGTTCCATTCTTTTAATTTATTCTTAATTGATGACATCGTTACATAACTGCAGGAACATGGCTGATAGGAAAAACGGATGCTTTAGATTCAAAGTCTTGCGGTTTAACTATATCATGAAATGGCTACATTTATTTTGCATATGATAATATACAGATCGTGCATCGCGCGGGTTGTCAACTAGTATACGTAAAAACTAACATGCAAGTTCAATAATGACGAGGAAATAAACAACTGTAGAAAAGAAATGACACACCTGGATAATGACAACTTAGCCATAATGCTTTGCCTAGTTTCCTAACAAAAACCGCCACCGAAATCTATTGTCAATACAGACCGGACAACGAACACGGCCCTTTGGTTCGAAAATAAAGGCAAACCAATCTACAGTATGCAAATATATTAATTAAACATGAATCCAATGTTGACCCATTGATGCGAAATGTTCTATGTTGTCTTCGACTTAGCCACATTTAGTGGGAAACCGTTTACATTGATTGAGAAATAAAGTTTCAGAATTAACCATAAGTTTCTAAAGAAGTAAAAATGTCAACCACATTTTCCCATAAAATATCCACTTTAGCAAAAAGTAGACATTTTGTATAGGTGTCTGATGGATCAGTTTCCGCAAAGATGGAGATGTATGCCTCACTACCACTCAAAATTTCCTATATAAAAATCACTTCAGCATTTTTTTTTTGGTAGGCAGAAGTCCATGCATATTCTCATACCAACTCTTCCAATTTGTTTTTTCGATAGTTGTTTTTCTTGTGAGTGTTATTATTCAAAGAAGATGGCTCTGAGTGGGACATTGACTGCGAGAACAATCATAAAATCTTAAAATTTCCTAAATAAAAAGGATAGAAGTGCATGTATATTCTCACACACCAACTCTTCCAATTTGTTTTTTCGATAGTTCTTTTTCCTGTGAGTGTTAGATGGCTCTAAGTGGGACTTTTGATGGAGTACTTTTTGTCATAGCAAGAAAAAAATTTGTCATTATTATGTTTACATTATTTTTTTACAACATTGACTTATTATGTTTACATTATTATTATTTTTTTGCTTCTTAATTTTTGTTTGTAATGTGTGAAAGTCTAGCAAGTAATCAGGTGTGAATGTTTAGCAAACAAAAATGAAAGGCATGTGGTTTCAACAGTGCACATTCATGCAATTAACTAAAGAGGAGTTTTTCCACCAGAAAAACATAAAGAGGAGTTTAACGTGATTGTTAACCCGTATAAAAAAAACATACTTAAGCGATGTGTAGACTTTATCTTTAGTGAAAGATGAGGTTCATGAACTGTTTTCACAAGTGTCTTTGACACACAGTATACGCCTGCAAGAAAAATGATGACTGCCCATGCACTTTTTTGATTGGTAATTATTGCGGGGTTAAAATCTGAGGATAGAGAACGCGTGTTGCATATTGCATATGTGGCAGGGTAGTAATCGAATTGAATGAGAGAGAATGCATGATATGGCAGAGATACAATGGGAACACACCTATTCTGTCCGTAAAATATAAAATTCGGGAGGGAGTAAAGTTTTTATGCAAATCAGTTTATATTTTAAGAGTGTGAATTAAATATGTATTAATTAAAAAAAAGAATAAGTATATCTATAATTTATTTCATACTTTTTATGTTCACTGCAAAGTGACATATATCCGATTCGTATTTTTAAAATACAAATCAATCACCTCAAAAACAATAACATATGTATATAGGGGTCATATACCAAATAGTCCTTCAAACATCTTCTAATACATGTATTGTCTAATTATTTTTATTTTTCACCGAAAAGTTCTTCACCATGTCAAAAAGACTTTATCATGCTGCTGGCGTGGAGCTTTAAAGATAAGAGAATAATAGATTTTTTTATACAAAATAAAATGCTTGGACTACATGTGTATTAAAAAATGTTTGAAGGACATTTTGATATATATATATATATATAATGCTCTTGTGCAGACTTGTCCATATTTTAAGAATGTTGACCGGACATGTGTCACCTAACGGTGTGCCTATAAAATATCTCCTAAATAATAGGCACACTCTCTCTCTTCTGGATTCACCGCCAGGTGACACATATCCGGTCCGAATTCTAAAAATGCGAACTGATTCGTGAAAGAGAAGGATTTTATATATATATATATATATATATATATATATATATGATTGTATCCTATACAACTAGTTGAATGTTAGTTATTCCCATCACCTATTACAACCCCACTTCTCTATTCAATTTGATAGAGAGAAGTGGGGTTGTAATTGGTGATGGAAATAACTACCGTTCAACTAGTTGGATAGGATTACTAGTGACAAATAGACGATTATGGACGGATCAAAATGGATACGGATAAATTTGGGCATGTCAAAAGCGGATCGGACAAAATAATTTGGTCGGGTTGGATCGGGTCAAATCCGGGTCAGGTCGGGTTGACCCGTTTTTTTTTTTTTTTGGAAAAAAATTTATTATACCATATACGGATAAATAAGGTATAATAATTTTGAAAAAAATATACAAGTAAATACTTAAATAAAAAAAATCTTCAAACTCTTTAGTAATTTGAGTTTTATTTTTAAAAGGTTCCAAAATCATTTTGACCCGTCAACAAACCGCCTTATTGGATCACTCAAATCATTTTGACCCACAAACACAATTAATGGACCTCAAACACATTATTTTGAGTGAATTATGAACGATTTCATTCTCAAGAGCCCATATTACCGAGCCTAAATAAAATAAGGCCATGTCTATTCTCCAACTCATTTTTAAATTCTAACTTTATCACTTTCTAACCACCATTAGTTAGGAGTCTCCTATAGTTATGTAAATATCATAATGTAAAATGAATAATAGTTTCTTTCGGTGCCAACAAAAAACAATTATTGCTCCTCTATGGGTCGTTAGACTAAGAGCATTTTTGTCAATTTTCTTTTGAAATGAGTGTATGATGGATCAATTTCCGCAAAGATGGAGATGTATGCCTCACTACCTCTCAAAATTTCCTATATAAAAATCACTTCAGCATTTTTTTTTTTTGGTAGGCAGAAGTCCATGCATATTCTCATACCAACTCTTCCAATTTGTTTTTTGGATAGTTGTTTTTCTTGTGAGTGTTATTATTCAAAGAAGATGGCTCTGAGTGGGACATTGACTGCGAGAAAAATCATAAAATCTCAAAATTTCCTAAATAAAAAGGACAGAAGTGCATGTATATTCTCACACACCAACTCTTCCAATTTGTTTTTTCGATAGTTCTTTTTCCTGTGAGTGTTAGATGGCTCTAAGTGGGACATTGCTGGCAAGAACAATCATAAAAGCTCGTGGAGATGAGTTTCATGAACTCCTCGTCCAAATAGTTACGGACACGTCCACTCAGAAAAAAATTGACCACCTAGAAACAAAGTAACCTTCTCTCCCCTATCACTCTAGTACCGGTCACTTATGATATATAAACAGTGAATGAGTTATCTATTTGAAAAAGAATCTTTATGTACAAGATATTTTTCTTTGTTAAATTGCCATTATATCCATTAGGTAAATTTTATTTACAAACAGCTTCCACGTCTTTGGACTTCCCATTATTTTTAAAACTATGTTTAAATTTAAAAAAGTATATTTAAATATCACATGATGAAATAATTCGTGATTTATCAAAATTAATTTGTTACTAGCATCAAAGATTTTAATAAAATTAATTTGTTACTAATATTTCATCTAATTAATAAATTAATTTTTATTTACTTTTATAGTATATAAAAAAGAAACAAATTAGAGGAAATCTCTCCTCTCTCCTATCCTCTCACGTCACTTATATTTTTCTCATGTCTCTTCATGTATCTACCATTCTCTCTCTCTCTCTCTCTCTCTCTCTCTCTCTCTCTCTCTCATGTCACCTATCTCAAGTCCCTTTATTTTCTTTAAGTAATTCCTATGAACCTACAAATCCGAGGACACTATTAATCTACTTCGGCACAAAGCTAGTTTTCAAGCCATTTAAAGGTAAAATTCATATAATACGATTTATAATTTCACATTTTTTTAGATAATAAAAAAGATCCTTTGTACATTTCATTTATACATGTTATAAATCTGTTTTTTTTTTCGTTTTTAATTTGAAAGCTATTTTCTACTTATTGGAAGCATTTATTTATTTATTAGAATTATGTTTTGCTGTAATATTATTGGATATCTGTCTTTTTTAGAATATGTTTTGTAATTGGTAATTTATTTTTTAATTGATCGAAATCTATTTTTTAACTTTGATTTTTTTAATTACAAATCTGTAAGTTGGACAATCTATTTTTATTAAATGTTAAAATTATTATAATTTTCAGTGATGGATGAGTTCGATTTGGTGAATTTTGATGAACAATCCGACGCAGTATTTATTCCTCAAGTAAAAGATGAGGATAAAAAAAAATTTGGACTAGAATTTCAATTTTTAAACGATGCCTATGAATTTTACAACAGTTATGCGAGAGTGACGTGATTTAGTACACGATGTAATTCTTCTAAAAAGAAAAATGATACAGATGAAATTATTAGGATGGAATATTGTTGTTTTAAAGAAGGAAAGTCTAACCAAAAAAATGAGGAGGAAAAAAGGAAGCATCATGGAATTGTAAGAGAAGGTTGTAAGGCAAAGTTATCTATTATGAGGAGTAAGTTCGGGTCAAATTACATAGTAAGTCAATTTGTTGAAGGTCACAATCACAGTCTTTCAATGCCATGCAAAGTACATCTATTGAGATCTCACCTTTCCGTATATGAAATAAAAAAATGCCTTAACCCAACGGCTTGAATATGTTAACATACCGACACATCAACAAATTAGTCCTCTTTTGGTAAAAGAAGGAGGGATTGTAAATATCGGTTGTACCAAAAAAGATATTAGAAATTTTATACGTGATTCAAAAAATTAAATTGACGGACATGATGCAAAATTATTGATGGAGTACTTTTTGTCATAGCAAGAAAAAAAATTGTCATTATTATGTTTACATTATTTTTTTACAACATTGACTTATTATGTTTACATTATTATTATTTTTTTGTTTCATAATTTCTGTTTGTAATGTGTGAAAGTCTAGCAAGTAATCAGGTGTGAATGTTTAGCAAACAAAAATGAAAGGCATGTGGTTTCAACAGTGCACATTCATGCAATGAACTAAAGAGGAGTTTTTCCACCAAAAAAACATAAGGAGGAGTTTAACGTGATTGTTAACCCGTAAAAAAAAAAACATACTTAAGTGATGTGTAGACTTTATCTTTAGTGAAAGATGAGGTACATGAACTGTTTTCACAAGTGTCTTTGACACACAGTATACGCATCCCAGAAAAATGATGACTGCAAGAAAAATGATGACTGCCCATGCACTTTTTTGATTGGTAATTATTGCGGGATTAAAATCTGAGGATAGAGAACGCGTGATGTTGTTTTGCATTTTGCATATGTGGCAGGGTAGTAATCGAATTGAATGAGAGAGAATGCATGATATGGCAGAGATACAATGGGAACACACCTATTCAGTCCGTAAATTATAAAATTCGGGAGGGAGTATAGTTTTTGTGCGAATCAGTTTGTATTTTATGAATGTGAATTAAATATGTGTTAATTAAAAGTAAATTAAAAAAAATAGAATAAGTATGTCTATAATTTATTTCATACTTTTTACGTTCACTGCAAAGTGACATAAATCCGATCCGTATTTTTAAAATACAAATCAATCACCATAAAAACAGTAACATATATATATAGGGGTCATATAGCAAATAGTCCTTTAAACATCTTCTAATACATGTATTGTCTAATTATTTTTATTTTGCACCGAAAAGTTCTTCACCATGTCAAAAAGACTTTATCATGCTGCTGGCGTGGAGCTTTAAAGATAAGAGAATAAGAGATTTTTTTATACAAAATAAAAAGATTGGACTAAATGTGTATTAAAAAATGTTTGAAGGACATTTTGATATATATATATATATATATGTGTATAATGCTCTTGTGCGGACTTGTCCATATTTTAAGAATGCTGACCAGACATGTGTCACCTAACGGTGTGCCTATAAAATATCTCCTAAATAATAGGCACACTCTCTCTCTTCTGGATTCACCGCCAGGTGACACATGTCCGGTCGGAATTCTAAAAATGCGAACTGATTCGTGAAAGAGCAGGATTATATATATATATATATATATGATTGTATCCTATACAACTAGTTGAATGTTAGTTATTCCCATCACCTATTACAACCCCACTTCTCTATTCAATTTGATAGAGATAAGTGGGGTTGTAATTGGTGATGGAAATAACTACCGTTCAACTAGTTGGATAGGATTACTAGTGACAAATAGACGATTATGGACGGATCAAAATGGATACGGATAAATTTGGGCATGTCAAAAGCGGATCGGACAAAATAATTTGGACGGGTTGGATCGGGTCAAATCTGGGTCGGGTCGGGTTGACCCGTTTTCTTTTTTTTTTGGGAAAAAAAATTATTATACCATATACGGATAAATAAGGTATAATAATTTTGAAAAAAATATACAAGTAAGTACTTAAATAAAAAAAATCTTCCAACTCTTTAGTAATTTGAGTTTTATTTTTAAAAGGTTCCAAAATCATTTTGACCCGTCAACAAACCGCCTTATTGGATCACTCAAATCATTTTGACCCGCAAACACAATTAATGGACCTCAAACACATTATTTTGAGTGAATTATGAACGATTTCATTCTCAAGAGCCCACATTACCGAGCCTAAATAAAATATAGCCATGTCTATTCTCCAACTCATTTTTAAATTCTAACTTTATCACTTTCTAACCACCATTAGTTAGGAGTCTCCTATCGTTATGTAAATAACATAATGTAGAATGAATAATAGTTTCTTTTAGTGCCAACAAAAAGCAATTATTGCTCCTCTATGGGTCGTTAGACTAAGAGCATTTTTGTCAATTTTCTTTTGAAATGAGTGGAACAACTGAACATGGAACTAGAATCAATATTTGATCACCCCATTGAAAAATCGAGTTCAATACTGATTTATACCATGCCCAAATTGATGTAATTGCAGTTAGTTTTCTTTTTCTAGTTTTGTTAACCATTTTTTAAGCAAAAAAAGTACATTATTAACTACAATGATTAAAACCCGCGATGATGTGGATGACATCTGATGGATATGAATCATATTTATATCCTCATAATCTTATCATCATTTAATCATTTCACCCTAACTATATGGCTTTAGTTGTAGGGGTATGCATAAATTATTCTGACTGAGATTTATGATTTAATTGTCACCAGAATTACCGTAACTCGGTTCAATCATTTGAAATGATTAAAACTACTATGTAGCCCATGAACTACTCTTATTGTAATATTTTGTACGTGAAATACTTTTGTCACCGTTAGGACTATAACTATGTGGACCTTGCATTGTTATATCTTTTTCTCTTATCTTTTTCATGAAATCCAATCGAATATTATGCCTGGCTTGTAAATTAGGGCAAAAACATGTTTTATTATTCCGAAAGAATAATCTGTACCCCAATAAATTAATAGAAAGTAGAGGAGCATACATATTAGTTCCTGTGAAAAAGTTTTTGGACTCTGAACTTAGGATAACAATTTTTTACATGCTTAGGTCTCTCAAACATCAATTTACCCAATACTTCCTTATTTTAAAAGATCTGCACCACCCACTCATTTACCCAACACTCTCTTATTCTTGATCAAGACCATATGTCGTGAACTTTTATTGTTTTATTACGATCTTGAATCGCGAGTCCCTATCATCGTAACCCCTCGTATTTTTGGAGATATTTAAATTACATGTGTCAAAGTAATTTAGTTATATTATAAAAGGGAATGAGTTAAATAGTAATTAGCGAGAAATGGAGTAATAATTATGTGTTGTTATAATTACTTGTGTAATATTACATTTTCTTATGTGATAAGTAAATGAAATTGTATAATTTTATAACACGTCGTAAGTGTGTAGAAGCGACTAGGTCGACATGATCTTATTCGGGACGCGCACGTGGGATGATATGGGGAATAAGATATGATATTAATGTTTGGTGACATGGATGGATAATTCGAGTTCACGGTTGATCGAGAATAGGTCGAAATAGTAAGAATTAAGTACCCAAGGATAGTAATTGGGTTTCGAGAACTTTTTAGACTAGTCCGGACTCATATAGGGGCATTTCAGCTATATTAAATTCGCCTAATAACCTAATTTCCCAATTTATCATATAAAATAAGAGGGTTGGTGTGGTGAGGTAGCCAATTCATTATTCTAAAACCCTAAGATAGGAGGAAGAGAGGAAAAAGATAAGAAATTAAGAGAGCTCTAGAAGAGGCCAAATTTGGAGGTGATTCGAGGACTCCTAGCGTTAATCCATCACACACGAGGATGATTCAGACCCTACGAACAATTTAAGGAATCTAATTAACTTGCTTAATCAGATTTGCAGTAGTTCAATTCAAATTATAGTAGGTGCTATGAAAACCAATTTTTGGGTGGGTGTTTGAATGTAAGTGGGTTTTTGTGAAATTAATTCCATAGTCACCTGTCTAAATTCGTGTATGGTGTTACTTGATGAATCTCACCTGATAAAACATAAGGTCTTGAGAGATATTAGTAGGTTTGATCATAGTTAGATGGGTTTTTGAATTAAAACTATATTAAATTGAGGTGTTCATAATCAAGACTGGTAAGCATAGATTTATTTGATGATTGATGATTAAATCCTTTGAATTAAGATGATTGTTAGGTATTAAAATCATTTAAAAGACATCCCGTTATGTTTTGTATTGATTGGGTAGTGTAGAAAAATGAATTGAAGGGTGATTGGAACTGAATTTGGGGAAAAACATAACTGATATGTTGCCCAAATTCAAACTACATCGTTTTTCGGTAGAGTGCCAAAGTGAACCGTTTCGCTTCTAGTTTTCTTGTTTTGTGCTAGCTGGTTTGGCTATATGGGGCAACAAAGTAAGTTTTTTTAAGGTTTGGTAAATAGAGAAAATTCGGGTTTGTTTGGGTGACCCATAAAATAGCATAGGCATCTAGAAGTGACCTTATAAGTGTGTAAACTACCTTCGGATCATAGGGTATATTCGGAATTAAATTCGCGGATGTGAGATGAATAAAAATGTGAGTATTTTCCATAAAAAATTGGGGATAGAAGATTTCAGAAGATAGTATTTACGGGCTACTTGGTTAAGTCCAGATATTTCAGTAGGGTTATGCTATGTTGTTAATTTATTTATTGAGCAATTAAATTATTTAAGAGAAGGGGACAGATTCGGGAGTTTTGGCTACTGCTACGATTAACCAAAGTTATTTGAAATACATAAATATATATATATATATACACACACACGCACACACTAGCGGAATGCCCGTGCCTGAAGGCACGGAGAAAACTTACAATGTATGTAATAACAAAACGGTGGAAAATTTTTAAAGTACATAATTACAAAATCGCAAAAATATTGTACCCCGACAAAACAAAATGTAATTTTAAAAAAAGTCATTATGTCCTTTGTTTATAGGATTATTCACACTGGTCAACAAATAAAAAATAGTCCAACAAGATTCAAATAATCTAACAACACTAAGTCAAATAGTCTAATAGTGAAACAACAACCATGAGTCCAGAGCTTGTTAGGTAAAACTGTGTCAATAACACTATGCCCACTTGGAAACACAAATGAAAATGAAAATGATCCACAACCCTTTCAATACATCATAAATATGGTCCACAAATAGCCAACATGGAAACACAAATGAAAATGAAGTCCCCAAGTGAATGACTTTAATAGAAAAATTAATGACAATTGACACATCACGCTATCCAACATCATTATTTTGTCAAGGAAAAAAAGACATTAGACTTTTGAAATATAAAGAATAATCCACATTATTATTTTACAACCATACAAGGGATAAAGTTCATAAAGACTATTCATTTTAACACTTTCACTTTCCAACTGATTTACCTGATAATTAGCTGCTCTGCAATTAGTAGTACAATTATATGGAACCAAGAAGAAAATAACTATTACTAAAGTTGTTCTGCTTTTTATTTATTTATTGAATATCTCTTGCCAAATCTTCCTAAAAATAGGGAGAAGTATATATTGGAACTACCAAGCATTTATAATTTCAGTTCAACAATAATTAAACACAATTATTACAAATAAAATCTACTTTGCGGATTGTTTGAAAAACAAACACCAAAAAACTAAAAAACAAATTGGATAACCTTCAAAATCATAATGCACACTTTAAATAATAATAATAATAATAATAATAATAATAATAATAATAATAATAATAATAGTAGTAATGCGAATATACTAAAGAAATTAAATACAACATGTAGCATACAAAACAATTCTAGGATGAGAATTTACTAAAGAATTTACCAAGATTTCATTAGGGATAACAAAAACATACAACCCATAAGACAACTATGTATAAAAAATCACTTACAAATTTTTCTTTTTCATTATTAATAGAAAATGCTTAAAACGGTAAAATTACCAATACCAAAAGAAAATGCACATCACTGTGTCAAAGTACAACAACCGCAACATACACATAAATTCTACTATTGTGTAACCCTCAAACATACTAAGATAAATAAACAGTTATCCTATATTCAAGAAAGTTTTCCAGCCAAACACATACCCTTAAAAGGGAATCCTTAACTGCTCGAGCCAAGCTTCTTCAACGCCATTTATCTACTCCGCTGGCGAAGCTCTAGACGGACATAATCAGCATCCATTGGAACAAAATGTTAACAGTAGGTGTAAGGCCCTAAACATGTTATTGAATGTTAATTACATGATTTAGTATAATTTATGATTTATAATTTTGGTGACGGGTGTTAAATATGTTAATTATCATATTTAGGGGATGCATACTCATTTGCTATATGTGTTGTTTACATTACATGCAAATTGAGCTTATGATCGGGGATAGCATGTTTAGATCATATGATTGGTTATGTGATTAAATGCATCATGAAAATATGTTTCTAATGCATCATTATGTTTATAAAAGTAAACAAGGGGGTTGATGTGAAATTGGTGATGTTAGGTCACCAAATGTGAAAGTTTTGAGATTTTTCTTATAAATTGCTACTCTTCTGTTCGAGCCTAAATTAGGCGTACTAGTGTTATGATTTGGGAAAAACACAAAATATCAAAGTTGTAAATATATGAGTTAATTTTATAACAGAATAAACGGTGCATCAAACGAACTTTTGAATCAGAAGATATTATCTTTTTACGTACAGGGGATAAAGTTGCCATTTAGCTTTAAATGATATTTTGTCTTATATGGTGCCCCATGTCATATTTCGATTGGATAAGGAGGAGGTGACCTTATGACTATTTTAAACCTCTAATATGACCTCCTCCTTCATCCAAAATCATCAATGAGAAGTTTGGCTTGAGGAGAGAGAACCGAGGAGCTTAGGAAAGGAAAAGAGAGCAGAAGTTGGAAAAAAATCCATAGGAAATTACGAAAATTAGTAGAAATCATCAATTGGTTAAATTGGTAGAAATCATCAATTGGTTGTTGAACTTGAAAGCCTTGGTGGTTATGTATGAATAGATGCAAGTTCAAGCAAAGTTAAACGTGTAAACCCGCAAAATCTCTTTGTTTAGAAACCTTGTGTATTCAAACTTCTATATCTTTTTTTGTACTCACTGTAATTGAGAAATTCCAATTGGAGATTAAAATAGACTCATTTGTGTATAAAATATTCGAAAATTATGTTAAAATACCAATAAATGAATCGTGGGTGATAGTTTGAAGTTCAGATATAAAATCTGCCCCAAAAGTGTAAGTGCGCACACTAGGTGTTCAATGTTTTACTTGACTTAATAAATGAACTCTAAAAATTATGCAAAATCAATTCTATATTATTCAATCTGTTTAATATATGTTTCCATGATTTATAACTGAGGGGGACCTTATATATGCTTGAAAAATGTTAAGTTATGCTTTGATGGTCTACTCAGACCTATATTTGTTAAAAGTGGCATAAATCATTTAATACTTATTGAAATCAAGAAATTCCAATTGAAAATGTTAGAGAACATATACAAGTATGACATAATCGAAGAGGAGAATAAAATACCTTCTGGTTTGGCTTGAGGGTTATGTTGAAGTTGTATTACTTTTTCTCCATAAATGATTTGGAAAAGGTTGTAATAAAACGATCATAACTTTGACTAGAGAATTCGTAAATTAATTCTGTAAATTTTATTAAAACCATAATGAAAAGGGTATTTTAGAAATGTGAAGTATCATATTGAATTAATTTCTAGTTATGTCAGATTGACCAACTGATGCGATGTGTTACTGAGTTAAATGCGATTTGGTGTATTCAAATACTACTAATAGTAAGCTTTTAATTGGTAGTATTAACTTCATTACTCAGGATGGAAGAGAGAGAAGTTCTTCCTTATCTCTAAACCTCTACTTCCATAGGTTTAAATATTCTCACTTGTTTGGATTTTGATCCTAAGCCTTTCAATGATGTTCCTTTCACACCCTTTTCTATATCTCATACGCATAAAAGTACCTTCATTGAAGACCTTTCAGTTCCACCTACATTTTCTGAAATTCTGGGTAAGAATAATGTTGAACATGATCACTCATCCATGGATTCTCATTGTCTTCCCCCCCCTCCCCCCCCCCCCCCTTTCTTCCCCATTTTTACGGGGTGATTCTATTGTTATCCGGCTTCGTGATGATACCTACCAAGAAGTTCTATATGATTGTAACGCTTCTACAATTTTATGGAGATTCATACTTGCAAAAGGTTAAAAGCCATGGAAGATATCTGATTTAAAAAAGGAGATGTCTAAAGTAGGTCAGATCAAGAAGACATGGGCTCTTACACTAATAGGTAAGGGATACTTCAACCTTCGTTTTTCATGCCATTTGGAAATGAGTAGAACTTTATCTGTTCGTCATTTCAAATTATCAACTGGAATTTTCATGCTAATCCCATGGGTCCCTGATTTTAAACCTGAATTGCATGCCATTTCACATGTTAGCATTTGGGTTAGATTTGTAGGGTTGTGTCAAGACTATTGGGATCCCCGTCTTCTCCTACAAATTGCCAGGGGAGTTGGTATCCCTTTGCGTGTAGACAATGCCACCATGGATATGTCATTTGGTAGCTATGCTAGACTTTTGATTGAAGTGGATGTTTTAATTAAACCTCCTGATCGACTTTTGATTGAAAAAATAGATGGGTCATTTTTTGTGAATATCGAGTATGAGTATTTTTCCATGTTTTGTTCTTTTTGCAAAACATTTCGCCATACTATAAATGATTATCTTGTTAACAATGTGTTTGTCAAAACCACAGTTTCTCGTGCCAAGAAAAGTTATAAAAATATTCCCTCTAGTTTTGTTGAAAATACGGTCACAAGAGTAGAAGACCAAATTAAAATCTTGGAGTTACAGCTTTATTCAAGTACAATAGCTAACAAAAAATCCTGTCAAGGTCAAGATATCCCATCAAGTCAGAAAACAAAGGTTCTTGTTGTTCCAGCTGGCCAAGAGGACGCATCTGGTAACTTGTACGATTCCAGTCTTGCAGATTTATCAGTTGTGACTGATAAAGATTTAACAAGGGCTTTGGAAAATGTTACACCTAATCGGATTCAGTTTTTAAAAGAAAATGGGATTTATTCCGGTGATGGAAAATCAATCCAGGCCGTTGGAAATCAAAACAACTAATCTGATTTTCAAAAGAAGATATGAACCCCAAAAAATCAGGAACGCTCAGATAATTTAGTTACAAGTCAGGTAAAATTTTTTGAAAACCGATTATGTTTGTTTAGCCCAAGGAAATCGGAAGGTCTGGTTCCTTTTAATGAGGACGTTCATAAACGCAAGCCCTTCTCCCACGTGGATAATTATATTCAGAGGAAAGATACGGGTATAAAAAATCAAGTCCTTTCTAGTCCACTGCAAGTTGAAATTTTAAATGGTTCAAAATTGTTCACAGCCACTACTGATGTGGGTAAGTCAGTTGGGTCAGTAACATGGCCCACTAAATTATATAACAACAGTTTATCCCCAAATCCTGTGCGTTTATTGAAAAAAATGGAATCAAATATGTCAAATATGTTAGTTTTAGAAAGAAGAAGGACAGTAGTAATTTTCTTCATCTTTTTATCAACTTGGTGTCCGAACCAAAGGATTCAGTTGTAATTCGTCAAAAATCATAAGATTTACTTATTGATTCAGGTGGTACAGGAAAACAAATGGACTAAAATAAGATTCAAAATATTTCATTAGAGGATAATTCGAAAAGTGAAGATTCTTATGGATATATGCCTCCCCTCGAGGAAATTCCAAATTTGTCTAATATCACAAATGGTTCTTTACAAGGAAAAGATGACCATGAAATTAATTTATTCATGGAAATTCCTAAATTTGATATTGGAATGTCAAATGGTTCTGCGAAAGCTCGAGCGTTTATTGAAGAATCGTTTGGCAAAAAATGGGGACACCAAATGCCCAAAACTCCTACTAGAAATTCCCTTGAGGTTTTAGGGAATATGGAAGACTCAAATAATCTTGAGGTAGAAGGAATTATCCAAAAGAAAAAATACATACAAGATTCCTTTTCGGTCTTAAGTGCTGCAGAGAAATCGCCTCTAAATCGCAATTTAAGGCGCCCTGCTACTCATTCTAGATTTCGTTAATTTCTTCGGTTTTCTTTGTTTTAGCGCTTGTAAGTGCCCTAGGAGAGGCTTTTTCTCCTCCCAATAAATAATTTTTTTATTTAAAAAAAAATACTACTAATATTTAATTGTTAGGTGGGGAAGCGGCTAACACTAGCATGTAAAGGAAATAGTTTGGGTATTAATCTTAGTACCAAATTCAAGGTGAGTGACCTGTCCTATGAAATATGGATGCTTATATTTTCATATGGAATTGTGTAGTTAAATACATATGGGGTGATGCTTATAGAGTGATGTGGTATTATGAAACATATGCGTATGATTAAAAATGTTAAATGATGCTATCTAATGTTATGGACTGAGATGGGACCTCTATGTAATGTTAAGGACATTGGTGAGTCCTACAGGATGCAGCGGCCCCGTTAATCCAACTTAAAGGTTTGTTTTACTCTGGCCTAATTACGAGATTTGGTGTTCCCCATTAACTGGGAGTTAATTGGACTGGCAGGTCCATGCTTCCGAGAGTTTCACAATTCATGTTGGCTTATAACATTAGAAAATAAAAATCATTATTTAAATTGGTTATATGTGTGGTATATGGTCATTCACTAAGCTTGTGTTGCTTACACTCCTATAATGTTATGTTTCAGGTATCCCTATTATTTGGAATTCATTGCCAAGTTAGGACCTTAAATGGGGGAGTGTCGGATATCTAATGTTGGTGAATATCAATAAGCCTTTTCGGGTAAATATTAAATTAAAGAATTTTTATATGTAAAGTTGTTTAGTACCTGCATATTACCTGTTAAGGTAGTTATGTTTTCATTTAAACATGCATTTGAAAAGAAAAAAAATGTGGTGCTATTTTCAGAAAGAATTAAAGCAAAGTATTGTTTAAGGGAATTTATCTGTAAATTAAAAGATGATTTTAACTTAATTAAGTCATCCCGCGACAGTTTGTCTTAGCTGGGCACAAACTTCAACATCTCCATTTATTCAATACATTATGAGCTAAAATCCATTAACTATTTCTGATATGAAAACTAACTTGAGAGATATACCTGGGATTTGGAAAGAAAACATTTGAGAGATATACATGGGATTTTGACAAACAAATCTTAGATACAATACCAAAACAAAGAGAAGTAGCAATTATAAAGAAATAAAGAGATATACATGGGATTTTGAAATCTAACACAGCTACTTTGAAACCCCAAAAGCACTATTTTAAAATTTAACACCCCAAATACTACCTCATCAGTTGACCAGCTACTAATCAGATATGTATCCCCCAAAAAACCTCATACTCAGTATAACATTATGACGTTTTCTCTTCTATTGTGTTTCCCCCAAAAAACTTACTCCAACAAATAGTGAATGAAGGAAAAATTAAAAAGAATTCAGTTAATCAAAAGTAAATAAAATTCATGATTTTCATAGGCAATGTGTCCAAAATTGTACCGTACTACTCCGTTATACTCGTTGTCTGCGCATGGTGTGAAGAGGGAATCTATCATCTCCACCTTTGGTGATTGTGAACGAACGATGCTCTGTAAAGAGATAGCAGTGGACACTGCCTAAGACCAACAACATAAAACGGAAAATAAATAAAATTAGGATAAAAACAGAAAATGCAGAAATAAAATATAGATCAAAATACAAAATAACATTAAGATAAAATAAATCGTTATATAGAACAATAAATACGGAAAAAAAAAATTAAGGAAAGAGGTTGATTTACAGAAGCAATGGAAGGCACATCAGAGTTACTAGGGGAGCCACGTGACACATATGTCCCAAAGATCATAAGTACACATTCTTCGTAACAATACTTAAATTTATTCTCAGTCGATGAGCAATGAAAGCTCTATCAACATCATAAGTAATGTTGGGGATTTGATTCCTAACATTAAACTAACGGCTTAACCAATTAATTAAATCAAAACCTAAACTATATTAAAATCGATTGTCAATTAGACATGGAATGATTTTCTATATCAAGATTAATAACATATTGCAAATAGTCCACTCTCCTTTTGCACCAGTTGAACAGTTGACTAATTATTTCGATGGCATTGTCATAGTTTTCTCATCCATTTACTTAACAATTTTAAAACTATTTGTGAAAAATTAGAGGAATAAGGAGAGACACATACCATATAGGTACCTTCCTATTTGTAGCTCCAAAATGCTCAAATTTGTCCAATTAAATATGAAATACAAAATGGTTAGTTGGGGTAACCTGGCAAGTAATTTGTGTGTTAGGAAGGAGGGAACAAAAATATGGCTCTGTTAAGGAGGGGGAACAATCATTATAAAGTATACGACGCGTACGCATAATATAGATCATAAACAGGGTACAATACATATATACAGATTAAAATACACAACCATATGATTAGATTGAATATCGAAAATACTAAAATAAAATAGACTATCAACCTTGATATGTTCAGCTATCAAGAAAATAAAAATAACTAGACCTTAACAAAGTTACAAATACATGTAAAACCGGATCTGAAATGGCTTAAGTGTCAATAATTAGAGTGTCAATAGAAAATTAAAAAGATTTAACTAACACGTTTAAGGTTACAACATATTGATTAATGCATTCTTAAAAAAATTACAGCTAAAAGAAAGCATCTAAAAAAATATTATGTTTGTTAGGAAGGTAGGGAATTTCCTACATACCGGTTTGGTAGACTTAGTCTTTTCCATTCTTAATTATTCTAGATCTCCAACTATGATTGTTAGTATCCAGTAAATAAGAGAATATAAACAAAAATATAAAAAAATAGCTGAATGTCAATAGAAAGCCGCCTAATCCGTATGCACGTACAAATTACATGTGAAAGACCACAGTAAGATTACCTTTAACAGATGGCATGTCCATAAAAAATGCTGAGAGTCACCACCTAAACACAACACAATAATAAAACTTCACTCAGATTGTGATATATATGGTGATCAACAAATAATTGCAATCCGTAAGCAAAACAGGAAATAAATAATTATCAAATCATGTACTCCAAAATAAAGAAATAATAGGTTCTTAAGCTGACCTTTTATGAATACTAAACAACGCAATATAAAATGTGAGACTTTAGAATAAAGCACATTCCAATCATCTCATAACATGATATTATATGGCATGATGCTTTCAAACGTAAAGGCAAATTAAGTACTGAAATATTAGTTTGTTGCCATATGTGTTTGATTTCATGAATATTTGTGTTCCTTCAGGCAAGGGTTTCCTCTAGTCATTTAAATATTGTAGACAACTTATCAATATCACATGAAAATTTATGTTAAAAATAAACCTTCGAACAGATGTAAACAAAGTAGAAGTACAAACATTCACAAAAGATAACTTGCAACAATCTCTTCCATTTCCCATATTTATGCCTAAAATCCCATATATAAAATGTCCACCACCTATACAATACCCGGAGTCAGAGTATGATAATAATCAAAGCTTAAAACAATTTAAATTAAAAAATAAGTTGAAAGAATTAAATTTCAATTAAAAAAAACATATCTTTCTTCATATTATATGTCATGCGGTTGAGAACACAAATATTATGAAAACATGTATTTGTTTATTTAATAACTTCAACTAAATATATTCAATATATAAAAGCAAACCACAAATTACATCAATTAAGCACAACATAACACATATTAATTAAGCACAATAAAACACACATCAATTAAGCACAATATATTGAAGAAGACTATACCTAGTAATCGCAAAACTCGTTTAAGAACATAACATGTGGTTTTTCTCTTGTTCTAGCAAAACTACCATGCAAATACAATATTATAATTAGGTCGCTTTAAACTTGTGAAATCGCTACATAACTACCACGATAGTAGGCATAGTTTTCACGAGACAATATCATAATTACGTCAATTGGACAAAGAACAATATCTGTTGCCTTGGGGGGTTATTCTAACAACAAATGTTATGAACAGAGTACAATTAAACAAAACAAATATTATGAACAAATATTGTAACATTAGACTACCTAACATACATATTAGATTTCCAACGTGATCTTCTTCCCCATAAGGGTCTTCACAAAAATCTACATACCCTCACAAATAAGAAATTCTCATTTCCACTAGAGATTCATACGAAAACAAACATATCAATTACATAAAAAAAAAATTCCAATCCATTAAATCTATCAAATTTAAACGATAATAAGTTAAAATCAATTAGTTAACCTAAAACACTTAATTAATCAAAATGGATTGAATAAGTTGAAAACATAATGAATGAAATGAAATCGGAAAGGATTATTACCGTTAGGGATTCTTTCACGGTGATCGGAGCATTAGCAATTGCCATGGTGGCCAGATGGAAACAATTTTCAGATAAGAACTCGATCTGTTAAAAAAAAGTCATTAAATAAAAAATTTAGGATTTTTTGTTAAATTCTAAATAGAGTTACGACTGGTGTGCTCCTTTTGGATGTTGGCTTCGCCGCTGTTGACAAATGTGCTCCCTCCTTGAGCTCGTGCGGTGGGTTTAGAGAGATATCATGCAGGTTGGAGAGAGAAATGAGGGTTTAAAGTAGGAGAGAGGTGACATTATAATGGGTGGGTTGTTTAGAAGTAGTAGATGAAACTATGTCCCTTTTTCTTTTCTATTTTGTTCAGTTACGAAAGTATCCCTTATATTTGAATTAAAGTAAAAACTTTAGGTGTAGAATTAAGGGGAAAATAAATTTTAGTGGGTAAAATTGTAATTATAGTTAGAGTATAAAATGAGGTGTGGTGAGATATATAATATTATTGTGTACATATTGATCTCACCCTCCATCTAGTGCCTTGTTGGCAACATCCTCATCCCTCATTAAGTTATCATCTTATGGAATAGTGCCAACACCATCACTCCTTATTATATAGATATATATATATACATGAGTATAGAGATAGTATATATGTATCATTATATTTGTGTGTGTGACATAATTCTGTGAATATACCACTATAGTGCCATCAGGGAGGTTACGTGCCATGAGTGCTCTCTCTTGGAGAATCTCAACAGGTGTAGTATCGGCTCCAGTGCCATAGGGCCATGCATGCCCATCCTATATGAGGTTGGAGTTATAGTGAAGTGATTTATGGTATGGTCATGACTCACTGGCTCAGGACTATGAGTGCCTTTAGTACGTTTACGATATTTTTGAATTGGGTGGTGAGATGTGCATCGAGGATGATGTGTGTATGCCTTGGAGCCTGATAGTATTGTAGAGACCCGCATCTAGGGAGCTATTACTCTCTGGGATGGGGGTTATACTTACATAGAGAGCGATATATAAGTATAAACATACTTGATATGATAGGTATATTGTAAATATATGTGTGTGCATATATATATATTCGGGAAAAGTAAAGAATAATACCAATAGTAAATTTATATGCATTTGGGAGGGCAACTTGAGACTGCTATGTGTGTGTGTGTGTGTGCATATCTATATAATAAGTTACAAAACTTATGAGAGAGTGCAACTGTGTGATAATTGATTAAATTAAATTTATTCTCAAGTTTCCAATTCGACACACTTATTTAATTAGTGTCTATTTTTAAACCAAAATAAATCAGCCCCAAATCATTCAACTGCGTGTGTGCGTGTGTCAAACCATAAAATAAATAAAGCATGCGACACAAGCTTAAGAAAAAATCCCCGAAGGGACAAAACCTTTTATTTCACTATAATTTTGTAAGAAAATGGCTTACACGGATTACAATGAAATAAGGTGACATACTAAATACCCGCAGGTGTCGGTTCCGATGTCTCGGCTGGAACTTTCCCTTTCCAGGAGGGCAGCAGTGAAGAAGAGAAACGACTTCTCCACAAGATGTGAACTTTATAAGGACTCCCTCCACAATAGTATGCAGATATCCGGTTGTAGAGTTCTCCCCACAAATATAAACAGTAGCAAGGTGTGTTCTTCAACAAAAAAATAATTCACTAAAGCATATGGGAGTTTTGTGAATTGAAGAAAAAGAGGGATTAAACCCTAAAAGAAGAAGCCAAAAGGATTTTGCGGTTTCGCAGTTTTCTGTCTGTCAAAAACCGTGGGCTTCTTAATGAAAACGGACTCATTTATTGAGTATTTATATAAAAATGCACCGCCTCAAAATTCGAGCTCGTTCGAACGACATGCTATGTAGTTTGAACGATAATTGCAGGTCATTCTAATGACCTATCAAGCAAGATTCCACGCGTTCTTGTAGAAAATTTCGATACGAACGCATGGCCGCCAGTTTCGTATCATTATGATTTTTTATGAATTAGTTATGATTTTTCTACAAAAAGGAGTCCGAAAACAAAATCTTTAGAAAAATATTTTGTAGAAAATATCACAAAAGATCTAAGTGAAAAGTTAAGGTATTTAAAACATAATCGTACCAAAGTAAACTTCGCGGAGTGTTGAATGATGAAGAACTTGAGTAATTCGGATCCGTCTTTGATGTAGATGTCTCTTGAATGCTCTTCGACGGTGTAGCGGTATATGACATAATAAATTGATAACGGACCTATGAAAATATGTCCTTACAAATCTACCCCTATGTCTATGCTGGTACATACATAAAAAATCCGAATTATCAAATACCAAATTGCCTATACAAATCTACCCTCCCATGCATAAATTTGCAAGACTTCAAAACCGTTATTCAATCATCTTCATCAAATCCCAAAGCTTTTCTCATCAGGGTGTGCAACATCATAATCTTCAGTCTCTGTACCTACACACATGAGATAAAGAAAAACCTTCATGACGCATCGAGTTTGAAATGATATAAGAATAAAGCATTAATAAATCAAATCTCCCCCATAATGCAAAAACTCCCCCATAACATGATAATTCTTTCTCCCCCTTTTTATGCTGTCCCCAAATAGACAGATAAGAAGAAACAATCAAAACATGCAGTGTCACGATAAAAATGCATAGCAAATAAGAATCAAGCTACGCGCATGCAAAGGAGTATCTCACAAATTTCACAAACTATTTTTGAATTTTTAAATTTTCATACAAAAATAAGATACCACTTTGAAAAATATGATACAAAAATCACACCATGCATTTAAACTCAAACAACCAAGTCATGGAAACGAAATGAATGGGTGTGAACACATTCGATAGGTAAATTAACTCAATCAATTATATGTGCACGATGAATACGTGTACCCCTAACGAATGAACATCAAAAGAATCCTTAGGTGTAAAAATTTGTTGAATTTAGATGACATCGTCTTATGCAAATTAACAAATCAAAGTAAAATGATTTCCACACCAATAACGTCCAAAACTATTTAGTGCTTTTTCAAGATTTTCAAGGACGTGAAAACCCGTTTAAAATCTCCAACCAAACACCCTCATATATATTTTTCTTTTAGAGGTTAATAAACTAAATTCTCAAACTTTGGAGAATTGGTGCAAAAACCTAAATGGCCCATAACTTGGCATGAATTTATTTTTATTGCCTTTAAATTTTTTTGGGCTCTTTTAAACCTCTTTGGACCCCGGATAATAATCCTCCATTTTTTAGGGCCAATTTAACGGTGGCTTAGTATTCGCAAAGCCAAAATGAACCTTTCGTAACCCTTCCCCGTTTTCAAACAAAACATACAAACTCACAAAACGGTTTTTATATGCACAATTTCCTTATCAAATTTTATCGCGCTTGGTTCATTTTAAGGCCAGGATTGAAGTAAAAACACCTAACCAACATGTGATAAGACAAGCACAATAATCAAACAAATCCGTGCATGTGTGCAATAAAGGAAACATGAGTCAAACATGTAGGAATAAACACTAAATTACATCTTAATGACTCCAGACATTATAAAGCACAAGGATGAATTGACCTATTGTCTCAAAACACTATCAAATAGTCACATAAAAAATGGAATGATGTTATGAGTTGGTCATCCTAAGTGTTTATCCATAAAAGGTGCAAACAAAATAAAAACAAAAATCTTTTTGTATTTTTCAAAATTTTTCAAAACAAAAAAATATATACAAAAAGTACATGTCAACACACTAGCAAATATATATCATGAAATCACAACTAGTATATGACAGACATGCGAACACAATCATCTATATGATATGGCAAGAGAAGAATCATGTGCAAGCAAACGAGAATCAACTTGTCTAAAATCTAGCGCATCCAAAGGTGATTTCCTAACCCAAATAGGTGTGAAACGTCGTGTAGAGAATTTGGGAACCATGGGAACACTAGACATAAACTTCCTAGGACATTTTCCAAGATCAAAACAAAAACGTCTAAGGTGACCTTTCCTACCACAATATGAACATGTGTAAACGGGTGGAACGACATCTATGGGTTGATCTTTTCTAATATCCTTGGAATTAGTTGACCCTCTAAAATAAATAATGGTTTTGGCTTTAGCATTAGAAGCATGAGAACACGATGATCCATTACCATCACTATCAAACCTACTTGAGTCTATCAAATCATTTTTTAATTTCAAAATTTTTGACTCAAGCAAAGAATTAGACTCTTCTAAATTAAGGGACGCCTTTTTCAAGTTTTCAATAATTCCAAAAAGCGTATCTCTCTCCCCCTTAATTAAAGCAAACTTTTCCCTAAGAGTCTCTTCACGTGCCACAAACTCACTGACTAAAATATTTTTATCATATTTGACACAAACACAAACCATCGAATTTTTAAGGTCCTCCAATTCCTTTTCTAAAAAAAAAGACCTTCTCATCACTCTCCTTATTGGACAATTTTAAAGCAACAAAGTCATGGTCCAAGGAAACAAATTTTTCACGATAAAAATCTCTTTGATTTTGAATCGTTTGCAAAAGATCCATTGCGGATTTAAAACGAGAATTTTCTTTTTCCAAAACTTCATTTCTTTTGCAAAGATTCAAATTCAAAAGTTTTAAATTTTCAGCATGGTCGTGATTTTTTTCAAAAATAGGCTCCTCATTAAATGGGCATTCCATTAAAAAATTGCGATTTTTCACAAAATTGATTTAAAAAAAAAATTAATATCACACAAATTTTGCAAAAATTAGGAATACGCAATAAATTAGCGCAACCCGCTCTGATACCAATTTGAGAGAGTGCGACTGTGTGATAATTGATTAAAATAAATTTATTCGCAAGTTTCCAATTCGGCACACTTATTTAATTAGTGTCTATTTTTAAACCAAAATAAATCAGCCCCAAATCAGTCAACTGCGTGTGTGCGTGTGTCAAACCATAAAATAAATAAGGCATGCGACACAAGCTTAAGGAAAAATCCCCAAAGGGGCAAAACCTTTTATTTCACTATAATTTTGTAAGAAAATGGCTTACACGGGTTACAATGAAATAAGGTGACATACGAAATACCCGCAGGTGCCGGTTCCGATGTCTCGACTGGAACTTTCCCTTTCCAGGAGGGCAGCAGTGAAGAAGATAAGCGTCTTCTCCACAAGATGTGAACTTTATAAGGAATCCCTCCACAATAGCACGCAGCTCTCCGGTTGTAGAGTTCTTCCCACAAAGATAAACAGTGGCAAGGTGTGTTCTTCAACAACAAAATAATTCACTAAAGCATATGGGAGTTTTGTAAATTGAAAACAAAGAGGGATTAAACCCTAAAAGAAGAGGCCAAAAGGATTCTACAGTGTAGCAGTTTTCTGTCTTTCAAAAACAGTGGACTTCTTAATGAAAACAGACTCAGTTAATGAGTATTTATATAAAAATGCACCGCCTCGAAATTCGAGCTCGATCGAACGACATGCTATGTCGTTTGAACGACAATTGAAATTCTTTTGAATGACCTATCAAGCGAGATTCCGTGCGATCCTGTAGAAAATTTTGATACGAACGCGTGGCCGCCAGTTTCGTATCATTCTAATTTTTTATGAATTAGTTATGATTTTTCTACGAAATGGAGTCCGAAAACAAAATCTTTAGAGAAATATTTTGTAACAAATATTCCAAAAGCTCTAAGTGAAAAGTTAAGGTATTTAAAACATAACCTTACCAAAGTAAACTTCGCGGAGTCTTGAATGATGAAGAACTTGAGTAGTTCGGATCCGTCTTTGATGTAGATGTCTCTTGAATGCTCTTCGACGGTGTAGCGGTATATGACATAATAAATTGATAACGGACCTATGAAAATATGTCCTTACAACTTATGTATGTCATAAGATTCAACCATGACGTCAAAAAATGAATTATTTATGTATTTTCTGTTTTACCCCTTAAAAATTTGAGTTCCCCCTCTTTTTCATCTCACTAATTGATTCTCTCTCCTTCACTTTAATTCAAACACAAGGTTATTTTGGTAAACACATCACAAAATCCACACTTTCTCACTGCAGACATTCATATACACACACCAAAACTCATTTTAGTCCCCCAACAAAAACCCTCTCCCTTTCTCTCAGCAATAAACCATATGACCTCTTTTCTCCCCACCTCGCCCCACCGCTTACTTTCTCTTTTCTCCCCGCTACCAGCCTCAGGTTTTTTTCTCCCTCTCTTTTAGATTGTGCGATTTTTGTGTGGGTTTTGCAATTTTGTTGGTGTGATTTTGTAATTTGGTAATGCTTGATTTATTATAGTTAGATCGGGTTAATTAGGGTCTGATTTATTGGTTTTGTTCTAACCATCCTGGTATACTTTAAATTTTCAAATATATGTATTTGATTTTATTTTGGGAGGGGGTTGAAAATTAGGGTTTCATGATTTTATTGTTCATTATTATTCTTTAGTGTTCTTTTTATAGTTCTGAAGAAGAAGAAGAAGTAATAGGCGTCTTTTGGGGTTTTATGAAGTGCATTTGAGTTTTTACCCTTTTCATTATAATCACCATTTGTATTTTTTTATCATATTGACATCTAACCAATAGTTATTGTTTTGGATTGCAGATAAACGCTACTAAAATGGATCGGTTCCACTAATCTCTTAATTTTGGATTTCTTCACAATGCTAGTTCTGTTGGACTGATGTTTCTTATGTGATTTTAAGATAGTATTTTCTTCGGAAATTTAATATTGATTTAATGATTTTCTTTATATTATATTATATAGTTATTTTAGGTTAAGTCCTGCCTGATTTAGATTAAATGGGAACTGATCCCATGATTTTTTTTCTTTGGTCATTAGTCCCATAATTGAGTAAATCCATTAGTTTTACATCTTGTTGCTCTTATGATTTTGAACTTGCTAACCATTCTTAACAGGTGGACCTAAACCCCAAGAGTCCCTATATTATATTGATGTATGAGTTAATTATGGTTTCATTTTTGGGTGTTTTGGTGTTTTTGTTTTGGTACTATCTCTTTTACATTTCATTTTGGTACATTCAATTTACCTGTGTTTTAAGGTATGTTGTATTTTTTGTCTTCGCTTTAGATCCTTTTTCATATAACAAGAACATTAATCGAGTAGGAATGTGATCAAAATTTCAATGCTCGCAGAAAAGATTTCTTGAAATTTCTTAACATATTGTCTCGAATGTACGATTTGTGACATATAATGGTGGTGTTGCATGCGATATTTGTGTGAAAAAGGGGTACCTTAACCATGAAATTGCTCGATTACTTAATAGTTTATTTTTATCACTATTTTATAAGTATTTTATCATGAAATTTTGAGATCTAACATTTCATTTTATTTACGTCCTTAGATCATGGAATTGTCTCTCATATCCCTTCACATGTGCTCTAAAACATTGTGGTACTCTTTCTCTCTCAATAGATCTTTATCTATCCTAAAGCTGGGTCTAAAACTATTTGATATGAGATGTATGGGTGCAATTGATATCTTTATCTTTATGTCTTTATTTGTTTATGATTTATGGCTTTTCTTTCCTATATAACTAGATTTATGAATGTTCGTTACCTTTGGTTATGCCGTTATATTTGTTTAATTAATATTTAAATTGTGTTTTATGTTGGAAGTTTTAACTGTTGGTTAATTTGTGCATTGAACAGTATGTGGTGTGTTACTTAATGTCCGATTCATTCAGAATAGTACTTGTTTAATCGGGAGTTTGCCTCTGTCATTGATTGATCCTCATGTACAATAGTGTATTACATAATTTTAGCATTAGTGCATTAGATACACAATGGATTTATAGGTTTAGTTGAAGGCACGAATTATATTTTGCACCATATCCTACGAGTGTCATTGGTATAGGATTAGATACCATTGGTTTTATGTGTAATTTGGTTTTGCACTTACTATTTGGGATTTATATTTATTTTATCGATTTGAGATTATTTTTAACCCCCACCCTCCAAAGTTTAAGGCTTTATTTTCTAAAATTACATACAATACAGAACGATGATGCTCTAAAACCTCCTCTTCTGTTAGTTTGACAGTGTTATTCTCTTCTGTTAGTTTGACAGTGGTTATATGAAGGTGATTCAAATAGTCAACGGTTCCACTCCTTCATAAAAGCCAGGTATTCTAGACTAATTATTCATAGAATTAAAAAAAAGAGATGGCAATTGGACAGAGGATATTGATGCTATTAAGGGAGAATTTATTGAATACTTCCAAAATATTTGTAAATCTGATAGTAATAATGTGGATAAAGGTATTATTGATTATGTTACTTCCTTTATTTCCTCTAATCAATTTTGTAGCTTGGATGTCAACCCAAATGAACATGAAGTTTGGCAAACAGTCCTCAATTTGAATCCTAACAGTAGTGCTGGTCGAGATGGATTTCATGGTTTATTTTATGATAAATTTTGGGATATAATCAAATAAGATCTCACAAAAATAGTGCTATATTTTTTTGTCTAAAGGAACACTTCCTACTAGCTGGACTAGCACTAACATTGTCTTTATTCCAAAAGTCCAATCTCCTAATCATGTTCACACTTCAGGCCTATAAGTTTATGCAACTTTTTCTTCAAAAGCATCACCAAAATTCTTGCATCTAGACTATCTCCTATCCTCAGTGACATTATTTGACCATCTCAAGCAAGTTTCATCGAAGGTAGGCAAATTTCCTAAAATATTATTTTAGCCAAGGAGCTGTTGTCTTTAATTGGTAGAAAATCCCATGGTGATAATGTGGTTATTAAATTGGATATGTCCAAAGCCTATGATAGGGTCTCCTGGCTATCTATTATAATTAATGGTCATATGGATTGTTTTTTCAAGTCTTTTAAGGGTCTTAAGCAAGGATATCCTCTTTCTCCTAGGTTGTTCACTATAGTAGCAGAAGCATTGAATCAAGGCCTGCACAATCTTTTGATGAATAGAAAGATAAAACCTTTTTCCCACCCTAGAAACTCCCCTCTTATCAGTAATCTGAGTTTTGCAAATGACACCGTAATCTTATGTAATGGAGATAAGAATAGCTTGAAAAATTTGATGAAATTATTGAAGTTATTTAAAAATGCCTCTGGCCAAGTCATTAATTACTTTAAAAGAAGTTTCACAATTCACCACATTGTTAAATCTATAGAAGATATCACCAATTTTAAAAGGAAGAAAATTCCCCTTCAATATTTGGGCTGTCCCATCTTCCATAGGTGGAATAAGAACTACTACTATGAAGATCTGATTCAAAGAATTCAATCTAAAGTGAAAAGTTGGCAACCTATATTTCTATCTTTTGCTGGTAGAAAAGTTCTCATAAAAGTTGCCATATCCTCTATTCCTATTAACTGTCTATCAACTCTAAAGCCACATCTCAAGACCATCAACTACATCCACTCTTTGGTCAACAACTTCTTATGGGGAGAATCTAAAGATTATGGAAAAAGACATCACTAGATTAAATGGGACAATATTTGTTATCCATCCTATGAAGGGGGTATAAACTTCAAATTTTATCATATATCACTAAAGCTTTTTCTTTAAAGCTTTGGTGGAATTTCTCTAACTCTAACAGTGTGTGCAATGTGTATTTAAATTGCAGGTTTCAGAATTCAGTATCTCAGTCTCACATTTTAAAAAGAATTCTTGATGTTAGAGATGAGGCAGAGAAGAATACAAAGATGATAAATGGAAAACTCATATGGATACAAACTTTCAATGGATATTTCTCTTTCAAATCCGCATGACATGCTATAAGAAAATCTAAAGTTGGGTCCATCATTTGCAAATACATTTGGGATAAAGAGATTCCTCCAAAAATCTCTATCTTTCTCTGGAAATGCTATCACCAAATAGTCCCAATTAACGAAATTATGCAACAAAAATGAATTTTGAAGGCTTCTATATGTAGATGTTGAATTAAACATATAGAATCCTTCAATCATCTGTTTAACAATGGCCGAATTGCTTAAATTGTATGGGATTACTTTTCTAAACACTTTGGGATCAAGATCTATGTGACACCCTTCCTAATAAAATACCGAGCAATCACCCATGTACCAAATTAAAACAGGAGTCTCATATGGTTCATTCTTAGCATCACTATCGAAAAAACAAATTAATTACTAATAACCTATTAGGCTTGTGTCAAAATTTTATTTACTTAATCTTTTTAAAGAACTTATTCAATTAAAACATCCACACAGTTTATATATAAATGAAACTGAGATGAAATAAAATAATTGAACACTCGGTTTAACATAATACAACCAAATCGAATGTCGCACTAAAATGCGGTAAAAGAATATATAAGTACAATTGGGCTTTTGTCCCGAATGTTCTACAATACCACCTATTTAGAATACTAGGATATAAGCGTCTAGAGTAAACTTACATGCATCCATAGCTACTGCAGCACACGTCTGACTCGAAGGGATTATCATCCAAGCGTCCCTGTGTATGCACACCTATATATATATATAGAAAAAGAGAGGAAAAGTAGATAAACGGGTCAGAGCCCGAGTTGTGAAAATAATTTTCAAGTACATAAATGCAACATTTTTAAAATATATTTTACCTCTTATTTTAATTGGTATCGCACTCCCATGAGATACCCCTCACCTCTCTTCTAATAGTGCACACCTATCGCATATCTACTACATAACCTAGTTAAGATACCTTGCCTAACTAATCCGTTTCACCATAACTCTAAAAATCCTAATTAACCCAAGTATTAAGGGCTAAACTTCTCCCCAGTTTCAACCCTATGCCATGTTTTTGCGTGGGGTGTCTTGCTAAGAGAAATCGAAATAAGGAACCGCCCCCCTGATACACTACTACTTGGCAGTGTCGATCGTCAAGCTCCATTAGGCCCTCAGTATATAACGTATATATATACCCATATAAATATATATACACTCTTTACTCGGAATGAGAATAAATCCTTTTTCATTTATCTCTTTACTCTAGTTAGAGATATATATATTATCTTGTTCTCATACATAGGTGATATACTATACACACAAATATAATAACCATCCCAATGAGATATAACTCGAAGATGTAGTCTTAATGCTATCATCTACCAGGGAATCACTCACATACCATCCTGGGTACCAACGGTCGGAATCTCACACCGCCTTGGTAAAATAAATCACAACGTATGGGAAGCGGTCATAGTTCATCCCCGAAAGTGAGACGAAACATACCCAACATGTCTCACCCCTAAAAAAAATCACATAATATAAAATTGGATGCTATAACCTGGGGACTATACCCTCCCTTCTCCTCAAGCCAGGGGCCTCACCCATATCGCGCAACTTCCCATGATAGCATAGAGGGGGTATGCTTCACATAAATATATATATATATATATATATATATATATATATATACCATTCGGACAAAGATCTATATACATATTCATATCATACAATATATATATTGTAATCATATCGTATATATAATCGAAATCCCTCCTCAATTATATTGTAGCAAAAATTTCCAATCTCGCATAACGATGACCACTAACCCCAAAATGTTTTCACTCATAATAACATTCCAGTATTCACACACTAAAAATACTAACCCATAAGTATTCTCTATACAGACTTTCCGAAGACCTCTCTCGAACTTGGTTCGACCCGAGCATTCACCAAGCTCATACCCCGGATTGTACACTAAGATAATCCAAGGTTCCCGCGTTCATTCTAAGGTTTACTCACCCTTAATACCATCATCTAGGAATCCTAATATCATAACAAGAATCCCCCATAATAATCTCCAATTTCAATTTAACTCCCCCTAAACTAAAAGAAGAAAAACTGCCAAATTCAACGTAGGCGAATCAATTCGGTTTTCGTCCGAATCAATTTGGAAAGTATTTTTCAATAAGGTCCTCAAAGGCGAGTTGATTCGGTCTAAATCTAAATCAATTCGGCCGGATACAGCCTTACAGGTCAACTTATGCGAATCGATTCAGTCTTGACCCGAATCGATTCGCCCGGTTCATAGGGCACTGTTTGCGAGATTTTATCTTCTCCAAAATACCCAATTATCAATCCTTTCTTAATTTTATGGTTTCTAACCCCAACCAACATCCCCTTCATCATCCTAGCATTGATTTCTAACTAACACATCATTAAATTTTATTTTTCTCCCAATGTCAGATTGGATTTCTGACTAACTATTTCGAACTCGAATAGCCTTCCGTAGAAAAATCATTACAAATGAAAAAAATTTAGAAAAATACTCGGTTGGCTCCCACGCGAGCGTATCGAAAAGACCTACAAATTTTATTGTTTTACCAAGAGCCGAATCGATATGCTTCCTATCCGAATCAATTCGGAAGTGACGTTAATCACTATTCACATTCTTCTCCAAAAATCTCAAACCTCCATTTTTGTTGTTTCTAATCTCATCCATCAACTCCATAAACATCAAATCTATGTTTTATAACTAACACATCAATTAATTGGGGGATTAAACCAATTTTCTTAGATTTATACCCAAAAACCCTTAAATCCCTAGTTTTGCCATTTCCCCCATTTCAATCCATTTCTCCACTCCATTTACATGGATTTAACACTAGAAATCATTAAGAGTTTACATTACATCAATATGTAAACTCATACTCAAATTTTCCCAAATTTATTTTTAGGGTTCTAACCCAAAATCATATAGTTTACCAACTATAATATGAGATATATACACTAAATGAAATAAAGCAAGTACACACATGCCTGGTGGATAAAATCCAAAGACCTCGAGTCGAATCCGACGATGTTTGGCCAAAATCTCCCATTTCTCTTTTCTTTTATCCTCTTCCTTTCTTATTCTCTTTCTTTCTTTCTTTCTTTCTTTCTTTCTTCTTCTCCCGACCTTATAAGGGAGAAATAAGGGGTTGTCCCTTATTAACCCAAAAATGACTCGTTTAGTCAATTACAAGTCCCTACGGGTCCAAAAATTCCTGGAACCCAATTACTACCCCCAATACACTATTCTGATTATCTCGACCATTCTGAGACCAACCGCGCAATCGAAATTTACATCCGAGTTACTTAACCCAACAAAACTTAATGTGGTATTTCCCATTAAAATATTATCATGTGTTGCTTTACATAGCCGCGACAAATTATAAAATACTCCAACTCATTCACTTAATCCCAGGAGTAAATATAATACACATCGAAAATCATTTAATCCTTGAAAACTCCAAAAATTACTATTCACAATAATTTCTCAAATTTCCGAATTACACTCATTTATGAAATTTTATTATAAATAAAAGTGTGGGGTATTACATTCTCTCCCCTTATAACAGAATTTTTCCCTCGAATTTCAGATATAATCGATACTACCAACCCTAACCTAGGATCATAAATCACTCCACATCCTAACGACTCAAAGTGGAATGGTACTAAACCAAATGGTTCTCAACCATACACTCGTTCAGCACTTACCTCTTTCAACGTTTATACTCTACTAGTAGATAATCTTATCTAGATATCCTTATGCTACAATGCTACCTCAGTCGGAAAGTTGACTCTAACGTCACTTCGCACCTAGTGCTTCTATAATCGTATCTAAAGGAACATGTCTACACTAATGCTCGACTATTCCCATCATTCTCATCGCTTAATTTTAGGCATGTTACCTCTTATATACTATGCCCCTTCTATTTGAGGTTGTATATAAAACCAACTTACCAAGGTGTCCACACACACCGTTTTAACGCGTGTTTATTTGCTTAACCATTGTAAACATAACACGCGAAATACCTTCTTGAAAATGAGCATCACTTTCTTGGCCTGGTTCTCACACCGGTGTATCCTCAACCACCTTCTCCAGATCCCATGCGTCCTATAATTGGAGGTTCAATCTTTTTCAAGGTTAACCCACTAAGCTTCTTGTGGTTAACTCACAACTAACTGCTCACTTCGGCGCCACTAATATTACGGAACTTACATCCAAAAAATACTAAGATCGATGCGTTTTCCTACGCACGTGAAATAAGTATTATCCTAAATATATCCCTTGTTCCTAAGACCTCTCTCAACTTCTGACATTTTCTTGGTTTCAAGCATGGGATGTCTCGCAAAGCAAAATCCAAACAAGGAACCCTCCCGTTACACTACTTCCTCGCATCGTCCATCATCGAGATATAATGGTCTAAGGAACACCATCCGGACGTACTAAATCATACCTTGCTAACCTACTAACGTACCTCTCCTACTCTATCCTTCCATCTTGACGAAATACATAGCCTAACTAATTGAGGCGCCTACTCTCTACAAATAGATTACGAACATCATACCTCAAAACATCTTACCTCTAAAATGTTTCCTTTTCATCAAGGCCTGGCTATAAACCTCAAATTCATTTCCTTTACCTTACCTCACCCACATATTTGTGGTGAGAGAACAATTTCAGTTCTTCTCCAAAGAACTTATATCTATATAAGCATACAGTTAGCAAACGGCTCTCAGTCTACATTGTTTTCTCTACACTAGGTGACTTATCGTCAAAACCAACATCCTTGCATTCTATAACATCTCTCCACTCCCGATGTCGTTAAGGTTATTGTGTGGAGCATCTCGTAAGCGAAATCCAAACAAGAAAACCCTCCTATACACTATTACTTAACTTTCTCGATAGTGGAGGTCCGCTAGTTTCAAATCTACTCCTGGGATAATTCCATCTCTCCTATCGAAAAAATGTGGTCAGAACTCCTATTTCCTTCTAGGAGCCGTACCACATAGCACTTCCACTAACACTAAGTCCTTAGCGCAATCAACAAAGAGCTTAAACTCACAGCTCAACAATAAATTATCCATACCTTAAATTATATCTATACGGCCGCCACGCACTTAAACCATGAAGATGAAACATCTGCTCACCGAAGTTCCATCTACCCATAATAATAAAGGCGAACTCAACCTGTATCCAGGTGAGATATTGCAACAATAAAATGTTCAGCCCAAGAACTGAGGATACGACAGTCTTGCAATCCTTAGCCTGCCATCGCTCCGATAATACAATAACATTATTCTTACAATAGTATTATACTTGTATAACTTATATAAAACGAGTTGTATAAACCAGATACAATTTCAAAATAGGATCCCTCTACCGTGGAAATACATACATACATATATTTATATATATATGTATGTGTGTGTACATATATATACACTATATAATGTAATCGATACCGCCAGTAAACTCGAATCAGACACTAATCTAAGGCTAATAAAATACTGTGTCCCAAATCTAGTCACACAAAATATACCTCTTTTATCCAAGGTAAAGCTTATAATAATAACATCGCCAGTCTGACCATGTTAAGGTTATCAGTATCTCAAACTTTATAACCTCGTTCCTGAAAATCACCTTCATGGTTCACTTAACTTCTTCGTCAAAACGAAACTCCACTACTAGCCATGTTTTAATGAATTCCCCAGGTTGATGTCAACCAATGGGTTTCTACAAATAAAAAATTTCCATAAGTGTAAGCAACACTTCCTAGTGAGCCTATCATTCTTCTGAACGACTCTCTCTTCGTTGTAGCTACCTTACCTCGGTATTAGGTTCACTTCTCTCTATCACTCTTTATTCACTTTCGGCCTCTAACCGATCCTTAAGTGAAAATTCAAGCTGCATTCATTTTACTCTGAACAAACCAAAGGAACTAATGGTTATATCCATCTGTAAGATCCCTTTATGGGCAAAACATCCTGCTCCCCGATATATGGTGACCATCATTCTCACCATTTCAACATTGCTCCCACGAGTGAAAAATTTTCCTCAAATTTTTACATATGGGACTTTCCATAACCTTCTCTAAGACAAAGCTTCTGAGCCTTCTAATTCCACTTAGTAATATACACTTACTTCACACGACTTGACTTCAACATATGGTCCTTATCAAAGACCTTATTCCCAATTTACTTCATTGGGTAATTCAACTTTAGCACCATTCTTACTACAGCGGTACTTGAATAATTATAACTACTACACTTTAGTAATCATTGAAACCGTCCTTGACAAAAATCACATGGAGAGTGACCTCTACTGCAGTCCTGGTATCCAATTTCAACATATAGCTTGTAATACCCCGTATTTTTATGATATTTATTTATGGGATTAATTGAATTAAATGTGTATTAATTGGAAATTAATCCGGATAAAAATACTAGCGAGATGCGAGTTGGTATTTGATTTTTAATGAGTATATATGGCTATATATGATTATTGAATTATGAAATTTGTCGTGAGATTGAAATACGACAATTTGGAAATTTTGTTGGGACGCATGTGACAGTCGCGTCAGGAATATAATTATTTTAATTAAAAAGTCAATTTTATTTTTATTAACCGTATTGTCGTTTTGAGTGCGCCAACGCGTCCGGAAGGGTCAAAATAGTCAGAAAACACTAGCCGGGGGTTTAGGTTGGGTCCCGGGGCATTTTTAGGCCATACCGGTAACGTAAAAGGGTAGTTTGGTAATTTTGGAATTTTGGGAATTAAAACCCACGAAAATTAGAATTAAAAATCTGACTTAGTCTTAACCCACTAAGCCATTTCTAACCCCAATCTAGGTAGTGGGCTACGGGAGAAGTTTAGAAACCTTAAACTTGCCAAACCAACCTCCATCTCCATTGTCATCCTTAGAGAAAAGCTGGTAGAGAGAGAGAGGAAGGAAAATTCTGCAGAGAGAGAGGGAGAACAAATCAACCTTCATCAATCCAACACCAAATCAGAGAAAGACATAAGCAAGTGGTTTAATTTCGTTTTTGCAAAGAATGCTTCTTCCATGTGTAGGAAATTCATATAATTGTATTATTTTTGGGAGATTTATAAAACCCATGAGATTGGTAGTTATGAATTCAAATTTTAATGTAAGATTGCATGTATAATTGTGTAGGGTGATTATCCTGATAGAATTACATATTTTATATTATCAAAAACGGATTTAATTATAACTATGGAAGACTTTAAATTTCTAGGGTTCATGTTCTTGAAAATTGGAGAATATTGGAGAGATTTAATAATTTGATGTTGTTTGGGATGATTAGACCCCATATAAAGGTTGTAATACGAAATTAATATGTTTAGGGATGATTAGAAACCTTGAAACCTTGTTGGAATGCCATTTAGATGAGATTAGAGGTGAAGAAAAGTTGGAAAAACGTAATAGGAATTTTCTGGGCTCAAACTGTCACCTCGTTAGAAGACCTGCCCAGGTCGTTCGAACGAGCTCGTTCGAACGAGCTTCTAATGAGTTGACAGTTTGCCTTCTAACGAGAGGGATGTTAGTTCGATGCCTTTCGTTCGAACAAGATCTCGTTAGATGCCAAGTTCGTTCGAACGTCGTTCGAACGAGACTTCTAACGAGCTGACAGTTTAGGCCTTTTTGGCCTGTTTTGATTTCGCGTGTCCCGTAACCTTGTTTAATTGTAGAGATAACATTCCCTTGATGATAAAATGATTACTAAGAAGTGTGTATACTTAGTATATGTATGATTTTATATGTATGACATACCTACCATACTTGCTATCACGGGATGTTTACGTTCTCTTAGGGCCATCTACTCCTTGTGTTGCCCGGATTTAGATTGGTACCTCGAGAACATAGGTCAGAGAAGGACTTATTGGGATGTTAATAAGTCTGCTGATCGTGGGAGCGTAGGTATGTGTGTGACCCGTGTGATGTGACTGTGTTCGCCTCCATTGTTTGTGATTTGCTATTATCTGAGAACGATTCCTGAGAGATTCGGAATGCGTGATCCTTATGTACGTGATGTACCGAGATGGATAGCAGAGTATGTGTGCACCGCAGCTTAGTCTTGGGTGCTTGTATTGTATATTTATGGCGTGACTAATATACACTTAAATTAATGAGAACCTTCATGTTGGTATTGTGAGTATAAATACAGAAACGCTTTGGGTAACTCTAACGGGATAACCTGTAATGAATTGTATTGCTAATAATCGAGAATCCGAGTTTAAGTAAAGCCCTCTATTTAGTTGATAACTCTAGAATGTATAATAAGAATCGATTAGTAAGGGGTAGAACTTGTTACGGTTTGGTTAGATATGTATGTTACTTAGATGGGCACGGTACGTTAGGAGTGCACGAAATTAGTCGAGAGGTGAGTATTTCATGTGAGTGCACGTCCTAACATGTATTTTGCATTCATTGTTTTAATGTCATTAAAGCACTTGATATTTTTAAAGTACTCTCCACTTTCGGGCTCTGACCCGTTTGCTTTCAAATCTATTTTTCTAAAAAAACCATTTTAGGTGCCCAGCCACAAGGACACCATGCTTAGGATCCTCATTCAGGTGACGAGCTGTAGCTGTTTGTGGAAGTTACAGGACTTTGCTAGTAGACGCTTCATCTGTCTTGACTCTATATTCAGCTTTCATCAGTTGTTGGGCATGTCGCCCATTTCTATTAGAAGCATTTCCTATTTCAGATTTTCAGACTTTTGCCATGTAATTAATTCAGTATACATTGTTTTACTCATTTCAGTTGTGGGGTTGTTGTGAGGAGTTTTCCTACGGACTTATTATTATTTTGTTGGTTATTCTATTGCTTCGTTATGGTGAATGGTTTTATTCTTTCATTATCCTTTTACTGTATGTTAATCAGATTTAATCTGAAATTTGGCAACTCACTTTTTAAATACTAGGTGGTTAGTAATCATTAAAATGTTTTCGACAGTGATGCTATTAACTGAACCAACTTGGAATTTTGTATTAATTTAATAAAGGAGTAGCTACCCGGTATTTAATTAGACGGGATGTCACAGGTGGTATCAAAGCATCAGGTTCTAGTGTCCTTCAGGATCTGTACGGCTTATTATGTTTCCGCTGAGCTTTCTTTGATGTAGAGCCCTATATTTTAGGACTATTGTATTCTTTTGTATATGCTACGTTCTTCAGCTATATCACGTTTATAACTGCGAACTTATAAACTTTATTCTTATTTTAGATGCCTCCACGATGTGTACAACGGGTTCCCAGAGATGCAACGCCAGAACCACAGCCCGCACCAGTTCAGGGCACGATGAATGTCGCCGAGGTTGCAGCCATTGTGGCCCAGGCGGTAAATGCCGCACTAGCCGTAGTTCAGCAGGCACCACCTCAGGCGCCAGTAGTCGCGCCAGTTCAGGCACATGCATTCCCGTCTGCTTGGGAACGTGTACGTGATGCTTTTCAGAAAGCACACCCACCGAAGTTCGCAGGTAGCTCCGATGTTGTGGTTTTGAGTCAGTGGAGGAAGGACATTCAGTGGCACCTGAGGATGTATTAGTGCACCGATGTCCAGAAGCAGATACTAGCTACCTTTAAGCTAGTGGGATCTTCATTGCAGTGGTGGGAGTCTAGTACCACCGTGGAAGAGAGAGATACTCTCACTATACAGGAGTTCTGGGTGCGGTTTGACTGCAAGTATTTTCCGTCAGCTGTTCACACGGAAATGAGAAGGAAGTTGATGAATCTCAGATAGGAAGGTAAGACTGTGGCCGACTATGAGGCCAAATTCATAAATCTGTTGAATATTGTTCCGGATGAGATACCGATAGAAGAGAAGAAGATACATAAATTTACAGACGGGTTGACTTGGAGAATCCGTCAGCATTTGTTGGGGAACCTATCATTGGCCACTTACTATGATGTGGTTAACGCTGCACTGTTTCACTGCCAGGATCACCGCTTTCACATGGCTGAGGGAAAGAGATCGGGAGAGTCCAGCCATCAGGGCAGGACTGGAGGACATGGTGCCAGTGGGGCACAATATGTTAAGGGGCAGAGACAGGGTGACCAGGGTTCCCAACAGGGGGATCACAAGAGGTTCAGATCGGGAAATTTCAGACACGGACAGGGAGGTTTCCGGCAGGGCCATCAGGGTCCGAACGTCCATCAGGGCCAGCAGGGTCGGAATGGCCAACAACAGTTTCATCAGGGCCAGCAAGGCCAGGGGAGGAACGGTAACGGCCACCAGGGCCGGGGGCAGCAGGGACAGAGAGGGGGGAACTTCCCGGGGAAGTGTTACGTTTGTGGCAAGACTGGCCATAAATGCCACGACTGTCCGGATAGGGGTAGGGGCCCGCAGCAGCAGCAGCAGGGTGCTCGAAAGGAGCCGCAGAGACCTATGTTTCCCGCCGCCCTCCCGGCGCCACCACAGATGGCAGCATTACCACCCATTCCAGCGGTCCCTGTTCAGCAGGGACAGCTATAGTATGGGAGAGTATATCAGCTTCAGCAGGCCGCAGCCCCACAGAATCCACCAGCCATTGAGGGTATGTTCTCTATTCAGGGGACTATGGGGCGTATGTTATTTGACACGGGGGCTACACACTGTTTTATTGCTATGAGATTTGCACGCACCATTGGGTTGTTAGACACCGCCGAGAGTACGGTTACTTGTGTAGACTCGCCGTTGAGTAGGGGTTCTGTGATTTCACATGTATGTAGAGGCGTGGGTATAGAGATCGGGAGGTTTACTTTACCCACGGATATGTTAGTATTAGATATGACCGAGTATGATGCCATTATTGGCATGTATTGGCTTGTTGCGTACCGAGCCATGATTGACTGTTTTAGTAGGAGTATTATCTTTGCCATTCCCAGGCAAGAGATGTTTTTAGTGGCGATGTCTCGTCCTGAGGGAGGATCGTCCACTCATTTGTACTATATATAGGAGGAGACCTCTAAGGAAGTGGTGATACCACTTGATTCGATTCCGGTTGTTCGAGAGTTTGCTGACGTATTTTAGGATATACCTGGATTACATCCGAGTAGAGAGATAGACTTTGTGATCGACTTGACGCCGGGCACTCGGCCTATTTCGTACGCACCTTACCGTATGGCTCCAGCTGAGATGAGGGAGTTACGGGATCAGATTGAGCAGTTGTTGGGTCAGGGGTTTATACGGAGGAGTACCTCACCGTGGGGTGCCCCTTTGTTGTCCGTGAAGAAGAGGGATGGATCATTGAGGTTGTGTGTGGATTACCGGGAGTTGAATAAATTCACGATACGGAATAAGTATCCGTTGCCCCGAATCGATGACTTATTCGTCCAGTTGAGGGGAGCTTCTTTCTTCTCAAAGATTAATTTCCGGTCGGGATACCATCAGTTGCGTATCAGGGAGGAGGACGTCTCAAAGACTGCGTTCTTAACGAGACATGGATCCTACGAGTTTCGGGTTATGCCTTTTGGTTTGACCAATGCTCCAGCCGTGTTTATGGACTTGACGAGAGTTCCTTGATCAGTTCGTCATTGTCTTCATTGATGATATTCTGGTTTACTCCCAAACAGAGGAGGATCACACAGAGCATTTGAGGTAGGTTTTGCAGACGCTACGTCAGAACGAGCTGTATGCAAAATATGAGAAGTGCGGTTTTTGGCTGAAGGAGGTTCAGTTTTTGGGGCACATTATTTTTGACCGGGGGATATCCGTTGATCCGGGGAAGGTATCCGCGGTAAGGGAGTGGGGACAGCCCACGACACCGACTGAGATCCGTAGTTTCTTGGGCCTAGCAGGATACTACAGGAGGTTTATTCGGGGATTTTCGAAGATAGCAGGTCCTTTGACACATCTGACTCGTAAAGGTGTGCCTTTCATTTGGAGTGATGCCTGTCAGCTGGCATTTGATGAGTTGAAGGACAAGTTGATCTCAGCACCTGTGTTAGCATTGCCGAGACCGGGAGTTGAGTATCTAGTCTACACCGATGCATCCTTGCAAGGACTTGGAAGTGTATTGCAGCAGGAGAGTCAGGCCATAGCTTATGCTTCCCGTAAGCTTAAGCCTCACGAGAAGAATTACCCCACTCATGACTTGGAGTTAGCGACAGTGGTATTTGCCCTTCGGATTTGGAGACATTACCTTTTGGGGGAGAAGTTTCGATTGTTCACAGACCACAAGTCCCTACAGTACCTATTCACGTAGAAGGAGTTGAATATGCGGCAACGGAGGTGGCTTGAGTTCGTGAAGGATTATCAGTTTGATATCCAATACCACCCGGGGAAGGCTAACATGGTAGCAGACGCGTTGAGCCGTAGGCCAGTAGATGAAGTGGCAGGGGTGTGGAAGGCAAAGTGGAAGGAGTTGGGACACCAGGATGAAGTGGCCCGATCATTCATGTCGGTGATGACTGTTACACCACAGATTGTCACGAGAGTGGTAAAGGCACAAGCAGATGACTCGTTCTGTCAGGAGCAGATAGTTCGATTATTAGCAGAGGGAACCGAGTCCTATACCGTTAGCTCAGACGGGGGATTACGCTTCAACGGTAGACTGGTAGTTCCGGAAGGGGAGGAATTGCGACACGAGGTGATGGCAGAGTCGCACGGCTCACGGTTCGCGGTACATCCCGGTGGGGATAAAATGTACCAAGACATGAGACAACAGTATTGGTGGAGCGGGATGAAGAGAGATATTGCCATGTTTGTTTCTAAATGCGCCACTTGTCAGCTGGTAAAAGTGGATCATCAGAGACCGACAGGACTTCTACAGCCATTAGAGGTCTCGATGTGGATGTGGGAGAGCATATCCATGGACTTTATCACGGGGTTGCCTACGTCACAGAGAGGTCACGACTCCATTTGGGTAATTATGGATAGGTTGACCAAAGTCGCTCATTTTTTACCCGTAAGGACAGACTACACTACGGGACAGTACGCCCAGCTCTTTATTGTAGAGATAGTGAGACTTCACGGTGTGCCCCTAAATATTGTGTCTGACTGAGACAAGATATTTGTTTCACGGTTTTGGGAAAGTTTTCAGGAGGCCATGGGCACGGAATTGCGGTTGAGTACGGCGTATCACCCACAGACCGATGGGCAAACCGAGCGTACAAACCAGATGTTGGAGGACATGTTGCATATGTGCATCATTGATTTCGGGGGTGGATGGGAGCAATATCTTCCACTGGTGGAGTTTTCTTACAACAACTCATACTAGTTCACTATTGGCATGGCTCCATTTGAGGCGTTGTACAGTAGACCTTGTCGTTCCCCATCATGTTGGTTGAAGGTGGGGGAAAACAAACTACTTGGTCCGGAAGTGATTCAGGATACTTCGTCAAGGATCGAATTGATACGGAGTCGCATTCGGGTAGCTCAGGATCGGCAGAAGAGCTATGCTGACGCGAAGAGGTTCTTCAGAGAGTTCCAAGTGGGGGACCAAGTTTTACTCAGAGTATCTCCTATGAAGGGGATTATGCGATTTGGGAAGAAGGGGAAGTTGACACCGAGACATGTGGGGCCATTCCCTATCATCGAGCGGATTGGGTCTGTTGCATATAGACTTGGGTTACCGAAGCATTTGCATCGGATTCATGATGTGTTTCATATCTCCTCGCTAAAAAAATATCTTAGAGACAATTTGGCTCATTCTCACATTGCTTTGGAGGAGATCGATCTCTAGCCTGATAGCTCCTACGAGGAGGGGCCGATTACTATTTTGGACCGAAGTGAGCGGAAACTGCGGTCAAAGATAGTTCCGTTAGTGCGTGTTCAGTGGCGACATCACAATGTCGAGGAGTCCACATGGGAGCGCGAGGATGAGATGCGCGAACGTTATCCAGAGTTGTTCTTACCAGGTACTTTCTAGTTCCGAATTTCGGGACGAAATTCTGTTATTAGGGGGGAAGTATGTAATACCCCGTATTTTTATGATATTTATGTATGGGATTAATTGAATTAAATGTGTATTAATTGGAAATTAATCCGGATAAAAATACTAGTGAGATGCGAGTTGGTATTTGATTTTTAATGAGTATATATGGCTATATATGATTATTGAATTATGAAATTTGTCGTGAGATTGAAATACGACAATTTGGAAATTTTGTTGGGACGCATGTGACAGTCGCGTCAGCAATATAATTATTTTAATTAAAAAGTGAATTTTATTTTTATTAACCATATGTTCGTTTTGAGTGTGCCAACGCGTCCGGAAGGGTCTAAATAGTCAGAAAACACTAGCCGGGGGTTTAGGTTGGGTCCCGGGGCATTTTTAGGCCATACCGGTAACGTAAAAGGGTAGTTTGGTAATTTTTGAATTTTGGGAATTAAAACCCACGAAAATTAGAATTAAAAATATGACTTAGTCTTAACCCACTAAGCCGTTTCTAACCCCAATCTAGGTAGTGGGCTACGGGAGAAGTTTAGAAACCTTAAACTTGCCAAACCAACCTCCATCTCCATTGTCATCCTTAGAGAAAAGCTGGTAGAGAGAGAGAGGAAGGAAAATTCTGCACAGAGAGAGGGAGAACAAATGAACCTTCATCAATCCAACACCAAATCAGAGAAAGACATAAGACAAGTGGTTAAATTTAGTTTTTGCAAAGAATGCTTCTTCCATGTGTAGGAAATTCATATAATTGTATTGTTTTTCGGAGATTTATAAAACCCATGAGATTGGAAGTTATGAATTCAAATTTTAATGTAAGATTGCATGTACAATTGTGTAGGGTGATTATCCTGATAGAATTACATCTTTTATATTATCAAAAACGGATTTAATTATAACTATGGAAGACTTTAAATTTCTAGGGTTCATGTTCTTGAAAATTGGGGAATATTGGAGAGATTTAATAATTTGATGTTGTTTGGGATGATTAGACCCCATATAGAGGTTGTAATACGAAATTAATATGTTTAGGGATGATTAGAAACCCTGAAAACTTGTTGGAATGCCATTTAGATGAGATTAGAGGTGAAGAAAAGTTGGAAAAACGTAATAGGAATTTTCTGGGCTCAAACTATCACCTCGTTAGAAGACCTGCCCAGGTCGTTCGAACGAGCTTCTAACGAGTTGACAGTTTGCCTTCTAACGAGAGGGATGTTCGTTCGATGCCTTTCGTTCGAACGAGATCTCGTTAGATTCCCAGTTCGTTTCAATGAACTCTCATTCGAACCAGCCTCGTTCGAACGAGACTTCTAACGAGCTGACAGTTTAGGCCTTTTTGGCCTGTTTTGATTTCGCGTGTCCCGTAACCTTGTTTAATTATAGAGATAACATTCCCTTGATGATAAAATGATATAGTTGGGTTATTTGGGATATATCGAGGAGTAAAACATAGAAATGTGATTTGAATTGAATGGAAATTGTGGAATAGGACGTGAGTGACTATTACGATGCGAGAATTATTGACGGCTTAAATAATTGAATTAACCGGGAACATATGAATTGTGTAACACTAAAAGTTGGTACGAGAATGAGAAGTGTACCACAAATATATTACGGTGATTACTAATAAAATAAAATACCGGGCAATCACTCCTGTAACAAATTAAAACAGGAGTCTCATATGGTTCATTCTTAGCATCACTGTCGAAAACCAAATTAATTACTAATAACCTAATAGGCTGGCATCAACATTTTATTTACTTAATCTTTTTAAACAATTTATTCAATTAAAACATCCACATAGTTTATATATAAATAAACTGAGATGAAATAAAATAGCCGAACACTCGGTTTAACATAATATAACCAAATCGAATGCCGCACTAAAAGGCGGTAAACAAATATATAAGTACAATTGGGCTTTCGGACCGAATGTTCTAAAGTATCTCCTATCTAGATTACAAGGATGGAAGCTTCTACAGTAAACCTGCATGCATCCACAGCTGCTGTGGCACACGTCTGACTCAAATCGATCATTATCCAAGCGTCCCTTTGTCTTGACAGCTATATATATATATATATATATATATATATATATAGAAAAGAGAGGAAAAATAGATAAACGGGTCAAAGCCCGAGTTGTGAAAATATTTTTCAAGTGCAAAAAATCATGTTTTTAAAATATGTTTTACCTCATATTTAAATTGGTATCGTACTCCCATGAGATACCCATCACCTCTCTTCTAGTAGTGCACACCTATCACATATCTACTATAAAACCTAGTTAAGATACCCTGCCTAACTAATCTGTTTCACCAAAACACTAAAAATCCTAATTAACCCAAGTACTAAGGGCAAAACTTCTCCCGAGTCTCAACATTGTGCCATGTTCGTGCGTGGGGTGTCTCGCAAAGCGAAATCAAAACAAGAATAAATATACATTACAAACTCATAATATTATGCATATCATAATTTAAGTCGAGATAAAATCTCCGGGAATGAGAATAAATCCTTTTTTATTTATCTCTTTAATCTAGTTATATATATATATATATATATATATATATATATATATATATATATATATATATATATATATATATATATATATATATATATATATATATTATCTTGTTCTCATACACAGGTCATATACTATACACAAAAGTATAATAAGCATCCCAACGAGCTACAACTCGAGGATGTAGTCTCAATGCTATCCTCTACAAGGGAGTCCCTCACATACCATCATGGGTACAAACGGTCGGAATCTCACACTGCCTTGGTAAAAATAAATCACAACGTATGGGAAGTGGTCATAGCTCCTCCCCTAAAATGAGACGAAACATACCCACCACGTCTCACCCCTAATAAAAATCACACAATATAAAAGTCGATGTTATGACATGGGGACTATACGCTCCCTACTCCTCAAGTTAGGGGCCTCACCCACATCGCGCAACTTCCCATGATAGTATAGAGGGGGGGGGGGTTGTTTCACATAAATATACGTATACCATTCACACATAGATATATATACTGTAATAATATCTAATATATAATCAAAATCCCTCCTCAATTTTATATATGGCAAAAATTGCCAATCTCGCATAACAATGACCAATAACCCCAAAATGTTTTCACTCGTAATAACATTCAAGTATTCACACACTTAACATACTAACCCATAAGTATTCTCTATACACACTTACCAAAGACCTCTCTCGAATGTGGTTCGACCCAAACATTCACCAAGCTCATATCCCGAATTGTACGCTAAGCTAATTCAAGGTTCCCTCGTTCATTCCAATATTTACTCACCCTCAATACCGTCATTTAGGAATCCTAATATCATAAGAACAATAACCCATAATAATCTCCAATTGCAATTTAACTCCCCCTAAACTCAAAGAAGAAAAATTGTCAAATTCAACAAAGGCGAATCGATTCGCCCCAAATGCGAATCGATTCGGGCTAGTGAATCGATTCGATTTCCATCCGAATCAATTCTAAAAGTATTCAGCAAGCAGGCCCTCAAAGGAAAATAAGGTCAGTCATAATCTGAATCGAATCAGCCTGATACAACCTTAAAGGTCCCCTTATGCGAATCGATTCGCCCTGTTCAGAGGGCATTGTTTGGGCGATTTCACCTTCTCCAAAATACCCAATTATCTGTCCATTCTTCATTTTATGGTTTCTAACCTCAACCAACATCATCATAGTCATCCTAACATTGATGTCTAACTAACACATCATTAAACTTTATTTTTCTCCCAAGGTCAAGTTGGATTTCTGACTAACGATTTTGATCTTGGACAGCCTTCCGTAGAAAAATCATTATAAATGAAAAAATTTTTAGAAAAATACGCATTCGACGCCCACGCGATCGTATCGAAAAGATCTATAAATTTAATTTGACGAATCGATTCTCTGCCTAGCCCAATCGATTCAGAAGTGACGCTGGTCACTATTCACATGCTTCTCTAAAAATCCCAAACCTCCGTTTTTGTTGTTTCTAATCTCATCCAACAACTGCATAAATATCTAATCTATGTTTTACAACTAACACATCAATTAATTGGGGGATTAAACCAATTTTCTTAGATTTTTACCCAAAAACCCTTAAAGCCCTAGTTTTTCCATTTCCCCCATTTCGATCCATTTCTTCACTCCATTCACATGGATTTAACACTAGAAATCAGTAAGAGTTTACATTACATCAATATGTAAACTCATACTCAAATTTTTCCAAATTTATTTTTAGGGTTCTAACCCAAAATAATATAGTTTACCAACTATAATATGAGATATATATACCAAATGAAATTAAGCAAGTACACACTTGTCTGGAGGCTAAAATTCGAAGACCACGAGTCCAATCTAGCGGAGTTTAGTCGAAATCTCCCATTTATCTCTTATTTTCTCCTCTTCCTTTATTTATCTCTTTCTTTCTTTCTTTATTTCTTTATTTATTATTATCCCATGCCTTGTAAGGGAGAAATAAGGGTATGTCCCTTATTAACCTAAAAATGACTCGTTTACTCAATTACGAGTCCTACGGGTCCAAAAATTCCCGAAACCCAATTACTACCCCCGGATACTTTATTCTGACTATCTCGCCCATTCCGAGACCAACCGCGCAATCAAAATTTATATCTGAGTTATTTAATCGCAGGTCACTAATTTAACCCAACACAACTTAATGCGGTTTTTCCCATTAAAATATTATCCTGTGTCGCTTTACCCAGCTGCGACAAATAATAAAATACTCCAACTCATTCACTTAATCCCAAGAGTAAATATATAACACATCAAAAATCATTTAATCCTTGAAAACTCCAAAAGTTACTATTCACGATAACTTCTCAAATTTCCAAATTAAACTCATTTATGAAATTTAATTATCCATAAAAGTGTGAGGTATTACAATCTATTCCTCTTCTCTCAATCAAATGTTGCTATCTTCGTGGTTTAAATCATCAAATTCTCACTTTCTCCAATTTCTAATCCTTATTCTGCCAGGTATTATTCTCTACAAAATTTTGAAGTCCAAAAACATTTGTGTTCTTCAAGGAGAGAAAATGGATAGCAATCTCATTATTAAAAATATCATCATTCTTTCTCAGTCCTGTTCTTATTCCAAATCTTTTAAATCCCCTTTCAAACTCCTTTGATGATATTAAAGCTATCTTCAATATTCATAATGTTACTCCTCAATTTAACTTCATATTAGTTAAATGGTCTTATCCTTGTGATCGTTCTTTCAAATTCAATTTAGATGGGGCGTCTAAGGGTAATCCAGGAGCTGCAGGTACAGGGGGTATTCTAAGAGACAAGGAAGGAAAATTCATTACATCTTTCTCCTCTTTAGAAGGTAGTATGACAAATACCAGAGGTGAATGTTTAGCTATCCTCACTGGACATCAAATTTGCAAAGACCTTAACATCCATAGCTTGTTGATTGATTCAAATTCTCAAGTTAACATTAATATTCTAAAAGGAATCATTCCTAAACCTCCTTGGTCCCTTTTAGATATATTAAAAGATATCAATGATATGGATGTTCAAGTATCTTACGCATATTGTTGGAGCGAAGCTAATAGAGTAGCAAACTCTTTAACAAATCATGGAATTTCTACTAAGAATCTCAATATTTTTAAGTCAGTGATGGAACTTCCAAAGTCAGCTAGGGGCTTTTTACAGAATGGATGTTCTTGGCATCTCATCAATTAGGAAGTTATATCATTAAATTTTATCGTCAGATCTTTGTTGCTCTTTATGTAATGCCATCTAGGTAGGGATTTTCTACCTATTATCAATAAAGTTGTGGTTTTCCAAATAAAATAAAATAAAATAAATAATTAAAAAATAACTAAAAAAATATTCTTAATTGTACAATGGAACAGAGTTGGAATTGTGTTTTGAAGTAATTTATCCTTCACAATTGGGTATGTAATGGTTATTTGGAGAAAATTATGCATTGGGAATGATGTTGTTCTTGGTACCTCCTATATCCATTTTTAGTACTGTGAGCTTTCTTGAGAGCGGTAAAATGCAAGAAGAAGAAAAGATGGCTAATAGAATTTAAAATATATGAAAAAGGAAGTGTTTTGAAATGTTTACAAATAGATGAAATGATAATGTTTGATTAAGAGTTCAAATATTAATTAAATCTTATTTTTATGTTTAATACACTAAACCTTGATCTTTTAGAAGGTAAAACTAGTCATCTTTACAACCCTTTGATGTTGTTTGAAAATACTCAAGGGAGTGCTTGATGAGGTTAATGCTGAAAGCATGGAGATTATTTCTGATAAATGTGAGAAGATTCTTTGGTTTTTATTTTAGTTTTATAATTCTTTTGGCTGAATGGGAAGGTGTTCGTCTTATTCGTAGACATACTTACCTTTTTTTCATAAGGGAAACTTTTAGGTGGAAAGAGACATTTTTTTTACAAGACAAGGATTCACTGAAAGTTCATTTATATCATAAGGTACAATGAAGTTTTCTTCTTTTGGTAATAATGAGTTTCAGTAAACGAAAAGGCCTCCTATTGGATTTAGTCAGACATATTATTTTTACGGGGAGTTTTAGAAAAAGTTCATTCCTAGATGTTTATTCCATCTATCGCCTTTTACATCCATGTGTTCATAATGGGTAAAACCATGTAAATGATGATAATATCATTTAATTTTATTTTTGGACTGATTTTCTAACGAGTTTTTCAGATTAATTTATTAAAGATTTACTTGCATCGCCAACATAGATTAGTTGTTTGAAGTTTATTTGGGAAAGCCCTTTCCTTAGAATTAATAATTAGGACTTTGAATTGACAATTTATATATGTGTGGTCTATTTTTTTACACTTAACACAAAAATGAAATTTTATGTGTTGGTTTACGTTTCATTTGTCTGATCTCAATATCATAGTTTGGGGAGTTATAGAGGAAAACTTTGTATTAGTTTTGTTCAACTCCCTCCACCCTTTGTCCCTCTTTGATGCCTTTGGGTTTTACCCTCTCCAAGTGTTCGGCATCTGAAACCTAACTGAAAATTAATGAGATCTCAGTTAAATATAAGACACTAGAAGATGGACGAAGATTCGCAATACGAAAAAAATAGTTCTAAACATATGTCTCTATATAAAAGGAACATAACGCTGACAACATAATAAGTCCATACAGATTCTAAAAGACAGTATAACTTGATTTCCAAATACCAACCATGACACCCCGCCTAATTTAAAATCGATTGACTAGACCTTTATTAAAATTAAACGGTAATCCAATATGATCTCATTCTTAGCATAATTGGCATAACAAATAATAAATACAACCATTATAAATATGAACCATTAATGACAATAGAATAGATAAGAGTGTAATCATGAATAACTTATACCAAATAAACCATTAGTTCCCACAAATAATATCAACGTAAACATACAAGTGAGAAATAAAGGAAAATATCCAACTCGAAAGTAAAGTTCTATCCATCGATGGGCAACAACCCAAATAGAAATATTGAAACTGAATCCTACCTCAATAAAATGAACTGTGGGGGATACAATCAAATCTAACTGCATCCACAGCTACTGTACGCAACAACATGATGAAGAGATTAACCTTGTTGTCCTTACTGCTAAATACATGGGGTTTTGAAAAAATATAATTTCCAGTGGGTCAAATCCCGAAAAATATTTGAAAATACTTACAACTATTTAAATGGTTTAAATGTAAGGGTGTAGTGTGTTACTTTCATAATTAACTTTCTAGTCACATTCAAACGAGACTTTTCCTCGCCTCTCGTCTATAGTGCGCACCTAATGCATTGTTTTTCTTTTCGTAATCATGCTACCTAGTTTAACTAGGACAATAATAACTAACAAATATAACTTAACCAATAGTAATCATTAAGTAATATGCAAAACCTTCACTAGGTATATTTTCATATGTATTACATAGCTACACACATGCTATAATTAAATATTCACTTAACTATCTCATATACACGTATAAATATATCACTCACTACATACGTATATACCGTATCTCCAAAGCAAGACCTCGCAGATGCATTCCCTGTGTTCTATTAGGCTCCAAGTATAGCACGTACCACAACTGGGCCATCAGATCAAAATCTCACCACCAAACCCACAATGTAAATACAATCATTGAACGGGGTCATAAACATACGTCTTAGGGTCACAACCATACCATATCACGCCCAATAGGTCTCTAAACCAATACCTATTCTCACACATGGATTATGGCCATGCAACAAAACTACGACCTAGGGAATCAATCCAACACCTATTAATCAATGCCAGGTTAGATTGCCCACTTCGCGTAACCTCCTAACAATAGCACTACCGAGTAGGCACGTTTCAAACAAATACATAAAATCACACTCATACATATATAAGTAACCCACAATATATATATATATATATATATATATATATATATATATATATATATATATATATATATATATATATATATACACTTTTAACTACGTACTGAAATTCCACAATGTACTAGCCTACCCATCCCGAACTCTGAACCGACTTCCTGATTTCGAATCAAGTACTCACTCACCTGTAATCCTATTTACATAGCTCGAATCAAATTTATTAGCTGGTGTAAACCATGAAACTAATGCTCTGATAATGTTCCACAGAAATCCCAATATACTATAAAAAATCATGCGCACTTTTATCTAGCGTTAATGGGTCAAAACAACGCAAAACAAAATTCAGGACAGACCAATCAATGGAACCGATTTTTTAGAAGATCGAACTGGTTCGGTCCAATGAACTGATTTGCTCTCCCAGTGAACCAATTCGATTTGTGGGGTTGCCTTTCATATTCAGCATCATATTTTCACCTCCCAAACACATCAATGGACGTCGCAAGACTCCTAAAACATTAATTTATGATCCCAAATACATATATAAACATCCCATATGTATTTTAAACCCGAATTCAACGCTAAATCCCAAGTATTATTAATCATTGATTCAATTTATTCAATATAGAATTGATCAAAACTTTAAAATCTATTAATTTAACAACCTATCAATGTTCATCATTATCATATTAATAATCCCAGATTTAAACCAAGAATTTCATCCATATCAATTCTCAGTCATGTAAACATGTTAAACATAAATCAAATCCTCCAAATTAATCCCCATGACAACATCAAAAAAATTTAGATGAATCATTTATTAACTATGAACATAATTAATTACAGAAATGCAAATCTAAAGCTAGTAAACACTTGCTTTGATGGATACAAATACGAAGCTTGACACGTTTTAGATGAATTTATTCCGGATATGGCCCTTCCTTTTTTCTCCAAGCTTTCTTCCACTATTTTCTTCTCTTTTAATCTCCCCCTTAATCTCCACTAAGCAGGGATTAAAAGAGATTCCCCCACCATGCGCAACGTTAAATATATTTTAATTAAGCCCTAATAAATTATTTGGGTTAAGCCCTAAGGGCAAAAACACAACCGTGCCCCTATGCGGGACCTTGTATGTCGAAAAAGACTTGAAACCCAACTACAATCCCCAACTACCTATTCAGGACTATTTCGACTCGTTTCGGATGACCGGTGCACTCAAAAAGACAATCTGAGTAAACGTGTTAAAAATGTTTCACCCTTTCATTAACCAGGCCCATCACGTGCGTACAATACGCATCGCCCTTAAACCATTTAAATTCGTCATTTTAACTCTCTTACGGTAATTTGCATAACTACTTACTTATTACAAGATAGTAAATAATCTTAATTATAAATATTAATCATAAACTCACTAATTAATATTTAGCAAACCCAATTTTAATTTCATAATTAAATTAATAATTCAATGCACACGTGGAACTAAAATACTCTCTAAAGTATGGGGTATTACACAACGCCAATTGTAGCTAGAAATATCCTATGAATGTATATTTCACACAATAATGTCGAATAAAGTAAATAGTTACAATCACACAGTGAGATAGTAAGCACGTGGTTCAGCAACGTCCTTACGTCCACGAGTTATTTTCTTCCTTTATTGATTGATTCCATACAATAAAGATTACATGCACCTTTTTCCAAGGGCGTCGGCGACATTTATAGAGAATCAGTTTAATCCAATTTCCAAATTTTCATTGACCACCCTCATTCCGTCTCGATCTCTTAGTTATGATCATTGTCGACTCATTTGGACGAGTGCACGCTTGTCCTATAAGGCTACAAGATTACCATTTGCATATGGCGTAACAATCGAAACAAATTGGTCATGAAGTACTATCCTAAGATGCATAATAGGCATGAAGTATTATCCTATGCTGCATAATAGGCATGTGTAAACATTGTAATAGTCTTCTCAGTACACGAATACATTACTTTATACAAAAATAGGCATAGATTTGTTGATTTGAATGCAACGTTGTGGTTTATATTTTTAAAATTACGTAGTTTACATGAATTGACATATTAGTCAAACAATGTTGGTCAATGCAATATGGAAGGACTTGTCTTTTCACGTCTAAACATGAATCCTCTTTCTTTTTTTTCTTAATTTATAATTTTTCCATTTTTAATAGTGGTCAGTATTAAGCCTAAGTTGCTAAAGCACATCACGTGATAGATTTATCTCCAAATGGTCCTACATAGACTTGGTCTACTCCTACTTGCGATAGAAGAACTGCATTCAACTAAACTCCTCCATTTTCTCAACAGTTTCTTTCTCCATAAAAATAAGATTGACAGAAGACTTTTTCCGCAATTGTTATTTGATTCAAATGAAATCATGTGTAGCTTTCTCTTCATGTAAACATCTATATAATAAGGCTTAAGCCTTCACAGTAATGTTAAGCTTTGAGATATAGTTTAATAACAAGTTCTCCATCTCTCTGTATTTATAAAAATCTTCATGGCATAAGAGCAGTAAATCTCTCATGAGTAATCTCGATCCTGATATTCCGTTTCTCTGGCAGCGGTAGCCACCGTTCATTGCTACCGTCCACTGGGCTCAAAACTTTGGCATCTCCATCCTTAATCATTTCCTCGGTCAATCAGTTTTGTGCAACAAGTCAAGCTCTCTCCAAATCCAATGCTTTATCATATCCACGTGTTTGTATGGCCTTCTGTTCAAGCTCATTCCAGTGTAAGAGACATTATTTTTTTAACGCTGCCACTTATTTGGAAGACTCCAACTAGCTGCTCTCCTTCTTTTTAGGTCATTATGAATCAAGAAACCTTATAATAGGTGACACAAGGATTCTCGTTTCAAGCTTGTTGTGTGCTCTCCACCCACACAAGCTTGAAGGGGAGTGTTAAGAATATGCACAAAGACCAAGTCAAATAATAAGGATATTCCACCTACTTCTCAGGATTCTAAAGCAGATGCATCTCCTCCCTAATTTGGCTTGGACTTATTCAAAAGGAGCACACCTTTTATCTGTTATGCACGAATGTTTTTATTAGTTTGTTGCTAGTATTTTTGTTTATGGTATTTCTCATATAAGGTTTGAGAATACATACTCTTAGTTGTTCCTCATTTATAGCTATTAGTTTAGCTCATAAACTTTGTATTTAAATCAATGTTGTCAGTTTATGAAATTCTACATGGTATCAGAGCAGTAAAGCTCTATCCAGTAACTCAATTTTGGTATACCGTTATTCCGGCGGCAGTAGCCTCCATTTATTGCTATTGTCTGCCGGGTATAACTGACGTTGTAGGCTTCTGAAATTGCCACCGCAGTCTCACCGACATCCGAGTCAGGGTGGGGTGGGGGTCTATCTCTTTCAGCAGTGTTTATATGCTTCTAAATGTAGCAGCCAAATTGTGGAATAATCCAAGAGCATCAGTGTCTATATGCTTCCAAAATGTAGCCTCCATTTTGGCATGGAGCACCAGGTGTTATCTTCTCTCAGAATGTGTCCACAATAGTCTCAAGAGTAAACACAATGTCCTCATTTTCAACTACATTCCCAAGTTGAAAAAAAAAAAGAGAAATGAAGTTAACGTGCCTCTAAATCCATAGTGATAAAGCTAAAGACTTAAAAGAGCCTCTGAATTCATTATAATCAAGCTCAAGAAGAATATTACACGTGTCGGTCCAGCAAAAACCGCTAATTAAGCCTTTGAATCTTTTTTTAATCAAGCTCATTAAAATTTAACATGGAGATCTTCTTATTCGGGTCGATCACACTCACCAAAAGTTTACCATTTAAAAAAAAACATAGGGCCTCTAAATCATTAATTTGATCAATCTCATTACAATTTGAAATTTGACATGGTGTTAGTGGTGATCCTTCCATTCCGCTTGATCACACTCACCATGATGCATTTATTTTATATATATAATAAATGAATAAAATTTAAGCCCATTTTTTTTTGTTTTTTTTTATTCAAGCTCGGTGTTTGCTTCCATACCCACACAGTAGACAAATAATTCATAGTTACTTTGACTATGAAATACTCAGTTTATATCTTTTTCGGATCAAGTTTATTTTTCGCATTCTTACAAAAGTGATTATCATGAATTCAATGTCCTGTCTATGGTTTCAATTTTTGGACATATTACAACTACTGCACATATTACTTTTCTCTGTGACAAGCTTGGTGTACTGTCTCCATCCCACCGTCGCTTGATGTGTATTAAGCCTAAGTTGCTAAAGCACATCAAGTGATAGATTTACCTTCAAATGGTCCTACGTAGACTTGGTCTACTCCTACTTGCGATAGAAGAACTGCATTCAACTGAACTCCTCCATCTGCTCAACGGTTTCTTTCTCCATAAAAATAGGAACGACATAAGACTTTTTCAGCAATTGTTGTTTGTTTCAAATGAAATCATGTGTAGCTTTATCTTTATGTAAACATCTATATAATAAGGCTTACACATTCACAGTAATGTTAAGCTTTGAGATATAGTATAATCTCAAGTTCTTCATCTCTCTATATTTATAAAATTCTTCAGTCAGCGTCGTGGTTACAATAGTTTAGCGGTATCTTTGTACACACATATTTTTGCTTGTGATCTAGAAATTTATGAACTCTAGGTTGCGATTTTAAAAATGTAAGAAAACATAGTGTAGGTCATGTAATATAGCATTGTAACAATGTTATATTACAACATAAATGTATTATATAAAACGTGGGACTGTTATATTTGTAATTTTTTACATGTTATATTAGATACATAGACCGAATGAATACCCCTCACCCTATCTGCTTTATACAAATTCACAATAGTTTAATTTGTTTTGTTTAAAACGCAATCTATGGCAAATCCAATCATTCTCTACTAACTTTAGTAGCCTAACCTATCACCGGGGTGGTTTACTTTCATATGGTTATAATTTAATATTTATTTAAAATGTTACTATTGAATTAGTTTTATAACCCATCACATTTAAATGGTCGAAAAACTGATCATTTTTTTTAATTATTAAAAAAAATAGATTTTTGTAGGATATCAAATACTTTTGGAACTAGTTAAAAAATTAGCTGAAAATGATTTTTTAAGCTATAAAAAAATGGGTCAAAATATGTTTGTTTTTAAACTCCTAAAAAGTAACATATATTTGACTTATTTTTATAAAATAGTAAAAAAAAAATATACAGAGTTGATTTTTTTATAGGTCCCTGAAATATTTAAATACCCTACAAAAAAAAATCAACACATTTTTTTTTCTATTTTTTAATGAACTCCATTTTTTATGACCCGTCCGAGATGCTCCTTATATATATTTTATATCCGTTTCTTCCATGATTTAAAGATGTGTATCTTCAAAAATTTAACTGAACTCTTGATCAACGCTTTGTTGTTTCTCTCTAGGGACATGAATGAGGAAAAGTGTGTTCAATATTATTTCAACTTAACCGTTTACAGCAAATTAGTGCTCAACATTTATGGATGAAGATCTTAAGTTATAAAAAAGAAGATTGGAGAAAGTTCTTTCTCTAAAAGGAATATCTTTAACTATTTAAATATTATTATCTTACCAATATTTGGGTGTGTACCTTCCATGATAAGGAGAGAATTGAACGAACAAGTATTGATGAAGAACACATATCAATAATTAAATAAAAAAATACAAACTGATTCAATCTAAAAACAGTTTATATATATTTTTTTAGAAGAAAAAAAATCCCGGAAAGATTTTCCATGCAGATCTAGAAATTAGGGATCATTTTGTAAATATTTTACTTTCATCTCTTACCAGTGATCCTCCTTAGAGGTACAAGATGAAGGTAATATATTTTTTTTTTTTGAAACGTGTCCTGATTTTGGAACCAATTTGAGAACTTTTTAGACGTGTTTTTTTAATAATAATAAAATTAAAAACATCGTTGGACCGGATCATCTTCCCACTAACCCGTGATTTAAAGATGTGTATCGATTTTTAGTTATTACAAAAGCAAACCTACCACAAAAGAAATTTTGATACTTCAATATGGTAATAAAGCCTCTTCAATAATTCTACATGGTCGAGTGATCATCTTAGACTTATAATTGATTTTAGGGAGTTTTGGAAAAAGGTCCTCATAATGTTCAAAGTGTATAAAAATAGGACACTCCATATAATTTTATCAATTCAGTCCCTGTACTAAAAACACCATGAAAAATGGTGAAAATTGGTGCCGCTGACGCGGACAAAAAAAATAAATGCATTTGTACCACACAGACTAGATTTATAAATGTTATTGTACTACAGAGACTAAATTTATAAACTTGAAAAGCATTATCCTAAAAATACAAATATAGAAAGGAATATGACCTTTTCCTCAATTCACATTATTTCTTCACATATAGATAATTTTAAAATTAATCTAGTGATGTGGTGTAATTATGAGCGTTCATTTTTGAATCAATAATTAACATTCACAAATTTTATCTACTCGACTTATCAAGAGTTCAACACCTTTAACATATGGATTATTGATTAATTTATTAAAAGGCACGCATCAATAATTATTATGGGTAAAGAACATAGCACGGATGATACTTTTACACAAAGTCTGGAACACACTTCAAAGGAAAACGGGGAAAAAAGCCAAACCAAATCACACTTCATCCCATAACCATAGCGCACTCACTATAATCATATTACCTTGAATACGTTGATTAACCGCCATTGCAAGCACTACTCCTTGAGATGATGATTCTCAATATCCTTAGTGAGTTGAATTGCAAAGTCCATGATAGTAGTAGGATAAGGGGTGTCCTCATTAACCTTCTCGTAATCCAACGTCCATGTCACCAAATTTTCTTCACCTTTTGTATCAACATGAAGAGTGACTTTAAAAGACTTGTATACCTCCAGCATATCTCCTTCAAGGTGTTTGAAGGTGACTGATTTTTTCTGCTCATCTATGGCTTCCATAACCTCTTTAATAACCTTTTCTTTCCCATCTATATGCCATCACAGAAAACCAATGTCAATAAGGAAGATAGTATCTTTTTGAAGCTAGTTTTTACATGGAACATTAATTAACCTTAAATCTAAAGTACAATTTGTTAAGCAATATCACAGATATTAATTTTTAAATCATTTAAATAGTAAAATATATATATATATATATATATATATATATATATATATAACATAACTCCCAATACTGTATATATAAATATAGCTATTTTTTTTTTAAATAGTAAAAAAATATATATATTTTTCACTGACAAAATCATCTACAGAAATAACCATAAAAAAATTCAACCCTGAAATTGGTGAAATAAAAAGTGGGATTTTCGACTCTTCAAATTTTTTCCATCATCTCATCTACTTCCGGATTAAATTTTTTGATGATGTTTTGATTGTAGTTGATCTACTTATTCTGCAAATCATATATACCTAGTTTGATTAAAAAATATTCATTTTTTTAATGTTTTCAAAAAAATACGTATGCTTATAGGTATATTAAGTGAGTTATGTCGTAGACAGGCAAATTCGAGAAAAACATTTCCAACTGAATTTTTTTGGACGGGTATAATGAATGGTTGAGACAACCACGCAAAACAAATGAACTCAAATTTTTTTATTATTTAAAAAAAAAAATGATCCAAATCAACTCAAAACATTTTGAATTGTAAATTTGAAGTGGCTTATGGCTTACCATGGAAAAAGTTCCACTTGCGGATAGAACCCTCGGTCCCATGTTGGCCTTCATGCAAATCACAGCCCTGTATTAGTCCAGGGCTAATGTTGGATATATGGTGTGGCTTTTGCATGAAGAGTTCATGAAACACATCTCCACGAGATTTTATCGATGTTCTTGCAATCAATGTGCCAGTTAAAGTCATCTTCTTTCAATAATACTCACAAAAACAAAACGACTATGAAAGAAAGAAATGGGAAGAGGTAGTGTGTTAGAATATACATGGACCTTTGGCCTTTTTATAGGGAAGCGTTAAGAGCTAGTGAGGCCTACATATCTAGCTGCTCTGAAATTGACCCATCAAACACCTATACAAAATATATACCTTTTGATAAAGTGGATATCTTACCGAATGATGTGATTTATTTCTCAATTAATACTTTATTTCTCAAAATGTCCATTTAGAACTTGTAGATTTATAAATAGAGATTTTCAATTTGGTAGAGAAAAGTGGGGTTCAAACATGTGATAAGAATAACTATCATTCAACAAGTCGCAGGGACGGAGCGAGGATTTAGTATGAACGGGGGCTAATTTAATGGTGATTTAGAGAGGTTCAGGCGTGGGGGGCCCTGGCCCAAATTTTTTGATGTTAATTTTTAGTATTATCAAATAATTACTTACATATTTATTGGATTTAATGGAAAGGTAAATAAAAATTGACCGAACAAAGATTTTAAACACAAATTTAGCATCAATAAATATATAGAGGGATCGAAACAAAACATATATTTTTACACCCCAAAATATTCCTAAAGATAGTCCTTAAATTGACCCTAAAATTTAAACCAACAATAACACTAAAATTAACTCTAATAGACATTAGCAATTTAACCCTAAAATGAACCCAAAAATTTAATATATATATATATATATATATATATATATATATACACACAGAGAGAGAGAGATAGAGAAACAAGACATTCCTAGGTGTAATAACTTTTTAAACTTATATTTTTTGAAAATTCTTATACGTGTCTTTTCCGAGAACCATTTGATAAGCCAAGGTGACTGGCAAGGTGTAAATATGAGTTTTGAACTCGGAAAAATGATGCATGTTTTTGTGTGACACGAATAAGTCACGATACTTTGATTATCGCTAGATTCGCGTGTGAGACGAGTTTAGTATATATACCAATAACGTTCTTATTATGTGTATATTTTTCCTGGTATAGCGGGGTTATCTTGGTATCATCCGCGGGGTGACCGGGTGTATTGATAGTGGTATATATTTTTATTAAGATTACTCATTTTAACGATGTGTTATATGGGTATGATCTTGTCTTGGGTATGGCTTTATAGTATTGGTTAGAATGATAGTGGTCAGATATTGTAAGGATTGAGTTGCTGCTCTTATATAGGATGTGTTGTTTTGGCGATATATTACATGCGAGAGGGTTGAGCTCGCATTTATATTATATTATTATAGCGACTTTGGAGAGTATAGTTGTCTCAAGATAACTAATCCCAGTGTGTAGGAACTTAATTAATATGATTCGGGGTACATTAGATTCACTGTTGAAGGGAGATATTTCACTCATCATTATGTTTAGCGCTCAGGATTTAGTGATATGAAGAGCGCGTCGTCATATCACTCATTTAGAGACGTGGGAGTTGAGATTTATATTTATATGTTTTAGGACAGGATCTTGAGGGCCTCGGCTGTGTGTTTGAGGGATTATGGAATGTGATTACCACTAATGCTAAGTGGTTCTTCTTTGAAAGAAGGATTGCCCCGGTGAGAGGTACTGCCCAATATTGTTGTGAATCAGGATGAGATCCTTGAACCCCACCTCTGATATATGATTTCAGGAAGCAATGGGGATGACGGTTTTTTTCGTAAGTCGTGTCATATATATCCCGATGAGTAGATGGGAGGTGATTGATGACTAGTAAAGTGGTATGAATGTGATTCTGGAGTCACTGCAGTTAGCTTATTTTTTCAATTGATCAAACTTATAATTTAAGAAAGACATGGTATGGTAATTGGGAAGAGAAATTATTGAATAACAAAGTTATGTTTAGCCAATTGGACCTATTCGATGTGGACAGGGTGCCTCTTAAAGTTTGGTGTGGGAAAGCCTGTCCATTCTCCCTCTGGTTATTTAGAGGTGAACAAATAAATAGACTTTTGGATCGAACGTGATTTAGAGACCGTTGTGCGAAGGCCATTAACCACAAACTATAGAGATGACTTTTGAGCGTCGTAAAAGTTACGTCGCCATGAACTGGGATTTGAAGTACTAACAGGAGTGGTCCGATGTTTTTATGAATTTCTATCAGGATGAGAGTTTTTTGTTGGAATGAATATGGGAAGACGGTGCTTAGTGATGTGCGGCCATCCAATAGAATTAAAGTGATGGATCCAGTTATCTATAGGCTCGTCTTGTTTGGATGTCATTGGTAAAAGAACAAACTGTGATGTGTTGTTAATGAGGTAAGAGCTTATAACGGATGGAGTGTATCGGTTTGCAGAGAAATGAAAAAGCTTATTGTAAAGCTAGAGCTATAATGGTGAAGCCTTTAAAGTACTGGGTACTACTAGTGGGCATATAGTGGAGTAACCCTTATGGTAGTATTATTTGATTATGAGTTCTAGAGGATGTTGTGATGTTAAAGATCTTGAACCTTAGTTCCAGTTGTATTTGAATTTCGAGGAAGAAATTCAGTTGCAAGGGGGGAGAATGTAATACCCGTTACTTTTATGGATAATTAAATTACATGAGTGCGCGCAATTTAATAATTTAAGAATTTAAAGTAAAGGTTATGGATTATTTTTATTTCATGTCGCAGGTGAATAAAAGCGATAGGTGATGTTATTTTGTTCGAAAAATATGTGTGAAGTTGTATTCCATATAAAAAGGCATTTTTTTATAAGTGACTCGGATGGGGAGTTCGAGTGCACTCTTGTTTCCAAAATGGATGGAATAGTCAGAATAGATTACCCAGGAGTAGTGTTTGGGTTTCGAGGACTTTTTGGATCAGTAGAGGCTCGTAATTGTGTATACGAGTCAATTTTGGGTTTAATAAGGGGATAACCCCTACTCTCTCATTATAAGGCCGGGAGAGAAAGAGAAAAGAGGAAAGATAGAAGGAAGAAGAAAAGGGGAGCTTGCGCCAAGCTCCGGAGGATTCCCTGCACGAGGTGGTCAGATTTATCCAACTGGGCATGTGTTTAACTTGCTTTAACGATTGAAGTGTGTTCATTTTTCATATTATAGTTGGAAATGATAAACTATATGATTTAGGTTAGGATTTTTGTACAAAAATGGGTTTTTGGGAGAAAATTTCATAACAAATGGATGTGATATGAATGCCAGATAAAATCTAAGCTTGAATCAATGTAAATGATGTAAAATTTGGTGTGGAAATGGATGGGTTGCATAAATAATAATTATGGTTTAAATTCTTAGAAGTGGATGAATACCATGTAGTTTAATGGTGGTGTTGGTTGTAAATAAGTGTGTTGAAATTTACATTGTTGGTTTGGGTAATTAGAAACTCTGAATCATTGATTGGAGGAGAGTTTCAAGGAATTTCAGGGAAAGCAAAAATCTACACAGGCTGGACCTCTAAAAAAACATACTAAAGCGATGTGTTAAACTTTAATGAGTTTCAATTCCATGCTCTCTGGAGAATCTTTATGTAACCTAAGGAGTGATGCCTTTATTTCTAGTGAATTCTAGATTTTTGTTTTTACTTTTGGTGAGAAATTATTTGTCTGTGGATTTGTATGATTTAGTCGAAAAGTGGTGTGTATTTTGAGATATATGGGGTTTGTACGATTTAGTCAATGAAATATGTGTATAGAAGCCAATATCATAATTTTACTTGATATTAGAACTGTGATGCTTACCCATACGTGTTTCAAGGACTATTATGGATGAATTGACATCCTTCCCATATCTTGTACAAAGTGCAATATGCATATTTATTCTTAAGGATATTGGCATATTATAGAGAATGTATAAATTGGTTGTGAACTATGGATTTGGCCCATTTTCGGGTGCCATTCATTTAAGTGTTCCTAATTGTTAGACAAGGTTATACAACCTTCTGTCAGCCAATAAGTATTAAACAACAGACAATACACATCAAGGAATTATTTATGTATGTCGTATTTTACCTTATTTGTCATGACCCCATCCCAAAATAGTAGTGGGGAACGAGTGTCTTGACATGACATGAAGGCAAAAAATATTTCGACTTAAATTATTTCCTTAATTAAATGCAACGAAAATACAATTAAATGGTTATGAATCGTATAATACTGAAATTAAAGGAATTACGTCATCAGATCTTTCTAAAAGAAAACTTCATTTATATTATAATAATAACGAGTTACAACTTAAGACGAACTTTAAAACTTATTACAAGAGAGCCAAACATGCTCTATATGATATAACAAACTTTTCGCTTAAAATAACAAAAAGAGCTTTAAAAGCTAAATCTTCCATATAGTCCTTTTGCATTCCCTCCAAGCCTACTTATTTCCTGAAAAATGGTTAGTTATACAACATCGGCTAAAAGTCGGGTGAGGTTCAATCTCCAGACATTCCAAGGTTTTGTTCAGAAAATTGATACCTATTCAAATCCAAAGAGTAAATATATACATACATGGATAGGAATTTGCTGTATAAAATTTGAGATGACAGTTTGTAGAAATGAATAGCATAGAATAGAAAAGATACGACAAATCAATTGAAATATCTTTTTCTTTCAATCATATCATTTTAATGGCCAAGTACACTCTAATACCGTATTATTCCCCGGTAGTTGAGGGTCAATCGAACTTGTTCGTTATAACTCCTTATTTAGGGCACACCAGCGATAAGCCAGCTAGGAAGGTCAGTCATTAAGCGAGGTCCCTTAAGCCGAATGTTATTTCCAATATTCAATATCATTTTCAAAACTCTTTTTTTAATCGGTATGTCTCTATGGACAAATATAAACATATCATAAGGAATCAATCGTCTATTAGATGAATATTTAGAATAAAAGCAGTTCACCCAATATATATAGCTTGCATAATATCATATAATTAAAACACATAAGGAATGTCAGAGTACTCACCTAAAAAGAGGTTTGAAGTTATAGGTATCGAGTCGTGGATCACTAAGGAGAAATTTCTTCTTAAACTTCCCCGTACTTTCTCTCACTATTTCTCTCTGATCTTTTGAATGAATTTAGGGTAATAAATGACACCAAGGGCTTTAATTATAGTTTTCAAATTTATTTGGGTGTTGACACGTGTCTAGCTGACCAAGCCTTTGCAATGACGAGTCAGCATTGAGGTGTCACGTAATGGAGGGGTCTTGCAGCCTTATTTCACCGAAATGTGACACATGTTTTAGCTTTTCCTGAAACGACAACACTTGTTTTAGCTTTATCTATTTGGATGACATGTGTAAGCACGAGGTGTCAAGCATAAGGTGGAAAGGTGTTAGGGGTATAATGGCCATTTTACTCATTAAGGGCATTTTGGTTATTTTACACCATACATTTATAATATTTCTTAGGGTTGAAAATATTTTATTTAAAGAATGGTCCTTCTTGTATTTTTATTTTAGTCCCTAAAACTTTCTATATTTAAAATCAAGTCACTAAAGTTTTATAAAATTATATTTACAACCCCAAAACTTATCATTTATCTTAGGATATATTATAAGACTTTGATTTAATCCATTTTGATGAAGAAGGAGGTTATTTCAAAGTGTTCAAGTTGGCCAAACTAAAATCCCCTTCCAACCAATCAAAATATAACACATGATGTGGTAATAAGACAAAATATGACTTGAAGGATGACAAGATTCGTAATTTCGGTATAACTTCTTACTCGGACCTCCGTTTAACACATCGTTTGTTGTGTTACAAATCTAGTTCATATATCTACAACTTTTTAGTTTTAGCTCAATTCAATTTTATATTATATTGATCAAAATGTGTTTCTAATATGAACATTCCTACCGAAAAGTTAAAATTTTATGTTTGTAACTAATTTGAAATTTCATGAGTTATGAAGGGAGGATTAGACTAAAAATAATAAATTAACATTATCCATAATAACACATTGTCCATATCTCATATATAATAATAAAAAATTTAAAACAAACTATATATGAACATATAAAAGTGGGTTCATTACATTATTAGAGGCTTTTAGGTTTTCTCAATGTAGTTTATGGAAACTTCATTTGTATTGTGAAATATTAAATGGTTCATAGGAATATTTGTTCTGGTTTATGTAGTTATTTGTTCATAATGGTGCCCAAGATATATAGAAATCGTGGGATTTCAATTCATTAATTGAATTGAAAATGGTTTTATGCTTACTTTTAATATCTTATTTTATATTTGAATTTTAATAATGAAGAGATAAGTTGATGATATTGTGGAGTTTGGGTTTATATTCTTTTCGTAATTTAATTTAATAATTTTTTTAGGTTTGATCTCTATTTTCCTGTATATATGTATTTTGATATAGATAAAGTCAGTTTGAATTCTCAGCGGAAAGTTTCTCGCTATGTTTTTCAATTGGTATTGATGTCATATATAGATGAGTACATGGGTGTGACAGATAAGTGAGAGTTGCGAGACACTAGGGAGTTCGAAAAAAATTGGAATGTCATAACATTTTTAATATACTCCGAGAAGTACTAAACAAAACAAATAACAACTGAAAAAAGTTTGAACAGGTATACTGAACTAAGTAATTGAACAAAGTCTGAACAAGTCTCCGAGAACTAATGAACTAAAAATCTAACAACTGAACGAAGTTTGAATAGGTATACTGAACTAAGTAGTTGAACAAAGTCTAAACAAGTCTAAGGCTCTTAAAATTTATGTTGAACTTTTGAATTATGATCTTTAATAAAGTTATTCAGCTGGGTTTAGCGATGTAATTTGAAATCTGATTATTTAATAGTGTTCATGTGGATATTAACCGTTTTAATTTACTGCCACCCTGTATAATTTTAGCCACAATGTATTCATTTTGGCTGAAAAATTTAAATACATTTCCCCACAACATAGATAGAACTTCATTAAATCGTTCTTAATAATAGTGTGATTTCAAATATTTGATGAGTTCATAAGTGTTTTCCCAAAAGTGTAACATGATGTAATTCGAGTCATCACTAGATGTTAAGTTGTTTAAATGGGGGTGTATTAAGAGCAATTGGCCTTAAACATCTTTGTTATTCCTACAATTTTTCATGTGGCATGATACATAGACATTGATAAGTTAGTTTCATGATACACGGAAATAGATTATTTGTTAGTTTTGTCTACGTAATATTAATTTGTTATTTTATTGAAGATGAATATATTTATATTTTAACCTTAGAATTATACATAAGTATAAATAAGTTCCATTCTTTTAATTTATTCTTAATTGATGACATCGTTACATAACTGCAGGAACATGGCTAATAGGAAAAACGGATGCTTTAGATTCAAAGTCTTGCGGTTTAACTATATCATGAAATGGCTACATTTATTTTGCATATGATAATGTACAGATCGCGCATCGCGCGGGTTTTCAACTAGTATACATAAAAGCTAACATGCAAGTTCAATAATGACGAGGCAATAAACAACTGTAGAAAAGAAATGACACACCTGGATAATGACAACTTTGCCATAATGCTTTGCCTAGTTTCCTAACAAAAATCGCCACCGAAATCTATTGTCAATACAGGCCGGACAACGAACACGGCCCTTTGATTCGAAAATAAAGGCAAACCAATCTACAGTATGCAAATATTTTAATTAAACATGAATCCAATGTTGGCTCATTGATGCGAAATGTTCTGTGTTGTCTTCGACTTAGCCACATTTAGGGTCCGTTTGGTTCGTGGTGAAATATTTCTTACTGCGTTAGAATATAATTCACCAAGGTAAAATATGTGTTTGGTTGGGCATTTAACACGGTGAAATAAAATGAATATGGTGAAAAGTGAGATGAAACTTTAACCATTTTAAACCATGGGTAAAGTGAATAATTTAACAGGTGAAAACAATGAAATTTATCTTATTACCAAAGTAACCTTTCTTATTTCCACTTACAACTATCACACATTCATTTCTCCCTCTCAATTAATACGATCATCAAATATTCATTTAAAAAAAATATTTTTTTTCTAAATTTCATTTTTTATTTTAAAAAATTATAAATAATTTAAAAAAATAAAAAAATTTAAATAATTGAAATAATTAAATTTTTAAACATAAATAAATAATAGAATAGCTATTCCTACACCCTCTATGTCTTTCCCCACACTCTTTTCAATATTTAAATACTAAAAGATCAAAAGACCCTGTATACATATATGATTTGAGCAAATATAATCTTTTGCCCAAAAATCTATTACTTAAAAAAAAAGTAATATTATGAAAAAAATAAAACATAATGTTTTGGAAATAAAAATTCTAATATTCTAGGAAATTAAAATTTTAATATTCTGAAAATATAAAATTTATAAAAGTTATTTTTTCATTTAAAAAACATTATGTTATTTATAAAAAAACATATTATTTTTTATTTAAATGGACGTTGATAAAAAAACTGTTTCGTTATTTATTTTTAAAATTGGACATTCTTTTTATCATTTCTAGTTAAAAACTCTTTCTTTTATTTATTTAAAAAAATTGTTTCGCTATTTATTTTTTCAGTTAAAACAATTTTTTTTTTCTATTTTAAAAATAATCTTTTTACTATATAAAAAAATGGTCCGCGTCAGCGGTATGTATAGGCAGTTGGACCACTTATACATACCGTTGGCGCGGACCAACATATTAGACAAAAATGCTCTACGCCAGTGGTATGTATAAGTGGTCGGACCGCCTATACATACCCTTGCTGCAGACAATATTTTTTCAAAATAGTAAAAAGATTATTTATAATATAGTACAAAAAAAACAGTTTTTAACCGAAAATAAAATATGTAAATAAAAAATAAAACACTTTTTAAGAAAAGAGTTTCTTAAGTAAAATAAATTTTACGTTTTATATACAGTTTTTAATAAAACAAATAGATAAGATTTTACGTTTTATAAACAGTTTTTTTTATTATTACTTATAAAAAACAATTTTTTTTATTGAAAATATTTTTTTTTTGTTTTTATCAAATGTATTTAGTTTAGTTGGAGGTGAAAAAATTGGACATTTAGATTTTATAAATTTAAAGGCACAATTGTCATTTATTATTCAAAGGGTGTGGGGGAACATATAGAGGGTGTGGGAATATCTAATCCCATAAAAAAAATAAAAAATAAAAAAATTGAATATTTGTTTGGTGCATGGTAATGTGTTCGGAATTTAATTACTAATTGGGCCGGTTCCACAGTTGGGAACTATTTTTTTTTATTTCTTTTAATTGGAACAGTTTTTTTTCATAGTTGGGATTTTTTTTTTAATTGGGACTGTTTTTTTTCAATGTTGAAAACTTTTCTTTTAATTGGGACTGTTTTTTCATTGTTGAGACTTTTTTTTTTTATTGTGGACTACTGTTTTTATAGTTGACTCTTTTTTTTAATTGTGATTGTTTTTTTTACAAATGACAATTTTTTTTCATTGTTGGATTTTTTTTTTAAAATTGGGACCGTTTTCTTTTTTAATAAGGATTTTATTTTTAATTTGTACTATTTTTTTACTTATTTGTCTTGCGTAGCCAAATATGACTAGTTGTGTGTGTGTGGGGGGGGGGGGGGGGTGATTATGTCAAATTTTAGTTTGAGGTAAATGCATATTTTTTAATGCCATTGACACTTTTGTGATGAAAATCAATATAGTTATGTGCATTTGAAGTATGAGAGTAATATGCTCATTTTATTTTTTCACCATATTAATCTTGATCATCCAAACAACAAATGCTGAAAAAGTTAAAATTTTCACCTAGTGAAAACTCGACCATCCAAACAGAGAGAGTGAAAACAAAATCACCGCACTAATAATTTACCTTTTATTTTTAACATGGTGAAAAGTATTTCACCACGAACCAAACGGACCCTTAGTGGGAAACCGTTTACATTGATTGAGAAATAAAGTTTCAGAATTAACCGTAAGTTTCTAAAGAAGTAAAAATGTCTACCACATTTTCCCATAAAATATCCACTTTAGCAAAAAGTAGACATTTTGTATAGGTGTCTGATGGATCAGTTTCCGCAAAGATGGAGATGTATGCCTCACTACCTCTCAAAATTTCCTATATAAAAATCACTTCAGCATTTTTTTTTGGTAGGCAGAAGTCCATGCATATTCTCATACCAACTCTTCCAATTTCTTTTTTCGATAGTTGTTTTTCTTGTGAGTGTTATTATTCAAAGAAGATGGCTCTGAGTGGGACATTGACTGCGAGAACAATCATAAAATCTCAAAATTTCCTAAATAAAAAGGACAGAAGTGCATGTATATTCTCACACACCAACTCTTCCAATTTGTTTTTTCGATAGTTCTTTTTCCTGTGAGTGTTAGATGGCTCTAAGTGGGACTTTTGATGGAGTACTTTTTGTCATAGCAAGAAAAAAATTTGTCATTATTATGTTTACATTATTTTTTTACAACATTGACTTATTATGTTTACATTATTATTATTTTTTTGTTTCATAATTTTTGTTTGTAATGTGTGAAAGTCTAGCAAGTAATCAGGTGTGAATGTTTAGCAAACAAAAATGAAAGGCATGTGGTTTCAACAGTGCACATTCATGCAATGAACTAAAGAGGAGTTTTTCCACCAAAAAAACATAAAGAGCAATTTAACGTGATTGTTAACCCGTATAAAAAAAACATACTTAAGTGATGTGTAGACTTTATCTTTAGTGAAAGATGAGGTACATGAACTGTTTTCACAAGTGTCTTTGACACAGAGTATACGCCTGCAAGAAAAATGATGACTGCCCATGCACTTTTTTGATTGGTAATTATTGCGGGATTAAAATCTGAGGATAGAGAACGCGTGATGTTGTTTTGCATTTTGCATATGTGGCAGGGTAGTAATCGAATTGAATGAGAGAGAATGCATGATATGGCAGAGATACAATGGGAACACACCTATTCAGTCCGTAAAATATAAAATTCGGGAGGGAGTATAGTTTTTATGCAAATCAGTTTGTATTTTAAGAGTGTGAATTAAATATGTGTTAATTAAAAGTAAATTAAAAAAAAAAGAATAAGTATGTCTATAATTTATTTCATACTTTTTACGTTCACTGCAAAGTGACATATATCCGATTCGTATTTTTAAAATACAAATCAATCACCTCAAAAACAGTAACATATATATATAGGGGTCATATACCAAATAGTCCTTTAAACATCTTCTAATACATGTATTGTCTAATTATTTTAATTTTGCACCGAAAAGTTCTTCACCATGTCAAAAAGACTTTATCATGCTGCTAGCGTGGAGCTTTAAAGATAAGAGAATAACAGATTTTTTTATACAAAATAAAAAGCTTGGACTAAATGTGTATTAAAAAATGTTTGAAGGACATTTTGATATATATACATATATATATATATATATAATGCTCTTGTGCGGACTTGTCCATGTTTTAAGAATGCCGACCGGACATGTGTCACCTAACGGTGTGCCTATAAAATATCTCCTAAATAATAGGCACACTCTCTCTCTTCTGGATTCACCGCCAGGTGACACATGTCTGGTCCGAATTCTAAAAATGCGAACTGATTCATGAAAGAGCAGGATTATATAGAGCAGGATTATATATATATATATATATATATATATATATATATATATGATTGTATCCTATACAACTAGTTGAACTGATTCATGTAGGCTTGTGTCAAGACTATTGGGATCCCCGTCTTCTCCTACAAATTGCCAGGGGAGTTGGTATCCCTTTGCGTGTAGACAATGCCACCATGGATAGGTCATTTGGTAGCTATGCTAGACTTTTGATTAAAGTGGATGTTTTAATTAAACCTCCTGATCGACTTTTGATTGAAAAAATAGATGGGTCATTTTTTGTGAATATCGAGTATGAGTATTTTTCCATGTTTTGTTCTTTTTGCAAAACATTTGGCCATACTATAAATGATTAGCTTGTTAACAATGTGTTTGTCAAAACCACAGTTTCTTGTGCCAAGAAATGTTATAAAAATATTCCCCCTAGTTTTGTTGAAAATACGGTCACAAGAGTAGGAGACCAAATTAAAATCTTGGAGTTACAGCTTTATTCAAGTACAATAGCTAACAAAAAATCCTGTCAAGGTCAAGATATCCCATCAAGTCAGAAAACAAAGGTTCTTGTTGTTCCAGCTGGCCAAGAGGACGCATCTGGTAACTTGTACGATTCCAGTCTTGCAGATTTATCAGTTGTGACTGATAAAGATTTAACAAGGGCTTTGGAAAACGTTACACCTAATCGGATTCAGTTTTTAAAAGAAAATGGGATTTATTCCAGTGATGGAAAATCAATCCAGGCCGTTGGAGATCAAAACAACTAATCTGATTTTCAAAAGAAGATATGAACCCCAAAAAATCAGGAATGCTCAGATAATTTAGTTACAAGTCAGGTAAAAATTTTTGAAAACCGATTATGTTTGTTTAGCCCAAGGAAATCGGAAGGTCTGGTTCCTATTAATGAGGACGTTCATAAACGCAAGCCCTTCTCCCACGTGGATAATCATATTCAGAGGAAAGATACGGGTATAAAAAATCAAGTCATTTCTAGTCCACAGCAAGTTGAAATTTTAAATGGTTCAAAATTGTTCACAGCCACTACTGATGTGGGTAAGTCAATTGGGTCAGTAACATGGCCCACTGAATTATATAACAAAAGTTTATCCCCAAATCATGTGCGTTTATTGAAAAAAAATGGGATCAAATATGTCAAATATGTTAGTTTTAAAAAGAAGAAGGACAGTAGTAATTTTCTTCATCTTTTTATCAAGTTGGTGTCCGAACCAAAGGATTCAGTTGTAATTCGTCAAAAATCATAAGATTTACTTATTGATTCAGGTGGTACAGGAAAACAAATGGACTAAAATAAGATTCAAAATATTTCATTAGAGGATAATTCGAAAAGTGAAGATTCTTATGGATATATGCCTCCCCTCGAGGAAATTCCAAATTTGTCTAATATCACAAATGGTTCTTTACAAGGAAAAGATGACCATGAAATTAATTTATTCATGGAAATTCCTAAATTTGATCTTGGAATGTCAAATGGTTCTGCGAAAGCTCGAGCGGTTATTGAAGAATAGTTTGGCAAAAAATGGGGACACCAAATGCCCAAAACTCCTACTAGAAATTCCTTTGAGGTTTTAGGGAATATGGAAGACTCAAATAATCTTGAGGTAGAAGGAATTATCCAAAAGAAAAAATACATACAAGATTCCTTTTCGGTCTCAAGTGCTGCAGAGAAATCGCCTCTAAATCGCAATTTAAGGTGCCCTGCTACTCATTCTAGATTTCGTTAATTTCTTCAGTTTTCTTGGTTTTAGCGCTTGTAAGTTCCATAGGAGAGGCTTTTTCTCCTCCCAATAAATAATTTTTTTTATTTAAAAAAAAATACTACTAATATCTAATTGTTAGGTGGGGAAGCGGCTAACACTAGCATGTAAAGGAAATAATTTGGGTATTAATCTTAGTACCAAATTCAAGGTGAGTGACCTGTCCTATGAAATATGGATGCTTATATTTTCATATGGAATTGTGTAGTTAAATACATATGGGGTGATGCTTATAGAGTGATGTGGTATTATGAAACATATGCGTATGATTAAAAATGTTAAATGATGCTATCTAATGTTATGGACTGAGATGGGACCTCTATGCAATGTTAAGGACATTGGTGAGTCCTACAGGATGCAGCGGCCCCGTTAATCCAACTTAAAGGTTTGTTTTACTCTGGCCTAATTATGAGATTTGGTGTTCCCCATTAACTGGGAGTTAATTGGAATGGCTGGTCCATGCTTGCGAGATTTCACAATTCATGTTGGCTTATAACATTAGAAAATAAAAATCATTATTTAAATTGGTTATATGTGTGGTATATGGTCATTCACTAAGCTTGTGTTGCTTACACTCCTATAATGTTATGTTTCAGGTATCCCTATTATTTGGAATTCATTGCCAAGTTAGGACCTTAAATGGGGGAGTGTCGGATATCTAATGTTAGTGAATATCAATAAGCCTTTTCGGGTAAATATTAAATTAAAGAATTTTTATATGTAAAGTTGTTTAGTACTTGCATATTACCTGTTAAGGTAGTTATGTTTTCATCTAAACATGCATTTGAAAAGAAAAAAAATGTGGTGCTATTTTCAGAAAGAATTAAAGCAAAGTATTGTTTAAGGGAATTTATCTGCAAATTAAAAGATGATTTTAACTTAATTAAGTCGTCCCGCGACAGTTGGTCTTAGCTGGGCACAAACTTCAACATCTCCATTTATTCAATACATTATGAGCTAAAATCCATGAACTATTTCTGATATGAAAACTAACTTGAGAGATATACCTGGGATTTGGAAATAAAACATTTGAGAGATATACATGGGATTTTGACAAACAAATCTTAGATACAATACCAAAACAAAGAGAAGTAGCAATTATAAAGAAATAAAGAGATATACATGGGATTTTGAAATCTAACACATCTACTTTGAAACCCCAAAAGCACTATTTTAAAATTTAACACCCCAAATACTACCTCGTCAATTGACCAGCTACTAATCAAATATGTATCCCCCAAAAAACCTCATACTCAGTATAACATTATGACGTTTTCTCTTCTATTGTGTTTCCCCCAAAAAACTTACTCCAACAAACAGTGAATGAAGGAAAAATTAAAAAGAATTCAGTTAATCAAAAGTAAATAAAATTCATGATTTTCATAGGCAATGTGTCCAAAATTGTACCGTACTACTCCGTTATACTCGTTGTCTGCGCATGGTGTGAAGAGGGAATCTATCATCTCCACCTTTGGTGATTTTGAACGAACGATGCTCTGTAAAGAGATAGCAGTGGCCACTGCCTAAGACCAACAACATAAAACAGAAAATAAAGAAAATTAAGATAAAAACAGAAAATGCAGAAATAAAATATAGATCAAAATCCAAAATAACATTAAGATAAAATAAATCGTTATATAGAACAATAAATACGGAAAAAAAAAAATTAAGGAAAGAGGTTGATTTACAGAAGCAATGGAAGGCACATCAGAGTGACCAGGGGAGCCACGTGACACATATGTCCCAAAGATCATAAGTACACATTCTTCGTAACAATACTTAAATTTATTCTCAGTCGATGAGCAATGAAAGCTCTATCAACATCATAAGTAATGTTGGGGATTTTATTCCTAACATTAAACTAACGGCTTAACCAATTAATTAAATCAAAAACTAAACTATATTAAAATTGATTGTCAATTAGACATGGAATGATTTTCTATATCAAGATTAATAACATATTGCAAATAGTCCACTCTCCTTTAGCACCAGTTGAACAATTGACTAATTATTTCGGTGGCATTGTCATAGTTTTCACATCCATTTACTTAACAATTTTAAAACTATTTGTGAAAAATTAGAGGAATAAGGAGAGACACATACCATATAGGTACCTTCCTATTTGTAGCTCCAAAATGCTCAAATTTGTCCAATTAAATATGAAATACAAAATGGTGAGTTGGGGTAACCTGGCAAGTAATTTGTGTGTTAGAAAGGAGGGAAAAAAATATGCCTCTGTTAAGGAGGGGGAACAATCATTATAAAGTATACGACGCGTACACATAATATAGATCATAAACAGGGTACAATACATATATACAGATTAAAATACACAACCATATGTTTAGATTGAATATCGAAAATACTAAAATAAAATAGACTATCAACCTTGATATGTTCAGCTATCAAGAAAATAAAAATAACTAGACCTTAACAAAGTTACAAATACATGTAAAACCGGATCTGAAATGGCTTAAGTGTCAATAATTAGAGTGTCAATAGAAAATTAAAAAGATTTAACTAACACGTTTAAGGTTACAACATATTGATTAATGCATTCTTAAAAAAATTACAGCTAAAAGAAAGCATCTAAAAAAATATTATTTTTGTTAGGAAGGTAGGGAATTTCCTACATACCTGTTAGGTAGACTTAGTCTTTTCCATTCTTAATTATTCTAGATCTCCAACTACAATTGTTAGTATCCAGTAAATAAGAGAATATAAACAAAAATATAAAAAAAATAGCTGAATGTCAATAGAAAGCCGCCTAATCCGTATGTACGTACAAATTACATGTGAAAGACCACAGTAAGATTACCTTTAACAGATGGCATGTCCATAAAAAATACTGAGAGTCACCACCTAAACACAACACAATAATAAAACTTCACTCAGATTGTGATATATATGGTGATCAACAAATAATTGCAATCCGTAAGCAAAACAGGAAATAAATAATTATCAAATCATGTACTCCAAAATAAAGAAATAATAGGTTCTTAAGCTGACCTTTTATGAATACCAAACAACGCAATATAAAATGTGAGTCTTTAGAATAAAGCACATTCCTATCATCTCATAACATGATATTATATGGCATGATGCTTTCAAACGTAAAGGCAAATTAAGTACTGAAATATTAGTTTATTGCCATATGTGTTTGATTTCATGAATATTTGTGTGCCTTCAGGCAAGGGTTTCGGCTAGTCATTTAAATATTTTAGACAACTTATCAATATCACATGAAAATTTATGTTAAAAATAAACCTTCGAACAGATGTAAACAAAGTAGAAGTACAAACATTCACAAAAGATAACTTGCAACAATCTCTTCCATTTCCCATATTTATGCCTAAAATCCCATTAATAAAATGTCCACCACCTATACAATACCCGGAGTCAGGGTATAATAAAAATCAAAGCTTAAAACAATTTAAATTAAAAAATAAGTTCAAAGAATTAAATTTCAATTAAAAAAAACATATCTTTCTTGATACTATATGTCATGCGGTTGAGAACACAAATATTATGAAAACATTTATTTATTTATTTAATAACTTCAACTAAATATATCCAATATATAAAAGCAAACCACAAAGTACATCAATTAAGAACAATATAACACGTATTAATTAAGCACAATAAAACACACATCAATTAAGCACAATATATTGAAGAAGACTATACCTAGTAATCGCAAAACTCGTTTAAGAACATAACATGTGGTTTTTCCCTTGTTCTAGCAAAACTACCATGCAAATACAATATTATAATTAGGTCGCTTTAAACTTGTGAAATCGCTACATAACAACCACGATAGTAGGCATAGTTTTCGCGAGACAATATCATAATTACGTCAATTGGACAAAGAACAATATATGTTGCCTTGGGGGGTTATTCTAACAACAAATGTTATGAACAGAGTACAATTAAACAAAACAAATATTATGAACAAATATTGTAACATTAGACTACCTAACATACATATTAGATTTCCAACGTGATCTTCTTCCCCATAAGGGTCTTCACAAAAATCTACATACCCTCACAAATAAGAAATTCTCATTTCCACTAGAGATTCATACGAAACCTAACATATCAAATACATAAAAAAAAATTCCAATCCATTAAATCTATCAAATTTAAACGATAATAAGTTAAAATCAATTAGTTAACATAAAACACTTAATTAATCAAAATGGATTGAATAAGTTGAAAACATAATGAATGAAATGAAATCGGAAAGGATTATTACCGTTAGGGATTCTTTCACGGTGATCGGAGCATTAGCAATTGCCATGGTGGCCAGATGGAAACAATTTTAAGATAAGAACTCGACCTGTTAAAAAAAAGTCATTTAATAAAAAATTTAGGATTTTTTTGTTAAATTCTAAATAGAGTTACGACTGGTGTGCTCCTTTTGGATGTTGGCTTCGCCGCTATTGACAAATGTGCTTCCTCCTTGAGCTCGTGCGGTGGGTTTAGAGAGATATCATGCAGGTTGGAGAGAGAAATGGGGGTTTAAAGTAGGAGAGAGGTGACATTCTAATGGGTGGGTTGTTTAGAAGTAGTAGATGAAACTATGTCCCTTTTTCTTTTCTATTTTGTTCAGTTACGAAAGTATCCCTTATATTTGAATTAAAGTAAAAACTTTAGGTGTAGAATTAAGGGGAAAATAAATTTTAGTGGGTAAAATTGTAATTATAGTTAGAGTATAAAATGAGGTGTGGTGAGATATATTATATTATTGTGTACATATTGATCTCACCCTCCATCTAGTGCCTTGTTGGCAACATCCTCATCCCTCATTAAGTTATCATCTTATGGAATAGTGCCAACACCATCACTCCTTATTATATAGATATATATATATATACATGAGTATAGAGATAGTATATATGTATCATTATATTTGTGTGTGTGACATAATTCTATGAATATACCACTATAGTGCCATCAGGGAGGTTACGTGCCATGAGTGATCTCTCTTGGAGAATCTCAACAGGTGTAGTATCGTCTCCAGTGCCATAGGGCCATGCATGCCCATACTATATGAGGTTGGAGTTGTAGTGAAGTTATTTATGGTATGGTCATGACTCACTGGCTCAGGACTATGAGTGCCTTTAGTACGTTTACGATATTTTTGAATTGGGTGGTGAGATGCGCATCGAGGATGATGTGTGTATGCCTTGGAGCATGATAGTATTGTAGAGACCCGCATCCAGGGAGCTATTACTCTCTGGGATGGGGGTTATACTTACATAAAGAGCGATATATAAGTATAAACATACTTAATATGATAGGTAAATTGTAAATATATGTGTGTGCATATATATATATTCGGGAAAAGTAAAGAATAATACCAATAGTAAATTTATATGCATTTGGGAGGGAACTTGAGACTGCTATGTGTGTGTGTGTGTGTGCATATCTATATAATAAGTTACAAAACTAATGAGAGAGTGCGACTGTGTGATAATTGATTAAATTAAATTTATTCGCAAGTTTCCAATTCGGCACACTTATTTAATTAGTGTCTATTTTTAAACCAAAATAAATCATCCCCAAATCATTCAACTGCGTGTGTGCGTGTGTGCGTGTGTCAAACCATAAAATAAATAAAGCATGCGACACAAGATTAAGGAAAAATCCCCGAAGGGACAAAACCTTTTATTTCACTATAATTTTGTAAGAAAATGGCTTACACGGATTACAATGAAATAAGGTGACATACGAAATACCCGCAGGTGTAGGTTCCGATGTCTCGGCTGGAACTTTCCCTTTCCAGGAGGGCAGCAGTGAAGAAGAGAAACGACTTCTCCACATGATGTGAACTTTATAAGGACTCCCTCCACAATAGTATGCAGATCTCCGGTTGTAGAGTTCTCCCCACAAAGATAAACAGTAGCAAGGTGTGTTCTTCAACAAAAAAATAATTCACTAAAGCATATGGGAGTTTTGTGAATTGAAAACAAAGAGGGATTAAACCCTAAAAGAAGAAGCCAAAAGGATTTTGTGGTTTCGCAGTTTTCTGTCTGTCAAAAACTGTGGGCTTCTTAATGAAAAAGGACTCATTTAATGAGTAGTTATATAAAAACGCACCGCCTTGAAATTCGAGCTCGTTCGAACGACATGCTATGTAGTTTGAACGATAATTGCAGGTCATTCGAATGACCTATCAAGCGAGATTCCACGCGTTCTTGTAGAAAATTTCGATACGAATGCATGGCCTCCAGTTTCGTATCATTATGATTTTTTATGAATTAGTTATGATTTTTCTACAAAAACGAGTCCGAAAACAAAATCTTTAGAAAAATATTTTGTAAAAAATATCACAAAAGCTCTAAGTGAAAAGGTAAGGTATTTAAAACATAACCGTACCAAAGTAAACTTCGCGGAGTCTTGAATGATGAAGAACTTGAGTAATTCGGATCCGTCTTTGATGTAGATGTCTCTTGAATGCTCTTCGACGGTGTAGCGGTATATGACATAATAAATTGATAACGGACCTATGAAAATATGTCCTTACAAATCTCCCCCTATGTCTATGCCGGTACATACATAAAATCTCCGAATTATCAAATACCAAATTGCCTATACAAATCTACCCTCCCATGCATAAATTTGCAAGACTTCAAAACCTTTCTTCAATCATCTTCATCAAATCCCAAAGCTTTTCTCATCAGAGTGTGCAACATCATAATCTTCAGTCTTTGTACATACACACATGAGATAAAGAAAAACCTTCATGACGCATCGAGTTTGAAATGATATAAGAATAAAGCATTAATAAATCAAATCTCCCCCATAATGTAAAAACTCCCCCATAACATGATAATTCTTTCTCCCCCTTTTTATGATGTCCCCAAATAGACAGATAAGAAGAAACAATCAAAACATGCAGTGTCACGATAAAAATGCATAGCAAATAAGAATCAAGCTACGCGCATGCAAAGGAGTATCTCACAAATTTCACAAACTATTTTTTAATTTTTTAATTTTTCATACAAAAATAAGATACCACTTTGAAAAATATGATACAAAAATCACACCATGCATTTAAACTCAAACAACCAAGTCATGGAAACGAAATGAATGGGTGTGAACACATTCGATAGGTAAATTAACTCAATCAATTATATGTGCACGATGAATACGTGTACCCCTAATGAATGAACATCAAAAGAATCCTTAGGTGTAAAAATTTGTTGAATTTAGATGACATCGTCTTATGCAAATTAACAAATCAAAGTCAAATGATTTCCACACCAATAACGTCCAAAACTATTTAGTGCCTTTTCAAGATTTTCAAGGATGTGAAAACCCGTTTAAAATCTCCAATGAAACTCCCTCATATATATTTTTCTTTTAGAGGTTAATAAACTAAATTCTCAAACTTTGGAGAATTGGTGCAAAAACCTAAATGGCCCATAATTTGGCATGAATTTATTTTTATTGCCTTTAAATTTTTTCGGGCTTTTTTAAACATCTTTGGACCCCGGATAATAATCCTCCATTTTTTAGGGCCAATTTAACGGTGGCTTAGTATTCGCAAAGGCAAAATGAACCTTTCGTAACCCTTCCCCGTTTTCAAACAAAACATACAAACTCACAAAACGGTTTTTATATGCACAATTTCCTGATCAAATTTTATCGCGCTTGGTTCATTTTAAGGACAGGATTGAAGTGAAAATACCTAACCAACATGTGATAAGACAAGCACAATAATCAAACAAATCCGTGCATGTGTGCAATAAAGGAAACATGAGTCAAACATGTAGGAATAAACACTACATTACATCTTAATGACTCCAAACATTATAAAGCACAAGGATGAATTGACCTATTGTCTCAAAACACTATCAAATAGTCAAATGAAAAATGGAATGATGTTATGAGTTGGTCATCGTAAGTGTTTATCCATAAAAGGTGCAAACAAAATAAAAACAAAAATCTTTTTGTATTTTTCAAAATTTTTAAAAACAAAAAAATATATACAAAAAGTACATGTCAACACACTAGCAAATATATATCATGAAATCACAACTAGTGTATGACAGACATGCGAACACAATCATCTATATGATATGGCAAGAGAAGAATCATGTGCAAGCAAACGAGAATCAACTTGTCTAAAATCTAGCGTATCCAAAGGTGATTTCCTAACCCAAATAGGTGTGAAACGTCGTGTAGAGGATTTGGCAACCATGGAAACACTAGACATAAACTTCCTAGGACATTTTCCAAGATCAAAACAAAAACGTCTAAGGTGACCTTTCCTACCACAATATGAACATGTGTAAACGGGTGGAACGACACCTATGGGTTGATCTTTTCTAATATCCTTGGAATTAGTTGACCCTCTAAAACAAATAATGGTTTTGGCTTTAGCATTAGAAGCATGAGAACACGATGAGCCATTACCATCACTATCAAACCTACTTGAGTCTATCAAATCATTTTTTAATTTCAAAATTTTTGACTCAAGCAAAGAATTAGACACTTCTAAATTAAGGGACGCCTTTTTCAAGTTTTCAATAATTCCAAAAAGCGTATCTCTCTCTCCATTAATTAAAGCAAACTTTTCCCGAAGAGTCTCTTCACGTGCCACAAACTCACTGACTAAAATATTTTTATCATATTTGACACAAACACAAACCATCGAATTTTTAAGGTCCTCCAATTCCTTTTCTAAAAAAAAAGACCTTCTCATCACTCTCCTTCTTGGACAATTTTAAAGCAACAAAGTCATGGTCCAAGGAAACAAATTTTTCACGATAAAAATCTCTTTGATTTTGAACCGTTTGCAAAAGATCCATTGCGGATTTAAAACGATAATTTTCTTTTTCCAAAACTTCATTTCTTTTGCAAAGATTCAAATTCAAAAGTTTTAAATTTTCAGCATGGTCGTGATTTTTTTCAAAAATAGGCTCCTCATTAAATGGGCGTTCCATTAAAAAATTGCAATTTTTCACAAAATTGATTTAAAAAAAAATAATATCACACAAATTTTGCAGAAATTAGGAATACGCAATAACTTAGCGCAACCCGCTCTGATACCAATTTGAGAGAGTGCTACTGTGTGATAATTGATTAAAATAAATTTATTCGCAAGTTTCCAATTCGGCACACTTATCTAATTAGTGTCTATTTTTGAACCAAAATAAATCAGCCCCAAATCAGTCAACTGCGTGTGTGCGTGTGTCAAACCATAAAATAAATAAGGCATGCGACACAAGCTTAAGGAAAAATCCCCAAAGGGGCAAAACCTTTTATTTCACTATAATTTTGTAAGAAAACGGCTTACACGGGTTACAATGAAATAAGGTGACATACTAAATACCCACAGGTGCCGGTTCCGATGTCTCGACTGGAACTTTTCCTTTCTAGGAGGGCAGCAGTGAAGAAGAGAAGCGTCTTCTCCACAAGATGTGAAGTTTATAAGGAATCCCTACACAATAGCACGCAACTCTCCGGTTGTAGAGTTCTTCCCACAAAGATAAACAGTAGCAAGGTGTGTTCTTCAACAACAAAACAATTCACTAAAGCATATGGGAGTTTTGTAAATTGAAAACAAAGAGGGATTAAACCCTAAAAGAAGAAGCCAAAAGGATTCTACAGTTTAGCAGTTTTATGTCTGTCAAAAACAGTGGACTTCTTAATGAAAACAGACTCATTTAATGAGTATTTATATAAAAATGCACCGCTCGAAATTCAAGCTCAATCGAACGACATGCTATGTCATTTGAACGACAATTTAAGGTCTTTCGAATGACCTATCAAGCGAGATTCCACGCGAGCCTGTAGAAAATTTTGATACGAACGCGTGGCCGCCAGTTTCGTATCATTCTATTTTTTTATGAATTAGTAATGAGTTTTCTACGAAATGGAGTCCGAAAACAAAATCTTTAGAGAAATATTTTGTAACAAATATCCCAAAAGCTCTAAGTGAAAAGTTAAGGTATTTAAAACATAACCTTACCAAAGTAAACTTCGCGGAGTCTTGAATGATGAAGAACTTGAGTAATTCGGATCCGTCTTTGATGTAGATGTCTCTTGAATGCTCTTCGACGGTGTAGCGGTATATGACATAATAAATTGATAACGGACCTATGAAAATATGTCCTTACAACTTATGCATGTCATAAGATTCAACCATGACGCCACAAAATGAATTATTTATGTATTTTCTCTTTTACCCCTTAAAAATTTGAGTTCCCCCTCTTTTTCATCTCACTAATTGATTCTCTCTCCTTCACTTTAATTCAAACACAAGGTTATTTTTTTTAAACACATCACAAAATCCACACTTTCTCACTGCAGACATTCATATACACACACCAAAACTCATTTTAGTCCCCCAACAAAAACCCTCTCCCTTTCTCTCAGCAATAACACATATGACCTCTTTTCTCCCCGCCTCGCCCCACCCCTTACCTTCTCTTTTCTCCCCGCTACCAGCCTCAGGTTTTTTTCTCCCTCTCTTTTAGATTGTGCGATTTTTGTGTGGGTTTTGCAATTTTGTTGGTGTGATTTTGTAATTTGGTAATGCTTGATTTATTATAGTTAGATCGGGTTAATTAGGGTCTGATTTATGGGTTTTGTTCTAACCATCCAGGTATACTTTAAATTTTCAAATATATGTATTTGATTTTATTTTGGGAGGGGTTTGAAAATTAGGGTTTCATGATTTTATTGTTCATTATTATTCTTTAGTGTTCTTTTTATAGTTCTGAAGAAGAAGAAGAAGTAATAGGCGTCTTTTGGGGTTTTATGAAGTGCATTTGAGTTTTTACCCTTTTCATTATAATCACCATTTGTACTTTTTTATCATATTGACATCTAACCAATAGTTATTGTTTTGGATTGCAGATAAACGCTACTTAAATGGATCGGTTCCACTGATCTCTTAATTTTGGATTTCTTCACAATGCTAGTTCTGTTGGACTGATGTTTCTTATGTGATTTTAAGATAGTATTTTCTTCTGAAATTTAATATTGATTATATGATTTTCTTTATATTATATTATATAGTTATTTTGGGTTAAGTCCTGCCTGATTTAGATTAAATGGGAACTGATCCCATGATTTTTTTTCTTTGGTCATTAGTCCCATAACTGAGTAACTCCATTAGTTTTACATCTTGTTGCTCTTATGATTTTGAACCTGCTAACCATTCTTAACAGGTGGAACTAAACCCCAAGAGTCCCTATATTATATTGATGTATGAGTTAATTATGGTTTCATTTTTGGGTATTTTGGTGTTTTTGTTTTGGTACTATCTCTTTTACATTTCATTTTGGTACATTCAATTTACCTGTGTTTTAAGGTATGTTGTATTTTTTGTCTTAGCTTTAGATCCTTTTGCATATAATAAGAACATTAATCCTGTAGGAATGTGATCAAAATTTCAATGCTCGCACAAAAGATTTCTTGAAATTTCTTAACATATTGTCTCGAATGTACGATTTGTGACATATAATGGTGGTGTTGCATGCGATATTTGTGTGAAAAAGGAGTACCTTAACCATGAAATTACTCGATTACTTGATAGTTTATTTTTATCACTATTTTATAAGTATTTTATCATGAAATTTTTAGATCTAACATTTCATTTTATTTACGTCCTTAGATCATGGAATTGTCCCTCATATCCCTTCACATGTGCTCTAAAACATGCTGGTACTCTTGCTCTCTCAATAGATCTTTATCTATCCTAAAGCTGGGTCTAAAACTATTTGATATGAGATGTATGGGTGCAATTGATATCTTTATCTTTATGTCTTTATTTGTTTATGATTTATGGCTTTTCTTTCCTATATAACTAGATTTATGAATGTTCGTTACCTTCGGTTATGCCGTTATATTTGTTTAATTAATATTTAAATTGTGTTTTATGTTGCAAGTTTTAACTGTTGGTTAATTTTTGCATTGAACAATATGTGGTGTGTTACTTAATGTCCGATTCATTCAGAATAGTACTGGTTTAATCGGGAGTTTGCCTCTGTCATTGATTGATCCTCATGTACAATAGTGTATTACATAATTTTAGCATTAGTGTATTAGATACACAATGGATTTATAGGTTTAGTTCAAGGCACGAATTGTATTTTGCACCATATCCTACTAGTGTCATTGGTATAGGATTAGATACCATTGGTTTTATGTGTAATTTGGTTTTGCACTTACTATTTGGGATTTATATTTATTTTATCGATTTGAGATTATTTTTAACCCCCACCCTCCAAAGTTTAAGGCTTTATTTTCTAAAATTACATACAATACAGAACGATGATGCTCTAAAACCTCCTCTTCTGTTAGTTTGACAGTGTTATCCTCTTCTGTTAGTTTGACAGTGGTTATATGAAGGTGATTCAAATACTCAACTGTTCCACTCCTTCATAAAAGCCAGGTATTCTAGACTAATTATTCATAGAATTAAAAAAAGAGATGGCAATTGGACAGAGGATATTGATGCTATTAAGGGAGAATTTATTGAATACTTCCAAAATATTTTTAAATCTGATAGTAATAATGTGGATAAAGGTATTCTTGATTATGTTACTTCCTTTATTTCCTCTAATCAATCTTGTAGCTTGGATGTCAACCCAAATGAACATGAAGTTTGGCAAACAGTCCTCAATTTGAATCCTAACAGTAGTGCTGGTCGAGATGGATTTCATGGTTTATTTTATGATAAATTTTGGGATATAATCAAATAAGATCTCACAAAAATAGTGCTATATTTTTTGTCTAAAGGAACCCTTCCTACTAGCTGGACTAGCACTAACATTGTCTTTATTCCAAAAGTCCAATCTCCTAATCATGTTCACACTTCAGGCCTATAAGTTTATGCAACTTCTTCTTCAAAAGCATCACCAAAATTCTTGCATCTAGACTATCTCCTATCCTCAGTGACATTATTTGACCATCTCAAGCAAGTTTCATCAAAGGTAGGCAAATTTCCTAAAATATTATTTTAGCCAAGGAGCTGTTGTCTTTAATTGGTAGAAAATCCCATGGTGATAATGTGGTTATTAAATTGGATATGTCCAAAGCCTATGATAGGGTCTCCTGGCTATCTATTATAATTAATGGTCATATGGATGGTTTTTTCCAGTCTTTTAAGGGTCTTAAGCAAGGATATCCTCTTTCTCCTAGGTTGTTCACTATAGTAGCAGAAGCTTTGAATCAAGGCCTGCACAATCTTTTGATGAATAGAAAGATAAAACATTTTTCCCACCCTAGAAACTGCCCTCTTATCAGTAATCTGAGTTTTGCAAATGACACCGTAATCTTATGTAATGGAGATAAGAATAGCTTGAAAAATTTGATGAAATTATTGAAGTTATTTAAAAATGCCTCTGGCCAAGTCATTAATTACTTTAAAAGCCGTTTCACAATTCACCACATTGTTAAATCTATAGAAGATATCACCAATTTTAAAAGGAAGAAAATTCCCCTTCAATATTTGGGTTGTCCCATCTTCCATAGGAGGAATAAGAACTGCTACTATGAAGATCTGATTCATAGAATTCAATCTAAAGTGCAAAGTTGGAAACCTATATTTCTATATTTTGCTGGTAGAAAAGTTCTCATAAAAGTTGCCATATCCTCTATTCCTATTAACTGTCTATCAACTCTAAAGCCACATCTCAAGACCATCAACTACATCCACTCTTTGATTAACAACTTCTTATGGGGAGAATCTAAAGATTATGGAAAAAGACATCACTAGATTAAATGGGCCAATATTTGTTATCCATCCTATGAAGGGGGTATAAACTTCAAATTTTATCATATATCACTAAAGCTTTTTCTTTAAAGCTTTAGTGGAATTTCTCTAACTCTAACAGTTTGTGCAATGTGTATTTAAATTGCAGGTTTCAGAATTCAGTATCTCATTATCACATTTTAAAACGAATTCTTGATGTCAGAGATGAGGCAGAGAAGAATACAAAGATGATAAATGGAAAACTGATATGGATACAAACTTTCAATGGATATTTCTCTTTCAAATCAGCATGACATGCTATAAGAAAATCTAAAGCTGGGTCCATCATTTGCAAATACATTTGGGATAAAGAGATTCCTCCAAAAATCTCTATCTTTCTCTGGAAATGCTATCACCAAATAGTCCCAATTAACGAAATTATGCAACAAAAAGGAATTTTGAAGGCTACTATATGTAGATGTTGAATTAAACATATAGAATCCTTCAATCATCTGTTTAACAATGGCCGAATTTCTTAAATTGTATGGGATTACTTTTCTAAACACTTTGGGATCAAGATCTATGTGACACCCTTCCTAATAAAATAACGAGCAATCACCCATGTACCAAATTAAAACAGGAGTCTCATATGGTTCATTCTTAGCATCACTATCGAAAAAACAAATTAATTACTAATAACCTATTAGGCTAGTGTCAAAATTTTATTTACTTAATCTTTTTAAAGAACTTATTCAATTAAAACATCCACACAGTTTATATATAAATGAAACTGAGATGAAATAAAATAATCGAACACTCGGTTTAACATAATACAACCAAATCGAATTTCACACTAAAACGCGGTAAAAGAATATACAAGTACAATTGGGCTTTTGTCCCGAATGTTCTACAATACCACCTATCTAGAATACTAGGATATAAGCGTCTAGAGTAAACCTACATGCATCCATAGCTACTGCAGCACACGTCTGACTCGAAGGGATTATCATCCAAGCGTCCCTGTGTCTGGACACCTATATATATATATAGCAAAAGAGAGGAAAAATAGATAAACGGATCAGAGCCCGAGTTGTGAAAATATTTTGCAAGTACATAAATGCAACATTTTTAAAATATATTTTACCTCTTATTTTAATTGGTATCGCACTCCCATGAGATACCCCTCACCTCTCTTCTAATAGTGCACACCTATCGCATATCTATTACATAACCTAGTTAAGATACCTTGCCTAACTAATCCGTTTTACCAAAACTCTAAAAATCCAAATTAACCCAAGTATTAAGGGCTAAACTTCTCCCCAGTTTCAACCCTATGCCATGTTTTTGCGTGGGGTGTCTTGCTAAGAGAAATCGAAACAAGGACCCACCCCCCGATACACTACTACTTGGCAGTGTCGATCGTCGAGATCCATTAGGCCCTCAGTACATAACGTATATATATATACCCATATAAATATATATACACTCTTTACTCAGAATGAGAATAAATCCTTTTTCATTTATCTCTTTACTCTAGTTAGAGTTATATATATTGTCTTGTTCTCATACATAGGTGATATACTATACACACAAATATAATAACCATCCCAATGAGATATAACTCGAAGATGTAGTCTTAATGCTATCATCTACCAGGGAATCACTCACATACCATCCTGGGTACCAACGGTCGGAATCTTACACCGCCTTGGTAAAATAAATCACAACGTATGGGAAGCGGTCATAGTTCATCCCCGAAAGTGAGACGAAACATACCCAACATGTCTCACCCCTAAAAAAAATCACACAATATAAAATTGGATGCTATAACCTGGGGACTATACCCTCCCTGCTCCTCAAGCCAGGGGCCTCACCCATATCGCGCAACTTCCCATGATAGCATAGAGGGGGTATGCTTCACATAAATATATATATATATATATATATATATATATATATATATATATATATACCATTCAGACAAAGATCTATATAGATATTCATATCATACAATATATATATTGTAATCATATCGTACATATAATCGAAATCCCTCCTGAATTATATTGTAGCCAAAATTGCCAATCTCGCATACCGATGACCACTAACCCCAAAATGTTTTCACTCATAATAACATTCCAGTATTCACACACTAAAAATACTAACCCATAAGTATTCTCTATACAGACTTTCCGAAGACCTCTCTCGAACTTGGTTCGACCCGAACATTCACCAAGCTCATACCCCGGATTGTACACTAATACAATCCAAGGTTCCTTCGTTCATTCTAAGGTTTACTCACCCTTAATACCGTCATCTAGGAATCCTAATATCATAACAAGAATCCCCCATAATAATCTCCAATTTCAATTTAACTCCCCCTAAACTCAAAGAAGAAAAACTGCCAAATTCAACGTAGGCGAATCGATTCGCCCCAAATGTGAATCGATTCGGTTTTCGTCCGAACCAATTCGGAAAGTATTTTTCAATAAGGTCCTCAAAGGCGAATTGATTCGGTCTAAATCTAAATAAATTCGGCCGGATACAGCCTTACAGGTCAACTTATGCGAATCGATTCAGTCTTGACCCGAATCGATTCGCCCGGTTCATAGGGCACTGTTTGCGAGATTTTATCTTCTCCAAAATACCCAATTATCAATCCTTTCTTAATTTTATGGTTTCTAACCTCACCCAACATCCCCTTCATCATCCTAGCATTGATTTCTAACTAACCCATCATTAAATTTTATTTTTCTCCCAAGGTCAGATTGGATTTCTGACTAACGATTTCGAACTCGAATAGCCTTCCGTAGAAAAATCATTACAAATGAAAAATTTTTAGAAAAATACTCGGTTGGCTCCCACGCGACCGTATCGAAAAGATCTACAAATTTTATTTTTTTACCAAGAGCCGAATCGATATGCTTCCTAGCCGAATCGATTCGGAAGTGACGTTAATCACTATTCACATTCTTCTCCAAAAATCTCAAACCTCCATTTTTGTTGTTTCTAATCTCATCCATCAACTCCATAACCATCAAATCTATGTTTTATAACTAACACATCAATTAATTGGGGGATTAAACCAATTTTCTTAGATTTATACCCAAAAACCCTTAAATCCCTAGTTTTGCCATTTCCCCCATTTCAATCCATTTCTCCACTCCATTTACATGGATTTAATACTAGAAATCATTAAGAGTTTACATTACATCAATATGTAAACTCATACTCAAATTTTCCCAAATTTATTTTTAGGGTTCTAACCCAAAATCATATAGTTTACCAACTATAATATGAGATATATACACTAAATGAAATAAAGCAAGTACACACTTGCCTGGTGGATAAAATCCGAAGACCTCGAGTCGAATCCGACGATGTTAGGCCTAAATCTCCCATTTCTCTCTTCTTTTACCCTCTTCCTTTCTTATTCTCTTTCTTTCTTTCTTTCTTTCTTTCTTTCTTTCTTTCTTTCTTTCTTTCTTTCTTCTTCTCCCGACCTTATAAGGGAGAAATAAAGGGTTGTCCCTTATTAACCGAAAAATGACTCGTTTAATCAATTACAGTCCCTACGGGTCCAAAAATTCCTGTAACCCAATTACTACCCCCAATACACTATTCTGATTATCTCGACCATTCTGAGACCAAACGCGCAATCAAAATTTACATCCGAGTTACTTAACCCAACAAAACTTAATGTGGTATTTCCCATTAAAATATTATCCTGTGTTGCTTTACATAGCCGCGACAAATAATAAAATACTCCAACTCATTCACTTAATCCCACGAGTAAATATAATACACATCGAAAATCATTTAATCCTTGAAAACTCCAAAAATTACTATTCACAATAATTTCTCAAATTTCCGAATTACACTAATTTATGAAATTTAATTATAAATAAAAGTGTGGGGTATTACATTCTCTCCCCTTATAACAGAATTTTGCCCTCGAATTTCAGATATAATCGATACTACCAACCCTAACCTAGGATCATAAATCACTCCACATCCTAACGATTCAAAGTGGAATGGTACTAAACCAAATGGTTCTCAACCATACACTCGTTCAGCACTTACCTCTTTAAAAGTTTATACTCTACTACTAGATAATCTTATCTAGATATCCTTATGCTACAATGCTACCTCAGTCGTAAAGTTGACTCTAACGTCACTTCGCACCTAGTGCTTCAATAATCGTATCTAAAGGAACATGTCTACACTAATGCTCGACTATTCCCATCATTCTCATCGCTTAATTTTTGGCATGTTACCTCTTATATACTCTGCCCCTTCTATTTGAGGTTGTATATAAAACCAACTTACCAAGGTGTCCACACACACCCTTTTAACGCGTGTTTATTTGCATAACCATTGTAAACATAACACGCGGAATACCTTCTTGAAAATGGGCATCACTTTCTTGGCCTGGTGCTCACACCTGTGTATCCTCAACCACCTTCTCCAGATCCCATGCGTCCTATAGTTGGGGGTTCAATCCTTCTTCAAGGTTAACCCACTAAGCTTCTTGTGGTTAACTCACAACTAACTGCTCACTTCGGCGCCACTAATATTACGGAACTTACATCCTAACAATACTAAGATCGATGCGTTTTCCTACGCACGTGAAATAATTATTATCCTAAATATATCCCTAGTTCCTAAGACCTCTCTCAACTTCTGACATTTTCTTGGTTTCATGCATGGGATGTCTCGCAAAGTAAAATCCAAACAAGGAACCCTCCCATTACACTACTTCCTCGCATCGTCGATCATTAAGATATAATGGTCTAAGGAACACCATCTGGACGTACTAAATCGTACCTTACTAACCTACTAACGTACCTCTCCTACTCTATCCTTCCATCTTGACGAAATACATAGCCTAACTAATTGAGGCGCCTACTCTCTATAAATAGATTACAAACATCATACCTCAAAACATCTTACCTCCAAAATGTTCCCTTTTCATCAAGGCCTGGCTATAAGCCTCAAATTCATTTCCTTTACCTTACCTCACCCACATACTTGTGGTGAGAGAACAATTTCAGTTCTTCTCCAAAGAACTTATATCTATATAAGCATACAATTAGCAAACGGCTCTCAGTCTACATTATTTTCTCTACACTAGGTGACTTATCGTCAAAACCAACATCCTTTCATTCTATAACATCTCTCCACTCCCGATGTCGTTAAGGTTCGTTTGTGGAGCATCTCGTAAGCGAAACCCAAACAAGGAAACCCTCCTATACACTATTACTTAACGTTCTCGATCGTGGAGGTCCGCTAGTTTCAAATCTACTCCTGGGATAATTCCATCTCTCCTATCAAAAAAATGTGGTCAGAACTCCTATTTCCTTCTAGGAGCCGTACCACATAGCACTTATACTAACACTAAGTCCTTAGCGCAATCAATAAAGAGCTTAAACTCACATCTCAACAATAAATTATCCATACCTTAAATTATATCTATACGGCCGCCACGCACTTAAACCATGATAATGAAACATCTGCTCACCGAATTTCCATCAACCCATAATAATAAAGGCGAACTCAACCTGTATCCAGGTGAGATATCGCAACAATAACATGTTCAACCCAAGAACCGAGGATATGACAGTCTTGCAATCCTTGGCCTGCTATCGCTCCGATAATACAATAACATTATTCTTACAATAGTACTATACTTGTATAACTTATATAAAACGAGTTGTATAAACCAGATACAAATTCAAAATAGGATCCCTCTACCGCGGAAATACATACATACATATATTATATATATATATATATATATATATATATATATATATATATATATATATGTATGTGTGTGTACATATATATACACTATATAATGTTATCGATACCGCCAGTAAACTCGAATCAGACACTAATCTAAGGCTAACAGAATACTGTGTCCCAAATCTAGTCACACAGAATATACCTCTTTCATCCAAGGTAAAGTTTATAACAATAACTTCGCCAGTCTGAGCATGTTAAGGTTATTAGTATCTCAGACTTTATAACCTCGTTCCTAAAAATCACCTTCATGGTTCACTTAACTTCTTCGTCAAAACGAAACTCCACTACTAGCCATGTTTTAATGAATTCCCCAGGTTGATGTCAACCAATCGGTTTCAACAAATAAAAAATTTCCATAAGTGTTAGCAACACTTCCTAGTGAGCCTATCATTCTTCTGAAGGACTCTCTCTTCGTTGTAGCTACCTTACCTTGGTATTAGGTTCACTTCTCTCTATCACTCTTTATTCACTTTCGGCCTCTAACCGATCCTTAAGTGAAAATTCAAGCTTCATTCATTTTACTCTGAACAAACCAAAGGAACTAATGGTTATATCCATCTGTAAGATCCCTTTATGGGCAAAACATCCTGCTCCCCGATATATGGTGACCATCATTCTCACCATTTCAACATTGCTCCCACGAGTGAAAAATTTTCCTCAAATTTTTACATATGGGCATTTCCATAACCTTCTCTATGCCAAAGCTTCTGAGCCTTCTAATTCCACTTAGTAATATACACTTACTTCACACAACTTGACTTCAACATATGGTCCTTATCAAAGACCTTATTCCCAATTTACTTCATTGGGTATTCAACTTTAGCACCATTCTTACTACAATGGTACTTGAATAATTATAACTACTACACTTTAGTAATCATTGAAACCATCCTTGACAAAAATCACATGGAGAGTGACCTCTACTGCAGTCCTGGTCTCCAATTTCAACATATAGATCCACTAAGCCCCACCTATTTATGTGGTCGTCCTTCAACGATCAACACCCAAGTCTCAAACGAGCACTCAAAATATTTACATTAATCTTATGTAATGGCAACAGAACGAAATCTCACAAGAGGAATCAACGATCCTAATCCTAAGGCTCTATATCAAATCAAAAGAAACTCCGAAAGCGAAGTACATCAACACAAATTCCTAAAGACACTAGAACCTAATGCTCTGATACCATCTATAACACCCCGCCTAATAAAATACCGGGCAATCACTCCTGTAACAAATTAAAACAGGAGTCTCATATGGTTCATTCTTAGCATCACTGTCGAAAACCAAATTAATTACTAATAACCTAATAGGATGGCATCAAAATTTTATTTACTTAATCTTTTTAAACAATTTATTCAATTAAAACATCCACATAGTTTATATATAAATAAACTGAGATGAAATAAAATAGCCGAACACTCGGTTTAACATAATACAACCAAATCGAATGTCGCACTAAAAGGCGGTAAACAAATATATAAGTACAATTGGGCTTTCGGACCGAATGTTCTAAAGTATCTCCTATCTAGATTACAAGGATGGAAGCTTCTACAGTAGACCTGCATGCATCCACAGCTGCTGTGGCACACGTCTGACTCAAATCGATCATTATCCAAGCGTCCCTTTGTCTTGACAGCTATATATATATATATATATATATATATATATATATATATATATATATATATATATATATATATATATAGGAAAAGAGAGGAAAAATAGATAAACGGGTCAAAGCCCGAGTTGTGAAAATATTTTTCAAGTGCAAAAAAGCAATATTTTTAAAATATGTTTTACCTCATATTTAAATTGGTATCGTACTCCCATGAGATACCCCTCACCTCTCTTCTAGTAGTGCACACCTATCACATATCTACTATAAAACCTAGTTAAGCTACCCTGCCTAACTAATCTATTTCACCAAAACACTAAAAATCCTAATTAACCCAAGTACTAAGGGCAAAACTTCTCCCAAGTCTCAACATTGTGCCATGTTCGTGCATGGGGTGTCTCGCAAAGCGAAATCAAAACAAGAATAAATATACATTACATACTCATAATATTATGCATATCATAATTTAAGTCGAGATAAAATCTCCGGGAATGAGAATAAATCCTTTTTTATTTATCTTTTTAATCTAGTTATATATATATATATATATATATATATATATATATATATATATATATATTATCTTGTTCTCATACACAGGTCATATACTATACACACAAGTATAATAAGCATCCCAACGAGCTACAACTCGAGGATGTAGTCTCAATGCTATCCTCTACAAGGGAATCCCTCACATACCATCCTGGGTACAAACGGTCGGAATCTCACACTGCCTTGGTAAAAATAAATCACAACGTATGGGAAGTGGTCATAGCTCCTCCCCTAAAATGAGACGAAACATACCCACCACGTCTCACCCCTAATAAAAATCACACAATATAAAAGTCGATGTTATGACATGGGGACTATACGCTCCCTACTCCTCAAGCCAGGGGCCTCACCCACATCGCGCAACTTCCCATGATAGCATAGAGGGGGGGGGTGTTTCACATAAATATACGTATACCATTCACACATAGATATATATACTGTAATAATATCTAATATATAATCAAAATCCCTCCTCAATTTTATATATGGCAAAAATTGCCAATCTCGCATAACAATGACCAATAACACCAAAATGTTTTCACTCGTAATAACATTCAAGTATTCACACACTTAACATACTAACCCATAAGTATTCTCTATACACACTTACCGAATACCTCTCTCGAACGTGGTTCGACCCAAACATTCACCAAGCTCATATCCCGAATTGTACACTAAGCTAATTCAAGGTTCCCTCGTTCATTCCAATATTTACTCACCCTCAATACCGTCATTTAGGAATCCTAATATCATAAGAACAATACCCCATAATAATCTCCAATTTCAATTTAACTCCCCTTAAACTCAAAGAAGAAAAATTATCAAATTCAACAAAGGCGAATCGATTCACCCCAAATGCGAATCGATTCGGGCTAGTGAATCGATTCGATTTCCATCCGAATCAATTCTAAAAGTATTCAGCAAGCAGGCCCTCAAAGGAAAATAGATTTGGTCATAATCTGAATCGATTCGGCCTGATACAACCTTAAAGGTCCCCTTATGCGAATCGATTCGCCCTAGACCCAAATCGATTCGCCTTGTTCAGAGGGCATTGTTTGGGCGATTTCACCTTCTCCAAAATACCAAATTATCAGTCCATTCTTCATTTTATGGTTTCTAACCTCAACCAACATCACCATAATCATCCTAACATTGATTTCTGACTAACACATCATTAAACTTTATTTTTCTCCCAAGGTCAAGTTGGATTTCTGACTAACGATTTTGATCTTGGACAGCCTTTCGTAGAAAAATCATTATAAATGAAAAAAATTTAGAAAAATACGCATTCGACGCCCACGCGATCGTATCGAAAAGATCTATAAATTTAATTTGACGAATCGATTCTCTGCCTAGCCCAATCGATTCAGAAGTGACGCTGGTCACTATTCACATGTTTCTCTAAAAATCTCAAACCTCCGTTTTTGTTGTTTCTAATCTCATCCAACAACTCCATAAACATCTAATCTATGTTTTACAACTAACACATCAATTAATTGGGGGATTAAACCAATTTTCTTAGATTTTTACCCAAAAACCCTTAAAGCCCTAGTTTTGCCATTTCCCCCATTTCAATCCATTTCTTCACTCCATTCACATGGATTTAACACTAGAAATCAGTAAGAGTTTACATTACATCAATATGTAAACTCATACTCAAAATTTTCCAAGTTTATTTTTAGGGTTCTAACCCAAAATAATATAGTTTACCAACTATAATATGAGATATATACACCAAATGAAATTAAGCAAGTACACACTTGTCTGGAGGCTAAAATTCGAAGACGAGGAGTCCAATCTGGCGGAGTTTAGTCGAAATCTCCCATTTATCTCTTATTTTCTCCTCTTCCTTTATTTATCTCTTTCTTTCTTTCTTTATTTCTTTATTTATTATTATCCCATGCCTTGTAAGGGAGAAATAAGGGTTTGTCCCTTATTAACCCAAAAATGACTCGTTTACTCAATTACGAGTCCTACGGGTCCAAAAATTCCCGAAACCCAATTACTAGCCCCGGATACTTTAGTCTGACTATCTCGCCCATTCCGAGACCAACCGCGCAATCAAAATTTATATCTGAGTTATTTAATCGCAGGTCACTAATTTAACCCAACACAACTTAATGCGGTTTTTTCCATTAAAATATTATCCTGTGTCGCTTTACCCAGCTGCGACAAATAATAAAATACTCCAACTCATTTACTTAATCCCAAGAGTAAATATAATACACATCAAAAATCATTTAATCCTTGAAAACTCCAAAAGTTACTATTCATGATAACTTCTCAAATTTCCAAATTAAACTCATTTATGAAATTTAATTATCCATAAAAGTGTGGGGTATTACAATCTATTCATCTTCTCTCAATCAAATGTTGCTATCTTCGTGGTTTAAATCATCAAATTCTCACTTTCTCCAATTTCTAATCCTTATTCTGCCAGGTATTATTCTCTGCAAAATTTTGAAGTCCAAAAACATTTGTGTTCTTCAAGGAGAGAAAATGGATAACAATCTCATTATTAAAAATATCATCATTATTTCTCAATCCTGTTCTTATTCCAAATCTTTTAAATCCCCTTCTAACTCCTTTGATGATATTAAAGCTATCTTCAATATTCATAATGTTACTCCTCAATTTAACTTCATATTAGTTAAATGGTCTTATCCTTGTGATCGTTCTTTCAAACTCAATCTAGATGGGGCGTCTAAGGGTAATCCAGGAGCTGCAGGTACATGGGGTATTCTAAGAGACAAGGAAGGAAATTTCATTACATCTTTCTCCTCTTTAGAAGGTAGTATGACAAATATCAGAGGTGAATTTTTAGCTATCCTCACTAGACATCAAATTTGCAAAGACCTTAACATCCATAGCTTGTTTATTGATTCAAATTCTCAAGTTAACATTAATATTCTAAAAGGAATCATTCCTAAACGTCCTTGGTCCCTTCTAGATATATTAAAAGATATCAATGATATGGATGTTCAAGTATCTTACGCGTATTGTTGGAGAGAAGCTAATAGAGTAGCAAACTCTTTAGCAAATCATGGAATTTCTACTAAGAATCTCAATATTTTTAAGTCAGTGATGGAACTTCCAAAGTCAGCTTGGGGCTTTTTACAGAATGGATGTTCTTGGCATCTCATCAATTAGGAAGTTATATCATTAAATTTTATTGTCAGATCTTTGTTGCTCTTTATGTAATGCCATCTAGGTAGGGCTTTTCTACCTATTATCAATAAAGTTGTGCTTTTCCAAATAAAATAAAATAAAATAAATAATTAAAAAATAATTAAAAAAATATTCTTAATTGTGCAATGGAACAGAGTTGGAATTTTGTTTTGAAGTAATTTATCCTTCACAATTGGGTATGTAATGGTTATTTGGAGAAAATTATGCATTGGGAACGATGTTGTTCTTGGTACCTCCTATATCCATTTTTAGTACTGTGAGCTTTCTTGAGAGCGGTAAAATGCAAGAAGAAGAAAAGATGGCTAATAGAATTTAAAATATATGAAAAAGGAAGTGTTTTGAAATGTTTAAAAATAGATGAAATGATAAAGTTTGATTAAGAGTTCGAATATTAATTAAATCTTATTTTTTATGTTTAATACACTAAACCTTGATCTTTTAGAAGGTAAAACTAGTCATCTTTACAACCCTTTGATGTTGTTTGAAAATACTCAAGGGAGTGCTTGATGAGGTTAATGATAAAAGCATGGAGATTATTTTAGATAAATGTGAGAAGATTCTTTGGTTTTTACTTTAGTTTTATAATTCTTTTGGCTGAATGGGAAGGAGTTCGTCTTATTCGTAGACATACTTACCTTTTTTTCATAAGGGAAACTTTTAGGTGGAAAGAGACATTTTTTTTACAAGACAAGGATTCACTGAAAGTTCATTTATATGATAAGGTACAATGAAGTTTTCTTCTTTTGGTAATAATGAGTTTCCGTAAACGAAAAGGCCTCCTATTGGATTTAGTCAGACATATTATTTTTACGGGGAGTTTTAGAAAAAGTTCATTCCTAGATGTTTATTCCATCTATCGCATTTTACATCCATGTGTTCATAATGGGTAAAACCATGTAAATGATGATAATATCATTTAATTTTATTTTTGGACTGATTTTCTAACGAGTTTTTCAGATTAATTTATTAAAGATTTACTTGCATCGCCAACATAGATTAGTTGTTTGAAGTTTATTTGGGAAAGCCCTTTCCTTATAATTAATAATTAGGACTTTGATTTGACAGTTTATATATGTGTGGTCTCTTTTTTTACACTTAACACAAAAATGAAATTTTATGTGTTGGTTTACGTTTCATTTGTCTGATCTCAATATCATAGTTTGGGGAGTTATAGAGGAAAACTTTGTATTAGTTTTGTTCAACTCCCTCCACCCTTTGTCCCTCTTTGATGCCTTTGGGTTTTACCCTCTCCAAGTGTTCGGCATCTGAAACGTAACTGAAATTTAATGAGATCTTAGTTAAATATAAGACACTAGAAGATGGACGAAGATGCGCAATACGAAAAAAATAGTTCTAAACATATGTCTCTATATAAAAGGAACATAACGCTGACAACATAATAAGTCCATACAGATTCTAAAAGACAGTATAACTTGATGTCCAAATACCAACCATGACACCCCGCCTAATTTAAAATCGATTGACTAGACCTTTATTAAAATTAAACGATAATCCAATATGATCTCATTCTTAGCATAATTGGCATAACAAATAATAAATACAACCATTATAAATATGAACCAATAATGACAATAGGATAGATAAGAGTGTAATCATGAATAACTTATACCAAATAAACCATTTGTTCCCACAAATAATATCAACGTAAACATACTAGTGAGAAATAAAGGAAATATCCAACTCGAAAGTAAAGTTCTATCCATCGATGGGCAACAACCCAAATAGAAATATTGAAACTGAATCCTACCTCAATAAAATGAACTGTGGGGGATACAATCAAATCTAACCGCATCCACAGCTACTGTATGCAACAACATGATGAAGAGATTAACCTTTTTGTCCTTACTGCTAAATACATGGGGTCTTGAAAAAATATAATTTCCAGTGGGTTAAATCCCGAAAAATATTTGAAAATACTTACAACTATTTAAATGGTTTAAATGTAAAGGTGCAGTGTGTTACTTTCATAATTAACTTTCTAGTCACATTCAAACGAGACTTTTCCTCGCCTCTCGTCTATAGTGCGTACTTAACCAATAGTAATCATTAAGTAATATGCAGAACCTTCACTAGGTATATTTTCATATGTATTACATAGCAACACACATGTTATAATTAAATATTTCCATAACTATCTCATATACACGTATAAATATATCACTCACTATATACGTATATACCGTATCTCCAAAGCAAGACCTCGCAGATGCATTCCCTGTGTGCTATTAGGCTCCAAGTATAGCACGTACCACAACTGGGCCATCAGATCAAAATCTCACCACCAAACCCAAAATGTAAATACAATCATTGAACGGGGTCATAAACATACGTCTGAGGGTCACAACCATACCATATCACGCCCAATCGGTCTCTAAACCAATACCTATTCTCACACATGGATCATGGCCATGCAACAAAACTATGGCCTAGGGAATCAATCCAACACCTATTGAGCAACGCCAGGTTAGATTGCCCACTTCGCGTAACCTCCTAACAATAGCACTACCGAGTAGTTACGTTTCAAACAAATACATAAAATCACACTCATACATATATAAGTAACCCACAATATATATATATATATACACTTTTAACTACGTACTGAAATTCCACAATTTACTAGCCTGCCAATCCCGAACTCTGAACCGACTTCCGGATTTCGAATCAAGTACTCACTCACTTGTAATCCTATTTACATAGCTCGAATAAAATTTATTAGCTAGTGTAAACCATGCACTAATCCTCTGATAATGTTCCACAGAAATCCCAATATACTATAAAAAATCATGTGCACATTTATCTAGCGTTAATGGGTCAAAACAACGCAAAACAAAATTCAGGACAGACCAATCAATGGAACCGATTTTTTAGAAGATCGAACTGGTTCGGTCCAATGAACTGATTTGTTCTCCCAGTGAACCAGTTCGATTTGTGGGGTTGCCTTTCATATTCAACATCATATTTTCACCTCCCAAACACATCAATGCACGTCGCAAGACTCCTAAAACATTAATTTATGATCCCAAATACATAGATAAACATCCCATATGTATTTTAAACCCGAATTCAACGCTAAATCCCAAGGATTATTAATCATTGATTCAATTTATTCAATATAGAATTGATCAAAACTTTAAAATCTATTAATTTAACAACCTATCAATGTTCATCATTATCATATTAATAATCCCAGATTTAAACCAAGAATTTCATCCATATCCACTCTCAGTCATGTAAACATGTTAAACATAAATCAAATCCTCCAAATTAATCCCCACGGCAACATCAAAAAAATTTAGATGAATCATTTATTAACTATGAACATAATTAATTACAGAAATGTAAATCTAAAGCTAGTAAACACTTGCTTTGATGGATACAAATACGAAGCTTGACACGTTTTAGAGGAATTTATTCCGGATATGGCCCTTCCTTTTTTCTCCAAGCCTTCTTCCACTATTTTCTTCACTTTTATCTTCTCTTTTAATCTCCCCCTTAATCTCCACTAAACAGGGATTAAATGAGGTTCCCCCACCCCGCGCAACGTTAAATATATTTTAATTAAGCCCTAATAAATTATTTGGGTTAAGCCCTAAGGGAAAAACACAACCGTGCCCCTATGCGGGACCTTGTATGTCGAAAAAGACTTGAAACCCAACTACAATCCCCAACTACCTATTCAGGACTATTTCGACTCGTTTCGGATCACCGGTGCACTCAAAAAGACAATCTGAGTAAACGTGTTAAAAATGTTTCACCGTTTCATTAACCAGGCCCAACACGTGCGTACAATACGCATCGCCCTTAAACCATTTAAATTCGTCATTTTAACTCTCTTATGGTAATTTGCATAAATACTTACTTATTACAAGATAGTAAATAATCTTAATCATAAATATTAATCATAAACTCACTAATTAATATTTAGCAAACCCAATTTTAATTTCATAATTAAATTAATAATTCAATGCACACGTGGAACTAAAATACTCTCTAAAGTATGGGGTATTACACAACGCCAATTGTAGCTAGAAATATCCTATGAATGTATATTTCACACAATAATGTTGAAGAAAGTAAATAGTTACAATCACACAGTGAGATAGTAAGCACGTGGTTCAACAACGTCCTTACGTCCACGAGCTATTTTCTTCCTTTATTGATTGATTCCATACAATAAAGATTACATGCACCTTTTTCCAAGGTCTTGGGCGACATTTATAGAGAATCAGTTTAATCCAATTTCCAAATTTTCATTGACCACCCTCATTCCGTCTCGATCTCTTTGTTATGATCATTGTCGACTCGGTTGGACGAGTGCAAGCTTGTCCTATATGGCTACAAGATTACCATATGCATATGGCGTTACAATCGAAATGAATTGGTCATGAAGTACTATCCTAAGATGCATAATAGGTATGAAGTACTATCCTATGCTGCAAAATAGGCATGTGTAAACATTGTAATAGTCTTCTCAGTACACGAATACATTACTTTACACAAAAATAGGCATAGATTTGTTGATTTGAATGCAACGTTGTGGTTTATATTTTTAAAATTATGTAGTTTACATGAATTGACATATTAGTCAATTGTGTTGGTCAATGCAATATGGAAGGACTTGTCTTTTCACGTCTAAACATGAATCATCTTTCTTTTTTTTCTTAATTTATAATTTTTCCATTTTTAATAGTGGTCAGTATTAAGCCTAAGTTGCTAAAGCACATCACATGATAGATTTATCTCCAAATGGTCCTACATAGACTTGGTCTACTCCTACTTGCGATAGAAGAACTGCATTCAACTGAACTCCTCCACCTTCTCAATAGTTTCTTTCTCTATAAAAATAAGATTGACAGAAGACTTTTTCAACAATTGTTATTCAAAAGGAGCACACCTTTTATCTGTTATGCACGCATGTTTTTATTAGTTTGTTGCTAGTATTTTTGTTGATGGTATTTCTCATATAATGTTGGAGAATACATACTCTTAGTTGTTCCTCATTTATAGCTATTAGTTTAGCTCATAAACTTTGTATTTAAATCAATGTTGCTGTCATTATTTTCTTCTGAGATTTACTCGTTTATCAGTTTATGAAATTCTACATGGTATCAGAGAAGTAAAGCTCTAGCCAGTAACTCAATTCTGGTATACCGTTATTCCGACGGCAGTAGCCTCCATTTATTGCTACTGTCTGCCGGGTATAACTGACATTGTAGGCTTCTGAAATTGCCACCGCAGTCTCACCGACATCCGAGTTAGGGTGGGGTGGGGGTCTATCTCTTTCAGCAGTGTTTATATGCTTCTAAATGTAGCAGCCAAATTGTGGAATAATCCAAGAGCATCAGTGTCTATATTCTTCCAAAATGTAGCCGCCATTTTGGCATAGAGCACCAGGTGTTATCTCCTCTCAGAACGTGTCCACAATAGTCTCAAGAGTAAACACAATGTCCTCATTTTCAACTACATTCCCAAGTTGAAAAAAAGAGAAATGAAGTTAACGTGCCTCTAAATCCATAGTGATCAAGCCAAAGACTTAAAAGAGCCTCTGAATTCATTATAATCAAGCTCAAGAAGAATATTACATGTGTCGGTCCAGCAAAAATCGCTAATTAAGCCTTTGAATCATTTTTTAATCAAGCTAATTAAAATTTAACATGGAGATCTTCTTATTCGGGTCGATCACACTCACCAAAAGTTTACCATTTAAAAAAAAACATAGGGCCTCTGAATCATTAATTTGATCAATCTCATTACGATTTGATATTTGACATGGTGTTAGTGGTTATCCTTCCATTCCGCTTGATCACACTCACCATGATGCATTTATTTTATATATAGAATAAATGAATAAAATTCAAGCTCGTTTTTTTTTATTTTTTTATTCAAGCTCGGTGTTTGCTTCCATACCCACACAGTAGACAAATAATTCATAGTTACTTTGACTATGAAAGACTCAGTTTATATCTTTTTCGGATCAAGTTTATTTTTCGCATTCGTACAAAAGTGATTATCATGAATTCAATGTCCTGTCTATGGTTTCAATTTTTTGACATATTACAACTACTGCACATATTACTTTTCTCCGTGACAAGCTTGGTGTACTGTCTCCATCCCACCGTCGCTTGATGTGTATTAAGCCTAAGTTGCTAAATCACATCAGGTGATAGATTTACCTGCAAATGGTCCTACATAGACTTGGTTTACTCCTACTTGCGATAGAAGAACTGCATTCAACTGAACTCCTCCATCTGCTCAACGGTTTCTTTCTCCATAAAAATAGGAACGACAGAAGACTTTGTCAGCAATTGTTGTTTGTTTCAAATGAAATCATGTGTAGCTTTATCTTTATGTAAACATCTATATAATAAGGCTTACGCATTCATAGTAATGTTAAGCTTTGAGATACAGTATAATCTCAAGTTCTTCATCTCTCTATATTTATAAAATTCTTCAGTCAGTGTCGTGGTTACAATAGTTTAGCGGTATCTTTGTACACACATATTTTTGCTTGTGATCTAGAAATTTATGAACTCTAGGTTGCGATTTTAAAAATGTAAGAAAACATAGTGTAGGTCATGTAATATAGCATTGTAACAATGTTATATTATAACATAAATGTATTATATAAAACGTGGGACTGTTATATTCGAAATTTTTTACATGTTATATTAGATACATAGACCGAATGAATACCCCTCACCCTATCTGCTTTATACAAATTCACAATAGTTTAATTTCTTGGATTTAAAACGCAATCTATGGAAAATCCAATCATTCTCTACTAACTTTAGTAGCCTAACCTATCACCGGGGTGGTTTACTTTCATATGGTTATAATTTAATATTTATTTAAAATGTTACTATTGAATTAGTTTTATAACCCGTCACATTTAAATGGTCGAAAAACTGATCATTTTTTTTAATTATTAAAAAAAAAGATTTTTGTAGGATATTAAATACTTTTGGAACTAGTTAAAAAATTAGCTGAAAATGATTTTTTAAGCTATAAAAAAATGGGTCAAAATATGTTAGTTTTTAAACTCCTAAAAAGTAACATATATTTGACTTATTTTTATAAAATAGTAAAAAAAAATATATAGAGTTGAAATTTTTTATAGGTCCCTGAAATATTTAAATACCCTACAAAAAAAATCAACACATTTTTTTTTTCTATTTTTTAAAAAGGGTTTGTATTTTGAACTCCATTTTTTATGACCCGTCCGAGATGCTCCTTATATATATTTTATATCCATTTCTTCCATGATTTAAAGATGTGTATCTTCAAAAATTTAACTGAACTCTTGATCAACGCTTTGTTGTTTCTCTCTAGGGACATGAATGAGGAAAAGTGTGTTCACTATTATTTCAACTTAACCGTTTACAGCAGAGTAGTGCTCAACATTTATGGATGAAGATCTTAAGTTATAAAAAAGAAGATTGGAGAAAGTTCTTTCTCTAAAAGGAATATCTTTAACTATTTAAATATTATTATCTTACCAATATTTGGGTGTGTACCTTGCATGATAAGGAGAGAATTGAACGAACAAGTATTGATGAAGAACACATATCAATAATTAAATAAAAAATTACAAACTGATACAATCTAAAAATAGTTTATATATATTTTTTTAGAAGAAAAAAAATCCCGGAAAGATTTTCCATACAGATCTAGAAATTAGGGCTCATTTTGTAAATATTTTACTTTCATCTCTTACCAGTGATCCTCCTTAGAGGTACAAGATGAAGGTACTATTTATATTTTTTATTTTTGAAACGTGTCCTGATTTTGGAACCAATTTGAGAACTTTTTAGACGTGTTTTTTTTTAATAATAATAAAATTAAAAACATCGTTGGACCGGATCATCTTCCCACTAACCCATGATTTAAAGATGTGTATCGATTTTTAGTTATTACAAAAGCAAACCTACCACAAAAAAAATTTTGATACTTCAATATGGTAATAAAGCCTCTTCAATAATTCTACATGGTCGAGTGATCATCTTAGACTTATAATTGATTTTAGGGAGTTTTGGAAAAAGGTCCTCATAATGTTCAAAGTGTATAAAAATAGGACACTCCATATAATTTTATAAATTTAGTCCCTGTACTAAAAACACCATGAAAAATGGTGAAAATTGGTGCCGCTGACGCGGACCAAAAAAATAAATGCATTTGTACCACACGGACTAGATTTATAAATGCTATTGTAATATAGAGACTAGATTTATAAACTTGAAAAGCATTATCCTAAAAATACAAATATAGAAAGGAATATGACCTTTTCCTCAATTCACATTATTTCTTCACATATAGATAATTTTAAAATTAATCTAGTCATGTTGTGTAATTATGAGCGTTCATTTTTGAATCAATAATTAACATTCACAAATTTTATCTAGTCGACTTATCAAGAGTTCAACACCTTTAACATATGGATTATTGATTAATTTATTAAAAGGCACGCATCAATAATTATTATGGGTAGCGAACATAGCACGGATGATACTTTTACACAAAGTCTGGAACACACTTCAAAGGAAAACGGGGAAAAAAGCCAAACCAAAGCACACTTCATCCCATAACCATAGCGCACACACTATAATCATATTACGTTGAATACGTTGATTAACCGCCATTGCAAGCACTACTCCTTGAGATGATGGTTCTCAATATCCTTAGTGAGTTGAATTGCAAGGTCCATGATAGTAGTAGGATAAGGGGTGCCCTCATTAACCTTCTCGTAATCCAACGTCCATGTCACCAAATTTTCTTCACCTTTTGTATCAACATGAAGAGTGACTTTAAAAGACTTGTATACCTACAGCATATCTCCTTCAAGGTGTTTGAAGGTGACTGATTTTTTCTACTCATCTATGGCTTCCATAACCTCTTTAATAACCTTTTCTTTCCCATTTATATGCCATCACAGAAAACCAATGTCAATAAGGAAGATAGTATCTTTTTGAAGCTAGTTTTTACATGGAACATTAATTAACCTTATATCTAAAGTACAATTTGTTAAGCAATATCACAGATATTAATTTTTAAATCATTTAAATCGTAAAATATAATGTATATAACATAACTCCCAACACTGTATATATAAATATAGCTATTTTTTTTAAATAATAAAAAAATATATATATTTTTCACTGACAAAATCATCTACGGATGTAAGGACACAAATTTCCAATTGAGTCCATATATGTTTTGGCTCAATTCTGGACTAAAACATTTATTCATAGGATAGTATTTATTGTAATATTCTCAAGCCTATGAAGTGTATGTTGAAGACGTAGCGGCAAAGAACTTAAAGCTTCATCTAAATGCCGGTTTGTGTGCCTCGTTTCTACGTCATCAACTAAGGTTCCATGCTCCCAAGGTATGAATGTAATTATATGTATATAGGAGCTTGGAACAATATGTATTGGGTGTTAGGTTAATAAAAACTGCATTTTATTTTTCAGAAAGAATCAATTAGAAACTTAAAAATAAGTATATAAAAGTTTAGTAAAGTTTCTGGGCCAAAATCGAATTTTACAAACTTTCTGGACGTTCGTTTGAAATGTCGTTCGAACTAGTTTTTTCGTTCGAACCAGATTTCGTTCGAACGAGTTTTGTCGTTCGAACCAGGTTCGTTCGAACGAGTTTGCCAACGACCCTAATCTGGTCAGTCGTTCGATATGTCGTTCGATATGTCGTTCGAACGAGTTTTTGTTCTAACGAGATATCTAACGAGATTCTAACGAGCCCAGGCTGGTCGCTCGTTAGAAGTCTCGTTCGAACGAGAGTCAAGTTCGTTCGAACGAGACGTCAGGCGGGAACGGTTTTGTGCAGTTTTTGGCAGTTTTTTCACCACTTCTCCACTTGTTTTTCAACCAACTTTTTCATGCATTATTATGTGCGGGAAACACATTTTCCAAGATAACTTTTCCATTCCATATCCAACTCTTAGAGAGAGTTTGAGAGCAAATTTAATTAGGGAAAATGTTGATGTTTTGAGTGTTAATTTTTAATGGAAAATTCATACACACTCTAGTTTACACCCATTGTTGTTTATTCCAAGTTCTATATATACATATCCTTACTTGGAGTTTTTGGCACCGGTTTTCTCTACCGAATTCAAGAGACGTTTCGGGTTTGCTTCTACACCCCATCACAAAGAAGACCTTTGTTGAGATTCTACCCGTTTGGAGAAAGGCTCCATGTTCGGGTGACGGTGACCGTTTAAAGTCCTATCCGTGTATTCAGAGACCACGGTGAGCTCCGTTGGTTTTCCGCTAATTGGAGGTTGATACAAGAAGGAGCATCACGGCTTGAGAGGGTTCGAGTTTAGGAAGTACGTCTTTTGTCTTGTATTTTGTAATACCGTTTTTAGTGGATTTGAGACTAGGGCCATCCCGAGGTTTTTTCCCGTTAGTGGGTTTTTCCTCGTATATCGCGGTGTAGTGTGACATTGTTTATTTTATCTTGCACATCATTTAGAACGCATGCTTTAGGTTTAATTCAAGATAAAATTCGGTTTAATTATCACACTCATTTAATTTGGGACTTAAATTAAATATTGGGTAAATTTGGTTTATTCAAGTCACTTGCTAAAATTGGTTTCGCCTAACTTTGGATATAATTGTTAATCATGACTTAGGCAAATTCTAGGACTTGAATTTTGTTTTAATTTGTTTTGTAAGATATTAAAACTCGGCCTTGTTTATTTGTTAAAACCATCACTTATATTCGCTTCCGCATTTATGTAAAAGGAAATTATATTTTAAATCTGTGATCATTAATCACCGGGGATCCAACTTCGCGTTTACAAATTGGTATCAGAGCCAAAAATGATAAAATTATTTCGTTAAGATCCTTTAATTTTTGGCTAAATATGGATTTTTCCCCATTTTCAAAATTTCCTATTTTTGATGATTCAAACTACGCGTATTGGAAAGCGCGAATGAAATCGGCACTTAAATCTATCGATGAACGTGTTTGGATGTCTGTTGTTAACGGTTGGACCCTACCAACACATTTAATTGAAAATGAACAAGTTCCCAAACCCGTCGATAGATGGAATGAAAATGAGTTTAAGCTAGCGAATTTTAATTCCCGTGGTTTAAATGCCTTATTTAGCGCTGTCGCCCCGGATGAATTCCGACGTATTATGACGTGTGAAACCGCTAAAGAAGCTTGTGATATTTTACAATTAACTCATGAAGGAACGAGTGTCGTTAAAGCTTCTAAACTCCAAAACCTCACCACTCAATTTGAAACTATCAAAATGGATGAAAAAGAAACATTTGATAAATTTTATGCTAGACTTTCTGATATTGTTAATTCATCCTTTAACTTGGGAGAGAAAATACCTGACGACCGTGTAGTAAAGAAAATTTTAAGGTCCCTACCCGATAGATTTATTCCAAAGGTGACCGTTTTAAATTCTTTACCCACTTTAGCCTCTACAAAATTAGAAGAGCTTGTAGGTGATTTACAAACCTATGAACTGGATATGTTTCCCTCTAAAACTGAAAAGAAAATTGAAAAGGGCGTTGCTTTGAAAGCCCGAAAAGAGGTCAAACAAGTAGTAGAGAGCGATAGTGATAGTTCCTCGGAAGATATGGCTTTGTTTGCTCGTAAATTTAGAAAATTTCTTAAATTTAACAAAGATAAAGTTAAAAATGATTTTAAGAAATTTGAATCTTCTAAACATGATAAAAACGAGAAGATTTCTAAAGCCGATAAGATCCCTAAACCTAGTAATGAAAATATTGATAGGGACGAGTCTAATAAATGTTTTGGTTGTGAAGGTTATGGCCATAGGGCTTATGAGTGCCCCACTAAACTAAGGAAAGAGGGTAAATGACCCATTTCATATAATGCGACCCTTAGTGATAGTGATAAGGAAGAAAAGCCCGAATCCCCCACTAAGAAAAAATTTGTGGCTTTTATGGCACATGTGAGTGATAATGAGAACTCATCGGATGATGAAATTATAGCACATGCCACTTCCAAGGTCATTGTACATGATTCTCTTATTTTTGATGATAGTGAGAGTGAAGAAGAAGAAGAAAGTGAAAATGAAGAAGAGGTTGATATGAGTCAACTTCAAAATGCTTTTCATGAATTATATAAAGAATCTATTAAATTGAAGAGAGCTAATTTGAAGTTAGAAGCGAGTTTAAGAGAGAGTGTCAAGGTCATTGATGAAAGTGCCTTAATAGAAGACCTTAGGACACATGAGAGGACTCTTCAAGAGAAGCTTAACTATGTAGAAGGCGAGAGAGATAGCCTTAGGGGTCTAATGGAATCCTTGAAAAAGGAGCTTCTTGGTCTTGAAGAGCAAAATGTTTTACTAGAATCTAAAATTTTAGAATTGGAAAATAAATTAAAAGATTCTAGTAATGTCAAATTTGATTTGGAGCGTCGTTCGGAAAAACTAGATAAAATGTTAGGAACGATCCAAATTAAAAATGACACTTTTGGTTTAGGCTTCAATTCTTGTAATGATTTTAACCCTAAAGTCAAAACCAATGTTTTAGGAGAATCTTCTAGGAATACACTTAATGATCCCTCCTTAGATAAATATTTTCGACATGTTCTTACTTGTACACATTGTGGTCGAAAAGGTCATCTTAGGCAATTTTGTTTAGATCTTAAACGAATTCCTAGAAAATCTCATAGTAAAGTAACCACGATAGCTAACGTTCCTACACCCCAAGATAGTAATTCTTCATTAATTTGGGTTAGGAAATCCGACTTGGTTGCCTTACAAAATAGGGATTTTGATTCTCATTTACTTACACATGCCTCCTCCCTTGCTAAATCTAATGGATGAATGTGTTAGTGTTTGCATACTTTAGCGTTTGTACTTCATGCTATATTCATATGCTAAATGTATGCTTGTTTAGTCATTTTCTAGTCATTGCCTTATTTCATATCACATGCTAGAAATTATGACTTGTTTATCTTTTTGTATTATATTATGTGTTTGAATCGACTGCATAATATAAAAAGATTTTCGTTTATCATTTGTGTTTTATTTATTTCATTTAAGCTTAATGAAAAATACAAATGATTTTTGTTTAGTCTTTTGAGTATATATCTTTATTTTTGATTAAAAATGTTAAAAACTCAAAAAGATTTTGTTTTGTGTGTATTTTAGTTTGACACACTTTAAGTGGCATATACCTGTGTTTGAATCCCATCTTTTACGCTCCCACGTGGCTAGATCTTTTGGTTTAGATTTTCAATCCTTAAAATGTTCTTTACCATGTTTTATATGGAGTAGTTGGATTTTGTATTGTTTAAATGGATTCTATTTCTATATGCCTCTATTCACACATGCACGAGCTCTTTTGAAATCTTAATGTCACATGTTATATTTGAGCTTTTTGAGGTGTTCTCCTATCAATCTAGTCATCTACATATCTATGACCTAGGAGGACTAGTGCATGTCAAAATCCGTTGCATGTGAGATTTGTGCGAAAAATGAAAACATGATAAATTAATATATGCACGGGGAAGGGCTTCGAAAGGATGAATTAAATCCTTTGCGATAGTAAGCCACCGTTGATTGGATCTAAAAGAAATACGTGATCCAAAGGCCTAAAAACAGAATATTTGGCATTAAACAAAAAGCAATTGCCAAGGCCTATGTTTGTATGATATATTCATTCAAAAACAAAAGAATATATATGCTCATTGAGGGAGAATTGGATGGTATATCAACGGTTTGCACAATGTCCGTTTATCCTAGTTGTCTTTAATGTCATGACTCTATTTGGTTTGTAGAATCATCATCATGCTAGGCTTGTATGCATTGTGTATATTTGTTCATTGAGTTCAATCTCTATATTGTCACATGAGGTTATATTTAACTATCATGAAGTTTGCAATCAAATGAGAACTCCGTGAACGTTTCCTAAGTGTTTGGGTCTAAATTTAATTGTTGCTAGTTCACACCCCTACACTTCCGTTTCCATATGACACATTTTTGCCATACGAGTGTGCAAACTTATTGTACTTTGTGTCATGTGTTTGTTTATATCTATATATATGCAAGTACTATATTGGTATATATCTATTGTATATATATATGATATTTGTTTGTCTTTGCCCTGCTTTTATTGCCCATATGCTTTCATGTCTTATCACTTTAAGCTTTCACGTGTTGTTTATTAGTTCTTTATCCTTTGTCTATTCCCGAACAAAAAGGGGGAGAATGATGATAGGGGGAGACATGGTATCTAATCCTATTATTATCGTATCTTCGTTTGAGGGAGATTTATCTTAGGGGGAGACGTCTTTCTAAGTAGGTCATGTGTTTAAAGGGAGAATTAATTAAGGGGGAGTAATTAATTAATTGCATTTAATATTTTGATATTCCCTATGCATTTGATGTGTTTGCTTAAGTGTGCAGGAATTATTCTAAAGCGGCATCTGTCTATGGCAAAGAGTTTAATCCTTGGGTTGAGTCAAGATTGGGCGGGTTATGTTTTGAGTCTAGTAGAGCTTGACGGCCCTTTAGGATTTTTGTTTGGTTTTTGTCCCGGAATAGCCAAAGGGGGAGATTTGTAAGGACACAAATTTCCAATTGAGTCCATATATGTTTTGGCTCAATTCGGGACAAAAACATTTATTCATAGGATAGTATTTATTGTAATATTCTCAAGCCTATGAAGTGTATGTTGAAGACGTAGCGGCAAAGAACTTAAAGCTTCATCTAAATGCCGGTTTGTGTGCCTCGTTTCTACGTCATCAACTAAGGTTCCATGCTTTCTGGACGTTCGTTAGAAATGTCGTTCGAACTAGTTTTTTCGTTCGAACCAGATTTCGTTCGAACGAGTTTTGTCGTTCGAACCAGGTTCGTTCGAACGAGTTTGCCAACGACCCTAATCTGGTCAGTCGTTCGATATGTCGTTCGAACGAGTTTTCGTTCTAACGAGATATCTAACGAGATTCTAACGAGCCCAGGCTGGTCGCTCGTTAGAAGTCTCGTTCGAACGAGAGTCAAGTTCGTTCGAACGAGACGTCAGGCGGGAACGGTTTTGTGCAGTTTTTGGCAGTTTTTTCCCCACTTCTCCACTTGGTTTTCAACCAACTTTTTCATGCATTATTATGTGCGGGAAACACATTTTCCAAGATAACTTTTCCATTCCATATCCAACTCTTAGAGAGAGTTTGAGAGCAAATTTAATTAGGGAAAATTTTCATGTTTTGAGTGTTAATTTTTAACGGAAAATTCATACACACTCTAGTTTACACCCATTGTTGTTTATTCCAAGTTCTATATATACATATCCTTACTTGGAGTTTTTGGCACCGGTTTTCTCTACCGAATTCAAGAGATGTTTCAGGTTTGCTTCTACACCCCATCACAAAGAAGACCTTTGTTGAGATTCTACCCGTTTGGAGAAAGGCCCCATGTTCGTGTGACGGTGACCGTTTAAAGTCCTATCGGTGTATTCCGAGACCACGGTGGAGCTCCGTTGGTTATCCTCTAATTGGAGGTTGATACAAGAAGGAGCATCACGGCTTGAGAGGGTTCGAGTTTAGGAAGTAAGTCTTTTGTCTTGTATTTTGTAATACCGTTTTAGTGGATTTGAGGCTAGGGCCGTCCCGAGGTTTTTTCCCATTAGTGGGTTTTTCCTCGTATATCGCGGTGTAGTGTGACATTGTTTATTTTATCTTGCACATCATTTAGAACGCATGCTTTAGGTTTAATTCAAGATAAAATTCGGTTTAATTATCACACTCATTTAATTTGGGACTTAAATTAAATATTGGGTAAATTTTGTTTATTCAAGTCACTTGCTAAAATTGGTTTCGCCTAACTTTGGATATAATTGTTAATCATGACTTAGGCAAATTCTAGGACTTGAATTTTGTTTTAATTTGTTTTGTAAGATATTAAAACTCGGCCTTGTTTATTTGTTAAAACCATCACTTATATTCTCTTCCGCATTTATGTAAAAGGAAATTATATTTTAAATCTGTGATCATTAATCACCGGGGATCCAACTTCGCGTTTACAACGGAAATAAACATAAAAAAATTCAACCCTGAAATTGGTGAAATAAAAAGTGGGATTTTCAACTCTTCAAATTTTTTCCATCATCTCATCTACTTCCGGATTAAATTTTTTGATGATGTTTTGATTGTAGTTGATGTACTTATTATGCAAATCATATATACCTAGTTTGATTAAAAAATATTCATTTTTTTAATGTTTTAAAAAAAATACGTACGCTTATAGGTATATTAAGTGAGTTATGTCGTAGACAGGCAAATTCGAGAAAAAAATTTCCAACTGAATTTTTTTGGACGGGTATAATGAATGGTTAAGACAACCACGCAAAACAAATGAACTCAAATTTTTTTATTATTTAAAAAAAAATTGATGCAAATCAACTCAAAACATTTTGAATTGTAAATTTGAAGTGGCTTATGGCTTACCATGGAAAAAGTTCCACTTGCGGATTGAACCCTCGGTCCCATGTTGGCCTTCATGCAAATCACAGCCATGTATTAGTCCAGGGCTAATGTTGGATATATGGTGTGGTTTTTGCATGAAGAGTTCATGAAACACATCTCCACGAGATTTTATCGATGTTCTTGCAATCAATGTGCCAGTTAATGCCATCTTCTTTCAATAATACTCACAAAAACAAAACGACTATGAAAGAAAGAAATGGGAAGAGGTAGTGTGTTAGAATATACATGGACCTTTGGCCGTTTTATAGGGAAGCGTTAAGAGCTAGTGAGGCCTACATATCTAGCTGCTCCAAAATTGACCCATCAAACACCTATACAAAATATATACCTTTTGATAAAGTGGATATCTTACCGAATGATGTGATTTATTTCTCAATTAATACTTTATTTCTCAAAATGTCCATTTAGAACTTGTAGATTTATAAATAGAGATTTTCAATTTGGTACAGAAAAGTGGGGTTCAAACATCTGATAAGAATAACTATCATTCAACAAGTCGCAGGGACGGAGATAGGATTTAGTATGAACGGGGGCTAATTTAATGGTGATTTAGAGAGGTTCAGGCGTGGGGGGCCCTGGCCCAAATTTTTTGATGTTAATTTTTAGTATTATCAAATAATTACTTACATATTTATTGGATTTAATGGAAAGGTAAATAAAAATTGACTGAATAAAGATTTTAAACACAAATTTAGCATCAATAAATATATAGAGGGATAGAAACAAAACATATATTTTTACACCCAAAAATATTCCTAAAGCTAGTCCTTAAATTGACCCTAAAATTTAAACCAACAATAACGCTAAAATTAACTCTAATAGACATTAGCAATTTAACCCTAAAATGAACCCAAAAATTTAATATATATATATATATATATATATATATATACACACACACACACACACACAGAGATAGAGAAACAAGAAATTCCTAGGTGTAATCACTTTTTTAAACCTATATTTTTTGAAAATTCTTATACGTGTCTTTTTCGAGAACCATTTGATAAGCCAAGGTGATTGGCAAGGTGTAAATATGAGTTTTGAACTCTGAAAAATGATGCATGTTGTTGTGTGACACGAATAAGTCACGATACTTTCATTATCGCTAGATTGGAGTGTGAGACGAGTTTAGTATATATACCAATAACGTTCTTATTATGTGTATATTTTTCCTGGTATAGCGGGGTTATCTTGGTATCATCCGCGGGGTGACCGGGTGTATTGATAGTGGTATATATTTTTATTAAGATTACTCATTTTAACGATGTGTTATATGGGTATGATCTTGTATTGGGTATGGCTTTATAGTATTGGTTAGAATGATAGTGGTCAGATATTGTAAGGATTGAGTTGCTGCTCTTGTGTAGGATGTGTTGTTTTGGCGATATATTACATGCGAGAGGGTTGAGCTCGCATTTATATTATATTATTATAGAGACTTTGGAGAGTATAGTTGTCTCAATATAACTGATCCCAGTGTGTAGGAACTTTATTAATATGATTCGGGGTACATTAGATTCACTGTTGAACGGAGATATTTCACTCGTCATTATGTTTAGCGCTCAGGATTTAGTGATATGAAGAGCGCGTCGTCATATCACTCATTTTGAGACGTGGGAGTTGAGATTTATATTTATATGTTTTAGGACAGGATCTTGAGGGCCTCGGCTGTGTGTTTGAGGGATTATGGAACGTGATTACCACTAATGCTAAGTGGTTCTTATTTGAAAGAAGGATTGCCCCGGTGAGAGGTACTTCCCAATATTGTTGTGAATCAGGATGAGATCCTTCAACCCCACCTCTGATATATGATTTTCGGAAGCAATGGGGGTGACATTTTTTTTTGTAAGTCGTGTCTTATATAGCCCGATGAGTAGACGGGAGGTGATTGATGACTAGTAAAGTGGTATGAATGTGATTCTGGAGTCACTGCAGTTAGCTTATTTTGTCAATTGATCAAACTTATAATTTAAGTAAAACATGGTATGGTAATTGGGAAGAGAAATTACTGAATAGTAGAGTTATGTGTAGCCAATTGTACCTATTCGATGTGGACAGTGTGCCTCTTAAGGTTTGGTGTGGGAAAGCCTGTCCATTCTCCCTCTGGTTATTTAGAGGTGAACAAATAAATAGACTTTTGGATCGAACGTGATTTAGAGACCGTTGTAATAAGGGCATTAACCACAAACTATTGAGATGACTTTTGAGCGTCGTAAAAGTTACGTCGCCATGAACTGGGATTTGAAGTACTGACAGGAGTGGTCCGATGTTTTTATGAATTTCTCTCAGTATGAGAGTTTTTTGTTGGAATGAATATGAGAAGCCGGTGCTTAGTGATGTGCGGCCATCCAATAGAATTAAAATGATAGATCCAGTTATCTATAGGCTCGTCTTGTTTGGATGTCATTGTTAATGAGGTAAGAGCTTATAACGGATGGAGTGTATCGGTTTGCAGAGAAATGAAAAAGCTTATTGTAAAGCTAGGGCTATAATGGTGAAGCCTTTAAAGTACTAGGTACTACTAGTGGGCATATAGTGGAGTAACCCTTATGGTAGTATTATTTGATTCTGAGTTCTAGAGGATGTTGTGATGTTAAAGATCTTGAACCTTAGTTCCAGTTGTATTTGAATTTCGAGGAAGAAATTCAGTTGCAAGGGGGGAGAATGTAATACCCGTTACTTTTATGGATAATTAAATTACATGAGTGCGCGCAATTTAATAATTTAAGAATTTAAAGTAAAGGTTATGGATTATTTTTATTTCATGTCACAGGTGAATAAAAGCGATAGGTGATGTTATTTTGTTCGAAAAATACGTGTGAAGTTGTATTCCATATAAAAAGGCATTTTTTTATAAGTGACTCGGATGGGGAGTTCGAGTGCACTCTTATTTCAAAAATGGATGGAATAGTCAGAATAGATTACCCAGGAGTACTGTTTGGGTTTCGGGGAATTTTTGGATCAGTAGAGGCTCGTAATTGTGTATACGAGTCAATTTTGGGTTTAATAAGGCGATAACCCCTACTCTCTCATTATAAGGCCGGGAGAGAAAGAGAAAAGAGGATAGATAGAAGGAAGAAGAAAAAGGGGAGCTTGCGCCAAGCTTCAGAGGATTCCCTGCACGAGGTCGTCAGATTTATCCAACTGGGCATGTGTTTAACTTGCTTTAATGATTTAAGTGTGGTCATTTTTCATATTATAGTTGGCAATGATAAACTATATGATTTAGGTTAGGATTTTTGTACAAAAATGGGTTTTTGGGAGAAAATTTCATAACAACTGGATGTGATATGAATTCTAGATAAAATCTAAGCTTTAATCCATGTAAATGATGTAAAATTTTGTGTGGAAATGGATGGGTTGCATAAATAATAATTATGGTTTAAATTCTTAGAAGTGGATGAACCCCATGTAGTTTAATGGTGGTGTTGGTTGTAAATAAGTGTGTTGAAATTTACATTGTTGGTTTGGGTAATTAGAAACTCTGAATCATTGATTGGAGGAGAGTTTCAAGGAATTTCAGGGAAAGCAAAAATCTACACAGGCTGGACCTCTAAAAAAACATACTAAAGCGATGTGTTAAACTTTGATGAGTTTCAATTCCATGCTCTCTGGAGAATCTTTATGTAACCTAAGGAGTGATGCCTTTATTTTTAGTGAATTCTAGATTTTTGTTTTTACTTTTGGTTACAAATTATTTGTGTGTGTATTTGTATGATTTAGTGGAAAAGTGGTGTGTATTTTGAGATATATGGGATTTGTACGATTTAGTCAATGAAATATCTGTATAGAAGCCAATATCATAATTTTACTTGATATTAGAATTGTGATGCTTACCCATACGGGTTTCAAGGACTATTATGGATGAATTGACATCCTTCCCATATCTTGTACAAAGTGCAATATGCATATTTATTCTTAAGGATATTGGCATATTATAGAGAACGTATAAATTGGTTGTGAACTGTGGATTTGGCTCATTTTCGGGTGTCATTCATTTAAGTGTTCCTAATAGTTAGACAAGGTTATACAACCATCTGTCAGCCAATAAGTATTAAACAACACACAATACACATCAAGGAATTATTTATGTATGTCGTATTTTACCTTATTTGTCATGACCCCATCCCAAAATAGTAGTGGGGAACGAGTGTCTTGACATGACATGAAGGCACACAATATTCCGACTTAAATTGTTTCCTTAATTAAATGCAACGAAAATACAATTAAATGGTTATGAATCGTAAAATACTGAAATTAAAGGAATTACGTCATCAGATCTTTCTAAAAGGAAACTTCATTTATATTATAATAATAACGAGTTACAACTTAAGACGAACTTTAAAACTTATTACAAGAGAGCCAAACATGCTCTATATGATATAACAAAGTTTTCGCTTAAAATAACAAAAAGAGCTTTAAAAGATGAATCTTCCATATAGTCCTTTTGCGTTCCCTCCAAGCCTACTTATTTCCTGAAAAATGGTTAGTTATACAACATCGGATAAAAGTCGGGTGAGGTTCAATCTCCAGACATTCCAAGGTTTTGTTCATAAAATTGATACCTATTCAAATCCAAAGAGTGAATATATACATACATGGATAGGAATTTGCTGTATAAAATTTGAGATGACAGTTTGTAGAAATGAATAGCATAGAATAGAAAAGATACGACAAATCAATTGAAATATCTTTTTCTTTCAATCATATCATTTTAATGGCCAAATACACTCTAATACCGTATTATTCCTCGGTAGTTGAGGGTCAATCGAACTTGTTCGTCATAACTCCTTATTTAGGGCACACCAACGATAAGCCAGCTAGGAAGGTCAGTCATTAAGCGAGGTCCCTTAGGCCGAATCTTATTTCCAATATTCAATATCATTTTCAAAACTCTTTTTTTAATCGGTATGCCTCTATGGACAAATATAAACATATCATAAGGAATCAATCATCGATATTAGATGAATATTTACAATAAAAGTAGTTCACCCAATATATATAGCTTGCATAATATCATATAATTAAAACACACAAGGAATGTCAGAGTACTCACCTAAAAAGAGGTTTGAAGTTATAGGTATCGAGTCGTGGATCACTAAGGAGAAATTTCTTATTAAACTTCCCCGTACTTTCTCTCACTATTTCTCTCTGATCTTTTGAATGAATTTAGGGTAATAAATGACCCCAAGGGCTTTATTTATAGTTTTCAAATTTATTTGGGTGTTGACACGTGTCTAGCTTACCAAGCCTTTGCAACGACGAGTCAGCATTGAGGTGTCACGCAACGGAGGGGTCTTGCAGCCTTATTTCACCGAAATGTGACACGTGTTTTAGCTTTTCCTCTAACGACAACACTTGTTTTAGCTTTATCTATTTGGATGACATGTGTAAGCACGAGGTGTCAAGCATAAGGTGGAAAGGCGTTAGGGGTATAATGGCCATTTTACTCATTAAGGGCATTTTGGTTATTTTACACCATACATTTTCAATATTTCTTAGGGTTGAAAATATTTTATTTAAAAAATGGTCCTTCTTGTATTTTTATTTTAGTCCCTAAAACTTTGTATATGTAAAATCAAGTCACTAAAGTTTTATAAAATTATATTTACAACCCCAAAACTTATCATTTATCTTAGGATATATTATAAGACTTTGATTTAATCCATTTTGATGAAGAAGGAGGTTATTTCAAAGTGTTCAAGTTGGCCAAACTAAAATCCCCTTCCAACCAATCAAAATATAACACATGATGTGGTAATAAGACAAAATATGACTTGAAGGATGGCAAGATTCGTAATTTTGGTATAACTTCTTACTCGGACCTCCGTTTAACACATCGTTTGTTGTGTTACAAATCTAGTTCATATATCTACAACTTTTTAGTTTTAGATCAATTCAATTTTATATTATATTGATCAAAATGAGTTTCTAATATGAACATTCCTACCGAAAAGTTAAAATTTTATGTTTGTAACTAATTTGAAATTTCATGAGTTATGAAGGGAGGATTAGACTAAAAATAATAAATTAACATTACCCATAATAACACATTGTCCATATCTCGTATATAATAATAAAAAATTTAAAACAAACTATATATGAACATATAAAAGTGGGTTCATTACATTATTTGAGGCTTTTAGGTTTTCTCAATGTAGTTTATGGAAACTTCATTTGTGTTGTGAAATATTAAATGGTTCATAGGAATATTTGTTCTGGTTTATGTAGTTATTTGTTCAAGATATATAGAAATCGTGGGATTTCAATTCATTAATTGAATTGAAAATGGTTTTATGCTTACTTTTAATATCTTATTTTATATTTGAATTTTAATAATGAAGAGATAACTTGATGATATTGCCGAGTTTGGCTTTATATTTTTTTCGTAATTTAATTTAATAATTTTTTTAGGTTTGATCTCTATTTTCCTGTTTATATGTATTTTGATATAGATAAAGTCAGTTTGAATTCTCAGCGGAAAGTTTCTCTCTATGTTTTTCAATTGATATTGATGTCATATATAGATGAGTACATGGGTGTGACAGATAAGTGAGAGTTGCGAGACACTAGGGAGTTCGAAAAAAATTGGAATGTCAAAACATTTTTAATATACTCCGAGAAGTACTAAACAAAACAAATAAAAACTGAAAAAAGTTTGAATAGGTATACTGAACTAAGTAATTGAACAAAGTCTGAACAAGTCTCCGAGAACTAATGAACTAAAAATCTAACAGCTGAACGAAGTTTGAATAGGTATACTGAACTAAGAAGTTGAACAAAGTATAAACAAGTCTAAGGCTCTTAAAATTTATGTTGAACTTTTGAATTATGATCTTTAATAAAGTTATTCAGCTGGGTTTAGCGATGTAATTTGAAATCTGATTATTTACTAGTGTTCATGTGGATATTAACCGTTTTAATTTACTGCCACCCTGTATAATTTTTGCCACAACGTATTCATTTTGGCTGAAAAATTTAAATTCATTTCCCCACAGCGTAGATAGAACTTCATTAAATCGTTCTTAATAATAGTGTGATTTCAAATATTTGATTTGTTCATAAGTGTTTTCCCAAAAGTGTAAAATGATGTAATTCGAGTCATCACTAGATGTTAAGTTATTTAAATATGGGTGTATTAAGAGCAATTGGCCTTAAACATCTTTGTTATTCCTACAATTTTTCGTGTGGCATGATACATAGACATTGATAAGTTAGTTTCATGATACACGAAATAAGATTATTTGTTAGTTTTGTCTCCGTAATATTAATTTGTTATTTTATTGAAGATGAATATATTTATATTTTAACCTTAGAATTATACATAAGTATAAATAAGTTCCATTCTTTTAATTTATTCTTAATTGATGACATCGTTACATATCTGCAGGATCATGGCTGATAGGAAAAACGGATGCTTTAGATTCAAAGTCTTGCGGTTTAACTATATCATGAAATGGCTACATTTATTTTGCATACGATAATGTACAGATCGCGAATCGCACGGGTTTTCAACTAGTATACATAAAAACTAACATGCAAGTTCAATAATGACGAGGCAATAAACAACTGTAGAAAAGAAATGACACACCTGGATAATGACAACTTTGCCATAATGCTTTGCCTAGTTTCCTAACAAAAACAGCCACTGAAATCTATTGTCAATACAGGTCGGACAACGAACACGGCCCTTTGGTTCGAAAATAAAGGCAAACCAATCTACAGTATGCAAATATTTTAATTAAACATGAATCTAATGTTGGCCCATTGATGCGAAATGTTCTATGTTGTCTTCGACTTAGCCACATTTAGTGGGAAACCGTTTACATTGATTGAGAAATAAAGTTTCAGAATTAACCCTAAGTTTCTAAAGAAGTAAAAATGTACCACATTGTCCCATAAAATATCCACTTTAGCAAAAAGTAGACATTTTGTATAGGTGTCTGATGGATCAGTTTCCGCAAAGATGGAGATGTATGCCTCGCTACCTCTCAAAATTTCCTATATAAAAATCACTTCAGCATTTTTTTTTTTGGTAGGCAGAAGTCCATGCATATTCTCATACCAACTCTTCCAATTTGTTTTTTCGATAGTTGTTTTTCTTGTGAGTGTTATTATTCAAAGAAGATGGCTTTGAGTGGGACATTGACTGCGAGAACAATCATAAAATCTCAAAATTTCTTAAATAAAAATGACAGATGTGCATGTATATTCTCACACACCAACTCTTCCAATTTGTTTTTTCGATAGTTCTTTTTCCTGTGAGTGTTAGATGGCTCTAAGTGGGACATTGCTGGCAAGAACAATCATAAAAGCTCGTGGAGATGAGTTTCATGAAAAAAATTGACCACCTAGCAACAAAGTAACCTTCTCTCCCCTATCACTCTAGTACCGGTCACTTATGATATATAAACAGTGAATGAATTATCTATTTGAAAAAGAATCTTTATGTACAAGATATTTTTCTTTGTTAAATTGCCATCATATCCATTAGGTAAATTTTATTTACAAACAGCTTCCACGTCTTTGGACTTCCCATTATTTTTAAAACTATGTTTAAATTTAAAAAAGTATATTTAAATATCACATGATGAAATAATTCGTGATTTATCAAAATTAATTTGTTACTAGTATCAAAGATTTTAATAAAATTAATTTGTTACTAATATTTCATCTAATTAATAAATTAATTTTTATATACTTTTATAGTATATAAAAAAGAAACAAATTACAGGAAATCTCTCCTCTCTCCTATCCTCTCACGTCACTTATATTTTTCTCATGTCTCTTCATGTATCTACCATTCTCTCTCTCTCTCTCTCTCTCTCTCTCTCTCATGTCACCTATCTCAAGTCCCTTTATTTTCTTTAAGTAATTCCTATGAACCTACAAATCCGAGGACACTATTAATCTTCTTCGGCACAAAGCTAGTTTTCAAGCCATTTAAAGGTAAAATTCATATAATACGATTTATAATTTCACTTTTTTTTAGATAATAAAAAAGATCCTTTGTACATTTCATTTATACATGTTATAAATCTGTTTTTTTTTCGTTTTTAATTTGAAACCTATTTTCTACTTATTGGAAGCATTTATTTATTTATTAGAATTATGTTTTGCTCTAATATTATTGGATATCTGTCTTTTTTAGAATATGTTTTTTAATTGGTAATTTCTTTTTTAATTGATCGAAATCTATTTTTTAACTTTGATTTTTTTAATTACAAATCTGTAAGTTGGACAATCTATTTTTATTAAATGTTAAAATTGTTATAATTTTCAGTGATGGATGAGTTCAATTTGGTGAATTTTGAAGAACAATCCGACGCAGTATTTATTCCTCAAGTAAAAGATGAGGATAAAAAAAAAATTTGGACTAGAATTTCAATTTTTAAACGATGCCTATGAATTTTACAACAGTTATACGAGAGTGACGTGATTTAGTACACGATGTAATTCTTCTAAAAAGAAAAATGATACAGATGAAATTATCAGGATGGAATATTGTTGTTTTAAAGAAGGAAAGTCTAACCAAAAAAATGAGGAGGAAAAAAGGAAGCATCATGGAATTGTAAGAGAAGGTTGTAAGGCAAAGTTATCTGTTGTGAGGAGTAAGTCCGGGTCAAATTACATAGTAAGTCAATTTGTTGAAGGTCACAATCACAGTCTTTCAATGCCATGCAAAGTACATCTATTGAGATCTCACCTTTCCGTATATGAAATAAAAAAACGCCTTAACCCAACGGCTTGCATATGTTAACATACCGACACATCAACAAATTAGTCCTCTTTTGGTAAAAGAAGGAGGGATTGTAAATATCGGTTGTACCAAAAAAGATATTAGAAATTTTATATGTGATTTAAAAAAAATAAATTGACGGACATGATGCAAAATTATTGATGGAGTACTTTTTGTCATAGCAAGAAAAAAATTTGTCATTATTATGTTTACATTATTTTTTTACAACATTGACTTATTATGTTTACATTATTATTATTTTTTTGTTTCATAATTTTTGTTTGTAATGTGTGAAAGTCTAGCAAGTAATCAGGTGTGAATGTTTAGCAAACAAAAATGAAAGGCATGTGGTTTCAACAGTGCACATTCATGCAATGAACTAAAGAGGAGTTTTTCCACCAAAAAAACATAAAGAGGAGTTTAACGTGATTGTTAACCCGTATAAAAAAACCATACTTAAGTGATGTGTAGACTTTATCGTTAGTGAAAGATGAGGTACATGAACTGTTTTCACAAGTGTCTTTGACACAGAGTATACGCCTGCAAGAAAAATGATGACTGCCCATGCACTTTTTTGATTGGTAATTATTGCGGGATTAAAATCTGAGGATAGAGAACGCGTGATGTTGTTTTGCATTTTGCATATGTGGCAGGGTAGTAATCGAATTGAACGAGAGAGAATGCATGATATGGCAGAGATACAATGGGAACACACTTATTCAGTCCGTAAAATATAAAATTCGGGAGGGAGTATAGTTTTTATGCAAATCAGTTTGTATTTTAAGAGTGTGAATTAAATATGTATTAATTAAAAGTAAATTAAAAAAAAGAATAAGTATGTCTATAATTTATTTCATACTTGTTCACTGCAAAGTGACATATATCCGATTCGTATTTTTAAAATATAAATCAATCACCTCAAAAACAGTAACATATATATATAGGGGTCATATACCAAATAGTCCTTTAAACATCTTCTAATACATGTATTGTCTAATTATTTTTATTTTGCACCGAAAAGTTCTTCACCATATCAACAAGACTTTATCATGCTGCTGGCGTGGAGCTTTAAAGATAAGAGAATAAGAGATTTTTTATTACAAAATAAAAAGCTTGGACTAAATGTGTATTAAAAAATGTTTGAAGGACATTTTGATATATATATATATATATATATATATATATATATATATATATATATATATATATATATATATATATATATATATATATATAATGCTCTTGTGCGGACTTGTCCATATTTTAAGAATGCTGACCGGACATGTGGCACCTAACGGTGTGCCTATAAAATATCTCCTAAATAATAGGCACACTCTCTCTCTTCTGGATTCACCGCCAGGTGACACATGTCCGGTCCGAATTTTAAAAATGCGAACTGATTCCTGAAAGAGCAGGATTATATATATATATATATATATATGATTGTATCCTATACAACTAGTTGAATGTTAGTTATTCCCATCACCTATTACAACCCCACTTCTCTATTCAATTTGATAGAGAGAAGTGGGGTTGTAATTGGTGATGGAAATAACTACCGTTCAACTAGTTGGATAGGATTACTAGTGACAAATAGACGATTATGGACGGATCAAAATGGATACGGATAAATTTGCGCATGTCAAAAGCGGATCGGACAAAATAATTTGGACGGGTTGGATCGGGTCAAATCCGGGTCGGGTCGGGTTGACCCGTTTTAAAAAAAAAAAATATTATACCATATACGGATAAATAAGGTATAATAATTTTGAAAAAAATATACAAGTAAGTACTTAAATAAAAAAAATCTTCAAACTCTTTAGTAATTTGAGTTTTATTTTTAAAAGGTTCCAAAATCATTTGCACCCGTCAACAAACCGCCTTATTGGATCACTCAAATCATTTTGACTCACAAACATAATTAATGGACCTCAATCACATTATTTTGAGTGGATTATGAACGATTTCATTCTCAAGAGCCCATATTATCGAGCCTAAATAAAATATAGCCATGTCTATTCTCCAACTCATTTTTAAATTCTAACTTTATCACTTTCTAACCACCATTACTTAGGAGTCTCCTATCGTTATGTAAATATCATAATGTAAAATGAATAATAGTTTCTTTCAGTGCCAACAAAAAACAATTATTGCTCCTCTGTGGGTCGTTAGACTAAGAGCATTTTTGTCAATTGTCTTTTGAAATGAGTGGAACAACTGAACATGGAACTAGAATCAATATTTGATCACCCCATTGAAAAATCGAGTTCAATACTGATTTATACCATGCCCAAATTGATGTAATTGCAGTTAGTTTTCTTTTTCTAATTTTTTTAACCACTTTTTTAAGCAAAAAAAGTACATTATTAACTACAATGATTAAAACCCGCGATGATGTGGATGACATCTGATGGATATGAATCATATTTATATCCTCATAATCTTATCATCATTTAATCATTTCACCCTAACTATATGGCTTTAGTTGTAGGGGTATGCATAAATTATTCTCACTGAGATTTATGATTTAATTGTCACCAGAATTACCGTAACTTGGTTCATTCATTTGAAATGATTAAAAATACTATGTAGACCCTGAACTACTCTTATTGTAATATTTTGTACGTGAAATACTTTTGTCACCGTTAAGACTATAACTGTGTGGACCTTGCATTGTTATATCTTTTTCTCTTATCTTTTTCATGAAATCCAATCGAATATTATGCCTGGCTTGTAAATTAGGGCAAAAACATGTTTTATTATTCCGAAAGAATAATCTGCACCCCAATAAATTAATAGAAAGTAGAGGAGCATACAGATTAGTTCCTATAAAAAAGTTTTTGGACTCTGAACTTAGGATAACAATTTTTTAAATGCTTAGGTCTCTCAAACATCAATTTACCCAATACTTCCTTATTTTAGAAGATCTGCACCACCCACTCATTTACCCAACACTCTCTTATTCTTGATCAAGACCATATGTCGTGAACTTTTATTGTTTTATTACGATCTTGAATCGCGAGTCCCTATCATCGTAACCCCCCGTATTTTTGGAGATATTTAAATTACATGTGTCAAAGTAATTTAGTTATATTATAAAAGGGAATGAATTAAATAGTAATTAGCGAGAAACGGAGTAATAATTATGTGTTGTTATAATTACTTGTGTAATTTTATATTTTCTTATGTGATAAGTAAATGATATTGTATAATTTTATAACACGTCATAAGTGCGTAGAAGCGACTAGGTCGACGTGATCTTACTCGGGACGCACACGTGGGATGATATGGGGAATAAGATATGATATTAATGTTTGGTGACATGGATGGATAATTCGAGTTCACGGTTGATCAAGAATAGGTCAAAATAGTCAGAATTAAGTACCCGAGGATAGTAAGTGGGTTTCGAGAACTTTTTAGACTAGTCCGGACTCATATAGGGGCATTTCAGCTATATTAAATTCGCCTAATAACCTAATTTCCCAATTTGTCATATAAAATAAGAGGGTTGGTGTGGTGAGGTAGCCAATTCATTATTCTAAAACTCTAAGATAGGAGGAAGAGAGGAAAAAGAAAAGAAATTAAGAAAGCTCTAGAAGAGGCCAAATTTGAAGGTGATTCGAGGACTCCTAGCGTTAATCCATCACACACGAGGATGATTCAGACCCTACGAACAATTTAAGGAATCTAATTAACTTGCTTAATCAGATTAGCAGTATTTCAATTCAAATTATAGTAGGTGCTATGAAAACCAATTTTTGGGTGGGTGTTTGAATGTAAATGGGTTTTTGCGAAATTAATTCCATAGTCACCTGTCTAAATTCGTGTATGGTGTTATTTGATGAATCTCACCTGATAAAACATAAGGGCTTGAGAGATATTAGTAGGTTTGATCATAGTTAGATGGGTTTTTGAATTAAAACTATATTAAATTGAGGTGTTCATAATCAAGACTGGTAAGCATAGATTTATTTGATGATTGACGATTAAATCCTTTGAATTAAGATGATTGTTAGGTATTAAAATCATTTAAAAGATATCACGTTATGTTTTGTATTGATTGGGTAGTGTAGAAAAATGAATTGAAGGGTGATTGGAACTGAATTTGGGGAAAAACATAACTGATATGTTGCCCAAATTCAAACTACATCGTTTTTTGGTAGAGTGCCAAAGCGAACCGTTTCGCTTCTAGTTTTCTTTTTTTGTGCTAGCTGGTTTGGCTATATGGGACAACAAAGTAAGTTTTTTTAAGGTTTGGTAAATCGAGAAAATTCGGGTTTGTTTGGGTGACCCATAAAATAGCATAGGCATCTAGAAGTGACCTTATAAGTGTGTTAACTACCTTCGTATCACAGGGTATATTCGGAATTAAATCCGCGGATGTGAGATGAATAAAACTGTGAGTATTTTCCATAAAAAATTGGGGATAGAAGAATTTAGAAGATAGTATTTACGGGCTACTTGGGTAAGTCCAGATATTTCAGTAGGGTTATGCTATGTTGTTAATTTATTTATTGAGCAATTAAATTATTTAAGAGAAGGGGACAGACTCGGGAGTTTTGGCTAGTGTTATGATTAACCAAAGTTATTTGAAATAAATAAATAAATATATATATATACACACACACGCACACACTAGCGGAATGCCCGTGCCTGAAGGCACGGAGAAAACTTTCAATGTATGTAATAGTAAAACGGTGGAAAATTTTAAAGTACATAATTACAAAATCGCAAAAATATTGTACCCCGACAAAACAAAATGTAATTTAAAAAAAAAAAGTCATTATGTCCTTTGTTTATAGGACTATTCACACTGGTCAACAAATAAAAAATAGTCCAACAAGATTCAAATAATCTAACGACACTAAGTCAAATAGTCTAATAGTGAAACAACAACCATGAGTCCAGAGCTTGTTAGGTAAAACTGTGTCAATAACACTATGCCCACTTGGAAATACAAATGAAAATGAAAATGATCCACAACCCTTTTAATACATCATAAATATGGTCCAAAAATAGCCAACATGGAAACACAAATGAAAATGAAGTCCCCAAGTGAATGACTTTAATAGAAAAATTAATGACAATCGACACATCACGCTATCCAACATCATTATTTTGTCAAGGAAAAAAAGACATTAGACTTTTGAAATATAAAGAATAATCCACATTATTATTTTACAACCATAAAAGGGATAAAGTTCATAAAGACTATTCATTTTAACACTTTCACTTTCCAACTGATTTACCTAATAGTTAGCTGCTCTGCTATTAGTAGTACAATTATAAGGAACCAAGAAGAAAACAACTATTACTAAAGTTGTTCTGCGTTTTATTTATTTATTGAATATCTATTGCCAAATCTTCCTAAAAATAGGGAGAAGTATATATTGGAACTACCAAGCATTTATAATTTCAGTTCAACAATAATTAAACACAATTATTACAAATAAAATCTACTTTGCGGATTGTTTGAAAAACCAACACCAAAAAACTAAAAAACAAATTGGATAACCTTCAAAATCATAATCCACACTTTAAATAATAATAATAATAATAATAATAATAATAATAATAATAATAATAATAATAATAATAATAATAATAATAATAATAATAATAATAGTAATGCGAATATACTAAAGAAATTAAATACAATATGTAGCATACAAAACAATTCTAGGATGAGAATTTACTAAAGAATTTACCAAGATTAGGGATAACAAAAACATACAACCCAAAAGACAACTATGTATAAAAAATCACTTACAAATTTTTCTTTTTCATTATTAATAGAAAATGCTTAAAACGGTAAAACTACCAATACCAAAAGAAAATGCACATCACTGTGTCAAAGTACAACAAGCGCAACATACACATAAATTCTACTATGGTGTAACCCTAAAACATACTAGGATAAATAAACAGTTATCCTATATTCCAGAAAGTTTTCCAGCCAAACACATACCCTTAAAAGGGAATCCTTAACTGCTCGAGCCAAGCTTCTTCAACGCCATTTATCTACTCCGCTGGCGAAGCTCTGGATGGACAAAATCAACATCCATTGGAACAAAATGTTAACAGTAGGTGTAAGGCCCTAAACATGTTATTGAATGTTAATTACATGATTTAGTATAATTTATGATTTATAATTTTGGTGATGGGTGTTAAATATGTTAATTATCATATTTAGGGGATGCATACTCATTTGCTATATGTGTTGTTTACATTACATGCAAATTGAGCTTATGATCGGGGATAGCATGTTTAGATCATATGATTGGTTATGTGATTAAACGCATCATGAATATATGTTTCTAATGCATCATTATGTTTATAAAATTAAACAAGGGGGTTGATGCGAAATTGGTGATGTTAGGTCACCAAATGTGAAAGTTTTGAGTTTTTTTTTTATAAATTGCTACTCTTCTGTTCGAGCCTAAATTAGGCGTACTAGTGTTATGATTTGGGAAAAACACAAAATATCAAAGTTGTAAATATATGAGTTAAGTTTATAACAGAATAAACGGTGCATCAAACGAACTTTTGAATCAAAAGATATTATCTTTTTACGTACAGGGGATAAAGTTGCCATTTAGCTTTAAATGATATTTTGTCTTATATGGTGCCCCATGTCATATTTCTATTGGATAAGGAGGAGGTGACCTTATGACTATTTTAAACCTCTAATATGACCTCCTCCTTCATCCAAAATCATCAATGAGAAGTTTGGCTTGAGGAGAGAGAACATAGGAGCTTAGGAAAGGAAAAGAGAGCAGAAGTTGGAGAAAAATCCATAGGAAATTACGAAAATTTGTAGAAATCATCAATTGGTTAAATGGGTAGAATTCATCAATTGGTTGTTGAACTTGAAAGCCTTGGTGGTTATGTATGAATAGATGCAAGTTCAAGCAAAGTTAAACATGTAAACCCGCAAAATCTCTTTGTTTAGAAACCTTGTGTATTCAAGCTTCTATATCTTTTTTTGTACTCACTGTAATTGAGAAATTTCAATTGGAGATTAAAATAGACTCATTTGCGTATATAATATTAGAAAATTATGTTAAAATACCAAGAAATGAATCATGGGTAATAGTTTGAAGTTCAGATATAAAATCTGCCTCAAAAGTGTAAGTGCGCACACTAGGCGTTCAATGTTTTGCTTGACTTAATAAATGAACTCTAAAAATTATGCAAAATCAATTTTATATTATTCAATCTGTTTAATATATGTTTCCATGATTTATAACTGAGGGGGACCTTATATATGCTTGAAAAATGTTAAGTTATGCTTTCATGGTCTACTCAGACCTATATCTGTTAAAAGTGGCATAAATCATTGAATACTTATTGAAATCAAGAAATTCCAATTGAAAATGTTAGAGAACATATACAAGTATGAGATAATCGAAGAGGAGAATAAAATACCTTCTGGTTTGGCTTCGGAGTTGTGTTGAAGTTGAAGTTGTATTATTTTTTCTCCATAAATGATTTGGAAAAGGTTGTAATAAAACGATCACAACTTTGACTAGAGAATTCGTAAATTAATTCCGTAAATTTTATAAAACCATAATGAAAAGGGTATTATAGAAATGTGAAGTATCATATTGAATTAATTTCTAGTTATGTCAGATTGACCAACTGATGCGATGTGTTACTGAGTTAAATGCGATTTGGTGTATTCAAATACTACTAATAGTAAGCTTTTAATTGGTAGTATTAACTTCATTACTCAGGATGGAAGAGAGAGAAGTTCTTCCGTCTCTTTAAACCTCTACTTCCATGGGTTTAAATCTTCTCACTTGTTTGGATTTTCATCCTAAGCCTTTCAATGATGTTCCTTTCACACCCTCTTCTATATATCATACGCATAAAAGTACCTTCATTGAAGACCTTTCAGTTCCACCTACATTTTCTGAAATTCCGGGTAAGAATAATGTTGAACATGATCACTCATCCATGGATTCTCATTGTCTTACCCCCTTTCTTCCCTATTTTTACGGGGTGATTATATTGATGTTCGGCTTCGTGATGATACCTACCAAGAAGTTCTATATGATTGTAACGATTCTACAATTATTGGGAGATTCATACTTGCAAAAGGTTAAAAGCCATGGAAGATATCAGATTTAAAAAAGGAGATGTCTAATGTAGGTCAGATCAAGAAGACATGGGCTCTTACACTAATAGGTAAGGGATACTTCAACCTTCGTTTTTCATGCCATTTGGAAATGAGTAGAACTTTATCTGTTCGTCATTTCAAATTATCAACTGGAATTTTCATGCTAATCCCATGGGTCCCTGATTTTAAACCTGAATTGCATGCCATTTCACATGTTAGCATTTGGGTCAGATTTGTAGGGTTGTGTCAAGACTATTGGGATCCCCGTCTTCTCCTACAAATTGCCAGGGTATTTGGTATCCCTTTGCGTGTAGACAATGCCACCATGGATAGGTCATTTGGTAGCTATGCTATACTTTTAATTGAAGTGGATGTTTCAATTAAACCTCCGGATCGACTTTTGATTGAAAAAAATGATGGGTCATTTTTTGTGAATATCGAGTATGAGTATTTTTCCATGTTTTGTTCTTTTTGCAAAACATTTGGCTATACTATAAATGATTAGCTTGTTAACAATGTGTTTGTCAAAACCACAGTTTCTCGTGCCAAGAAAAGTTATAAAAATATTCCTTCTAGTTTTGTTGAAAATACGGTCACAAGAGTAGAAGACCAAATTAAAATCTTGGAGTTACAGCTTTATTCAAGTAAAATAGCTAATAAAAAATCATGTCAAGGTCAAGATATCCCATCATGTCAGAAAACAAAGGCTCTTGTTGTTCCAGCTGGCCAAGAGGACGCATCTGGTAACTTGTACGATTCCAGTCTTGCAGATTTATCAGTTGTGACTGATAAAGATTTAACAAGGGCTTTGGAAAAAGTTACCCCTAATCGGATTCAGTTTTTAAAAGAAAATTGGATTTATTCTGGTGATGGAAAATCAATCCAGGCCGTTGGAGATCAAAACAACTAATTTGATTTTCAAAAGAAGATATGAACCCCAAAAAATCAGGAACACTTAGATAATTTAGTTACAAGTCAGGTAAATTTTTTTGAAAAGAGATTATGTTTGTTTAGCCTAAGGAAATCGGAAGGTCTGGTTCCTATTAATGAGGAAGTTCATAAACGCACGCCCTTCTCCCACGTGGATAATTATATTCAGAGGAAAGATACGGGTATAAAAAATCAAGTCCTTTCTAGTCCACAGCAAGTTGAAATTTTAAATGGTTCAAAATTGTTCACAGCCACTGCTGATGTGGGTAAGTCAGTTGGGTCAGTAACAAGGCCCACTGAATTATATAACAACAGTTTATCCCCAAATACTGTGCGTTTATTGAAAAAAAATGGGATCAAATATCTCAAATATGTTAGTTTTAAAAAGAAGAAGGACTGTAGTAATTTTCTTCATCTTTTTACCAACTTGGTGTCCTAACCAAAGGATTCAGTTGTAATTCGTCAAAAATCATAATATTTACTTATTGATTCAGGTGGTACAGGAAAACAAATGGACCAAAATAAGATTCAAAATATTTCATTAGAGGATAATTCGAAAAGTGAAGATTCTTATGGAGATATGCCTCCCCTCGAGGAAATTCCAAATTTGTCTAATATCACAAATGGTTCTTTACAAGGAAAAGATGACCATGAAATTAATTTATTCATTGAAATTCCTAAATTTGATCTTGGAATGTCAAATGGTTCTGCGAAAGCTCGAGCGTTTATTGAAGAATCGTTTGGCAAAAAATGGGGACACCAAATGCCCAAAACTCCTACTAGAAATTCCTTTGAGGTTTTAGGGAACATGGAAGACTCAAATAATCTTGAGGTAGAAGGAATTATCCAAAAGAAAAAATACATACAAGATTCCTTTTCGGTCTTAAGTGCTGCAGAGAAATCGCCTCTAAATTGCAATTTAAGGCGCCCTGCTACTCATTCTAGATTTCGTTAATTTCTTCAGTTTTCTTTGTTTTAGCGCTTGTAAGTTCCCTAGGAGTGGCTTTTTCTCATCCCAATAAATAATTTTTTTTATTTAAAAAAAATACTACTAATATTTAATTGTTAGGAGGGGAAGCGGCTAACACTAGCATGTAAAGGAAATAATTTGGGTATTAATCTTAGTACCAAATTCAAGGTGAGTGTCCTATGAAATATGGATGCTTATATTTTCATATGGAATTGTGTAGTTAAATACATATGGGGTGATGCTTATAGAGTGATGTGGTATTATGAAACATATGCGTATGATTAAAAATGTTAAATGATGCTATCTAATGTTATGGACTAAGATGGGACCTCTATGTAATGTTAAGGACATTGGTGAGTCCTACAAGATGCAGCGGCCCCGTTAAACCAACTTAAAGGTTTGTTTTACTCTGGCCTAATTATGAGATTTGGTGTTCCCCATTAACTGGGAGTTAATTGGACTGGCAGGTCCATGCTTGCGAGAGTTTCACAATTCATGTTGGCTTATAACATTAGAAAATAAAAATCATTATTTAAATTGGTTATATGTGTGGTATATGGTCATTCACTAAGCTTGTGTTGCTTACGCTCATATAATGTTATGTTTCAAGTATCCCTATTATTTGGAATTCATTGCCAAGTTAGGACCTTAAATGGGGAGTGTCAGATATCTAATGTGGGTGAATATCAATAAGCCTTTTCGGGTAAATATTAAATTAAAGAATTTTTATATGTAAAGTTGTTTAGTACCTGCATATTACCTGTTAAGGTAGTTATGTTTTCATCTAAACATGCATTTGAAAAGAAAAAAATTGTAGTGCTATTTTCAGAAAGAATTAAAGAAAAGTATTGTTTAAGGGAATTTATTTGTAAATTAAAAGATGATTTTAACTTAATTAAGTCGTCCCACGACAGTAGGTCTTAGCTTGGCACATACTTCAACATCTCCATTTATTCAATACATTATGAGCTAAAATCCATTAACTATTTTTGATATGAAAACTAACTTGAGAGATATACCTGGGATTTGGAAATAAAACATTTGAGAGATATACATGGGAGTTTGACAAACAAATCTTACATACAATACCAAAACAAAGAGAAGTAGCAATTATATAGAAATAAAGAGATATACATGGGATTTTGAAATCTAACACATCTACTTTGAAACCCCAAAAGCACTATTTTAAAATTTAACACCCCAAATACTACCTCATCAGTTGACCAGCTACTAATCAGATATGTATCCCCCAAAAAGCCTCATACTCAGTATAACATTATGACGTTTTCTCTTCTATTGTGTTTCCCCCCAAAAACTTACTCCAACAAACAGTGAATGAAGGAAAAATTAAAAAGCATTTAGTTAATCAAAAGTAAATTAAATTCATGATTTTCATAGGCAATGTGTCCAAAATTGTACCGTACTACTCCGTTATACTCGTTGTCTGTGCATGGTGTGAAGAGGGAATCTATCATCTCCACCTTTGGTGATTGTGAACGAACGATGCTCTGTAAAGAGATAGCAGTGGCCACTGCCTAAGACCAACAACATAAAACAGAAAATAAAGAAAATGAAGATAAAAACAGAAAATGCAGAAATAAAATATAGATCAAAATCCAAAATAACATTAAGATAAAATAAATCGTTATATAGAACAATAAATACGGAACAAAAACAATTAAGGAAAGAGGTTAATTTACAGAAGCAATGGAAGGCACATCAGAGTGACCAGGGGAGCCACGTGACACATATGTCCCAAAGATCATAAGTACACATTCTTCGTAACAATACTTAAATTTATTCTCAGTCGATGAACAATGAAAGCTCTATCAACATCATAAGTAATGTTGGGGATTTGATTCCTAACATTAAACTAACAGCTTAACCAATTAATTAAATAAAAACCTAAACTATATTAAAATCGATTGTCAATTAGACATGGAATGATTTTCTATATCAATATTAATAACATATTGCAAATAGTCCACTCTCCTTTCGCACCAGTTGAACAGTTGACTAATTATTTCAGTGGCATTATCATAGTTTTCACATCCACTTACTTAACAATTTTAAAACTATTTGTGAAAAATTAGAGGAATAAGGAGAGACACATACCATATAGGTACCTTCCTATTTTTAGCTCCAAAATGCTCAAATTTGTCCAATTAAATATGAAATACAAAATGGTTAGTTGGGGTAAACTAGCAAGTAATTTGTGTGTTAGAAAGGAGGGAACAAAAATATGGCTCTGTTAAGGAGGGGGAACAATCATTATAAAGTATAAGACGCGTACACATAATATAGATCATAAACAGGGTACAATACATATATACAGATTAAAATACACAACCATATGATTAGATTGAATATCGAAAATACTAAAATAAAATAGACTATCAACCTTGATATGTTCAGCTATCAGGAAAATAAAAATAACTAGACCTTAACAAAGTTACAAATACATGTAAAACCGGATCTGAAATGGCTTAAGTGTCAATAATTAGAGTGTCAATAGAAAATTAAAAAGATTTAACTAACACGTTTAAGGTTACAACATATTGATTAAGGCATTCTTAAAAAAATTACAGCTAAAAGAAAGCATCTAAAAAAATATTATGTTTGTTAGGAAGGTAGGGAATTTCCTACATACCGGTTTGGTAGAGTTAGTCTTTTCCATTCTTAATTATTCTAGATCTCCAACTATGATTGTTAGTATCCAGTAAATAAGAGAATATAAACAAAAATATAAAAAAATAGCTGAATGTCAATAGAAAGCCGCCTAATCCGTATGCACGTACAAATTACATGTGAAAGACCACAGTAAGATTACCTTTAACAGATGGCATGTCCATAAAAAATGCTGAGAGTCACCACCTAAACACAACACAATAATAAAACTTCACTCAGATTGTGATATATATGGTGATCAACAAATAATTGCAATCCGTAAGCAAAACAGGAAATAAATAATTATCAAATCATGTACTCCAAAATAAAGAAATAATAGGTTCTTAAGCTGACCATTTATGAATACTAAACAACACAATATAAAATGTGAGACTTCAGAATAAAGCACATTCCAATCATCTCATAACATGATATTATATGGCATGATGCTTTCAAACGTAAAGGCAAATTAAGTACTGAAATATTAGTTTGTTGCCATATGTGTTTGATTTCATGAATATTTGTGTTCCTTCAGGCAAGGGTTTCCGCTAGTCATTTAAATATTGTAGACAACTTATCAATATCACATGAAAATTTATGTTAAAAATAAACCTTCGAACAGATGTAAACAAAGTAGAAGTACAAACATTCACAAAAGATAACTTGCAACAATCTCTTCCATTTCCCATATTTATGCCTAAAATCCCATATATAAAATGTCCACCACCTATACAATACCCGGAGTCAGAGTATAATAATAATCAAAGCTTAAAACAATTTAAATTAAAAAATAAGTTGAAAGAATTAAATTTCAATTAAAAAAACATATCTTTCTTGATATTATATGTCATGCGGTTGAGAACACAAATATTATGAAAACATGTATTTGTTTATTTAATAACTTCAACTAAATATATCCAATATATAAAAGCAAACCACAAAGTACATCAATTAAGCACAACATAACACATATTAATTAAGCACAATAAAACACACATCAATTAAGCACAATATATTGAAGAAGACTATACCTAGTAATCGTAAAACTCGTTTAAGAACATAACATGTGGTTTTTCTCTTGTTCTAGCAAAACTACCATGCAAATACAATATTATAATTAGGTCGCTTTAAACTTGTGAAATCGCTACATAACTACCACGATAGTAGGCATAGTTTTCACGAGACAATATCATAATTACGTCAATTGGACAAAGAACAATATCTGTTGCCTTGGGGGGTTATTCTAACAACAAATGTTATGAACAGAGTACAATTAAACAAAACAAATATTATGAACAAATATTGTAACATTAGACTACCTAACATACATATTAGATTTCCAACGTGATCTTCTTCCCCATAAGGGTCTTCACAAAAATCTACATACCCTCACAAATAAGAAATTCTCATTTCCACTAGAGATTCATACGAAAACAATCATATCAATTACATAAAAAAAATTCCAATCCATTAAATCTATCAAATTTAAACGATAATAAGTTAAAATCAATTAGTTAACCTAAAGCACTTAATTAATCAAAATGGATTGAATAAGTTGAAAACATAATGAATGAAATGAAATCGGAAAGGATTATTACCGTTAGGGATTCTTTCACGGTGATCGGAGCATTAGCAATTGCCATGGTGGCCAGATGGAAACAATTTTCAGATAAGAACTCGATCTGTTAAAAAAAAGTCATTAAATAAAAAATTTAGGATATTTTGTTAAATTCTAAATAGAGTTACGACTGGTGTGCTCCTTTTGGATGTTGGCTTTGCCGCTGTTGACAAATGTGCTTCCTCCTTGAGCTCGTGTGGTGGGTTTAGAGAGATATCATGCAGGTTGGAGAGAGAAATGGGGGTTTAAAGTAGGAGAGAGGTGACATTCTAATGGGTGGGTTGTTTAGAAGTAGTAGATCAAACTATGTCCCTTTTTCTTTTCAATTTTGTTCAATTATGAAAGTATCCCTTTTATTTGAATTAAAGTAAAAACTTTAGGTGTAGAATTAAGGGGAAAATAAATTTTAGTGGGTAAAATTGTAATTATAGTTAGAGTATAAAATGAGGTGTGGTGAGATATATAATATTATTGTGTACATATTGATCTCACCCTCCATCTAGTGCCTTGTTGACAACATCCTCATCCCTCATTAAGTAATCATCTTATGGAATAGTGCCAACACCATTACTCCTTATTATATAGATATATATATATATATATACACATGATTATAGAGATAATATATATGTATCATTATATTTGTGTATGTGACATAATTCTGTGAATATACCACTATAGTGCTATCAGGGAGGTTGCGTGCCATGAGTGATCTCTCTTGGAGAATCTCAACAGGTGTAGTATCGGCTCCAGTGCCATAGGGCCATGCATGCCCATCCTATTTGAGGTTGGAGTCGTAGTGAAGTGATTTATGGTATGGTCATGACTCACTGGCTCAGGACTATGAGTGGCTTTAGTACGTTTACGATATTTTTGAATTGGGTGGTGAGATGCGCATCGAGGATGATGTGTGTATGCTTTGGAGCATGATAGTATTGTAGAGACCCGCATCCAGGGAGCTATTACTCTCTGGGATGGGGGTTATACTTACGTAGAGAGCGATATATAAGTATAAACATACTTGATATGATAGGTATATTGTAAATATATGTGTGTGCATATATATATATATATATATATATATATATATTCGGGAAAAGTAAAGAATAATACCAATAGTAAATTTATATGCATTTGGGAGGGCAACTTGAGACTGCTATGTGTGTGTGTGTGTGTTCATATCTATATAATAAGTTACAAAACTTATGAGAGAGTGCGACTGTGTGATAATTGATTAAATTAAATTTATTCGCAAGTTTCCAATTCGGCACACTTATTTAATTTGTGTCTATTTTTAAACCAAAATAAATCAGCCCCAAATCATTCAACTGCGTGTGTGCGTGTGTCAAACCGTAAAATAAATAAAGCATGCGACACAAGCTTAAGGAAAAATCCCCGAAGGGGCAAAACCTTTTATTTCACTATAATTTTGTAAGAAAATGGCTTACACGAATTACAATGAAATAAGGTGACATACGAAATACCCGCAGGTGTCGGTTCCGATGTCTCGGCGGGAACTCTCCCTTTCCAGGAGGGTAGCAGTGAAGAAGAGAAACGACTTCTCCACAAGATGTGAACTTTATAAGGACTCCCTCCACAATAGTATGCAGATCTTCGGTTGTAGAGTTCTCCCCACAAAGATAAACAGTAGCAAGGTGTGTTCTTCAACAAAAAAATAATTCACTAAATCATATAGGAGTTTTGTGAATAGAAAACAAAGAGGGATTAAACCCTAAAAGAAGAAGCCAAAAGGATTTTGCGGTTTCGCAGTTTTCTGTCTGTCCAAAACTGTGGACTTCTTAATGAAAACGGACTCATTTAATGAGTATTTATATAAAAACGCACCGCCTCGAAATTCGAGCTCATTCGAACGACATGCTATGTCGTTTGAACGATAATTGCAGGTCATTCGAATGACCTATCAAGCGAGATTCCATGCGAACCTGTAGAAAATTTTGACACGAACGCATGGCCGCCAGTTTCTTATCATTATGATTTTTTATGAATTAGTTATGATTTTTCTACAAAAAGGAGTCCGAAAACAAAATCTGTAGAAAAATATTTTGTAAAAAATATCCCAAAAGCTCTAAGTGAAAAGTTAAGGTATTTAAAACATAACCTTACCAAAGTAAACTTCGCGGAGTCTTGAATGATGAAGAACTTGAGTAATTCGGATCCGTCTTTGATGTAGATGTCTCTTGAATGCTCTTCGACGGTGTAGCGGTATATGACATAATAAATTGATAACGGACCCATGAAAATATGTCCTTACAAATCTCCCCCTATGTCTATGCCGGTACATACATAAAAAATCTGAATTATCAAATACCAAATTGCCTATACAAATCTACCCTCCCATGCATAAATTTGTAAGACTTCAAAACTGTTCTTCAATCATCTTCATCAAATCTCAAACCTTTTCTCATTAGGGTGTGCAACATCATAATCTTCAATCTTTGTACCTACACACATGAGATAAAGCAAAACCTTCATGACGCATTGAGTTTGAGATGATATAAGAATAAAGCATTAATAAATCTAATCTCCCCCATAATGCAAAAACTCCCTCATAACATGATAATTCTTTCTCCCCCTTTTTATGATGTCCCCAAATAGACAGATAAGAAGAAACAATCAAAACATGCAGTGTCACGATAAAAATGCATAGCAAATAAGAATCAAGTTACGCGCATGCAAAGGAGTATCTCACAAATTTCACAAACTATTTTTTGAATTTTTTAATATTTCATACAAAAATAAGATACCACTTTGAAAAATATGATACAAAAATCACACCATGCATTTAAACTCAAACAACCAAGTCATGGAAACGAAATGAATGGGTGTGAACACATTTGATAGGTAAATTAACTCAATCAATTATATGTGCACGATGAGTATGTGTACCCCTAATGAATGAACATCAAAAGAATCCTTAGGTGTAAAAATTTGTTGAATTTAGATGACATTGTCTTATGCAAATTAACAAATCAAAGTCAAATGATTTCCACACCAATAACGTCCAAAACTATTTAGCACTTTTTCAAGATTTTCAAGGACGTGAAAACCCGTTTAAAATCTCCAACCAAACACCCTCATATATATTTTTCTTTTAGAGGTTAATAAACTAAATTTTCAAACTTTGGAGAATTGGTGCAAAAACCTAAATGGCCCATAATTTGGCATGAATTTATTTTTATTGCCTTTAAAATTTTCGGGCTCTTTTAAACGTCTTTGGACCCCGAATAATAATCCTCCATTTTTTAGGGTCAATTTAACGGTGGCTTAGTATTCGCAAAGGCAAAATGAACCTTTCGTAACCCTTCCACGTTTTCAAACAAAACATACAAACTCACAAAACGGTTTTTATTTGCACAATTTCCTTATCAAATTTTATCGCGCTTGGTTCATTTTAAGGACAGGATTGAAGTGAAAACACCTAACCAACATGTGATAAGACAAGCACAATAATCAAACACTACAAGAAAATGTATCATTTATGTCATTTTGGAAATTAATGTTACGTCAGATAAATATAAAATGACATAATTTTTTTTATATAATATATTTATGTCAGTTTAACTTTAATGGTGAATTTTGATCTCAATTCGAATAAAATTGAGATAAAAAATGAACTATTTATCTCAGCTCTACAAACGAATGACATATATAGCCGCATGTAATTCTTTGATTATATTAAGCTTTAGTTAGAAACTGAGATAAACGAAAAAAAAAGAAAAGAAAAAGCGGGGCTCTTTTATTTCATTCCTCCCCTTCATGGAATTGGCTCCATATCCATATCTGAAAATTTCATTTTACTCTCTCATTCTTCCGAAAACAAATCTGAGACTCAAACTCAGATGATTTCTCTGACACGATCTCAGAACCCTCTCCTCTTTCTTCCTCTTCTCCAGACAGCTGCGGCATAACATCTCCTCTAGGTAGCGGAGGCGGACCTCCTCTCCACGGAAGGTACAAAACCCTCCTCTTATCCTTCTCACATACTCTCCTCTAATTTAAAATTACTTTATATTCATTAATTTCGGTTTTATATGTGTTATGAAATTTAAGGGGTCTAAAAATTTTGAGGGGGTGATCTATTTATTGCGTAAAGTACAGTTAATAATTGTTGTGTATTTGAACATTTAGGGTTTCTAATTCAAATACTTGTTGTACAATCAAAATATTAGGCTTTGTTATTGAACTATTTAGTTTAATCTAAAACAATTGTGTATTCCAATTTTTTTGTAAACTTACATATATATATATATATATATATATATATATATATATATATATATATATATATATATATATATATATATATTGTACTCCGTTCTTATTTTCCCTTGTTTTTGTAATCTCATATTTCAGAGTAGTTAATTTGCAATGTTCCAGGTAGTTGTTTTTGTTTTTCATCCATTTTCAATTTTATCTCCACATTTTTGGTAAATATAATTATGTTTTTTTTCCTATTTCAGTTCATATAGTGTGTTGCCGGTTTGATTTTTGTGACTACTAAAAATAGAGGGTAAGAAAACTTCCATAAATTCGATTTTGATTTCTTTGTACTGAGTCTATGAAGAATCTAAGCTCCTTGGTTTGGATATTACCCAATTGTTTATCTATTGAAATGCTTGGTATGTATTTGTAGAATTTCCAATAAAGGTTTTAATTCTTCTTTTTATTTGTTTGCGTTTAAATTATTTGTTGCATTGCTTCACTTTTTGGGCATAAAGGTAAAGTGTAACAAAGAACGAACAAATTTCTTTTTCCAAAGCACACAAAAGAAAATATGTAATGGTTTGAATGGATATATAATAAAGAATGGGAAAGACGTAAGGGAATGTATTGTCATAACAATTTTGTTTGTTTAGATGATTTTCTTTGGTTAATCTATATTTGTTTGGCTTCAATAGAGAGACAAATTATTAAACATTTAGGGAGTGTCTCTTAAAATTTGCAGGGGATAAAGTAAAAAGAAAACACTAGATTTTACTAAAGACACCTTGATTTTAAATGATAGTTTTCTTACATAAATTTTATTGGTTTGCACAAACTATGGTAGATTACATTAGGGATGGTCAAGATATAAACTATAGTTATGTTTGCATATTCTTGGGCACTTGAAAAGAATGATTTGTCTATATTCTCAATATTGGCTACTAGAGTTATGAATGATTCCACACTCCCAAGCATGTTTTGTATTACTGCATGACACTTATCTATTTCCATGGTTAAATGCAACTTCTATAGCAATGGCACTTTAAGATTCATTGTTAACTGGTGAAATTATTTCTTGATCTTTGTGAAGCTTTGGTTTTATGTTGAAGTTAATGAATGGTTTATTAGAGTTCATTGTAAATATTTGAGTTTAATTTATTTGTCATTAGAAGAAGTATTAGTATATTGTCAATGTCTAATAAATTATGTTTGTAAAGTATTTGTGAGTCAATTTTGTCGTAATGAAGCTTCGGTTTTGAATCTTTGAATTTGTAATATATATGCACATTGTATTAAAAGAAATTTCAGATCTCTTTTGTCTCAAAAAATAGTAGGATGCGAGTTCTGATTAGTTGTAACTAGAAATTTGGGTTCTATTTCCCAAGCACAACTTTATTTTATTTAAGCTAGTCTTTCCAAAATATTTGATTGGTTAATCATATAATTTGTGTGTATCTTTGATTCATGATATATTATTTTCTTAACTTTTGAGAGTGTTAGAAGAGATATGATTGGGAATAAACGAACAAAATGCCCTCCATATAACTCCAGACACTTCCGGTTCAAACCTAGCAGCTGTAAGGACATAAAAGTTCTCGCAGTTATTATCTTACATAGCAGGAACTATTTTTCCCCTCAAGCTTACTGGATGTACTAGAACAGAAGATCTCAAACACTCGTATTTGTCTTGAGCTAGTACCAAAAAAGCCCTCCATATAATTCCTGACACAACCTTCATCCGTGTTGGTGGTGATTGGGGATGAGGGATCATGGGTTTTGCTTTTAGGGTCGTTATTGCTATTGATTCTATCACAACCCTATTTTTGATAAACATTCCACTAATATCCATGTTATCTCCTAGTGGCAAAGACATTCTTGCTGGGATGAGAGAACCCAACAAAAATTTGGACCGCGTAACTTTCCTTATTCCTCCTTTGGTTCCAGTTGCCCATTGATAAATACCAATTGAGGATCTCAAGGATTTATATATGACTAAATATACCAATGCATAATATTTATGTTTCTTAAAGTTCTAAAATTTTCCCCAGCTCAATATCTTTATCCTACCAATTAGATTTTATAGTATGACATATATGCTAAATGACATCCATACCAATAAGGCTCAAAGCACAAAGGATCCTTATGGGTTAAATCACACTCTTGTTATTTTGTGTTGTTTAAATAGCTTTGTCCGTAGGCAGTTTACTCAAAACACAACAAAGATCATGCCTTGAAATCTTTGTACCATCTTTCTTTGGTTGATCCTCATATGAAGTAGATAAGCTTTCATCCTTGCTCTTAGGGCATATGACCAAGTATATGCCAACAACTATGATGATAGCACCGAGAATCCTAAAAACACTAAACAACAAAATTACTTATCCAGTTGGATAAAATTGGTGGTCATATCCATAGATGGTAGCTTGTATTAATTTTTTAATAATTTGTTGTGTTTGTTACCTTCCTAGATCCATTTGCTCTGCACATTTAGTTTATTAATATAACTATGGTATGTTATGGAACATTAATTATGCAGATTGTGGGTGGGGTTCTGATAGAGACACTTATGTGCCACATTAGTTGAAAATTATAAAGTCTCTTTGCTATTTCAATTAAGTAGTACTTCATATATTTCGAACAACTTTGTTCATTCAACAGTTGCAGTAGCTGGTTACGGTGGTACAGGTTAAAGCCTGAGGGTGCATGGGTAAAGGGATTCGAGTTGGTGCACATTTTCTACGCATTTGATAATTTGATAGATACAAATACTATATAATATGATGACATTGGTTTATAACTATAGTTTTCCAAAGAGAAAATACTTATTTATTCCTTAATATTCTATTGCCAGTTATTTGTTCTTCGTTTTGTCCACCACTTGGGTTGGGCTTAAGTCAATCCATATTATTATACGTTTATAAAGAATGCATTGGTTTTATAAATCATTCTTCTTATTTACAAGACTCAAATACATGGATCTTTCTGGGTTTTGCTCAACTTTTCTTAACTTCCACTTCAACTAATGAATAGGTTAGTATCCGACTCAGTTCCCTCTGTTTTCTAATTTTTGTCTCACTCTACTCTCTTTGTCACTTTCTTGTTCGTATTGAGTTTATAATATATATACAAGCAAACATATGTACCTTAGTTTTAGTGCAAGTTGAGAAATTGAAGTTGAAGTTGTTATCATATGTGTTGTTTTATAGATTTTTCCTTTTTTTATATCAAGCTGTTGTTTTAACCACCTTTTCTTTATAGCTATGAAGCACGAACACTCTCCTGGAAGCCAACTTGTCGTGTTCGACAACGTGTCGGACACCTATGAAGCATGAACACGCTCCCGGAATCCATGAGTCAACTTTGACCCAAGTGATGGTGATTGTGCTTTATTTATGATTCTTAAGGTAAAAGTGTGTTTGGATTTTGTTTTGTTTGGTTCATTTTCTTAATTTTATGTTAAGAATGCTCTAATAATGTATTATATGGAGAAAATCTATTTTACTTCCCTAATATATATTTAAATATATATTATATATTATACGTATCATAACGTGTCGTATCCTAGTTTTTGGATCAATCACGTGTCGCGTATCGCGTGTCGAAACACGTATTACGTATCCGTGCTTCATAGCTTTATAGTCACTGATTAACACGGAGGTTATTTATTTAGGACATGATATGAGTTTATTAGATATACACATCTTGATAATTTAAGAGTTGTGCACGATCTTTTTAATTTCTTATAACCAATCACGCTGCAATAACTTTGGCTTCTGGAACCTGCAGCCAGATGCAAAGTTTTTTATCATAATTTTTAAGCTACAAAAGTCCATAAATCTGAAGACCATCGATGTTCTAACTTTCAAAAGCGGTTCCTTTGTGAGTATATACATATACCTCTCTTTGGGAAAACAAATAACTCGTAACCTCAAGGACCAAGGTAAAGGGTAGGGTCATGGCCTTCTGATTGTTCTCCTCGTGAACACCACAATGGACACCCACCCTTTTGTTTCTTTTTCTTATTTTATTTTGAATGTCTTTTGCTTTTAATTTTGATTGAGCTTTCTTTGACAAACATGCATCCCATTGTGGTTCTAATTTTAATTGAGCTTTTTTTAATAACCACGCTTCCTATTATAGTTCTGGGATTGAGGGTTGGTCTTGCTTTTAATATAATACTGGGAAAAGTAAAAGTTTTCAGAAAGTCAATGGGGGTTATTGAGTCCTTTACGATAGATATTGGAAAATGGAGATTATTTGTCAAAAAGGAAGCAGTTCTTAAACATCACCAGGTAGTCTTTAGATTTCTATTGTCAACATGGTTCAAAGTCTCGGTATCGATCCCGGTATCGAATACCCGATTTTCAACTCGGTCACGGTATCGGTCGCGGTATCGGGCGATACGCAAATATACGCTATTTAGAGAGTGCAAAAAAATCCGGAAAAATATAGAAAATTTAAAAAAAAATAAGATTAACAATGTGGACCAATGAGATACATTCAAACCCATAATTTAATATGCATTACATTGTAGAATTGGTTATACTGAAGCGTGGGTTGTCAAATTCAATATTGCATAGTAAACCAATAATAATATTGAAAAACAAAAATGTACATTTTGTTTTAACAACAATGTATATTTTTTTACATTTTTACAAAGACGTACAGAAGAACATTGTTACAAAAATGCACATTTTTTTAACAACAATGTACATTTTTTTACATTTTTACAAAAATGTACATTTTTTTGACAAATATGTATATTTTTTTTTTACATTTTTATAAAAACGTACAAAAGAATATTTTTTACAAAAACGTACAAAAGGACATTTTTACAAAAATGTACATTTTTTTAACAAAAATATATATTTTTTTGACAAATATGTACACTTTTTTTTACAAATATATATTTTTTTACAAATATGTACATTTTTTTTAACAAATAACATTTGTACAGAAATGTAAATTTTTTACAAACATAAATGTACATTATATATTTTTTGTAAAAGATTTGAATATTTTTTGTAAAAAAATAAAATTTCTTTGAAAAAAGAGTTTTAGTAGAGTCATTTAAAAAAAAAAGAGTACTACTTTTTAAAAGATTTATATAATTTTTTTAGTAGTCATTTAAAAAAAAAAGAGTTTTATGTTTTAAAAAATTAATGTTAATACTTTTGAAAAAGTAATACCATTCTGTAAATGTTACAATATATTTTCAACAACGAAGAAATATGGTAAAAGATAAAAGTTCTATCAAAAAATAAAATAAAATATGACAATATCGTTTTTATCGGTTGTCTCGGGCGATATCGCGGCTGTCTCGGGCGATATCGCGGCGACGCGTCTCGGAATCGGTTCTCTCGGGCGATATCGCGGCTGTCTCGGCCGATTCAGTGTTTTTTTGAAGCGTCTCTCGGTATCGGATCGGTACCCTCCGATTTCGAGTTGACTCGGCCGATACCGAGTCAACTCGACCGATACTTTGAACCATGATTGTCAACATTTGAATTTAACTAAGGAGTTACTTGACATGATTGTGTTTCATTTAGCCTTGCAAGTTCTCTCAAATTTTATTAATCTGTGTGATGTGGCTACTAAGTAATAAAATTTGCTAATCTATTGGAAATACTAGTATAGCCACTCCATCAACTCAATTTTCCTTCTCAAGAAGGATGGGAGTATATGATCCACTCCACCATATTAGCATGTGGGAGGCCACTTTGGCAGGTGATATTATCCCAAACACGGACACATCTTCAATTTTATAGGTGGATGGGATTTTGGATAACAAGGTGAGAAAGTATCAATTGTTATTTTCCAATATAGGGGTAATCTGGACATTGGCCCCCATTTGTTTTTGCCTATTTAACTATTTTGGTATGGGTGCCATGATTTGCCATTTTATAGTTTTGACCGCGAAAGCATCGTATATGATTATAAACCATCACAAAAATCTTCACAAAAAGGTAGAAAATATCATTTTAGGGGTCAAAGGTGTATACACTTTAATGTGCTTGAACAAGTGGGGACAATGCTGAAATCACCCTAAATTTAGTGAATTTTGGCTTATATCTTATAATTTCCACACGTAACTGATTTTTTTTTAACATCGAATTTCCTTGTACTAATATACTTCTCATGAGTCGATAGGACATTCAGCAGAGTATCAAGCAGGAAAAATAAATTCTGATAAGGTGATTATATTCATCCTTCTCTCTCTCTCTCTCTCTCTCTCTCTCTCTCTCTCTCAATCTCTCTCTCTCTATATATATCTATATAATAAGGTAGAAAACTTATGTATGTCATAAGATTGATCGATGATGTCATCCATATAAATTTTTTCTGCACTTCCTACTTTACCCCTTATAAATTTGAATTCCCCCTCTTTTAATACACATCAATTTATTTCTCCTTTCTCTTCAAAATTCAAAAAATAAGGATAGAATAGTCATCCACCATCTTCTGCCTCACGGGTTGTGATTTAGCACTAAATCATGAAATGAATGGCTCCGATGAGTTTAAAAAGAAACGAGGATGCTTCGTACCTTCCGCTCAAAAATGCAATACCCTTTAATTTGAATATATTTTCTTCTCTCACAGCTTTCAATGCAAACATGATTTATTATACCTCTTTCCAAGAAATATCTTATCACACACTCTCTCTCTCTACAAAACCCAAACAAACAAACCCTCTCATCAAATCCGAAGACTCTCTCACTTTGTTTTGAAAAGATCTGTTGTGCTCAAACAGACCCACGAGATAAGCCTAAATCGCCTCTTGAAGGGCTGCAATCCTCGTGGTTTGAAACCTGAGACGGATGTCCTGTGGCTTCTTCACCCCTCCGGTGGCCGGAGCTGACTTCCCGACAGCCTAGGTAGGCAGCTACTTTATATGGGTCAAGCGTTTGCTCTGTTCTAAAATAGGTTTCCATTTTCTTGCTCAATCCCCTGTCACTTTATATGGGTTTTCTTGCTCAACCCGAAATAATGAAAAGGGCCCAAGTCAGTGTTTATTTTCTACATTTTTTTTATATATATTTTCATTCTTTTGTACTATAGTAGTTTCCAGTATTTGTTTTAGTTTCATTTGAAACATTAAAGTTTTTTTCTTATTTAAGTTTTCATTAATATTTATGATGAATATATTTATTTTTGAGTTTTTCAGATCTGAGTTTTGGTGACGAAATGTATAAGACCCATCTCTCACTCATCCGTCTTACATAATGATTTTTTAGGACTAAACTATGTTTTTTTGTTTCTGAGCACTGTAGAGTAGATAGGAAGAAAGGAAGATGTTGCCTCAGAGGGATTGTAATGATCACTTGCGATGGTCAAGCATTTAAATGGACCTTCGTGCCCTTCTAATACTGCTAAGCAAGAGTAGCATTTATCAACCCTTATCCAAATCCTTACAGTGGTATCCATTGAACCGCTACACACCAATTCTGACACCATGGCCAAGCATAATATGGACTTGGTATGCCCTCTCAGTGAACCAACAACCATTATGATATCACAATTATCTCTCCCCCATGCGAGAATTGATTTATCACACGCACCAGAGTACAAAACAGCCCCGTCTATGCTCAGTGCTAATGCAGTTACACCCGAGTTATGTTTCTCTAATGTAGCAACTAGAGAATGCTTCTTCTCTCCCAAGATTTTCTTCCACACTTTGATTGTCATGTCAGCTGATCCAGTATAAACATGCCCATCGTAAACAGACTATTTGGACTATTTGGATATCCTTTGCATTCGTCCAGAATTAATATCATTTGGATATCAGGGCAAATGATATCCAAATAGCCTGCATTCGTCTTGATTAATTTTGATCTCGAGATTTTTATAAAGGATGGTACGCGGCTCAAGAGGATTTAAAAAAAAATTGATATAAATAAGGATAAAGAATTGCACTTATGCAATAAAAAACGTGCGTGACCAACAGATTTTGTCTTTTGTGTTTGTGTGACTAAAAAATATAGTGAAATATGTAGCTGTCTCCCCCAAAGATGTGTCTAAGGTAGTCGAAAAGACTTTAGATAGTGTTGTAAAAAATTTCAAAAATCTTTAGATAGTGTTGTAAAAAAATTTTAAGACTTAAATTATATTTTTTTTACAGATATTATGTTATTTATATGAGCTCCAAAATGAATTATTAGCATCGTTATGAATATATTTTATTTATTAAATAGAATGAATCGTTATATAAATAACTTTGTCCAATATTTTTAATTTGTCTTATATTATAGTTAATAATTATTACGAGATTTATGATGGATTAAACACGATGAATAGTTATATTAATATATGAAAATTTGCCTTTTTTAACACTTCTGTGTTGTAAACGAACTTTTTGACATGATAGGTTCGTACTATGGTGTATGTAGGTACATAAACATGGTGTATGTATGTACATAAAAAAACTTATAATTTTTTTTAAACTAATAGGTTTGTACAATAGATTACTTCAAAAATTATTTATCTGATGCCAACAAAATGATGTATTGTTCAATTAAGAATGTACCCTTTCGAAAATTTATGTCGTGCCTTCAGGCACGGGCATACCCTAGTATATATATATATATATATATATATATATATATTCACACAAATGCAACCTCTTTCTCTTGCAGGCTTTGAATGTCTGAATAGCTTATTTGGCCAGAAATAGATGTATTAGGTACCTGCAGTTCTTTTGATATATAATTAATTGTCGACATACATATTTAATTTCATTCACAAAGACGCCTAGCTCAAAATCGTGAAGCAGCTCGTAAATTTCGTTTGCGGAAAAAGGTACACAAATGGATGCCTCGCAAACTTTTACTAATAATAGGTATATTAGGACATCCAACTTTAATTATCTTATTTATTTCAAATTCTGATTTGTAGGCATATGTTCAACAATTAGAAACAAGCAGGTTAAAGTTGGCACAGTTAGAGCAGGAAGAAAAGAGAGCTAGACAACATGTGAGGGGATACTATTGTCCTTTGCAAACGTCTTCTTCCAATATTATACATTTCCTTGTTTAAAGTAATTGAGATTTATTTGATGTCTGATTTATCGATAAGTGGATAATTGCAGGGTGCGTACACTAGGGGTGCATTAAGGACAGGAAATTCAGGATTGGGTGGAACTAAAAATTCAGGTGTGTGATTATTCTGCTTGTAAACACAATATATTTTTGTGTTCAATTTTTTCCACTAGCCATTAGAATTCCTTCTGGGATATAGTTTTTGATTAATGCATTTGTAGAAAACATAATTTTCGTGGAGGTGATCATGACTCTGAAAGGGAGCTAATGAGGAACATATTGGTGGAACTGAAAAGTCTACTTATACATGCCAGCCTCCCATACCCCGTGTATTTTGCTATAGAGGATGACAACATTAATGTTGTATTAGCTGATGTCAGGAAGAACGATGCTTCTAGTCAGCCTGCTCCTGTAACTACTGGTGGATACAAGTTTGTTGTTCCATCACGAGAACCTAAGAAACTTGCATCTCCCCCAATCATTAATATCCATGGATGGTTGCCAGGATTGAAAGATGATGGAGATTTGAATCAACTTCCAACTATTACCATAGTGGCATCATATGACACGTTTGGGGCTGCGCATGCACTATCACTGGGAAGTGATAGAAATGTAAGTGGGAATGTGTCACTTCTTGAAATATCTAGGTTATTTTCTATTCTATATTCAAATCCTAAGATAAGAGGAAGGTATAATTTACTCTTTGGGCTGACATCTAGTGGACCTTATAACTACAACGGAACTCATAAGTGGCTTCGGAGCTTTTATTAGCGCTTGCGTGAGAGTATTGATTATGCCATTTGTTTAAATAACATTGGATCATGGGATAATGACTTGTGGATTCATGTGTCTAAGCCACCAGAAAAGGCATAAATTAAGCAAATTTTTGAAGGCCTCTCGAACGTCGCAAAAGAAGTGGGGCTAAAAGTTGGTCTCAAGCACAAGAAAATATATATTTCCAATTCTCGAGTAGCGTGGGAGCATGAGCAGTTTTCAAGGCTTAGAGTCACTACAGCAACACTTTCTGGACTTCCTGCTGCACCTGAATTGCTAGAAAGCACAGGAGGTCTGTTTGATAACAGATATTAGGTTAATGAAGTTGCAACTATCCAAATGTCAAATTAGTTGCTGAAAGTCAAGCGAGGCATATTTGTGGTCAGCAGGGAAAGAACATCAACATATTTGTAGATGGTAGTAGTCTAGCTGTTAATCCTTCCTACATTCAGTCGTGGTTGAATTTTTTGTCCGAATTGTCCTCTTTAGTTTTCTTGTTATCCCAAAACATAATTTTGGAATGTTTCTCTTTATTTCTTGTCTAATTCAGACGTCAATAGATATGTATTTGTACTTATTGAGGGGTGTGAATTCGTGATGATGGAATTTATATTGGTATGCAAATGGAAAATGTTATACTCCATCAGTTCCAAATTTATCCTTCTATATTTCACATTGAACAAACTTGAAAAAATGCAGCCACCAACAGAGCCAAAATCTTCATAATTCTCACCAGCATGTACAATTTAATCTCATACGACTATATCTCTCAACTTTAGATGTTATAATGGTTACACTTTATATTTTTCCTGGTCTTGCTATGTTTTTGTTGCTATAAGTTTCAATCTCTCCCCTTCTCACATCTTGTTTGCAGGGATAGTTACATTTGAGGTGCAATACGGACTCTGGGTTAAGGAGCAATAAAAAAAGAACAGTAAACTTAGAAATGTGTTGTAGATCAATATAAGGGACATCGAGTTCCGTATACTTATAGAAAGTGGCTTAAACCATTATAATGATCTTTTTCGCATGAAGCAGATGCTGTAAAGGCTGATATCTTCTATTTGATGTCGGGAATGTGGAGAACATTGGTTGAGCGTGTTTATCTCTGGATTGGAGGATTTCGCCCATCTGAGCTTTTAAATGTAATGTTTACCTCAGTTCAATATGTCTTTAAGATAATTAATTTTTAGTAATTACTGATTTATTTTTCTTTTTTAAAAGGGGTGCAACACGATTGTAGGAATTACTGATTATTAACACTTGCATTACATATCTAAGTGTATGAATCAAAATTGTGTCTTGTAAAAACAAGTTTCAATTTTTTGTCTAACCTCTCACTGTCTATTGTGCATCGTCTGCCTAAAGTAATCTTATGCATATACTAGTGATAGGTGGAACATGATTCTACAATTAATATACTTACCACTTTTTTGAAGCTATATATTGCCATTCCACCTTTATCAATATAAAGATATGGGCCTTGCGCTTTTAGCCCGAAAGTGGAGCTCAACACTGATTTTAGCCTACAAAGTTTTTCGTTATTGGAAATCGGCTCACATTTTTATAGTTCAATTAGTTGATCATTATAGATCATAAGAAATTTTTAAAATATTCTCAGTTTATTCCCCACTGTTTTATATATAATTAAGGATAAAGTCAACAAATTTGGGTTATATTACATAATTTACATTCGTGGTTTGTGAAACTGGATATATTTGAGTTTGGTTTTCGCAAGTTCTAATGCCACAAATTGAGCCATTAATATATCAAAAATTGGTATTGTTGTAAACCTGCATCACTCGTGTCAACAGGATGAGTATGCACTCTTGCAAGGAATGCATAAACTGTAGAAAAATATATCTCAAAGCATCACAGATAATGCAGCGGGTTACGTAAGTTCTGACATGGCACCCATAATGGAGAAGCTCGAAGCATTAGAAAACCTTATGCAACAGGTAACTTATACCATTTCCCACAATCAAATACTATGCATTTATATTGTTGTTTGGTGATTACTCCCTCCATCCTAAATTAAGAGTTCATATCTTCTTTTTGTATAAATTAAGGATACAATCAATCAACGGCCAAGATGAAAACTTGTTTACTATTGTGAATTTTGGTTCGTTGATTATGTCCAAAAAAGGAAAGTGGACTACTAATTTGGGACAACTCAAAAAAGAATAGTGAACTCTTAATATGGGGTGGAGGGAGTATATTTCTATGTATGCTCTTTTTAGTTGCTAGGAGAATAAGTGAGGATGGGGAAGTTGAATTTCCCAAATACTTGGAGTTGTAATTGCAAATAGCCATGCTTTTATGACATTAATTGGACAGTAAGAAAAAGTTGCCTGATATGGCAATTAGTATCACGACATAGAAGTTTGGTTATGGAAATTTTGGTTTCTTGGAAGAAAGAGGGTAGAGGAAAAGTTCCCTGCTTATATTTATTTTTACCATGGAATGGCCTCTCAAATTTTTTTTTTTATCACAAGTGTTTTCTTTTGTGATAATTTTTTTTTATTTATACTATGGCCACCTCTTGGTCCAGTTTCAGGGATTTGAACAAGTTGAACACACGTGTCCTTTCGGGGTCCTTAAATTAGTTGTGCATTTATAATGTTTAAATGGAGTCGATAATCTCATGATACGATTGTATGTTCGTTGCAGTCGCTACTCAAGATAGATGTTTGGGAGGTAAATAATTAACTACTTACACTTAAATGGACTTTGCTTATTTTTTCTTCTTCTTTTCCCCGGCCTATAGAGTCATGATAAGTACTTATTACTAATTTTACTCTGGAATTTGGATTTTTCATTGCAGCATGCTTGTTATCTTGACTTTCAGGTAAGACCCACTAAGACCTTATGATTTTGATGCCAGTTATGACATAAATTACTGGCTTTTCTGAATAATATGAACTGTAATTACAATCAGTGTCTGATAGTACGCATTACTGGATTTTATGGAAAATTCACAATTTTTAACTTTTGGCAGTGTTAGCACATATTTTGCATGGGATATGCCCCCACGATGATGCATCGTGCAATCATGAAAGGTGTTACAAGCCTTGATTTGAAAGCGTGTGCATAATGACTAATCTTCCAGTAGTGGAATGGTGTACCAAAATCAGAACTCTTAACAGTTAGCAAGGTCATAATGTGGTGGACACTTGAAGCCTGATTCATCCCGATCTTCAGGTTTTGGATCTTCTTTTAAAACTACAAGACTGATTTCTAGTTCTTGAGGAGGAAAATAGACTTAAACATTGCGGCCTCTGGTATCAATGTATTCTGAAAAATCTTAAATATTCTATTACCACTGTTTTCTTTTTATCATATTATATAAATATTATTTAGTTATTAACTATAATATATCGTAATAATAAATTCAGTTCTATCTTCAATTTTTTAGATGAGAAGATTGTCCGATAAAGCTACGTACATGTTGAATGAGCTAAATGAAGTTAAAATGGAGTTCATTACGGATTATATATTAGGTACTTCTGAATAACTATATTTGTTATGTTGTAATGAAAATTTGTTGAGATGATTGTGTTATGAAGAAAACTATGTTATTATATTTGATTGCAGGGTTACTCATTTTGGGTTGGGTAGCGTTGAGAACAAACTTGATCGAGTATTACGTTCGATAACGTTCTAGCTTGAGTATTATTTTGGATTGTGGATCTTATGATATAGTTTGCAATGCTAGTTCATGGATGTTATGATGTATCATCCTATTTTTAGGATATTATCAGGTAGATAACTAGACGTTAGTTAGTTTTTGGATATCATCACGTAGCTCACACACTACCTAGTTTTTGGATATGATGTAACTCACATTAATATTTTTTGATTGTAAATATCTTGATCTATATCAAGTTAGTGATATTTATGACCTTGATTTTATCTATTTACAAGGGTTGATTTAACCTCAAATAATAGTTGTCTATTGATGGAGTATTGATTTTTTTTTTTAATTTTTATATCAACATTTGTGTCAGTTTTGAAAAAACTCATAAAATTACTAAAACTGTGATAAATATGCAGTTATTTATGTCAATTTTTCATTAAAATGTGATTAAAAACATGTTGAATATCTAAGTTTTTATGTGTGTTTTTAAAAACTGAGATAAATGTGATCTTATTTATGTCAGTTTTACGAAAATTTATGTCAGGGCTTTATATGTCAGTTTTGAAAAATTCTAAAACTGACACACATGCACGGATTTGTTTCACTACAAGGAAAATGAATTTTATGTCAGTTTTTGACTGACATAAATGACTATTTTCCTTGTAGTGAAACAAATCCGTGCATGTGTGCAATAAAGGAAACATGAGTCAAACATGTAGGAATAAACACTAAATTACATCTTAATGACTCCAAACATTATAAAGCACAAGGATGAATTGACCTATTGTATCAAAACACTATCAAATAGTCACATGAAAAATGGAATGATGTTATGAGTTGGTCATCCTAAGTGTTTATCCATAAAAGGTGCAAACAAAATAAAAACAAAAATCTTTTTGTATTTTTCAAAATTTTTCAAAACAAAAAAATATATACAAAAAGTACATGTCAACACACTAGCAAATATATATCATGAAATCACAAATAGTGTATGACAGACATGCGAAAACAATCATCTATCTGATATGGCAAGAGAAGAATCATGTGCAAGCAAACGAGAATCAACTTGTCTAAAATCTAGCGTATCCAAAGGTGATTTCCTAACCCAAATAGGTGTGAAACGTCGTGTAGAGGATTTGGGAACCATGGAAACACTAGACATAAACTTCCTAGGACATTTTCCAAGATCAAAACAAAAACGTCTAAGGTGACCTTTCCTACCACAATATGAACATGTGTAAACGGGTGGAACGACACCTATGGATTGATCTTTTCTAATATCCTTGGAATTAGTTGACCCTCTAAAACAAATAATGGTTTTGGCTTTAGAATTAGATGCATGAGAACATGATGAGCCATTACCATCACTATCAAACCTACTTGAGTCTATCAAATCATTTTTTAATTTCAAAATTTTTGACTCAAGCAAAGAATTAGACTCTTCTAAATTAAGGGACGCCTTTTTCAAGTTTTCAATAATTCCAAAAAGCGTATCTCTCTCTCCCTTAATTAAAGCAAACTTTTCCCTAAGAGTCTCTTCACGTGCCACAAACTCAGTGACTAAAATATTTTTATCATATTTGACACAAACACAAACCATCGAATTTTTAAGGTCCTCCAATTCCTTTTCTAAAAAAAAAGACCTTCTCATCACTCTCCTTCTTGGAGAATTTTAAAGCATCAAAGTCATGGGCCAAGGAAACAAATTTTTCACGATAAAAATCTCTTTGATTTTGAACCGTTTGCAAAAGACCCATTGCGGATTTAAAACGAGAATTTTCTTTTTCCAAAACTTCATTTCTTTTGCAAAGATTCAAATTCAAAAGTTTTAAATTTTCAGCATGGTCGTGATTTTTTTCAAAAATAGGTTCCTCATTAAATGGGCGTTCCATTAAAAAATTGCGATTTTTCACAAAATTGATTTAAAAAAAATTAACATCACAGAAAACTTGCGAAAATTAGGAATACGCATTAAATTAGCGCAACCCGCTCTGATACCAATTTGAGAGAGTGCGACTGTGTGAAAATTGATTAAAATAAATTTATTCGCAAGTTTCCAATTCGGCACACTTATTTAATTAGTGTCTATTTTTAAACAGAAATAAATCAGCCCCAAATCAGTCAACTGCGTGTGTGCGTGTGTCAAACCATAAAATAAATAAGGCATGCGACACAAGCTTAAGGAAAAATCCCCAAAGGGGCAAAACCTTTTATTTCACTATAATTTTGTAAGAAAACGGCTTACACGGGTTACAATGAAATAAGGTGACATACGAAATACCCGCAGGTGCCGGTTCCGATGTCTCGGCTGGAACTTTCCCTTTCCAGGAGGGCAGCAGTGAAGAAGAGAAGCGTCTTCTACACAAGATGTGAAATATATAAGGAATCCCTCCACAATAGCACGCAGCTCTCCGGTTGTAGAGTTCTCCCCACAAAGATAAACAGTAGCAAGGTGTGTTCTTCAACAACAAAATAATTCACTAAAGCATATGGGAGTTTTGTAAATTGAAAACAAAGAGGGATTAAACCCTACAAGAAGAAGCCAAAAGGATTCTACAGTTTAGCAGTTTTCTGTCTGTAAAAAACAGTGGACTTCTTAATGAAAACGGACTCATTTAATGAGGATTTATATAAAAATGCACCGCCTCGAAATTCGAGCTCGTTCGAACGACATGATATGTCGTTTGAACGACAATTGAAGGTCTTTCAAATGACCTATCAAGCGAGATTCCATGCAAGCCTGTAGAAAATTTTGATACGAACGCGTGGCCGCCAGTTTGGTATCATTCTGATTTTTTATGAATTAGTTATGATTTTTCTACGAAATGGAGTCCGAAAACAAAATCTATAGAGAAATATTTTGTAACAAATATCCCAAAAGCTCTAAGTGAAAAGTTAAGGTATTTAAAACATAACCTTACCAAAGTAAACTTCGCGGAGTCTTGAATGATGAAGAACTTGAGTAATTCGAATCCGTCTTTGATGTAGATGTCTCTTGAATGCTCTTCGACGGTGTAGCGGTATATGACATAATAAATTGATAACGGACCTATAAAAATATGTCCTTACAACTTATGTATGTCATAAGATTCAACCATGACATCACAAAATGAATTATTTATGTATTTTCTCTTTTACCCCTTAAAAATTTGAGTTCCCCCTCTTTTTCATCTCACTAATTCAAACACAAGGTTATTTTGGTAAACAAATCACAAAATCCACACTTTCTCACTGCAGACCATCATATACACACACCAAAACTCATTTTAGTCCCCCAACAAAAACCCTCTCCCTCTCTCTCCGCAATAACCCATATGACCTCTTTTCTCCCCGCCTCGCCCCACCCCTTACCTTCTCTTTTCTCCCCGCTACCAGCCTCAGGTTTTTTTCCCCCTCTCATTTAGATTGTGCGATTTTTGTGTGGGTTTTGCAATTTTGATGGTGTGATTTTGTAATTTGGTAATGCTTGATTTATTACAGTTAGATCGGGTTAATTAGGGTCTGATTTATGGGTTTTGTTCTAACCATCCTGGTATACTTTAAATTTTCAAATATATGTATTTGATTTTATTTTGGGAGGGGGTTGAAAATTAGGGTTTCATGATTTTATTGTTCATTATTATTCTTTAGTGTTCTTTTTGTAGTTCTGAAGAAGAAGAAGAAGTAATAGGCGTCTTTTGGGGTTTTATGAAGTGCATTTGAGTTTTTACCCATGTCATTATAATCACCATTTGTACTTTTTTATCATATTGACATCTAACCAATAGTTATTGTTTTGGATTGCAGATAAACGTTACTAAAATGGATCGGTTCCACTGATCTCTTAATTTTGGATTTCTTCACAATGCTAGTTTTGTTGGACTGATGTTTCTTATGTGATTTTAAGATAGTATTTTCTTCTGAAATTTAATATTGATTTAATGATTTTCTTTATATTATATTATATAGTTATTTTGGGTTAAGTCCTGCCTGATTTAGATTAAAGGGGAACTGATCCCATGATTTTTTTTCTTTGGTCATTAGTCCCATAACTGAGTAACTTCATTAGTTTTACATCTTGTTGCTCTTATGGTTTTGAACCTGCTAACCATTCTTAACAGGTGGAACTAAACCCCAAGAGTCCCTATATTATATTGATGTATGAGTTAATTGTGGTTTCATTTTTGGGTGTTTTGGTGTTTTTGTTTTGGTACTATCTCTTTTCCATTTCATTTTGGTACATTCAATTTACCTGTGTTTTAAGGTATGTTGTATTTTTTGCCTTAGCTTTAGATCCTTTTGCATATAACAAGAACATTAATCGTGTAGGAATGTGATCAAAATTTCAATGCTCGCATAAAAGATTTCTTGAAATTTCTTTACATATTGTCTCGAGTGTACGATTTGTGACATATAATGGTGGTGTTGCATGCAATATTTGTGTGAAAAGGGGTACCTTAACCATGAAATTACTCGATTACTTGATAGTTTATTTTTATCACTATTTTATAAGTATTTTATCATGAAATTTTTAGATCTAACATTTCATTTTATTAATGTCCTTAGATCATGGAATTGTCCCTCATATCCCTTAACATGTGCTCTAAAACATGGTGGTACTCTCGCTCTCTCAATAGATCTTTATCTATCCTAAAGCTGGGTCTAAATCTATTTGATATGAGATGTATGGGTGCAATTGATATCTTTATCTTTATGTCTTTATTTGTTTATGATTTATGGCTTTTCTTTCCTATATAACTAGATTTATGAATGTTCGTTACCTTCGGTTATGCCGTTATATTTGTTTAATTAATATTTAAATTGTGTTTTAAGTTGCAAGTTTTAACTGTTGGTTAATTTGTGCATTGAACAGTATGTGGTGTGTTACTTAATGTCCGATTCATTCAGAATTGTACTGGTTTAATCGGGAGTTTGCCTGTGTCATTGATTGATCCTCATGTACAATAGTGTATTACATAATTTTAGCATTAGTTCATTAGATACACAATGAATTTATAGGTTTAGTTGAAGGCACGAATTGTATTTTTTACCATATCCTACCAGTGCCATTGGTATAGGATTAGATACCATTGGTTTTATGTGTAATTTGGTTTTGCACTTACTATTTGGGATTTATATTTATTTTATCGATTTGAGATTATTTTTAACCCCCACCCTCCAAAGTTTAAGGCTTTATTTTCTAAAATTACATACAATACAGAACAATGATGCTCTAAAACCTCCTCTTCTGTTAGTTTGACAGTGTTATCCTCTATTTATTCAATTTAAGAATTTGTATTTCTAGGAGACTTGGAAGGAGCACTATTCCTATTTGTAATTTATTTCTTTGTATGCATCTTTTTTCAGATCTTCAAAATTATTTTTGTCTTTTATTTTTTAGTACACGACAGAAAACTTCAATTACTTGCCATGTTGAATTTTTTTTAATCAGTTGAATTATGTGTTCAAAATTTTTTTCTCCCCTATTGAGTGCGGCAATCGAATTATAGTTGTTCATTTTGTGTCATTCATTTGTAATGTTTCATTTTGTATGGTTGCTGATTTATCGTTTTATCCCTACATCTCCATATCCTATTTCGTTTTAATCCTTTGTTGAAAATGTTGGGCCCCTGTTTTTTTTAATCACTTTAGGTTATTCGATTTTGTTCGAGAAAGTGAATTTATGTTTCATATTTAGTTCAGCATCACTGTAATACCCCGTATTTTTATGATATTTATTTATGGGATTAATAGAATTAAAGGTGTATTAATTGGAAATTAATCCGGATAAAAACACTAGCGAGATGCGAGTTGGTATTGTGACACCCCGACTAATTAAACACCGGGTAGCTACTCCTTTATAAAATTAATTCAAAATGCCAAGTTGGCTCAGTTAATAGCATCACTGTCGAAAACGTTTTATTATTACTAACCACCTAGTATTTAAAAATCAAGTGCCAAATTTTATTAAATCTGATTAACATGCAACAAGAGTAATGAATAACTAAATAACACCATTCACCATACTGAAGTAAAACGAATAACCATCACAAAATGTAAATAAACTCTGGAGGAAAAACTCCTCAATACAAATCCCACAACTGATAAGTAAACTGAAATAAATAACTAAAACTGAATACTGAGCAATACATGCTAGAGTCTGAAAACTGAAATGTAAAAATGTCTAATAGAATTGGGCAACATGCCCCACAACTGATAGATGCTGAGACTGGAATCCAAATGAGAGAGGCGTCTAAAAGAAAGTCCCTGTAGCTTCCACAAACAACTACAGCTCGTCTTCTGAATGAGAATCCTATGCTTGGTGTCCTTGTGGCTGGGCACCTAAAATGGTTTTAGAAGAAAATATATTTGAAAGCAAATGGGTCAGAGCCCGAAAGTGGAAATCATTTTAAAAACCTGCAAGTGCTTTAAAAAACATTTAAAACATTAAATGCAAAGTACATGTTAGGACGTGCACTCACATTAAATTCTCACCTCTCGACTAACTGTGCACTCCTAACGTAAGTACCCATCTATAACTACCCTTTCCACTAGCTAAGTGACAACGTAACTAGCTAGACTACCAAGGTTCTACCCATTTTACTCGGTTAATTTAACATAACAACGCTCGTAATTTAATAGAGGTTTAACATAAACTCAGTTACTAACTATGCCATTGATATAACTATCAGCTAACTCATTATATATCTTGAAACAATACCGTAATATTTTTTACAACAATAACATGAGGATTTCCATTAATTTAATGTATATTATTCACATCATAAATATACGATACAAGCACCCCGCAATCTAAGCTATGGTGCACACATACTCTGCTATCCACCCCGGTACATCACGTACATAAGGATCACATATTCCGAATCTCTCAGGAATAGTTCAGATAACACAAATCACAAATAGTGGAGGCGAACACAGTCACCATCACATGGGTCACGCACATACCTACGCTCCCATGATCATGCAGACTTATTAATATCACAATAAGTCCTTCTATGACCTATGTTCATCAAGGTACCAGTCTATATCCCCCCCGTAGGCACACAAGGATTAGAGGGTCCTAAGCGAACGTAACCTCCTGTGATAGCAAGTATGGTAGGTATGTCATACACATAAACTATATACTAAGCATTCACACATCTTAGATATCACCATTTTAATAAGGTATAGGCTACATCATAATACCATTATTCCAAACTTATGTATTTCAAGTCTCCCGTTAATATAAAGTTAAATTACCAACACGTCTCACGTCGTAGTCCCTTAACCTTAAAACCTATCTATAATAGATTATTAGGTTCCGATTATTCCCAAATATAACATCTTTATTCCTAAGGTCTTTACTTCTGCTCTAAACCTTATTTCATCGAATTACACAATTTTGCACTATTAACCCAAACGTTATCTCACTTAACGAATTTCAACAATTTAGAATTTCCTCGAATAGTATTCTAATTAAAGTCCACTATAATGATCACACCTACTGGTCTTCCTCAAGGGTGAGGGTATTCATAAAGTCTCCAAACATATTCTCCGAGGGTTTCCACCATTAAAATCAAATTAAGGAAAATTTCACTCATTCTGGGAAGGTCGATCGATCGACCTTGACCTTCGATTGATCGATTTAGTCGATCGATCGACTGATGAATGTCGATCGATCGATCGAACAGGTATGGCTACGGACTGCTTCGTTCTGCAGATTTGAAAATGTCCCAAAACTTATTTCTAACGTGTGATTCTCAAATATAACGTTATAGTAATGTCATATAACAATCCTACAATATTACTAACGTCCATAAATCAATATTTCAACAATTATAGGCTACATATGGATCAATCTTCATCAAAAACTTAGTTTCCAGATTTTTCTCAAGAACGTTCATAAACTTCATCTTAAATCCGTTTTTGGTATAACAAAAGTCGATAATTCTCTTAATATAATCTTCCAGTAACATTCTACATGCAACCTATATCCCAAAATTTAAACTAAATACTCCAATCTTATGGGTTTTTCATTATCTTCCAAGAACATACAAAATTTATGAATAATCTAACATGGAAGAAGCATTCTCTGAAATTGAAATGGAATAAATCACTTGCCTTGGTTTGATTTCGGATTTGGTGTTGATTTGGTGAAGAATCTCTGCAGAATTCCTCTCTCTCTCCTTCTCCAAGCTTTCTTCTTCCAAAGATGGCTATGGTGGCTAGGGTTTTCTTTGGGAGAGTTGGAAGACTAAATGATAACCTACGTAGCTTATGGGGTTAATAAAGGGTTGGTTGGGTCAATTCCTTATCAGATTACAACTCTCAATTTTCGTCACTTTTAATTACCCAAAAATACCAAATTACTAAAATACCCTTTAAGTTACCGGTATGGCCTAAAAATACCCCGGGACCCAAACTATACCCCCGGCTAGTGTTTTCTGACTATCTCGACCCTTCCGGACGCGTTGGCGCACTCAAAACGACCATACGGATTATAGATTTTAAATTCACTTTTATTAACAAAATAATATACCGTGACACGGCGGTCCCACGCGTCTCAACAAAATTTCTAAAATGCCGTATATAAATCTCACGACAAATTTTATAATACCAAGTTCATATATAATCATATATGCACATAATCAAATACCAACTCGCATCACATTAGTATTTTTAACCCGGATTAATTTCCAATTAATACGCTATTTAATTAATTAATCCTCAAAATAAATATAGTCAAAAGTACGGGGTATTACATACTTCCCCCCTAATAACAGAATTTCGTCCCGAAATTCGAAACTAGAAAGTACCTGCTAAAAACAGCTCTGGATAACGCTCGCGCATCTCATCCTCGCGCTCCCATGTGGACTCCTCGACATTGTGATGTCGCCACTGAACACGCACTAACGGGACTATCTTTGACCGTAGTTTCCTCTCGCTTCGGTCCAAAATAGCAATTGGCCCCTCCTCGTAAGAGCTATCCGGCTGGAGATCGATGTCCTCCACAGCAATGTGAGAATGAGCCAAATTGTCCCTAAGTTATTTCCTCAGCGAGGAAATATGGAACACGTCATGAATCCGATGCAAATGTTCCGGCAACCCAAGTCTATACGCGACCGGTCCGATCCGCTCAATAATAGGGAACGGCCCCACATACCTCGGTGCCAACTTCCCCTTCTTCCCGAAACGCATAATCCCCTTCATCGGAGATACCCTGAGCAAAACCTGGTCCCCCACTTGGAACTCCCTGAAAAATCTCTTCGCATCAGCATAACTCTTCTGCCTGTCTTGAGCTACCCGAATGCGACTCCGAATCAACTCAATCCTTGCCGAAGTATCCTGGATCACTTCTGGCCCAAGTAATTTGTTGTCCCCCACCTCCAACCAACATGCTGGGGAATGACAAGGCCTACCGTACAATGCCTCAAACGGAGCCATGCCAATTGTGAACTGATAGGAGTTGTTGTAAGAAAACTCCACCAGTGGAAGATACTTCTCCCATCCACCCCCGAAGTCAATAATGCACATGCGTAGCATGTCCTCCAACATCTGGTTGGTGCGCTCTGTCTGCCCATCGGTCTGCGGGTGGTAAGTCGTACTCAACCGCAATTCCGTGCCCATGGCCTCCTGGAAACTCTCCCAAAACCTCGAAACAAATATCTTGTCTCTGTCAGACACGATATTCAGGGGCACACCGTGAAGTCTCATAATCTCTGAAATGAAAAGCTGGGCATACTGTCCCGTAGTGTAGTCAGTCCTTACGGGTAAGAAGTGAGCGACCTTGGACAACCTGTCCACAATTACCCAAACGGAGTCGTGACCCCTCTGTGACGTAGGCAACCCCGTGACAAAATCCATGGATATGCTCTCCCACATCCACACCGGAACCTCCAACGGCTGTAGCAATCCTGCTGGTCTCTGATGATCCACTTTTACAAGCTGACAAGTGGCGCATTTTGAGACAAACTCAGCGATATCTCTCTTCATACCGCTCCACCAATATTGCCGCCTCATGTCTTGGTACATTTTGTCCCCTCCGGGATGTACCGCGAACCGTGAGCCGTGCGACTCAGCCATAACATCGTGCCGCAATTCTTCCCCTTCCGGAACTACCAACCTCCCATTGAAGCGCAATCCCCCGTCTGAGCTAACGGTATAGGACTCGGCTCCCTCTGCTAGTAATCGAACTATCTGCTCCTGACAGAACGAGTCATCGGCCTGTGCCCGTACTACCTTCATGACAATCTGCGGTGTAACGGTCATCACAGACATGAAAGATCGGGCCACTGCATCCTGGTGTCCCAATTCCTTCCACTTAGCCTTCCACACCCCTGCCACCTCATCTGCTGGCCTGCGGCTCAACGCGTCTGCTACCACGTTAGCCTTACCCGGGTGGTACTGGATGTCGAACTGGTAGTCCTTCACAAACTCAATCCACCTACGCTGCCGCATGTTCAACTCTTTCTGCGTGAACAGATACTGTAGGGACTTGTGGTCCGTGAACAGCTGAAACTTCTCCCCCAAAAGATAGTGCCTCCAAATCCGTAAGGCAAATACCACTGCTGCCAACTCCAAATCATGCGTGGGATAATTCTTCTCATGAGGCTTAAGCTTACGGGAAGCATAAGCTATGGTCTTTCTCTCCTGCTGCAAAACACCTCCAAGCCCTTTCAAAGACGCATCGGTGTAAACCAAATACTCAACTCCTGGTCTTGGAAATGCTAACACAGGTGCTGAGGTCAATTTGTCCTTCAATTCATCGAATGCCAACTGACAGGCATCACTCCAAATGAACGGCACACCTTTACGAGTAAGATGTGTCAAAGGACCCGCTATCTCCGAGAAACCCCGAATAAAACTCCTGTAGTATCCTGCTAAGCCCAAGAAACTACGAATCTCCGTTGGTGTAGTGGGCTGTCCCCACTCCCTCACTGCTGATACCTTTCCCGGATCAACATATATCCCCTGGTCGGAAATAATGTGACCCAAGAACTGGACCTCCTTCAGCCAAAACCCGCACTTCTCATATTTTGCATACAGCTCGTTCTGACGAAGTGTCTGCAAAACCTGCCTCAAATGCTCGGCGTGCTCCTCCTCTGTCTGAGAGTAGACCAGAATGTCATCAATGAAGACAATGACAAAATGATCGAGGAAATCTCTGAACACCCTGTTCATCAAGTCCATAAACACTGCTGGAGCGTTGGTCAAGCCGAAAGGCATAACCCGAAACTCATAAGAACCATATCTCGACAAGAACGCAGTCTTCGAGACATCCTCCTCCCTGATACGCAACTGATGGTATCCCGACCTCAAGTCAATCTTCGAGAAGAAAGAAGCTCCTCTCAACTGGTCGAATAAGTCATCGATTCGAGGCAACGGATACTTATTCCGTATCGTGACCTTATTCAACTCTCGGTAGTCCACACACAACCTAAGTGAACCATCCCTCTTCTTCACAAACAAAACTGGAGCGCCCCAAGGTGAGGTACTCCTGCGAATAAATCCCTGTCCTAACAGCTGCTCTATCTGATCCCGTAACTCTCGCATCTCAGTTGGAGCCATACGGTACGGTGCACGTGCTATAGGTCTCGTACCCGGTAGCAAGTCAATAACGAAGTCTATTTCTCGACTGGGTGGTAAGCCTGGTATCTCCTGAAACACATCTGAATACTCCCTGACAACCGGGATCGAATCCAAAGGAATCACAACCTCCTTAGAGGTATCCTCCTCAATGTAATACAGATGAGCGGTAGATCCTCCCTCTAGGCGAGGCATCGCCACTATAAACATCTCCTGCCCTGGAATGGCAAAAACAATGCTCCCGCTGAAGCAATCAATCATGGCCCTATATGCTACGAGCCAATCCATACCGATGATCACATCGTGAACATGCATGTCTAACACTAACATGTCCGCAGGTAATACCAAACCACCAACCTCTACTCCCACTCCCCGGCATATAAAGAAAATAAGTGACCCACTCCCTAATGGTGAGTCGACACACGTCACAGTGCCCTCTGCCGTAGCTAACAATCCTAAAGCTTTCGCGAAGTGTGTAGAAATAAAACAGTGTGTAGCACCCGTATCAAATAACACCCGACCCATAGTGCCATGGATAGGAAATGTACCCTCGATCACGGGCGGTGCCTGTGGAACTGCAGCCTGGTGAACGTTGTAGACACGTCCATACTGTAGCTGACCCTGTTGAGCTGGGACTGCTGGAATGGGTGGCAATGCTGCCATCTGTGGTGGTGCAGGAAGAGCGGCGGGAAACATAGGTCTCTGTGGCTCCTGGCGAGCACCCTGCTGCTGCTGCTGTGGGGCCCTGCCCCTATCAGGACAATCTTGCTTCTTATGGCCAATCTTGCCACAAGTGAAGCACTTCCCTGGGAAATTCCCTCCCCTCTGCCCCTGCTGTCCCCGGCCCTGATGGCCGTTACCGTTCCTCCCTTGGCCCTGCTGGCCCTGGTGAAACTGCTGCCCATTCTGCCCCTGTTGGCCCTGCTGGCCGTTTGGACCCTGATGGCCCTGCTGGCCGTTTGGACCCTGATGGCCCTGACGGAAACCTCCCTGTCCCTGCCTGTAGTTCCCTGACCGGAACCTCTTATTGTCCCCCTGCTGGGTACCCTGCTCAGTCTGTCTCTGCCCCTGATCGGTCTGTGCCCCGCTGGCACCATGTCCTCCAGTCCTGCCCTGATGGCTAGACTCCCCTGACCGCTTGCCCTCGGCCAGATGAAAACGGTGGTCCTGGCAGTGCAATAGTGCAGCGTTAACCACATCAGAATGCGTGGCCAACGATAGGTTCCCTAGCAGATGCTGACGGATCCTCCAATTCAACCCATCAGTGAACTTCTCTATCTTCTTCTTCTCTGTTGGAATCTCGTCTGGAACGATATTCAACAGGTTAGTGAATTCGGCCTCATACTCGGCCACTATCTTGCCCTCCTGCTTCAGATTCATAAGCTTCCTCCTCATCTCTGTATGAACTGCGGATGGAAAGTACTTGCGGTCAAACCGCACCCAGAACTCCTGTATCGTGAGGGTATCCCTCTCCTCCGCGGTGGTAATGGACTCCCACCACTGCAGCGCAGATCCTACTAGCTTGAAAGTAGCTAGCACCTGTTTCTGAACATCAGTGCACTCATGCATCCTCAAATGCCTCTGTATGTCCTTCCTCCATTGGCTCGAGACTACCACATCTGAACTACCTGCAAACTCTGGCGGATGCGCTTTCTGAAAAGCATCTTGTACACGCTCCCAAGCAGACGTGAATGCATTAACCTGTGCTGGCGCGGCAACCGGCGCCTGAGGCGGTGCCTGCTGAATAACGGTAATCGCGGAATTCACCGCTTGAGCTACTATAGCTGCAACCTCAGTGGCGTTCAACATGCCCTGAACTAGAGCGGGCTGGGGTTCGGGCATTGCATTCCTGGGAACTCGTCGTGCACGTCGTGGAGGCATCTGAAATAAGAACAAAGTTTATAAGTCTACAGTTATAAACTTTAAAATAGCTGAAGAACGAAGCGTACACAGAAAGAGTACAACAGTCCTAAAATATAGGGCTCTATATCAAAGAAAACGTAGCGGAAACATAATAGCCGTACAGATCCTAAAGGACACTAGAACCTGATGCTCTGATACCACCTGTGACACCCCGAATAATTAAACACCGGGTAGCTACTCCTTTATAAAATTAATTCAAAATGCCAAGTTGGCTCAGTTAATAGCATCACTGTCGAAATCGTTTTATTATTACTAACCACCTAGTATTTAAAAATCAAGTGCCAAATTTTATTAAATCTGATTAACATGCAACAAGAGTAATGAATAACTAAATAACACCATTCACCATACTGAAGTAAAATGAATAACCATCACAAAATGTAAATAAACTCTGGAGGAAAAACTCCTCAATACAAATCCCACAACTGATAAGTAAAGAGAAATAAATAACTAAAACTGAATACTGAGCAATACATGCTAGAGTCTGAAAACTGAAATGTAAAAATGTCTAATAGAATTGGGCAACATGCCCCACAACTGATAGATGCTGAGACTGGAATCCAAATGAGAGAGGCGTCTAAAAGCAAGTCCCTTTAGCTTCCACAAACAACTACAACTCGTCTTCTGAATGAGAATCCTATGCTTGGTGTCCTTGTGGCTGGGCACCTAAAATGGTTTTACAAGAAAATATATTTGAAAGCAAATGGGTCAGAGCCCGAAAGTGGAAATCATTTTAAAAACCTGCAAGTGCTTTAAAAAACATTTAAAACATTAAATGCAAAGTACATGTTAGGACGTGCACTCACATTAAATTCTCACCTCTCGACTAACTGTGCACTCCTAACGTAAGTACCCATCTATAACTACCCTTTCCACTAGCTAAGTGACAACGTAACTAGCTAGACTACCAAGGTTCTACCCATTTTACTCGGTTAATTTAACATAACAACGCTCGTAATTTAATAGAGGTTTAACGTAAACTCAGTTACTAACTATGCCATTGATATAACTATCAGCTAACTCATTATATATCTTGAAACAATACCGTAATATTTTTTACAACATTAACATGAGGATTTCCATTAATTTAATGTATATTATTCACATCATAAATATACGATACAAGCACCCCGCAATCTAACCTATGGTGCACACATACTCTGCTATCCATCCCGGTACATCACGTACATAAGGATCACATATTCCGAATCTCTCAGGAATAGTTCAGATAACACAAATCACAAACAGTGGAGGCGAACACAGTCACCATCACATGGGTCACGCACATACCTACGCTCCCATGATCATGCAGACTTATTAATATCATAATAAGTCCTTCTATGACCTATGTTCATCAAGGTACTAGTCTATATCCCCCCCGTAGGCACACAAGGATTAGAGGGTCCTAAGCGAACGTAACCTCCCGTGATAGCAAGTATGGTAGGTATGTCATACACATAAACTATATACTAAGCATTCACACATCTTAGATATCACCATTTTAATAAGGTATAGGCTACATCATAATACCATTATTCCAAACTTATGTATTTCAAGTCTCCCGTTAATATAAAGTTAAATTACCAACACGTCTCACGTCGTAGTCCCTTAACCTTAAAACCTATCTATAATAGATTATTAGGTTCCGATTATTCCCAAATATAACATCTTTATTCCTAAGGTCTTTACTTCTTCTCTAAACCTTATTTCATCGAATTACACAATTTTGCACTATTAACCCAAACGTTATCTCACTTAACGAATTTCAACAATTTAGAATTTCCTCGAATAGTATTCTAATTAAAGTCCACTATAATGATCACACCTACTGGTCTTCCTCAAGGGTGAGGGTATTCATAAAGTCTCCAAACATATTCTCCGAGGGTTTCCACCATTAAAATCAAATTAAGGAAAATTTCACTCATTCTGGGAAGGTCGATCGATCGACCTTGACCTTCGATTGATCGATTTAGTCGATCGATCGACTGATGAATGTCGATCGATCGATCGAACAGGTATGGCTACGGACTGCTTCGTTCTGCAGATTTGAAAACGTCCCAAAACTTATTTCTAACGTGTGATTCTCAAATATAACGTTATAGTAATGTCATATAACAATCCTACAATATTACTAACGTCCATAAATCAATATTTCAACAATTATAGGCTACATATGGATCAATCTTCATCAAAAACTTAGTTTCCAGATTTTTCTCAAGAACGTTCATAAACTTCATCTTAAATCCGTTTTTGGTATAACAAAAGTCGATAATTCTCTTAATATAATCTTCCAGTAACATTCTACATGCAACCTATATCCCAAAATTTAAACTAAATACTCCAATCTTATGGGTTTTTCATTATCTTCCAAGAACATACAAAATTTATGAATAATCTAACATGGAAGAAGCATTCTCTGAAATTTAAATGGAATAAATCACTTGCCTTGGTTTGATTTCGGATTTGGTGTTGATTTGGTGAAGAATCTCTGCAGAATTCCTCTCTCTCTCCTTCTCCAAGCTTTCTTCTTCCAAAGATGGCTATGGTGGCTAGGGTTTTCTTTGGGAGAGTTGGAAGACTAAATGATAACCTACGTAGCTTATGGGGTTAATAAAGGGTTTGTTGGGTCAATTCCTTATCATATTACAACTCTCAATTTTCGTCACTTTTAATTACCCAAAAATACCAAATTACTAAAATACCCTTTAAGTTACCGGTATGGCCTAAAAATACCCCGGGACCCAAACTATACCCCCGGCTAGTGTTTTCTGACTATCTCGACCCTTCCGGACGCGTTGGCGCACTCAAAACGACCATACGGATTATAGATTTTAAATTCACTTTTATTAACAAAATAATATACCGTGACGCGGCGGTCCCACGCGTCTCAACAAAATTTCTAAAATGCCGTATATAAATCTCACGACAAATTTTATAATACCAAGTTCATATATAATCATATATGCACATAATCAAATACCAACTCGCATCACATTAGTATTTTTAACCCGGATTAATTTCCAATTAATACGCTATTTAATTAATTAATCCTCAAAATAAATATAGTCAAAAGTACGGGGTATTACAGGTATTTGATTTTTAATGAGTATATATGGCTATATATGATTATTGAATTATGAAATTTGTCATGAGATTGAAATACGGCAATTTGGTAATTTTGTTGGGACGCGTGTGATAGTCGCGTCAGGAATATAATTATTTGAATTAAAATGTGAATTTTATTTCTATTAACCGTATGGTCGTTTTGAGTGCGGCAACTCGTCTGTAAGGGTCGAAATAGTCAGAAAACACTAGCCGGGAGTTTAGTTTGGGTCCCGGGGCATTTTTAGGCCATACCGGCAACTTAGAAGGGTATTTTGGTAATTTTGGAATTTTGGGAATTAAAACCCACGAAAATTAGGAATTAAAAATCTGATTTGGACTTTACCCACTAAACCCACTAACTACACCTTATGACTTAATGGGCTACAGGGGTTATTGGAATGAGTTTTGAAAGAGCTTCCTAGGGCAACCTTAACCACCATTGTCATCCTTAGAGAAAAGCTGGTGGAGAGAGAAAGAAAGGAAAGTTCTGCAGAGAGAGAGAGAGAACAAATCAACCTTCATCAATCCAACATCAAAATCAGAGAAAGACATAAGGCAAGTGGTTTAATTTCGTTTTTGCAAAGAATGCTTCTTCCATGCGTAGGAAATTAATGAAATTGTATTGTTCTTGGAGAATGATAAAAACTCATTGAATTGGATTTAGAGATTTATAATTTTATGAGGAGATTGCATGTAGAACAATGTTAGGGTGATTATTCAAATGAAAATACATCTTTTATATCATAAAAACGGATTTAGTTATGTCTATGGATGAATTTAATTTTCTAGGGTTCATGTTCATGGGATTTGGGGAAAACTGAGGGGATTTGATGATTTGATGATGTTTAGGAAGATTTGGCCCTATATAAATGTTTAATTATGACCTACGAATGTTTAGTGTGTGTTAGAAACCTTAAAATGCTGTTGGGACGAATTGTATATGGGATTAGAGGTGAAGAAATTTGGAAAAATCGAAAAAAGGAAATTTTGGGCTCGAAACTGGCCTCTCGTTAGAAGACCTGCCCAGGTCGTTCGAACGAGCTTCTAACGAGTTGACAGTTTGCCTTCTAACGAGAGGGATGTTCGTTCGATGCCTTTCGTTCGAACGAGATCTCGTTAGATGCCCAGTTCGTTCGAACGAACTCTCGTTCGAACAGCCTCGTTCGAACTAGACTTCTACCGAGCTGACAGTTTAGGCTTTTTGGCCTATTTTGATTTCGCGTGTCCCGTAACCTTGTTTAATAGTAGAGATAACATTTCCCTTGATGATAAATCGATATAGCTGGGATATTTGGGATATATTGAGGAGTAAAACATAGAAGTGTGATTTGAATTGAATGAAAATTGTGGAGTAGGACGTGAGTGACTATTACGATGCGAGAATTATTGACGGCTTAAATAATTGAATTAATCGAGAACATGTGAATTGTGAAACATTATAAGTCGGTACGAGAATGAGAAGTGTACCAAAAATAAATTATGGTGATTACTAAGATGTGTGCATACTTAGTATATGTATATGATTTTATGTGTATGACATACCTTCCATACTTACTATCACGGGAGGTTTACGTTCGCTTAGGCCCTTCTAATCCTTGTGTTGCCCGGATTTAGATTGGTACCTCGAGAACATAGGTCAGAGAAGGACTTATTGGGGAGTTAATAAGTCTGCTGATCGTGGGAGCGTAGGTATGTGCGTGACCCATGTGATGTGACTGTGTTCGCCTCCAATGTTTGTGATTGTTGTTATTTGAGAACGATTCCTGAGAGATTCGGAATGCGTGATCCTTATGTACGTGATGTACCGGGATGGATAGCAGAGTATGTGTGCACCGCAGCTTAGTCTCGGGGTGCTTGTATTATATATTTATGACGTGAATAATATACACTTAAATTAATGAGAACTTTCATGTTCGTATTGTGAGTATAAATAAGGAAAACGCTTTGAGTAACTATAAAGGGATAACCTGTAATGAATTGTATTGCTAATAATTGAGAATCTGAGTTTAAGTAAAGCCCTCTACTTAATTGATGACGTTAGAATGTACAATGAGAACCGAGTAGAAAGGATAGAACTCATGTCAGTTAGTTAGATATAAATATCACTTAGATGGGTGCTATTCGTTAGGAGTGCACAACTAGTTGAGAGGTGAGTATTTCATGCGAGTCCACGTCCTAACATGTATTTTGCATTCATTGTTTTAATGTCATTAAAGCACTTGCTATTTTTAAAATACTCTCCACTTTCGGGCTCTGACCCGTTTGCTTTCAAATCTATTTTTGTAAAAACCATTTTAGGTGCCCAGCCACAAGGACACCATGCTTAGGATCCTCATTCAGGTCACGAGCTGTAGCTGTTTGTGGATGTTACAGGACTTTTCTAGTAGACGCTTCATCTATCTTGACTCTATATTCAGTTTTCATCAGTTGTAGGGCATGTCGCCCATTTGTATTAGAAACATTTCCTATTTCAGATTTTCAGACGTTTGGCATGTAATTAATTCAGGATACATTGTTTTACTTATTTCAGTTGTGGGATTGTTGTGAGGAGTTTTCCTCCGGACTTATTATTATTTTGTTGGTTATTCTATTTCTTCGTTATGGTGAATGGTTGTTATTCTTTCATTATCCTTTTACTGTATGTTAATCAGAATTAATTTAAAATTTGGCATCTTACTTTTAAATACTAGGTGGTTAGTGATTATAAACATGTTTTCGACAGTGATGCTATTAACTGAGCCAACTTGGCATTTTGAATAAATTTAATAAAGGATTAGCTATCCGGTATTTAATTAGTCGGGGTGTCACAATCACATGTAATGAACCCGATCATAGGTATTGTTCAAGTGTGAGTCATTTGCAAAACCTAAACCTATACTCTTGCAAGTGTAAGTTACATGTAAGTCGTTTATGTTTCATAGGTATTGTTCGTGTGTGTTCAAGTGTAACTCAATTAAGCTTTTATGTTAAGTTATTTCAAGATCACTCTTGCAAGCATTAGCGATGCAGGTACTAAGTTTAATTCACCGTAGCGTGCAACTAATTTTTTGTGCAACTGAAGTTTTGTGAAAACCTTAAATGGAAAAATCACAAAGCGTGTAACTGATATTTGGTTGACATGAGATGAATAATTGAATTGTAGGTGCTCATCAACACCAGCATATGTTTAAGGATTCCGTTTACCTATTGAATCCTAAGTGTAACTAAACTCTTACGTCTTTTAACCAAGTTTTTAAGCTTTTATGTTATGTTTTTTCAAGATCACTCTCGCTAGCATTAGCGATGAAGGTATTAAATCAGTTTGCTAAGATGAAGCTAGATATGTAGTTCCTTTGGGTGAATTAAGAGTAGAATAAATCAGAGTTGTATTCCCTCAATGTACATATTCTTCCTTTCTTTCTCTTCCATAGAAGGGCTCATGGTTGTCTTTTTAGCTTCAGCTGCCCCAATGCCTCGGTTAGTGTTCCATCCTACACCAAATTTGTTTACTTTTCTCCTTATTGAGATGCTAAGTTTGGGATTAATGATACACAACTTGATTTGTTGTGTTGTGTTTTTTACTTAATATTTTCCCAATTTTTTTTTAAAACTCGAAAAGTACCAAATGAAAAAAACAATAAGAGGTCACTTTTCAAGATACTTGAGATTTTAATTTCAAAACAATCGTACATAAGATGTCACTTCAGATTCAGATTCAGTATAAAACCGTCACTTATTGTAACATGTTCTATTATGGCATATTTACAGGTCTGATCTTCAGTTTATACAACATATTTTAATGATCTTTTGCAAGTGATCTATATATTACTACCATTCTTATAGATTACGTTAATATTAGGATTTGTTTGCAACATTTAAGCATTTTACGTTTTTAGCATTTTAAAGTCATTGATCTCTATGTTTGGTATGAAGTTCAATATCCACATTAATTTATCACTATAATTCTTTATATCAGGTGTTATTCAAGATCCTATTCATTTGAATTGATATCTTCATTATTTTTATAGCAAGTTCATTTTTGTTGTAGCAGTTTACAAGAAACTAGAACCTAATGGGTCCATGTGGAGGGACATTGTGTGCCAAGCCAAGCCAAAATGAAAGCATACTTATGGAGTGAGATGAGACAGTGATAGAGGTGGATCCTAAGTAGAAGCAAACCATCAACAAAAGAGCATATAGCCCAACACCGAGAGGCAGCTGTAACAAAGATGGAAACATTACAGAGATGTCAGTATTGTCTATTATCCAAGACATCAAAGTGCCAAAAATAGACCCGCAAGAAAGAGTGGTGTGTGTAGAGGGTGCTCATAATTTTGGTTTAATTGACCCAAACAAGATCTTAGAGTAACACAAACCAGTTGGATAGAATACAAATTTGACAGTCTAGAACTCATATTTCGATATTTTATCAATGCAGTCTTTTTTTATTATTGTAGACGTAGATTTGAAATACAACAGTATTTCAGTAACACATATATTTTTTTTACGTAAATAGTTATTATATAGAGACTTTATTAATTTGTGATCTTACTATGCTATTCTTGAAATCATTTTGGTTTAGGCAAATGTTTTGATATGTTATTTTTTTTTATTTCTGGATGATTCAAAATTGGTTCAGTGTTGAATAAGGACTATATAAGTGCAGTGATTATTAAATGTATTACATCATTTCAATCAATAACATTTTGATATCAGTTTCTACTTGGAAACACATCATAGAGGTTAACACTATTATCATTGCTCATAGGCTAACACTGTTATCGCTGTTGCCGCTGTTATCGGTTGTTATCGCTGTTATCACTTTTATTGCTGTTATCACTTTTATCGATGCTCATAACACTGTTATCGTTACTCATATAATACTTGATATAAGTTAACCACTGTTATCACTGCACAAAGTTTAACATCACACAAAGCTTAATCCCACAAACTTGCTTATAATTGGGACTATGTTTGTTGCTTAGATTTAGTCGTCTTGCATCTTCCCTATCGTAAAGGGATTGGGACTATGTTGCATCCGCCCTACCCCAAACGGATTGGGACTATGTTTGTGTCTTGGATTTATACATAGTAGACTGCTTCTTTTGGGATGCCTATATTGTCTTGAAGGTGTTAAACTCCTACTTGATGCTCTGTTTCAAGCTATGTTTGAGAAAACGTCCATATAAGGTGTTTGAATTACTTGATTAAAAATATTAGGGTGATCAATCAGTATTAGATATGGGTCTTTAATTGCAAGTCTATAGCATGTTTATTTTTTTTTATTTTTTGTGTTGAAATATAGAAAGGGACGATTCCTCTCGCAATTCCTTTGTCCGGAAATAACTCAGGTTTTGTAACTGTACTGCTATGACGGCCAACTGCTTCGCCAGGGATGGATATGACAGTGGTTAAGGTCTATAATTATGGAGTATGGCGTACGAAAAATAATGTGGACAAATATATTAATAGAATCATGGTCGAAGAAGATTCCAAAAACTCGAGGTAAAACAACGACGAGTTATTTCACGAAATGTGGGGGAGAAACTTTATAAAAAGGGGGACTTCGCTAAATCTCAGATATCAAGATTAGATGTCTATCTTCGGCAGAAGGTTGGATTGTTTCAAGATAATTTGGAACGCAAAGTGACTCAGCATTTTGATATGGGAGAGTATGTTTAATCATGGGTGACTAGAGAATTCTATACAAGAACAAGCATTTTCTGGGATTTGGAAGACCTTTTGTCTTCAATTCAAAGGTTTTGCTAAGGGTAGGTCATAAACACAAAAGATGATGCAAGGGGGCCCTAAAAGTCAGCATGGCGGACTTTGGGTTGTGAATATGAGGAAGTTTCTAATATAGCTCTATGGGATTATGAACAAATTAAATACATTGAGGAGAAAGTGTTAGAGAAGGAAGGAAATCAAGAAGATATATAGAAGGGAAAAGCAGCAGCTGAGGTTGCATTGGATGAATCTGCTTTTTTGGTGGATTTAACTTCCGTTGAAGGAACATGGGATGACTTAGTGGAGAGAATTGCTGAATGTTACAAGGAGGCTGAGCTACATGACATTGACAAAATTTTACTACATAGAGATTGAGTATTAGATACAGATTCATTATTTTAGAATTATTTGTAGTTCTATACATTCCCAATTTTGTAAAATAGATCTAAGAGCAATGAATTATAAAATAAGGTTTTGTTGATCATTTTACCTTTTTCATAATTATATTTTTCTTCACGTAATAATAGTTTTGTTTATATCTGCATCTCATAGTTGGATTTTAACTTGGATTCCTACATTTTGCGATCCATACATGCATGTTTTTCCCCTTTTCTCTTTTTTGCTAGATGAATCACGAAATGAACTTTGTCACCGCCATTGATCGTTGTCATCGATTATTGTCACAACCACAGTGTGAAGATGCCTATTCTTTTACTCAAACGTGTATATTTTCTACACTATATAAGTTGTTCTTTCCCATCACTCTATTAGGTGCTGATTTCATCACTAATAGTTTTTCACATATATTTTTTATTGTTTGGCTAAAAATCGCATTCTTGGGACACCATCAGGAAATACCTCATTGTTGAGCTATCGATGCCCTGTCTTCCTTCTCATTTATTTTAACTTTTTATTAATAGCCCAAAATTATTCAATGGTTTCAAACATGTATATTGTAGAGTATTTTGAGATCATAAGACGTATAATTTGTCAACAAATGCAAACTTTGGTGCTTGAAGTCCGTGTTGGTCAATGAATGTTGTGATTGTGTCTTAAACGAGATTTTGAGATCATAGGATGAATGTTGTTATTGTGTATGACCCCATATTCAATCCTAAAAATTTCCATTCATATTGCCGAGGTTGTTTATGTCTGTAGCCATTAAAAGAGGAACCACAATGTTTTTTTTCCACAAAAAAAAATGATCAAAATAAACATGATATGAAATAATTATATTTACTTATCTCGATCTCAACCCAAGTAAAAGAGGCAAAAAAAAAAAAATATTTTGAACAAAAATTGTAGTTGGGTAAATAAACATGACTCGACATAATATGACACAACATGAAAAAAATATTTTTTTACCAATCACTAACACTATCCAAGAAAAACGACAATATGCAATTTTGTTTTATAAACTAAAAACGAACCCGTCCAAAATAAACGTGATGCGACACGACATGAAATATTATTGTCTACCTATCTAGAACACGAGCTAAGTAAAGCGGCAAAACACAATGTTTTTTCAATCAAATACGAACTTGACCAAACTAGACACGACACGACACGATACGACATCAAATTTTGTTACTAATCACGAATACTACCGTCTCGCAGGATACTCCTATAAACAAAGGATAATATGGCCATTTTTTTTAAAATTACACTTTGTTTTGTCGGGGAACGGAATTTTTGCCATTTTGTGATTATGAAGTTCGGAAATTTTCGCCGTTTAGCGATTACCTGTTCGTCCTGCCTTCAGGCATGGGCATACCCTATATATATATATATATATATATATATATATATATATATATATATATATATATATATATATATACGTGTGTGTGTGTGTGTGTGTGTGTGATGAAGGCTCACATACATCATGATGTATGCATTACACCATACATCACACCAAGTTTTAGGCCCTAAGAAACCTTTTATTTCCAAATTTTGCATTTTATCCATGAAATTAACCTTCCAATAAACTCATATTCAAAAGGTTAGGTCAAAATATATTTTGTAGCTATTTTTAAAAAATTAACAAAAAACTGCCGACGCAGACCCTTATAAATAAGGTATTTTGAGCAGTGGTTTTTGTGTATTTTTTTAAAAATAGATACAATATGTATTTTGACATATTTTTTTGAACAAGGATTTATTGGAAGGTTAATTTCAAGAGAAAAATATAAAAATTGAAAAAAAAAAGTTTTTTATGGCCAAAAACTTGGTGTGATGTATAGATCATGTATAGAGCATGACGTAGGTGATAATTCTCCACATATACATATGTGTGTGTGTGTGTGTGTGAAGTAAATTATATACGGACTTAAGACATTAAGTGTGAATAATAATTGGGTAAATAGTTAAACTTATTCGAAACGAATTATGCGACATTAAGTGTGAATATTGAATTAATAAATACTGAAAGTTATTTGAAGCAAATGAATTAATTATAATTGAGAATTATAACTATCAAGTGGATGTGAAAGGTAATAGTATAAAATACGCGTAACACAGTTTATTATGTGGACCTATGGTTATATGAAGTCTAGTTAGTCTAGCTAGGATAACTAAGATCTAAAATGAATACATTTAGTGCGTGCTATAATTGAGAGGTGAGGAGTATTTCATGTTAGTGCAGCATCGGCTTTAATATGGAAGGTGGTGATGCATATTTATTAATGCATTTTAATTACTTCCAAAAATTTTTAAGAGGTTTTGGTCTCTGACCTATATGAAATATATTTTTTGAACTTTTAGGTGTCCCGCCACAAGGATGCCAAGGATTATTCATCTTCCAAGGATTTTTTAGCTGCAGCTGATGTGAAGGCTTGCAGGAGTTCTGAGTAGCCAATCCTATTATGGACAGTCTAGATTAGGTTCTCTATTCCAGTATTGTTGGTCATGTTGTCCCTTTTATTTATACTTATGTAATTCAAATTATTTTTGGTCAGTCGGATTTGATGTATTGGAATTTTACCCAATGGTTTATTTGGGGAATTTATTTATTTATCCGATCTGTAGACATGATATGGTGATTTCATTTACATTGGTTATTGTGTATGGGAATATTGCGGATTGGTTAATATTGTGGTACGTTAATGAAAGATAAAAATTCACATTGCTCGTTAAACAATTAGGTGGTTAGTAAATAAATAAATTTGGACAGTGATGGTAAGAATAAGACATACGAGACCCTTTTTGTTATTTTTGTAAAGGGATGGACACCCTTTATTTTAATAGACGAATGTCACGGATGGTGTCAGAGCATTAGGTTCTAGTGTTCCTAGGATTTGTACGGCTTATTACACTTTTAGCATTGCTTTCTCTTTGATGTAGAGACCTATGATTAGGACTATTGATTTATATTGCGATTTACATTCTCCTAATATCGCATATAGTAGAAGGGAATAATATATGAGTTCGTTTGGGCTTTGTATACTGAACAAATCAGATGATTAGTGAGTGCAGTTAGAAGCACTATAGGATGAGAGGCTAAGCCATATCCACATAATTTTCAGGGGACGATGATCGCAATAGAGGTCACCATTATTCATGCCCAGGAAGTTAATACTGCGATGAGAGTTAGGGCACAATAATTAACCCAAGACCACTACAGAAGAAGGTGGCACCAATTCGGACTCACCCAGTGCATTTTGTATGGGAGAGATTCGAAGGACGTTTTCAAGGGCCATCCAAAATTTTTGGGGGAACTTGCGGACGTGTGCTAACTAGCCAATGGAAGGAGAACATCCAAAGGGAATTGTGAATGGTGGAGTGCAGTGACACTCGGGATTTAATTTTGGGTAATTTTTAAACTCTTAGGAGCAGTATTGTAGTGACTATCATTAACCACCGTATATGAGGAGAAATACAATGAGTATCGAGGAATTTGAGGTGCGGTTTCACCATAAATCCTTTAGTCTTATATTTAAATAGAGATGCAAAGGAAATTTTTGTAGTTATTATTGGAGAGCCGAACAGTGGTTGAGTATGAGGAAGATGTGCTTGCTTAGCAAACTTTGTAACTGAATAATTTCATAGGAAGAAGAAAAAAGTTCCTTAAGTTGATGATGGACTCATGCGTAGTATACACTAGCATTAAGAGGGAAATACGGCTTCGACACAATGTGGTTTGTTAAAGGTGGGGACATTACTAGTTCCGTGATCCGAACGCCATTTAGATTCGGTCAGCATGGATTGAGTTAATCAAAGTAGTTTTTGTATCGATCAGAAACATCATAAGAGTTACGTTGTCACGAATCGAAGAGTTAAATACTGACATGACAGGACATAACTTGTCATGGGAAATTTTTTTTCATTAAATGAAGTATGTGATTTGGATGACAAGGGAAATTGGCATCTAGGGAAGTGGGTCCTTTTTCCAACATTAAGACGATACATCTAGTATAATATAGGCTCATACTTTTTGAAACATTGTTATAAGATTTGAAATAGTTTTTTATATCATCGTACAAGTTAGACCTTAAGAATAAGGTAATACATTGGCATGAAATGGTTTAAATATGTTCATTACTAATTTTGGGCCGTAATGAATAGGTGTTCAATCAGGATGGTGCCACTAGCGAGGGTATAGTGGTGGCACTAAAATATTATCACGAGTTGACTTTGAATTCCCTCGGATGATGTGCATGAAAGGATCCGAAGTTGTTAATACCGGGCATATCCAAATTTCATGACGAAATTCCTTTGTAAGGGGGAAGTATGTAGCACATCGTATTTTTCGGAATATTTAAATTGCACATGTCGCAGTAATTTTATTAAATTGAAAAATGGAACAAATTAAATAGTATTTAGCGAGAAATGGAGTACTAATCATGTGTTGTTATAATTACTTGTTTAATATTATATTTGTTTGTGTGATGAGTAAATTAAATTGTATTATTTTATAGCACGTCGTAAGTGGCTAAAAACGAGTGTTTGACTGGATCTTATTCTGGACGTGCCTGTGGAGTCGTGTTGGTAATAAGATAGGATATTGATGTTTGATAATTTGGATGGTTAATTCCAATGCGTGGTTGATCCCGAATAGGTCAAAATAGGAGAGATATATAGTCAGCTACGTAAGGGAGGGAGTTTTGGTAATTTCTATATTGTGCATTAATTACCTATGAAATTAGGAGAGGTATATAGTAAGTTACGTAAGGTAGATAAGGGTTAACATTCACAAAATCTAAGTATGAGTTACAGAGGAAGACATAGAGCAAATTCTAGGAGTCTAACTGAGACCACCACCACGTAGAACAAAGAAAATAAAACAAAACCATACTGTAACACACCAATTTAATTAATAATAGGTGGCTACCCCTATACCAAGATAAAATAGGAATCACAATTGTATCATTCTTAGCATCACTATCGCACAGACTAAAATGTAACTAACCACCCAATAATAAAATAAGCGGATGCCAAAAAATTTCAAAACATACAAGAACTACAAACCAAATATACATAGCGACTACAAAACATGACAATGTAAACACGAGTACAAAAAACGATATACCCGAATATGCTGTTAAGTCACATATAATACAATCATCTAAGATAAGAATATAAAATAGCTACCAACAAACAGCCCCTGGGCTTACACCCTATATACACAATGAATCCTTAACTAGATGTACAAAAATAGGAAGGAGCTAAAACAAAATCAAGTAACATTCCGCATCTGCTACAGCTCCAAAAACTCTGAATATAAAAGGCATCATTGGTGTCCTTGTGGAGGGACACCTGAATTAATATAATATATGCATAACAACAGTAAAGATATACACGGGTCAGAGCCCGATGTTTGAAAAATAATTTTATCAAGTGCGTTAAAATGCATAATAATTTTGAAGGCACAATATTAGAATTATAGTGGTGTCGCACTCTCTTAGGATTCAACCTCACCCGTCATCTATAGCGCGCACCAAACGTATGCATCTGTACTTCAAGTAAGCTCCCCGACACATATTAGGGCTCAATCCTCATAAACCTACTCGTAAACCTCATTCACTTAACTCACTAACTCAAAATACTACCGATATATCTACTTCTTCTATCATCTCCTAAGTTTACACTGAAACTTATACGATCATATCACTCAATTATATTCTCTCGGTTTGTAATTACTTACTTCATAAGCTATTAGCATAAGATATCGCACGTTATCAGCAATGCTAGTAATATTCCATCACTATTAAACCTATACCTAAGAACTAAGGACCAAACATGCCCCCATGCCCAACATTACGCTAAGCTTCGTGCTTGGGACGTCTCGCAAAGGGAAATCCAAACAAGGACCCCCCAACCCCCGATACACTACCACTTAACATTATCGGTCATGGGAATCCATTAGGCCCTCGGTCCAAAGCACACACCCAAATTACTTCCCGTGTATATGCATAAGAGTCTACTCATCCACTCTCATGCTACAAAAAGGCAAAACATAACATACATCTTTGTAACATTTTCTAGTTATAATATTAAGATATCACACACTATCTCTAAAGCTTGTATAGTAATACTCGCACGTATCATTCTCAATAAGTACACAAACATAACGCACATAACATATGTATACTAACAATTTTTATAAAGGGATCGCTCACATGTCCTTGGGTTACCAACTGTCAGATTAGCTCGCACCGACTAGGCAAGAACCTAAATGCAACGTATGGGAAGCGGCCATAGTTCCCCCCGGAAATGATAACCAAACATACCAACCATGTCTCACCCTTAATCAAATCATGAAATATAACAATGGACGCTATGACCCGGGGACTATGCTCATCCTGTTCCTCAAGCCAGAGAAATTCACCCACATCGTGCATTCACAAAATATACAAACCATAACACAAGGTATACATATTCGCACCATATATATATACGTACCATCTCACACCCATATGTAAAAAAAAAGAATCATGATATATACTCTCATTATACTAATCAATATACTCTTGCATACCTTCCACATTCATTTTATTAGATAATACCACACTTGAAACTTACTAGTCCATCACACCCAATTCAATTAACATTAATGACACACGACCTCTCTGACCTAGTCCATATTCGGCATTAAGTAAATTCCTACTACTCGGAGAATTTTTTCAAGGAATCAGCACGTTAAACTCCCAAATATGCCTCCATAATAGATCGTAACCATCCTCAAAATAATCCTCATTCCTTAGAGGATTTACTAAACTAAAACACTATTTAATCTTACATAAACCTCCATTATTCCTCCCAAAATGGCCTCTCTTTTATAACAAAATATGAATCCTCAAAATATCTCACAAACATTGGCAAAATATTATGATCGGACTGGACCGAGGGTCCTAAAAAATGAACCAGTCCGATTCCTAAAAGCTTTACAGAAATTTATAATGGTAGGATCGATCCGATTTCCTCAAAACCGAACCGATCCGGATATCCTACCCGTACCGATCCGGTTCTAAAGAATTTTATACCTCCAAGATTTGTACCCCAAAACCTTACTCTACACTTCAAAAAATTTACCCTACAATTCTACACATCCAAACCTACCTCATTCTAACAATATCTTAATCATTAAAACCCTACAAAAATTATCCCCACCATTTTTCTCATCTAAACAACAAATATTACCCTAATTACAAGATTTACTCATCAAATTTTAGGGTTTAACCATAAAATCTCGAATCAAGTAATATCACCAAAAACAATTATGAGAGAACTCACACACACAATTTTTTAGCAAGTTTAATCACTTGCCTCAAAGTTCTGGAGGTTGAATCTTCCTTGTAATCACGAATTTTGAGTTGAAACTCATCAAAGCTCCAAGATTTTTGCTATTTTCTTCTCTTTATCTTCTTCCCCTCTCTCTTTATAGGGTTTCCTATTTTCTAAAAAATGAGATTGGAAAACTCACAAGTCTCTTAAGCCATTAAATCCTAAATTCCAAATTTAAATGATAATACACACTTAAAATGACTCGTTTTCCCTAATTCGAGTCAAACTTGGTCCAAAATACTCCGGAACCTAAATAAAACTTTTGGCATTCATTTTGACTATCTCGGCCCTTCCTAGGTCAACCGTACACTATAATTCATCATTATAGAATCCCAAAAAAAAATCTAAATTCTCCTAATTTAATAATTATATTTCTTCCAAAATAATTAAATTCTCAGCGTTCAAATTCTACGAGGTATGACATTGTCCCCTCCTTATCGAAATTTCTTCCTCGAAATTTGGATAAATACATACGTAGAAAGCTCACATCTTACACCCAAGATGACTATTCTTATCTCTGCACTTCCCAATAGTGAATTCATCGATAAAATATACAACTAAGGCCCCATACCCCCTATAACCGTGCTTAATTGCAAAAATATTACTCGGCACCACTAGCCTTAAATTATAACATAAGTTTCGCTCACTGTTACAAACATATTCCTTAAATAAACAAGGCACCAACCCAAGAACAAATCTCAATCCCCTAAAACTGCAGGGATACGCTAATTCTAAATAAATTAATCCATTAAATGATATCAAAAATATTTTTGAAAATGTCGAAAGATCTAATCCTTTTCAATTCCCGATATTTGCTACAATCATGTGGGGGAGGTATCGTAACCGAAATCCAAACAAAGAACCCTATTAATACACTACCGTGCAGCTCTGTGAGGTATTGATATCCATCAGACCAGGACTAAGGTTTTTAAAAACATTTTCAAATCAATTTATCTGGCCCCATAGGCCTAAAATAATATAGAAAATAATTTTATGAATCATGACATACACAAATTAAATAATGTACCCAGGACACAAGGTGTTAATCTATATGATGTTCTCACCAACATTAAATTCTTAACACGCACATACCCATGAGTTAACTCTTCGCTAAACTATGAACACGTTAAACCCTGAATCTCATCAACAAAAACCTATCACAACATCTTGAGATATCGCCACGAGTTGACCCGTTCACAACTGGGGTATAGCAACATCATGCATATTGATCAACCATAAAATTATAGTCTTACCATTACTACTCATCATGGCTTAACAGCTGTACTCCAAGAAAACCATAATTCTACTAGTGCATCTCAAACCAATCTATTCTCCCAAACAAAACAACCTAAGAACCACACTTAACCTCCTCATGGTAAACATATATTAATAATCGGGTTATAACAACCAACCACGCATTAAATTCGACCCACTCGCGAATTCTAAAAAGAACCATCTTACATGCAACGCTCCCAAAATCAATCAATCCATACTCGATACACATAGAAAAATAATTCACATATCAACTTCATAATCTAACCACCTTTCCTTGTCAATGGGTTCCTCATCAAAATTCTCTTTTTCGAACCTAACCATAAATTACTCTAGGGGTTGTGCATCCAAAACCTCTTCAAATATCTTCCCTTTGCATCTCTCAAGAGAGTCTCTCTTCATGTGGCCTACCTCCCCACAAAACAAACATCTCCAAGAAAATACTTCCTGACCACCCTGAGGAACAAAACGTCACTACGGGCCTTCATTATTTTGTATAAAGCCACTACCATCGAATCTAAAAGCACTTAAACGATGCCTTTTACTCGAAGCCCCTAAATGCCGACCTTGCTCCATCTTCCTAATCTTCGGATGTAGAGATGATTGTGCCCCAATGGCACCACCTTCTTCAGACTTACTTGCCATGTTCATGTCCCCAAATTTCTTATCTCCTTTTAGACGAATACGATGGTCCTAACAATGTAACAGTAACGCATTCATCACGTCGGTAAAAGTCAACAATGTCGGGTTGCCCAAGAAATTCTGAAGGATTCGCCAATATAAACCTCCCAAGAACTTTGATATAGGTTTCTCCTCCATATTTACCTCGTCGGGCACAAAGTTTGCCAACAGAGTAAATTCCACTTCATTCTCCACCACTGTCCTATTACCATGCTTTACCTCTAACAATATTCTCCTAATTTCGATTTGAATTGTCAAAGGGAAATACTTACGACCAAACTGAACCCAAAAATATGATACACACATCGTATCCCTCTACTCCGACGTAGTGACCGACTCCCACCACTAGAGACCCGCACCCACTAACTTAAAGGTGGAAACTATTTATTTTTGAACATAACTACATTCCACCATATGAAATTGACATTGAATATCCTTCTTCCACTAACTTACAATAACCATATTGGCTTTCTTTGAAACTCTAGAGGATGACCTTTTTTAAAATCTTCTGGAGCTCTCTCCCACATAGACAACCCCATGTAAGCTTGAGCTAACAGCGCTGTAGGCTATTGCTGAGGTTGAGGAAAGTGTTTAGCCATGGCGTTCTTGGCCGCATTGACTTCTTGAGCCATAATATTGGCTACCTTTGCTGCAGTCAAAGTCCCCTGAGGCACTTGGGGCTCCATATCCTCTGCTCTCCTATTTACACTAGCCACAATATGAACATGTGTAAACGGGTGGAACGACACCTATGGATTGATCTTTTCTAATATCCTTGGAATTAGTTGACCCTCTAAAACAAATAATGGTTTTGGCTTTAGCATTAGATGCATGAGAACACGATGAGCCATTACCATCACTATCAAACCTACTTGAGTCTATCAAATCATTTTTTAATTTCAAAACTTTTGACTCAAGCAAAGAATTAGACTCTTCTAAATTAAGGGACGCCTTTTTCAAGTTTTCAATAATTCCAAAAAGCGTATCTCTCTCTCCCTTAATTAAAGAAAACTTTTCCCTAAGAGTCTCTTCACGTGCCACAAACTCAGTGACTAAAATATTTTTATCATATTTGACACAAACACAAACCATCGAATTTTTAAGGTCCCCCAATTCCTTTTCTAAAAAAAAGACCTTCTCATCACTCTCCTTCTTGGAGAATTTTAAAGCATCAAAGTCATGGTCCAAGGAAACAAATTTTTCACGATAAAAATCTCTTTGATTTTGAACCGTTTGCAAAAGACCCATTGCGGATTTAAAACGAGAATTTTCTTTTTCCAAAACTTCATTTCTTTTGCAAAGATTCAAATTCAAAAGTTTTAAATTTTCAGCATGGTCGTGATTTTTTTCAAAAATAGGTTCCTCATTAAATGGGCGTTCCATTAAAAAATTGCGATTTTTCACAAAATTGATTTAAAAAAAAATTAACATCACACAAATTTTGCGGAAATTAGGAATACGCATTAAATTAGTGCAACCCGCTCTGATACCAATTTGAGAGTGTGCGACTGTGTGATAATTGATTAAAATAAATTTATTCGCAAGTTTCCAATTCTGCACACTTATTTAATTAGTGTCTATTTTTAAACAGAAATAAATCAGCCCCAAATCAGTCAACTGCGTGTGTGCGTGTGTCAAACCATAAAATAAATAAGGCATGCGACACAAGCTTAAGGAAAAATCCCCAAAGGGGCAAAACCTTTTATTTCACTATAATTTTGTAAGAAAACGGCTTACACTGGTTACAATGAAATAAGGTGACATACGAAATACCCGCAGGTGCCGGTTCCGATGTCTCGGCTGGAACTTTCCCTTTGCAGGAGGGCAGCAGTGAAGAAGAGAAGCGTCTTCTACACAAGATGTGAAATATATAAGGAATCCCTCCACAATATCACGCAGTTCTCCGGTTGTAGAGTTCTCCCCACAAAGATAAACAGTAGCAAGGTGTGTTCTTCAACAACAAAATAATTCACTAAAGCATATGGGAGTTTTGTAAATTGAAAACAAAGAGGGATTAAACCCTACAAGAAGAAGCCAAAAGGATTCTACAGTTTAGCAGTTTTCTGTCTGTAAAAAACAGTGGACTTCTTAATGAAAACGGACTCATTTAATGAGGATTTATATAAAAATGCACCGCCTCGAAATTCGAGCTCGTTCGAACGACATGATATGTCATTTGAACGACAATTGAAGGTCTTTCGAATGATCTATCAAGCGAGATTCCATGCAAGCCTGTAGAAAATTTTGATACGAACGCGTGGCCGCCAGTTTCGTATCATTCTGATTTTTTATGAATTAGTTATGATTTTTCTACGAAATGGAGTCCGAAAACAAAATCTTTAGAGAAATATTTTGTAACAAATATCCCAAAAGCTCTAAGTGAAAAGTTAAGGTATTTAAAACATAACCTTACCAAAGTAAACTTCGCGGAGTCTTGAATGATGAAGAACTTGAGTAATTCGAATCCGTCTTTGATGTAGATGTCTCTTGAATGCTCTTCGACGGTGTAGCGGTATATGACATAATAAATTGATAACGGACCTATAAAAATATGTCCTTACAACTTATGTATGTCATAAGATTCAACCATGACATCACAAAATGAATTATTTATGTATTTTCTCTTTTACCCCTTAAAAATTTGAGTTCCCCCTCTTTTTCATCTCACTAATTCAAACACAAGGTTATTTTGGTAAACAAATCACAAAATCCACACTTTCTCACTTCAGACATTCATATACACACACCAAAACTCATTTTAGTCCCCCAACGAAAACCCTCTCCCTCTCTCTCAGCAATAACCCATATGACCTCTTTTCTCCCCGCCTCGCCCCACCCCTTACCTTCTCTTTTCTCCCCGCTACCAGCCTCAGGTTTTTTTCCCCCTCTCATTTAGATTGTGCGATTTTTGTGTGGGTTTTGCAATTTTGTTGGTGTGATTTTTTAATTTGGTAATGCTTGATTTATTACAGTTAGATCGGGTTAATTAGGGTCTGATTTATGGGTTTTGTTCTAACCATCCTGGTATACTTTAAATTTTCAAATATATGTATTTGATTTTATTTTGGGAGGGTGTTGAAAATTAAGGTTTCATGATTTTATTGTTCATTATTATTCTTTAGTGTTCTTTTTATAGTTCTGAAGAAGAAGAAGAAGTAATAGGTGTCTTTTGGGGTTTTATGAAGTGCATTTCAGTTTTTACCCATTTCATTATTATCACCATTTGTACTTTTTTATCATATTGACATCTAACCAATAGTTATTGTTTTGGATTGCAGATAAACGCTACTAAAATGGATCGGTTCCACTGATCTCTTGATTTTGGATTTCTTCACAATGCTAGTTTTGTTGGACTGATGTTTCTTATGTGATTTTAAGATAGTATTTTCTTCTGAAATTTAATATTGATTTAATGATTTTCTTTATATTATATTATATAGTTATTTTGGGTTAAGTCCTGCCTGATTTAGATTAAATGGGAACTGATCCCATGATTTTTTTCTTTGGTCATTAGTCCCATAACTGAGTAACTTCATTAGTTTTACATCTTGTTGCTCTTACGATTTTGAACCTGCTAACCATTCTTAACAGGTGGAACAAAACCCCAAGAGTCCCTATATTATATTGATGTATGAGTTAATTATGGTTTCATTTTTGGGTGTTTTGGTGTTTTTGTTTTGGTACTATCTCTTTTCCATTTCATTTTGGTACATTCAATTTACCTGTGTTTTAAGGTATGTTGTATTTTTTGTCTTAGCTTTAGATCCTTTTGCATATAGCAAGAACATTAATCGTGTAGGAATGTGATCAAAATTTCAATGCTCGCACAAAAGATTTCTTGAAATTTCTTTACATATTGTCTCGAGTGTACGATTTGTGACATATAATGGTGGTGTTGCATGCAATATTTGTGTGAAAAGGGGTACCTTAACCATGAAATTACTCGATTACTTGATAGTTTATTTTTATCACTATTTTATAAGTATTTTATCATGAAATTTTTAGATCTAACATTTCATTTTATTAACGTCCTTAGATCATGGAATTGTCCCTCATATCCCTTCACATGTGCTCTAAACATGGTGGTACTCTCGCTCTCTCAATAGATCTTTATCTATCCTAAAGCTGGGTCTAAATCTATTTGATATGAGATGTATGGGTGCAATTTATATCTTTATCTTTATGTCTTTATTTGTTTATGATTTCTGGCTTTTCTTTCCTATATAACTAGATTTATGAATGTTCGTTACCTTCGGTTATGCCGTTATATTTTTTTAATTAATATTTAAATTGTGTTTTATGTTGCAAGTTTTAACTGTTGGTTAATTTGTGCATTGAACAGTATGTGGTGTGTTACTTAATGTCCGATTCATTCAGAATTGTACTGGTTTAATCGGTAGTTTGCCTCTGTCATTGATTGATCCTCATGTACAATAGTGTATTACATAATTTTATCATTAGTTCATTAGATACACAATGGATTTATAGGTTTAGTTGACGGCACGAATTGTATTTTGTACCATATCCTACCAGTGCCATTGGTATAGGATTAGATACCATTGGTTTTATGTGTAATTTGGTTTTGCACTTACTATTTGGGATTTATATTTATTTTATCGATTTGAGATTATTTTTAACCCCCACCCTCCAAAGTTTAAGGCTTTATTTTCTAAAATTACATACAATACAGAACAATGATGCTCTAAAACCTCCTCTTCTGTTAGTTTGACAATGTTATCCTCTATTTATTCAATTTAAGAATTTGTATTTCTAGGAGACTTGGAAGGAGCACTATTCCTATTTGTAATTTATTTCTTTGTATGCATCTTTTTTCAGATCTTCAAAATTATTTTTGTCTTTTATTTTTTAGTACACAACAGAAAACTTCAATTACTTATCATGTTGAATTTTTTTTAATCAGTTGAATTATATGTTCAAAATTTTTTGCTCCCCTATTGAGTGCGGCAATCGAATTATAGTTGTTCATTTTGTGTCATTCATTTGTAATGTTTCATTTTGTATGGTTGCTGATTTATCGTTTTATCCCTACATCTCCATATCCTATTTCGTTTTAATCCTCTGTTGAAAATGTTGGGCCCCTGTTTTTTTTAATCACTTTAGGTTATTCGATTTTGTTCGAGAAAGTGAATTTATGTTTCATATTTAGTTCAGCATCACTGTAATACCCCATATTTTTATGATATTTATTTATGGGATTAATTGAATTAAAGGTGTATTAATTGGAAATTAATCCGGATAAAAACACAAGCGAGATGCGAGTTGGTATTTGATTTTTAATGAGTATATATGGCTATATATGATTATTGAATTATGAAATTTGTCGTGAGATTGAAATACGGCAATTTGGAAATTTTGTTGGGACGCGTGTGACAGTCGCGTCAGGAATATAATTATTTGAATTAAAAAGTGAATTTTATTTCTATTAACCGTATGGTCATTTTGAGTGCGCCAACGCGTCCGGAAGGGTCGAAATAGTCAGAAAACACTAGCCGGGAGTTTAGTTTGGGTCCCGGGGCATTTTTAGGCCATACCGGCAACTTAGAAGGGTATTTTGGTAATTATGGAATTTTGGGAATTAAAACCCACGAAAATTAGGAATTAAAAATCTGATTTGGACTTTACCCACTAAACCCACTAACTACACCTTATGACTTAATGGGCTACAGGGGTTATTGGAATGAGTTTTGAAAGATCTTCCTAGGGCAACCTTAACCGCCATTGTCATCCTTAGAGAAAAGCTGGTAGAGAGAGAAAGAAAGGAAAGTTCTGCAGAGAGAGAGAGAGAACAAATCAACCTTCATCAATCCAACATCAAAATCAGAGAAAGACATAAGGCAAGTGGTTTAATTTCGTTTTTGCAAAGAATGCTTCTTCCATGCGTAGGAAATTTATGAAATTGTATTGTTCTTGGAGAATGATAAAAACCCATTGAATTGGATTTAGAGATTTATAATTTTATGAGGAGATTGCATGTATAACAATGTTAGGGTGATTATTCAAATGAAAATACATCTTTTATATCATAAAAATGGATTTAGTTATGTCTATGGATGAATTTAATTTTCTAGGGTTCATGTTCATGGGATTTGGGGAAAACTGAGGGGATTTGATGATTTGATGATGTTTAGGAAGATTTGGCCCTATATAAATGTTTAATTATGACCTACGAATGTTTAGTGTGTGTTAGAAACCTTAAAATGCTGTTGGGATGAATTGTATATGGGATTAGAGGTGAAGAATGTTGGAAAAATCGAAAAAAGGAAATTTTGGGCTCGAAACTGGCCTCTCGTTAGAAGACCTGCCCAGGTCGTTCGAACGAGCTCGTTCGAACGAGTTTCTAACGAGTTGACAGTTTGCCTTCTAACGAGAGGGATGTTCGTTCGATGCCTTTCGTTCGAATGAGATCTCGTTAGATGCCCAGTTCGTTCGAACGAACTCTCGTTCGAACAGCCTCGTTCGAATGAGACTTCTAACGAGCTGACAGTTTAGGATTTTTGGCCTGTTTTGATTTCGCGTGTCCCGTAACCTTGTTTAATAGTAGAGATAACATTTCCCTTGATGATAAATCGATATAGCTGGTATATTTGGGATTTATTGAGGAGTAAAACATAGAAGTGTGATTTGAATTGAATGAAAATTGTGGAGTAGGACGTGAGTGACTATTACGATGCGAGAATTATTGACGGCTTAAATAATTGAATTAACCGAGAACATGTGAATTGTGCAACATTATAAGTCGGTACGAGAATGAGAAGTGTACCACAAATAAATTATGGTGATTACTAAGATGTGTGCATACTTAGTATATGTATATGATTTTATGTGTATGACATACCTACCATACTTGCTATCACGGGAGGTTTACGTTCGCTTAGGGCCTTCTAATCCTTGTGTTGCCCGGATTTAGATTGGTACCTCGAGATCATAGGTCAGAGAAGGACTTGTTGGGGAGTTAATAAGTCTGCTGATCGTGGGAGCGTAGGTATGTGCGTGACCCATGTGATGTGACTGTGTTCGCCTCCAATGTTTGTGAATGTTGTTATTTGAGAACGTTTCCTGAGAGATTCGGAATGCGTGATCCTTATGTACGTGATGTACCGGGATGGATAGCAGAGTATGTGTGCATCGCAGCTTAGTCTCGGGGTGCTTGTATTATATATTTATGACGTGAATAATATACACTTAAATTAATGAGAACTTTCATGTTGGTATTGTGAGTATAAATACGGAAAACGCTTTAAGTAACTATAAAGGGATAACCTGTAATGAATTGTATTGTTAATAATTGAGAATCTGAGTTTAAGTAAAGCCCTCTACTTAATTGATGACGTTAGAATGTATAATGAGAACCGAGTAGAAAGGATAGAACTCATGTCAGTTAGTTAGATATAAATATCACTTAGATGGGTGCTATTCGTTAGGAGTGCACAACTAGTTGAGAGGTGAGTATTTCATGCGAGTGCACGTCCTAACATGTATTTTGTATTCATTGTTTTAATGTCATTAAAGAACTTGCTATTTTTAAAATACTCTCCACTTTCGGGCTCTAACCCGTTTGCTTTCAAATCTATTTTTGTAAAAACCATTTTAGGTGCCCAGCCATAAGGACACCATGCTTAGGATCCTCATTCAGGTCACGAGCTGTAGATGTTTGTGGAAGTTACAGGACTTTGCTAGTAGACGTTTCATCTATCTTGACTCTATATTTCAGTTTTCATCAGTTGTAGGGCATGTCGCCCATTTGTATTAGAAACATTTCCTATTTCAGATTTTCAGACCCTTGGCATGTAATTAATTCAGGATACATTGTTTTACTTATTTCAGTTGTGGGATTGTTGTGAGGAGTTTTCCTCCGGACTTATTATTATTTTGTTGGTTATTCTATTGCTTCGTTATGGTGAAGGGTTGTTATTCTTTCATTATCCTTTTACTGTATGTTAATCAGAATTAATTTAAAATTTGGCATCTTACTTTGAAATACTAGGTGGTTAGTGATTATAAACATGTTTTCGACAGTGATGCTATTAACTGAGCCAACTTGTCAATTTGAATTAATTTAATACAGGAGTAGCTACCCGGTATTTAATTAGTCGGGGTGTCACAATCACATGTAATGAACCCGATCATAGGTATTGTTCAAGTGTGAGTCATTTGCAAAACCTAAACCTATACTCTTGCAAGTGTAAGTTACATGTAAGTCGTTTATGTTTCATAGGTATTGTTCGTGTGTGTTCAAGTGTAACTCAATTAAGCTTTTATGTTAAGTTATTTCAAGATCACTCTTGAAAGCATTAGCGATGCAGGTACTAAGTTTAATTCACCGTAGCGTGCAACTAATTTTTTGTGCAACTGAAGTTTTGTGAAAACCTTAAATGGAAAAATCACAAAGCGTGTAACTGATATTTGGTTAACATGAGATGAATAATTGAATTTTAGGTGCTCATCAACACCAGCATATGTTTAAGGATTCCATTTACCTATTGAATCCTAAGTGTAACTAAACTCTTACGTCTTTTAACAAAGTTTTTAAGCTTTTATGTTATGTTTTTTCAAGATCACTCTCGCTAGCATTAGCGATGAAGGTATTAAATCAGTTTGCTAAGATGAAGCCAGATATGTAGTTCCTTTGGGTGAATTAAGAGTAGAATAAATCAGAGTTGTATTCCCTCAATGTACATATTCTTCCTTTCTTTCTCTTCCATAGAAGGGCTCATGGTGGTCTTTTTAGCTTCAGCTTCCCCAATGCCTCGGTTAGTGTTCCATCCTTCACCAAATTTGTTTACTTTTCTCTTTATAGAGATTCTAAGTTTGAGATTAATGATACACAACTTGATTTCTTGTGTTGTGTTTTTTACTTAATATTTTCCCAATTTTTCTTTAAAACTGGGAAAAGTACCAAATGAAAAAAACAATAAGAGGTCACTTTTCAAGATACTTGAGATTTTAATTTCAAAACAATCGTACATAAGAAGTCACTTCATATTCAGATTCAGTATAAAACCCTCACTTAGTGTCACATGTTCTATTATGGCATATTTACAGGTCTGATCTTGAGTTTATACAACATATTTTAATGATCTTTTGCAAGTGATCTATATATTACTACCATTCTTATAGATTATGTTAATATTAGGATTTGTTTGCAACATTTAAGCATTTTATGTTTTTAGCATTTTAAAGTCATTGATCTCTATGTTTGGTATGAAGTTCAATATCCACATTAATTTATCACTATAATTCTTTATATCAGGTGTTATTCAAGATCCTATTCATTTGAATTGATATCTTCATTATTTTTATAGCAAGTTCATTTTTGTTGTAGCAGTTTACACGAAACTAGAACCTAATGGGTCCATGTGGAGGGACATTGTGTGCCAAGCCAAGCCAAAATGAAAGCATACTTATGGAGTGAGATGAGACAGTGAAAGAGGTGGATCCTAAGTAGAAGCTAACCATCAACAAAAGAGCATATAGCCCAACACCGAGAGGCAGCTGTAACAAAGATGGAAACATTACAGAGATGTAAGTATTGTCTATTATCCAAGACATCAAAGTGCCAAAAATAGACCCGCGAGAAAGAGTGGTGTGTGTAGAGGGTGCTCATAATTTTGGTTTAATTGACACAAACAAGATCTTAGAGTAACACAAACCAGTTGGATAGAATACAAATTTGACAGTCTAGAACTCATATTTCGGTATTTTATCAATGCAGTCTTTTTTTATTATTGTAGACGTAGATTTGAAATACAACAGTATTTCAGTAACACATATCTTTTTTTTACGTAAATAGTTATTATATAGAGACTTTATTAATTTGTGATCTTACTATGCTATTCTTGAAATCATTTTGGTTTAGGCAAATGTTTTGATATGTTATTTTTTTTATTTCTGGATGATTCAAAATTGGTTCAGTTTTGAATAAGGACTATATAAGTGCAGTGATTATTAAATGTATTACATCATTTCAATCAATAACATTTTAATATCAGTTTCTACTTGGAAACACATCATAGAGGTTAACACTATTATTATTGCTCATAGGCTAACACTGTTATCGCTGTTGCCGCTGTTATCGGTTGTTATCGCTGTTATCACTTTTATTGTTGTTATCACTTTTATCGATGCTCATAACGCTGTTATCGTTACTCATATAATACTTGGTATAAGTTAACCACTGTTATCACTGCACAAAGTTTAACATCACACAAAGCTTAATGCCACAAACTAGCTTATAATTGGGACTATGTTTGTTGCTTGGATTTAGTCGTGTTGCATCTTCCCTATCGTAAAGGGATTGGGACTATGTTGCATCCTCCCTACCCCAAACGGATTGGGACTATGTTTGTGTCTTGGATTTATACATAGTAGACTGCTTCTTTTGGGATGCCTATATTGTCTTGAAGGTGTTAAACTCCTACTTGATGCTCTGTTTCAAGCTATGTTTGAGAAAACCTCCATATAAGATGTTTGAATTACTTGATTAAAAATATTAGGGTGCTCAATCAGTATTTGATATGGGTCTTTAATTGCAAGTCTATAGCATTTTTATTTTTTTTATTTTTTGTGTTGAAATATAGAAAGGGACGATTCCTCTCCCAATTCCTTTGTCCGGAAATAACTCAGGTTTTGTAACTGTACTGCTATAACGGCCAACTGCTTCGCCAGGGATGGATATGACAGTGGTTAAGGTCTATAATTATGGAGTATGGCGTACGAAAAATAATGTGGACAAATATATTAATAGAATCATGGTCGAAGAAGATGCCAAAAACTCGAGGTAAAACAACGACGAGTTATTTCACGAAATGTGGGGGAGAAACTTTATAAAATGGGGGACTTCTCTAAATCTCAGATATCAAGATTAGATGTCTATCTTCTGCAGAAGGTTAGATTGTTTCAAGATAATTTGGAACGCAAAGTGACTCAACATTTTGATATGGGAGAGTATGTTTAATCTTGGGTGACTAGAGAATTCTATACAAGAACAAGAATTTTCTGGGATTTAGAAGACCTTTTGTCTTCAATTCAAAGGTTTTGCTAAGGGTAGGTCATAAACACAAAAGATGATGCAAGGGGGCCCTAAAAGTCAGCATGGCGGACTTTGGGTTGTGAATATGAGGAAGTTTCTAATATAGCTCTATGGGATTATGAACAAATTAAATACATTGAGGAGAAAGTGTTAGAGAAGGAAGGAAATCAAGAAGATATATAGAAGGGAAAAGCACCAGCTGAGGTTGCATTGGATGAATCTGCTTTTTTGGTGGATTTAACTTCCGTTGAAGGAACATGCGATGACTTAGTGGAGAGAATTGCTGAATGTTACAAGGAGGCTGAGCTACATGACATTGACAAAATTTTACTACATAGAGATTGAGAATTAGATACAGATTCATTATTTTAGAATTATTTGTAGTTCTATACATTCCCAATTTTGTAAAATAGATCTAAGAGCAATGAATTATAAAATAAGGTTTTGTTGATCATTTTACCTTTTTCATAATTATATTTTTCTTCACGTAATAATAGTTTTGTTTATATCTGCATCTCATAGTTGGATTTTAACTTGGATTCCTACATTTTGCGATCCATACATGCATGTTTTTCCCCTTTTCTCTTTTTTGCTAGATGAATCACGAAATGAACTTTGTCACCGCCATTGATCGTTGTCATCGATTATTGTCACAACCACAGTGTGAAGATGCCTATTCTTTTACTCAAACGTGTAAATTTTCTACACTATATAAGTTGTTCTTTCCCATCACTCTATTAGGTGTTGATTTCATCACTAATAGTTTTTCACATATATTTTTTATTGTTTGGCTAAAAATCGCATTCTTGGGACACCATCAGGAAATACCTCATTGTTGAGCTATCGATGCCCTGTCTTCCTTCTCATTTATTTTAACTTTTTATTAATAGCCCAAAATTATTCAATGGTTTCAAACATGTATATTGTAGAGTATTTTGAGATCATAAGATGTATAATTTGTCAACAAATGCAAACTTTGGTGCTTGAAGTCCGTGTTGGTCAATGAATGTTGTGATTGTGTCTTAAACGAGATTTTGAGATCATAGGATGAATGTTGTTATTGTGTATGACCCCATATTCAATCCTAAAAATTTCCATTCATATTGCCGAGGTTGTTTATGTCTGTAGCCATTAAAAGAGGAACCACAATGTTTATTTTCCACACAAAAAAAATGATCAAAATAAACATGATATGAAATTATTATATTTACCTATCTCGATCTCAATCCAAGTAAAAGAGGCAAAAAAAAATATTTTGAACAAAAATTGTAGTTGGGTAAATAAACATGACTCGACATAATATGACACAACATGAAAAAAATATTTTTTTACCAATCACGAACACTATCCAAGAAAAACGACAATATGCAATTTTGTTTTATAAACTAAAAACGAATCCGTCCAAAATAAACGCGATGCGACACGACATGAAATATTATTGTCTACCTATCTTGAACACGAGCTAAGTAAAGCGGAAAAACACAATGTTTTTTCAATCAAATACGAACTTGACCAAACTAGACACGACACGACATGATACGACATCAAATTTTGTTACTAATCACGAATACTACCGTCTCGCAGGATATTCCTATAAACAAAGGATTATATGGCTTTTTTTTTTAAAATTACACTTTGTTTTGTCGGGGAACGGAATTTTTGCCATTTTGTGATTATGAAGTTCGGAAATTTTCGCCGTTTAGCGATTACCTATTCGTCCTGCCTTATGGCATGGGCATACCCTATATATATATATATATATATATACGTGTGTGTGTGTGTGTGTGTGTGTGTGTGATGAAGGCTCACATACATCATGATGTATGCATTACACCATACATCACACCAAGTTTTTAGCCCTAAGAAACCTTTTATTTCCAAATTTTGCATTTTATCCTTGAAATTAACCTTCCAATAAAATCATATTCAAAAGGTTAGGTCAAAATATATTTTGTAGCTATTTTTAAAAAATTAACAAAAAACTGCAGACGCAGACCCTTATAAATAAGGTATTTTGAGCAGTTGTTTTTGTGTATTTTTTTAAAAATAGATACAAAATGTATTTTGACATATTTTTTTGAACGAGGATTTATTGGAAGGTTAATTTCAAGAGAAAAATATAAAAATTGAAAAAAAAAGTTTTTTATGGCCAAAAACTTGGTGTGATGTATAGATCATGTATAGAGCATGACGTAGGTGATAATTCTCCACATATACATATGTGTGTGGGTGTGTGTGTGAAGTAAATTATATACGGACTTAAGACATTAAGTGTGAATAATAATTGGGTAAATAGTTAAACTTATTGGAAACGAATTATGCGACATTAAGTGTGAATATTGAATTAATAAATACTGAAAGTTATTTGAAGCAAATGAATTAATGATAATTGAGAATTATAACTATCAAGTGGATGTGAAAGGTAATAGTATAAAATACGCGTAACACAGTTTATTATGTGGACCTATGGTTATATGAAGTCTAGTTAGTCTAGCTAGGATAACTAAGATCTAAAATGAATACATTTAGTGCGTGCTATAATTGAGAGGTGAGGAGTATTTCATGTTAGTGCAGCATCGGCTTTAATATGGAAGGTGGTGATGCATATTTATTAATTCACTTTAATTACTTCCAAAAAATTTTAAGAGGTTTTGGTCTCTGACCTATATGAAATATATTTTTTGAACTTTTAGGTGTCCCGCCACAAGGATGCCAAGGATTATTCATCTTCCAAGGATTTGTTAGCTGCAGCTGATGTGAAGGCTTGCAGGAGTTCTGAGTAGCCAATTCTATTATGGACATTCTAGATTAGGTTATCTATTCCAGTATTGTTGGTCATGTTGTCCCTTTTATTTATACTTATGTAATTCAAATTATTTTTGGTCTGTCGGATTTGATGTATTGGAATTTTACCCAATGGTTTATTTGGGGAATTTATTTATTTATCCGATCTGTAGACTTGATATGGTGATTTCATTTACATTGGTTATTGTGTATGGGAATACTGCGGATTGGTTAATATTGTTGTACGTTAATGAAAGATAGAAATTTACATTGCTCGTTAAACAAATAGGTGGTTAGTAAATAAATAAATTTGGACAGTGATGGTAAGAATAAGACATACGAGACCCTTTTTGTTATTTTAGTAAAGGGATGGACACCCTTTATTTTAATAGAAGAATGTCACGGATGGTGTCAGAGCATTAGCTTCTAGTGTTCCTAGGATTTGTACGGCTTATTACACTTTTAGCATTGCTTTCTCTTTGATGTAGAGACCTATGATTAGGACTGTTGATTTATATTGCGATTTACATTCTCCTAATATCGCATATAGTAGAAGCGAATCATATATGAGTTCGGTTTGGCTTTGTATACTGAACAAATCAGATGATTAGTGAGTCCAGTTAGAAGCACTATAGGAGGAGAGGCTAAGCCATATCCACATAATTTTCAGGGGACGATGATCGCAAAATAGGTCACCATTATTCATGCCCAGGAAGTTAATACTGCGATGACAGTTAGGGCACAATAATTAACCCAAGACCACCACAGAAGAAGGTGGCACCAATTCGGACTCACCCAGTGCATTTTGTATGGGAGAGATTCGAAGGACGTTTTCAAGGGCCATCCAAAATTTTTGGGGGAACTTGCGGACGTGTGCTAACTAGCCAATGGAAGGAGAACATCCAAAGGGAATTGTGAATGGTGGAGTGCAGTGACACTCGGGATTTAATTTTGGGTAATTTTTAAACTCTTAGGAGCAGTATTGTAGTGACTATCATTAACCACCGTATATGAGGAGAAATACAATGAGTATCGAGGAATTTGAGGTGCGGTTTCACCATAAATCCTTTAGTCTTATATTTAAATAGAGATGCAAAGGAAAATTTTGTAGTTATTATTGGAGAGCCGAACAGTGGTTGAGTATGAGGAAGATGTGCTTTCTTAGCAAACTTTGTAACTGAATAATTTCATACGAAGAAGAAAAAAGTTCCTTAAGTTGATGATGGACTCATGCGTAGTATACACTAGCATTAAGAGGGAAATACGACTTCGACACACTGTGGTTTGTTAAAGGTGGGGACATTACTAGTTCCGTGGTCCGAACGCCATTTAGATTCGGTCAACATGGATTGAGTTAATCAAAGTAGTTTTCGTATCGATCAGAAACATCATAAGAGTTACGTTGTCACGAATCGAAGAGTTAAATACTGACATGACAGGACATAACTTGTTATGGGTAAATTTTTTTCATTAAATGAAGTATGTGATTTGGATGACAAGGGAAATTGGCATCTAGGGAAGTGGGTCCTTTTTCCAACATTAAGACGATACATCTACTATAATATAGGCTCATACTTTTTGAAACATTGTTATAAGATTTGAAATAGTTTTTTATATCATTGTACAAGTTAGACCTTAAGAATAATGTAATACATTGGCATGAAATGGTTTAAATATGTTCATTACAAATTTTGGGCCGTAATGAATAGGTGTTCAATCAGGATGGTGCTACTAGCGAGGGTATAGTGGTGGCACTAAAATATTATCACGAGTTGACTTTGAATTCCCTCGGATGATGTGCATGAAAGGATCCGAAGTTGTTAATACCGAGCATATCCAAATTTCATGATGAAATTCCTTTGTAAGGGGGAAGTATGTAGCACATCGTATTTTTCGGAATATTTAAATTGCACATGTCGCAGTAATTTTATTAAATTGAAAAATGGAACAAATTAAATAGTATTTAACGAGAAATGGAGTACTAATCATGTGTTGTTATAATTACTTGTTTAATATTATATTTGTTTGTGTGATGAGTAAATTAAATTGTATTATTTTATAGCACGTCGTAAGTGGCTAAAAACGAGTGTTTGACTGGATCTTATTCGGGATGTGCCTGTGGAGTCGTGTTGGTAATAAGATAGGATATTGATGTTTGATAATTTCGATGGTTAATTCCAATGCATGGTTGATCCCGAATAGGTCAAAATAGGAGAGATATATAGTCAGCTACGTAAGGGAGGGAGTTTTGGTAATTTCTATATTGTGCATTAATTACCTATGAAATTAGGAGAGGTATATAGTAAGTTACGTAAGGTAGATAAGGGTTAACATTCAAAAAATTTAAGTATGAGTTACAGAGGAATACATAGAGCAAATTCTAGGAGTCTAACTGAGACCACCACCACGTAGAACAAAGAAAATAAAACAGAACCATACTGTAACACACCAATTTAATTAATAATAGGTGGCTACCCCTATACCAAGATAAAATAGGAATCACAAGTGTATCATTCTTAGCATCACTATCGCACAGACTAAAATGAAACTAACCACCCAATAATAAAATAAGCGGATGCCAAAAAATTTTAAAACATACAAGAACTACAAACCAAATATACATAGCGACTACAAAACATGACAATGTAAACACGAGTACAAAAAACGATATACCCGAATATGCTGTTAAGTCACATATAATACAATCATCTAAGATAAGAATATAAAATAGCTACCAACAAATAGCCCCTGGGCTTACACCCTATATACACAATGAATCCTTAACTAGATGTACAAAAATAGGAAGGAGCTAAAACAAAATCAAGTAACATTTCGCATCTGCTACAGCTCCAAAAACTCTGAATATAAAAGGCATCACTGGTGTCCTTGTGGAGGGACACCTGAATTAATATAATATATGCATAACAACAGTAAAGATATACACGGGTCAGAGCCTGATGTTTGAAAAATAATTTTATCAAGTGCGTTAAAATGCATAATAATTTTGAAGGCACAATATCAGAATTATAGTGGTGTCGCACTCTCTTAGGATTCAACCTCACCCGTCATCTATAGCGCGCACCAAACGTATGCATCTGTACTTCAAGTAAGCTCCCCGACACATATTAGGGCTCAATCCTCATAAACCTACTCATAAACCTCATTCACTTAACTCACTAACTCAAAATACTACCGATATATCTACTTCTTCTATCATCTCCTAAGTTTACACTGAAACTTATACGATCACATCACTCAATTATATTCTCTCGGTTTGTAATTACTTACTTCACAAGCTATTAGCATAAGATATCGCACGTCATCAGCAATGCTAGTAATATGCCATCACTATTAAACCTATACCTAAGAACTAAGGACCAAACATGTCCCCATGCCCAACATTACGCTAAGCTTCGTGCTTGGGACGTCTCGTAAAGTGAAATCCAAACAAGGACCCCCAACCCCCGATACACTACCACTTAACATTATCGGTCATGGGAATCCATTAGGCCCTCGGTCCAAAGTACACACCCAAATTACTTCCCGTGTATAGGCATAAGAGTATACTCATCCACTATCATGCTACAAAAAGGCAAAACATAACATACATCTTTATAACATTTTCTAGTTATAATATTAAGATATCACACACTATCTCTAAAGCTTGTATAATAATACTCGCACATATCATTCTCAATAAGTACACAAACATAACGCACATAACATATGTATACTAACAATTTTTATAAAGGGATCGCTCACATGTCCTTGGGTTACCAACTATCAGATTAGCTCGCACCGACTAGGCAAGAACCTAAATGCAACGTATGGTAAGCGGCCATAGTTCCTCCCCGGAAATGATAACCAAACATACCAACCATGTCTCACCCTTAATCAAATCATGAAATATTACAATGGACGCTATGACCCGGGGACTATGCTCATCCTGCTCCTCAAGCCAGAGAAATTCACCCACATCGTGCATTCACAAAATATACAAACCATAACACAAGGTATACATATTCGCACCATATATATATATACGTACCATCTCACACCCATATGTAAAAAAAAAGAATCATGATATATACTCTCATTATACTAATCAATATACTCTCGCATACCTTCCACATTCATTTTATTAGATAATACCACACTTGAAACTTACTAGTCCATCACACCCAATTCAATTAACATTAATGACACACGACCTCTCTGACGTAGTCCATATTCGGCATTAAGTAAATTCCTACTACTCGGAGAATTTTTTGAAGGAATCAGCACGTTAAACTCCCAAATTTGCCTCCATAATACATCTTAACCATCCTCAAAATAATCCTCATTCCTTAGAGGATTTACTAAACTAAAACACAATTTAATCTTACATAAACCTCCATTATTCCTCCCAAAATGGCCTCTCTTTTATAACAAAATATGAATCCTCAAAATATCTCATAAACATTGGCAAAATATTATGATCGGACCGGACCGAGGGTCCTAAAAAATGAACCAGTCCGATTCCTAAAAGCTTTACAGAAATTTATAATGGTAGGATCGATCCGATTTCCTCAAAACCGAACCGATCCGGATATCCTACCCGTACCGATCCGGTTCTAAAGAATTTTATTCCTCCAAGATTTTTACCCCAAAACCTTACTCTACACTTCAAAAAATTTACCCTACAATTCTACACATCCAAACCTACCTCATTCTAACAATATCTTAATCATTAAAACCCTACAAAAATTATCCCCACCATTTTTCTCATCTAAACAACAAATATTACCCTAATTACAAGATTTACTCATCAAATTTTAGGGTTTAACCATAAAATCTCGAATCAAGTAATATCACCAAAAAAAATTATGAGAGAACTCACACACACAATTTTTTAGCAAGTTTAATCACTTGCCTCAAAGTTCTGGAGGTTGAATCTTCCTTGTAATCACGAATTTTGAGTTGAAACTCATCAACGCTCCAAGATTTTTGCTCTTTTCTTCTCTTTATCTTCTTCCCCTCTCTCTTTATAGGGTTCATATTTTCTAAAAAATGAGATTGGAAAACTCACAAGTCTCTTAAGCCATTAAATCCTAAATTCCAAATTTAAATGATAATACACACTTAAAATGTCTCGTTTTCCCTAATTCGAGTCAAACTTGGTCCAAAATACTCCGGAACCTAAATAAAACTTTTGGCATTCATTTTGACTATCTCGGCCCTTCCTAGGTCAACCGTACACTATAATTCATCATTAGAGAATCCCAAAATAAAAATCTAAATTCTCCTAATTTAATAATTCTATTTCTTCCAAAATAATTAAATTCTCAGCGTTCAAATTCTACGAGGTATGACATTGTCCCCTCCTTATTGAAATTTCTTCCTCGAAATTTGGATAAATACATACGTACAAAGCTCACATCTTACACCCAAGATGACTATTCTTATCTCTGCACTTCCCAATAGTGAATTCATCGATACAATATACAACTAAGGCCCCATACCCCCTATAACCGTGCTTATTTGCACAAATATTACTCGGCCCCACTAGCCTTAAATTATAACATAAGTTTCGCTCACTGTTACAAACATATTCCTTAAATAAATAAGGCACCAACCCAAGAACAAATCTCAAACCCCTAAAACTGCAGGGATACGCTAATTCTAAATAAATTAATCCATTAAATGATATCAAAAATATTTTTGAAAATGTCGGAAGATCTAATCCTTTTCAATTCCCGATATTTGCTACAATCATGTGGGGGAGGTATCGTAACCGAAATCCAAACAAAGAACCCTACCAATACACTACCGTGCAGCTCTGTGAGGTATTGATATCCATCGGACCAGGACTAAGGTTTTTAAAAACATTTTCAAATCAATTTATCTGGCCCCATAGGCCTAAAATAATATAGAAAATAATTTTATGAATCATGACATACACAAATTAAATAATGTACCCAGGACACAAGGTGATAATCTATACGATGTTCCCACCAAAATTAAATTCTTAACACGCACATACCCATGAGTTAACTCTTCGCCGAACTATGAACACGTTAAACCCTGAATCTCATCAACAAAAACCTATCACAACATCTTGAGATATCACCACGAGTTGACCCGTTCACTACTGGGGTATAGCAACATTATGCATATTGATCAACCATAAAATTATAGTCTTACCATTACTACTCATCATGGCTTAACAACTGCACTCCAAGAAAACCATAATTCTACTAGTGCATCTCAAACCAATCTATTCTCCCAAACAAAACAACCTAAGAACCACACTTAACCTCCTCATGGTAAACATATATTAATAATCGGGTTATAACAACCAACCACGCATTAAATTCGACCAACTCGCGAATTCTAAAAAGAACCATCTTACATGCAACGCTCCCAAAATCAATCAAACCATACTCGATACACATAGAAAAATAATTCACATATCAACTTCATAATCTAACCACCTTTCCTTGTCAATGGGTTCCTCATCAAAATTCTCTTTTTCGAACCTAACCATAAATTACTCTAGGGGTTGTGCATCCAAAACCTCTTCAAATATCTTCCCTTTGCATCTCTCAAGAGAGTCTCTCTTCATGTGGCCTACCTCCCCACAAAACAAACATCTCCAAGAAAATCCTTCCTGACCACCCTGAGGAACAAAACGTCACTACGGGCCTTCATTATTTTGTATAAAGCCACTACCATCGAATCTAAAAGCACTTAAACGATGCCTTTTACTCGAAGCCCCTAAATGCCGACCTTGCTCCATCTTCCTAATCTTCGGATGTAGAGATGATTGTGCCCCAATGGCACCACCTTCTTCAGACTTACTTGCCATGTTCATGTCCCCAAATTTCTTATCTCCTTTTAGACGAATACGGTGGTCCTGACAATGTAACAGTAACGCATTCATCACGTCGGTAAAAGTCAACAATGTCGGGTTGCCCAAGAAATGCTGAAGGATTCGCCAATCTAAACCTCCCAAGAACTTTGATATAGGTTTCTCATCCATATTTACCTCGTCGGGCACAAAGTTTGCCAACCGAGTAAATTCCACTTCATTCTCCACCACTGTCCTATTACCATGCTTTACCTCTAATAATATTCTCTTAATTTCGATTTGAATTGTCAAAGGGAAATACTTATGACCAAACTGAACCCAAAAATATGATACACACATCGTATCCCTCTGCTCCGACGTAGTGACCGGCTCCCACCACTAGAGACCCGCACCCACTAACTTAAAGGTGGAAAGTATTTATTTTTGAACATAACTACATTCCACCATATGAAATTGACATTGAATATCCTTCTTCCACTAACTTACTATATCCACATTGGCTTTCTTTGAAACTCTAGAGGATGACCTTTTTTAAAAGATTCGGTAGCTCTCTCCCACATAGACAACCCCATGTAAGCTTGAGCTAACAACGCTGTAGGCTATTGCTGAGCTTGAGGAAAGTGTTTAGCCATGGCGTTCTTGGCCGCATTGACTTCTTGAGCCATAATATTGGCTACCTTTGCTGCAGTCAAAGTCCCCTGAGGCACTTGGGGCTCCATATCCTCTGCTCTCCTATTTACACTAGCCACAATATGAACATGTGTAAACGGGTGGAACGACACCTATGGATTGATCTTTTCTAATATCCTTGGAAATAATTGACCCTCTAAAACAAATAATGGTTTTGGCTTTAACATTAGATGCATGAGAACACGATGAGCCATTACCATCACTATCAAACCTACTTGAGTCTATCAAATCATTTTTTAATTTCAAAATTTTTGACTCAAGCAAAGAATTAGACTCTTCTAAATTAAGGGACGCCTTTTTCAAGTTTTCAATAATTCCAAAAAGCGTATCTCTCTCTCCCTTAATTAAAGAAAACTTTTCCCTAAGAGTCTCTTCATGTGCCACAAACTCAGTGACTAAAATATTTTTATCATATTTGACACAAACACAAACCACCGAATTTTTAAGGTCCTCCTATTCCTTTTCTAAAAAAAAAGACCTTCTCATCACTCTCCTTCTTGGAGAATTTTAAAGCATCAAAGTCATGGTCCAAGGAAACAAATTTTTCACGATAAAAATCTCTTTGATTTTGAACCGTTTGCAAAAGACCCATTGCGGATTTAAAATGAGAATTTTCTTTTTCCAAAACTTCATTTCTTTTGCAAAGATTCAAATTCAAAAGTTTTAAATTTTCAGCATGGTCGTGATTTTTTTCAAAAATAGGTTCCTCATTAAATGGGTGTACCATTAAAAAATTGCGATTTTTCACAAAATTGATTTAAAAAAAAATTAACATCACACAAATTTTGCGAAAATTAGGAATACGCATTAAATTAGTGCAACCCGCTCTGATACCAATTTGAGAGAGTGTGACTGTGTGATAATTGATTAAAATAAATTTATTCGCAAGTTTCCAATTCGGCACACTTATTTAATTAGTGTCTATTTTTAAACAGGAATAAATCAGCCCCAAATCAGTCAACCACGTGTGTGCGTGTGTCAAACCATAAAATAAATAAGGCATGCGACACAAGCTTAAGGAAAAATCCCCGAATGGGCAAAACCTTTTATTTCACTATAATTTTGTAAGAAAACGGCTTACACGGGTTACAATGAAATAAGGTGACATACGAAATACCCGCAGGTGCCGGTTCCGATGTCTCGGCTGGAACTTTCCCTTTCCAGGAGGGCAGTAGTGAAGAAGAGAAGCGTCTTCTACACAAGATGTGAAATATATAAGGAATCCCTCCACAATAGCACGCAGCTCTCCGGTTGTAGAGTTCTCCCCACAAAGATAAACAGTAGCAAGGTGTGTTCTTCAACAACAAAATAATTCACTAAAGCATATGGGAGTTTTGTAAATTGAAAACAAAGAGGGATTAAACCCTACAAGAAGAAGCCAAAAGGATTCTACAGTTTAGCAGTTTTCTGTCTGTAAAAAACAGTGGACTTCTTAATGAAAACGGACTCATTTAATGAGGATTTATATAAAAATGCACCGCCTCGAAATTCGAGCTCGTTCGAACGACATGCTATGTCGTTTGAACGGCAATTGAAGGTCTTTCGAATGATCTATCAAGCGAGATTCCATGCAAGCCTGTAGAAAATTTTTATACGAACGCGTGGCCGCCAGTTTCGTATCATTCTGATTTTTTATGAATTAGTTATGAGGAACCTAAACACAACGTATGGGAAGCGGTCATAGTTCCTCCCCGACTTAACAAGAACCTAAACACAACGTATGGGAAGCGGTCATAGTTCCTCCCCGAAGATGAGAATGAAACATACCCACCACGTCTCATCCCTAATAAAATCTCGCAATATAACAATGGACGCTATGACATGGGGACTATACTCTCTATGCTCCTCAAGCCAGAGAGATTCCCCATATCGCGCAACTTACCATGATACCATTAGAGGGTTGTGACAATCCGCTCTAAATAATAATGGGTGACCAGCCCTATACTAAAATAAATCAGGTATCTCAAATGGCACAGTCTCAACATCAACTTACTAACCACTAATATAAGGCTAACTACCCGAAATCATTAAGTGCTAATTGTCAAAAATTTTAAACTTTTTATTTTTAACAACATCAACAAAACTAATAATGCACATAACCAACAATATACATCTAACTATGATGAGTGAAAAGTGCAAGTTCCAACCATATGAAAGAGTACAATACATTGTACAACAAAATCTCAACAATGAAATACCCGAATATGCGGTCGGGTAACCGACAATACAATTATCTGATAAGTGAAATATGAAAGTGTTAATCTACAACACTTGAATACTAACTCAATACAACTGAATCCTAATCTAGATATACAAAGATAGGAATCGACTAAATCCAAGTTCCGCAACAGTCCGCTACTGCCACAGCTGCACGAATCCTGAATGGATGAACATCAAAGGCATCCGTGCGGGGGAACACCTGAAGTAATAGAATATATACATGGAGGAGGAAATATAAACGGGTCAGAGCCCGAGTTTTGAAAAACATTTTATAGCAAGTGTATTAAAATGCATAATAATTATAAATGCATTATTACATGATTTAGTTGGAATCGAGATCTCCATAAAAACCATCTCACCTCTCAACTAAAGAGCGCACTAAGCGTATGCACGTGATCTCCAAATGGATGCCCGATTCTATTTAGGTAAGAGGATTCTAACTTAAACTCCAAAAGAAGTATTTAAGTGAAACCGTCTAACCTATGTCCCAATCTACATTTATCTCAATTATCTTTAAGTTAAATGCTTTAACTTTAATGTAATAGTTACAGTTATCTTTATAATGTTCATTTGTTGAGCATATAAAGTTACATGATCCAATCATGTCCACATCATCACAATACATCAACAATCGCATTTACTAGAATTTTTGTATTCTAGTGATGCCCTTATAAGGCATGAAAGCATATATATAATTATTATAGTAATTATATATGAGTTATTAACGTCATGAATATTAAAGACTAAACTCCTCTCAATTTTCAACACGGCACTGCGTTTCGTGCGTGGGACGTCTCTCCGAGGCGAAATCCAAACAAGGAACCCCCGTTAGACTACTCCTGACCGTATTAATCCTCGAGGCTCATTATGCCCTCAATTCATGATGCATGTAACACAAATTATTTCCAATTTTAATTAATGAATATTCCCAATTCTCAACAGTACACGGCATTTCATGCGTGGTACGTCTCGCCGAAGCGAAATCCAAACAAGGAACCCCCCGATTACACTACTACTGGCACTGTTGATTATCGGGGTAGGTGATATATATATATATAAATAATTATGAGCATTAAGGACTAAACTTATCCCCATGTTCCAACATTACACTGCGGTTCGTGCGTGGGATGTCTCGCCGAGGCAAAATTCAAACAAGGAACCCCCCTGATACACTAATTCTGGCAATGTAGGTTATTGAGGTCCATTATGCCCTTGATACCCAAGTACAAACACAAACAATAATAACCATCCAACCGAGCTATAACTCGAAGGACGCATGCTCACATGCTATCATCTTCCAGCATCCCATATCCGTAGCAAACTGGGGCCACCTAGTGGGGTTCAACGACACCCACCTCATGATCTACTCATGCACACAACATCCGGGAAACGGTCATAGTTCCTAACCGACAAGTGAGAGCGACACATACCCCCGACCTCTCATCCCCAAAATAAATAAATGTATATCATAAATGTCATTTGTTGACCACAAAGGACGACTATGACCTGGGGAATATCCACACACTGCGTTATTTGTCAGGATGCTCACCCTCTACGCACGAAACTTCCCAATGATAGCAAGGAGGGGGTATGGTTAACATGTACATAAACCATCATATAAGGTATACATACACCCCACATAATAAAGATATAACATTATATAAGGTATACCTGCAACAATCATTTTCATATTCGTTATACGCTCTTTGGCGCAATTTGGTTAACATCATTGTTTAGTATATCTCTCTCATGATACACCAATCTTCAATACTCACACATTTACCCCACTTAGTATATGCTATACTAATTCTCGCTTGAAGCTCTCATGTTGCTTCTAGTATTAATTGTCCTTCAATTCCATTTTAGTTAAGGATATTCTATATCCTAACGCACCTCAATTAGGATTTCTCATTGTGTGAGATATCTCCCAAATCAATCATCAATAAGGATATTTCCATATCCGTATGCCCATCAAATAACATTTATGATTCTCCATCCATTATAGGGTTCAATTCAGTTTATGAACCTTTTTAAAGTTATCCCCATTTGGGATTGGATTCTAAAATCCATTATCTCTAAATTTGACTCATTTATTCATATAATTGTAATTATCATCCCCAAGTCGAATCTCCAAATCAAGGTGGGCTTCCCCACTTAGAATATACCAAAATCTCTAATCGGTAATCCTGAACTTTAATTAATATGACTCCCATAATTTCGTACGATGGAAACCCTCTAAAAGTCTCCAAAACATACTTCAAATGTCCAATATAGAGGCCCCAAATCGATAACCTCGAACAAAATGGTACGAAATTCTCCCTAGAAAACATCTTCCAAAAATTCCCTTGTTTCCGAATCGATTCACCCCCTCCGAATCGATTCGGCCCAGAAACGAATCGATTCGGCTCATCTGAATCGATTCGGTCCAAAGGACCTGGGAGTCTGCTACATGCCGAACCGATTTGCAAGGGGCGAATCGATTCTTCCCTAAAGATCTGGGCAATCTGCAACAGACTGAATCGATTTGGTAGGGGCGAATCGATTCGGCAAGTGCATCAAACTACGAAATGGGTTGTTTTCTTCTTAACCCAAAATACCTAAAACTCAATTTAATCATCTTCCAACCATATTGATCCAACCCAATCACCAACACAACATTATTATTCATCCAAGAACATATTTTAATTGATTTCAAACCTCAAATTCATTTTCTTAATAAAAAATCCAAGCTTTTCCCAAAAATTAGGTTTTGATAAACTAAACCTAAAATCCACAAATCTAATCCACAAATCAGGCAATAATAGTACACAACAATTATTTTGCAATTTTAATCACTTGCCTCAGGTTCGTAGGGTCTGAATCCGCCTTGAGATCGCGTATTTTCCCGGAAATCCTCTTTCTTCCTCTTTTTCTCCTTCCTTTTCTTCTTCTTTCTTCTTCTCTTTCTCTCTATTTCTCTCTTTGGATAATTGTTTCTCCCATAGGCTAATTTAGCCTAATCTCCCAAGATACGCATCTTTAAATGATAATACACACTTTAAATGACTCGGTGGCTTTAATTCGAGTCAAACGGTCCCAATTTATTTCCGAACCCAAATAGACCCAAGTACAGTCATTTCGACTTTCTCGACCCTTCCGGACACTATGGTAACCTCAGAATTTCCATTCGACACACTTTCTAACGACTCTAAATTTTGACCTCAATTGCCAATTTAATTATTTCTCCAATAAAATATTATTTATTTCTCACAAAATAAATAAATTGTTGTCTCCAAGACCTCGGGTTGTTACAAACTTCCCCACTTACAAAAATTTCGTCCTCGAAATTTATCTAAGCCTAATTCTCCAAAGCCCAACTAGTTCTAACATACCCAAACTCACTAATCCTATCTCCAAACTTCTAATTTCCCACGATGAATTTATTTAATTTATGTTGATTATGAGTTATATACAACCAATTTCCACAACAAGGGCACCCATACACCCTTTTTATTCGAGTTAGCACTCGTCAATCATTATGAGGCTTTATTTGCCTCCAAAGTTCCACAATTCCATCAATATAGAATATATTAACATTTTAAGGATAGAAAAATTTGAATGGTCCAAAGAAATACCTCCTCTCAATTCCTGACATTCGCCACTTTCGTGCGGGGGACGTCTCGCAAAAGCAAAATCCAAACAAGGAACCCTCCCAATACACTACTGTGTGGTGACGTCGGGGATTGAGAGTTTGTTAAATCCGGATTAAATTTTGAAAATTTTTTGGTGGAAAATTTATTTTGAAAGGGGCCCGAAGACCGATAAAAGTTTTATTTTGAAAACGATTTATATATATAATATAACATAAAATGCCTTATGTCCAACACAAGGTCTTTTTGATCATCATCTATTACAACATGTAGCTCACAAATATTGTCATACCCATGAGCTAAAATTTTACCTGCGTCCCATCAAACCACAATTTCAACTTTCAAACATAACATCATCTTACATCATTTCAATATATAGCCTTTAATAAGGCACATCCATATCTGGAATACCACAATTATAATAGTCCATCATGACTAATAAAAAAGTTGCTTTTATCATAACTACTTATCACCATTTCCATTCTTACATTTACTACAAGGTTTAAGGATCTTTTTGAGCACCTTGCAAAATCATCTATCCTTTTACAAATTCATAGAATAAGAGCCTATTTTGCTCAAAATTCCCCTTAGGGTCATTACATACATAATATGGCTATAGCACTACCCATTCACAATATCTCCCATACGATATTCCAAAACTTTACATATTAATTATCCTATTTATAAAGGAAAATTAACTTACATCATTCATCTCTAATCTGATTGCCCATCCTCATCAATGGGCTCCCAAACAAAATCCCCCGGTCTAAAGCGACCTCGAATCTGCTGTAGGGGTTGCACTTCCAAAATTTCATCAAATTGTGGTCCTTTACCTCTTTTAGGACAATTTATCTTTTTATGACCTATTTCTTTACAAAAGAAACACTTACCCACAAATTCTTTCTGCCCACTCGCATTACTGGCACTCTCCTTGCCAAACTCACTTGATGAACTCGAATCTCCAAAGTTCTTACTCTCTTGCGAACGGAAGTAATATTCTTGAAACTTTAGTAGTGCCGCATGCACTACCTCATTGAAAGTCATTAACTTAGGACTCTCTATAAAATGTTGTTGGATTTTACAATCTAAACCTCGAACAAACTTTGATATACATTTCTTTTTCGTATTTACCTCATTAGGTACCAATCTCGCCCATCTAGAAAAATCTTCTTCATATTCAGCCACCATTCTATTACCTTGAAAAATCTCCATATTTTGAGTCGGGGAAGGCAAATACCTTCGATCAAAAAGTTCCCAAAATTCTTTTATAGGTAAAGTATCTCTCTGTTTAGATGTGGTGACAGACTCCCACCAATGGAGAGCAGCACCCGATAACCTAAAGGTGGCTAAAAATTATTTCTGCACCTCACTACACTCAACCATACGAAGGTGCCTTTGCATACTATTCTTCCATTGACTTGCAGCCATTTCATCAATCCCCCTGCAAACTCGGGAGGATGCTCCTTAGTAAAATCTTCCTTCACTCTCTCCCATAAAGACAATCCTAAATGGGGTGGGGCTGCTTGTGCGGCAGATTGCTGAGCCATCGTAGAAACGGCAGCAGTGACCGCTTAGGCCACAATATTGGCAACATCATTCGTAGTCATGTTCCTTTGAGGCATTTGGGGTTGCCCTTTGTTTGCCCTGACTGAACGACCTCCCTTCGGTGGCATCTGAAACAAGAACAATTATATCAGAACGCCTTTCAAATATTTCTGAATCACAAAAAGATATGGACATATGAATGTAATCATCCTAATAATAAGTCTCTACATCAAGAACGCTTACGAAAGATCGTAGTAACGCACACAGATCCTAAAGACACTAGAACCTGATGCTCTGATACCATCTGTGACAACCCGCTCTAAATAATAACGGGTGGACACCCCTATACTAAAATAAATCAGGTATCTCAAATGGCACAGTCTCAACATCAACTTACTAACCACTAATATAAGGCTAACTACCCGAAATCATTAAGTGCGAATTGTCAAAAATTTTAAACTTTTTATTTTTAACAACATCAACAAAACTAATAATGCACATAACCAACAATATACATCTAACTATGATGAGTGAAAAGTGCAAGTTCCAACCATATGAAAGAGTACAATACATTGTACAACAAAATCTCAACAATGAAATACCCAAATATGCTGTCGGGTAACAGATAATACAATTATCTGATAAGTGAAATATGAAAATGTTAATCTACAACACTTGAATAATAACTCAATACAACTGAATCCTAATCTAGATATACAAAGACAGGAATCGACTAAAGCCAAGTGCCGCAACAGTCCGCTACTGCCACAGCTCCGCGAATCCTGAATGGATGAACATTAAAGGCGTCCTTGTGGAGGAACACCTGAAGTAATACGATATATACATGGAGGAGGAAATATAAACGGGTCAGAGCTCAAGTTTTGAAAAACATTTTATAGCAAGTGTATTAAAAAGCATAATAATTATAAATGCATTATTACATGATTTAGTTGGAATCGAGCTCTCCATAAACCAATATTTTGGTTTACATAATTCATAGTTAAAGAATCACACAACAACTATCATGTAACATATAATCCAAATGATTAAACATTTAACTAATTGAATCCAACATTTAAAATTCAAAGGAAAACATCCTGACAATAATAAATCCCAAAGTGTAAATACTGGAAATAAACGAATTACAATATCCAATAAAACAACTGAATAATGGAAAAGGGCGACACATGACCAACTGAATAAATAGTGCTAGAAGTGGAATCAACAAATGAAGTCGTCTAAAAAAATGGCTTGCAACTCCCACCTAAGCTGCAACGCGTTTCTTCCAAAGGATCCTATGCAAGACGCCCCTGTGGCTGGGCACCTGTAATATATACATATATATACAAGAGAGAAAAGAAAATGGAAACGGGTTAGAGCCCGATTGTAAAAACGATTTAAAATTTGTTTAGCAAGTATTTAAATTGTTCACTGGCCAATGCAACAACATATTAGTGCGGCACTCCCTTGAGAAATTCTCACCTCTCTACTAATGTTCATGCCTATCGCACTAACCTTCCCAACGGTTTAACTTATCTTCTCTTAGGTTGCTCGTAACATTTAAACTGACAAATTCAACTGTTTAAGAGGTTAATTTTATTTAACAACAAAGTTCTCATTTAAACCTTATTTACTAATAAAGTTTCTCAGTAACACATTATACTTTTCAAACACTTATTCCCAAATTGAAATAGTAATTCCATTCTTACTTACCATAGACACAACAGGTAGTTCCCAAATTCCATATTTAAATATATATATATATATATTAAATACTCATGTAATATATATATATTCTAACAGCACCCCACATAATAATTATGGTGCGGGCATACTCTGCTACCCAGTCCCCGTATCACTCATACTAAGAGAAATACAAGTTCAGAATCACTCTCAAACTGCATAGAAGCAAAACACAAATAATATTGAGGCGACCCATAGTTTCCAAGTCTCTAAGAGGTCAGCACAGGCCCTCATGTCTCTTAGGACGATCTCACTATCGATTCGATAGCCTGTACCAAAGGATTTCTATCTTCTAAGGTACGAGTCAATATCCCCCATAAAGGTCCCATCAAGATAAGACTGTCCCAGCGCGGTAACCTCAGATATAGCAAGTAGCGCGGGCATGATTTTTACACATATTAGTATATGCATAAACACAGTAATATAAATTTACTACTATTACCATATCAAGTTTAGGTACATACTCACAACCCATAATTATGACATTTGTCCTTATTACTTGTTATTTAGTTATAACTTATAACGGTTCGTTTCTTACTTTAATTTGAGGGATTATTCCAACTTACTACGTAACACTCATCGATTCTTATCTTTCCAAAGTGAATTTTCAGTAGGTACTTATTTATTTTTCCAACATAACTACCTTACGCGTCTCCCCCTTTAATACATAGTTCCATCGTTCCTTATATGTAAACATCCCTGAAAGATGTAAATCTCTTCTTACATTAAAGGTTTCATATTTTTAATAAGTCTTACTGGTCTTCTTTATCTCCCAAAATATTTTAATAAGGAAGTCCAAAGATTATAACTCATTTAAATTGAATTCAACTATTTAGAAGAGGAATATATGGGTCTGCCGGGAGGGGTCAATTGATCGATGGCAGGAGTTCGATCGATCGATGCGTCGATCAATCGATACTCCTGGTTCGATCGATGGATCAAATAGGTATGGCGAATCTGCAGAATAGCAGTTACGGGTTCTGTCATCCAACATCATCAAAATCCAAACTTTTAACTCCCAAACTCCCAGAAATTTATACCACAAACGTTCTAAACTCTAATGGACAATATTCAACGTAAGGCATGTGAGTTTTCATCAAGAATCATGGATTAAAGTGCCAAAATTTATACAATTCTCTTGAACCCTAAAATTTTGTTTAACTTAATTCAAATCATTTTTTTTCCAGAATTTCTACTTCTAATCCATCACAAATCCATGGTTCAACCTCTACATGGGAAAGGGATTTCCAGATTATCATTTATATCACTACAAGATGCAATTTCTAATCTCCAACATGGGTTTTCTTTCATAGAAACTCATCCTAATCACCCTAAACAAACATGGATGAAGCATTAACAAAATTAAGCAAGATAAATACTTGTTTGGGAATTTTTGTTTCTGATTTGTGGCTGAAATCAGTGTGGTTGTGATCCTTGTGACGTGATCTAGCGTTTGGCAGTGACAGCGGTGTAAACGGAGGAGTTTTCGGCCTAGAACTCTTTGGAAAGCTCTCTCCTTCCTTCTCCAATGGCCATTTCTTATTTTTGGTTGAGTTAACCCTAGAAGGAAACCCTAAGCATCTGATATAACCTTACAATTTTCGTGGGTTTTTAGGCTTAAAAATATAAAATGTCCAAAACGCCCTCTCGGGGTGTTAATTAGCCCTAAAAATGCCCCGAGACCCAAACTAACCCCCCGGGTACATTATTTTGACTATCTCGACCTTTCGGGCACTCAGGCGCACTCGAAATGACCATACGGGTGACTTATAATTTATTCACTTTTATTAATCAACATTTAGTCCCGACACGACACGAGCGCGTCCCAATTTAAATTTCCAAAATTATCATTTTATTCACTCGGGACATTTAATAGAACCAATATCATATATTACTTTACTCATTTGTAATATTCAACAAGTTTCCAATGATTACTAACTCTCGTCACATTAGTAATTATAAAATTAATTAATTTCTGGATTTATAATAAATTTATATCTCACATTAAATTTAATAAATCCCCAAATTTGGAAAGCATAAAAATACGGGGTATTACATACTTCCCCCAGAATAACGGAATTTCGTCCCGAAATTCAGAAAATAAGGCATACCTAGTAAGAATAAATCTGGATATTTCTCGCGCATATCTGCCTCGCGCTCCCAGGTGGATTCCTCCACATTATGATGCTCCCACTGGACCCATACAAGTGGGACTACCTTCGACCTCAATCTCCTTTCGCTATGGTCTAGGATAGCCATTGGTCTCTCCTCGTAAGAGATGTCAGGCTGTAAGTGTATCTCTTCTATCGTGATGTGGGTGTGGGCCATATCATCACGAAGGTATCGTCTCAATGACGAGATGTGGAATACATCATGGATGCGATGTAAATACTCTAGCAATCCCAATCTGTATGCCACCGGCCCAATCCTCTCGATAATGGGAAATGGTCTGACGTACCACGGGGACAATTTCCCTTTCTTCTCGAACCTCATCACTCCTTTCATAGCAGATACACGTACTAATACCTGGTCCCCCACAGTAAACTCTCGGAAGAACCGTTTAGCATCAGCGTAGCTTTTCTGCATGTCTTGGGCTACTCGAGTGTGACTCCTGATCATCTCAATCCTAGCGGATGTTTCCTGAATCACCTCTGGTCCGAGAAACTTGTTATCCTCCACCTCCAGCCAACAAGTTGGGGAACGACAAGTCCTACCATACAAAGCCTCAAATGGAGCCATGCCAATCGTGAACTGATAAGAGTTATTATAAGTGAACTCCACCAGTGGAAGATGTGGCTCCCAACCTCCTCCAAAATCAAGGACACACATGCGTAGCATATCCTCTAACATCCGATTAGTACGCTATGTTTGTCCATCTGTCTGCGGGTGATAAGCTGAACTCAACCTCAACTCTGTACCCATAGCCTCCTGAAAGCTCTCAACGTGACACGAAAATCTTATCTCTATCTGACACAATATTTAGGGGCACCCCAAGTAATCTGACAATCTCAGCAATGAACAACTGAGCATACTGACCCATGGTATAGTCTGTCCGCACCAGCAGAAAATAAGCCACCTTGGTCAAACGGTCCACAATTACCCAGATGGAGTCGTGGCCCCGCTGTGATGTAGGCAACCCTATAATAAAATCCATGGAAATACTCTCCCACTTCCACGCGGGTATTTCCAATGGCTGAAGTAACCCTGACAGTTTCTGGTGGTCCACCTTTACCAGCTGGCAGGTAGAACACTTGGACACGAAATCAACAATATCTTTTTTTATCCCACTCCACCAGTATTATCGCCTCATATCCTGGTACATCTTATCTCCCCCAGGATGTACCGCAAATCGGAACCCGTGAGACTGGGTCATCACTGCATGACATAATTCTGCTCCTTCTGGGACCACTAATCTCCAATTAAACCTCAAACCCCCATCAGAACTAACAGAATAGGACTCAGTACCCTCGGCTAAAAGTCGCACAATCTGCTCCTGGCAAAATGGGTCTGCAGTCTGCGCCTGTATCACCCTCGTAACAATCTCGAGTTTCACTGTCATGATAGATATGAAGGAACGGGCTACTGCATCCTGGTGACCCAACTCTTTCCACGTTTCTTTCCAGACGTCCTCTACATCATCTACCGGTCTACGAATCAACGCATCAGCAACTACGTTGGCCTTTCCCGACTGGTACTGCATGTCGATCTGATTGTCCTTTACAAACTCTAACCACCTGCACTGATGCATATTCAGCTCTCGCTGAGTGAACAGATACTGCAGTGACTTGTGGTCTCTGAACAAGCGCAATTTATCTCCCAACAAATAGTGCCTCCATATCCTCAATGCAAAAACGATCGCTGCTAACTCTAGGTCGTGGGTGGGATAATTCTTCTCATGCGGCTTAAGCTTACGGGAGGCAAAAGCTATCCTCATGCTGGAGTACTCCCCCAAGTACCCGTTATGAGGCATCGGTGTAAACCAAATACTCCACGCCCGGCTTAGGTAAAGCAAGGACCGATGCTGCATTAAGCTTTTCTTTCAGCTCATTGAAAGCCAATTGACAAGCATCGTCCCAAACATATGGTACCCTCTTGCGAGTCAGGTTCGTCAATGGACCCGCTATTTTGGAGAAACCCCGAATGAATCTCCTGTAGTATCCATCTATTCCAAAGAAACTACGCACTTCTGTCGGTGTCATGGGTTGTCCCCACTCCTTCACTGCTGACACTTTACTCGGGTCAACTGCTATTCCCTGTTCAGAAACAACATGCCCCAATAACTGCACTTCACATAACCAGAACCCGCACTTCTCGTACTTAGCATACAACTGATGCTCTCGTAGATTCTGAAGAACCTGCCTCAAGTGCTCGGCATGCTCCTCCTCGGAGTGTGAATATATCAGGATGTCATCTATGAAGACGATGAAAAACTGATCCAAGAACTTTGTGAACACTCGGTTCATCAAGTCCATGAATATGGCTGGAGCATTCGTGAGTCTAAATGGCATCACTCTGAACTCATAAGACCCATATCTTGTCAAGAAAGCAGTCTTGGAAACAACCTGCTCCCTAATACGTAGCTGATGGTACCCTGACCTCAGATCTATCTTTGAAAAGAAAGTTGCTCCTCTCAGCTGGTCGAACAGATCATCGATTCGTGACAACGGATACTTGTTCCATATCGTGACCTTGTTCAGCTCCCGGTAGTCCACACATAGCCTCAGTGAACCATCTCTTTTTTTCACAAACAAAACTGGAGCGCCCCAAGGTGAGGTACTCCTGCGAATGAAGCCCTGACCTAACAACTGCTCTATCTGATCTCGTAACTCTTGCATCTCTGTTGGAGAAATACGGTAGAGAATGCGTGCTATAGGTCAAGTATCCGGTAATAAATCTATGACAAAATCTATCTCTCGACTGGGGGGTAGGCCTGGTATCTCTTGAAATACATCAGAATACTCACGAACAACTGGGATCGAGTCTAAGGGAATCACAACCTCCTTAGAGGTATCCTTATCTATGTAATACAAATGAGCGGTCGTGCCTCCCTCTGGACGAGGCATCGCCACTACAAACATCTCTTGCCCCGAAATGGCAAAAATAATACTCCCACCGAAACAATCTATCATGGCTCTGTAAGCTGCGAGCCAATCCATACCAATAATAACGTCGTGCTCATGCATATCTAAGACTAACATGTCTGCTGGAAATACCAAGATACCAATCTCTACCCCCACACCCAGGCATATAAAGAAAATTAGCGATCCATTTCTAAGTGGTGAGTCTACACACGTTACACTGCTCTCTGTTGTGGCTAATAACACTAAGGCATTCGTAAAATGGGTAGCTATAAAATAGTGCGTTGCCCCAGTATCAAATAAAACCCGAGCCATAGTACCATGAATAGGAAACATACCCTAGATCACGGGCGGTGCCTGTGGAGCTGTTGCAAGGTGGACGTTACAAACACGTCCATACTGTAACTGCCCCTATTGCATCGGAGCGGCTGGAATAGATGGTAGGGCTGGTACCTGAGCTGGTATTGGGCGGGCGGCTGGAAAAAGGGGCCTATGTGGCTCATTACAGGCACCCTGCTGTTTTGGGGCCCTATCACCCTCTGGAAAATCCTAGCGCTTATGGCCATTCTTGCAGCACATGAAACATCGGCCCCTGAAATTACCTCCCCTCTGATCCTGCTGACCATGACCCTGTTGGTCCTTACCACACTGCCACTGGCCCTGTTAGCCCTGATGAAAATGCTGTTGACCCTGCTGCTGGCGGTGTTGCCCTTGTTGGCCCTGCTGATTAGGCTGGCCCTGCTGACCCTACCTAAATCCCTCAAATCCCTACCTGGAATCACCTGATCGGAAACGCTTAGCAGGGTGCCGTTGATGGAAACTCTACTCCTGCTGACGAGTTTGCCCCTGAAATGTCGATGCTCCGTTAGCACCACTACCCCTTGTCCTACCCTGCTGGCCGGACTCTCCTGCTTGCTTTTTTCCCTACAGATGGAAGCGGTGATCTTGACAGTGTAGTAAGGCAACATTGAGTACATCTGTGTAGGTACTCAGAGACAAATTCCCTATAAGGTGCTGACGGATCCTCCAAGCTAACCCGTCCACAAACAACAATATCTTCTTGCCCTAAATGGGTGGCTCATCTGGAACTATAGTGAGAAGTCGTGTGAACTCCTCTTCATACTCAGCAACAATAGAATTTTCCTACTTTAAGTTAAGTAACTTATGCCTCATCTCAATTTGCACGGCGGATGGAAAATACTTGCGGTCAAACCGCTCCCAGAATGACTAAATCGGGATAGTATCCCTCTCCTCCAAGGTGGTGGTGGATTCCCACCACTGCAAAGCGGCCCCCACTAGCTTAAATGAAGACAACAACTGTTTTTGCATGTCTATGCACTCATACATACGCAGATGTCTCTGGATATCTTTCTTCCATTGGCTGACAGTGATGATATCTGAACTACCCGAGAACTCACGGCAATGCGCCTTCTGAAAGGCATCCCTAACCCGCTCCCATGCTGATGGAAGTTGTGCAGGTACTAGCTCCACTGCCTGAACTTGGGGTGGAGCCTGCTGTACTACCGCTAGCGCGGCATTCACCACCTGAGCAACAATAGCTGCTACCTCATTAGCATTCATTGTTCCCTGAGCTGGATCTAATGGTTGCTCGGCTTGGGCATGCCTATCCTTTGGTACACATATCCGAGGCATCGGAAACGTGAAGAAATTTATTAGTCTACAGTTATTTTCAAATCTCAAATAGCTTAAGACGTAATCGTAAAAACAAGAATGCTAAGATGAAAGAGAAATAAGCCGTACAGATCCTAAGGACACTATAACCTGATGCTCTGATACCACCTGTGACACCCCGCCGCCTAATTAAATATCGGGTGTTCAGTCCTTTATTAAATTATAATCACGGTGAATGGTCGGTTCATTCTTAGCATCACTGTCGTAAAAATAAATTTTCCAATTTAAACACCCTAAATAATTAAGCTAAGCGTCAAAACCATTTTTAGACATTACTTTCCAATTTTTATTTTATAAACCAACATTTAGCTTTACACAATTCATAGTTAAAGAATCACATAACAACTATCCTGTAACATATAATCCCAATGATTAAACATTCAACTAATTGAATCCAACATTTAAAATTCAAAGGAACACATCCTCACAATAAGGAATCCCAAAGTGTAAATACTGGAAATAAACGAATTACAATATCCAATAAAACAACTGAATAATGGAAAAGGGCGACACATGCCCAACTGAATAAATAGAGCTAGAAGTGGAATCAACAGATGAAGTATTCTAAAGAAAAGGCATGCAACTCCTTCCTAAGCTGCAGCGTGTTCCTTCCAAAGGATCCTATGCAAGACGCCCCTGTGGCTGGGCATCTGTAATATATACATATATATACAAGACAGAAAAGAAAATGAAAACGGGTCAGAGTCCGATTGAAAAAATGATTTAAAATTTGTTTAGCATGTATTTAAATTGTTTATTGGTCAATGCAACAACATATTAGTGCGACACTCCCTTGAGAAATTCTCACCTCTCTACTAATGTGCACGCCTATCGCACTAAGCTTCCCAACGGTTTAACTTATCTTCTCTTAGGTTGCTCGTAAGATTTAAACTGACAAATTCAATTGTTTAAGAGGTTAATTTCATTTAACAACAAAGTTCTCATTTAAAACTTATTTACTAATAACGTTTCTCAGTAACACATTATACTTTTCAAACACTTATTCCCAAATTGAAATAGTTATTCCATTCCTACTTACCATAGACACAACAGGTAGTTCCCAACTTCCAGATTTAAATATATACATACATATATATATATATATATTCTAACAGCACCCCACATAATAATTATGGTGCGGGAATACTCTGCTATCCAGTCACCGTATCACTCGTACTAAGGGAAATACAAGTTCAGAATCACTCTCGAACTGTATAGAAACAAAACACAAACAATATTGAGGCGAAGCATAGTTTCCAAGTCTCTAAGAGGTCAGCACATGGCCTCACGTCTCTTAGGACCGTCTGACTATCGATTCGATAGCCTGTACCAAAGGATTTCTATCTTCTAGGGTACGAGTCAATATCCCCCATAAAGGTCCCATCAAGATAAGACTGTCCCAGCGTGGTAACCTCAGGGATAGCGAGTAGCGCGGGCATGATTTTTACACGTATATAGTATATGCATAAACACAATCATATAAATATACTACTATTACCATATCAAGTTTAGGTACATACTCACGACCCATAATTATGACATTTTTCCTTATTACTCGTTATTTAGTTATAACTTATAACGATTCATTTCTTACTTTAATTTGACGGATTATTCCAACTTACTATGTAACACTCATGGATTCTTATCTTTCCAAAGTGAAATTTCAGTAGGTATTTATTTATTTTTCCAACATAACTACCTTACGCGTCCCCCCCTTTAATACATAGTTCCATCATTCCTTATATGTAAATATCCCCGAAAGATGTAAATCTCGTCTTACATTAAAGGTTTCATATTTTTAATAAGTCTTACTGGTCTTCTTTATCTTCCAAAATATTTTAATAAGGAAGTCCAAAGACTATTACTCATTTAAATTGAATTCAACTATTTAGAAGGGGAAAATCTTGGTCTGCCAGGAGGGGTCGATCGATCGATGGCAGGAGCTCGATTGATCGATGCGGCGATCGATCGATACTCCTGGTCCGATCGATTGATCAAGCAGGTATGGCGAATCTGCAGAATACCAGTTACGGGTTCTATCATCCAACATCATCAAAATACAAAATTTTAACTCTCAAACTCCCATAAATTTATACCACAAACGTTCTAAACTCAAATGGACAATATTCAACGTAAGCCATGTGAGTTTTCATCAAGAATCATGGATTAAAGTGCCAAAATTTATACAATTCTCATGAACCCTAAAATTTTCTTTAACTTAATTCAAGTCATTTTTTTTCCAGAATTTCTACTTCTAATCCATCATAAATCCGTGGTTCAACCTCTACATGGGAAGGGGATTTCCAGATTATCATTTATATTACTACAACATGCAATTTCTAATCTCTAACATGGGTTTTCTTTCATAGAAACTCATCCTAATCACCTTAAACTAACATGAATGAAGCATTAACGAAATTAAGCAAGATAAATACTTGCTTGGGAATTTTTGTTTCTGATTTGTGGTTGAAATCAGTGTGGTTGTGATCCTTGTGAATTGATCTAGTGTTTGGCAGTGACGGCGGTGCAAACGGAGGAGTTTTTATCCTAGAACTCTTTGGAAAGCTCTATCTTTACTTTTTCAATGGCTGTTTCTTGTTTTTGGTTGAGTTAACCCTATAAGGCAACCCTAAGCATCTGATATAACCTTACCATTTTCGTGGGTTTTCAGGCTTAAAAATATAAAATGTCCAAAACACCCTCCCGGGGTCTTAATTAGGCTTAAAACCCCCCGAGACCCAAACTAAATCCCTAGGTACATTATTTTGACTATCTCGACCCTTCCGGACACTTTGGCGTACTCGAAATGACCATACGGGTGACTTATAATTTATTCACTTTTATTAATCAACATTTAGTCCCGACACGACACGAGCGCGTCCCGACTTAAATTTCCAAAATTGTCATTTTATTCACTCTTGACATTTAATAGAACCAATATCATATATTACTTTAGTCATTAGTAATATTCAACAAGTTTCCAATGATTACTAACTCTCGTCACGTTAGTAATTATAAAAATAGTTAATTTCTGGATTTATATTAAATTTATATCTCACATTAAATTTAATAAATCCCAAAATTTAGAAAGAATAAAAATACGGGGTATTACATATATGTTTTACATTTAATTCGGGGTATTAACCCATTTCCCTTGGCTTTAAACCCAAAAATCATAAAGACCCCAACCTATCATTTTAACCCATTTCAATCCATTTCTTCACTCCATTTACATGGATTTAACACTAGAAATCATTAAGGGTTTACATTACATCAATATGTAAACTCGTATTCAAGTTTTCCTAAATTTTATTTTAGGGTTCTAACCCAAAATCATATATTCTACCAACTATGATATGAAATAAATGCATAAATGAAATAAAGCAAGTAAACACTTTCCTGGATGATGAAATTCGACGACCTCGAGTCGAATTCGACGGAGTTTTGGCCAGAATCCCCCATCTCTCTCTCTCTTTTCTCCTCTTTCCTTCCTTCTATCTTTCTCTCTCTCTTCCTTCTTTTCTCTTTTCTTTCCTTTTTTTCTTTCTCTTCTTCTCTCTCTTTACTTATAAGAGAGAAAAATAAGGGTTTATCCATTATTAACCCAAAAATGACTCGTTTACTCAATCACGAGTCCAAACGGATCTAAAAATTCCCAAAACTTAATTTCGACCATCAGACACTCTTTTCGGAATATCTCGGCCATTTCGAGACTCACCGCGTAGTCAAAATTTCCATTCGAGGTACTTGACTGCAACTCACTAATTTTACCTAATACATCTCAATGCGGGTTTTCCAATTAAAATCTCACCTCTTGTCGCTTTACTCAGCTATGACATATAATTAAAATACTCCGACATATTAACTTAATCCCAAAAGTAAATATATCACCCATCGACGATCATCAAATCCTTAAAATTTCCAAAAATTACTATTCCAGGAAATTCCCCAAATTTTAAATTTATAATCAATTATGGAATTTAATTATCCCCAAACGTACGGGTTGTTACATACTTCCCCCCTTACAATGGAATTTCGTCCTCGAAATTCGGATACAACCAACAACACCAACACTAACCTAGGATCGTGAATCACTCCACATCCTAATACCTTAAAGTGGAATGGTACGACCCAATAACTCTTAACCGTGTACTCAAATAAGCACTCACCTCTTTTAAGGTTTATACTATCCTATACTACCATCTCGGCATACCCTTCAACTCTATATACTACGTCTCTTTTATCTCAAGCGGTATATAAAACTAACTTACTAAGATGCCCATACACCTTTTTAACCCATGCCTATCAGTCCAACTATTGCAAACGTTCGACATGTAACACTCTCTCTAAATAAGGGCCTCTTTTCCTCGGTGTAATACTCACACATCGGTCCTCACAATCCGTGAAATTCAATTCTTCTCAAGGTCAATAAACCATTATTCTTATGGTTTACCTCCCACAATATTCCTATATTGGCGCTACTAACTCTATTGAACTTACATCCTAATAATGCCACGGTCTATGCGTTACCATACCTATGCATAACGAATACAATCCTAAGTAGGTCCCTAGTGCCCAAGGCTTCTCTCAACTTCGGACATTTGCTTGATTTCATACGTGGGACGTCTCGCAAAGCAAAATCCAAAAAAGGAACCCTCCCATTACACTACTCCCTCGCGTGATCGGTCATTAAGATATAATGTCATAAGGCACACCAATGGGACGTCCTAAATCCTACCTCGAAATTTTTTCCTTCCACCTAGACAAAAAAGAAAAATCTAACTAATCAAGGCGCCAACTCTCCGTAAAAGCGTTACGAACACCATACCCAAAACATACTTCCTCCAAAATTTGACTTTTTATTAAGGCCTGGCCATAAGCGTCAAATCAACTTCTTTCACCTTGCCTCACCTTTATACTTGCGGTGAGAAAAACATTTTGGTGCTTTTCCATACCACAATATTTTCATAATCATACCATCATCACATGGCTCATATTCCGTAGTGTTTCATCCACACTATACGACTTTTTCACAAAACCAACATCCTTGCATCCCATAACATCTCTCCACTCCCGAGATCTTTAAGGTTCATACGCGGATCGTCTCGCAAAGCGAAATCCAGACAAGGAACCCCTCTAATTACACTACTACATAACTTTGTCGGTCATGGAGTTCCGTTACCTCAAACATGCAACCGGGATAACCCTATCCCCTTTTCCAACAAAAGGTGATCTGAACTCCTATCTCTAACTAAGAGCCACACCACCAAGAGCTCGTACTAATATTAAGTCCTTACACAAACAAGAATAAGCTTAAACTCACAGCTCAACAATAAACCTTGCGTGCCTTAAATCACATCTATAAGGTCGCCACGCGCTGAAATCATAATAATGAAACATCTTCTCATTGAAGTTCCATTTACCCATAATAATAAAGGCGAACTCCACCTGTATCCAGATGAGATATCTCAACAACAACCTATTCCACCCTGGAACCACAAATACGATAGTCTTGCCATCATTACCCTGTTATCGCTCCGATAATACCATAACATCTTATACTCACCATATTACCATACTCTTATAACACATATAATACGAGTAATACAAGACAGATATATATTCAAAATATAACACCTGCTCTTATAGCAAATTAAGTAAAATAAAACTCCGCTAGCACGAAAAACACATAGGCCTACATTACATAATGTTATCGAGACCGCCACAAAACTCATATTACACACTCGAATCTAAGGCTAACGAATACCGTGACTTTATCTAGCCACGCCAATTATACCTCTTCCTTTTGAGGTGAAACTCATAACAACGTTCTTGCCAATCACCCTGGCTACTCCATAAGGTTCTCGAACTTAATACACTTGCCCTAACTGAACCAAAATTTTCTTAACTCTATGGCCCATCTAGGCACCATAATCCTGTCCTTTACTCCTACCGGGAAAGGACTGAACGTGTGGCTTCGCACTCCACGTCACTATTTTCATCACTGGTCTTCTTGACCATGATAAAGTTATTAGTATTTTGGACTCCATAGTCGCGATCCTCACAATCACTTTACTAGTTCCCCTAAACATCTTTATGAAAGGGAAACTCCACCCCTACCTCCTAATGCCCTCACCAAGGCCTTCCTTGATCAGCATGCAAATCTCGAACGAGAACACAAAATATTTACTATAATCTTATACTATGGCAGGAGAACGAAATCTCATAAGAGAAATCAACAATATTAATCCTGAGGCTCTATATCAAATCGAGAGCAACGCTGAAAGCGTAGTACGTCCGCACAGATTCCTAAGGACACTAGAACCTAATGCTCTAATACCATCTATGATAACCTGCCTAATAAAATACCGGGAGATCACTCCTATATCAAATTGAAACAGTATTCGCATATGGATCTTTCTTAGCATCACTATCGAAAACCAATTTAATTACTAATAACCTATTAGGCTGTCGTTAAAATTTTACTTAACTACTCTTTTTAAAGAACAACTAAATTAAAACATCCACACAGTGTATATATGTGAAACTGAAATGAAATAAAATAACTTAACACTCAGTTCAAATATGATACAACCAAATCGAATCCGGACAAAAAGGTTGAAAAGAATAAATAAATGCAGTTGGGTTGTTAAAACGAATGTTTATACAGTACCTCCTATTTAGAGTACAAGGATAGAAGCGTCTATCGAGAACCTGCACGCATCCACAAGTGCTCTAGCAGACGTCTGACTCGAAAGAAGTGTCATCCCGGCGTCCCTGTGTCTGGACACCTATATATATAATATATATCAAGAGAGGGAAAAATATAGAAATGGGTCAGAGCCCGAGTTTTGAAAATATTTTGCAAGTGCATAAATGCTTTATTTTGAAAAAATATATTTCATCTCATATTTAAATTGGTATCGCACTCCCATGAGATACCCCTGACCTCTCTTCTATTAGTGCACACCTATCGCATCCCTACAAATACCCTAGTCAAGCTACCCTGCCTAACTAGTCTGTTACCCATTTTTGAACAATCCTAGTTATCCCAAGTACTAAGGGCTCAACTTCTCCCTAGTCTGAACACTAAGCCATGTTCATGCGTGGGGTGTCTCGCAAAGAGAAATCCAAACAAGGAACCCCCTGATACAATACTACTTCGCAAGGTCGATCGTTGAGATCCATTAGACCCTCGGTACACGAAAGATATATATATATATATACATCATATAATTATATCCATTTTCATACCCATCTTTATAATACACATCCAGATCTATCTCCCGGACTGAGGTTTACTATATATTCATCTTTAATACACATTCGGATCTATCTCCCGGACTGAGCTTTATTCTATATTCATTTTATTTTATCTCTTTACTCTTGTAGAGATACATATTACATTGTTATCATACACAAGTAATATACTATACACACCAGCATAATAACCATCCCAATGAGCTATAACTCGAGGATGCGGTCTCATAGTGTCGATCCAAAATTTGGGTTCTCTCATTAAACCACGGTACCAAGCCGAAATCCATCAACGAACATGGTAAACAAATACACAACGGTGGAGGCGACCATGTTCTCCCTGCTCCTCGAGCCTAGGGATTCACCCACATCGTGCAACCTCCCTGGATCACACTAGAGAAAAAAAATTCTCTAGCTGTTCCAACCCTATACAAAAGGAAGCCCGTGGAAACTAGCCTTCAAATACACATATACCAATCACATATGTATACATATGTATTTGTATCATATAATATATATACTTTAATCACATAGAATATATATATTATATATACTGCTCCTCGAATGTACATAAATGGCCATAATTTCCAATCACCTATAGCGATGACTAATAATGCCAAAGATTCTTTCAAAGAATCGTATTCATGCATTCATATACGCATGATACTATACCCAAAGTATTCATTCACTTTGATAAATAATACATAGCATAATCTCATCTAAGGATTTATTGAATATCTCCAATTATACCAATTCACACTAAAGGAATAAATATCTATATTCTCAATTTCATCCTAATCACTTCATAGGATTTACCCAACAGTAATCGATATAATTATGCTTTCTATACACATAATTATATAGGCCTAAATGTCGGCTGAAATATCACAAGGAGTATTCTTTCCCGAACTTTATATATGACCCTTCGTTGGGTTATGCCCAACACCAATCCAAGGACTTCTCTTTCATCTAAGGGTTTACTTAACCTCAAAATCATAATTTAGAAGTCCTGATACCAAAACTAGGATCCCCCATATAAAACCCTAAATTGTAATTTTAACTCCCCATACTCTTAAGGGAAGAAAACCAACAATTCTAACCAAAGCGAATCGATTCACCCTATTTGCGAATCGATTCGGGTGGGCGAATCGATTCGCCCCCCAATCTGAATCAATTCGGAGAGTGTTCTGCAAACAGGTCCTTAATGCAAATCAATTCGGTCTAAATATGAATCGATTCGGACCAATGCGGCCTTATAGATTCCCTTAGGCGAATCGATTCGGCCTAGACCCGAATCGATTCGGCCTGTTCGAGGGTCACTGTTTGGGCCATTTCTCAAACTCTAAAATACCCAAAACTCAATCCAATCTCCATTTAAATCAGAACTTGGATTTATTCCTGCAAATTAATAGTTTTCATATCTCCTCAAGTTCTTTAGAGGTCATAACATTCCATTTGAGAACCCCTAATATTTGTCTCCAATAAGTTCTAACCTTAATTTTTAACTAACGATTTCGATCTCGGACAACGTTTCGTAGAAAAATCACAATAAATCCAAAAAAAATCAGAAAAATATACGGTTTGCTCCCACGCGACCCAATAAAAAAGATCTACCATTTTCATGTTTTGACCAAGAGCCGAATCGATTCGACTTAAGGCCGAATCGATTCGGGAAGGACGGAGGTCACTATTCACCTTCTTCTCCAAAAATCCTAACCTCCATTATTATCCCTTTTTGTTGTTTCTAATCTCATCCAACAACTCTATAAACATCTAATATATGTTTTACAACTAACACATCAAATAATTTGGGGTATTAACCCATTTCCCTTAGTTTTAAACCCTAAAACTATAAAAACCCCAACTTATCATTTTAACCCATTTCATTCCATTTCTTCACTCCATTTACATGGATTTAACAATAGAAATCATTAAGGGTTTACATTACATCAATATGTAAACTCGTATTCAAGTTTTCCCAAATTTTATTTTAGGGTTCTAACCCAAAATCATATATTCTACCAACTATGATATGAAATAAATGTATAAATGAAATAAAGCAAGTAAAACCTTACCTGGAGGATGAAATCCGACAACCTCGAGTCGAATTCGGCGGAGTTTTGGCCGGAATCACCCATCTCTCTCTCTTTTCTCCTCCTTCCTTCCTTCTCTCTCTATCTCTCTCTCTCTCTCTCTCTCTCTCTCTCTCTCTCTCTCTTCCTTCTTTTCTCTTTTCTTTCCTTTTCCATTTCTCTTCCTCTCTCTCTTCACTTATAAGGGAGAAAAATAAGGGGTTATCCCTTATTAACCCAAAAATTACTCGTTTACTCAATCACCAGTCCAAACGGGTCTAAAAATTCTCGAAACTTAATTTTGACCATTGGACACTCTTTTGTGATATCTCGGCCATTTCGAGACTCACCGCACAGTCAAAACTTTCATCCGAGGTACTTGACCTCAACTCACTAATTTAACCCAATACATCTCAATGCGGGTTTTCCAATTAAAATCTTACCTCTTGTCGCTTTACTGAACTGCGACATATAATTAAAATACTCCGACATATTTACTTAATCCCAAAAGTAAATATATCACCCATCAACGATCATCAAATCCTTACAATTTCCAAAAATTACTATTCCGGGAAATTCCCCAAATTTCAAATTTATACTCAATTATGGAATTTGATTATCCCCAAACGTACGGGTTGTTACATAATGGTACATGTGGATTTAGGGATATTACTAGGGATGATAGAAAGAGAGTTTATATCTACAAACATGTTAAATGAGAATTATGTCTAGAGAAATTTGGCGGTACGTTAGGCGTGTACTTTAGTTGAGAGGTGAGAATCTCAAGTGAGTGTGCAAAATTCTAACTTGTGTTTTATATTTTCATTACATCATCTTATAATTATTTGCTAAACTGTTTTAAAATCTTTTACACTCGGGCTCGGACCCATCTCTTGCAAAAATCTCTTTTCTTGTGTATTATTTTAAATGCCCAGCCACAGGGACACCAGGGTTAGAGCATTAGATCTTTTGCTGTGTTTCATCCATTGTGAAAGTTGCAGGTCCTCTCATTTAGACGCCTCCACTTCTATCCTTTTAGTTATAGTACTTAAACTTATCAATTAGGGCATGTGTCCCCCAATCTCAGTTTATTTATGTCCGAGGAACATTTTACTTATTTATTTCATCATTTCCATTTCAGTTAGATTTATTATTGTTGGTTTGGATTTTTTTCGACTGGAATGATTATTCATGTTTATTGTATTCAGTTGGATGATATTTTATTCCTTAATGATTTATTCATGAAAATGGTGAATGATTTAATAGTTTAAATTAATGGACATAACATAGTTGAGTAAAATGTTTTAAAACTAGCTTAATTAATTATTTGGTGGTTAAAACAAAAATTATTTTTCGACAGTGATACTAAGAATGAACCAACTGTATATTCTATTGTAGATTTTATAATGGACTGGCCACCCGATATTTAATTGAGCGGGGTGTCACATATACGAGTATAGAGATAGTACATATGTGCCATTATATCTATGTGTATGATATAATTCTATGACCGTTTCCAGTACTCTGAGGGATGGTGGTTATGCTAATATATCGAGCGATATGTAAGTATAAATATACTTGTTGTGATTGGTATACTGTAAATATATGTGTGAATATATATATAGATAGATATATAGACAGTAAGTGTGAATAATGATTGGATAACTATTGAAAGTTTTTGGAAACGAATTATGTGACATTAAGTGTGAATATTCAATTAATAACTCGTGAAAATTTTATGAACCGAACGAATTATTTATAATTTAGAATTATGACTGTTAAGCGGATGTAAAATCTAATTGTATAAAATACGCGTAAAATAGGGTTGTGTGTGGACCTATGGTTATATGAAGTCTAGTTTGTCTAGTTATGATATATAAGATTTAAAATGTCACCCCCTAACCCCATTAGGATATAATTAACTAAACAGTTTATAAACCACAATTATAGTTTATTTATTATTTTAGTAATACATATTGAAACAACTTCAAGATTAAAATGCAGAATATTAAAAATCCAATCGTTTTAAGGAGACAATTTCAACAAAACTCACATATTATTTAACTTACTTACAACTAGTATAGTGCATAAAACAAACTAACAAGACCCCACTTCTATTTACTCAACCTCATAGACCTAGCAGTGGCAGCTGAAAAACCTGAAAATGTAAACATATAAAACCATGAGTTTAAAAAGTCAGTGAATGTACTACAGCTATCTATAGTAAAACTACTATATATACATATCTGTGCCAAATTAGGCCATATACATATCAGGTGTTAATAAACCCCACATCTCCTGCTCGTAGGCAATAATAATATCCATAGGTTTTAATAACCTAACATCTCCTGAATTTCATAGCAACTCAACATATCTTGGCTTTTAATAAGCCATAACATCTCAACATCTCTTGGCTTTTAATAATTCATAAGATCTCAACATCTCTTGGATTTTAATACTCCATAACATCTTAACATATCATGACTTTTAATAAGCCATATCATCTCAATATATAATACATACACATCATATCCAAATCAACTAAGTAAGTACACTCACCTTGTGTTGTCAACTATGTATTCACGTTTCCCTCGGGTGGAGCTGAACTTGGTTGATTTGACCTTACACCTGTTAATCCAACTACATCAGTATTAAAACTCAATCATAAGTATTATCTTAATATAAATATGTAACTTAAAATGAGTACCCAACCATAATATGATTCTACTCAAGTCATATTCCATGAAACTTATGTAAAGACGAAACGATGGTAAATATGTTGATAAGGTCATGAACATTCAACCCTAGAAACTACCTCGTAAGGAATTTATAACTAAACTCAAGTAAACATAAAATCATACTTCTGAATGTATATACACATGAAAGATGTAATCAAAATACTCTTTGTAAAGAGAAGATGAAAACATTATTTCATGGGGTATCCTGTATGGCATCAATTTATTGTCCTCTATACTTAACCATCCCATATTCATAAATAGTATAAATAACGGTGTCCAAACTTATCATTATGAAAACATATATGAATATACTTTCCAGTACAAGTGATGGTGTAATTTTTCAAGCCTCCTAGAGCAAGTTATGACTATTTCCTTATAAGACAAGAAATCTTCCCTACAAGGTCCTCTATTGTTCCTTCAACTTCCAAGAATTTTCATAATTTTTCTATACTATAACTTTCCATGATTTTCAACATACTTTCAGTACACATACTGAGTAGTACTGAATTAAAGTTTCATAATATTTGGACTTCATTTTCTATCTCATAATTTTGAACAAACTCAGGGTATACCCAAATGAAATATACCAACAACAACTATATACCAACTTGCAACCATCGCTAATGCCTAACCATAAGGAGTTAAATTCTAATTTTTGGATATGATATGAATATATGAGTCTATCTTCATATCCAATTGGAGTTTCTTAATTAAAGCAAGCACAAAAAGAGATATGTAGGTTTTAATACAAAGGGTTTCAATACAAAGCAATATGGCCTACAAACACCACTTATCTCACATATGAACAATACATATTATCACAAATGAGGATTGAATTTTATTCAATACTTCACGATTTATATATTTTGAAATAAGTATAATAGAAGCTTAAAACAATATTAACACATAATTTTACCTTGGAAACACCTTAAGAATTTTCTTGGAATTCTTTTCCTAGCTTTTAATGAAACACTTTCTTCCATTACTTCTACTTTCTCTTTCCCAAGCCAAAAACCCTTAAAACTGAACTTAGGCTTAAATTGTCTAAAGAAATATGTTAGAAGAAGAGTTTTAAGTCAGCAAGGCCTGCCTCCCATGCCCACCAATCAGATTAAAACATTTGGTTTACTAAAAGACAATTTATCACTTAAAGGGAAAGGACAGATTTGCCCCTTGTTCGTAAATTTAGTCTAACTTCTTACTCGGACATCCATTTGATGTAAAGTTTGTTGTGTTAGAACCTTAACTCACATGTCTACAACTATCTAGTTTTCACCTCAAGTCATTTGTAATTTTATAAGGGTCAAAACTAGTCTTAAACAGGAACATTTCTACCGAAAATAATAAAATCTTGTGTTTGGAAATAATTCAACATTTCATGATTTATGAAAGTGGGATTATACTAATAATGATCGCTTACCATTAGATATACTAATAACAAATTATTTATATCACATAAGATAAGAATGATTTAAATATAATTTATCATAATTATATCCCGGTTGTTACAACCTTACCCCCTTACAAACTTTCGTCCTCGAAACTTAATATTAAGTTCACTTACCAAACAAATGGGGATACTGTTTCTTCATGCTATACTCTGTTTCCCAAGTTGCTTATTTAATACCATGGCTCATCCACATAACTTTAACTAAGGGAATAACTTTATTTCTCAATACTTTCTCCTTACGATCAATAATTTCAATTGGTTCCTCGATATACGACATGTTTTCCTTCAGTTCAATTGTTTGAGTTTTCAACTGATGAGATGGATCTGCCAAATACTTACGAAGCATAGATACGTGAAATACATCATGTAAATGAGATTAATCTAGAGGAAATGCTAGTCTATATTCCAAGTTCCAACACCTCATATGGTCCAATGTATATTGGACTTAGTTTCCCCTTCTTCCCAAATCTCATAATGCCTTTCCATGGTGAAATACGTAGGAATACAAAATCTCCCTTCTAAAATTCCAGTGGATACTTCCTTTTATCTGCATAAAATTTTTGCCTGCTTTGCGCTATCTTTATCCGTTCCCGGATCATTTTAATCTTTTTTGTTGTCATATCTATTAATTCAGGACCTAAAAGTTTCCTTTCACCTACTTCATCCCAACACAAAGGTGTTCTACATCTCCTCCCATATAAAGCTTCATACAGAGCCATACCAATGGTGGACTGATAACTATTATTATACGAGAATTCCATCAATGGCAAAATGATCATCCCAACTACCCTTGAAGTCAAATACACAAGCTCGTAACATGTCTTCTAATATTTGAATCATCCTTTCAGATTACCCATCGGTTTGTGGATGAAATTCAGTGCTGAACTTCAAACTTGTGCCCATGGCATTCTGTAAACGAGGCCAAAACTTAGAAGTGAACGTTAGATCTCTATCTAATACAATTGACACTAGTGCCCCATATAAACAGATATCTCATCAACGTACATACGTGCATACTTGTCAACTGTGTAGGTGGTCTTAACTGGAAGAACATGGACTGACTTTGTCAATCGTTCTACAATTACCCAAATAGAATCATTCCCCTTTGGTGAACATGGTAATCCTGTAACAAAATCCATTGTTATAGGCTCCCATTTCCATTCTGTAATAGGAAATGACTGTAATAATCCTGCCGACTTCTAATGCTTCGCTTTCACTTGTTGACATACTAAACATTTATCCACAAATTCCGCAATCTCTTGTTTCATATTGTTCCACCAGTAATACTCTTTCAAATCTCTGTACATTTTGGTACCTCCCGGATGCATAGAGTAAATAGAACTATGTGCCTCTTCTAATATATCCTTCTTTAAGGGTGGACTATTAAGTTCACAAATTCTATTTTTATACGATAATGATTCATCATTCTTAATATCAAATTCACTCTCTTTCCCATCCAGGACATCTTGTTTCTTCATCTTAATGAATGGATCACTGACTTGCAAATTTCTTATGCGTTCGACCAATAAAGATCTCACTATGACATGTGCTAATAAGCCTCCCCTTTTTGAAAAACTTAATTCAATACCCATTGATGCCAAGTCAAGGATATTTCCCACACGTGCACACTGTATGCAACCTAGAATCCCTGATGATTTTTGACTCAAAGCATCTGCTACATTGCCCTTACCAGGATGATGATGAATGGTACAGTCATAGTCTTTAATCAGCTCCATCCAACGCCTCTGCCTCAAATTTAAGTCTCTATGTGTAAATAAGTACTTCAAACATTGATGGTTAGTGAAAATTTCACATGTCTCTCCATATAAATGATGTCTCCATAATTTCAAGGCAAAAACAATAGTCGCAAGTTCTAAATCGTGTGTAGGATAATTACGTTCATGCGTCTTCAACTGTCTAGATGCATAAGAAATTACCTTTTCATGTTGCATGAAAACATAACCCAGACCCTGATGTGAAGCGTCAGTATAAATCACAAAACCTTCTCCACTGGTTGGAACAGTGAGAACTGGAGCTGATACTAGCCTATTTTTTAACTTTTCAAAGCTTTACTGACATTCATCACTCCACACAAATTTCACTTCCTTTAGGGTTAATTTAGTCAGCGGTAAGGCTATAGATGAAAACCCCTTTATGAATCTTCTATAATATCCAGCTAATCCTAGGAAACTCCTTATCTCCGTTACATTCCTCGGTCTTTCCCATTTCACAATTGCCTCTACCTTCTTAGGGTCAACATAAATTTCATCTCCTGAAACAACATGCCCCAGAAATACTGCCTGATTTAACCAAAACTCACATTTTCTAAACTTAGCAAACAATTCACTATCTCGCAAAACTTGCAATACAACTCTTAGATGCGTCTCATGTTCCTCTTGGCTAGATGAGTATATCAAAACATCATCGATAAAGACAATCAAAAACAAATCTATGAAACGACGAAATACTCGATTCATTAAATCAATAAACACTGCAGGAGCATTTGTTAACCCAAATGGAATTACCAAAAATTCATAATGACCATAGCAAGAACGAAAAGCTATCTTAGAAATATCACAATCTCTCACCCTTAATTGATGATAACCTGATCTCAAATCAATTTTTGAAAAAACTTTTGCACCCTGTAATTGATCAAACAAATCATAAATACGAGGCAATGGATATTTATTTCGAATAGTCACTTTGTTCAACTATCAATAATCAATGCAGAGTCGCATGGTTCCAGCTTTCTTCTTCACAAATAATACTGGAATGCCCCATTGTAATACACTGGGTCGAATAAAACCTCTATCTAGAAAATTTTGCAGTTGAACATTTAACTCCTTTAGTTCCACAGGTGCCATTCTATATGGAGAAATAGAAACTGGAGTTGTACCAGGCACTAAATCGATAGTAAACTCTACCTCTCTGCTAGGTGGAAATCCTAGTAATTCATGTGGGAACACATCTGCAAAATCCTTAACGACTGGGATATCTTCTAATTTTTGCAATTCCCTATTTGTATCCACAATATATGCTAAAAATCCTTGACAACCCTTATTTAACAATTTCCTTGCGCGAAGGGATGAAATAAAACAGTTTGGAACCACATTTCTTTCCCCAGTAAATTTGAATTCTTCCTCCCCCGCTATATTAAATCTAACGTCCTTACGAAAACAGTCAATTGGTGCATGGTAGGAAGATAACCAGTCCATACTCAAGATAATATCAAAATCTCGAATATCTAGTGGGATTAAATCAATGATCAACTCCCTCTCCCCCACATACAATACAAAATTTTATACACACGCTCCACTAACATCACCCCTCCATAGGTGAATAAATATATAAACCACAATCTAGATAAGAACATGGTTTAACCAAATGCATGGTAAATGATAGTGCTACAAATGAATGAGTAGAACCTGGATCAATAAGCATGTAAGAATGTTTCTTCATGATAGAAAAGTCATTGTAAATATTCTTGCTGGTGCCCTGGAACCACTACCTGTCCCCTACCTCCTCCCCTTCCTATGCCTCCAGGTGATGAACCTCGACTAGTAGTAGCTGATTAAATCCCTCCTAATAGCATAGGACAGTTCCTTTTTGTGTGACCAATTTGATGACAGTGATAACACTCTACCCCCTTTAACTTGGGACAATCTGGACTGATATGGCCCTCAGCTTTGTAAAAATAGAACGTAACAGACTTAGACTGCCCATCGTCATTCTCCTGTTGTCTATTCTGTTGGCCCATCGATCCCGCACCCCTAAAACTGCTTGGTGTCCTATTGTAAACATAATTTCCAGTCCCTCTACCGCACTGAAATCTTTGACTCCCTTGTTTTGAGTAGTTTACATTGCCTTCCTTTTGATGAGATGGATCAAATCTACTCCTCTTTCCCCATTGTTCCCTATTCTTTATTGCGTTATTAACATCTCCTTCAACCATCATAGCTTTGTTAACTAAAGAAGTATAACCTACCATTTCAAGTGCAGTGAGTCTAGACTTGATAACCAAATTCAACCCATCCTGAAATCTAGTGCATTTTCCCTCCTCATTGTGTAAGAAACGTAATGAAAATCGAGACAAAGATATGAATTTAGTTTCATACTTCCTGACCGACATATTCCCTTGAGTCAATGATAAAAATTCTCTCTCTTTTTTCTTCCGATACATGCGAGGAAAATACTTTTCATATAAGACTTTAATAAAGGAATCCCAAGTAATTACCTCACCTCCCTCCGGAGTAAGCAATAAATTTTTGGAAGACTCCCACCAATATTTAGCTTCGACCTTTAACATGAAAGTAGCCAAAATTACCTTCTGCGCGCTAGGTACGTTGATCACCCCGAAGATAGTTTATGTGTCTCTAACCCAAGCCTCAATTTCCAAAGGATCTACAGAACCTGAGAATGCCGGGGGGGGGGGGTTGAATTTGATAAACTTCTCGTACAGAGTATTCTTCTCCTCTCGTTGTATTTCCCTTTCTCTTCTGGCCAAAGTCTGTTCCTCCAGGTACTTGGCTTACTGTTCTGCTATTTGCGTCATAAACATTTTTTGTTGTTCTACCATTAAAGTCATGGCACGAACCATTTTCTGCATATTTGTAAGTTAATCCGGAGCCCCCTCTAAATTATTTGGATTTGTTGGTTTATTGTATTTGAAGACTCCTCATCCAACCTCTCATGAACATTTTCTCCTTCCATAGCTTACTAACTGTCATAAACCACAATTATAGAAACCATAATACAACATTTATTTCTAACATAATGGTTTGTAATTCTCACAAGTTAATATAAATGACCCACCACACTATTTCTGCCACTGCCATATATAGACTCTCTAACCCCAAAATATAAAAACCTAAAGCTCTGATACCAAGTTGTCACCCCCTAACCCCATTAGGATATAATTAACTAAATAGTTTACAAACCACAATTATAGTTTATTTATTATTTTAGTAATACATATTGAAACAACTTCAAGGTTAAAATGCGAAATACTAAAAATCCGATCATTTTAAGGAGATAATTTCAACAGAACTCTCATATCATTTAATTACTTACAACTAGTACAGTGTATAAAATAAACTAACAAGACCCTACTTCTATTTACTTAACCTCCTAGACCTAGGAGTGGCAGCTCGAAAACCAAAAAATGTAAACATATAAAACCACGAGTTTAAAAACTCAGTGAATATACCACAGCTATCTATAGTAAAAGCACTATATTAACATCTCAACATATCAATATATATACATCTCTGTGCCAAATTAGTCTATATACATATCCGGAGTTAATAAACCCCACATCTCCTGCCCGTAGGCAATAATCATATCCATACGTTTTTATAACCTAACATCTCCTGAATTGCATAGCAACTCAACATATCTTGGCTTTTAGTAAGCCATAACATCTCAACATCTCTTGGCTTTTAATAATCCATAACATCTCAACATCTCTTGGCTTTTAATAAGTAATAAAATCTTAACATCTCATGACTTTTAATAAGCCATATCATCTCAATATATAATACATACACATCATATCCCAAATCAACTCAGTAAGTACACTCACCTTGTGTTGTCAACTATGTATTCACGTTTCCCTCAGGTGGGGATGAACTTGGTTGATTTGACCTTACACCTATTAATCCAACTAAATCAGTACTGAAAGTCAATCATAAATATTATCTTAATATAATTATGTAACTTTAAATGAGTACCCAAACATAATATGATTCTACTCAAGTCGTACCCAAACATAATATGATTCTACTCATGTCATATTCCATGAAACATATGTAAAGACGAAACGATGGTATATATGTTGATAAGGTCATGAACATTCAACCCTAGAAACTACCTCGAAAGGAATTTATAACTAAACTCAAGTAAACATAAAAGCATACTTCTGAATGTATATACACATGAAAGATTTAATCAAAATACTCTTTGGAAAGAGAAAATGAAAACATTCTTTCATGGTGTATCCAGTATGGCATCAATTTATTGTCCTCTATACTTAACCATCCCATATTCATTAATAGTATAAATACAGGTGTCCAACCTTATCAATATGAAAACATATATGAATATACTTTCCAGTACAAGTGATGGTGTAATTTTTCAAGCCTCCTAGAGCAAGTTATGACTATTTATTTATAACACACGAAATCTTCCTTACAAGGTCCTCTATTGTTCCTTCAACTTCCAAGAATTTTCATAATTTTTCTACAGCATAACTGTGACACCCCACCAAATTAAATACCGGGCGATCACTCCTTTATTAAATTAAAATCAAGGTGAACAGTTAGTTCATTCTAATCATCACTTCGCAAATGATAATTTTCAAATTTAAACACCCTAATTCATTAAGCTAAGTGTCAAAACCATTTAAAACCTTATTTCCATTTTATTAAATACAATTATAAAATCATTAACTATTTACATTTTAAGAGTCACACATTTAATATAAGAATAAAAATGAGCATTCAAGAGTTTAACCATCAATAATAAATCCCGACATTAAAACAATAAAAGGGAAACATCCTGACAGTAATAAATCCCAAACTAAAGATACTGAAAGTAAAAGAATTACAATCTCTGACAAAACCAACTGAATAATGGAAAATGGCGACACATGCCCCACTAGATAAAACTGAACTAGAAGTAGAGTCAACAATGAGGTCGTCTAAGCAATGGCCTGCAACTCCCACAAAAGCTACATCGCGTTCCATCCAAAGAATCCTAAGCATGACGCCCCTATGGCTGGGCACCTATAATACATATATATATACACATACAAGAGAGCAGAGGTAATAGCAAACGGGTCAGAGCCCGAATGTAAAACAGTTCTAAAAATAGTTTAGTAAGTATTTAAAATGCTTACCGACTAATGCAACAATCATATTAGTATGCGACACTCTCTTGAGAATTCTCACCTCTCATCTAGTGTGCACATCTACCGTACTAATGAATCTCATTTATCTATGCTAACTTATTCTCCATTAGTCTTGACATGTGAAATTAAGGTTATGGTATTCACTTTAGAAAAATCTATCTCCTCAAGATTTCTTACGTAATTTAAAATAATTCCGTATCGTTATAATGTTTCCGAATACTTATAGTGAATTTGAAGAATATCATACTTTACTTAACAACTATTTCACTCAGTAGAAAGTTCTCATATAGATACACGTATATATATTAGTTACACATATAACATATATATGAACGACGCCTCACATAAAATCTATGGTGCAAAGTTTCCATAAATAAGTATATATATGTAATACCCCGTATTTTTATGCTATATTAATTTGGGGATTTATTAAATTTAATGTGAGTTAATTATTTAATAAAAATCCAGAAATTAATCATGTTATAATTATTAACCTGACGAGAGTTAGTAATTATCGGAAATTAATTATGTTCTAATTATTAACGTGATGAGAGTTAGTAATTATGGGAAATTTGTTGAATATTACTAATGAGCAAAGTAATATGTAATATTGGTTATATTGAATGTCACGAGGGAATAAAATGACAATTTTGGAAATGTGAGTCGGGACAAACTTTGATAAATAAAAGTGAATATTTTATAAGTCATTCGTATGGTCGTTTTGAGTGCGCCAACGCGTCCGGAAGGGTCGAGATAGTCAAAAAAGTGTACCCGGGGGTTTAGTTTGGGTCTCAGGGTGTTTTTAGGCCTAAGTGGTACCCCGGGAGGGCATTTTGGACATTTCACATTTTTGGGTAATTAAACCCACGAAAATCAGTAATCTATATCAGCCATTTATGTTAGTCAGCCAGGGTTAGAAAACACAAACACAAGAACGGCCATAAGAGAGGAAGAGAGATCTCTCAAGGCAAATTCAAGGCCCAAAATCCATCCGTTTGCACCGCCAACACCACCAACGCGTAGATCGCGCGACGGGGAACACAACCACACCAAAATCATCCACAAATCAGAACACCAAAAATCCCAGGCAAGTGTTTATCTTGCTTATTTCGTTGGTGCATCTTTCATATTAGTGTAGGAGTAATTAGAATGAGTTTTTATGGAAGAAACCTAAGATATGAGTTAGGAAATTGCATGTAGTGATGAATAAATTGATAATTCTGGAAACCCTTGCCATGTAGAGGAATTACCGACGAAATTATGATTTTTACAAGAAGGAAATTTCTGGAAATACTTGTTAGAACCATGTTTAAGAGAATTCTAGGGTTCTTGATAATTATAATAATTTTTGGTTGGTTAATCCATTTATAATGATAGAATTCCTCAAGCTTCACGTTGAAAATACCTAGTAGGATGATATAATGTTGGTAGTACAATTTTTGAGACATTTGGGATTGAAAAATATGGATTTGGATGAAGAAATGTGTTAGAACCCGTAACTGCAATTCTGCAGAAATTTAGAACCCGTAACTGCAATACCTGCTTGATCGATCGATTGAGCCCAAAGCTTCGATCGATCGAAGGTTCGATCGATCGAGCCCCAGACCTCGATCGATCGACCCCTCCTGGAAGACTCCTATTTCCTTTTTATATGAGTTAAATTCAATTTATTGTGCGATCATTCTTGGGCATCCTTAATAAAATGTTTTGGGAGATAGGGAAGACCAGTAGGACATGTGAATAGATTTTGGGACCCTTGATGTCGGGGAAAGATTGTATTTTGGGATAATTACATAAGGGTCGATGGAGTTATGATTTAAAGAGAGAGACACGTAAAAGAGTTACTTTGGGACAAATGTGTATACCTACTGAATTTTATACTTGGGAGGATAGAATCCATGAGCATTATGTAGTAAGTGGAAAAGTTCCTCAAATTAAAGTAAGATGTGAATGGTTATACGTGATAAATAAATAATGAGAAATAAATACAAATGTCGAAATTATGGGAATTGAGAAAATACCCATTATTGATATGGTAATATTAGTATAGTTATATGATTGTGTATGCATATGCTATTTATGTGTGAAAAACATGCCCACGCTACTTGCTATCCCTGAGGTTGCCGCGCTGGGACGATCTTATCCTGTGTTGCCTTATGGGGGATATTGACTCATACCCTAGAAGATAGATATCCTTGATACAGGCTATCGAAATGATAGTTCGGACGGTCCTAAGAGATGCGGGTATGTGCTTTCCTCTTAGAGACGTGGAATCTATGCTTCGCTTCATATTGTTTGTGAATAGATATCCTTGGTACAGGCTATCGCAGTGATAGTTCGGACGGTCCTAAGAGATGCAGACATATGCCATCCTCTTAGAGACTTGGAATCTATGCTTCGCCTCATTATTGTTTGAGTATGTGTTAATACAGTTCGAGAGTGATTCCAAATTTGTATTCCCTTAGTACGAGTGATACGGGGATTGGATAGTAGAGTATGCCCGCACCATAGTTTTTATTTGGGGTGCTGTTATGATATATATATATATTTTACGAGTAGTTAATATATATATGAAATTTTAAAATCTGGAATTGCCTACTGTGATTTGATATGTAGGACATGGTTGATGACTCAAATTGTAAATACTTATTTTGAGAAAGTATAATATGACACTGGAAAACTTTATTGATTATTAAAGTTAAAATTGAGAACTTTGGTTACTAATTGAAATATTCCTTTCAAACAATTGAATCATTAAATTTTGAATCCCGCGAATAACCTAAGATAAGTCAATCATTGGGAAAGGATAGCATGATATATGATGAGTTGGACCACTGGGAAGGTTAGTGCGATAGGTGTGCACATTAGAAGAGAGGTGAGAATTTCTCAAGAGAGTGTCGCACTAATATGTTGTTGCATTGGCATGTATCAATTTAAATACTTGTTAAACAATTTTTAAATCATATACACTATCGGGCTCTGACTCGTTTTCTCTCTCTCTCTCTCTCTCTCTCTGGTATATATATATGTATGTACTACAGGTGCCCATCCACAGGGGCGTCTTGCTTAGGATCCCTTAAAAGAAACGTGCTGCAGCATAGGTGGGAGTTGTAGGCCACTTGGTTAGACGATTTCATTTACTTGATTCCACTCCTATGATTCTCAGTTATTGGGGCATGTGTCGCCCTTTCCACTATTTATCTGTTCTGTTGGGACATTTGTATTTCAGTTATTTCTAGTACTGTTACTTTGGGATTTATTCAGCATGTATGTTTTACATTTAGTTTTAAATGTTGTGATTTTGGATGTTGAATGTTTAAAGTAATTGGATTATGTTCCATGATAATTGTTGTATGATTCTTACTTATTGAAAATGTGGTTAATAATTAAATAAATAAGTTTTTCTTTAAAAATACAATTTGGTTAGAAAGGTTAAAAATGGTTTTGACACTTAGCTTAATTAATTTGGGTGTTAATTTGGAAAAAATTATTTTTACGACAGTGATGCTAAGAATGAACCAACTGTTTCACCTTGATTTTAATTTAATAAAGGAGTGATCGCCCGGTATTTAATTCGGCGGGGTGTCATAATATATACCAATCACTCATATAATACATATATACTAACGGCACCCCACATAAAAACTATGGTGCTGGCATAATCTGCTATCAAGTCCCTATATCACACATATTTAGGGAAATGCTAGTTCGGAATCACTCTCGAACTGCATTAACACAAACGCATACAAATGGAAGTGAAGCATAGTTCCCAGTCATAAGAGGTCAGCACATACCCACACGTCTCTTAGGCCTGTCTGACTTATCAATATATATCCTGTACCAGGGAATTCTATGTTCTAGGGTACAAGTCAATATCCCCCATAAAGGTCCCATCGAGATAAGACTGTCCCGGCGCGGAAACCCCCGTGATAATAAGTAGCCCGGTTACGATTTTTACACAGAAAAAAATATATGCACAATCACACCGTCATATATATATGTATGTATTTACATCCACATTATTAAATTAGGTATTCTCACGACCCATAATTATCATTATCCGTTATTACACATTTTACTCAATTATCTCGTATAACGGACTCGTTCATTTTATACTCATAATTAAGTTATTCTAAACTCACTTATCATCACTCGAAGTATTCTCTTTATCTAAGTACAATTTCAGTAGGCCCTCACTCGCCATCTAATCCAACTTCTTAGACATTTCGATTATTAAATCAACGCACGTATGATTTTCTAGGTATGAATATCTCCCCGTTTACTCTTTATTTCCCTTCACATTAAAGTCCCACTTAACGAGGTTTATCTTGACCCTACGGTCCTTTTTATGTTCCATTATGTTCTTGCAACCCAAATCAAGATTTACTACGCATAAAATTGGATTAAACTAACACGAGCAAAAATGCAGTTTTCCAGGAGGGGTCGATCGATCGATGAAAGGGAGTCGATCGATTGATAAAGCAGTTATGGCGAAACTGCAGAAAACCCAGCTACGAAAATCTCACCACAAACTCATCCAAATCATCATATATCAGTCCCAAACTCCCAGCAACTTATACTACAAGTGTTGTATACCCATGTAAACAATATCCTACGTAAAACATGCGAGTTTTCATCAAGTATAATCAAAATAAGAGGGTAAAATCTATATAATTCTCAAGAACCCTAATAAATTTCTTTAAATTAGTTTCTTCCATTGTTCTTCCAGATTTTCTATCACTAACACCATGGAAATTCGTGGTTCAACCTTTACATGAGAAATGGAATTTCCAAAATATAATCTTTACCTCTGCAACATGTAATTTTTGTCTCCAATTAATGTTTTTCTTCAAGAACACTAATTCTAATCAACCTTAGACTAATATAAAAGGATGCACTAACTTGATTAAAGCAAATAGATACTTTCCTGGAAATTTAGTCTCTGATTTGTGGAATAAAAAGGTGTGGTTGTGATCTCCTTCGCGCGATCTACGATTTGGCGGTGACGGCGGTGCAACCGGAGGAGTTCTTGGCCTAGAACTCCTTGGAAAATTTCTCCTCTTCCTCTCCAATGGCCGTCATTAGTTTTTGGTTATCTTAACCCTAGAAGACAACACTTACCAACTGGTATAACCCTAGCAAATTCGTGGGTTTAATTACCCATAATTACGAAATGTCCAAAACGCCCTCCCGGGGTACAAAATAGGCCTAAAACGCCCCGAGACCCAAACTAAACCCCCGAGTACACTTTTCTGACTATCTCGACCCTTACGGACACTTTGGCGCACTCAAAACGACCATACGAGAAACTTTTAATTTAATCACTTTTTATTAATCAACATTTAGTCCCGACACGACACGGGCGCGTCCCGACTTAAATTTCCATAATTGCCATTTTATTCATACGTGAATTTTTTTATAAAATAAATCTCATATATTACTATACTCATCCAGTAACATTCAACAAATTATCAATAATTACTAACTCTCACCACGCTAGTAAATATTTAAAACAACATTCCGGATTAAAATTAAATTAATTTATTTCAATTAAATTTAATAAATCCCTAAGTTTAAAAGCCATAAAAATACGGGTTATTACAATAACTTTCCATGATTTTCAACATACTTTCAGTACACATACTGCGTAGTACAAAATTAAAGTTTCATAATATTTGGACTTCATTTGCTATCTCAAAAGCTTGACCAAACTCAGGGTATACCGAAATGAAATATACCAACTTGCAAACATCACTAATGCCTAACCATACGTAGTTAAACTCTAATTTTTGGATATGATATGAATATATGAGTCTATTTTCATATCCAATTGGAATTTCTGAATTTCTGTAAGCACAGAAAGATATATACAAGTTTTAATACAAAGGGTTTCAATACAAAGCAATATGACGTACAAACACCACTTATCTCACATATGAACAATACATATTATCACAAAGGAGGACGGAAATTTAATGAATACTTCATGATTTATATACTTTGAAATAAGTATAATAGAAGCTTAAAACAATATTAACACATAATATTACCTTGGAAACACCTTAAGAATTTTCTTGGAATTCTTTTCCTAGCTTTTAATGAAACCCTTTCTTCCTTAACTTGTACTTTCTCTTTCCTCAAGCCAAAAACCCTTAAAACTGAAATTAGGCTTAAATTGGCTGAATAAATATGTTACAAGAAGAGTTTTAAGTCAACAAGGGCTGCCTCCCATGCCCACCAATCAGATTAAAACATTTGGTTTACTAAAAGACAATTTATCACTTAAAGGGAAAGGACAAATTTGCCTCTTGTTCGTAAATTTGGTTTACTAAAAGACAATTTATCACTTAACCGTTTGATGTAACGTTTGTTGTTTTAGAACCCTAACTCACATGTATACAACTATCTAGTTTTCACCTCAAGTCATTTGTAATGTTATGAGGGTCAAAACGAGTCTTAAACAGGAACATTTCTACCGAAAATAACAAAATCTTGTGTTTGGAAATAATTCAACATTTCATGATTTATGAAAGTAGGATTATACTAACAATGATCGCTTAACATTAGATATACTAATAACAAATTATTTATATCACATAAGATAAGAATGATTTAAATATAATTTGTCATAATTATATCTGGGTTGTCACATAAAATTCATATGTTAGGTTCTAGTTATAATTAAGAGGCGAGGAATATCTCATGTGAGTGGAACTCCGACTTAAATATGGAAGGTTGTGCTACATATTTATTAATGCATTTTAATTACTTGCAATTATTTTTAAAATGTTTCGGGCTCTTACCCGTATCAAATCTATTCTCAAAACATTTAGGTGTCCATCCATAAGGACACCAAGGATGATTAATCTACGAGGTATTTCGTAGCTATAGATTGCAGGATTTTTGAGAGTTGATTCTATTATTGACATTTTAGATTGGGTTCTCTATTCAGGTATTGCTGGGCATGTTGTCCCTTTTATTTAGACTAATGTATTTCTGATTATTTTTCTCAATTTGATTTGATGTATTAGATTTTTACCTGATAGTTTATTTTGGGAATTTATTTAGTTATCTGGGTTTTAGATTTCATATGGTAGTTTCATTAATAATGGTTACTGTGTATGGGATTACTGTGGATTCGTTAATATTGTTGTATGTTCATGAAAGATAAAAGTTGACACTGCTTGTTATACTAATAGATGGTTAGTAATTAATTGAATTTCAATAGTGATTCTAAGAATGAACCATTTTAGACTATTATTTTATTTTAATAGATGGTTGTCCACCCATTATTTTAATAGGTGGGGTGTCACAATCGTAACCACATATCTTATGGTCACGCTTCCTAACCGTGACCACCTTTTAGTGGGTTAAAACTTGGTCACGAATATGGTTATAGTCTTGGACCATGAATAACAAATAATTTATTAAAAAAATAAATTTTATTTGTTTGCTTAAACTAATCCTTGTACATGTTTTTAAATGTGTATAAAATTCCACTGTAGAACTAACTAACACATCAATCAATAACAATAATATACAAATTATTAAGCCATCAAATGAAGTACATGAATTGAAACCAAATAATATTAGAATCCTCAAAGTTTTCCTTCCCCAGAGCATATGTAAAGTCGTTGTAATCAACATCCGCGTCCACCTAACTAGAGATTCAAATATTACAAAATGTTTGAAATTGTAAGAAAACGACTTGAATTCCAATGACTTCGGGATGCCTATTAGGCAAAAAATTACAAGAAAGTACACCCAATTCATATTATCAATAAGGTTACGGTTTACCTCATAATCCGAATCTAGTGCATTTCTTTTGATTTAGGAAAAGGGTATGCAATCTGGTGAAAGTTTAGAAAATCATATGAACACTCTAAATTGAGAATTTTGGTATAAGACCCTTTTTTAGATTTTTAATTTATGGAAATACATGTGAATGTGTATACGATACTAAAAAATAATAGGATCAGTGAATGTGGTAAAATAAACAGGCTACAAATGGAATAAGAAAACTAGATTATGCAAAATAACATTTACAAAGTGTGAGCAGCAATGTAATAAGTGTAAGATAACTAAATATATGAGTATAAAAATTATTTTTGATTTGAAAATGGATAAAAGTGGTCTCTTTGAAAACCGATAGGAAGGATCGTAAAATCGCCTACTAAAGTGTTTATATTAGACACGTACAAGCAATGTTCAAGTCCTAACTAACACATAACCAATTTTTATCCATAATTAAGTGATTGGGTAGTCAAACTTTAATTACTTTGCGGGTGATACAAACACAAAGTCATATACGTTGCCTGAAAAACGAGCTCATATTTTCTTGCTAATTGGTTAGTTTTAAATATATGATGCCACAGGGTAAAAAGAAAGTGGAATTAAGTGATTGAGTGGGTGACTAAATCCCAACTCATTTCAATGACTGGACTCAGGTCTTAAGTCCAATTAATTCATCAAACCATTCAATGCAAGACTATGTGTAAAATAAAGTCATGCGTTAGAAAATAGTCCAACAATAAATGGATTTGCTAACTGAAGATGTTGCGAGTCATAAAAAAATGTACCACCTATGAGTTTTACACTTGTGGGGTGAATACCGAGTTGAGTCAACTGGGGGGAGTTCACCTAACTATAGTTATCCCCGGGAGTCCTACACACCCAAGGTAAAGAGGATTCTAGTCCACTCTAATGACGATATCTTTGTATTTTGTCTGTCTTCCCTTTTATTCTTTTTTTAAATTAATTGTTACAAGACATTGGTGTATAAACCACTATAAATATATATATAATGCCTCAGTAACCTGATACAACCGGTCTAAGGAAAAAATAAAAATATATATGCATATGAAACAAATTTACTAATATTCAAATTGTTCCTCCACCCAAAAATTTGGCAATGGTAACTAATGAGAAATCTATTGCCAAAAATTTAGCAAAGTTTTTAAAAGCTAGAAAAGGAAACAAGATGATTTTTACTCTCCGACTATGGAGTCAGATCATTTCCTCGCATCCATTATCCCACTCCACCTATCTATTGCACGCTCCAACCCACCATCATGTTTGGACCTTGTTACTGTACCTTTTCCATTGGCAACTATATATTTAGGTACTCATATAAACCAAACCTAATCCCTAAGGCTCCACGATTCCTCTCGTGAGTTATTCATCAAGACCCACCATCAATGAGAGTATAGGTGGTGTTAGTGTCAACTTGCATGACACCGAACATGATCATCCTTGTTCACCTATTCCTTGTGGTGGTTATTACTATCTTGAGCTCATCGATGCATTACAAAGTGACCTTTATCATCGTCGATTTATAGAATGGTGTGTGATTTTTTTAAGTCCCATCCCATGCCAAATTCCACACCCTTTCACATTCCTCACCAAATTGAGCACCATGCTTATTGGCCCCTTGTTTCCCTCAATTATTGGTTCAATAAAACCCATGATAAGTGTAACACCCTGTATTTTTGAGTAATATGAGATTAATTAACTCAATAATTATTTTGATTTAGCTTTAAATTATGCATGTGCTATAATTTGATGGAATTTAATATTTTTGAGAAATAAGGATTCATTGTTGGTGGAATAATTTGTGCAACAATTATTACACATCGTTGTGAGTGATATCGATGGGAGTGTGTGGGATCTCAATCGGGGTTCGCATTTGGACCATATGTGGTCGAGATAGGAAATTATTGTCAAATGACTCAGATGATGATTTAGACATCATGGTTGAATCCAAAAGGGTCGAAATAGTCGAAATAGTATAGTTGGGAGTATTGTTTGGGTCCCGGGGTGATTTTAGAGCAACCAAGCACCGTTTACTGACGTTTCGATCATTTTAGAGTTTACGGGAGAAGGAACTCCGAAAATTAAAAGTTTATATCTTACTCGTTGAGTTAGAGGATAGGTTTAACATAGATTTGAGAGACCAAAGGTCATAGGAGAGCATGAAGAGAAGAAAACCTACACTATCCACATAAATTCTCACCACTGACATGTGGAAATCCACATCGAAACAAGGAAAGAAAAACCTCATAATAATAAAATGAATTTATACCTAAACGTACAAGGCAAATCTTTATCTTGCATGCTTTTGAAGAAGTTATAATACCCATTTAGTGCAGGGTTTTCAATTTCATGATTTCAACTATGTTCTTGGGGTTTAGATGAATTTAACTCATGATTCGTTGTAAAATTGCATGTAGAATGAATTCCTATGTGAAGATAAAATAAAATTATAATATATGTGATGATTAATATGGAATCTCGATGGATTCTTGGTTGAATAACATGAATCTTGAATGACTTAGGGTTTAATTAATGAACATAAGATGTCAATGTAACATAATTTTGTACATGACGTTAAAAGTATGCCTTGTGAATTTTAATTAGAATTAGAGTGTGGGACACATATTTATCGAAGGGTTTATGCCTTACCTTTAAATTGAGCTTTGAATCAGGTTATTTGGAGTTTTATAGCTGGAGTAATTAATGTTTTACTATAGGGTATCTGATCTATCAACATAGTAATCTCGCCGTTGGAGTTTTATAGCTTGAGTAATTAATGTTTTATAGCTGGAGTAATTAATGGTCAACTATAGGGTGTTTGAAGTTACTTTAAATGTATGCAATTTTGAACGTTGTGTGCGAACCATAGATTTATGGAATGTTATATGTCTTATATTTTTAACGAGCTTTGAGTTACGTCATTTCGAGTTCTATAGAAGGAGAAATTGAAATTTTACTACAGGGCGTTTAATGTGCTAGAAAATTTATTACTCGAATCGGTTACCCATAGTTGACCAATTTCCTTTATTTAAGCCCTTAATTTTTGAATAATTAAAGGGGGAACTTTTTGGACATATCTAATGACACACCCCAACCCAGTTACTTATAATTAAGTTTGAAAGTCAAAGTGAGTCAAACCATAATTAATCTACCCAAACCATAATCACGAGTTTTGATTTCAGAGTCATCATTGTAAATCCATATAACTGAAATCCTTTTTACAACATCAGAGTAATTATGTCCATAAAAACTTTCTTGAAGGATAAATTAACTTAATTACATCATTTACATTTACATAAAATCATAGTTTCTCCCATTCCTAGCTAACCCAACCCCACCTCCTAGATTTGGCAGTGACATCGCGTTACCTGAAAAAGGTGAACATAGGAACCATGAGCAAAAATAGCCCAGTGAATGCATCACTACTATACTACTGCATAAATTTACATGCAATATATCATGTCCATATAATTATGAATTAACTTATCCGGCTCATTCATAATGAATGACCAACTTTTTCGAATCATGATTCACATATCCTGTCTAAATAGACAATTCTCCCCCATTCCTGGTCGAGGAGTAACCCCTTGTCATTAATAGACAAATCTCCCCCATTCCTGGTCGAGGAGTAACCACTCATTTAGGTAAACCGAAATGAACAGTTTCATATTCATTATATTATGATCATATCAATAACACGATACAAATATCTCTTTCCAGTGAGTACACTCACCTTGGTTGACAACTATGTATTCACGTTTTCTTCTGGTGGAGCTGAACTGGGTTGATTAGACCTTACACCTGTCAATCCAACTAAATCAGTACTGAACCTCAATCATAAATATTATCCAAACATAATTATGTAACTTTCCATGACTATACATCAACAATATAATTCCAATTAAGTCACATTCCATAAAACATAGGTAAAGGCAAAACAATGATATACATGTTGATAAAGTTACGGAAATTCAACCGTAGGAAATACCTTATGAGTAATTTATAACCAAAGTAAAGTAAACATGAAATTATACTCCTCAATGTATATACACATGAAACATGTACTCAAAGTAACCTTTGTAAGGACGAAATGAAAACATTCATTCAAGGGGTACTCAGTATGGCCTGAAATTATGGTCATACTTACTTAACCATCCTATATTGCTAAATTGTACAAATACAGGGGTCCAACCTCATCAATATGAAAATATATATGAATATACTATCCACTACAAGTCACGGTGTAATTTTTCAAGCTTCCTAGGGCAAGTTATGATCATTTCTCTACAACACAAGAAATCTGCCCTACAAGCTCCTCTATTGTTCCTTCAACTTCCAAAAATTTTCATAATTTTTCTCCATCATAACTTTCCATGATTTTCAACCCATTTTCAGTACACATACTGAATCGTGCATAATTAAAGTTTCATAATTGTTTGACTTCATTTGCTATCTCAAAATCTTGACTAAACTCAGGGCATATCGAAATGAAGTATAAAAACAGAAACTATGTACCAACTTGAAATCATCATTAGGGCCTAACCACAAGGAGATAAATTCTAATTTTCAGATATTATATGCATATATGAGTATAATTTCATTTACAATTGGAATTTCTCAATTCAAGTAATCACACAAAGAGATATGCAGATTTGAATACAAGGGGTTTCAACACAAAGCAATATTAAGGGTTTCTACACTCAACTTAACATAAGCTTGCATCTAACCATACATATATATAAAGGGCTGAAAATTTAGTAAACTTATGATGATTTATATCATATAAATCAGTAATATAATATAAATAACAAGAATTACAATTAGGATTACCTTCAGGGCTTTTTACATAATTTCTACGGATTTTTCTACACTTTTTCTCCTCACTTTTCTTCCTTAACTTCTACTTTCTCTTTCCCTAAGCTTAAAACCCTTTCATGGCTGGTTTTGGCTGAAGGATAAGTATATTTCAAGGGTATAAGGTCGGCCAAGGCTGCCTCCCAAGCCATCCAATCAAATTAAACCATTTGGTTTAATAAAAGACAATTTACCACTTAAGGGAATTGACAGATTTGCCCCTTCTCGTAATTTTGACCTAACTTCTTCCTCGAGCATCCGTTTGATGCACCGTTTGTTGTGTTACGACCCAAACTCACATGTCTACAACTATTTAGTTTTCACATAAAGTCAATTGTAATGTTAAAATGGTCAAAACTAGTCTTAAACAGGAACATTTCTATCGAAAGTAACCAAATCTTGTGTTCGTACATAACTCGACATTTCATGATTTATGAAAGTAGGATTAGAATAAACATAAGCACTTAATATTAGATATACTAATAACACATTATTCATATCACATAATATAAAAATGATTTAAATATAATTTATCAAAATTATATTCGGGTTGTCACAACTTCCCCCCCTTAGAAAATTTCGTCCCCGAAATTTAATATAAAGGTCACTTACCAAACAAATGGGGATAATGTTTCCTCATGCTATCCTCTGTTTCCCAAGTTTCTTCTCTAACTCCATTGCTCATCCACATAACTTTAACTAAGTGAATAACTTTATTCCTCAATACTTGCTCCTTACGATCGATAATTTCCAATGGTTCCTCGATGTACGACAAGTCTTCCTTCAGTTCAATTGGTTGAGTTTTCAACTGATGAGATGGATCCGCCAAATACTTACGAAGCATCGATACATGAAACACATCATGTAAATGGGATAATTCTGGAGGTAATGCTAATCTATAAGCCAAGGGCCCAATTCTTTCCAACACTTCATATGGTCCAATGTATGTTGGACTTGGTTTCCCCTTTTTGCCAAATCTCATAACGCCTTTCCACGGTGAAATACACAGGAATACAAAATCTCCCTTCTGAAATTCCAATGGATGCTTCCTCTTATCTGCATAAAATTTCTGCCTTCTTTGCGCTATCTTTATCCGTTCCCGAATCGTTTTGATCTTTTCAGTTGTAATATCTATCAATTCCGGACCCAAAATTTTTCTTTCACCTACTTCATCCCAACACAAAGGTGTCCTACATCTCCTCCCATATAAAGCTTCATAAGGAGCCATACAAATAGTCGAATGATAACTATTATTATATGAAAATTCCATCAATGGCAAATGATCATCCCAACTACCTTTTAAGTCAAATACACAGGCTCGTAACATGTCTTCTAATAATTGAATCGTCCTTTCTGATTGCCCATCAGTTTGTGGATGAAACGTAGTGCTGAACTTCAAACTTGTGCCCATGACATTCTGGAGACAAGGCCAAAACTTAGAAGTGAACGTTGGATCTCAATCTGATACTATTGACACTGGTGCCCCATGCAAACGGATAATCTCATCAACGTACATATGTGCATACTTGTCAACAGTGTAGGTGGTCTTAACTGGGAGAAAATTAGCTGACTTCGTCAATCGGCCTACAATCACCCAAATAGAATCATGCCCGTTTGGTGACCGGGGTAATCCTGTAACAAAGTCCATCGTTATATGCTCCCACTTCCATTCCGAAATAGGCAAAGACTGCAATAATCCTGCTGGCTTCTGATGCTCTGCTTTCACTTGCTGGAATACTAAAATTTTAGCTACGAACTCTGCAATCTCACGTTTCATATTATTCCACCAGTAATATTCTTTCAAATCTCTGTACATTTTGGTACCTCCCGGATGCATAGAGTAAATATAACTATGTGCCTCTTCTAATATATCGTTCTTTAAGGGTGGATCATTCGGTACAGAAATCCTATTTTTATAACACAACGATTCATCATTCTTAATCTCAAAGTCACTCTCTTTACCATCCAGGACATCTTGTTTCTTCTTCTCAAGGAATGGATCACTGGTCTGCAAATTTCGTATGCGCTCGGCTAATAAAGGTCTCACTGTGACATGTGCTAATAATCCTCCACTTTTTGAAAACTTCAATTCAATTCCCATCGATGCCAAGTCAAGAATATTTCCAACACGGGCACACCGTATGCAACCAAGCATCCCTGATGATTTTCAACTCAAAGCATCTGCTACCACAATGGCTTTTCCAGGATGATGATGAATGATACAATCATAGTCTTTAATCAGCTCTATCCAACGACTCTGTCTCAAATTCAGTTCCTTCTATGTAAACAAGTATTTCAAACTTTGATGATCTGTAAATATCTCACAAGTTTCTCCATACAAGTAATGTCGCCACAACTTTAAAGCAAAAACAATGGCCTCTAGTTCCAAGTCATGTGTAGGGTAATTTCGTTCATGCGTCTTTAATTGTCTGGAAGCATATGCTATTACCTTCCCATTCTGCATAAGAACACATCCTAAACCCTGAAATGAAGCATCTGTATAGATCACAAAAGACTCATTCCCACATGGAATAGTAAGTATAGGGGCTAAAACCAACCAATTCTTTAATTCTTTAATACTCCTCTCACATTCTTCATCCCATACAAACTTCACTTCTTTACGAGTCAACTTTGTCAGTGGTAATGCTATTGCTGAAAATCCCTTAATGAATCTGCGATAGTAACCTGCCAATCCTAGGAAACTCCTAATTTCTATCACATTCTTAGGACTTTCCGATTAAACAATTGCTTCCACTTTCTTTGGATCAACATAAATACCATTTCCCGAGACCACGTGCCCTAAAAACACAATTTCATTCAACCAAAACTCACACTTGCTGAATTTAGCAAATAATTTCTTCTTTCTCAAAATCTGCAATACAAGTCTCAAATGTTTCACATGTTCCTCCATGCTACGCGAGTAAATCAACACATCGTCTATGAATACAATCACAAATGAATCAATGAAACGGTGGAATACCCGATTCATCAAATCCATAAAAACTGTTGGAGCATTAGTTAATCCAAATGGCATCACCAAAAACTCATAGTGCCCATATCGAGTCCGAAAAGTTGTTTTGGAAATATCACTATCCTTCACTTTCAGTTGATGGTAACCCGATCTCAAATCAATCTTCGAAAATATAGTGGCCCCCTGTAATTAGTCAAACAAATCATCGATACGAGGTAGAGGGTACTTGTTTCTAATGGTCACCTTAGTCAGCTACCGATAATCAATACATAGTCGCATTGTCCCATCTTTCTTTTTCACACATAACACTGGTGCTCCCCCTGGCGAAACACTAGGCCGAATGAAACCTCTGCTTATCAGATCTTGTAATTGCACTTTTAATTCTTTCAACTCCGCTGGTGCCATTCTATATGGACCAAGAGAAATTGGAACAGTACCTGGAATTAATTCAATAGAAAACTCGACTTCCCTATTAGGTGGCAATCCTGGCAATTCCTCTGTTAAGACATCAAAAAATTCTCTAACCCCTGGTATATCTTCAACTTTAAGTGTTTCCTTACTAACATCAACAACATAAGCTAAATACCCGGTACAACCTTTAATCAATAACTTCTACTCTTAATGGCTGAGATAAGACAATTAGGGACAACATTCCTTTCTCCTGTAAACTGAAACTCAGGTTCACCTGGCAGATGAAATGTAACTTCCTTTCGAAAACAATCAATGGAAGCATGATACGATGATAACCAATCCATCCCCAGTATAATATCAAAATCCCGAATGGCCAACGGTATCAAGTCAACATAGAAATCTCTCTCACCCATTCGCAAAACACAATCTTTATAAACATGCTCAACTAGAATTACACTTTCCATTGGGGTAGAAATATATAAGGCACAATTGAGGAATGAACATGGTCTACCCAAATATGAAACAATATCTAATGCCATAAATGAATGCGTAGATCTAGGATCAATAAGCGCATATAAAGCTTTATTTGCAATAGAAAGTTTACCTGTAACCAATTCAGGTGTAACATGGGCATCTTGTAGCGTCATCGCAAACACTCTTCCTCCTGCCCTCGATCCAGCTGCTTGTTCTGTACCTCTCCCCCTGGTGGCACTGCTTGAAGAAGATCCTTTATGAGGCCCCACACTACTGACTGAAACTGTTCTCGCCAATATAGGACAATTCTTTCTCAAATGACCCTTCGGGTGGGAGTTAAAACATTCTATATTCAGTAACTTTGGGCAATTTCTCTTTATATGACCTGATGCCCCACAAAAGAAACAAACATTCGGATCTCCTTGTGCTGAACCTCCTGAACCTCTTCCACCACTAGCTTCACCTCTTTGCAAACTACTTCCACCTCTACCCTGTTGGAATTTCTGCCCTCATAACCTCAAATATTCTGTACCACTACTCTTTTGATAATTTGGATCAAATCTGCTTCTCTTTACACCTCGCTCTCGATTCCCTGTAGCTTCATTCACGTCCCTTTCTACTAGCATGGCTTTGTTCACCAAGGAGGAATAGTTAGAAGTCTCTAAAGCCGACAATCTATATTTAATGACTAACTCAAGCCCATCTAGAAATCAGCTGCACATATCTTCCTCATTCCGTATAAACCTTGAAGCAAACCGAGATAAAGCTGTAAGTTTAGCTTCGTATTCTCTAACTGTCATACTCCCTTGATTCAACAGGAAATATTCCTTCTCCTTTTGTTTTTGATACACTGGGGGGAAATACTTATCATACAAAGCTTTGACAAAATCATCCCATGAGATCAGATTCTCACCTCCTGGAGTAATCAACAAATGTTTTGTGGCATCCCACCAGTACTTAGCTTCTCCTTTCAGCATATACGTCGCCAAGGTCACTCGTTGATTTTCAGGCATTCTCATTACCCCAAAATAAGTTCAATCTATTTAACCCATACTTCTGCCTCTGCTGGATCAACCGCTCCTTCAAATGAGGGTGGGTTCATCTTAATAAATTTCTCATGTGAAGTACTTCTTTCTTCCTGGTGTATCACCTCCTCAGCCCTAGCCAAGGCTTGTGCCTCCACTTGCCTGGTCTGTTGTTCTTCCATCTGAGCCATAAATCTAGCTTGTTGCTCTGCCATTAGCGTCATAGCACGTGCCATTTTTTCCATGATTGTCAATTGTTCCTGCTCGGGTTCTACATTTCCATGAACAGGTTGCTCAACCTCCGCTTATGCTGCCATATTTGAAGCCTCATCTTCTAATCTCACATTTACATTCCCTCGTTCCGTTATCTTATATCTGAAATGAATCAAAGATATAACAACATGCAGATATACATATCTTTCCTAACATAATCGTTAGTATCAAATAAAATATATTTCTAACATTCACTGCCAAATCTAGACTCTTCTCACTCCAGAACCTCTAAAACCTAGGCTCTGATACCAAAAGCTGACACACCCTAACCCAGTTACTTATAATTAAGTTTTAAAGTCAAAGTGAGTCAAACCATAATTAATCTACCCAAACCATAATCACGAGTTTTGATTTCTGAGTCATCATTGTAAATCCATATAACTGAAATCCTTTTTACAACATCAGAGTAATTATGTCCATAAAAACTTTCTTGAAGGATAAATTAACATAATTACATCATTTACATTTACATAAAATCATTGTTTCTCCCATTCCCGGCTAACCCAACCCGACCTCCTAGATTTGGTAGTGACATCGCGTTACCTGAAATAGGTGAACATAGGAACCATGAGCAAAAATAGCCCAGTGAATGCATCACTACTATAATACTGCATAAATTTACATGCAATATATCTTGTCCATATAATTACGAATTAACTTATCCGGCTCATTCATAATGAGTGACCAACTTTTTCGAATCATGATTCACATATCCTGTCTAAATAGACAATTCTCCCCCATTCCTGGTCGAGGAGTAACCCCTTTTCATTAATAGACAAATCTCCCCCATTCCTGGTCGAGGAGTAACCCCTCATTTCGATAAACCGAAATGAACAGTTTCATATTCATTATATTATGATCATAGCAATAACACGATACAAATATCTCTTTCTAGTGAGTACACTCACCTTGGTTGACAACTATGTATTCACGTTTTCTTCTGGTGAAGCTGAACTGGGTTGATTAGACCTTACACCTGTCAATCCAACTAAATCAGTACTGAAACTCAATCATAAATATTATCCAAACATAATTATGTAACTTTCCATGACTATACATCAACAATATAATTCCAATTAAGTCACATTCCATAAAACATAGGTAAAGGCAAAACAATGATATACATGTTGATAAAGTTACGGACATTCAACCATAGGAAATACCTTATGAGGAATTAATTACCAAAGTCAAGTAAACATAAAATTATACTCCTCAATGTATATACACATGAAACATGTACTCAAAGTACCCTTTGTAAGGACGAAATGCAAACATTCATTCAAGGGGTACTCAGTATGGCCTAAAATTATGGTCTTACTTACTTAACCATCCTATATTGCTAAATTGTACAAATACAGGGGTCCAACCTCATCAATATGAAAACATATATGAATATACTATCCAGTACAAGTCACGGTGTAATTTTTCAAGCTTCCTAGGGCAAGTTATGATCATTTCTCTACAACACAAGAAATCTGCCCTACAAGCTCCTCTATTGTTCCTTCAACTTCCAAGAATTTTCATAATTTTTCTACAGCATAACTTTCCATTATTTTCAACTCATTTTCAGTACACATATGGAATCGTACATAATTAAAGTTTCATAATTGTTTGACTTCATTGGCTATCTCAAAAGCTTGACTAAACTCAGGGCATACCGAAATGAAGTATAAAAACAGAAACTATGTACCAACTTGAAATCATCATTACGGCCTAACCACAAGGAGATAAATTCTAATTTTCAGATATTATATGAATATATGAGTCTACTTTCATTTAAAATTGGAATTTATCAATTCCAGTAATCACACAAAGAGATATACAGATTTGAATACAAGGGGTTTCAACACAAAGCAATTTTAAGGGTTTCTACACTCAACTTAACATAAGCTTGCATCTAACCATACATATATATAAAGGGCTGAAAATTTCGTAAACTTATGATGATTTATATCATATAAATCAGTAATATAAGATAAATAACAAGAATTACAATTAGGATTACCTTCAGGGCTTTTTACGTAATTTCTACGGATTTTTCTACACTTTTTCTCCTCACTTTTCTTCCTTAACTTCTACTTTCTCTTTCCCTAAGCTTAAAACCCTTTCATGGCTGGTTTTGGCTGAAGGATAAGGATATTTCAAGTGTATAAGGTAGGCCATGGCTTCCTCCCAAGCCAACCAATCAAATTAAACCATTTGGTTTAATAAAAGACAATTTACCACTTAAGGGAATTGACAGATTTGCCCCTTCTCGTAATTTTGACCTAACTTCTTCCTCGAGCATCCGTTTGATGCACCGTTTGTTGTGTTACGACCCTAAATCACATGTATACAACTATTTAGTTTTCACATCAAGTCAATTGTAATGTTAAAATGGTCAAAACTAGTCTTAAACAGGAACATTTCTATCAAAAATAACCAAATCTTGTGTTCGTACATAAATCGACATTTCATGATTTATGAAAGTAGGATTAGACTAAACATAAGCACTTAATATTTGATATACTAATAACACATTATTCATATCACATAATATAAACATGTTTTACATATAATTTATCAAAATTATATTCGGGTTGTCACATCTAAACTATAATGAGGAATATATTGAATTATAGTAGGCCTAACATGGAAATGAGGCTTAGCCATAACGAGAGAATTAAGGGGAACTTCCAATTGGATATAAATTGTAAAATAATGAATTTGAGGGAATGATAATGGTTCAAGAAGACTATGAGTGAACATGTGATGTACACCAGTAGTGCATGAGTGAATTAACTATTGAAAGAACTTAAAGGGTAAGTAGGTCCCAATGATTAGAGATTAATACTCACGAAAATGCGATACATGTCTATAATATTATATCGATAGTTCATTGCGTATTCGAGAGATATATTACGTACAAATTGTATTTATAGGTTGTGTGTATACCTATATGGACTATTTAATTATTTAATTGTATAACTATACGGATTATACTTGTAGGTTGTGTGTATGCCTATATGAGACATAGGGATAGGTCGTCTGTATGCCTATTATGTGATTTCTTAAATGTGAACATACCTAAGCTATCTGCTATCACGGAGATTATGCATAAAGGGCGATCCCACATTGACGATTCCAATGAGTTCTATATTTGTGCACCAGAACATAGAACCTAGGTACGATGACTATCTGAGTGTATTAGAATTGACGATCAATTAGGTATGTTAAGTAGTTGCGCGACCCATAGGCTTAGAACTATGTTCGCCTCCACTATGTGTTGATTTGATTTTTGGTTTGAGGAGACATGTAAAACCATTAGTCCTTGATTTAGTATGAGAGGGACATGGACTTGATAGCAGAGTATACACATGTGAATCATGGTGTCCAATCCGGGAGATGTTATATACATAAAGTCTCCTCTAAGGACTCATTATGGTGCAGACTCCGGTGCATACCATTTTTTTAAAGCTGTTAAAAAAAGAATTATTTTATGAAACATCATGGATATGATGTTCACGGTTAGAAGATCATCTCCATTTTTTTCATCAAAAAATTCAATAAAAAACCGTTGAGATGAGCTGATATGTTAAAAATGGTATAAAAATTCATTTTCAACTGTTAAAATGTTGGATCGCTGCCAGACACTTTATTGATTGATTTTTTTTATGCAACTTCATGGATATTATCGTCTCATTATCAACATCATATCAATGAAGTTTCATCAAAAACTTCAATCAAAAAGTGGGTGCGATGATCGCCAATTTTTCAATGGTTGAAAATGCATATTTATACAATTTTTTTACATATCACCTCTTCGAAACATTTTTAATGGTGCAGATTGATGCTACCTCCTTATATATGTTGCCAAAATGAATGGTTGACATCACATCTATTTTCTTTTTACAAACATACCCCATAATTACCTGGTTTTTCCCTCATTTTTCCTTATCAAACTTACCCTTTAATTAAAAAATCAAGGTATTCTTGGTAATACATTCCCACTTTAACCCCGTAACTCCATCTCTATTTGTCGATATCTCCGTCACTCACACCCATCCCTCTTATTCAACCCTTTTATTCAATCATCTTTTACCTATCAAACCCTATTTTAAGGTGTTTTCAATGGTGAAACTCACAGGGTGCAAGAGTATGTGTAAGAGATTCGGGATGCTTATTTTTTTTAACATTTCCTTACCAGGAGTATGAGTAATATATCTTGAAATTCTTGAGTTTGATTTCATATTTATGTTTATTATTTAGAGTAGGTGTTTTTTCTTCTTCGGAATGCATATCACACACACGCCTAGAGGTGACTATTTCAATCTTTTGTTCATATTAGGGTCTTTGTGTACATATTATGTTCATTTGGTTTAAGATCTATTTGTGATCATGTTTATGTTCATGTTTTGAGATCTAATTTTTTTTTCCAGATCAATATCTATTTATGCGGGTTTCTGGTTATATCAGGAATACACTTTCTCTCTACTTTGAGACATTGGTTTGATACTTCTCACCAACACATGATTGTCTCAACTTCACGAACTTAATGTACTATATAGGTTAGAATATTTTTGGGCTGATGTTCGACAAAATGATTAAATGAATGGTAGGACATGGTAAGATACATGTTATGTTTAGATACCAATTCAGTTGACAAATGTTTAACATGCTTGTGTGTGTGCGTGTCTAAATTTAGGGACCTCCTTAATTATTTTTCTATATTGTTTTTGGTTTTCTATTATAGACCACCAATGAGTAGGAATTTCTTCTCCCCATTTAACAAGCGATCCCTCATTTAGAAGGCTTGGTATGAGTAAGCGCTTATGTCAACAAATTCTCAGATTCAGAGTAATAGTATACGTGACACTAAACTAAATCCATTTAGGTGTTTACTTCAAGTGTTTATCTAATTTTTTCACATCTTAAAATTACATGTGACGTGTATACGATTAATGTCAGTGGATGAGTTTTTGTCTTAGCAGTTTGGACAGAAGCACAATAGTATTACTACGGTGGCGACAGAGACCAAAAAGGCAATGGAAATGTACCATATAAAGGGAGGTGAAAAATAAAATATGGCATGTAGTTTAGTTAGATATTCATGATAAGAATAAAAAAATGTAGATGTTCGCAGAGGAAACAAAGGCGGCGATATCCGACAAACAGAGTTCAAATCGAAAGCAAAAAAAGTAACAACTCAGGAAGAAATGATAACTCAACTGCTACTATATAAGCATCAATTGTAGGTGATGAAAAAAATGATAGAATAGTACATGAAATGGTAACTCCACCTGCTGATTGCGATAACTCAAACATTAAGATTCGTAATGAATAGAGAAATGCTAACTGTGAAAACTCACTGTTCCTTGAATTGAAATGTCCTTGAGAATTATTAAATGCTTTTTTCCCATAGATTTAAATGGCATTTGTACTTTATTTTAAAATAGTTTATTTCAGTTTATTTCTTCGAAGGAGGTCAAGGTATATTGTTTTGGTTTAGAGTTCCAAAACTTGAAGTTTAAGATTTTTAGTTTCTTTTTTTTGGAATCATGTACTCAATACATAGACTATGCTTATTGATTTCATATGTTTGAAGGCCCAAACTTAACTTTGGTAATTTTCTTTATTTACATTTACATCATTCTATTCGGATTTTGTTTGACCTCACATATGCTTATCTGTTCTATTATGATTTTACACTTAATTGTTCTAATTTTGTAAGTATATGTTCTGATTTTACACTTATCTATTAGAGTGAATGAGATTCATGAATATATTTAGAGTAAATGAGGTTCATTCTTTAACATTATGTTTATTATCTGTACCATTGAGAGTAGATGTTTTTCTATGGTACTTTATATTTAACATCATTAAATCTCTCATTAGATATATTTGAGTAGTAAGTATTTTTCTCTTTCTTAAACCACTAGAGTCGTTCGAAGACGAATTGAAAATTGTCCATGATAATTCTCTACTATATTTCAGAGCAATACATTCCAGTATGTCGGCCAAGAGTTATTTTAATGGCGTGAATGAGCTGCGTAGATTGTGCCGATAATGTCTTTTGAATGGTCATTGGAGATGATTAGCTTGTTTTTTGGCACAATATTTGGTTGTTATAAAAAAAAGTAAGTAAAACTATTCTTGGAGTTTCAGTTGAAGTAATCTTCTCCTTGTCTTATGGGAGTAAGAATCTTCTTCTTCTCAATCAATTAGTTTAATGTGGGTTTGCATATTGATCTTTATTATGATTTAATTTTTATGAAGTTGCATAAATATTTTTTCATATATGGTAAAGGTTAGGATCATTTATTTTCATATTCATGTTTAGTAATTTGATGCTTTTCACTCTTAGAAAGGTAAGCATTAAATATTGAAAGTGTGTTCAACTATTATTATTTGTTAATTTTCGAGTTAGATTTAGCTTCGACATTTGGTTTTTGATAATTGTTGGACTGTTCGGAGTGGGACAACTGGAAACTAAGGTTGTGTCATACAAAAGATCAATATCATTGATATTTGGATCAAATTTCACTGATTTAAGAACACATGGTGATGTATTGATAAAAATTGTGATTTTAACACTATCAACTCTATCACCTAACCATTTTTTTATCCAATCCCAAGTTTGGCCGAAATCAAAATACTATGATTGTGAAATCAACTCCACCTGCTGAAATCAATATAGTTGATGATTTTGAAATATATCTATTGCTGACTACCAACTCTACCTACTGAGTACAAATAGTCGATGACTCTTAAATGAATATAGTTGATTGTGCTACTATGGAGCTCACAATTTAGGCCCATATCAAATTCGATAAATTTGAAATGAATGAATAGTAATTTTAAAATAAATAGGTTGTTGAGACATGTTCTCCCAATAACTGTAGAAAGCATTGTTTATAATTTGGTGTTAGAATGTGGGAATAATGATTGGGTTTTCATATACGTTAAGCAATGTAATGTTTTATTGATAAATGTTCTATGACTGATGGTGATGGGAAGTACATTTTCAACTTTTACAATATTATCTAGAATATTATTTCATCGGTTAATGATTAACTGTCTTGTTATGATGGTCCATTTCTTTCCTGTTTTATGTAAGGAAATTCACAGTGATGTATGGGTTTAATGGTAAGAAGATGGCACTAGAAGAGTCAATCAATTTTTGAGTTACATAGTCCGAGACCTACTTGGAAGCTTGGCATGTTTTTGATAAAATGTACGTATGAAATTCTTTTATTTGTTTTTTGGTGAGAATTTTAACACTATATAGAAAGTTAGCCACCCTAAAAAGAAAGGCTTTATAAAGATGATATAAATAGACCAAGAATTGCTTTGTATGCGTTTAAAGTACGCTATAAGAGTAAACCTCGTTTACATAACTATGATGTATTTGTATTTAAGGTCCATATAATTAGTATGCTACACAAGTGCAATTAGATGAAAACCCCTAATTTATTATGTTTACATACTCCACCCCCAATTAGGTGAAGTTGGGGAATAAGTTTATTAACTTGATTGGAGCAAAGTATATATAGATTGCTACTTTCATCTTTGGTTATTTGCATTCTTATATGTGTCTTCATTCATAGGTTCACCCCCAAAGCTCACGTTTGATTTTAGTCTCGATGACCCTAACATTTTTGGGGACGAGATCCATTGGATGATGAAACTTGGCCTTAGGATTGATAAGGACTCAAGTGAGGCTAATGCAGACATGCCACCATTGAAGGAATCAAGTGTGGCTGATGCGGACAAGGACAACACTTTTGAGTTGTGTTCATTGTATGATGATGGATGTACATTGAGTTGTCTATCGTGATACTTGCTTTTTTTTGAGTTAAATAGTTCATGATATATGCAAGCTCCGAGATGGACTATTATTACTATTATTCTAGTGGTATTTTGTATTGTCTAAATAGGGTGGATGGTGGTATAAATAACGGTAACTCTGCCAAATTTTTATAAAATATTTATATTATGAATTGAACTTGAGCAAAGTTTTACTATACACTACGTGACACGTTAGAAAGTTATGCGTGCCTTATGCTATAATACAACATTTATGATTTAACCACAATTGATACTTTGGAAATTTTTGTTGTTTTACGATTACGTACTTTGAAAAATTTTCTTCGAATAGAAATAGTATTTTTTTTACCACTCACAAACACTATCCAAGTAAAAGTGGCAGAATACAACGTTGTTTGAACTAATCACGAACGCAACCGTTTTGTTGGATAATCCTATCAATAAAGGAAATTATGGCCAATATTTTTAAAGTTACACTTTCTTTTGTCGGTGAATGAAATTTTTTCCGTTTTGCAATTACATACTTTGGCATTTTTTATCGTTTTGCGATTGTGTACTTTGAAAATTTTCGTCGTGCCTTTAGGCATGAGCATACACTAGTGTGTGTGTGTGTGTATATATATATCTATACTTATATACTTGGGTGATTTATCCTACTTATGTAGGACAATTAGCTAGTGTATATCTAAATGTGATTTAAATTACAAGATAATCTTGTTAGTGTGTGATGCTAGCAAAGTTAGATAGCTTATATATAAAGATGATTTAGTAGATCATCTTAAGGAAATGGTTTAATGATAAAATACGTGAAATGTTAATGATGGTTTAATGATAACATACGTGCAATGTTAATTATGGTTAATAATAACAAACGAGACAAGTTAATTATTAGCGTTATTATAGCATACGGTATGAGAAGTACGGGGAAGTTAAAGGGATATTTAAGTAAAGATTTATGAGTAAATATTGAAATACTATAGTGTACTGTAAGGGCGGTATGGGGGAGACAAACTTGTAAGTGGATAGATAATTATTTATGATAACTAGAAGGGCAACGTATCATAGCTAGGTAGGAGACGTAGGTGTGCACATTATTTGAAAGGTAAGGAACTCAAGGGAGGGTTCATTAAACTAAAATCTGTAATCAGTAAGTGATTTCAAACTATGATAAATACTTTGTAATTTTTTTCAAATGTTTTCGGCTCTGAACCATTTTCAAAAATATTTTGAAAAACATTGAGGTGTCTAGACACAAGGATGACAAGCTTAATAACCTAATCCTGGTATGCGTAGCTGCAACACTTGTGGATGCTTGCTGGATTTGGATTAGATGCTTAAGTTGCTTCATTTCTACATTAGGATAGAGTTTAAGTTATTTCATTTGGGCATGTTGCCCCTTTAGTTAATTAATTTATCAAGTTTCTCACACTATGTATTTTGGGATTCAGTTTATATTTCTTTAGGTGTTTAATCGGAGTTTTTCATTGGGAGCCGATGGTTTATTCTGTATTACTTTTACGTAAGTTATTTATCTGGTGATTGTTTCAGGTTATTATTACTGTGTGTATGATTTGGTTAATGGATTTATTTTTGTGGGTAGTTATTTAATAAAAGGATAAAATTTGGCACTGACTTTTTGAATACTAGGTGGTTAGTAAATTTTAAAATGTTTTCGACAATGATGCTAAGGATAAACCAAATAAGATTCCTTTTTTATTTTTATAAAGGATTGATCACCTGATATTTAAATGTCTAAGGTGTCAGAAATAATATCAGAGCATCGGGTTCTTGTGTCCTTAGGATATTTGTGTCTTTTTACATTTCAGCCTAGCGTTATTTGATAGAGAGACTTATTGTAGTATGTACATTTATGCTTTTTTTTGCCTTGTATTTCATGGTGAACTCATACAATTCGATTTTCTTTTAGATGCAACCTAATATAGGAGGACCAACTAGATCATCGAAGAGGACTATTGAAGATAGGGAGGCTTAATAAGAGCCATATATAACATAGCCACAATTGCCACTACGGACGGTAACAGCCACATAGGTAGTAGAGATAGTTGGATAGGCAAACAACCCAGTCATGGCTTCCATGGAAGTTCCCTTTCTATAGGCACATCCACACCCGCCAGTGGCACCAATAGTTAAGGCCCATCTGGGGCCGTCAATTTGGTAGAAAGCTAGGGAGGCTTTTGAGAAGGTCCACCATCAAAAGTTTTTTGGGGGGATCAAATATGGTTGTAGAGTGATAATAGAAGAAGGATATATAGTTCCATCTTCTGATGATTGAGTGCACTGATACTCAGAAACATATGTTGACTACGCTCAAGCTCATGGGAGTAAAGGTAAAGTGGTGGGAGTCAGTTACCATTATTAAGGAGAGAGATACGATGCCAATTGTAAGATTTTAGGAGCGGTTCGACTGCAAATACTCCCCATCAGCAGTTCTGACAGAGATGGGGAAGAAGTTCATATATATGGTGTAGGGAGATGGAATGGTGGAAAAGTACGAGTAAGAGTTCACCCGATTATCAAACTTTATACCAGATAATAAAAACAACGAAGGGAATAAAAGGATGGAGTTCATGGATGGACTGGCCTGGAGGGTCAGGCAACATTTGATTGGCAACCTAACATTGAACACTTATACTGATGTCGTCAATCTTGAACTACTTCACTGCCAGGATTATCACTCCATCTAAAGGGAAGCAAGAGAGTGGGAGAATCTAGTCAGGCAGGTGGAGCAGGAGGGAGAAGTGCGAGTAGGTCATAATCGCAATAGGATTCTAGACATAAGGGGCAGGAGTCCTGATCGGGGAATGATGCCAAGAGGCTTAGGCCAGGAAGTTACGATCCTAAGAGTCACGGGTTAATACAGTTCCATCAGGGTCCTTAGCTATAGTAACAACATGTTCATAGGGCCATAAAGGCCAACGGAATAATGGGGGAGGCTAGAAAGACCGTTTTTAGAGGTAGGGATATTTTTTGGCATGATGTTTCACTTGTGGGGGTGTAAGACACAAAACCAAAGATTGCCCAAAGTGAGTTAGGGGCAATCACAAGATGAGGTCTTATATGCACAACCATTGCAACAGATCTTGGTTCAGTTTCAATGCAAGAATTACATTCAAGAACCGATTGACCAGGCAAGGCAGATAGCAAATGGAGGTAATATTTTATTTTCATCCTTATGAGTACGGGATTAGTTCAGGTGACATGGGTACATCATAACGGATTATTGTTTACACTAAAATTCAAGTGTGAGTCGGGTTTAGTGCATACGTTCGCGGTAGTAGCCTTATTATGAATATATTTACCATTGGGTAGCGGGGCTCTTCGATGTCGCCTCTAGGGGAGCGGGTTTGGGCAATAAGAGTATTTTTATATTAGACTTTATACTTTTGAGGGAATTAGGAAAGTAGAGTTTATTATGATATCATGTAGTGACTGGATACCGAGGGTTTGAGCGATAGCTGATTTCATGATAAGACTATCATTTTTGTTATTCCAAGGTGAGACAGGGACTTTTTACTGATGGGATTCAGGGTGCTTTGTGTTCGTTCTCGAGCGTAGGGATATAACTCATTATTTATATAGACCTGAGAACTTGTGATAATGAGACCGCCACATTTTATGTCGTCTTAACTGACATGAGCGTGGACGAGTAGAGCTTTTATATCAACATACGAGATTTAGGATGTACATGTTATGGACTGAGGGCCTAACGTCTCTCGACGACCGACAATGTTAGGTAGTAGTGTAATCATTGTGTGTGTGTGGTGGTACTTGTTTCGATTTCGCTTTGCAAGACTTCCAATGCATGAAACTTAGCAAACATTGGAGGTTGGGAGAAGTTTTGTCATTAGGACACGGGTTTAGTACAATAGTTATTGTACATATATGTAGTTATGACTGGGATTTAATAGTTGTATTATGATTTAAGGCTAGTGTTGCTGGGTAGCATTTATGCAGATATGCATGAGTATAGGGTGTATGGGCACCAAGGGTAGTTGAATCATTTTTGAATTATCCATGATCCGGAGAGGTATAAAAGTACCCAACGATCTTAAAAGTAAGGGTATAAGGAAGTGTATGAAGCTGTTAGTACCAAACTTATACAATTGCGAGGATAAAATTCCTTTTTTGGGGGGGGGTGGGGGGTGGGGGGAGAGTATGTAACACCCCGTATTTTTAAGTAATTTGAAATTAATTAATTCAATAGTTATTTAGGTTTAGCTTTAAATTACCCCTTTACCGTAATTCGATGGAATTAAATATTTTGGAGAAATAAGGATTCATTATTGGTGGAGTAATTTGTGCAATAATGATTATACGTCATAGTGAGTGATATCGACGGGATTGTGTGGGGTCTCAATCGGAGGTCGCGTGTAGACCATATGAGGTTGAGATAGGAAATTATTGTAGAGTGACATAGATGATGATTTATATGTCAAGGTTCATTCCGAAAGGGTCGACATAGTGAGAATATTATACCCGGGTGTATAGTTTGGGTCCCAAGATGATTTTAGACCAACTCGACACCGTTTAAGGGCATTTTAGTCATTTGGAAGTTTAAGATAGAAGTAAATACAAAAATTAAACGGTTATATCTGACCTCTTTGGTTAAGGTCTAGGGTTAACATAAATTTGAGAGAGGAGAGGCCATAAGAGAAAAAGAAGAGAAGAAAACCTAGACTTTACTCATAAATTCTTACCACGGACATGGTGGAATCGAAATTGGAACAAGGAAACAACAAACTCATCATACTAAAATGAATAAATACCGGAAAATACAGGTAAAGTGTTTATCTTTCATGTTTTTCAAGAAGTTATAATACCCATTTAGTGTAGAGTTTTCAATTTCGTGATTTAAATGATGTTCTTAGGATTTAGATGAATATAACTCATGATTCGGTGTGGGATTGCATGTATAATGAATCTCTATGTGAAGATAAAATGAAATTAGAATATATATGATGATTAATATGGAATATTGATGTATTCTTGGTTCAAGAACATGAATCTTGAATGAATTTGGGTTTAATTGATGAACATAAGATTCTAATGAGTCAAAATTTGTGACTTGATTTTAAACATATGAAATTTCAATTGTACTAAGAATTAGAGTGAGGGACATATATGTATGGAAATTTATATGTCTTAGATTTCCAATGATATTTAAATCATGTCATTTGGAGTTCTGTAAAGGGAGTAATCGACGTTTTACTATAGGGTGTGATGATGCTAAGAATTAACACCACCAGGTATGGTGTTTCCAAGCTCAATAGAAGTATAACAATGGCAGCACAGCTATATAAAGAAGATAATAGAAGGTGGTGAGGAGAAGAGGGTAACACACCAGAATATAAGTGGTTCAGCCAATCTGGCCTACGTCCACTGTGAGTGTGTGAGTAATATCACTGAAAGAAGGCACTAATGGCCATGGATACAACCTCTCAAGCTCTCTCTCTCTACTGTATATTTAGACAGAGTTTTAGCTAGGGTTTTAATAACTGGATCCCTTTGCAAGGTAGGGGATGACCACTATATATAGTGTCTAGGGGGCGTAATGTACCCCCCATGCATGCAATGAGCATGTGTGTGATATCCTCACCAATGTGGGAATGCCATTTGTCACTGTCACATGTAAGTAATGATGATGAAATATTCTCCCACATGTGGAGAATAATCTTATTACAACTGATTTGTGCCCAGGTGTCCTTATCCAAATGTCAACAGATGCTCGGCAGTCATGTTGGTGAATGACCTCGGCCTGGGAGAGGCCGAGCTGTAAAGGCTTGATGTTCGTTCAATCCGAGAAGTGTCATAAGGTGTCTCGGCCTGATCTCAGCCGAGACATTATGCTAGGTCGGCCCAGCCGAGGTAGGGATAGTCCCATGCTGGTGATTACTAAGGCCTCTTGTGACCTCGTTCCAAGCCGAGGTTGAACCAGTTCCAAGTTGAGGGTCGACTCCATGTCCCCTCGGCCCACCCTTGGCCGAGGTTGACATACCCAGAGTGTTGTTGATGCCTGTGATGCGCGCAGTGCCACTTGGAAGTGTAGATGGTAGTGTCGGCCTGAGCCGAGGTAGGTCTGGCCGAGGGATGGAATCACGGGCCCCTGGCCTTCATATGATCGACCAATGTTTCGGCCATCATCTCGGCCGAGGTAGGTGTCCCTGGGCCGAGGTTATACTTGGGCATATCAATCACCCCCCAGCCCTTAGTCATATGTGGGAGCAAGTGGCTAGGGGATTGCTTCACCTCCGAGACCTGTCCGTCCCAAGGCTAACACCTGCATGACACCTGTCCCAATCTAGGGCGTGCCAACTTGGCGTGTGCTGTCAGTAGTTGTCCCTTGGGTTTTCCGAAGGCAATGATGGGCCTTGGGAAGTGTGCCCAAGTATTTAAGGGGTTAAACCCTTCCTTTCTCTTTCTTCTTCCTCTTTTCTTTCCCACGTATACAGCTTCTACAAGTTTCTTCTCTCTAAAGCTTCTTCACCCATCGTCCTAAATCAGAGGATCTCATCGATTTTCTTGCAAGTCACTTTGTTTCGTTCGTCGATTCACTTACAGGTACCTCTCCTTTTCTATTTCCTCTATTTTTCATACTTTGTTTGCATTTTCCGGCATTTTGTTTTGAGTTTTTCGGTGGTTCTGTTGAGTTTTTTGGTAGTTCTTTGAGTTTTCCGGCGGGCTCTATTAACTCAGGTGAACTAGATTTTCTTGAAAACTTTTTAGTTTGATCTTTAGGCTTCCTCATTTCATAAGCCAAATGTGTTTGTATCTTTTATAGATTTCTCAAGTTTAGGGTCGTCCTCTGATGCTCAGACCCCTGTACCAGTTTCTTGAGGACTTCCCTTCTCTCAGAGAGATGACCTTAGAGAAAATTAGGCAAATAGAGAGAGCTCAAGAAGAAGCTCGTAGGTCACAGGAGTTCCCTGTCAGACCTAACTTTCCCCCACCTCTCAAGGTGGTATACCCTGATCCTCCTGAGAACTTCTATCAGACAGACGTCTCTGCTAACCAATTTCCGATGTCTGAGTCTGAGTCCTCCACCTCAGACCCCATGTATGTGGACTCTTTCCAATAAGCCATGGACTTTACACTTCGGCCTAGTCAGGCCCCTGACCAGGCCGAGGTCTCCAGCCAAGCCTCGTCTCAGAATGGCTCAAGCACCTCAAATTCTTCTTCAAAAGTCGAACTTGTTGTGCCACCCATTCTAGATTCCATCCCTCTGTCGGCCGTTACCGGGGCCGAGTTTGCTCAGAGGTTCCCTGGTCACCCGTCTACGTCTGCTCCAGCCGACATTGAGCTTGACGACGATGATGAGGATGCTAAAAGTGATGTTGACGTCTCTGAGGCGGCCGAGTACGAGAGCACAGTCACTGAGGTGGATCTGTTGCACTTCAGATACTTATACTCTATCAGTCCCTCAATCAAATTAAGGAGACCTCTGAGGGAAGAGAGGTCCTACCACGACCGAGATGGAGAAATTTGCTTGTACGAGCAGATGTTTAAGTTAAGGTTTTGTCTACCCATTCATTCCGTCATCAGGTCCATTCTTTCCTTTATTAACTTGGACCCCTCACAGCTCTCTCCCAATGCTTGGAGAGTCATTATTGGATCCATCATCTTGTGGAGGGCAGTCCACCACTCTGACCTCCCAGTTCAGGTCTTGGCTGGTTGTTACGTCCCTACCTCATCCAAAAACCATCTGAGCTACTATCACTTCATGGCTCGGAGGCCTGAGAATAAGATTATTCAGGTCACTCAGACCTCGAATCACAATTGGAAGCCCGGGTATTTTTTCGCCTCAGGGCCATTGGAATTTGGCTCATCTGTTCCCTCTTCCACTTTTGAGCTGAGGATACCCCTCAGATGGGGTAAAGTCACCATGTCTGCCAGGGCCGATCCTGGCCTAAGTCTTCAAAATATAAAAAAGGTGAAGGCCCTGCAAGTCCAAGGGGCACATGGTCTGTTTGTCAAATTCGAACATCTGCTGACCCCCTAGTATCTCTCAGGGACGAGCCTAGGTGGAGGTCCCCTTGTTGACTTTGGTAAGGATTTTCCTTTTTGTTTTAAGTTTAACCCCTGATCATTCATGTTTAATTTCTAACTCTTATCTTTTCACTTTTGTAGAGAGACCACCAGGTGTCCCAGACGAATTGTGGGAGATGGCAGCTCCTAGTTTGGCCAGACTTGCAAAAAAGACTGGTTTGAACGCTCCTCCTCCAGTTCCCTCAACATCCAAATCCAAGAAGAAGGACCCTGAGGTCCCGGCCTCTGAGGATCAGAGGCCGACTTCAAGGCAAAGGAAGACCTCAGACGCTGCGATCCCCATCTCAGCCAACACCCTGTCGGCTCGTCTGGACCAGCTGAAACTTACCGATAGCGTGGTCGGCCACAGCAGACAGGCCATGGATGCACTTGTCAACATGATGACCGAGGCCGAAAAGCGTTTTTACATGGCCATGGATACCTCCATGATGGTTGAGTTCGGCCTCCACAGAGCCGTCCAGGTATGACTTGTTCCTTTTGCCAATAGTTTTACAAGTGCAACGTCTGATTTTACTCCCCTCTAACCTCTTCATTATCTGTGCAGGGTGTAACTGCCATGTACCAGCTATCTAACTGGGCCATGAGGAAATTGCCTCTCATTCATAAGGGGAAGGAGGCTGAGAAGGTCGAGAGCGCCCTGAAGGCCGAGGTTGACCGTCTGAGGTCAGAGTTACAGAATGCCGAGAATAAGGCCCAGAACTCTGAAAATAAGGCCCAGGGTTTGGAAAAAGATATCTTTGCGCTCGTCCAAAGACACGCCAAGGCCCTGAAGGATAAGGTTGATGCTCTGCAGTGGAAGGTCAACGCGGCTGTAAAGGATGCCCTTGCAGATGCCTCAGAGAGAATAATTTCGGACTACAAAGTCTCTGAGGAGTTCGTAGGTTTTGGTTTTGAATACCTCGAAAGATGTATCAAAGCCACTACCAAATGGGCCGAGGTCAGAGAGAAGGAGGTTGGCACTATAAAGGCCTCTGACTTTATGGGCCTCGGCTTTGCCGACCCTCAGTTTGCCTAGGCACTGCAAGAAGTAGAAGACGAGGCTGCTGCCCCTGGTAATATTGCTACTCTGGGAGGGACTGATCTTGGAGGGACTGACCCTGTTGATGATGTGGCTATGGTGACCAACGCTGAACAGGTCAACCCAGCCGAGACTGTCAATGCTCTCCCCTCAGACCTTTAAGTTGTAATTTGTAATTTTTGATTTGTAACTGAGCTTGTAATTTGAAACATCAGTACTTCGTAATGAATATTTGTAATCTCTTTTTTTTACTGAATGCCAATCTCTTACTTTATTTTGACCTCTGAATGCTATATGACCTATGAATGCTAAGAGGTTAGACTCATAATAAATGTCACCAAATTAATGGTCAAGGGTCTGAGGTCGTCTAACCCAGGTGTCTGAGCTCATACCTCGTCACCACCGAGTGATGTTATGAGGGTCTGAGGTCATCACCTAAGAGGTTAGCCTCATAATGTGTCCCCTAATTAATGATGTTAAGGGTCTGAGGTCGTCTAACCCAGGTGTCTGAGCTCAGACCTCGTCACCACCGAGTGGTGTTGTGAGGGTCTGAGGTCATCACCTAAGAGGTTAGCCTCATAATAAGTGTCACCAAATTAATGATGTTAAGGGTCTGAGGTCATCTAACCCAGGTGTCTGAGCTCAGACCTCGTCACCACCGAGTGATGTTATGAGGGCCTTAGGTCATCACCTAAGAGGTTATCCTCATAATAAGTGTCACCAAATTAATGATGTTAAGGGTATGAGGTCATCTAACCCATGTGTCTGAGCTCAGACCTCGTCACCACCGACTGATGTTATGAGGGTCTGAGGTCATCACCTAAGAGGTTAGCCTCATAATAAGTGTCACCAAATTAATGATGTTAAGGGTCTGAGGTCATCTAACCCAGGTGTCTGAGCTCAGACCTCGTCACCACCGAGTGATGTTATGAGGGTCTGAGGTCATCACCTAAGAGGTTAGCCTCATAATAAGTGTCACCAAATTAATGATGTTAAGGGTCTGAGGTCGTCTAACCCAGGTGTCTGAGCTCAGACCTCGTCACCACCGAGTGGTGTTGTGAGGGTCTGAGGTCATCACCTAAGAGGTTAGTCTCTTAATAAGTGTCACCAAATTAATGATGTTAAGGGTCTGAGGTCATCTAACCCAGGTGTCTGAGCTCAGACCTCGTCTCCACCGAGTGATGTTATGAGGGTCTGAGGTCATCACCTAAGAGGTTAGCCTCATAATAAGTGTCACCAAATTAAAGATGTTAAGGGTCTGAGGTCATCTAACCCAGGTGTCTGAGGTCATACCTCGTCACCACCGAGTGGTGTTGTGAGGGTCTAAGGTCATCACCTAAGAGGTTAGCCTCATAATAAACGTCTGGTCTAAAGAACGAAACAAGAACTTGATATGGAAACTGATCTTTATTAATAACCTCCTCTCAGCAAGATAGTACATTTTCATAAAATTCTATACATCATATGTATTATCTCTTGAGATGGTCAGCATTCCACGGGTTACTGAAAGGTTCTACTTCTAGGTTTTCTAGCCTATAAGTGCCAGGCACAACCTCTTCCGTCACCTTGTAGGGGCCATGCCAGTTTGGGTGTAGCTTGTTTGTCTTCTGCAGGGTCTTCTTTAGCACTAGGTCTCCTACTGCAATAGGTCTTGATTTCACCCTTTGGTTATAGAATTTCGCTGCCCTCTGCTGGTAAGCTGCTTTCCTGACCTCTGCGTCCTCTCGTCTCTCTTCAATGAGATCCAGGTCTAGCATTCTCTTCTCCCCATTGCTGTCAGGGTCGTAGGTCTGAATCCGATGAGTTGGCAGTCCTACCTCCGTTGGTATGATAGACTCTGAGCCATGTGCCAGCATGAATGGGGTTTCTCCTGTGGGTGTCCTTGTCGTAGTTCTGTAAGCCCATAGCACTGCGTAGACCTCTTCTATCCATCTCCCCTTTGCGTCTTCTAACCTCTTCTTGATTCCATCCAAGATGGTTCTGTTCGTGACCTCGGTCTGGCCATTTGCCTGAGGTCGACCAGGAGATGAGAAGAACTGTCTGATCCCCACAGTTTGGCAATACTTGTCCAAGGAGGCATTCTTGAAATGGGTCCCATTGTCCGAGATGAGCGTGTTTGGGAGGCCATATCTACATATGATGTTCTTCCAGATGAACTGGAAGGTCTTCTGCTCTGTAATGGTTACCCATTTTGAAAAGAAGTCAATGGAAACTATCAAGAATCTATAGTTGTTAACAGCTCTTGGCAACGGTCGTACTAAGTCAATTCCCCATACCGCAAATGGCTATGGAGAAGAGATCGACGTCATAGGCTGAGAGGTTGGTGAGGGATGGTGGCAAACCTTTGACATTTGTCCCACCTCTTCACATAGTCTGCTGCATCCTTAGACAGGGTAGGCCACCAGTATCCCTGAGTGATGATCCTCTTGGCTAAGGGTCTTCCCCCAACGTGGCTAGAGCAAGAACCCTCATGAACCTCCCTTAAGACCTGGGGTACTTCCGCAGGGTGCACACATCCAAGGAGAGGCAGTAGAAACCCCTTTTTGTACAAGACGTCTCCTACCAATGAGAACTTTGCAGCCCTGTATCTCAACTTTCTTCTTTCCATCTTGGACTCGGGTAGCTCCCCCTCTCTTAGGTATCTGACAATAGGGTCAATCCACGAGTCTCCTAAGTTCACATTGTGACAAGGGCTACATACCTCATCCTCCTCGATGCTTGATTTTCCTAAGACCTCGATTGGAATGGTCCTTCCCAAATCTGTCTTCATTGCCGATGCTAGTCTTGCCAATGCATCATCGTGGTTGTTGCTCAGCCGAGGTACTCTCTTCAGCTTTGCTTCTTCAAAATACTCTAGCAACCCTCTTACCTTCTTTAGGTATTTGGCCATCCGTTCATCTTTGGCCTCGTATGCCCCCAACACTTGATTGACAACCAACCTTGAGTCACTATGGAGTAGGAGTCGCTTTACTCGAAGAGTTGTTGCCAATAAGAGACCTGCTATCATGGCCTCATACTCAGACTTGTTGTTGGAGGCCTGGAAGTTGAATCTCAAGGCGTACTCAATGTTGGCGCCATCTGGAGCCGAGAGTATTATCCCCGCACCGCTTCCACTGTCACAGGAAGAGCCATCAATGAAGAGGCTCCATACGTCTGCATATGATGAGAATACCCCTTCTCTCATAACCCCCTTTTCGAAGAGGTATCGATCCTCTTCATTTTCTTCTACTCTGCTCCGAGTTTTGCCCGGGATAACCTCTTCTCGGCCTCGGAAGACGTATGGGGTAGTCTCTTCCGAATCTCGAACGACACTTCGGTTCGTCTCTTCACCGTTATCTGAACCTTTCTCTGTCTCGGCCTCTTCCTAAGTGAACTCTGCAACGAAGTCTGCGAGGACCTGCCCCTTGATGGCTGTCCTGGGCTGGTAGGCAAGATCATACTCTCCTAGCTCGATGGCCCAGGTCATCAATCTTCCAAACTTCTCAAGCTTGTGCAGAACCTGCCTTAGTGGGGAGTCAGTGAGGATTACCATGGAATGAGCTTGGAAGTAAGGCTTCATCTTCCTTGAGGCTTATATCAGGGCATAAGACAATTTCTCCATTCGGGGATAGTTTTGTTCAGACCCTTGAAGGGCCTTACTGTTGAAATACACAGGCCTCTAGATTCCATCCTCTTCCCGTACGATAGCTGCGCTGATGGCTGACTCAGAGACTGCCAGATATACAAACAACCTCTTCCCCGTGATGGGCCGAGACAACAACAAAGGAGACCCCAAGTAGGACTTGAGTTGGTCAAAGGCTTTTTCACACTCTTCGTCCCACTGGAAGGCCTTTCTCAGAACTTTAAAGAACGAAAGACACTTATCCGTTGCCCTATAAATAAACCTGTTAAGGGGTGCCACTCTTCCCGTGTGTCTCTGGACATCCTTGATACTCCTAGGAGTCTTCATGTCGAGCAAGGCTTTGATTTTCTCAGCGTTTGCTTCAATCCCCCTCTAATTAACGATGAACCCCAGGAATTTCCTGGCTCCTACCCCGAAGACACACTTTACCGGGTTGAGCTTCATTCAGTACGAGTCCATGACATTGAAGGTCTTCTCAAGGTCTACCACGTGAGTACATGCTTTCAGGCTCTTCGTTAGCATATCGTCCACATACACCTCCATGGTCTTACCTATCTTCTCCTCGAACATCTTATTGACAAGACGTTGATAGGTCGCACCCGCATTTTTCAAACCAAAGGGCATCACCTTGTAACAGTACGTCCCCTTGTCAGTAATGAAGGCTGTCTTCTCAGAGTCTTCGGCATCCATGAAGATTTGGTTATAACCTGAATAAGCATCCATGAAACTCATGAGCTCATGCCCTGCCATTGCATCCACCATCTGGTCTATCCTAGGTAAGGGATAGATGTCTTTTGGGCAAGACCTGTTCAGGTCTGTGAAATCTACACACATTCGCCACTTTCCATTGGCCTTAGGCACGATGACTGCATTTGAGAGCCACTCTGGATAAGTAACCTCTCTTATGAACTCGGCCTCTTCCAACTTCTTCACCTCTTCCCGGATGACCTCATACTTCTCCCTGGAGTAGACTCTTCGCCTCTACTTTATAGTCCTGGCATCTCTGTCCACGTTGAGCTTGTGGGTCATGATCTCAGGGTCGATACCAGGCATGTCTGCGTGACTCCATGCGAAGACACTCTGCCTCCTCATGAGGAAGTTTATCATGTCTTCCTTGATCCCTTGCTCCAGGGCCTTGCCAATCTGGATGGTTTTTTCCGGCTCGTCCTTATTGAGGACGATGGATTCTACCTCTTCCGCGGCCTCGCCCTTCTTCAATTTTGTTTCATCTCTGGGATCAAGAGTGTCAATGCTGTAAGTGGCGCTTGCTCTCTTATGGGCCTCTCTCTCTTCGGCCGAGTTGAAATAACAATCCCGCACCGTGGTCTGGTCCCCTTGCACTTCCCCTACCCCATAAGGAGTCGGGAATTTTATCATCTGGTGGACCGTTGACGGCATGGCTTCAAACTCTTTGAGGGCCACTCTTCGATGATGAGGTTGTAGGCCGAGAAGATATTTTCGTCCATAACAAAAAAGTTTATCTTCTTGGTCAGTCTCTTAGGCCATTCATCTCCCATCCATACATCCATTTCATACATGCCCAATGGGTGTACCTTCTCACCACTGAAGCCTATCAATGGGTGATGGTAGGGCACCAGCCTTGCCCTGCTAAAACCCAAGCTCTGCCATATGAAATGGATGTATCAATGGGTGAGGGTCATCTCCATCATCACCCTCTGAATCATCATGCCTTCTAACCGAGACATCGCCACGGCACCTGTCATTTCTTCTCTTCTTCGGGTCTTCTCTTCCACCCTTTGGGGCCTTGCCATCCACATACTTTCTCAGCTTCCCGGATTTCAGCATCTTCTCAATCTCATCCTTTAGAGCGAAGCATCTATCTGTGATATGGCCATGATCCTGATGGAACTCACACCAGAGGTTTTTATTCCTCTTATGTGGTGGGGCCTTCAATTTCTCTGGCCACCTCAGAGTCCGGTCAGTCTTGATCTCATTAAGGATGTGCCCACAGCTCACAGTCAGAGGAGTGTAATGAGTGAACTTGTCATCTGCTGACCTCTTCTTCCCCTCTTTCTTGCCCTGGGACCTCCTAGTGCTACCACGGTTCTCCTCCTCATATTTGGCGGCCATTGCCTCTTCCGCATTCATCACTTTTCCCGCGGTTACCAGCAGCTCTGCCATAGACTTAGGATGGTCTTCCGCCAGTTTCCACAGTAGCTTTACCTTCTGGAGGCCTCCTATAAGGGCGGTCATGGCTATGCTCTCTTTGTAATCCTCCACCTCCAACTTCTCCTTGTTTAATCTTGCTATGTAGTCTCTTAGGCTTTCACCCTTATCATGTTTGACATATAGGAGGTGGGTAGTCTTCTTTTGAGGTCTTACCCTAAAGCAGAAGTTGTGGATGAACTGCTCAGCTAAGCCTTTGAAGTTCTCGATCGAGTTCTTCGAAAGAGAGGTGAACCAGCTGTGTGCAGCCCCTGTCAAAGTTCCCGAGAAGGCCCTGCACTTCATCTCATCGGGTATCGAGTAAATATCAGCCGCCGACTGATACATCTCGATATGGTGCACTGGGTTAGTGCTACCATCATACTTAGGAGTCACTGTAGGAGGCTTGAACTTAGCTGGGGTTGGGAACCACACTATCCTAGCTACAAATGGGGAGCCCTCCGAGTAGCCCCTCTGTAATGGGTCCCTTCTCTTTATGAGCTCCCCTATTTTCTCCTCGAGAGGTTGGATTGAGTCATTCCAGGGTCGTCTCTCATCAACTTGGCCGAGGTTGTCCCCTGCCACCTTTCTGCGATGGACAGTGGGTTCCCCAGCCACGACCCGTTGACTGTTGACCTCTTCCTGCTCCCTGGCTCTTCTCTCCAAGGGTCGGCCTTGATTTGGCCGAGCCTGCTGTGCTCCTCGACCTCGATAGCCTCTGTCTCAGGTCATTGACTGGGCCCAGCCTCTCGAAGGCCGACCCTCTGCTCAACCTGTTAAAGGCCGACCCTCTTTGTTGGGCCTCATCTCTTCTTCGGCCGACACATCCTTGACTCTTCCTATCAAAGGCCGACCCTGTTTGTTGGGCCTCGTCTCTTCTTCGACCGACACATCCTTGGCTCTGCCTAAGAGGTCGTACGGTGTTATCTGACACCTCATACGGCTCCCAGCAGTCTTCCGGGGCCTCTTCAGCTTCTAGGTCATCATACCTGTTCTCCGGGCAAGGGTTTCCTTACCTCCCCAGGTGCAAGCACCTAGGGTCAGCAACATCCCTCCTCCGCTGGGGTGCAGGTTGGTCCTTCATGGGCGCTTGAGGTGGTCCCCTGGAGTCAGGATGAGGTCGAACTGCCGCCGGAGTTATCATGTCCGGGGAGACTCCAGGTGGCCTCATCATCATGGTTTGGCTGAGCTGGGCAAATTGCTCCATCATGGCTTGTTGTGTTGCATCTAAAGATTTCAAAGTTGGTGCCACCTCCGCCATTTCGGACTGGGGAGGAGCCTGACTGAAACTAGCCCCTCCACCTCCAGGCGGCGGAAGGCGGTGGTAATTCTGGTGCCATGTATTAACAATAAAGAGCTTGAACAACAAGTGAGCTTAATACCTTAAAGGACCTCTTTCAATGGTGAAACAACTCCACACAAGGGGTGGTTACTGGTTCACCACCAGAGTCTCCGGTGAGGTAAAGCAGAAAAAGAGGGAGAGATAGCCTCTCTATTGCCACAGACGGCGCCAAAATGATGATGCTAAGAATTAGCACCACCAGGTATGGTGTTTCCAAACTCAATAGAAGTATAACAATGGCAGCACAGCTATATAAAGAAGATAATAGACGGTGGTGAGGAGAAGAGGGTAACACACTGGAATATAAGTGGTTCAGCCAATCTGGCCTACGTCCACTATGAGTGTGTGAGTAATATCACTGAAAGAAGGCACTAATGGCCATGGATACAACCTCTCAAGCTCTCTCTCTACTGTATATTTAGACAGAGTTTTAGCTACGGTTTTAATAACTGGATCCCTTTGCAAGGTAGTGGATGACCCCTATATATAGTGTCTAAGGGGCGTAATGTACCCCCCATGCATGCAATGAGCATGTGTGTGATATCCTCACCAATGTGGGAATGCCATCTGTCACTGTCACATGCAAGTAATGATGATGAAATATTCTCCCACATGTGGAGAATAATCTTGTTACAACTAATTTGTGCCCAGGTGTCCTTATCCAAATGTCAACAGATGCTCGACAGTCATGTTGGTGAATGACCTCGGCCTGGGAGAGGTCGAGCTGTAAAGGCTTGATGTTCGTTCAATCCGAGAAGTGTCATAAGGTGTCTCAGCCTGATCTCAGCCGAAACATTATGCTAGGTCGGCCCAGCCGAGGTAGGGATAGTCCCATGCTGGTGATTACTAAGGCCTCTTGTGACCTCGTCCCAAGCCGAGGTTGAACCGTTTCCAAGTTGAGGCTCGGTTCCCTGTCACCTCGGCCCACCCTTGGCCGAGGTTGCCATACCCAGAGTGCTGTTGATGCCTGTGATGCGCGCAGTGCCCCTTGGCAGTGTAGATGGTAGTGTCGGCCTGAGCCGAAGTAGGTCTGGACTAGGGATGGTATCGCGGGGCCCTGTCCTTCATATGGTCGATCAATGTTTCGGCCATCATCTCGGCCGAGGTAGGTGTCCCTGGGCCGAGGTTATACTTGGGCATATCAGGGTGTCTTATCTGTCAACATAGTAATCTTCCAGAATTTTTAAGGTTATTTAAACGTATGCCATTTTAATCGTGCTTACGATTAGTGTGCTAGCCATAGATTTATAGAAAAGTATATGTCTCATATTTCCAATGACTTTTGAATGAGGTCATTTGGGGTTTTGTAAAAGGAGAAATCAAAATTTTACTACAGGGTGTTAAATTTGCTTGAAAATTCACGACTTGTTTAACATAATTGCCTAATTTGCTTCATTCAAGACCTAAATTTGTGAATAATTAACTGGGTAACATTTGGGAAATTCTATATACTATAATCAATAATATATTGAATTAGAGTAGGCCTAATTTGGGGTGGAGTCTTAGCCATAAGGAGAGAATTAAGGTGAATACCTGTTGGACATGAATTGTAAAATAATGAATTTGAGGGATTGAGAATGGATCATCGAGAGTATGAGTGAACCTATGATGTAGACCAGTAGTGTATGACTGAATTAACTACTGAAATAACGTAAGGATAAATTGGTTCCCTTTAAATATATATTAATACTCAGGAAAATTCGGTAGAGATTTATAATCGTATATCGATACTACGTTGAGTATTTGAGAGATATATTATGTACGGATTGTATTTATAGATTACGTGTATACCTATAAGAACTGTATTAAAGGTTGCGTGTATACCTATACAGATTATATTTATAGGGTATGTGTATGCCTGTATGTGACATATAGAGAGGTTGTATGTATGCATATTATGTTCTTTCTTATTTGTGAACATGCCTACGCTACTTTCTATCATGATTATCTGAGTTTACGATAGTATTAATGGTCAATTGGGTACGTTAGGTATGTGTGTAACCCATAGGCTTGGAACAAAGTTCACCTCCAATATGTCTTTATTTGATTTTAGTTTCTGGGAGACATGACGAACCATTAGTCTTGGATTTGGTACTAGAGGTACATAGACTTGATAATATAATATACAAGTGTGAATTGCGGTGGCAAGTCCAGGATATGTTGTGTGTGTATATATATATATATATATATATATATATATATATATATATATATATATATACACTTGGGTGATTTATCATTATGTGTAATGTAGGAGAGTTAGATAGTGTAATATAAAAATTATTTAAATTACGAGATGATGTACTTAATCTGTGATGGTAGCAAAGTTTGATAGTGTATATCTAAAGATGATTTAAATGGACAAACTTAATGTAATGGTTTACTGATAACATACATGCACTATTAATAATGGTTCAACGATAAAATACGTGAAATATCAATAATGGGTTAATGATAATATACATGAAATTTTTATTGTGGTTAATAGTAACATACGAGACATGTTAATTATTAGTGTTACTATAGAGTATTGTATGTTCGTTAAGGGGGAAGTTTGAGTGATATTTAACTAATTAATTGATAAGTAAAGATTGAAGTACTGTAACATATTCTATGGGTAGTACATGATAGCCAAACATGTTAGTGGATAGATAATTATTGATGAGATCTACATGGGCTTGGTAGCATAGTTAGGTAGCAGACGTTAGGTGTGAAAATTAGTTGAGAGGGTATGAACTCAAGGGAGTGTACGTTGAAGTAACTTGTGTAATCAGTTACTGATTTTAAATTAAGATAAATACTTGCTTAATGTTTCAAAATTTTTTGGGCTCTGCCCCATTTGCGAAAACTTTTTCAAAACCTTTTAGGTGTTGAGCCGTAGGGACGCCAAGCTTAATGATCTGGTCCGGGGTTGCATAGTTGTAACACTTACGGATGCTTGCAGGATTTGGATTAGACGCTTTAGTTTCTTTATTCCTATAGTAGTATGTAGTTTCAGTTATTTCACTAGGTGTAAGCCCTCCCAATGCGCAGGGCGAGATGGAATGTGCAGAGTATATATAAAGAACAAAAATATTATAGGTGAAATTGTATTGGTTCGTAATTTAAATATCGGAGTCTCTTTCTATCCTTAATTTAAATTGGCATAAAAAATGAAAAAAAACACTGTATATTAGCAATATTACCATTCAATTCACAGAAATGCTTTTAAACCTAATAATTTTTCATGAAACGTAAAATAAACGAAGTGTACACAACTAATCCACACCCAAACACAATAATACAAACAATATTTTTTAGATTATCACAATAAAAATCATCTAACCCAAATTATTATTAACTCTAAACATTGAAAACCCAATACAAATATATACAACTATACATATATTGGTTTCTCATCGGAACCTAACAAAAAAAATCCGTCAACATTTCAACCACCCTTATCCCAGAAACACTAACACCCAGATAATAGAAACTGACTAATTCGTTACCATGATAAAAAAAGGAAAAATTACAACAACAATCAAACCTTTTTGGGAGATGAACTGAATTATAAAAAGGGAAAAATTATAACAACAATAACAACAAAACATAACATGAGGACTCTTACAATAAAGAAAACAAAATAGCCTAACATATAACAGTCCACACAAAAATAAAACTCGATGCATGTTTGCATCCGAAACAACGTTTCAGCATCACATCTTCCACAAATACGTGTCACAAGTAATGTGTGTAAGCCATAACCAAAAATACAAACAAGAAATCACCATTAATAAACCACTGTCAAGGAAAAATAATGATAGAGTTACCGAACCAGAATTACCGACCATATACGAAACAACATCCTGACCCTCAATCTCATTTCCCCCCCAAAAAATCGTCTTATATCTTTACACATTTTTAGAGTTTTAGAAGGAAAAGGATACTAATTATTTTTTTTAAAATTTACTTTAGATTGACATATGATTAAAGTTATGGTTTATTCCAAAGTAAAATAATCTTTATATTAAATTCATATTCTTCACAAAATATTAATATTAAGATTACTAATTTAATTAAGGGGTTATTAATAGTAATATGATACAGTCATTTTAGGCTAATTATTATTTTTTTTTTAGATTTTGTCTTTATAGCGACTTTATCAAAAAATTTAGGCTGACACACTGATGTGGCTTAGTGTCCTAAGGATGTGGGTCCACGCCTGCAGTACTAACCCATCGTGACACGCCTTGTTAGCAAGTCGCGACCGACACATGAAAATTATGTGTCGGCGTAGAACTCCGACTTTATTTATGTGTGCTTGTTCGACTGATGTAGCTGATGCACACTTTATTTATTTTTCCTACTCAAACTTGAAGAAAATTTTGTGAATAGTTGGTATGCAACGTTCCCAAACCAAGAAATTAAATGAGGGATAATAAAATAATTTTACACATAATCAGATAGTTAATTTGTCAAAATAAACCCCGAGTTTGCAATATAAAAATGTTAAGACCCCATCTTTAAATAATTTTTAATTGATATTTAATTAGAATCATAATTTTTATAAATATATTAATGTTCATTTATTGGGTAAAAAAAGGATTGCATGCCATATAGCATTTTATTTCGACCATGCTCATGTAATTTGTTGTAAAAAAATAATATTGTGTCATGTCGTGTCATGATATAAATATGTCGTGTTCATGTTTGATAAATAAAAAATATTTCATGTAATGTAACATTTTTTTGGGAATTTTTCAAGTTAGGTAAAAAAAATATTTCATGTAAGATTTCATACATTATCTTGAATTTTAATTATTAAATTTACATTAATAAATTTTTCATAGAATAAAGGTAAAAAAAAAATTTCATGTAAGATTTCATACTTATCAAATTTACATTAATAAATGTTTTTAACGTATGTATTGTGTATTTTTTGTGTGTGGCATGGAAATTGCATTTTAATAATAGCATAAAGTTTGATGAGTGGAGATAAAAGGAAGATAGATGTGTGCTACAATTTTGTATTTGGGTGCCTTCACAATGTAAAAAAAATTTCCAGCTCAGCAATCGGTTTTGTTACTCGTCAAGAAAATATCATTGCAAGCTAGCTTCCATCCACATATTTTGTGTTCCAAGCAAAAGCAAGAAAGAGCCTCTTCACCATCACTTTTTCCTTTATTCTATAAACCCGTTATTTAAAAGCGAAGGGTGTCACAATTACTGACCCTTCACCATCACTTTTGCCTTTATTATATAAACCCTCCTTCCCATCCACACTAGGTTCACTGATGCTTTGCATCGTGTGAAGCACTTTTACATAAAAGTGAATTGACCCTATCGACTTTATCCAACAAGACTAACTTTTCAGTGTTGTTTGGGGGTGATTTCCATCAAACACACCTTCTTCCTCCCCATGTTATCATAATTCATATCTTTAACCGTTAGTGCCTTTATGTCTAGTTGAAGACGTTAAGCTTCTTGCTACCAGGAGTCATTCCGTTGTATCCATGTTTCTAAGTATGAGCCTTATCCTTTTTTTTGGGGGGGGGGGGGGGGGGGGTTGTTCTATCCTCTCCCCGATGATTTATTTATTGTTTACGGACTTGTAAATATTTAAGAATTCCATTGTTCCTTTGATTTACCATTTGATCCAGCATGTGGTGAAAATTCATTAGCGGTTGAATTCGCTATACTCTATTATATCTTCTATTTTAATGTTTTAAAATATAAATTTAATCATTAAAGAAAATGCCCTCTATTTTTTAAGGGTTAGAATTTTATAATATCATTCCACATTCGAATAATTTTAATAAAAAATAAGCCATATTTTCCACTTTTTATGAAGGTTTATCTCGTTCCTGATGTGATTTATCTATCATCCATTGCATATGTCTTTAATACTCTAAATCGAACTTGAAGTCAAACTTTAAAATTAAAACTTTATGTAATAATTTGTAAGGAAATTTAGTCGTGAATTCCCACACTTAGCATTATTTGCTCTCTTATCATGTCACGATAGTCTAAAGTTGAAGAGTGTGAAAATTCTCAGGAGATCCTCTAGGATCACTCCAATCGATTTTAGTTTTTCATCGTTAAGAGAGTTTTTACGAAATCTTCGAGTCACAAGTTGAATCCACTTCCTTTTCATACCACGCTTAGTCGTTGCACGAACTCATTATTCCTTAATTTTTATCATAATTACCAAGAATGAGATCACTTATGACTTGTTAGAAACACATTCCCGGTATTTCATCCCAAGGACTAAATCTTCACTGAGTTTCAAATACACATACCAATTTCTTTATTATCACCCCTACCCATCTATATACATATCTCGCCACATCATCCATATATCACGCCCATTATTACCCTTATTTTTTTAGGAAAATAGTTGTTTGAAATAATATATGTAAAATGTCTTCATTTGTGCTCTAAATACAATCGCATAGCATAAAAAAGTTGCAAATAAAAAAATTATATAGAAAAAAAGAATATATGATAAACTGATAAAAAAATAGAAAAGAAAAGAATAACATGCGATCAAATTATTTTGAAATGAATAGATTTTTAGCTCAAGTTGTTACTGATCTTCTCGAAATTTGTAAAACATCATCCATTTTCCCCTTCTCACGTTCCCCTAATTTCATTACATTTTCCCTTGTCTATCCATATGCAAGATGTTTAGGTAAAAGAAAATTTTACGTGGTGAATAACTCGACATTCTCAATATAGTGGTTTATACTCCTTTAATGATATCAAATCCATTCCAGTATCCTTTTTTTTCATGTATGTGTGTAAGATGTTTGACCTTATTTATATTTACTCCCCTCCTAACACATAAGTAAGATACAATTAGACATATCTAGAGGTATTTGAAGGTAAAGCGTTGATTCGACAAGGCAATATAAGAATTACTTTTATGACACTTAAAACTATTTTGAGTGATTCACACTACACTAATTAAGTTATAGGATGAATTTACGTTGTTTATTAAGTAAGTTTAACTTTTAATATACTTCAAAGTTATACGTTCATACTTTTTGTGTCATGTACAATGGATTGTGTGATGTTTCTACGTCTAAGATGAAATTAACCCCCTTTTAATAAGTCATTTTCAAATAAAATATTCTGAATTTTGTGGGTATATTCCCTACAAACCCCTTTCTGTACCTCAATGTCATCTACAATGGCCTCCTCAAGAAATCATACTATGTTTTCCACCAATACTCCACCTTCCATCCCTACTGCCACCAGTCCTACTGCTACCTCTTTGAGTGCCGCCCGTCAGGAATAGCTACGCTTCTACCGCTGATCCCTCATATTCGGCAAGGGTGATGACTTTTCTGGGTTTTGCAAAACATGCATGTTTAACGCTAAGTGAGATTCCATTATGCTTGATGATGAAGATGAAAATTCTACTGATTGGGGTTTTCACCCCCAGAGGGGACTCTTCGATTTTGCCTTGCGCGAGGGGACTTCCTGTGGTCCCATATTGACTTCGAAAGGCCTGTGGGTTCTTCTGCTCACTTTTTCACCTTGAACTCCCACATATAGAGTTTCCACGGTGATACCCTAGAAAAAATTGGGCTTCATCGGGAGAAATTCTGCCCTTCCCGTCCTAGTGTCTCACTGGAACGTTACTACTCACACTTTCACTTCTACATGGGGTGAGTTTATAATAACGTTGGAAGACGTGTGTGTGATTCTGGGCCTTGAGGCAACATGCCATTAGCCCTATTCTAATGAAGCATTGGATTCCCAATAGGTTGTTGACCGTTCAGAGTTGGACCGTATATGCCGAAGGTACACCGATTCTTCAAACAAATCCACTTTCACCCCTCTCATCAACTATTTCTTTACGGATCCTTCTGAGGGTAGTTCTTATGAGGCTGCCCCTGGTTAAGGTACATCATTAGAACATCCTGATTACATCCTTCTCATTCTCTCTCGCTTCCTTTTATCGAAGAAACCTAATGACCAACCTCGAAGGGACCTCATGAACATATTCATTTATTTGGCCCGGGGTATCAAACGTCGTCTGGCTGCAATTGCCCTGGGGTCACTCTATACGTGGCTTGATAGGACCCACTTTTATATGGAACGGTCTCTTGCTCATTATAACCTAGTGAACTTTACCAACTTCATACTTATTATGGGATTCCTCTACGTTCGTTTCCCCGATGTAGCTGCTAAATCCAACCATCCTCCTTCAGGAGAAATAATTCTGCCTCCATATTCCTAAGTTTATCATAAGAGATAAAGTCGAAAGTACTTAACCTCTATTATTAACAAACATGATGATTTTGTGATGCTGCCTTATGGAGAGGAAATGCTCCTCCACAATTATGATTTTTTAAGAATGAGCCAAGGGCGGTCCAACCAACTACTGTGGACCTTATGGAAGAAGACCCTTCACTTGTTGTGGCTCTTCTGTTCTCTATGAGTTACTTACCATCTAACACCGAGTGGGGGCACTCGTGCAACATTACAACCCCAATCGGTGTTCTCGTCAATATGGTTTTGACCAAGGGGCTCCTTGCCTCGTCTTCTAGCATAAAACACCCTAAGGTCATGTTCAGCGAGGCTTGTTCTCTCTTCACTTAAACTACTATGTGGGAAGTGAGTTTCACAATGTCTGACATAGTCATTATCCTTAGTTTTTTTCCAGGCAAGGTGATGTGACATTTTTATTCCCCACAAAGTATTGGCCAAAGCAACTAACCCAAATCTTTTATTTTATTTAGGGGACTCTTATATATCCCCAGTGCTTTCATTTTCTTCAAAGGAACTGGGTTTGAAAGGAAATTATGTTCTGGGTATAGAGTTCCCATTCATCAAAACTCCCAAGGAACATTCCACTGAGCTTCCTCCACACTGCCCCATGATTCTTGTGGCTACCCCAAAGCCCCAGAAGGCCCCAACAACCAAAAAACCTCCTCCTTAAGAAGTTATTTCTTATAAAGGGTACATACGAAGTAGCTTCTCATGAAGGACATTCCTAGACACCAACCAAAAGACCTAGGGGGTCCAAAAGTGGGACTTTCTCAAAGTCTAAGTCTCAAACTCAGTCTCAAACTCCTTTAGAGGCATTCCCCATCGCCAACGTTCCTCCACCTATGTCTGCAGAAGTGAGTGAGGAGTTGAGGAAGAAAATTCTGGCTGAGGTGGAGAGAATAAATTCTAAGTTTCAACGACACTCTATAGTCGTTCCTCCTACTACTGCCTTCCCCACTATCATAGTAGATCAATCGAATGAAAGGACACAGATGAAAAGGAGTTCAAGGGTCCTTTAAGTTTTGGTGTTGCGGGTGCGAGGAAAAAGACTCTGGGTACTATGTCCCAGAAGAAACAGGCTCCTAATGTACAAATCGCATTAGCTCCCTCTGTCGTTGCTTCCCCTCCTTGCTCGCTAATGGTGGTATCCTCCCATTCTCCTCCAGGATCAGAGGTGTACACGTGTGTTGTTATTTTTTCCATTTTTCTAAGACAGAGTGCCCCTATCTAAATCTTAGAGACTTTGGTGTAGGAAGAATAATAAGAAAGGCCCATCCCTCTTGTGAGTCCTTTCATGGGGGCCCTTCGGTTCCTCCCATTTCGGTGTAAGTTCTCACTGTTCCCCCATGATTGGGCTTACTTATTCTCGCCATTTATCCTCCTAATGGGCGAAGGATGCTGCTGCGGGAGGTGATTCTATTGAATCTATGGGAATCTCCTCTCAACCAGAGATAACTCCCCCAGCTTCTTATGAATTATCACCCAAGCCCTAGGTTCCTCTGCCCATCTTTACAGCTGCACAAAGTCCCTAGAGGTAACACATTCTTAACACTATTAGGTCTAACGTATTTTCTGTCCTCCACCCTTTTTCTGTTCTCCACGCTGAACTTTAATCTCTCAGGATGCCTCAGGTCAAGATGACTTCTTCATTAGCTAACATTCTTCTTCCCTCCATCTTGATGAGACCCATAACTGTAGTTCCCCTCTTCAGTAGCATAACTGAGGTAAGTAAACCTTAGAGACATTTCTCACTTCTTCTGTACTTATTCCCCATTTCTAGCACTTAGCTTCATTTTTGCAATTTCATCCAGATCTTGTCCCACCAAAATCTCTTAGGGGTCAGCCCATTTCGAAGGCCAGCGTTGATTTTTCTACCCAGCGTGGTGATTCTTCAGCATCCACCAATATTGGGGCATCACTTGGAGGTGAAACATCCTCCCTAAGTGGGACTCTAATGTTGGTCTTAGTACCTTTTATTGGCGATGGGGCTTTACCAGTCCTTGAGGCTCCTTCAACTGAGGGTGCCATTGAGCCTTCTAAGGAAATAGACATGCTTGTAACGGTTCCAGTCGTTATGGCCTCCTTGGTGACTCTCATTCTTTCTCCAGCCATTGCCAAGGTACTTCACTAGTTTCTCATCGTTTCTCGTTGTTTGTCCTGTATTCTTGACAATGTACAATCTAGAAGATTCTCATTTCTCAAAATTTCAAACTTCACTTATAACGGTGACTTAATAATGAAAACACTTGTTAACATTTTCTCGTAAACTCCACCGGTAACGGTGACTTAACAATAGAAACACTTGTTATGATTTTTCATCAAACTCCACCAGTATCGTTGACTTAACAATGAAAACACTTGTTAAGATTTTTGGTCAAACTACACCAGTAATAGTGACTTAATAATGAAATAACTTGTTAGGATTTTTGGTCAAACTCCACCTACTAATGGTCACTTAACAATGAAAACACTTGTTAAGATTTTTGGTCAAACTCCACCTAGTAATGGTGACTTAACAATGAAAGAACTTGTTAAGATTTTTTATCAAACTCCACCAAGTAACGGTGACTTAACAATGAAAATACTTGTTAAGATTTTGGTCAAACTCCACCTAATAACGGTGACTTAACAATGAAAACACTTGTTAAGATTTTTGTTCAAACTCCACCATGTAACGGTGACTTAATAATGAAAAAACTTGTTAAGATTTTTCACTTAAATCATTATTTTCTTAAATTATCTCCAGGTTGTTGGTGTGTCCCCTCTAGATGGAGAGAGGACTCCATCAGTCCCTTTGCCCATCACATCACCCCATCATGAACAAGCTATTTTGAAAGAATCTAGTCACAACGACCAAGGTTCCATAACATGTGTTGCAACCGATAGCTAATCTGGTTGTGAGCTTCCTCTGCCTAACCTGGATCGTTATGAATTTAGTCTCTTGGTCCCTCAATAATTCCCCCAAATGTCTGCCAGCCATCACTTAATAATTGAGAAGATTACAAGCCATCACCCATAAGACGTTCACAATCAATTTTTTGCAGTCAAACATCCCCATGATGAGCTATAGGCTTTAAGTCACGGCGGTCTTCTTTACTGATATCGTCAGTACTCCTACCGTGAACTTTTGTAGGACCCTCCTCAACTAATTCTTGGGCTATTGAGGAAGTTAGGCTGGCCAAGCTAGCACATCCACTTGAAGCTTCCAACAAGGAGGTTGAGGATATCAAAGAAGCTCTGCGTTTGGCAAAGCTAAAACAGGAGGAACTCCTTATTGAGCGTGCACAAGTGCAAACAAGGTTGGAGGTTTCTATTAATGCCCAACAATAATGCCTAGCAACTTCTCTGGGCCTTCCAAGAGATTTTTTCTCTGCACCAGACTTATGGTTCCTCTTAGGCCAATGGACTATTTCACTTTTGTATACACTTTAATTTTTTTTCTTAAGTAATTCTTAGGCAATATCTCCCAATTTTGTAAGCCCCCAAAGTTTATGAATGAAAAAAATGTATGTTTTTCTATCCCACCTCTTTGTTCTGTAACTGCTTAAGTATATTACAAAATTTTAGTATTCTTTCATCTCCACTCAAGTTGTAATAATAGACATCTGGAACAATAACTTATATATTTATAGCAAGCAACTAGATACAACGATGATCTAGAGTTAATTGCTTATACATGATAGACTTTCAACCATTTAATATTAATCTTGAATGGTTTTTCTTCTTCCATCTTATAAATTAAGAAATAACCTGAATCATGAGCCTCCTTTACGATGAAAGGTCCCTCCAAATTTGTTGTAAACTTAGGTAGAGGTAGTTCCATGATGTGCCACACTACTGCCTTCAAAATGAGGTCTCCCTCCATAAACTTCCTTCGTCGCACCATGTTGTCATACACCCTAAATAGCTACTTCGTGTACATTTGGAAGTGATACATCACATTGTACCTATGCTCATCCAACGCTTCCAACTGAACATGTAGGGGAGCATGCTACTTCATAAGGCATATTGGGCAGAGGGAACTTCCAACTCCACCTGGATAATCGCCTCAGCTCCGTACACAAGGGAGAATGGAGTATATCATGTGGGCTTCCTTTTTGTTATTCAATAGGCCCATAATACAACTACTATCTTGTCATCCCACGATCTTGGGAAATCCTCCATAGTGTTTGCCAAAATATTGACCAATGTTTTGTTAGTTATTTCGGCTTAACCGTTCCCTTTTGGGCATGTCATCGTTGAAGTATGATGAATAATGGAGTACTTATCTGTGAGCATTATTACCTTTGAGTTGACTAAGGGGGTTTCATTACCAGAGATAATAACCTTTGGAATCCTAAAACGACAAAGTATGTATTCTCTAATGAAGTTTCTCACCACTCCTGTTGACCATCTTAGAGGTATCGATTTAGCCCACTTTGTAAAGCACTCCGTTTGCACTAGTATTTGGATCTTCCCCTTTGAAGAAGAATGTATTGCGCTCACCAGGTCAAACGACCACGTGTGAAAAGGATAAGGTGTTTCCATGGAGTGTAGATCCACCGATGGGCATAGATCATATTTCCATGTTGTTGGCAAGCCTTACATTTTTGAATGAACTCAACAGAGTCCTTCTCCATCATTGGGTAAAAATCCCCCAATGTCATCAGCTGGTCATACAACTTGGCCTCTCATATGTGAACTGGATCGTGAGATTGTTTGAGGAATACGACTTCTTCTTCCTTTGTGATGCAACACAATGGCCTCTTAAAGTAGCCCCATCGATAAAGCTACCCCTCCAAAACGTAGAACCTTGAGGCCCTTCTCTTGTGTCCCATCACATCAATCTTCTTTATTGGGATAACTCCATCTTCAATGAAGTTAATATTGGGATGCCTCCAATGTGATTGAGTTTCAATGAAATGGCATTCAACTGCCTTGAAGGACAGCTAGCATTTGTCACACTTCTGTTGGAGCTCTACGTCCTGCTTCATTCTAGGCCAGAAAAATCCCTCCATTTGGATTCTTCTATAAAGAGGGATCTCAGTTATTTCAAAATGTTCTTCGTGTGTCTTTTTTAACCTCCGTTCTTCTTCTTCTGGGATGATGCATCTTGACAGACATCCTCTCGTGTTTCTGAAGTAAACATTTCCCTAATTAGTAAAGTACTAGGCTAATTCCCTTAGCCTCATCGCTTTTTCACTAGACTCCAGTTGTTTTCTAATCTCCCCCTCCAATAAGAGTCATCCTTCATCATTAGAAATGACTATACCACCGAGGGAGCTGTTCTTCTTTGAATTATGACTATAGTTGTATCATCCCTTATGATCATCTTTTGAGCAATGGTAGAATAGGTGTCTGGATGGTGGTTCATCATTTGGGGATGTGTCTTGATCTTGGTCCGATGGAATTGATCAAGAAGCCTCTTAATGATTGTTCTGTAAGGTGCCATACTAAGGTGTTTCAACATATATTCTCCATTCACTTGGTGAATCACCAAGTTTGAGTCATATTTAATGAAAAATGAATGAATTCAACTTCGATGTTCCTCCAGCAACCCCAGTACTAACGCCTCATACTATGCTTCATTAGTTGAACAACAAAAATCTAATTATTGGAAAGACAAATCTCCTCAATTCCTCTTGAAAGAATAACCACGGCTCCTCCTTTATTTTCTGATTAAGATCAATCAAAATACATCATCCATTCCTCCTCACTTACATCTAAGTGATTGTCCTGTAAAATTTCTCCTGGAATGATTTCTTTAGGTGCCTCAAACCTCCCAGAGGGTAAAATTGCCAAGAGATTTGCGTACGCCAGGCTCTTAATCGCGCGAGCGACCACGCACTTCAAGTCATATTTTGAGAGGATGAGGAACCACCTAGCTTCCCTACCAATCAATATATTTATTGCCAGAAAAAACTTAATAGGATCACACCTTATTACAATATGAATTGTAAAAGATAACATATAATGTCTAAGTTTGTACGCTACAAAGACTAAGGCTAAAAAATGCCTTTCCAAGCTATTATACATGACCTCTGGCTCATATATGATTCTGCTGAGATAGTAGACTACTTGTTCCTACCCATCAATCTCTTAAACCAACATAGATACAATGGACCTCATGATGGATTTGGCCATCCCCGATCCTCACCGTGGGCGGGCGCGTGAAATAAGGATCCTCGGGTCCCGCGCGTCCCTCTCGAGAGCGCTTCGGTCGGCGTCGTTCGAGATGAGGTGTAAAAATGTAGAGAGATTTAGAGTCGCCATTCTATTTTACTCAAAACAAATAAAAGAAAAAGGTGAAGCCATCCCGAAGGACGGCATCCAAAGACATACTGGTGCATACGAAACCAAAATGTTTCGAGAAGGGTTCAGAGGCTAAGTTACGAAATGGGAAGGTGTTAGGCACCCATTCCTCCCTTTCGGTCTCTCATGGATATTTTCTATTTTCCCTTTTTTATGTTCCCCATGATATGTGTCCATGTGTATATATATAGTGGAGATAGGAATCCTCGACTTGTATAAAGCGAGTCATCCATAGGAAGGTACAAAGATAATATTAGAAAATAATATTTACGCGATTACCTTTACGTTGATCGTTATAATGGAACGATAATGTATATGGGGTAATACATTACAAGTATATAGAATTTAAGAAAACTGGATTTAGAGAAGATAAAAGAAGAGGGAGAAAGGTAGAATAAGACTCGAGTCTCGGGTTTGCCCCGAGACGCCTACATAGCCTATAAAGGCATCAAAGTCCACATAGTTCACATACAAAACGAGGGGTGGGGTTTGTCCCATAAATCCAAATAATGAATCTCTTATCTGTGAGTGTGTGTGTGTGTAGAATAAGTGTTTTTAGTTGTGAGAAAAGTGTGAGAAAAGTATGAGAATCCCTATTTAAAATTTATGAGCAAACCCTCTTTTTCTTATTTTTTGGGTTTTATTTATATGAAAATAAGAGATGTAGAATAATGCTAAATAAAAAGTATATTAGGATGTGTGAGATGAGATAATAGAAGTGCCAAGTAATAAAACAAGGTATTGCGAATTTAAGAGAATTTGAAGAGAAAGGTGAGAAAGTTGGACCTTCATGAAGATCTTGAGCTTGATCTTGAATGTTGGAGAGCATCCCTTGCACTTAGATTATGGTGGAGAGTGGCTAATTCACCAAGTTTGATGGAAAAGCTGATGAAAAGTGGAAGTTAGAATGGGATTTCAATGTTCAAATCGTGCTGCCTTCGAGAGAGGTTTTTGGGATTCGCTGAGAGTGATTTTTATCATATCTGGGCTCCATTGTAAATGAGGTAAAGGACTCCTTTTATAGGCCTAGGTCATTTATGATCGGCATAGACCTGGTCTTGCCTATCGGCACCTGCCGATAGGCAGGGTTTGGAACCTGCCATTTGGTAGTGTGTTTCAGGCCATTTCAGAAAATTGACTGCTGGGGCCAAACCGTTGGTTAGAATCGCGTATGGGGTAGACCGTTGGAAAGGTAATTCAAATACCTTTGAAAGTACTTCAGACCGTTCCCGGGTTCGGGAGTTGTCTTTGGATCAAATATGGCTCGGAAGCATTCGTCGGTCCATTGGACAAGGAATCATTTGGATGCAAATGGATCGTTCGTCCGCATGGTAAGTCGAAATCGTACATGGGATGGTTCGTTGGAAAGGTTAGGATATGTACTTTGATATTCCAAAGTCTTTGACCCAGTTTGGGGAGTTGACTTTGGTCAACCTCTCCATGGAAGCATTCGGTGACCTCTTAGAGTCAAATGGATTGTTCGTTCGCATGATAAGTCGGAAGAATCATTCAGTTTCAATGTAGATGAAGAGTTGACTTAGGTCAAACAGAGCCCGAGAGCACCCGGTGGCCTCTAGATCAAGTTTCGGACGCAAGCGAATCGTTCGTCTGCATGGTAAGTCATAATTGTGCACAGGACAGACCATTAGAATGGGATTTCAGTGCCCTTCGAAGATTCATTTAGCCTTGGTCGAGCTGAAGAGTTTAAATTTTTGGTCAAACGGAGCCTGGGAGTGCCCGATGGCGTCTAGGTCAGTACTCAGGGTATGACGTGGATTTGTAGTGATGAAAGGAGGTACTAGGGGCCTAAGAAGATTTAGGGGGTAACAGAATGGGGTGTCTACAGAGCCCCTCGATGAGTGAGTTTGGAACAAATGATAACCGTTGTATAGACACCACATGATGCTTTTGAGGGACTTTGATCGATTTAGAGGGTCGAGGCCAATTCTCAGGACCTGAGGGGTGTGCTAGGGATGGTTTGAATGATGATCAAAGTTTTAGGTTAATTTTGGGAACCTGAAGTGGTGCTGGGGGGATGTCTAATTTTATGGGTCAAAGCCAATTCTATGGGCTTAGGGTGAAGGTCTAATAACCAAGGTCAATTCTGACCTAAGAGTGGTGACGATCGAGGACTGAGGTCATTTCTGACCTAACTCAGGTGACAATCCAAGATCGAGGTCAATTTTGACCTAAGAGTGGTGACGACCGAGGATCGAGGTCAATTTTGACCTAACTGAGGTGACGATCCAAGACCGAGGTCAATTCTGACCTAAGAGTGGTGACGACCGAGGACCGAGGTCCATTCTGACCTAACTCAGGTGATGATCCAAGACAGAGGTCAATTCTAACCTAAGAGTGGTGACGACCAAGGATCGAGGTTAATTCTGACCTAACTCAGGTGACGATCCAAGACCGAGGTCAATTCTGACCTAAGGGTGGTGACGACCGAGGACCAAGGTCATTTCTGACCTAACTCAGGTGACGGATCCAAGACCGAGGTCAATTCTAACCTAAGAGTGGTGACGACCTAGGACCGATGTCAATTCTGACCTAACTCAGGTGACGATCCAAGACCGAGGTCAATTCTGACCTAAGGGTGGATAAAGATTGGATTTTGATTCCGCTGGAGAAAGTGCCTAGTGATTTTAATCTAATATGGGGAGCTGAGAGATGGGGAAGCTTTTGTTTGTTTAGGAGGCCTCCCAGGGGGGAACAACAAATTTTGGTGCTGTAAAAAATCCGTTAGGGAAGTGATCAGGCGATCATTAGATATCCTTTGGAGCTTTGTAGGGAGGAGATTCAATTGGTTTTTGGGGATTTTGCTGGGAAAGAGGGGTTCCGCTTGAGGGAATGAGAAATTTTCCTGGTGAAAATGTTTATAAACCCTCCTGGGATTTTTAAGAATTTTTTGAGGATTTCTGGTCTTTTTTGGGAATTTCTTTACGAAACATAAGGGGGTGCCGATCGGCATGGTATGAGGGGCGCCATTCGACAGTGGCACATACTTTTGGACTGGCTTGGGAAGTTAAGGAGTCAGTGGTGATCGGTATGGTTGGGGTCAGTGTTGATCGGCATGGCGTTTGGCATCCTATATAAAGGGGGTGAATCCCTTCATTTTTTCACCATTTCTTTGCTTTCTCTCTTTCTGCGATTTCTCTGTAAATCATCTTAGCATTCTGATCTTCAAAAAATGACCGCTTTTGTGAGAACTGTAGTCCACAGGGAGTGGTTGACCACTGATGACTGGGCGAATGTGGAGTGGAGGGCCAGGACGTCTCTATCTTTGGGGAGTGAGAACTCATTTGATGCGTTTGAGCCTGTTGCGGATGAGCGGACTTTACTACGGGAACCGTCGCGTCATCTCTCTTTCAGAGTGAATCCCGGTGGCTATGTAAGTAACCCGACCTTTGGCATTCCTTTCTTTTTGGTGATTTTTATTTCTTTCTTAACTTCTGATGATATTTTTTCTTTTTTCCAGTCTTATATTTCTTTGAATAACATGCGTGCTCGTGGGACAACGGGGCTCAGGGATGTCTGGGAGCATCTCCCACCTGTGGTACGTTGGGTGGTATCATCAGCGGGTTTTAGGAGGTTGGGCTCTATGTTGGATGAGACGCCTCATTCGACAGCGGTCCTGTGCACTTTGGGAGAGAGGTGGCGGGATACTACCCACACCTTCCATTTCGACTTCGAGGAGATGACTGTGACTCCCCTAGATGTGCAGCAGCTGTTGGGGCTAGATTATGATGGAGAGTAGATAGAGGTGGATCACTCTTTGCGGGTGAGACCGGAGGTAGTGCGTGCGGCACTTTGTGATGTAGGGAGGATAGTTTCTAAGGATTATATCCGACTGTCCTTGCTAAAGGATGTTCTGTTGGGAAGGGTGACTGATGTTGAGGATGGGCTGCAATTGAGGCACTTGGCCCGGTTATTTATTTTGCTGGTGTTGGGAGGTTTCATGGTGGCGTCGAGCGGCGACGTTGTCCATTTGTGGTTCTTACCGTACTTGAGGATATTTTCGAACACCCTTTTTTATGATTGGGGGAGTCTGACTTTGGCTACCGTTTACTCTTCTCTGGATTCATTCAGTCGATGCTGCCGGCAGACCTTTACTGGAGCCACGTACCTTCCTAACGTATTCTTCAGTTTTCACATTTCTTTTCATGCATTCGCATTTTCCTTTCATGCATTCGCATTTTCCTTATGTGTCTCTTTTTCTTTGTGAATTATTATGTTTGACAGAGGTGGTTTTATGAGGTGATTGGGTGCAATACCCCGCTGATCACTCTGAAGGACGACACCATTGGGGACTCCAGCCAATTATATAGATGGCGTAAGACTAATCGGCAGTCGAAGGAATCTCTCTCTCTAGAGGCGGTGCGTTAGGTCTTGAATGACCTGAACAGTGGTAGGATAAGACTCTTTCCATTTGAGTCTTGGTAACTCATGCACTTTCTGATCCTGTATTGAGTTATGCCCGCTTGGATATTTTAGGTGACCATTTATCCCTGGGGGACAACCATTCAAGATGTGGGGGTGACCGGGGTGAACGCATAGATGAGGCATTTACGGGCGCATGAGTTAAGCCATTCTTAGTATCTCGAGGAGAGGGTGGTTCGCCAGATTGCTGAGGAGGAGGTGGTGGTGCCACTTGCGCAGCCTCCTACGTCTATGAGGCGGGAGCGACTACTGTGGGAGGATGCGAGGATCACGGAGATGATCGGAGAGTCCTACTTGTTGTACACTAATACGGCTGCGTCGTATGACTATATGGACTTTGTGATGAGCTGGTTGATGGAGCCCAACATATATGATGTCCTACCTTTCCTTCCTATGAGTCGGGCGGTGGGATCTTCCCAAAGTGGCGGTGGTTCGACGGCATCTGTCGCGGCAGCGACTTCAGAGGTTCCTTTTGTGCGGTTGCATAGCCCTTCATACAACATTCGATGGACTGATGGAGGGATGGTGCCTATGTTCCGCCGTCCTCATGCGATGGATCCGGAGGAGTTGGGTTTGACAAAGGAGATCCTCCGACTTGTGGTATACCTTTATGTTCCTATCTTTTTTTCATTTCTGCTTTGATACTGATTTTGCCTTTTCTTGCAGCAAATCTGAGTGTCGACCACTTGGCTAAGGGACATCAGAGACTGGATATCTTCGGCAACTTCCCATATTTACGATGCGGTCCCTGTTCCTTCTTGCTTGGTGCCGTCTTCTTCGTCCGGAGAGGACTCTAGCTCGGGTAGTGGTGGTGCATTGTCTCGCCGTAGGGGAAAGAGAGCACGTCGCATGGGGGGAAGCTCTTAGTGAGAGAGAGAGAGAATGTGGGTTCAGGCTGAGTCCCGTTGTTTTTGCTTTTTCTCTTTATTTCCCGCAAAATTTATGTAACACAGAAAGCAAATAGATACAATGCAATGGAGTTTTTTATTATCTTTTATTAAAGATGAATGAATTCATGCGCATGCACTTTTTACTTTACTGCTGAGACCGTAAAAAAGGAGTATTTTTTGAATTTTTGAAGGAAAGTTTTTAATTAAAATGGGAAATTATATAAGGAGGAAAAGGGATTTTGTAATTCGGTTGATAATATCAATTTATTTTTATTGAGTTTTCTGATTTGACAAAAGAGGAAAAAAGGGAAATTTCTAAAAATGGGGGTTGCCGGTCGGCAAGCACCCTGTCCTGCCTATTTGCAGTTCAGTCCAGTCCCATCAATTCAAAGATTTGATTGGTACCCTCTTCAGCCTTTGGTACTTTGTGGGGTAGTATTCCCTCCGATTTCTGCAGGGATTATGTCTCTTCAGAGGGTTGTCAAGTATAAAAAGGGGTAAGGGTGGAGTGTTTTCATCACACCTTTGCATTCTTACTTACTTGCCCACTATCTCCTAGCCTTGCAAGATGGCCCTCCCTGGTAGCATTGAGTTTGGTAACTACGTCGAAGCCTTGGATGCAATGTGCTCTAATAATGTCGACTATGATGCTTTTAACATGCGTAGAGTCTCCTTGTGGTGAAATCGGACAATTAAGTGGAACATGCTGATGGCGATGGTACAATTCTGGTACCCCAAAGACCATGTATTCCTCTTTGGGTTGGATGAAGTTTGTACTACCTATGAGGAATTTTCTGCCATGCTGGGTATAAATCTCAGTGTTTCTACGGATTTCCCCGAATTTTCCTGTTCTCCCAGGGATTTGTGGAGAATGAGGCTCGGAATATGTTTTGGTTAGTGCCTTGGTGTGGGCAGTTACAGTTTGTTCTCGAGCTAGGAGAGTACTCATATGTGCTTCTGGTTGGTCTCAGACATACCTCTTTTTATTTCCCTTGGAGGCTTCTACGCCAATTTGGCTGGGCACAAGTCGTGCCACCTCAGACCTCAAATTTCTTTCCGATAGACATTTTGACTTAGCGCCTATGTCTGTTGATTGGATATCTGTGGGAAAATCGACGTCCATCGACCCGTCCCTCTTAGTCTTTCGGGAGAGTTTGGCATATCCCTAGAGATTATATAAAGTGGTTGTGGAGGACAGTATCCAGCAAGATGTTGGCAATGGAGACTGGACCAAGTTGGTTTGCTTTATTTAACACCATTGAAAGGGGTGTTATGGTCTTTTCGAAGCTGGTTCAGGCTTATTGGTCCATGGATTTTTTACGACACTCTGTTCAGACAGGGGAAATTTGGGACCCCATGATGTAGATGATGGGGGTGCAGGCTCCTCTGGTAGTTGTGGGTAGGACTCTTGGAGAGTTTATTTGTGTAATTGGGAATTTTATTTGGATTTTTATGGCAGTAGGAGGGAAGGAGTTATCCGTCCCTTTTCTTATGTAATATGTGCTATAATTTGTTATTACTGAAATAAGCATGTTTCTGATCATCCAGCTGTGCCATTCGATGAATTTTGTATTTTTGAATTATCTACACCGATCGCTAAGGCATACATAATCCTTTTGTTCAAGTATTTGTTAGAATGAACTTCCGTATTTTGTGAAAAAGAAAGGTCCATGCTCCTGTAAGATGTATGAGCTATCTATGTACCTCTGGTGTTTTTTTAAAAAAAATTATTTTATTTTTCTTGAAAAATTGTTTTTTTTTTGCAAAGGATCAGGCCCACGCAGTTATGGGTATAGGGAAAATAAGAGAGTTTTTTTTAGTTTTCAGAATAGAAGGGGGATGAGAAGAGTCGTAGCGCACCGAGCTTCCAGACTAGGGGTAGAATTTTTTGAGACGGTCCAGGTCGACTGGACGAGCCATATCCTCCCCATCTAAGTCAATGAGCATGGCGTCACCGCCGGATAAGATTTTCTTCACAATATAGGGGTCGCTCCAAATGGGCTTGAATTTACCTTCAGGGTCCGAAATGGGTTCTATTATCTCCTTGAGGGCTCAATCCCCTTCCCTAACACTGCGGTCCTTGACTCTCTTATTTAATGATCACGCTATTCGGTGATGGTACCCCAGTATGTGGTAAAGAGCTTTCAATCTCCTTTCATCTAGGAGGGTTAGCTCATCGAGACGGCTTTGACACCAGTCTTCTTCGTTAATTTTGCTTTCGAGCATGACGCGTAGCGAGGGTATTTCCATCTCCACAGGTAGGACTTCTTCCATGCCGTAGACCAGAGAGTAAAGGGTAGCCCCAGTAGAGGTTCGGATTGAGGTTCGATATCCCCAGAGTTCGTACGAGATCCGATCGGCCCAATCCCTACAGTTTCCGGTCATCTTGATGATGATGGATTGGAGGTTCTTATTAGCGGCTTCAACTGTACCATTGGTCTGAGGTTAGTAGGGAGAAGATTTGTGTCTCTGAATCCCGTACTCATTGACTACTTCTGTGACTTCTTCTTTGAAGTACAACCCGTTATCTGACACTAGCTCGTGCGGGCCCCCATATCGACAGATGATATTTTTCTTCAGGAATTTGGACACTTTCTTAGCATTTAATACTGCGTATGACACATCTTTGACCAATTTGGTGAAGTAATCAATGGCAACTAGGATGAACTCACGTCCGTTTGAAGCCTTTGGTGTAAACTTCCCTATGATGTCGACACCCCAGGTGGAGAACAGCCAGGGAGAGGTCATGTTGTATAATTCATGCAGAGGCATGTGTTGAAGATTAGAGAACTGTTGGCATTTGAGGCATCTCCGAACATGGGCAGTACAATCTGGGGCCATGGTGGTCCAGTAGTAGTCCTGTCGGATGATCTTCTTAGCAATCGTGTGATCGTTCATATGGGGCCTGCATTCCTCGTTGTGGATCTTTTGCATTATTTCCTCAATCTCATCCCCTGTGATACAGTGTAGATGAGTTCCATCGAAGTTCCTCTTAAGTAGAGCTTTATGACACATTGTTTACTGGGTGGCCAGTCTTCGAAGGATTTTTCGGTCTCTCTTGTTGGAACCCTTGGTATACCTACCATGTTTGAGGAGGCACCAGATATCATAGTACCAGTAATCGGCTAGTTCAGGATCTTTGGTGGAGACAATCTCAATATGGTAGTAGTGGGTTGGTTTGTCTTGCTTTTAAACTAGGAAGGGGGTCATTGTTATTCCTTCGGGCATGTCGACCATGGAGTACAAGGTAATGAGATCATCATCTAGGTTATTCTTTACTCGAGGTAGGTAATGGAAGGTGATATCTCAGAATTAGGAGGCTAACTTTTCAAAGTGGGAATGGAAGGGTTGGAGTTTTTCGTCCTTGACTTTCCACTTTCTGAGCACTTAACCAATGATGAGGGAAGAATCCCCGTAGACATCAAGGTATTGAATACCTTTCTTTAGAGCAACTTTGAGGCCTACTTTGCATGCCTCGTATTGCGTCATGTTCTTGGTGCAAGGGAAATCTAATTTGATGGCAATGGGAGTGTGGGAGTCATCTGGGGCGATTAGAAGTATCCCAATGCCATATCCCTTTTTATTAGCAACGCCGTCAAAGAACATTTTCCATCGAAGGTTATCTTGAGCGGTTCAGAGGATATTTTCATTTGGGAATTCGAAGATCTATACATCTGCTTCTTCTACGGGGTAATCAGCGAGGTAGTTAGAGATGGATCTTCTTTTAACAACTTTTTGCGTGATGTGTACGATATCGAACTCGGTTAGGAGCATCAACCATCGGGCCATTCGACTGGATAAGGCGGGTTTCTCAAGCAGGTATTTGATGGGATTCATTCAAAATACAAGTTTGATGGGGAAGGCGAGAATGTAGTGTCGTAACTTTTGGGTGAACCAGACAAGTGCGACACACGCCTTTTCCAAAGGAGTGTAGTTAACATCGTACCCGACCAATTTGCGACTGGCGTAATAGATGGATCTTTCTTTGGGGGAGTCTTCAAGGTATTAGGATAGCAAAGCCCCAGCTGTAGCGACGGTTATGGTTAGGTATAGGAGCAAAGGGAGACCCGACTATGGTGGCATGAGCACTGGAGGTTGGGTCAGATATTGTTTGATTCAATCAAAAGCTTATTGACATGCCTCGTTCCAAACCTTGGTTGAATCCTTTCGGAGGAGCTTGAAGATTGGTTCACAGATGGAGGTTAGCTGGCTGATCAACCGGCTGATATATTGTAATTTCCCTAGAAAACCTTGAACTTCTTTCTCTGTTCAGGGTGGTGGCATCTCAAGTATGGCCTTCAGCTTGGTAGGATCTCCTTCAATCCCCTTTTCGCTGACTATGAATCCCAATAGTTTCCCCTTTGTAACGTCGAAGACATATTTCTGTGGATTGAGTCTCATCTGATACCGTTGCAGTCGTTCGGAGAACATCCGGAGAGCGGGAACATGACCTTCTCTAGTTTTGGACTTGATAATCATATCATCCACATAAACCTTGACTACTTTATGAATCAGATCGTGTATGATGGTTGTGGCATCCCTTTAGTAGGTAGCCCCAACATTCTTGAGACCAAATGTCATAATGGTGTAGCAAAAGGTTCCCCATGGCGTGATGAATGCGGTTTTTTCTTAGTGGTGTGGGTGCATCTTGATTTGGTTGTATCCAGCAAACTCGTCGACGAATGACTTGAGAGCCTGACTGGCTGTGTTGTCCACGATCATGTTGATATTGGGTAGCGGATAATCATCCTTTGGACAAGCTTTGTTTAAATCTCGGTAGTCCACACACTTTCGAATCTTCCATCCTGATTTTGGCACAGGTACTATGTTGGTTAGCCATGTGGGATATTCGATCGCACGAATGAAACCTACATTCAATTGTTTGACCACCTCTTCTTTTACCTTGAGCGACCATTCAGTGCGGAGCTTTCTTAATTTTTGTTTAACTTCTTGCAATCTAGGAGAGTGGGGATCTCGTTCTGAGCTATTTCAGGATCAATGCCGGACATATCATCATACGACCATGCGAAGATATCCACGAATTCCTTTAGCAATTCTTCAAGTTGTGCGCACTCATGTTCATCTAGGGTGGCCCCTATCCTAATCTGGTGCAGTTGGCTACTAGAACCGAGATTAATAACAATAATCTCTTCTTTATTAACTTAAACGTGGTTATGTTGTTTATTATTAACCTTATTTAGATTAGTTGAGAATTGTTCATTTACAAAATCATCATCATCAAAAGTTTGATTAGAATCCAAGCAGTTAATGTAAGGCACAACAAGATACTCAAAATCTTCATTTATTTCATTCATAGGAAAAACAACATTGAGAACCTTATCAAAAGAGGTCTCGGTTACATTTGAACAAGTATAGATAACAGAAGAAGAAATAAGGTAAACATTGGGGTTAAGGAAGATTTTAAGAGGTAGAACTCGTGAAGTATGCCAGTTGAGGAGGGGTGTATCATCAGCTTTAATCAGATGGGATGGATCCATTGATGTAGTGACTGAATAAACCACGCAGAGTGCCAACCCCAATGTCTGTAAGTTGAAGGAATCTTCGAAATCACTTTCCTCAGTCTGTTCGGTATCTTTGATGAGTAGTTGTTCTCGGTGTGGGAAACTTTCGGCCCATGGGTAGCTATATTGGAAAAAGATCTCCATTCCAAGCTTCATCTTCTTCTCTATGTGGTCATACCCATGGTTCTAGAAAACTGTAAAAGGGGAATTCTTCTCTTTCTTCGATGAATCTTCCCTTCAAGGAGTCTCCTGAGATAGTTTGGATGCAGTCTAATCCTCTCTTTGGTCGAGACTGGTGGATCATTATGAGCTCTTATTTTGCTGGTCGATACCCCAAGCCAGAAGGAGGAAAAGCTTTCTTCAGTTCGATGGGCTCAAGTATCCCTTGCTGCCTTTGACCTATCCCCAGTCCGGGCATGAAGTGAATGTTTATGAACATTTGAATCACATTGACATTGCCATAAGGGTCATATTTAGACAAACCCTTTCTTTGAAATCGTCCCTTGCTGGGAGTAGGAGTGGATCAACTAATAATCCTGATAGGAGCATATCATTTGGCCTGTGCTGTATCTCAAGGATTGGATTGGTGGTTCTTGCACCCTCGACATTTTCTTCATTGCCCAAAATGGTGATGACTCGCCCGTCGGTGAAGAACTTTGCTGGTCGATACCCCAAGCCAGAAGGAGGAAAAGCTTTCTTCAGTTCGATGGGCTCAAGTATCCCTTGGTGCTTTTGACCTAGCCCCAGTCAGGGCATGAAGTGAATGTTTATGAACATTTGAATCACATTGACATTGCCATAAGGGTCATATTTTGACAAACCCTTTCTTTGAAATCGTCCCTTGCCGGGAGTAGTAGTGTCTCAACTAATAATCCTGATAGAAGCATATCATTTGGCCCGTGCTGTATCTCAAGGATTGGATTGGTGGCTCTTGCACCCTCGACATTTTCTTCATTGCCCAAAATGGTGACGACTCGCCCGTCGGTGAAGAACTTTAATTTCCGATGTAGTGAGGAAGAGACACCCTTGGTACTATGGAGCCAGGGTCGTCCGAGCAACATGTTGAAACAAGCTGGGATGTCTATGACTTGGAATTTAACGACCGGGTTTATAGGGCCAACCCCTAGTATAAGTTTTATGGATCCCATCACCTCTCGGTGGGTATTATTGTAGGCACATACAAAGGCAGAGGTTGGAACGAAGTCGCTTTCTTTCAGGCCTAAACACTTGAAGGTTCTTAGTGTGTAGACATTCAAGGCGGATCCGTTATCGATAAGAGAGAGTGGAAGGGCCTTACCCATAACTTCGACGTCGTTATTGAGTGCATGATTGTGATTTGGCCCAATTCTAGGGATTTTTTTCTTCAGAAAATGATAGCATTCGGGTAGAGGTCAAAGTTCCGACTAGATTTACCTCCTCTTCTGGTGTGGTAGAAGGAGGAACTGTGGGTCCAGTGAGCAGTTTGATTAAATCATTTCTATACAGTTGAGAAGACATGAAAAGCCCCCAAAGAGGGATGTTAGCTTAAGTTTTCTTTAGTTGATCGAGGATCTTTCTCTCCCTGATGGTCATCTCTGGCATAGGAAGGTTTTCAATGCCATTCCCCTTGTCATTTAATGGTAGTGAGCTTGGAACCTGGTAATGTCTCCCTGATCTGGTCATGTGATTTACTGAAGAAGGTAAGAACATGAATCCCATTTCCTCGTCAATCTGAGGTTGTTCTGTCACCCTGTTTATTTCTCCAAGGAGTTCTTCAAATGATATCATCCCACATATGTCGGCTACTGGGACAGTTCTTCCTGAACCTTGTTCTACACTCGAATATTCGAATTCTTCCCCTCATTCAGTGGAAAAAATTCTTTCTTTCCATGTAAAGTCGATGAATTCCACAACTTCAACGACTTCTTCATACAGGTCTTCCCGTTTTATGGGGATATGTACGGTTTAAGGGACACAGAGCCCTTGTAGCTTCAAAGTGTCAAGTAACCCGGTGATGCTATAAATGCTATTGGTTTGCCTGAATAATTCTGCCATAATCTGGACAACATCATCTAGGATGACTTCGTCGGTTGGTACCATACACTTGTATGAATCTCGGGCCCATTTTCGTGGTTCCACGAACAATGTACTGAACCTTGGGCAATCGATGACCATCTGTGAGGGCAATTTCAGCCCGAACTCTAGGAGTTGGTTTAACACCTCTAACAATTCCATACTTCCATTTTCAGAACGGGTACGGACAACAATGCATGCTCTGGTAAGGAGTGACAGTGCCTGATTAGTGAGGCTAGTAGGGTGTAACTAGAAATATGGGTAAATTTGAAGAGGTTTAGGAGAGTATATGGGTGTGATTTGAGTTGAGGGATTGAAATCTAGGTTTTCTTCTAAGAAGATGGCATTAGCATGATTTGGGATTGGATTGTGAGTAGTGTTTGGTGTAGGATTGGCTGGTGGGGCGATGGTAACCCGGTCAATGAGATCTTGGATTATGTTTCGGAGGTGAAAGCATTGGTCGGTTGTATGGCCAGCAGTTTGGTGAAAGGCGCAATGAGCATCGGCCTTGAAGTTTCTTGGGAGTGGATTTGGAAATGGACAGGGATCCAAGGGTTTGATGAGGTTTCGTCTTAACAGGGCTTGCTAATTATGACACCCTGTCGAATTAAATACCGGGTAGGTACTCTTTTATTCGAATTAGTACAAAATGTCAAGTTGGTTCAGTTCGTAGCATTACTGTCGAAAACATTTTTAAACAATTTCTAGCCACCTAATATTTAAAAAGTGAGTTGTCAATTTTAAATTAGTTAAATTAACATACAACAAAATTAAATTATGAAATACTAATACCACGACCACATCACAGTCTCAATACAATAATAATGGAATAAATGAATCTGGAGGAACACTCCTCTGAAAAATCCGAATACTGAATAAAACAAATACAAGTCTAAATCACTAATTAATTAAATCTGAAACTAAAATAGAACTAAGTAAATAAGGTGTCTCTAAAAGAAAAGGGGGAACATGGCCTACAGATGAACAAATTTGCAATGGAGTCAAAGTAGAAAGTGGAGGCGTATACTATCGAGATCCTGTAACTTCCACACCATCTACAACACGTCACTGAAATGGAACTCCTACGCTTGGCGTCCCTATGGCTGGGCACCTAAAAGGTTTTTACAAGAAAATAGATTTGAATGCAAACGGGTCAGAGCCCGATTGTGAAAACAGATAAAAATATAGCACGTGTTTTAATAACATTAACATAGTGAATATAAAATACATGTTAGTACGTGCACTCACATGAGTTCCTCACCTCTCAACTAACTGTGCACTCCTAACGTATCCGTAACCTGTCCTAGTTATGCCACTATATAACTAGTCTAATACACAACCTGACTTGGCTTTATAAATATCATGGTCAATGACTGACATTTCCAACTAAACTGTGAGTCTTCCTTTTTCTTTCTCAGATTTACTTATGTAATAACCCTCTCTTCTGATAGCCTATTTTATATTTATTTACTATGTGTAGTAATTAATTATGAAATGATGGATGTAGAGTAAATAGTTATTTAATATGGAAAAGGTTAATATTTACTAACATGTTGTATGATTACCTGATGAGTGGGTAAAAATATCCATGTGGTGGTTTATAGTGTCATAAGATATAAAATGACAAATTGGTTTAATATGAAACCGAGAGTAAAATGAAGTATAAAAATTCCCAAATGATAATTTGGATAGTGTAGTTAGTCCCGGTAGGTGCGAGATAGTCAAAATAAGTGCCATATTACATTTTGGCATTTCGGTCACCTTTGACTGGTTTTGGCTTTAAAGTGGAGTCGCGTATTATTTTATCGCGCATTAGTCATGCAAGTGGGCTTTTTAGACTTAAGCCACGTTTTATTTCCCCTACCCTATTCCCATTCTTTCATTTTACTCAAGAGAGAAGGAGAGAGGAAGAGAACTTTGGAGAAAAGAAAGATTGGAGCTTGGATTGTTGCTTTCATCTTCCTCAAATCTGATTTCCACCTCAAGGCAAGTTATATACTTGCTATTATCTGATTTAAGTAGAATAATTAGTGTTGATAGTTGTGAATTTGTTGTGTTTAACCATTTTAGGGTTTTGTTGGATTCATGGGTATTAAACTCTTGGAAATGGATTTGGGTGTTTAATAATGATGAATGTTGGAAGTTAGAGGCATTTAGGGTGTATAAATTGCAGCAAATGATTTCGGTTGGGGTTGATTTTGGAGTTGGATAAATTTGGAGTTCAAGACTCCATAGCCATTTTTGGCAAGTTTCGCAGGGGCGAATCGATTCGGCCCCTAGGGAGAATCGATTCGCATAGATGCAGTCTCCCAGGTCTTGGTACCCGAATCGATTCGGGTTAAGGCCGAATCGATTCGGCAGTATGCAGAATGTTGGTTTTGTCTTCTGAACCGATTCGTTTTAAGGGCGAATTGATTCGGCCCTTGGGGCGAATCGATTCGATTCCTGCTGTTTGAGTCATTTTTCCTTTTTAATTTTTGATCTTTTTCTTTAAGCTTAGGATCTTGGAACCTTCTTGAAAGAAGTAAACTTAGAGTCCTAGAGTAATAGTTGAGTTTGGTCGTTACCCTAGACTAGAAATGGGTTCATCTGGGGTTTATTCCGAGGAGGTTTAAAGTAATGTTAAGGTATTACTTCTTTTATTGAATTTGTAAAAGTTAGGAGTTTGAGAGCCCATGCTGGGAGACTTTAGGGGCTTACTGTGATTACATGAACTTTGGGGATTCGTAGAATCATAATGATTATTTGGAGATTTAGTCGGGACCTGTACTTTGAGGAATATTAATGATGATATTCGATGATGATAGGTTCGCATAATATGAACCAAATTAGTAAAGGTATTAGGGTTGAATAATATGAACCAAATTGTTTAATAGTTATGGGTTTGAATAAATAAATCTAAAACATGGATAATGGAAAGGGAATTGGTAATTTAAAAGATTGGAAAATGAAGATGAGACTTAAAAATGTATATGGTAATTTATTCATACACACCTCTCTAAATACCATCATAAGGGAAGTTCGCTCGTACAGGTGAAGCCCCCTGGCTAATGAATGCAGGGTGGATATAGTCCTAGGCCATGTGAGCGATTTTATATATATGTATTTTTCTGCGATGGGTAGGAGATTCTGGGTGTGGTCTTGACTACCCCGTAGGCACATGGCCGCTTCCCGACGGAATTCGATAGGTGCCCAGGTTGTCTTATGTTAGGCCCTGGAAGATGATGTTCATTTAGGGGCGCGCACAGTGGGGAAACCCGGACGGGCGGTCTTAGATATCGTTATATATATATGAATATAACTATATTTTCATCAAGTTGGACTTGATGGTTGTTAAACGCCACAAAGAGCGTATGATATATGCCATAAAGAGCATGGATATGTGCCATAAAGAGCACGGGATTGAGATAAATGTGCCATAAAGTGCACTTGATATTAATGATATTCCTATTAAGGAATGGAAAGATAATTAACTATAAAAGTTAATAAGTGAAAGGAAAGGATATCTTCTTGATTTAACCGAATAAATGGTTTTATTTCTAATAAGGAATGTAAGAAGGATAGGGTAATTGGATGAATGAGCTAAGGGTTTTACATTTAAGCTATTCACTTTTCTTTCTTTTATGTAATGACACTTATCATCCTTGTCATTCTTGCATAACTGTTTATACCTATCATACTTTTTATTCTTCTGGTGATCATATAGAACCCGGCCCTGACCGGTTTACTTTTCTTGTTGTATATATATACGATTGTATCCGTTCAGGTGCTCCACCGCAAGGACGCCCGCTTTGACTTTCCAAATTCCTTTGCTTTTGACGAGCTGTAAGATTTTGCGGGTTACTACAGGTCATTGAATTAGACGCCTCCATTTTGGTATTCTAGATAAGATCGGGTCTTACCCTCGGGCGTGTGGCCCAAACCTTTGTACTTGTTTAATGAATGTATTATGTAAGATACTTAAATTATTGTACGGTGTTCTATGTAGCTGTGGACTGACATCTTATTCGGTCCATTTGTGTACATACGTTTTAGTTGTATTATATATTCCTATGGAATTCCACTTGCTTATCAGATTTGGGTTGTTTAAATTAAATTTTCTAAACTGCATTTTTAAAATTTTACACTTATTGGCAACCCGTTTTCTGAGTTATTGGGTGGTTTTCCCATATACTCAGTTTATTTTATTGATGCTGAGAATGATATTCATCCATGATTCCTGTTACGTTTGAGTATCGGGCTGGCCACCCCTTATCTCGGATCGCGGGTTGTCACAACTTAATATAATTATTATTTGAATTAACCATTGTTTTAACTCCACTAGAAATGTTCCAAGTATTCACACATACACTTTAATAAACAGCCCATCTCAATTACCAGTATATTAATTTCGTCATAAATATACAATAAAGGCAACCTAGGCTAAGTTGCAGTGCACACATACTCTGCTATCGTATCTCGGTACATCACGTACATAAGGACAACCTATTCCGAATCTCTCAGGAACCGTTTTAAGAAGCAACAATCACACAAAATGGAGGCGAACATCGTTCACATACCCAGGGGTCACACACATACCTACGCTCCCATGGCTAGCTGACTTATTAATTCACTCATAAGTCATTCACAACCCTATGTCCTTGAGGTACCCATCTAAATACCCCCATAGGCGCAAAAAGATTAGATGGCCCTGATCGAAAGCCGACCTCCTGTGATAGCAAGTACGATAGATATGTTATACAAATATAAGTCCATATACTAAGCATTCACACATCTTAGATATCATATAATATTAATAGAGGAATAATCTACATCCCTATACCGTCATTCAAGTTTTTACATTTATAAGTATCTGGATAGTATACAATATAGACCGCCGACACATCTCACGTCGTAATCTCAAGTACATAAAACCTAACTCATAAAGGTTACCAAGTCTTTTATATATTTATCCAAAATTAAATCCTAAATCATACTCCGATCTCAGAAATATACCTCCTAGTCTTCCTCAAGTCTAAGTATTCACAAAGTTCCCAACACTAATTCTCTGGGGTCAAAATTATTAAAATTCAATAAAGGGAAGAATATCATTCATATGGTTAAGCCTACACGAAGTTCGAACCAAAAATCAGCCGAAAGAGGTCATTATGATATCTCGTTAGAAGACCCATAAATCTCGTTTGAACGAGGTCATTCGAACGAGTGTTGTTTGAATGAATGGCTTCGAACGAACTATGTAATATTTAGAAGGGGTACTGGAATCTCGTTAGAAGCTCGTTCGAACGAGGACGTTCGAATGACCTGAGTTGGTCTTTTAACAAGATTATAGAAAATGCTCAGATTTCACCCATTCCGTTTTTCTCAACTTTTCTCTTATCCAAAATCATCAAAAATTCATACTAATTAGATTTTAAGGTTTCTAAATTATTCTAAGCCATCCTAGGTCACTTCTTAACATAGTTTTTGTGTCAATTCCTTCAAATCAACATGTAAAATCCATAAATCCCCAAATTTTACAACAACCCTAACAACATGAACCCATAATTTATTTTAACAAGAAAACTCCTTTTTAAATTCATTTTTACATCATCAAATGCTATGTTTTGGATACTAAATTCGTCCAGAATAATTGTACATGCAATCATTAACAATTCCATTAGGTTTTCATTAATCTTTCAAGACATTTGTTAACTTATACACTAAACATGGAGGAAATATTCAATGCAAGTAATGAAACCAAATCACTTCCCTTAAGTTTTCTCTTCTGATTCGTTGTTAGTGATTAGAGGTTGATTCTCTCTTCTTTTCGGTCACAATCCTTCCAAAATGGTGGTGGTGGGTGGTGGTTTTGGTTTGGAACCTCTTGTAACTTCTCTCTAACTTCTCTCAAACCCCCGTAGCCCACTCTCTTGCCTTTTTCTGATAATGGACTTAATGGCTTCTTTAATAATATATTATTAAACTCTAAAATTCGTGGGTTTTAATTCCTAATTTTTTAAAAGTACCAAAATACCCTTCTGGGTTTTCGAATTCGCCTAAAAATGCCCCGGGACCCAAACTAAACCCCTGGCTAGTGTTGTTTGACTACTTCGACCCTTCCGGACTCATTGGCGAACTCAAAATGACCATTCGGTTGATAAAAATATAATTTACTTTTTAATCTAATTAAATTCATTCCTGACGCGATTGACACGCACGTCTTAGCTTAGTTCCCAAATTATCGTATTTATAACTCTCGATAATTTTAATTCTTTCAATACTCATATATTACCATATGTTCTAAGTAACATTTAATATTACCTCATACTCAAATACAAACTCAAGTCTCGCTAGTATTTAAATTCTGGATTAATTTTCAATTAATTCTCATTTAATTCAATTAATCCATTAAATAAAAATCAATAAAATTACGGGGTATGACAATAAACTTTGGAGAGGGGAGCATGGATCTCAGTGTATTACCTTCAGATGGGGGCAGGGCGGCTTTCTGGTTCCCATGATGTGGTTAGTTGAGAGATGTTGTTGATGGGTGAGACTGTAGCACTAGCAGGCTTGTCATACTTTCTGGAGGTGAATTGTCCGGACACCTTCTTCGGTTCAACCTCTATTTTAACAAGGCTTTCCTCGATTTCTACTCCCGCTTCTCTGAGAGCTCAAAAGTGGGGATACTACTATCCTACCATCGTCATTCGGACATGGGGTAAGAATTTCTTCTTCACTATGTTGACATGTTCTTCCTCAGATAGTCGATTGGTCATGGTAGCTGCCTGCTCCCCCCACCGAGGTATGAAGTTACTAACTGATTCCCCAGGGTTCTATTTGAGAAGCTCTAAATCCCGACGGGTGAAAAGCTCTTCATTGTATTTGTACTGCGACGTGAATTCTCGGGCAACATCCTCCTAGCTACATATTCTGGATTCCTCGAAAGATAAAAACCATCGGAGGGCACTATTCTTCAAAGTTTGCTGAAACAATTGGGCCATCTCTTCTTTAGAAGCCCCTAGTAGAGTCATGGAACGATGATAACTATGACGATGAACAATGGGGGTCCACTCCCTCCGAATTTCTCGATATTTTGCATCTTGAACTTCTCGGGTAACCTCGCTTTAGGATAAGGAGACATGTGGGTGAAGTCTATGTAATTCCCCGAGATTCTAACTTGGTTAAACTTCTTGGTGAGCATCTTGAGATCGTATTTGAATTTATTCAACTCCTCCTCTTTTGGATCAACGACCATAGGCAGGTTAGCCACCGACTGTGCAATGTTTGGCATCAGAAGATTGGCTGGTGGTGGCCCATTGACAGGAGGGGCATGTGGAGTGTGCTGATATTCTTCGAGAACCCAGATAGGCTGGGGTGGACCCATAGCATGAAGGAATAGGGCCTCGGGATCTTGAGGAATAAGAACCTAGCTTCATTGCATCTCTCGAACCTCAGTTTGGAGGTTATCAATCTTGGACACGAGCTAAGATAGGATTGTTGTCAGATCGAGTTGTATGACAGGTACCTGATTTGTATTCTCCATAGAAAGTGGATGGATTCCTGACTCGGAAGAAGTAGTAGAGGAACAGATGAAACTACGGGGTGATTTTACTGAAGACCGCAACCAATAGGGAGGCAGGCCAAGGGCTTGCGATTGACCAAAGATGGCGTAGAATGGGATTTATTTTTTAGAAAGAGAGAGAAACTATTTCTCGATTTTTGATAAAGAAGGGGGAAATGTTTTTGGAGACGGAACTCAGCATTATTATTATGATTATTATGTTCTCACTTGTATTGAATTCTCCTAAATGCAATTCCAGAGGGGACCCGAGCATAGAAAGGTGGGGTTTTTTAATATATATGTGAAGCTACGACTGGACTTGTAACTAGGCTCACGGACAGGGTCCCATTTTAAAAATGCGCAAAAATTTGGGCGATAATCCGACCCAGAATTTCGACAGAGATTTGGGTTGAAACCGACAATCTAAAGTACGTGTCCTAGGTTTGACACCTATACGCTGGTATGCAGTTGGTTGGGTGAATCGGAATGGGTTCCCCTCTTTGGCGTGACTTCCACGATATACGTCTTGCTCTTGTGAGCCATCGGTATGTGTGAACAAGCCATTTGATATACCAGAGTGTATGTGAATTGCCTCACTATATACCTCTTGGGGATGGTATGTATGAAAGCAAATTCCATATACTCGGCGTACGTGAACGAATTCCTTGCGATATACCTCCCGCTATGACTTTGGTCAAGTGGTACGATGCGGGGGAACCGTTCGATATACATCGAAGGTACTTGGACAATGTAAGGTGAGAGTCATATTTCTTAAGCTAATTGCACCCTGTCGGACCAGCGCCAATCACGAAGTGACCCTACAGTTACTGGGTAAAATTTGGTCAATAACAATGCTCTTTGGTGATGTCGTGTGAATCATGCATGATTATCTTATTAGTATCTTATGATGAGAATTCTTTTCTTGATTATACCAAACAGGGAACAAAGTACAAGTACCAAAGGTACACCAAGTATGGATGGGTGATGCGTGCAACATTGGGATATATGTCATCCAAGGTGCACGTGGTGTGAAGTGTACATGGAGAATTTTCTACAAGTGTGTGAACAGAAGCATGAGCATGGGATACACATGGAAAAAGGGGAACATTCAGATATAGGGGAAATATAAACAAATATTACATCCGTGTAAATAGAGTCAATCCCTCAAAACATACAAAATCCCCAGCAGAGTCACCACTGTGGCCATTCCCGATCCTCGGCGTGGGCGAGCGCATGAAGGAAGGATCCTCGGGTCCTGTGCATCCATCTCGGGAGCGCTTTCGCCGGCGTCGTTCGAGATAAGGTGTAAAAATGTTGAGATATTTAGATTTTCTAGTTTATTTTACTCAAAACTGAAAAAATAAAAGGGGGAAGCCATCCCGAAGGACGACATCCAAAGACATACTGGTTCATATGAAACCAAAATGATTCGAGAAGGGTTCGAAGGCTATGTTACAAAATGGGAAGGTGTTAGGCACCCATTCTTCCCTTTCGATCTCTCATGGATATTTGCTATTTTCCCATTTTTATGTTCCTCGTGATATGTGGGCATGTGTATATATGTAGTGGAGATAGGAATCCTCGACTTGTATCATGGAAGAGATAATGCGAGTTATCTATAGGAAGGTACAAAGATTATATTAAACAATAAGATTTACGCGATTAACTTTACATTGATCGTTATAATGGAACGATAAAGTATATGGAGTAATACGTTACAAGTATATAGAATATAAGAAAATTGAATTTAGAGAATATAGAAAAAGAGAGAGAAAGTGAGAATATGACTAGAGTCTCGGGTTTTACCTCGAGACGCCTACGTAGCCTATAAAGGCATCAAAGTCCACGTAGTGCGCATACCAAACGAGGGGTGGGGTTTATACCATAAATCCAAATGGGGAATATTTTATTTGTGAGTGTGTATGTGTAGAAAAAGTGTTTTTAATTGTGAGAAAAGTGTGAGAAAAGTATGAGAATCACTATTTAGGATTTATGACCAAACCCTATTTTTCTTATTTTTTGGGTTTTATGTATATGAAAATAAGAGATGTGCAATAATACTAAATAAAAAGTATATTAGGATGTGTGAGATGAGATAATAAAAGTTCTAGGTAATAAAACAAGTTATTGCGAATTTAGGAGAATTTGAAGAGAAAGGTGAGAAAGTTGGACCTTCTAGAAGATCTTGAGCTTGATCTTGAATGTTGGAGAGAACCCCTTGCACTTGGATGATGGTGGAGAGTGGATAATTCACCATGTTTGATGGAAAGGATGATGAAAAGTGGAAGTTAGAAAGGGATTTGGATGTTGAAATTGTACTGCCTTCGAGGGAGGTTTTTGGGATTCGCTGAGAGTGATTTTTATCAAATATGGGCTCCCTTGTAAATAAGGTGAAGGACTCATTTTATAGGCCCAGGTCATTGTCAATCGGCATAGTCCTGGTCCTGCCTATCGGCACCTATCGATAGGCAGGGTTTGGAACCTGCCATTTGGTAGTGTGTTTCAGGCCATTTTGGAAAATTGGCTACCAGGGGCAAATCGTTGGTTAGAATCGTGCATGGGGTAGACCATTGGAAATGTAATTCAGAGACCTTTGAAAGTACTTTGGACATCTCCCGGGTTTGGGAGTTCACTTTGGGTCAAATATGGCTCGAAAGTGTTTGTCGATCCATTGGATGGGGAATCATTCGGACACAAATGGATCGTTCGTCTGCATGGTAAGTCTGAATTATGCATGGGGTGGAACGTTGGAAAGGTTAGGAGATGTACTTTGATATTCCAAAGAGTTTGACCCAGTTTGGGGAGTTGACTTTGGTCAACCTGACCTTGGAAGCATTCGGTGACCTCTTGGAGTCAAACGGATCGTTCGTTCGCATGATAAGTTGAAATCGCACACGGAGTGGACCATTGGAAAGGGGTTTCAGTTCCCTTCAAATATTCATTCAGTCTCAATCGAGTTGAAGAGTTTACTTAGATGAAACAGAGCCCGGGAGCGCCCAGTGGCCTTTAGATCAAGTTTCGGACGCAAACGGATCGTTCGTCCGCATGGTAAGTCGAAATTGTGCACAGGACGAACCATTGGAAAGGGATTTTAGTACCCTTTGAAGATTCATTTAGCCTTGGTCGAGTTGAAGAGTTTGACTTTTTGGTCAAACAAAGTCTGGGAGTGCCTGATGGCTTCTAGGTTAGTACTCGGGGTATGACCTGGGTTTGTAGTGATGAAGGGAGGTACTAGGGACCTAAGGATAGTTAGGGGTAAAAGAATGGGGTGTCTATAGTGTATATGAGGTATAACTGTAATAGTATTCCTGAACTTAGGGGAACCATGTCCTGTAGTGAAACAAACAACTTCTCCAGCCCAATGAGAGATTCCTGGTGAACCTCCTCCCATTTTAATTTTGTGTTCTTTCGCAAAAGCTACATCAATGGATGTTTTTTTTTATCTTGTCCAGGAACAAATCTCCTGAGGTACGAAACTTTACCGAGGAAACTCTTCTGCTCCTTCGCCGTTCTTGGACTTATCATCTCCAAGATCGCTCGCTGTTTGTCCTAGTCCATCTCCACCCCTTGTTGATCAACCATAAAACCTAGAAAATTTCCACTAGTTACTACAAAGACACATTTTAGTGGGTTCATCTTCAGCTCATACATCCTGCACCGACAAAACACATTCCTTAAGTCTCTCAGATGGGTCACCTCCTTACTTGATTTGATGATCAAATCATCCACGTAAAATTCCATAAATTTGTGAAATAAGTCATGTAGAATGGCCATTATTGTTCTTTGATAAGTAGCACCAGCGTTCTTTAGTCCAAATGGCATCATTTTGTATATGAATTTTCCCAACGGGGTTCTGAACACCCTCTTCTCTGCATCTGTGGGGTCCATTTTGATCTGATTGTACCCTACATACCAATCCATGAAGCTGTACATCTCATGACTATCCATTGCATCTATCAATCAATTACTGGAGGGTAGGGGGAACTAGTACTTGGGGTAAGCCCTATTCAGGTCTCGTAAGTCCACGCAAATCCTTACTTTATTTTTATCTTTCTTTTCGACTGGGACAATGCTCGTCAACCAAAGTGAGTGCTGTATTGGTTTGACGAACCCTGCTACCAATAAGTGTTGAACCTCTTCCTTGATCCTTAAGTCCAACTCCGGCTTGTAATTCCTCATTTTTTGCTTTATCGGAATGGCTGAAGGCATTACGTTTAACTTGTGGCAGCTCACTTCCTCATCTAGTCCTTACATTTTTGTGTACTTCCATGAAAAAATGTCTATAAACTCCCATATCAACTCAACTAAGGCCTCTCATTTCTCCTTACTGAGATCTTTTGAGATGATAATGGGCATGGATCCTCCCTTTCTTTCTCCAGGTTCAATTGCTCCAACTCTTGTGCATGTGGCTTCGATTGATCTTCCATGTAGTCTGGTTCTTCGGCCACATCCTCCATGAACTCCTGTATACTAAAGTTGTTTATCACCATACATTTCCCCCGTTGATCCACCATAAAACACACATATACCGGGTTGACCTCCTTATTAACTTCTTCGATCGCCCATTCACACCATAATAATCAATAAACCACCTTTCCTTCTTAGGTAACAACCTTCTTGCATTGTCTGTTGGCAGTTGAAACTTCCTTCCTCTTCCTCTCTCTACAAGCCTCAACAACTCTTTTTCCTAAAAATTATCTCAACACACTTTATCGCTGGACTTCGTGCTTTATAGGATCCATTCTGGGCCTCACTCTGTCTTTGAGCTACTTCGATAAGTTTGGTGAGCGAGGGACCACCTGCTGGGCTTCTTTTGCCATTAATCTTTTGCGGCTTACGACTTCATTATTCCGCCCCTTCACAGGCCCCATCCTTTCACTGATCGAGGGTAACCAAGTTCCCTCCATTCTTATTATTAGGACTCTAACGTTCTCCTCTAATTCTATGTAAAATGATTCATCTATCAGGTGAGCTTCTTTGACAATGAATGGCCTCTCCGTAGCTTTAATGGTGATCTCCGTTCCTTTGATATTAGCATTGACGCATTGGTGATACGTTGAAGTAACTAGGAGTTGGTTGTGCTTCCCCACTCTTCCTATAAAAAGATGGTAGGAAGTTTCACTCTCTATCACGTGGAATTTGATCTGGGAACTCAGATTTTCCATCACGATTCCAACGTTGACATAACCAATGGACTTGGAAGACTAGTTGTCATACCCTGAAATAACCAATGGCATGGGGGCTAACCTTTCCACTGGAATATTAGCTATGTGGAAAGGATCGGTTGGCATGATGTTAATGGAGGCACCCCTATCCATAAGAGACCTTGAAAATCTAATTCCGTTGATGCTGGCAGTCATATATAATGGTCTATTGTGAGGGAATCGTACAACCCTATCTGCATCACTGAAAGTTATTTCTAACAGAAACTTCTTCACTAACCTGGACATGGGTCCCAACCATCTCAACGAGGGACTATGTTCTTCCTCACAATATCAAGGATTGCATGGGTTATCTCCAAGATACTTTCCTTTGGCATCCCCACCAGGTCGAAGAACCAAGAAAACTTTGGAGACTTCAAAACTTCACAGTATTCCATAGGTTGGTCTACTTCCTCACCTTCAATGTTGTATACATCCTCCACATCTTTAGCACTTTCTTCGTCGTAGCCAATCCCCTAGTGCAGTCTTCCAAAGACTCTTCAAACTCCTCTTGCTCCATCGTTAGCTCGCTTAGTTCCCTTTTTGCCTCATCGTCGTAGGCCACCACTAAATTGTCCCCATGTGCTGGGAGTGATTTGTTATTAACATTTTGCGAACGTATTTGCATCGTACCTACCTTTACATGTTTATCAATGGATATTTCAATGGATCTAGAAATATTGGGGATCCGATCTGTTTGCCGCGTCTGGTTCCTCGGTGGGGATGCCCTTTGGTTCATACACTGTTCCTGCTTGAACCATGGCATTATAACAACAGACAAGCTCCTCTACTGTACAAGTCAATGGTGGTGGATCCTCCCTATCTCTCCCAAACTTTCTCTTATTTTCCCTTTTCGTTAATTTTCCTCCATCAGTTCCTTTAGTATATCCCACCTATGGGGGTTGAGAGCTCCCTCGCACAGGTTGTATCGGCTGCCTAAACATCATGGGCACCACCAGTTGGTTTGGTTGTACCACCAATCAGATATTTCTTTTTGCTTTTAGGAATGATGCAAAAGTCCCCTCATGTGTCTCATTAATAAGATGGCAGATGTACTCAGGAAGCAGTCCTTCCGCACAGATCTGTAGTAGTTTGGACTCTTTGGTTGCCTCTCCCACATCGAGGGAACTTTCAATGAACCTTCGTATGTATGCCACCACATCTTCCTCTAGTCATTATTTCTCTCTCCCTAGTTGGGTCAAGGTGACCTCATCTTCTTCCAGGAAGATCTTCTGAACAAACAAAATGTGTATCTCCTCTCATGTGAAAACACTCTTAGGAGCTACGTGAGAATACCAAGTATATGCCTTATCTGTTAAGTACTTGGAAAACTCGCTTAACCTGAGTCTTTTATTGTTACAGTGAGACCCCAAATGTTCAACGAAGCACTTAATGTGCTCCTTAGGGTTCCCACTCTTTCCTATATACTTTTCAAAGATAGGAGAAATATAATCTTTTGGGTAGGTCTCATCATTATACTCCTGAGGGTTAGGCCTCCTAAAGTCGTCATAAATCGAAGCTACCTCACCAGCAGATTGCGAGGAAGCTTTCATGAACTTAAACGCCTCGTTCTACACCATTTTCAAATTGTTAGACTTTGACCTAAAAAATGTCGTCAAAGGGTGAAAATTCAAAATAACCGCCAAACAGTCCTCTACGAGGCACAAAAACTTCGCATGTGACCAATGTAACTTGTTGGAATTGACTAGTAGTCACGGTACTCCTAGTTTGAGAATATTGTGATAATTTACAAATAGTTAGACTTAAGATTAGAAATGAGATGTTTAATGTTGAACACGTAAAACAACTACAAAATGAACCCAAAAGTGGTACGAGCACCTCGATTGGAACAATGTAATTCGTAGGAACTGACTGCATAGTTAGGGGACACTCAATTTGAAAATATGACCATAATTTATGAATAGTTAGACACAGGGTTTAAAATAACGTTATAGAATGAAAACACAAAACCGTGACAACATGGTCTCGTTAGTGGCACGAACACCTCGTACAGGACCAATGTAACTTATAGGAACTGATCGCGTGGTCACGACTCTCTCGATTATGAAAATAACCAACATTTACAAATAGTCGTACTTAGGCTTAAAAACTTATCGTTTAGGGATGAAATTGAAAAACATCTCCTAAATGAACCCATTAGAGGCACGAACACCTTGCACGGGACCAAAGTAAATTATAGGTTCTAATCGCCTAGGCACAAAACTCCCGTTTGTAGAATATGAAAATAATCTATAAATAATTAGACTATTTCTTAAAATATTTCATCAAAGGGTGAAAACATCAAAAATAACCACAAAACGGCTGTAATACCCCGTAATTTTAGTGATTTTTATTTAAGGGATTAATGAAATTAGATGAGAATTAATTGGAAATTAATCCGGGTATAAATACTAACGAGGAGTGAGTTGGTATTTGATTATAATGTTAAAATTTATTATTTCAGAGTATGTATGGTAATACATGAGTATTGATGATATTTAAATTAATTTGGGAAATTTAGTTGCGACGCGTGTGTTAGTCGCGTCAAGAATGTAATTATTTGAATTAAAAAGTGAATTTTATTTTTATCAATCGAATGGTCCTTTTGAGTGCGCCAACGCGTCCGTAAGGGTCGAAATAGTCAAAAAACACTAACCGGGGGTTTAGTTTGGGTCCCGGGGCATTTTTAGGGGAATTAAAACCCACGAATTTTAGAGGTTATTTTTATATTAGAAAAGAACCCACTAAGCCATTACCAACATTTGGGAAGTTAGAGGGCTACGGGAGTTATAGGGAGGAGTTGGAAGAAGTTCCAAAAAGGAAACCCTAGCCACCTTCACCATCTTTGGAAGAAATTTGTAGAGAGAGGGAGGAGAATCAACATTCATTCTTCAACATCAAATCAGAACATCTAAGTCAAGTGGTTTAATTACATTAATTTCAAGCGAATGTTTCTTCTATGCTTAGAATTGGATATTTGTCTTATATTGGAAGTTTGATGAAAACCCATGAAATTTGAGGTAGAATTGATAATATGGTATAGGGATTGCATGTAGAATGTTATCGGATGAGTTTCATATACGAAATGTATCTTTTGATGATGTAAAAATGGGTTTATAAGGAGTAATGGTAGACATTAAATTTTGGGTTCATATTTATTGGGTTTGGGACAAGATTTGGGAAATTTTGATGATTATATGTTAATTTAAGAAGCATTGACCCCATATATATGTTAAAGAGTGACCTAGGAGGTCTTAGAGCAGTTTAATAACGTTAAAATACTATTGGGATGACCTTAGGATGAGTTTAGAGAAGAGAAAAAATGAGAAAAACGAAGAAGAAAATTTCTGGGCTCAAACTGCCATCTCGTTAGAAAACCTGCCCAGACCGTTTGAACGACCTTGTTCGAACGAGCTTCTAACGAGATGACAGTATCCCTTCTAACGAGTTGGTAGTACGTTCAAAGCCTTTCGTTCGAACGAACTCGTTCGAACGGCCTCGTTCGAACGAGACTTCTAACGAGTTGACAGAATGGCCTTTTTGGCCTGATTTCATTCCTAATGTCCCGTAGACTTATTTAATTGAAGTATTTACCATCCCTCATTGATTAATGAGTATAATTGTGAGAATTGGGGAAAGTTGAGGAGTAGAACTTAGAACCTCATAATAAAATCGAATGTCAATTGTGGAGTAGGAAACGAGTACCTAATTACGATGTGAGAAGGGTTGATAACGTTAATATGAAAAATTGGGAACTTGCGGTCGTATAACATTAAATGACGGTATAACACTACACCAAAATGGGCAAATTGTCACCTTTTAGCCGGCCAGCCTTGTCAAGTTTATTGACCGTGACAAAAAAACACGCGTTTTATGTCACGGTCATTGACCTTGACACGACTGTGACAACTAATTGTCACGGTCAATGACCGTGACAAGCCCGTGACAAATTTACTTGTCACGGACTTGTCACGGTCATTGACCGTGAAAATTAGTTAAATTCTTGTCACGGTCAAAGACCTTGACACGACCGTGACAATATTCGCAGCAAAAACCCTATCCCCCTTCTTTTTTCCCTCCCGCGCCGTTCCCTCCATTTCTCTCTCTCTCTCTCTCTCGACGCTGCTCTCTCTCTCTCTCTCTCTCTTTCATTTATATATATATTTGTGTGTATATTTGTGTGTATGTGTATATATATATGTGTGTATGTGTGTGCGTGGAGGGGGGCAGGGGGTGGGGGTGGGGCGGGGTGGGGCAGGGTGGGGGAGGGGGTGGGGGTGGTGGAGGGGGCAGGGGGTGGGGCAGGGTGGGGCGGGGTGGGGCAGGGTGGGGGAGGGGGTGGTGAAGGGTGGGGTGGGGTGTGTGCGTGTGGTGTGTGGTGGGGGAGGGGGTGGGGTGGGGTGGGGTGGGGGGGGTGTGTGTGTGTGTGTGTGGTGGTGTGTGGTGGGGGAGGGGGTGGTGGAGGGGTGGGGCAGGGGGTTGTTAGGGGTGGTGTGTGTGTGTGTGTGTGGTGGGGGAGGGGGTGGGGTAGGGTGGGGTGGGGTGTGTGTGTGTGTGTGTGGTGGTGTGTGGTGGTGGAGGGGGGCAGGGGTGGGGTGGGGTGTGTGTGTGTGTGTGGTGGTGTGTGGTGGGGGAGGGGTGGTGGAGGGGTGGGGTGGGGTGGGAATTAGGGGTGGCAATTTTTGACCCGACACGATAACCCGACACGAACTCGACACGAAGTTAGCGGGTTATGGAGAATATATTACATAATTTATATATCTTGATAGGTATTCTATAAAATTCATGGAGAATTGGATGATAAATTATTTATGTGTTGCAAGAATTTGAAATTAATTAAATTAAGTTATTGTAGGCCTATGAGTTATTGTAGGCCTATGAATTTGAAATTAATTAAATTAAGAGAGAAGAAAAAAATTATTTTATATTTTACTTAATGGGTTATGCGGGTCAACCCGAACACGACACGATAATAAATAGGTCGGGTTAGTGTTTGCTCATCTGACATGATTAGTTAAATGGGTCGGGTTAGGGTTGACTAATACTTAACACGAACCCGACATGACACGACCCGAACACGATAGGACGCACACGAATTGCCACCCCTAGTGGGAATTGATATCCAAGACATGTATTTGAATTGATATCTATTTATTTGAATTGATAGAATTGTTTCTAGGATAATAATCGTACTATAAGATAATTGCTCAAAATAAATATTAAATAATAATTACTAAGATATCAATTCAAATAAAGTCTTAATAACCTAACCAAAAGAAATAAAATAAAATATCAAATAAATTATCATCCACCTCATAGACATTCCCTACCAATCATTTTAAGATAATTTTATCCTTATAAAGATAATAGATTATGTAATTTTAGGACTTAAAATAATATTGATTGGTAATTTTATCCTTATAAATATCAAATAATATTGATTATGGATATAGGACAAAACTTGGTAGTGTTCGAGTGTGTTTTTATCACTAAATTATTATTTCACTAACAAATACTCCTTATATATCCTAGATTAAGAGTCCATATTTAATTTTTGTACTTACTAATAATACACTTAATCAATGGCTAGGATTAACCCTTATTCACTATTATGAAATTTGGTTAATTGATTATTTAAAAAAAAAAGCAAAAGTAGACTAACATATATACACAACACTAAAAGTAGACATCAATTTTATAAATAATTGATATTTTCATTCAAAATATGTGTGTGTGCGTGTGTGTGTGTGTGTGTGTGTGTGTGTGTGTGTGTGTGTGTGGCGGGGGTGGGGGTGGGGTGGGGTGGGTAGGGGTGGTGTGTGTGTGTGTGTGTGTGTGCGTGTGGCGGGGGTGGTATTGACGGAACTTACACATACGTTATAATATAGACGAAACATTTTTTTATCTGTACTAATAACATTTTTTTTATCTGTACTAATAACATTTTTTTTACAGCAAAAATGTCTCCTTCAGATGTTAGGGCGAAGATGATGATGCTGTTTATGATGATGTCGTCGTCTGGGTTCGGTGGTAGCGGAGGCGACGAGGGCTCCTCCGCCCCTAGGCTCCCCAAATATGGAAAATTTGGGATTACCGTCGAAAACAAGTCGGAGCTTTTAGCGAGATCCCTCGAGCTGCTAAAGACGGTCATCGGCCCGGGGTTTATGAGTTGGAAGGAGGTGCCGTATGAGCTCAAGTTAGCTGTTTGGGCGGCACTACAGGTAATATTTATATGAATATTTCAATTTCAATTTCAATTTCAATTTATATTTATATTTATATTTATATTTATATTTATATTTATATTTATATTTATATTTATATTTATATTTATATTTATATTTATATTTATATTTATATTTATATTTATTCGCAACTAACATTGTATTTGTTGGACAGGAACAATTCAACTTGGATCCAAAGCTACGCGATTCCGTCTTCGAGCAGTTGAGGGAGCAACACAAGATGTGGAAAAAAAATATGCGGACACGGTAGTTTGGAAAAACACGAGAGACCATTTTACAATGGCGCGGATCCGTCCCGCCCAAGGAGCCGATCTCATTGGCACAATGGCAAAAGTTCATTGACAATGAGATCGAGGATCGACAATTGGCATCTCGCCAATCGGGGAGGGAAAATCGGGCAAAAAAGATGGACGTGCACTACTCCGGCCGGACCTCTTATGCTGAGGTGGAGCATAGGATGAAGGTAATATTTAATTTATCTATAACTACAGAAATATATTATTGAATATTATTTTACTTTGCGGGGCCGATACTAATTTTACTTTACTTTATTTTATTTCAGGGGGTAGGGAGTGGGCCAGGGGGTAAGCCACATAGGCTCGATACTTATGTGGCTCTTCGGACGAAGAAGGGGAAGGACAAGGAGGTGTCCCCGAGCGTCGCGGCCACGATTGTAAGTAATCCGACAGTTTAATTATTGTTAATTACGTTATAATTTTTTAGTTTACTTATCATGTGCTTTTTGTCCTTTCAGGCAAAGCTTAAGGAAGTGCATGAGTCGCAGTCTGATGCCGACAGGGCATCTTTGTCCACAGACGCACTCAGCGAAGTGCTTGGCTCTGATCGCAAGGGGAGGACAAGGGGAGTGAGCTCGCGGGTGGCCAAATCTAGGATCATCGGATTGGAGACGAGCGACACCGGGTTGGCTCGAACGGTGGATTCACACGACGCGAAGCTGTCCCGTTTGGAGGCGACGGTCCAAGATATGTACGCATTCATGAAGCGTACGTTGGGTGGAGACCGTAAAGAGAAAGGTAAAGGGAAAGGGAAGGAGAAGGCGGTGGACGAGGAGGTGAGGGAGGACGAGGAGGTGCGGGATGACGAGGATGTGGACCTCGCTGCTTCATCACCGACACGTTCGTACTTCGACGATCCACTTCCCTATTTGACGCCCTCCAACTGACCATTATCGACGATTGGTTGGCCGAGCGTGTTCATATTGGACATATTTGATGGCCAGCGGATAGGGCGGGGGTTGAGGGACCCGGATATCATCGAGGGTGGAATAGTCCATGGACGTGTGCTTCAAGGGATGGAGTCCAGGGTGCTCGTCACGCATGTCATACCCGGGAAGGAGAACTCCCTACTGTGGTTGCGCGAACAATGCGGCACGACATATATTAGTGGGTGCGTCAATTCGTATGTCGTGTGGCCTACTCACCTCCTCACATTTACCCAAGACATGTAGTAACATTATTTTTAAGTTTGTCCATTTTAATTATATTTGGATTATATCGTCATGTATATTATTTTTACTTTGAAAATTTGGATTATACTGTCATGAATATATATTTGCATTATCTTTAGTTTGTGTTGGATATATGATGTTTGGAACAGGTACAACGTTGTTATAACAGGTACAAATATACTGCTGGGCAGTGGCGGTGGCCATACTGCCCAGCAGATTTTTTTTAAATTCTGCCCAGAATTGTCACGGTCATTGACCGTGACAAGCCCGTGACAAGATTTGTCAAGGACTTGTCACGGTCAATGACCGTGACAATTTTTTTTAAAAAGGGTCACGGCTTTGTCACGGTTATAAACCGTGACAAACGTGTCACGGTCATTGACCTTGACACGACCGTGACACAAAACGCGAGTTTTGTGTCAAGGTCAATGACCGTGACACGACCGTGACAAAAAAAGTTGTCTCGCCTCGAAATGTCACGGTCATTGACCTTGACAAGGTGAATTTGTCAAGGTCAATGACCTTGACAAATGGGAAGATTTGGTGTAGTGTAAGAACGATAAGTATACCTATATTAATAATATGAGATATCTAAGTTGTGTGAATGCTTAGTATACGTGGTTTTATGTGTATAACGCACCTACCATACTTGCTATCATGGGAGGTTTGCGTTCGATTAGGGCCATCTAATCTTTGTGTGCCTACGGGGGGATTTAGATTGGTGCCTCGAGGGCATAGGTCAGATAAGGATTTATTGAGAAGTTGATAAGTCTTTTTATCATGGGAGCGTAGGTATATGCGTGACCCATGTGATATGAACTATGTTCGCATCCATTTTGTGTGAATGTTGTTATTTGAAAACGATTCGTGAGAGATTCGGAATGTGTGGTCCTTATATACGTGATGTAACGGGATTGGATAGCAGAGTATGTGTGCACCGCAGCTCAGTCTCGGGGTTCTAGTAATGTATATTTATGATGAGGATAATATACTATTAATTGAAATGAACTGTCATGTTTAAGTGAGAGTATAATTATAGCAACGTTTTGTAAAGATAAAATGGAAGATCTCTTGTAAATTAGTATTGCTAATAATTGGGAAATCGAGAATTAATGAAAGCTCTCTAGTTTATTAATGATATTGGAATCAAAGCATGAATCTTATAGAAAGGCTAGAATTTATTTTGGACTAGTTAGATATGAGAATCACTAGAATGGGTACGGGTACGTTAGGAGTGAACAAATAGTCGAGAGGTGAGTATTTCACGTGAGCGCACGTCCTAACATGTATTTTGCATTCATTATTTTAATGTCATTAAAACACTTGCTATATTTTAAACTATTTTCCACATTCGGGCTCTGACCCGTTTTCTTTCAAATATATTTTTATAAAAACCTTTTAGGTGCCCAGCCACAAGGACACCATGCATAGGAGTTCCATTCAGGTGATGGACTGTAGCTGCCATGGAAGTTGCAGGACTTTGACAGTAGACGCCTCCACTTTCGACCTTGACTCCTTATTATCATCTTTCCTCATCTGTTGGTCATGTCACCCTATTTCCTCTTAGAGATGCTTTATTTATTCATTTATTTCAGAATTCTGGGTTGTAATTAATTTAGTGATGCAGACTTAGTATTTGTTTATTCCTGTATTTGGATTGTTATGAGGAGTATCCCTCCAGACTCATCATTATTTTATGGTTATTCCATTTTCATTATGTTGTGGTGGATATGTTAGCATTTCATAATTTAATTATTGCATGTTAATCGGATTTAATTAAAATTGACAACTCACTTTTTAAATATTAGGTGGCTAGTAATTATAAAAAATATTTTTCGACAGTGATGCTATGAACTGAACCAACTTGGCATTTTGTATTAATTTAATAAATGAGTAGCTACCCGGTATTTAATTAGTCGGGGTGTCACAGGTGGTATCAGAGCATCAGGTTCTAGTGTCCTTAGGATCTGTAGGGATTATTATGTTTCCGCTGATCTTTCTTTGATATAGAGCCCTATATTTTAGGACTGTTGTATTCTTTTGTGTATGTTTCGCTCTTCAGCTAACTTGAGATAATAACTGCGAACTTATAGACTTTACTCTCATTTCAGATGCCTCTACGACGTGCGCAGCGAGTTCCTAGGGATGCACAACTCGAGCCACAGTCTGTACCAGTTCCGGGCACCATAAATGCCGCAGAGGTTGTAGCCATTATAGCCCAAGCGGTGAATGAAACCCTTATAGTTGTATAGTAGGCACCACCTCAGGCACTGGAAGTAGCGCCAGTTCAGGCTCATGCATTCCCATTTGCTTGGGAACGCCTCTGTGATGCTTTTCAGAAAGCGTACCCTCCGGAGTTTACATGTAGCTCCGACGTTGTGGTATCCAGTCAGTGGAGGAAGGTCATTCAGAGGCACTTAAGGATGTACGAGTGCACAAATGTTCAAAAGCAGATACTGGCTACTTTTAAGCTACTAGGATCATCATTGCAGTGGTGGGAGTCCATTACCACCGCGGAGGGGAGGGATGCTCTCACTATTCAGGAGTTCTGGGTACGGTTCGATCATAAATATTTTTCGTCAGCTGTTCACACTGAGATTAGGAGGAAGTTGATGAACCTCAAGAAGGAGGGAAAGACCGTAGCCGAGTATGAGTCTAAGTTCACCAATCTCTTGGACATTTTTTCGGATGAAATTCCAATCAAGGAGAAGAAAATTTAATAGTTCACGAATGGATTGACTTGGAGGATCCGTCAGCACTTGTTGGGAAATCTCTTGTTGGCCACTTATTCTGATGTGGTTAACATTGAACTACTTCAATGCCAGGATCATCGCTTCCACATGTCTGAGAGCAAGAGATCAAGAGAGTCCAGCCATCAGGGCAGGACCGGGGGAAATGGTGCCAGCGGGGCACAACCTTCTCAGGGACAGCACATGCAGAATGATTAGGGTTCCCAACAGGGGGATCATAAGAGATTTAGATCCGGGGGTTTCAGGAATGGTCAGGGAGGTTTCAGACATGGCCATCTGGGCCAGAATGGTCATCAAGGCCAACAGGGCCAGAATGTTCAACAACAGCAGTTTCAGCAGGGCCGGCATAGTCATGGTAGGAATGGTAACGGCCAGTAAGGCCTTGGGCAGCAGGGACAGCGAGGGGGAAACTTACCGGGGAAGTGCTTCATTTGTGGTAAGACTGTCCACAAACTCCAGGATTGTCCTGATAGGGGCAGGGCCTCACATCAATAGCAGCAGGGTGCTCGACATGAGCCACAGAGGCCTATATTTCTCGTCGCCCTCCCAGCACCACCGCAGATGGCAGCACTACCACCCATTCCAGTGGTCCTAGTCAAGCAGGGACAACTTCAGTATGGGAGAGTGTATCAGCTCCAGCATACCGCAGTCCCACAGGATCCACCTGCTATTGAGGGTATGTTCTCTATTCAGGGGACTTTGGGGCGTATTTTATTTGATACGGGGGCCACACACTGTTTCGTCGCCATGAGATTTGCACGCACTATTGGGTTGTAAGACACCGCAGAGAGCACGGTTACTTGTGTAGATTCACCGTTGAGTAGGGGTTCCATGATTTTGCTTATTTATAGAGGTGTGGGTATAGATATCGGGAGATTTACTTTACCCGCTGATATGTTAGTATTACATATGACTGAGTATGATGCGATTGTCGGTATGGATTGGCTAGTTGCGTACCGAGATATGATTGATTGTTTCAGTAGGAGTATCATTTTTTCCATTCCTGGGCAGGAGATGTTTTTAGTGGCGATGCCTTGCCCTGAGGGAGGATCGTCCACTCATTTGTACTATATAGAGGAAGAGACCTCTAAGGAAGTGGTGCTACCACTCGATTCGATTCCAGTCGTGAGGGAGTTTGCTGATGTATTTCAGGATATACCTAGATTACCGCCTAGTAGAGAGATAGACTTTGTGATCGATTTGGCGTCGGACACTCGAACGATTGCCGGCGCACCTTACCGTATGGCACCGGCAGAGATGATAGAGTTACCGGATTAGATAGAGCAGTTATTGGGTCAGGGGATTATCCAAAGGAGTACTTCCCCGTGGGGTTCCCCTGTGTTGTTCGTAAAGAAGAGGGATGGATCGTTGAGATTGTGTGTCGACGATCGGGATTTGACTAAAGTCACGATACGTAATAAGTATCCGTTGCCCCGAATCGATGACTTATTCGACCAGCTGAGAGGAGCTTCTTTCTTCTCAAAGATTGATTTGCGATCGGGATACCATCAGTTGCATATCAGGGAACAGGACGTCTCGAAGACTTCTTTCTTAACGAGATATGGTTCCTACGAGTTTCGGGTTATGCCTTTTGGCTTGACCAATGCTCCAGTTGTGTTTATGGACTTGATGAATAGGGTGTTCAGAGAGTTCCTAGACCAATTCGTCATTGTCTTTATTGATGACATTCTGGTTTACTCCCAGACAGAAGAGGAGTATGCCGAGCATTTGAGAAAGGTTTTGCTGACGCTATGTCAGAACGAGCTTTATGCAAAGTACGAGAAATGTGGATTTTGTCGAAGGAAGTTCAGTTTTTGGGGCATATCATTTCAGATCGGGGGATATCTGTTGATCCGGTGAAGGTATCCGCGGTGAAGGAGTGGGGACATCCCATGACACCGACTGAGATCCGTAGTTTCTTGGGCCTAGAAGGATACTACAGGAGGTTTATTCAGGGTTTCTCAAAGATAGCGGGTCCTTCGACACATCTGACTCGCAAGGGTGTGCCATTCATTTGGAGCGATGCCTGTCAGTTGGCATTCGATGAGTTGAAGGTCAATTTGACCTTAGAACCCGTGTTATCATTGGCCATACCGGGAGTTGAGTATTTAGTTTACACCGATGCGTCCTTACAAGGAATCGGAGGTGTACTGCAGTAGGAGAGTCAGGCCATAGCTTATGCTTCCCGTAAGCTTAAGCCTCACGAGAGGAATTACCCCACCCACGACTTGGAGTTAGCGACAGTCGTATTCTCTCTTCGGATTTGGAGACACTATCTCCCGGGGGAGAAATTTCGATTGTTTATGGACCACAAGTCTTTGCAATACCTCTTCACGCAGAAGGAACTTAATATGCGTCAGCGACGGTCACTTGAGTTTGTGAACGATTATCAGTTTGATATCCAATATCACCCGGGGAAGGCTAACATGGTAGCAGAGGCATTGAGTCGTAGGCCATTAGATGAGGTGGACGAGGTGTGGAAAGAAAAGTGTAAGGAGTTGGGACACCAGGATGCAGTGGCCCGATCGTTCATGTCTGTGATGACTATTACACCTCAGATTGTTATGAGAGTGGTAAAGCCCCAGGAAAATGACTCGTTCTGTCAGGAGAAGATAATTCGATTACTAGCAGAGGGAGCCGAGTCCTATACCGTTGGCTCAAATGGGTGATTACGCTTCAATGGGAGACTGGTCATTCCGGAAGGGGAGGACTTGCGACACGAGGTAATGACGGAGTCGCACGGCTCACGGTTCGCGATACACCCTGGTGAGTATAAGATGTACCGAGACATGAGACGCCAGTATTGGTGGAGCGGGATGAAGAGAGATATTGCCTTGTTCGTTTCTAAATGACCCACTTATCAGCTAGTAATGGTGGATCATCTGAAACTTGCAGGACTTCTACAGCCGTTAGAGGTTCCGACGTGGATATGGGAGAGCATGTCCATGGACTTTATCTTGGGGTTACCTACGTCACAAAGGGGTCACGACTCCATTTGGGTAATTATGGATAGGTGGACCAAATTTGCTCATTTTTTGCTTGTGAGGACCGATTACACTACAGGACAGTATGCCCAGATTTTCACTGTAGAAATTGTGAGACTTCACGGTGTGCCTCTAAATATCATATCTAACCGAGATAAGATATTTGTCTCACGATTTTGGGAGAGTTTTCAGGAGGCCATGGGTACGGAGTTGTGGTTGAGTACGGCTTATCACCCCCAGACTGATGGGCAAACCGAGCGAACAAATCAGATGTTGGAGGACATGTTGCGTATGTGCATCCTAGACTTTGGAGGTTGGTGGGAGTAGTACCTTCCACTGGTGGAGTTTGCTTATAACAACTCCTACCAGCTCACCGTTGGTATGGATCCATTTGAGGCATTGTACGGTAGACCTTGTTGTTCCGCAGCATGTTGGTTAGAGGTGGGGGATAACAAACTCCTTGGACTGGAAGTGATTCAGGACACTTCGATAAGGATTGAGTTGATACGGAGTCGCATTCGGGTATCTCACGACTGACAGAAGAGCAATGCTGATGCCAAGAGGTTCTTCAGAGAATTCAAGGTGGGAGACTAGGTGTTACTCAGAGTATCTCTGATGAAGGGGATCATGCGTTTTGGAAAGAAGGGAAAATTGTCACCAAGATACGTGGAGCCATTTCCTATCATAGAGAGGATTGGGCAAGTCACATACAGACTTGGGTTACCGGAGCACTTACATAGAATCCATGATGTGTTCCATATTTCCTCGCTAAGGAAATATCTTAGGGATGATTTGTCCCATACTCACATTGCTTTGTAGGGCATTGATCTTCAGCCCGATAGTTCCTATGAGGAGAGCCCGATTGTTATTTTGGACCGAAGCAAGCGAAAACTGAGGTCGAAGAGAGTACCGTTAGTACGTGTTCAGTGGCGGCATCATAATGCCGAGGAGTCCACATGGGAGCGCGAGGATGAGATACGCGAGCGCTATCCAGAGTTATTTTTACCAGGTACTCTTTAGTTCCGAATTTCGGGACAAAATTCTGTTATTAGAGGGGAAGTATGTAATACCCCGTAATTTTAGTGATTTTTATTTAAGGGATTAATGAAATTAAATGAGAATTAATTGGAAATCAATCCGGGTATAAATACTAATGAGATGTGTGTTGGTATTTGATTATGAGGTTAAAATTTATTATTTCCGAGTATGTATGGAAATACATGAGTATTAACGATATTTAAATTAATTTGGGAAATTTAGTTCGGACATGCGTGTCAGTCGCGTGAGGAACGTAATTATTTGAATTAAAATGTGAATTTTATTTTTGTCAACCGAATGGTTATTTTGAGTGCGCCAACGCGTCCAGAAGGGTCGAAATAGTCGGAAAACACTAGCCGGGGGTTTAGTTTGGGTCCCGGGGCATTTTTAGGCCACACCGGCAACCCAAAAGGGTAGTTTGGTAATTTTAAAAATAGGGGAACTAAAACCCACGAATTTTAGAGGTTATTTTTATATTAGAAAAGAACCCACTAAGCCATTACCCGCATTTGGGATGTTAGAGGGCTACGGGAGTTATAGGGAGGAGTTGGAAGAAGTTCCAACAAGGAAACCCTAACCACCTTCACCATCTTTGGAAAAATTTGTAGAAAGAGGGAGGAGAATCAACATTCATTCTTCAACATCAAATCAAAAAATCTAAGTCAAGTGGCTTAATTACATTAATTTCAAGCGAATGTTTCTTCTATGCTTAGAATTGGATATTTGTCTTATATTGGAAGTTTGATGAAAACCCATGAAATTTGAGGTAGAATTGATAATATGGTATAGGGATTGCATGTAGAATTTTTTCGGATGAATTTCATATACGAAATGTATCTTTTGATGATGTAAAAATGGATTTATAAGAAGTAATGGTAGACATTAAATTTTGGGGTCATATTTATAGGGGTTGGGATAAGATTTGGGAAATTTTGATAATTATATGTTAATTTAGGAAGCATTGACCCCATATATATGTTAAAGAGTGACTCAGGAGGACTTAGAGCAGTTAAATAACGTTAAAATATGATTGGGATGATCTTAGGATGAGTTTAGAGAAGAGAAAAATTGAGAAAAATGAAGTAGAAAATTTCTGGGCTCAAACTGCCATCTCGTTAGAAGACCTGCCCAGGTCGTTCGAACGAGCTTCTAATGAGATGAAAGTATCCCTTCTAACGAGTTGGTAGTTCATTCGAAGCCTTTCGTTCGAACGAACTCATTCGAACGACCTCGTTCGAACGAGACTTCTAACGAGTTGACAGAATGGCCTTTTTGGCCTGATTTCATTCCTAATGTCCCGTAGACTTATTTAATTGAAGTATTTACCTTCCCTCATTGATTAGTGAGTATAATTGTGAGAATTGGGGTACGTTGAGGAGTAGAACTTAGAACCTTATAATAAAATCGGATGTCAATTGTGGAGTAGGAAACGAGTACCTAATTACGATGTGAGAAGGGTTGATAACGTTAATATGCAAAATCAGGAACTTGCGGTCTTATAACATTAAATGACGGTATAAGAATGAGAAGTATACCTATATTAATAATACGCGATATCTAAGATGTGCGAATGCTTAGTATATGTGGTTTTATTTGTATAACATACGTACCGTACTTGCTATCATGGGAGGTTTGCGTTCGATTAGGGCCATCTAATCTTTGTGTGCCTACGGGGGGATTTAGATTGGTACCTCGAGGGCATAGGTCAGAGAAGGAGTTATTGAGAAGTTTATAAGTCTGCTGATCTTGGGAGCGTAGGTATGTGCGTGACCCATGTGATGTGAACTATGTTCGCCTCCATTTTGTGTGAATGTTGTTATTTGAAAACGATTCCTGAGAGATTCAAAATGCGTGGTCCTTATGTACGTGATTTATCGGGATTGGATAGCAGAGTATGTGTGCACTGCAGCTTAGTCTCGGGGTGCTAGTAATGTATATTTATGATGAGGATAATATACTGTTAATTGAAATAAACTTTCATGTTTAATTGTGAGTATAATTATATCAACGTTCTGCAAAGATAAAATGGAAGATCTCTAGTAAATTAGTATTGCAAATAATTGGGAAATCGAGAATTAATGTAAACCTCTCTAGTTTATTAATGATGTTGGAATCAAAGCGTGAATCGTATAGAAATGCTAGAATTTATTTTGGACTAGTTAGATATGAGAATCACTAGAATGGGTATGGGTACGTTAGGAGTGCACAAATAGTCAAGAGGTGAGTATTTCACGTGAGCGCACGTCCTAACAACTATTCTGCATTCATTGTTTTAATGTCATTAAAACACTTGCTATATTTTAAACTGGTTTCCAACATCGGGCTCTGACCCGTTTGTATTTCAAATATATTTTTGTAAAAACCTTTTAGGTGCCCAGCCACAAGGACACCATGCATAGGAGTTTCATTCAGGTGACGGACTGTAGCTGCCGTGGAAGTTACAGGACTTTGACAGTAGATGCCTCCACTTTCGACCTTGACTCCTTATTATCAGTTTTCCTCATCTGTTTGGCATTTCGCCCTATTTCCTCTTAGAGATACTTTATTTATTCATTTATTTCAGAATTCTGGGTTGTAATTAATTTAGCGATGCAGACTTAGTATTTGTTTATTCTTGTATTTGGATTTTTATGAGGAGTATCCCTCCAGACTCATTACTATTTTATGGTTATGCCATATTCATTATGTTGTGGTGGTTATGTTGGCATTTCATAATTTAATTATTGCATGTTAATCGGATTTAATTAAAATTGACAATTCACTTTTTATATATTAGGTGGCTAGTAATTATAAAAAAAATGTTTTCGACAGTGATGCTATGAACTGAACCAACTTGGCATTTTGTATTAATTTAATAAAGGAGTAGCTACCCAGTATTTAATCAGTCGGGGTGTCACAAAGGTCTCGTTAGAGGCTCAAACCCCTCGCACGGGACCTACTAAACTTATAGGAACTAAGCGTGTAGTCATCGAACATCGGGTTTGAGAATATGATGATAATTTGCAAATAGTTAGACTTGGGCTTAAAACATATTGTTAAAGGGTGAAAACACAAAACATCCATAAAATGGACTGGCAAGAGGCACAAACTTCTCACACAACACCAATGTAAACTTTAGGAACTGACCGCCTTGTCACGGGACTCTCAAATTGAGAATATGATGATAATTTTTAAATATTTAGACTTAAGCCTTAAAACATATCGTTAAAAGTTGAAAACGTAGAACACCCACAAAACGGTCCCGTAAGAGGCACGAACACATCATACCAGACCAATGTAACTAGTAAAAATTGACTGCATAGTACGGAACTCACGGTTTGAGAATATGACTATAATTTACAAATAACTAGACATAGTCTTAAAAACATGTTGTTAAAGGGAGAAAATGAAAACAACAACAAAATGGTCCAATAAGATGCACTGACTCCTCGCACGAAACCAATATATCTCGTAATAATTGATCGCGTAGTCATGGGTCTCCTGATTTACGAATATGACTATAATTTTATAATCTCAAGACTGAGTCTTAAAACCATGCTGTTAAACGGTGAAAACATAAAACAACCATAAAATGGTCATGTAAAGGAGGCACACACCTCACACGGGACCAATATAACTCGCAGGAACTGAGCACATTATGACATGATTCTCGATTAAAAAATAAGATTGTAATTTGCATGTAGTTAGACTTGGACTTAAAAACACGTTGGTAAGGGGTGAAAACACAAAATATCCATAAAATGGTCTAAGAAGTGGCACGAACACCGCACAAGAGAATAATGGAAATAGTAGGAACTTACCGCATAGTCACCGAAATCTTTATTTTAGAATATGATCACAATTTTTAAATATTTACACTTCAGCCTTAAAACATATCGTTGAAAGTTGAAAATGTAAAACACCCCAAAAAACAGGACCGTAGAGCGACGATCATATCATATGGGACAAATGTAACTCGTATAAACTATCTGCGTAGTCACGGTACTCATGGTTGGATAATATGACTACAATTTGAAAATAGTTAGGCCTAGGATTAAAAACATGTTGTTAAAGGGGGAAATCAAAAAAACCACAAAACGGTGCCCTAAGATGCACAAACACCAAACACGAGACCAATGTTACTCGTAGAAATTTTTCATGAAGTAACATGACTCTCGATTATAAAATAAGATGGAAATTTTAAAATAGTTTGACATAGACTTAAAAACATGTCCTTAAAGGGTGAAAATGAAAAACAACCAGAAAACGATCTCTTTAGGGGAACGGACACCTCACACGGGACCAATGTAACTCGTAGGAATTGACCTCCTAGTCACGAGGCTCCCAATTTAAGAATGTGACCATAATTTTCAAATAGTTAGACTTACGCTTAAAAACTTGCCATTGAATGGTGAAAATGAAAAATAGCCCCCAAACGCCCCACAAAAGGTGCGAGCACCTCTCATGGGATCAATATAAATCCTAAGAACTGGCTTCATTGTCAAGGGACTCTGGATTTGAGAGTATGATAATAATTTGAACATAGTTGGACTTAGGCATAAAGACATGTCGTTTAAAGGTGATAATGTAAAAAAAATACATAACGGTGTTCTAAATGGAAAATCACCTAATATGGGACCAATGTTACTCGTAGGAATGTATTGCTTTCTCGCGGGTCTCCCCGTTTGGGAATATGACTATAATATGCAAACACTTTGATATGGGATTAGAAACATGACCTTAAAGGTTAAAAATGAAAAACAACCAGAAAACAGTCCCGTGAGAGGCGCACATACGTCACATGAGACCAATGTAACTTGTTGTGATTGATCGCGTAGTCATGAGATTTTTGATCTGAGAATATGATGATAATTTGCAAATCTCAAGACACGGGCTTGAAAACATATCGTTAAAGTGTGAAAATACAAAAAACACATAAATCAGTCCTATAAGAGGCATAAACACCTTGCACGGGACCAATGTCTTGTGTAGAAACTGATCGTGTAGTCACATGATTGCTGGTTTGAATAGAATATGACCATTTTCAAGTAGTTACACTTTGGCCTAAGAAATGTTGTCAAAGGGTGAAAATTTAAAATAGCCACCAAATGGTCCCGTAGGAGGCACGAAAACTTATCACGGGGCCAGTGTAACTCATTCTAATGTACAACGTAGTCACGGGATTCCTAGTTTGACAATACGGTGATAATTTGAGAATAGTTAAACAAAAGGTTAAAAACATGACGTTCAAGGCGGAACACGCAAAAAAACTACAAAACAATCCCGTTAGTGGTAAGGGCACCTTGATTAGATGAATGTAATTGGCAAGAACTGACAACGTAGTCATGCGACACTCAGTTTGAGAATATGGCAATAATTTACAAATAGTTAGACATACGGTTAAAAATAACATTATAGAGGGAAGACACAACTGCGATAACGTGGTCTCGTAGGAGGCATGAACTCCTCGTATAGGACCAATGTAACTCATAGGAACTGATTGCGTGGTCAGGACTCTCTCAATTTATGAAAATAACCATTATTTGCCAGCAGTTCCACTTAGGATTGAAAACTTATTGTTCAAGGGTGAAAATGGAAAACATCCCCCAAATGAACCCATAAGAGGCACGAACACCTTGCACGGGACCAATGTAAATCATAGGTAGTGACCGCGTTGTCACGAAACTCACAATTTGATAATATGACGATAATTTGTACATATTTAGACTATGGATTAAAATATTTTGTCCAAGGGTAAAAACATAAAAAATAATTGTAAAATGATCTCGTAAAGGGCTCCAACGCCTCGCACATGACCTACTTAACTTGTAGGAACCGAGCATGTAATCATCGAACACAGGGTTTGACAATATGACGATAATTTGCATTACTTAGAATTGGGCTTAAAGCATGTTATTAAAGGGTGAAAACACAAAACATCCATAAAATGGTCAGACAAGAGGCACAAACACCTCACACAAGACCAATGTAAACAGTAGGAACTGACCGCATAGTCGTGCGACTCTAGATTTGAGAATATGACGAGAATTTTTAAATATTTAGACTTAAGCCTTAAAACATTTAGTTAAAAGTTGAAAATGTAAAACACCCACAAAATAGGCCCATAAGAGGCTCGAACACATTGTACTGGAACAACGTAACTCGTAGAATCTGACTACACAGTCACAGTACTCACGATTTGAGAATATTACTATAATTTGCAAAAAGTTAGACTTAGGCTTAAAAAAATTGTTCAAGGGTGAAAAGGAAAATAACCACAAAATGGTCCCATAATATGCACTGACACCTCGCACAGGACCGACGTAAGTCGTAATAACTGACCCCGTAGTCATGGGTCTCCTGATTTGAGAATATGGCAATAATTTTGTAATCTCAAGACTTAGGCTTAAAACTATGTTGTTAAATGGTGAAAACGTAAAACAACAACAAAATGGTTTTGTGAGGGGCACAGACACGTCGCACGGAACGAATATAACTCGTAGGAACTGAGCGCATTGTCATGGAACTCTCGGTTATAAAATAAGACGATAATTTCAATTAGTTAGACTTCGACTTAAAAACATGTTGCTAAAGGGGGAGAGGACAAAACATCCAAAAAAGAGTTTGAGAAGAGGCACAAACACCTTACATGGACCAATGTAAATAGTAGGAACTGACCATATAGTCACGAGACTCTTGATTTGAGAATATGATGAGAATTTTTAAATATATAGACTTAAGCCTTAAAACATACAGTTAAAAATTGAAAATATAAAACACGAAGAAAATGGGCTCGTAAAAGGCACATACACATTGTACTGTACCATTGTTACTCATAGAAACTGACTGCGTAGTCACTGTACTCACGGTTTGAGAATACGACTATAATTTGCAAATAGTTAGACATAGGCTTAAAAACATGTTGTTAAAGGGTGAAAAAGTGAAACAACACCAAAACAGTCCAGTACGATGCACTGACACTTCACACGGGATCAATATAACTCGTAATAACTGACTGCATAGTCACGGGTCATACAATTTGAGAAAATGACGATAATTTTATAATCTTAAGACTTAGGCTTAAAAACATACAGTTAAAGGGTGAAAACATAAAAACTCACAAATTGGTCATGTAAGGGGCACGAACACCTCGCACGTGACTAATATAACTTATAGTCACTGAGCGCATTGTCACATGACTCTCAGTTTTAAAATAAGAGGATTGTTTGCAACTAATTGCAGTTATACTTAAAAACATGTCGTTAAATGGTGAAAATGCCAAAAACCAAGCACACGGGTCATGTACGAGGAATGGACATCTCGATTAGACCAATGTAACTCGGTGCAACTGATCGAGTAGTCATAGGACTCCAAGTTTGATAATATGACTACGTTTTACAAATAGTTAGATATGGGCTTAAAAACATGACGTTAAATAGTGAAAGTAGAAAATTGCCACAAAACCGTTTCCTAAGAGGCACAAATAACTCGCATGGGAGCAATGGAACTCGTAAAAATTGACCACGTGGTAATGAAACTATCGGTTTGAGATTATAACCATAATTTTTCAATAGTTAGATTTAGGCTGGAAAACTTGTCGTTGCAGGGTGAAAATGCAAAACAACCCCCAAATGTCCCCGTAAGAGGCATCAAAACCTCACACAAGGCCTATGTGACTCGTAGGTGTTGGCCACGTAGTCACGGGACTCCCAATTTGAGAATATGATGGTAATCTAAAAATAGTTAAAATAAGGATTATAAAAATGCTATTAAATGGTTAAAACGTAAAACAAATACAAACTCGAACGACACCATTGTAACTCGTAGGAACTGATTGCATAATCATAAGACTCCCTATTTGAGAATATGACTATAATTTGCAAATACATAGACTTAGTCTTAAAAGCTTGCCGTTGATGTGAAAAAATATAAAAAAACCACCAAACCACCCCATAAGAGGCATGAACACCTCGCATGTGACCAATGCATATCGTAGGAACTGGGTGCATAGTAAAGGAACATTCAATTTTAAAACAAGACCATAATTTTCAATTAGGAGGACTTAGGCTTAAAAGCATGTTGTTAAAAGATGATAACATAAAAAAACCACAAAACGGCCCCATAAGAGGCACATATACCATGCAAGGGACCAATGTAAATTGTAGGAACTGACGTTGTCCAGCTTGAAAATATGATGATAATTTGTAATTAGTTAGACTAAAGATTAAAACCGCAATGTTAAAGTGTAAAAATGCAAAATAATAACCAATTAGTTATGTATGTGTCACGAACACCTTGCATGTGACAAATGTAACTCATAACAACTGACCGCATCGTCACGAGACTCCTGATTTTAGAACCTGACAATAAAAAACATGGCATTAAAGGTTGATAACGTAAAATAACCCTAAAATGATCCCATAAGAGGCACGAATTGAACGAATTGACCGCGTAGTCGCGGGACTGATGATTTGATAATATGCGAATAATTTCCAAATAGTTAAACTTAGGCATAAAAACATGTCGTTAAAGGGTTAGAGAGTAAAACAGCCACAAAACAGTTGTAAGATGGTAGTTTAGATAAGATGGAGGCGTACACTCTTTTGAGTATGGTGATGATATGTTAATTAGCCATAACCTTGGATTAATTGTAATAAACACAAGAACATCTTTAATGAAGATGAACTCAGTTTAAACTCGCAAAACCTGTCGTGTATAACTCGAAAGATACTAAAGAACTTAGAAGTAACTTAGCTAGAGGGAGAGAGAAATGAGCACCCTAGATACACTTTGGTAGGCAGGTAAACACACCAAACACCCTTAAGAATCTTTGTCAAGTATTAAAAGCTTCGTTATAAATGATAATGGTGAGCAAGTACTCCCTCTAGTTTGTAATAACTCTCTCTGAATCTATATTCTCTCTAGCAACAATTTCTTCCTTATACTGAGCTTCAACCGTTCTGACTTTATTATTTGAAATTCTCCCGAAAGGCCGGCTAACTTTCTCAAATACTCGTTTGGACTCCTGGTACATGAAATTCTCCCCGATGTAACTGGGGCACAATTAAACAATGTTTGGAATTATAGCAAGGGGACATCATAGACTTTTTGAACCGTTGGGACATCTCTTCCGTTGGGAGTTACTGGATATGTCTGACACAAATTTGGTGCCAAAACTCGAACTTGCTCAGGAAGGAAACCTTTCTTATTCCCTAGACGTCACTTCGTATTCGACGTAATGCTGTCTTTTCATTTGTCAAAACACTTCCCAAAGTTCCAGGTGTTCATTTGAAATGATTATAGGCTGCCTGGCACGTGCGATGGTGGGAAATTCAAGCGACAGGTTTTAAAAGGTTTAAAAGTTTCAAATGTCTCCTTTATTTCAAAGCCTTATCTTTCCATCTTCTTCAAGCTCCCGTATTTCCTTAGAGAGAGAAATTTTGTGCAAACTCCATTGTTGCCTGATTCTTTTTTAGCTTTTTCCTCCTCTCATCCTTTATGCCACCGCCTATGGTTGTTCCACTCCACCTTCATTCCCAAAACTTCTTTTTACCAAGCTTCTTTTTTTTCGCTGTTGTCTGTAATGTCCTCATCCGGTAATACTACCACACCTGCCACGAGCGCGCCACCTGCCATATCTGGCACTACCGCTGCATCAAGCGCCGCTGCCCTCAGGGTTGCTCGTCAAGAGCAACTACATTTCTATCTCTGAGCGCCTATCTTTGGTGAAGACAATAGGTTTTCCAACGCATGCAAAACTTGTAATTTTTCATCCAAGTTTGACCCTTTACTACTGGGTGATGAGGAAATGGATTCATCGAAGTGGGGCTATCTACCCCCCAGAGGGGACTCTGTTTTTCATTTAGACCGTGATGACTTCCCCTATTCTAAAATTGACTTTGAAGCACCCGGAGGGTCGCCAGATCATTTTTATGCCTAACATACACATATGCAGAGTTCTCACATTGGTGCTCTTGCAAAGTTTGACTTCATCGTGCATACTAGTTTGGGGAGTTCACCCTCTCAAAGAAAAATGCGGCGTTACAAGTGCTAGTCTCTAGATGGAACATCACAACCCACACCTTCTTCGCTGCGTGGGGGGAGTTTACTGTTACACTGGAGGATGTCTGTGAACTCCTTGGGTTTGAACCCATGGGTGAGTTCACTTACCATAATGAGTCTCTGGATGCCGAAGAGGCTGTTGATAGAGCTGAGTTGGATCGAAACTGCCGCAGTTGCACTGGTTCATCAAACAAAGCCACATTTACTGCCCTCATCAACTACTTTTTCGAAGCTCCAACTACGAAGGACGCTAATGCCGTAATGGGACGATGCAGAGGTACATCTCTGGAACTAAGGGCCTACATAGTTGTGTTTCTCTCACGATTCTTCCTAACTAGGAATCCCAATGATCAATCCAAGAGGTACCTAATAAATATTTCCGTCTATTTGTCCAGGGGGTTCAACCTTCCCCTGGCCGCCATCACCTTGGGGACCCTCTACATCTGGTTGGATCGAACCTATATCGATATGGAGCAATCATTGGGCCGTTATAACTTGACCCACTTTGCCAAAACCATTATTCTGATGGGTTTCCTTTACACTCGCTTTCCTGTTATTACTGCCAAGTCAGTTTCTCTGCCCGTGAGTGAAGGTGTCAAGCGCCCACGCCTCCTATGTTTCCACAAGAAGCAAAGTTAAAAGGAGATAATGGAGGCTTTTGATCATTTAGACTCCTTCCCGATGAGGCCATATAGTGAGTCTACCTTTTCCCATAGTTGGGGCTTCTTTCCTTCGGCAGCCACAACGGTGAGGTTCAATTCGGTTGTAGAAGATACTTCACAAGCTATAGTGCTTCTTTTCACCTCGGGGTTTTTCCCCTCCTACACTGAATGAGGATACACCTTAGAGCCTTGTAGACCTGATAGATGTAGCAGGCAATTTGGGTTTGATTAGGGGGCCCCTCAACCTGTGTTCCAGTACAACCACTCAAAGGCCACCTTCACTGAAGCCTGCACCTTCTATATTGCAGCCGCGGTGCTTGGTGTGACATCCACCATCGATGGTTCTTGTCAGCCTTCCTAGTGCTACTAGTAAGGGAGATGTATCCACTTCTTTTACCACTAAGTTCTATTTGGAGCAGTTGGCAATGATCCGTGAGTACATTCAGTCCCCCCCTCAATATCCCCCAGTCCTTTCCTTCTCTTCTTATGAACTAGGTCTTAAGGGAAACACCATGCTTGGGGTTGAGTTTCCCTTAATTAAAACCATTAAAGAACCTCCTTAGGAGCTACCCCCTCATTGCCCGATGATCCCAACTGCCACCCCGAAACCCAAGTCCGTTGTATCTCCCAAACAAACTGTACCTTCGACCGAAGCTGCAATGGGAGAAAGGCCTTCTGAGCCTCCTTCTTAGAAAGAAAAGAAGTCTAAGGACCCAGCTAAAATGCAAACTCCATTGGAGGCATTCCGTATTCCCTGCGTTCCCCCTGCCATGTCTCCAGAAGTAGCTTAAGAGCTGACTAGGAAGGTGCAAGCTGAAGTCGACAGAATGCATGCTGAGTTTTAATGGTGAGCTATCCTTATTCCTCCTTCGAGTACGTTCCCCATGATCGTGGTTGATCCAAGTGAGCCACTAAAAAAAGGAGAAGAAGGTTGAGGGTGACTGAACGTGGTGGGGCAACGAGCTCAAGGAAGAAAACACTGGGAACCAAGTCCCAGAAAAAGCAGATACGTGAGAAACCTATATCACCAGCTTCTTCTATTGTTGCCTCTTCACCACCTTCACCAGTGATTATACTCTCTCGTTATCCCTTTGGATCTGAGGTATGTGTGCTAGTTTTGTTCTTATTCCCCTTTTCTTAAGGTAGCGCCTTTACTTATTACCTGATAACTTTGGTGCATGGAGTTGAAGAAGCGAGGGCCAGTCTTCCTCTTCCCCCTAGTGAGCCGTTTTGTGGGGGACATTCTGGTGTCCCTCCAACCACTTCCACCCTTCCACGTTCTCCCCTGATAGGTGTTACCTACTTTCTCCATTCATCCTCCCATCGGTCTAAAGATGCTTCCACGAGGATGTCGAGATGTCTGACTAACCTGAGGCAACTATTCCAGCCTCCTCTGAGTTACCCTCAAAGTGAGAGGTCCCTCTTCCCCTTCTTGTCGTCGAGGAGATTGTCCATCAGGTGAATTTCTTGCCAATTCTTACATCTTTTATTTATCCCATTGCTTTGTTTATCATTCCTAACATATTAGGCTGCTTTAGGTGGAAGTGGCATCACTGCTAGCTAATATTCTCCTTCCTCCTGTGTTGACAAAGCCCCTGACTGTAGTTCCTCTTTTTGGTGCCCTAACGGGAGTAAGTTTGGTGCATCTCTGCCTCTTATTCTTTTGTGTTTACTCCTTGTGTCTAACACTTGGCTTTATATTTTCAACTTTCTCCAAGTCTTTCCCACCCGACCTTTGCTCTGAGTGGCCTTCTCCCTTCCCAACCCCAGGTTGGTGCTATTGCTCTCGTTGGGGCGTCTCTTGAAGGTCCAACATCTTCTTCTAATGGATTGCCCTTGTTGACTTTACTACCTTACGTTGGCGACGGGAGTATGTCTACCGTCGAGGCTTCTGTAGCCAAGGGGCCCGTTTAAGCTGTTAAGGTATTGAGCCTGCCTCCAACGATTTCTACCATTATGGTCCCCATGGTGACTCCTGATCTCTCTTCTACTGCTGCTGAGGTACTTCCCAAATTTATATGTATTTATCATTTTCTCAAACTCCACCTATATAGGTAACTTAATCAAATTAAAACACCTGTCAATATTTTTCCATAAACTCCACCTATATCAGTGAGTTAATCAACGAAAACACTTGTTAAGATTTTTTTCATAAACTCCACCTATATCGGCGAAAACACATGTTAATATTTTTCATAAACTCCACCTATATCGGTGACTTAACAACGAAAATGCTTGTTAATATTTTTCATATACTCCACCTATATCGGTGACTTAACAACGAAAACGCTTGTTAAGATTTTTCATAAACTCCCCCTATATCGGTCACTTAACAACGAAAATGTTTGTTAATATTTATTCATAAAATCCACCTATATCGGTGACTTAACAACAAAAACGCTTGTTATGATTTTTCACAAACTCCACCTATATCGGTGACTTAACAACGAAAACGCTTGTTAAGATTTTTTCATAATCTCCACCTATATCAGTGACTTAATAACGAATACGCTTATTAAGATTTTTCATAAACTCATTATATCTTCTAACTTTTTTCAGGTTGCTCGAGAGGATTCTCCACTAGCTCCTTCGCCTGTTGGCTTGCCCCATCGGGAACATATCGTCTCGAAATATTCTAGCCAAAATGACCAAGGTTCCACGACCGGTGCCGCTACTGAGAGCGAATATGTGTGCGAGCTTCCTCAACCCAACTTGGATCCTCACGCCTTCTGCCTCCTGGTGCTCCAACGTTCTCCTCAGATGCCTGCCAACCATTATCTGGTCATTGAACAACTTATAAATCATCATCCTGAGACGTTCATGATGGATTGCCTGCATTTAAACATTTCCATCATGAGTTACTGGCTGCAAGGCATGGCTACCATGGTTACTGAAATTGCCAACACTCTGACCTCAAACGTTACTAGACCCCTCCTTAACAAATTTCTGGGTTATTTGAGGATGTTAGGTCACAACGGCTTCCATTTCGGATGGCTTATCACAGATTTGAAAACCTTGAAGAGATAATGACTGGATAGCCAGATAGAACTCTTGAGGAAGCATCCGGAGGATCAGTGGGCCAAGGAAGCTAATTTGGCCGAGCTACCACCTTTCCTCGGAGTTATTGACAAGGAGGTGGAGGACCTCGAAGAAGCTTTAAGATTGGCAGAGATATAATGAGAAAAACTTATCATCGAACACCCACAAGCATAGACTAGGTTGGAGGTTTCCATTAATTCCCAACGGTCTTGTTTAGAGGCTTTTTCGGGCCTTTCTATGGATTTTTTCTCTTCCCCAGATTTGTGGTTCCTCCTAGGCCAATGAGTTTTTTGTGTATGTATATATTTTTTCTTCTTCACATGTAATTCTTGGGCAATAGCTCTCAATTTTGTAATACTCCAACATTTATGAATGTAGAAAGATATATGTTTTCTCATGACTCTCCCTTGTGTTATAACTGTTTGCATAAATTGTGAAGTGCGAAGCTTTGTAATTCTTTTATCTCTACTTGAATTAAAATAAAGAGCACTTGCATAAAAAATAAACTCATATATTCATACCAGTTAGATACATCGGTGTCCCCAAACATAATTACTTACAAATGGTAGATCTTCAACCATTTGTTGTTAATCTTAAATGGACCGTCTTCTTATATCTTAGAAATTAAGCAATAACCTGAGTCATGAGCCTCTTTCACAATGAAAGGTCCCTCCTAATTCCCTACAAACTTAGGTGAAGGAAGTCCCCTAATGTGTTTCACTGCTACCTTCATGATGAGGTCTCCTTCCATGAAATTCCTTAGTCTTGCCAAGTTATCATATGCCCTGGAAAGATGCTTCGTGTACATTTGAAAGAGTTGCATTGCATTGTCTATGTGTTCGTCCAATGCTTCCAGCTGCACATGTCTACTCTGAGGAAGCGTGATGCTTTGCAAGGCGTACCGAGAAGAGGTAACTTCTAACTCAATTGGGAGAATCGCCTCGGCCCCATAAAAGAGAAAAAATGGTGTATACCTCATAGGCTTCCTCTTTATCATTTTATAGGCCCATAAAACGACTGGTATCTTGTCATCCCATGATCCTGGGAAATCCTCCATCATTTTAGCCCAGATATTAACCAAAGTTTTGTTAATCATTTTGGCATGATCATTTCCCTTTGGGTATGCCACTGTCGAAGTGTGATGGACAATGGAGTATTTATATGTGAGCATCGTTACCTCTGAATTGACGAAAGGGGTTCCATTATCTGAAAGGATAACCTTTGGGATCCCAAAAAGTCAAATGATATATTCTCTTTTGAAGTTGCTCACCACCCATGTTGTCTCCCTTCTCGGTGGTATCGCTTCATCCCACTTTGTGAATCACTCTATGGCCACTAGTATCCATATATTCCCCCTCGAGGAAGGATGTATTTCCCCTATCAGGTTGAACACCCAAGTGTCAAATGGATAAGGCATTGTTAGGGAGTGTAGGTGTACCGATGGGGCATGGATTATATTTCCATGAAGCTGGCAAGCCTTGCACCTTTGAACAAAATCAACTGAATCTTTCGCCATCATTGGCCAATAGTATCCCAAGTTCATCAACTCCTCATTTAGCTTGGCTCCCCCTATGTGAGCTAGATCGTGTGCCTACTTGACAACCTCGGTTGCTTCCTCCATTGTGATGCAACGCAGCGGCCTATTGAAGTATCCCCTTCGGATAGCTTCCCCTCCTGAACATAGAATCTTGGGGCCCTTCGATGGCGTCCCATTGCATAAATTTTATTTATTAAGACAAATCCATTTGTAATGAAGTCAATGTAGGGTTGTCTCCAGTCAGCCTCAGCCTCCACGAAATGACATTCAGCTACCTCGAAGAACAATTGGCATTTGTCGCAGTTCCGTTGTAACTCAGCCACGTCCTGCTTCATATTAGGCTAGAAATATCCCTCCATTTGAATTCTCCTGTAAAGGGATATGTCATTCATTTCATAGTGCTCTTCATGTGTTTTATTCAACCTCTGCCCTACTTCTTCTGGGCCGATGCATCTTGATAGCCATCCTTCTGTGTTTCTGAAGTAAAGGTCTCCCGGGTTTGTAAAGTACTGGGATAATTATCTGAGCCCCATTATTCCTTCACCAGACTCCAGTTGCTTCATAATCTTTCCCCTCTAGTCCGCCTCCTCCTCCATCAGAAGAGTTAACTGTACCATCGAAGGAGATATTCTTCGTCAGATCACTATGGTAGTTGTATCACTCCTCATGACAATTTTTTAGGCAATGGTGGCATAGGAATTCGGGGGACAATTCATCGTTATGGGCTGCCTCTTGATCTTGGTCTGATGGAACTGGAAAAAAGTCTATGGATGATTGTTCAGTATGGTGCCAGGCTCATATGTTTCAATGCGTACTCTCCATTCACTTGCTGAACCACCAAATGTGAATCCCCCTTGATGCAAAGTGAACGAATTCCTCTTCGAAGAGCCTCTAGTAACCCCATCACCAATATTTCATATTCTGCCTCATTATTAGAAGAAGGGAAATCTAATTTGTAGGAAAGGAAAATCTCCTGTATTCCTTTTGAAAGAATAACCCCTACTCCTCCTTCCCATTCGATCGAAAATCCATTGAACTTCATTGTATATTCCTCCTCCGTTGCGTCTAGGTGATTGGCCTGCAGATCGTCTCCCAAAACGCCTTCTTTGGGTGGCTCAAAAGTTCCTGAGGGGAATATTGCCAATAGGTCGACATATGCTTGACTCTTCATTGTGCGAGGAACCACACACTTCAAGTCATATTCGGAAAGAATAAGGAACCACCTAAATTCCCTGCCAATGAGTATAGTTCTTGCTAGCAAATACTTAATAGGGTCACATCTAGATACAATATGAATTCTAACAGATAGCATGTAATGTATAAGTTTTTGCGCTGCAAAGACTAAGGCTAAACAATTCCTTTCCAAGCTACTATATGTGACTTCTGGCCCATTGATGATCCTGCTGAGGTAGTAAACTGGTCGTTCTTGCCCGTCAATCTCTTATGCCAGCAAAGCTCCCACAGACCTCGTGGTGGATGTGATGTACAACTGTAACGGTATTCCTACCTTTGGGGCATCCATAATCTGTGGTAAAACAAGCAGTTTCTTCAGCCCGTTGAGAGACTCCTAGTGAATCTCCTTCCAATTGAACTCCTTTTTCCTTTGTAATAGCTTCATCAACGGATGTGTTAGCTCAGCTAATCTATGCACAAATCTCCTAATATAGGAGACTTTACCGAGCAAACTCTTTAGCTACTTCACCACTCTTGGTCATGGCCTTTCCTAGATCGCTCGTTGCTTGTCCTGGTCCATCTGTACCCCTTATCGATCAACCACAAACCCGAAAACACATTTAAGTGGATTCATCTTCAATTTATACTTCCTGCAACGGGAAAATGCCTTCCTAAAATCGCTTAGATGGGACTCTTCCATCTTTGATTTGATGACCAAATCATCCACATAGAATTCCACAAATTTATGGAAGAATTCATGGAAGATGGCCATCATTTTTCTCGGGTAAGTCGCCCCAGCATTCTTGAGGCCAAACGGCATTACCCTGTACATAAAGTTACGGAATGGGGTTCTGAATGCTATTTTTTTTGCATTCGAGGCGTCCATATTGATCTGGTTGTACCTTGCATACCCATCTATGAAGCTATACATCTCATGACTAGTTGTTGCATCTACTAAGCTATCGATGGAGGGCAGATGGAAATAATTTTTGGGACAAGCTCTATTCCAATCTATAAAGTCCACATAGATCCTTATTTGGTTTTGTCTTTCTTTTCTACTGGGATAATGCTAGATGGCCAGAGTGGGTGTTGTATTGGTATGATGAATCCTGCCATTAGAAAGCATTGAACCTCTTCCTCGTTCTTCAAATCCAGCTCAGGCTTGTACTTTCTTATTGCCTGTTTCACTAGAATGGTTGAAGGCATTACGTTCAACTTGTGGAAGATCACTTCCTCATCCAACCCTTCCATCTCCGTGTATTTCCATGCAAAAACATCTATAAATTCCCAAATCAACTCGACCAAGGCCTCTTGATTCTCCTTACTGAGATCCTTCGAGATGAAGATGTGCCTTGGATCTTTTCCTTCTTTTGACAGGTTTTACTGCTCCACCTCTTGTGCCTGGGGCTTTGGTTGATCTGCCATGTAATCTGGTTCCTCAGTTACTTCCTCCACAAATTCCTACATATTGGAATTGGCTATCACCATACATTTTCCCCGTTGATCCACCAGAAAGCATTCATATATTGGGTTAACCTCATCAATAGTTTCCTCGGCCACCCTCTCACACCGTTATAATCGATACACCACATTTCCTTCTTCAGTAATGACTTTATTGCGTTGTCTGCTAGTAGCTGTGACTGCTTTCCTTTTATGCTCTCTAGTTGCCTCCGCCACTCTTTTTCTTGAGAACTAGCTCAACACGCTTTGTCGTTGGACCTCGTGTTCCATCGAATCCACTCTGGGCCTCATCTTGTCTTTGAGCTACTTCGAGGTGTGTTGGGGTTGAGGGACCACCTGATGAGCTTCTTCGGTCATTGCTTTTTCACTGCTTGCAACATCTATACTCTTCTCATTCAAGGGCCCCATCCTTTCCCTGATCGAGGGAACCCATGCTCCCTCCATTCTTCTTATTAAGACCCGGACATCCTCCTCCAACTCAGTGTAAAATGATGCATCTACCAGGTGGGCTTTTTCGATAGCGAAGGGCCTCTTCGTAGCCCTAATGGTCACCTCTGTCTCCTTGATGTTCGCCTTAGCACATTGGTGGTACGTAGAAGGAACTAGCCCTTGATTTTGCATCCACACCCTTCCTATTAGCAAATGATAAGAAGTTTTACTTTCTATCACGTGGAACTCGATATGGGAACTCGGATTTCCCATCACAATTTAAACATTAACATACCCAATGGATTTGAAATATTGGTTATCATACCCCGAAATTACCAAGAGTATTGGAACCAACCTTTCTTTTGGAATATTGGTCACATGAAAAGAGTTAATTGTCATAATATTGATGGAAGCTCCCCGATCCATGAGAGTCCTGGCAAAACTAACCCAATTAAAGCTGGTAGCCACATACAATGGTCTATTATGAGGAAATCTCACAGCCCTATCGGCATCACTGAAGGTCACTTCTGACAGAAACATCCTTACCAACCTATCCATGGGTCCCTTTTATTTCATCGAAGGGACTGCGTCTTTCCTCACGATATCAAGTATTTCCTGGGTTATCTCTAATCTGCTCTCTTTCGGTATCCCTACCTAGTCGAACAACCAGATGAATTTTGGGGATTGTAAAACTACACAGTACTCTAGGCCTAGATCTACTTCCTCGCCTTTAACGCTATACACGTCCTTCACGTCTTTGGTGCTTTCTTCATCGTAGGCCAATACTACGTTAGCCATTCCCTCAGTACTAATCTCCAAAGCTTCTTCATACTCCTCTATTTCTCCTCTGTTCGCCTCTTCATCATAGGCCACCACGAGATTGTCCCCATGCGCTGGTAGTGGGTTGTTGTTGAGATTTTGTGGAGGAATTTACAATGTCCTTGCCTTCACATACTTATCTAAAAAGATCTGAGTTATCATTCTTATATGTTTAAGTGATCTTGCTGCACCAAAGTTGGTTGTTCTACACATTGAACACAAAGGGTTTTGCGGTGAAGAAGCGACGGACATTGTGTTCGACATCGTAGACATATCAAATCCATATCGGTGGACACCGAGATATACGTGGACGCGTGTGTTGTCGACAGAGATCGTGGAATACATAATTTCTACGTGGGCACTATTAAAGAACGGTTGAAGATCAGAAGGAGCGTCAAGACCCGTGGGTATCGAGTCTTAGTTTAAGGCAAATATATCTTTGTAAAACCATTATTCATAGTGATTGTCTGGCTTGGTCCATCGAAGGTTATTTTCTCATTTTGGGTTTTTTTCCTCGTACATCTGACATTGTGAGTATTCTTTACTTCACTTTACTTGCTTTAATCACTAGATGCATGTTTAGGATTAATCAAGATAAAATTGGTTTAAAGTGAGAATTGGGTTTTCACAACTTGGTTGGTGCATAATTAAAAGTTGGATGTTTTTCGAAGAAAAATTGGTTTTGTTTACAACACACATATTTTGCACTCTTCAAATTGGTATCAGATCTAGAAAACATTTTTATTTATTTTGTGATCTCGTTTGTTTTCAAAGATGAATTCTGGATATAATGAATTTTCTCGAACTCCTATTTTTGATGGCACTAATTACACTTATTGGAAGATGAGAATGAGATGTTCTTTAAAATCTATTGATGAGCGTGTTTGTCATGCAGTTGAGAAAGGTGGGACACCCCCTATCACTATTGTAGGTGAGGTCACTAGTTTAATGTCTGTTGAGTCATGGATCGAAACGGAGAAAAGACATGCACAATATAATTCTAAGGGTTTGGACGTTATTTCTTCACATGTCACACATGAATAATATAATAGAACTATGACTTCCGAAACATCGAAAGAGGCTTGGGATATTTTGGCACTGACTCACGAGGGTACTAGAACGGTTAGGGCATCAAAACTTCAAAATCTCACTACACAGTTTGAAACAATTAGGATGCTAGAAAGTGAGACCTCTCATGAGTTTTATGCTAGGTTGTCCAGTATTGTCAACTCATCATTTAACCTAGGTGAGAAAATTCCCGACAACCGTGTCATTAAGAAAATCCTTAGGTCGTTGCCTCGTAGGTTTGATGCGAAAGTGACCATTATAAACTCCTTGGGTAGGTTAGAATCAATGAAACTAGAAGAGATTGTAGGTGACTTACAAACCTATGAAATCGACATGATTACCTCCAAACAAGTGCCTAAGAAAGAAAAGGGAATTTCTTTGAAAACCCGGAAGGAGGAAATTAAAGTTTCGGATTCCGATTTTGAGGATGTTGCTTTGTTGGAAAAGAAATTTAAAAAATTTATTAAGTTTCAAACACATTCGAAAGATGCCAAGAAATTTGAAAAATTCAAGAACAACAAAGTAGATCCCACCTCTAAGGATAAGTTTGAGAAGCCTAAGAGAGATGAGTCGGATAAGTGTTTTGGGTATGAGGGGTACGTTCACAAAGTTAAGGAGTGTCCCACTAGACTTAAGAAAGAGGGCAAACAACCCATTATCTATAGTGCCACCTTAAGTGATAGTGAACCGAAAGAGGGAGAGAGTTCCCCCATTGAGTGTAACTTTGTTGCGTTTATGGCATGTCATGTGAGCGACGACAATAATACTCATGTGATGGACACTTCTGAGGAGGTTTTGAGTGTATCTCACATTAGTGAGGGTGAAGAGACTGACAAGGAGGAGGTAGATGTGAAAGAGTTGCAAAATGCGTTTAATGAGTTGTATGCCGAAATGGTGAAGGTGAAAAAGTCCAACTCAAAATTGCAATTTAATTTGAATGAGCATGCCATAGAAAATAATGATAGTTTGATTGAGGATCTTAGGGCAGGAGAGAAGAATTTTAGGGAGAAACTAGTGTTTGTGGAGAAAGAGAGAGATAATCTTCGTGGTTTGATGGAGTCCTTGAAAAAGGAGATTTTAGTGTTTGAGGAGTCTAGGCATTTGATCGAGTCTAGGATTCACGAGTTGGGGGAGAGATTGAAAGACTCGTCTAGAGTCAAGATTGATTTGGAGGCTAGGTCGGAGAAGTTAGATAAGATCCTAGGCACCGTCCAAATTAAGAGAGATGGGAGAGGTATAGGATTTGGTGAGAGAGTTGTTCCAATTCCCCCCGAACATGTGAGAAACACTAGGATGGTTAGAAAAGGTCCACATAAAGGTAATAATTCCCACCACTGCTACACTTGCACGTTTTGTGGTAGGAAAGGTCACCTTAGGCGTTATTGTTACGACCTTAGACAAGCTCCTAGGAAGTTTAGGAATAAAGTTGTCCCGGTTCCCAAAACCCCCACGCGTCGTTGTACACCTAGGTGGGTTAGGAAATCGAATTTAGTGGCTTTAGGAATTAAACTTCATGATTCTCGTTTGGGTGCAATGGATTCTTTCCATGCTAAATCTAAAGGATGATAGTGTTTCCATGGTTGTCATATGCTAGTTTGCTTCATGATACATTCATTGCTAGTATTATGACATGTTTATCATTTTGTATTATAGTTTTCATTTGTTTGAGTCCTATTTGAAAAATACAAAAACATTTTGTTTTTGAGAAATCTTTTCAAAATTCAAAAAGTTTTTGCTCTTATTTGAGTCAAAATATGTTTGAAAAGCCAAAAAGATTTTCTATTTTTTGTTTTTGAGTTTACATGTTTGATGTGGTGTATTAGTGTGCTTGGACCCCCTATTATTTCATTATACATGTGGCTAGGACATTTGGTCGTTATTATATATGCTTAGGATGATCTTAACCATTGTTTATATGGGGTTGTATCGAAGTTGATATGCATTTTGACTCGACTTTGTATATATGCCAACATCGCACGCATGTACGAATTTATATGGATGTTTGACTTCTTTTGCATATTTGAATTTGGTTAGGCGTTCTTATCTCAATCTTGTCATCTATGCGTAAGTAAACTTAATGAGAAGTGTGCATGTAATAAACGTTTACCGTGAGGATTTGAATTAAAAAAATGATGAGTGATTCACGGGAAAGGGCTGCGAGAGTTTAAATTTAACTCGTCGTGAACGACACCATTTAAAAGATCCCAAAAAGAAAATGCAATTTTCTAAGAAAAAGGTCCAATAAGATTTTCTCTAAGTTGGGAATGCTAGAAACCTCAAAAGAACTTGAAAAGGTATGGTTATATGAGGGTGTTTGGTTGAAAAAAATTTAAACGGGTTTACACAACTAATCCTAATGTTGAAACATTGCAATTTGACGCTATTATTTGTAGAATCGTCAAAATTCTGGATTTGTGTGCATGAAATTTGTTTACTTCATTAAGCTCACACTTTTATTATCATATGGCTATGATAAAGTTTGATGATTAATCGCTATCAATTACAACTTCTTGATCGTTTCGATGTGTTGGAATTGTGACTCATTTGTTGTAGTTTCACGCCCATTCATTCCATGTCCATGTTTGAGCACATCGGTACTATGTTTGCATGTAACTCGCACTTTTAGTTTTTATGAGTTTTTGCATTTTGTGTTTTGTGTGAAAAGCTTACTATTTTAGCACTGTTTTGCATCTGTCAGGCTCTTCCTGGAATTTTTTTGTGGAAATTTTTTCACTGGGAAATACTTTATAATATTTCTGGGAAACTGGGAAATTTTGGCAGGTCTCGTAAAGTCGTTCAAACGACATCTCTTCTTGCGCAAACGACTTATGTACTTCGTTCGAGCGACTTCCTCATCTCATTTGAGCAAAGTCCCTGGCTCGTTCGAACGACGGGGTGAAAAATGCCTTCTGATTTGTTTGCGGCCCTCTGGTTTAATTTGATACATTTTTGGTACTGCAAGAAGCATTTTTTTGTGGTCTAACTGGTTTATATGCAGGTTCTTTTATGTTCAAAATTGAAATTTTGCATATATGTCCGTTTATCATAATTGATTTGATTCGTATACTTTTTCTGTGATTCCTTGGTTTACTAGCTACTGATTTATCATTGCTTGATCATATTTAGCTGGTTGTTTCATATTTATCTAGCATTTTTTCATTTTTCAAAGATGGTATCAACTTAATTAAATTTGGTATCATATTCTCATGCTAGATATTTCATATTGGTTTATCTTTTCACCGGATCGTCTATTCGAGACAAAAAGGGGGGAGATGTATGTGATGTAGGGGGATATTTGTTGAGCGCTTCTTTATGATATTTATTTTAAATTGGTTTCATATAATTGCTCACACGTTTCAAATGATTTGTTCTTATTAGAAATATAAATTGCTATCATTTGTTCCTCCATACTTCACTTGGTATTTATTTGTCTGTTTCATGTGTGTAGGTATGCTTCAGCGATTCGAGATTTCAAGTCTACATCACATTCAGACAGTTCATGCTTACCGGTGCTACATATTTTAGTCCGTGTCCTGAATTTTTGATTTTGGGTTTATGAGATGGGATTTAGGCGTCATACAGCTTGACGACCCGGTTAGGCATTTCACAGGTTTAGTTTTGCCCCAAAATAGTGAAAGGGGGAGATTTGTAAGGACATAAATTTCCAATTGAGTCCCTGTATTGTTTTTGACTTAATTCCGTGAACAAAACTGTGTTTGTAATATGTCATAGGAAGAATTTTATTTTGTCACGATCCCACTTGGTCTATGACGTATTTGAAGAAATTGAAGACGTTGCGGCAAAGCTTCAAATAATTAATCATGCCGATGATTAATTGGTGCAAGTTTAATCGTCTTCAAAGTTAATTTCATTCCGAGATCGCTCATGTATGAATGCGTATATTTAATGGTGCTCTGAATTTTTTATAAAAGATAAGGATGTAATTTTTATTTAGAAAAATGATTTTAAATATTTTAAAAGTGTTTTTATGGTTTAAACTTCATTTTATGATGATAAGCTCGAAATAGAGTTTGACTAATTTGAATCTCTTTGTTAAGCGACGTTTTTATCCGAAAGTCAAAGAAAGTCAAACTTTCGCGAGGTCGCTCGAACGACATTGGATCTCATTCGAACGAGATATAATGTCGCACGAACGATATGCTTAAGTCGTTCGAACGACACATTTTTTGAGGCGGCATTTAAATCATATTTAAACAGTGTTTGCATCAAAATTTCGTAAGTGTGCTTTCTGGAAAAGAGTTTTACAAACCAGAACCTTGTTTTCACATGTTTTCTAAGGTTTAAAAGTCTCAAACACATACTTAGATTTTGAAAATATCCGAGTTATCATTCTTATATGTTTAAGTGATCTTGTTGCACCAAAGTTGTTTGTTCTACACATTGAACACAAAGGGTTTTATGGTGAAGAAGCGACGGACATCGTGTTCGACATCATAGACGTATCAAAGCCATATCGGTGGACACCGAGACATACATGGACGCGTGAGTTGTGGACAGAGATCGTGGAAGATGGAATTTTTGCGTGGGCACTATTGAAGAAAGGTTGAAGATCATAAGGATCGTCAAGACCCGTGGGGATCGAGTCATAGTGTAAGGCTAATCTGTCTTTGTATAACCATTATTCATAGGGATTCTCTGGCTTGGGCCGTCCGAGGTTTTTTTTCCGTTTTGGGTTTTTTTACTCATACATCCGGCGTTGTGAGTATTCTTTACTTTACTTTACTTGATTTAATCACTAGATGCATGTTTAGGATTAATCAAGATAAAATTGGTTTAAAGTGAGAATTGGGTTTTCACAACTTGGTTAGTGAATAATTAAAAGTTGGATCTTTTTTGAAGAAAAATTGGTTTTGTTTAAACACACATATTGGGCACTCTTAAAATTGGTGTGTTTTAAACAAAACCAATTTTTCTTCGAAAAAGATCCAACTTTTAATTATGCACCAACCAAGTTGTGAAAACCCAATTCTCACTTTAAACCAACTTTATCTTGATTTATCCTAAGCATGCATCTAGTGATTAAGGCAAGTAAGTAATACTCACAACGCCGGATGTACAAGGAAAAAAACCCAAAACCAGAAAACAACCTCGGACGGCCCAAACCAGACAATCACTTTGAATAATGGTTTTACAAAGACAGATTAGCCTTACACTAAGACTCGATCCCCAAAGGTCTTGACGCTCCTTTTGATCTTCAACCGTTCTTCAATAGTTCCCACGTAGAAATTCCGTCTTCCACGATCTTTGTCCACTACACATGCGTCCACGTATGTCTCAGTGTCAACCGATATGGCTTTGATACGTCTACGATGTCGAACACGATGTCCGCCGCTTCTTCACCGCAAAACCCTTTGTGTTCAATGTGTAGGACAAACAACTTTGGTGAATCAAGATCACTTAAACATATAAGATTGATAACCTGGATCTTTTCAAAGTCTATGGAGGTGTTTAAGACTTTTAAACCTTAAAAAACATGTGCACACAAGGTTCTGGTTTGTAAAACTCTTTTCCAGAAAGCACACATACGAAATTATGATGCAAACACTGTTTAAATAGGATTTAAATGCCTCCTCGAAAAATGTGTCGTTCGAACGACTTAAGCATGTCGTTCACGTTACATTGTATCTCATTCGAACGAGATCCAATGTCGTCCGAGCGACCTCCCGACAGTTTGACTTTCTTTGACTTTCTGATAAAAATGTCAATTAACAAAGAGATTCAAATTAGTCAAACTCTATTTCGTGCTTATCATCATAAAACGAAGTTTAAACCATAAAAACACCTTTAAAACATTTAAAATCATTTTTCTATAAAAAATTACATCCTTATCTTTTATAAAAAATTTCGAGCACCATTAAATATACGCATTCACACCTGAGCGATCTCGGAATGAAATTAACTTTAAAGACGACTAAACTTGCACCAATTAAACATCGACATGATTAATTATTTGAAGCTTTGCCGCAACGTCTTCAGTTTCTTCAAATATGTCATAGACCAAGTGGGATCGTGAAAAAATAAAATTCTCCCTATGACATATTACAAACACAGTTTTGTTCACGGAATTAAGTAAAAAATAATACAGGGACTCAATTGGAAATTTATGTCCTTACATTATCGATGATTCTCCTCGGTGTGAAACAACTCTCTGTCGGATGCTGGATCCTTCGATGAACCTAGCAGTACTTGGGATTCGCCTTCATTTCTGTATCTGGTTCACCATCGGGTACGGATTTTGGTGCATAGATCGTTCCTCCTTGGACCATTGCATTGTAATAACTGACTCCCTCCTTTATTGTACAAGTTAATGGCGGTGGGTCTTCCCTGTTTCTTTCGAACTTCCTTTTATTGTCCTTCTTCGATACCTTGCCCCCATTTCCTCCCTTGTTGTACCCTACATGTGAGGGAATATAAATCCATCCCACGGGTTGCATCGTCTGCCTAAACATCATGGGCACCACCATCGGATTGGGCCACACCACCAAAGAGATATTTCTTGCTTCTTTTAAGAACGCCGAAAAGGTTCCCTCGCGCGTCTCATTGATAAGATGGCAGATGTACTCTAGAAGCAACCCCTCAGCGCAATTCTATAATTACTTAGACTCTTTGGCCTCCTCCCTCATGTCGAGGGATCTTTCTCTGAACCTTCGAACATAAGCCACTACCTCCTCCCCGGGTCGTTGCTTTTCCCTACCCAGTTGGGTCAAAGTAAACACATCTTTTGCCATAAAGAACTTCTGGACGAATAAAACATGCATCTCCTCCCATGCAGAAACGCTTTTGGGAGCCAAATGAGAATACCAGGTATATGATTTATCGGTTTAGGATTTGGAGAACTCCTTCAACCTGAGCTTCTTGTTGTTACAATATGCCCCCAAGTGCTCACTGAAGCACTTAATGTGGTCCTTTGAATTCCCACTTTTTCCAGTGTATTTTTCAAAAATGGGAGAAATATAGTCCTTTAGATAGGGCTTGTCGTTGTATTCCTGAGGATAAGGTGTTCAAAGGTCAGCATAGACCGAAGCTACCTCGCCAGTAGATTATGAGGAAGCTTGCATGAATTTCAGTATCTCCTTCTGCATCTCCTTCCTCATTTCCTCTATGGTTGATGCTACTGGGGACGCAACCAATGGGACCATGAGTTGAGTGCCTGTTGCAACTGGAACATGTAAGGACGCAAATTTCCAATTGAGTCCTTTGTAGTTTTGGCTCTATTCCGGACAAAAACGTTTATGTCATAGGATAGTGTTCAAGTGTATCTACTCAAGCCTATGATGTGTTTAGTTGAAGACATAGCGGCAAAAAGTATAAAGCTTCATCAAAATGCCGTGGTTTATGTGCCTCGTTTCAACGTCATCAATAGTAGTTCCATGCTCCCAAGGTATGAATGCATTTATATATATATAGGAGCTGGGAACATATTTATTTGGGTGTTAGGTTTATTTAAAACAGTTGTTTTAACTTCAGAAAGATTTTATCAAACTTTAAATAAAAGTATATAAAGTTTCTGGGATAAAATTGAATTTTATGAACTTTCTGGAAGTTCGTTCGATATGTCATTCGAACGAGTTTTTCGTTCGAACCAGATGTCGTTCGAACGAGTTTACCAACGATTTCCCAGTATAGGCCTTTGAAATGTCGTTCGAAATGTCGTTCGAACGAACCTTATGTTTTAACGAGATATCCAACGAGATGTCTAACGAGTTCAATCTGGAACTTTGCTAGAAGTCTCGTTCGAACTAGATTTCGTTCGAGCGAAACGAACGAGATGTCAGGCGGGAACAGTTTTTGGCAGTTTTTAAGCAGTTTTCTCCCACTTCCCCACTTGTTTCTTAACTAATTTTTCTCAGACTATATTATGTGCGGGAAACCATTTTTAAAAATCATCTTTTTCATATCCTTCTAACTTTTTGAGAGTATTTAGAGAGCAAAATCATAAAGAGAAAAAGATCAAGTTTTGAGTGTTCATTTTTGAAGAGAAAATCATTGACCACTCTTGTTTTCACCCATTGTTTTATTTATCGAAGTTCATATATATATACATCTTTCTTGGAGTTTGGCACCGAGTTTATCTCTACACCGAGTTAAAGAGAGTGTTTGGGTTCGCTTCTAAATCCCACAAAGAAGAAGATGTTTACATTGATTTACCCACTTAGAGAAAGGCTCCTAGTTCGGGTGACGGTGACCATATAAGCTCCGATCGGTGGATTTCGAGACCGCGGTGGAGCTCCAAGGTTATCCGCTAGGAAGAGGTGCCTACAACAAGAAGTATCGAGGCTTGAGAGGGATCGAGTCGGGTGATGTAAGTCTTTTGTCTTGTATTTGTAAATCCGTATCTAGTGGATTTGTGGCTAGGGCCGTCCGCGATTGTTTCCCGTCTTGGGTTTTTCCTCGTACATTGCGGCGTAGTGATTTCTTGTTTTATTTTATCTTGCAATATCACCTAGAACTCATGCTTAGGTAAAGAAGATAAAATTGGTTTAAATTACTATTAATTTAATTTGGTGCCTAATAAAATTTGGGTAAAGTTTATTTATTTCAAGTCATTTGTTAAAAATGGTTTATCCTAATTTGTTTAAATAAAAAATATGATTTAGGCAAATTCTAGGACTTGAATTAATTAGTTTAAGTGAAATTAATATTTGAATTGTGTTTGTGTTATGAGTTAATTTCGCTCGGTTTAATTTTAATTTGAAATAGAAATTAAAATTTGGTGTTTTTTTGTTTTGTGAACCATCTCTTACGCTTCCGCATTGATTTTCATAAAGAGGAAATAATATTTCTTTGTGTAATTAAAAAGGGGCCCCTACGGGCACGACTTCAAATTGGTATTAGAGCCAAAGCGATAAATTATTTCGTTATAGATCTTTTAAATATTTTTTCGCTAAAATGGAATTTTGTCCATTTTCAAAATTTCCTATTTTCAATGGTTCTAATTATGCGTACTGGAAAGCGTGTACAAAATCGCTACTTAAATCTATCGACGAGAGAGTTTGGATGTCTGTTGTTAACAGGTGGTCCCCACCAAATCATTTAGTTGAAAATGAACGTGTTCCTAAAACGGTCGATAGATGGACTGAGAATGAGTTTAAACCTTCAAATTTTAATTCCCGGGGTTTAAATGCTTTGTTTAGCGCTGTCACACCGGATGAATTTTGACGCATTATGACGTGTGAGACCGCTAAAGAAGCTTGGAATATTTTAGAACTAACTCATGAAGGTACTAGTGTAGTTAAAGCTTCTAAACTCCAAAACCTCACCACTCAATTTGAAACTATCAAAATGAACGATACTGAAACTTTTGATGAATTTTATGCTAGACTTTTCGATATTGTTAATTCATCTTTTAACTTGGGAGAGAAAATACCTGACAACCGAGTTGTAAAGAAAATTTTAAGGTCCCTACCCGATAGATTTATTCCAAAAGTGACCGTTTTAAATTCTTTACCAACTTTAGCCTCTACGAAATTAGAAGAGCTTGTAGGTGATTTACAAACTTATGAAATAGACATGTTTCCCTCTAAAACTGAAAAGAAAATTGAAAAGGGAGTTGCTTTAAAAGCCCGAAAAGAGGTCAAATAAGTAGTAGAGAGCGATACTGAGAGTGACTCGGAAGACATGGCTTTGTTTTCTCGTAAATTTAGAAAATTTCTTAAATTTAATAAAGATATATTCAAAAATAATTTTAAGAAATTTGGAACTCCTAAGTATAAAAAAGCCGAGAAGATCCCTAAACCTATTAATGAAAATTTAAATAGGGACGAGTCTAATAGGTGTTTTGGTTTTGAGGGTTATGGCCATAGGGCTTCTGAGTGCCCCACTAAACTAAGGAAAGAGGGTAAATGACCCATTTCATATAATACGACCCTTAGTGATAGTGATAAGGAAGAGGGACCCGATTCCCCCACTAAGCCAAATTTTGTGGCTTTTATGGCTAGTCATGTGAGCACTGAAAGTGAATCTTCTCATAAAGATACTCAAACTCATGACACTTTCGAGGTCAAATTTTTTAATTCCCTTATTTTTTATGATAGTGAGAGTGGGGATGAAAGAGAGAGTGAAAATGAAGAAGAGGTTAATGTGAGTGAACTTCAAAATGCGTTTCAAGAACTTTATAAGGAATCTATTAAATAGAAAAGAGCTAATTTGAAGTTAGAAGCTAGTTTAAGAGAAAGTGTCAAGGTCGCTGATGATAGTATGTTAGTTGAAGACCTTAGGACACGAGAGAAAGCTCTTCTAGATAAGCTTGAATTTATAGAAGGCGAGAGAGATAGCCTTAGAGGTTTAGTGGAATCCTTGAAAAAGGAGCTTCTTGCTTTTGAAGAGCGGAATGTTTTATTAGAGTCTAACATTTTAGATTTGCAAAATAAATTAAACGACTCTAGTAATGTCAAATTTGATTTGGAGTGTCGTTCGGAAAAATTAGATAAAATCTTAGGAACGGTTCAAATTAAAAATGACATGTGTGGTTTAGGCTTCAATACTTGTAATGAATCTACTCATAAAGTAAAAACCAACGTTTTAGGAGAATCTACTAAGAAAGCTTTTAGAGATCACTCTGTAGGTAAATCTTTTCGACATGTCTTTACTTGTACACATTGTGGTCGAAAAGGTCATCTTAGGAATTTTTGTTTTGAACTTAAACGAATTCCTAGAAAATCCCAACGTAAAGCAACCAATTTATTTAAAATTCCTACACCCCAAGCTAGTTATTCTTCATTAATTTGGGTTAGGAAATTCGACTTGGTTGCCTTGCAAAATAGTGTTTTTGATTCCCATTTACTTTTTCATGCTTCCTCCCTTGCGAAATCTAAAGGATGAATGTGTTAGTGGTTCCATACCTTAGCGTTTGTACTTCATGCTATATTCACATGCTTAATGTATGCTTGTTTAATCATTTTTCTAGTTTATGCCCCATGCTTAATCACATGCTAGAATAATGATTTTTGTTTATCTTTTGTATTTTATTTCTTCATCTTGTTTGCATTAAATGAAAAATTCAAAAAGATTTTTGTTTATCATTTGGATTTTTGTCTATTGGAATTTAAGATTAATAAAAATTCAAATGATTTTTGTTTTGTCTTTTGAGTATATATTTTTTTATTTTTGGTTAAAAAAATGTCAAAAACTCAAAAAGATTTTATTTTGTGTGTACTTTGGTTTGACACACTCTAAGTGGCATATACTTGTGTTTGAATCCCACCTTTAACTCTCTCATGTGGCTAGAACTTTTGGTTTAGATTATCAATCCTTATTATGTTCTTTACCATGCTTACATGGAGTAGTTGGATTATGTATTGTTTAAATGGATTCTATTTTTATATGCATCTATTCACACATGCACGAGATCTTTTGAAATTTTAACTTCATATGTATATTTGAGCTATGTGAGGTGTCCTCCTTCCAATCTTGTCATTTACATATTTGTAACTTAGGAGGACTAGTGCATGTCAAAATTCGTTGCACGTGAGATTTGTATGAAAAATAAAAACATGATAAATATAAATGTGCACGGGGAAGGGCTCCAAAAGGACTTAGTGATCATTTGCGATTGTAAGGCACCGTTTTAAATGGACCTAAAAGATATATGTGGTCCAAAGGCCTAAAAACAGAAAATATGGCATTAAAAGAAAAATAATTGCCGAGGCCTGTGTTTGATTGATATATTCATTCAAAATTTATGTAAATGCTTATTGAGGGAGATTGGATGGTATATCAACGGTTTGCACAATGTCCATTTATCCTAGTTGCGTATCTCATGTCATGACTCTATTGGTTTGTAGAATCATCAATATGCTAGGCTTGTATGCAATGTCTATGGTTGTTCATTGAGTTCAATTTGTATTGTCACATGAGGTTATATTCAAATGTGATGAAGTTTGCAATCAAACGAGAATTCCGTGAACTTGTTTTTAAGTGATTGGATCTAAATTTAATCTTTTTCTAGTTCACACCCCAACACTTCCGTTTCCATATGACACATTTTTGCCATACGAGTGTGAAAGACTCCTATTATATTTTGTATGTGTCATTTGTGTTTATATATATATATATGTGTACTTACGTCTATTAGTTATATCTTATGTATACATATTTGATATTTTTGTTTAATCTTTGCTTTGATTTCTAATCCATATATGCTTTAATTCATACTTGGTTTCCATCTTATTGCATTCTTTGTTGATGTCATATGCTTAATAATTTATATATCATATTGGTATCATTTTGTTGCATCCCAGTTGGTCTAAGTTGTTATTTGTTAGATTATTTATAATTTTGTTGCCCATCTGCATTAATGTTCTATTCAATAAATGCACAATTACATTTTTGCTTCTTTAAGCCTTTGTCTATTCCTGATCAAAAAGGTCGAGAAATGATAGAGGGAGAAATGGTATATAATCCTATTATTATCATATCTTAGTTTAAGGGAAATTTATGTTAGGGGGAGACGTCTTTCTAAGTTGATCATATTTGATAAAAGGAGAGAATTAATTTAGGGGTAGTAGTTAACTTTACTTGCATTAACTATTTGATATTCCCTATGCGTGTAATGTGTTTGCCTAAGTGTGCAGGAATTATTTTATTAAGCGGCAACTTTCAACGGCAAAGATTGTTGATCCTTTGGGTTGTTTGTGTTAAGCATTGTATTTTTATTTTGGGTGGGACTTTTTATTAGTCTAGGTAGAGCTTGACGGCCCTTTAGGATTTTTTGTTGGTTTTTGTCCCGGAATAGCCAAATGGGGAGATTTGTAAGGACACAAATTTCCAATTGAGTCCTTTGTAGTTTTGGCTCTATTCCGAAGAAAAACGTTTATGTCATAGGATAGTGGTCAAGTGTATCTACTCAAGCCTATGGTGTGTTTAGTTGAATACGTAGTGGCAAAAAGTATAAAGCTTCATCAAAATGTCGTGCTTTATGTGCCTCGTTTCAACGTCATCAACAGTAGTTCCATGCTCCCAAGGTATGAATGCATTTATATATATATAGGACCTTGGAACATGTTTATTTGGGTGTTAGGTTTATTTAAAATTGTTTTTTAACATCAGAAAGATTTTATCAAACTTTAAATAAAAGTATATAAAGTTTCTAGGCTAAAATTGAATTTTATGAACTTTGTGGAGGTTCGTTCGATATGTCGTTCGAACGAGTTTGCCAACGAGTTCCCAGTATAGGCCTTTGAAATGTCATTCGATATGTCGTTCGAACGAACCTTATGTTTGAACGAGATATCCAACGAGATGTCTAACGAGTTCAATCTGGAACTTCATTAGAAGTCTCGTTCGAACGAGATTTCGTTCGAACGAAAATGTCGTTCGAACGAGATGTCAGGCGGGAACAGTTTTTGGCAGTTTTTAAGCAGTTTTCTCCCACTTCCCCACTTGTTTCTTAACTAATTTTTCTCAGACTATATTATGTGCGGGAAACCATTTTTAAAAATCATCTTTTTCATATCCTTCTAACTTTTTGAGACTATTTAGAGAGCAAAATTATAAAGAGAAAAATATCATGTTTTGAGTGTTAATTTTCGAAGAGAAAATCATTTACCACTCTTGTTTTCAGCCATTGTTTTATTTATCGAAGTTTATATATATATACATCTTGCTTGGAGTTTGGCACCGGGTTTATCTCTACACCGAGTTGAAGAGAGTGTTTGGGTTCGCTTCTAAATCCCACAAAGAAGAAGATGTTTACATTGATTTACCCACTTAGAGAAAGGCTCCTAGTTCGGGTGAAGGTGACAATATAAAGTCCGATCGGTGGATTCCGAGACCACGGTGGAGCTCCAAGGTTGTCCGCTAGGAAGAGGTGTCTACAAGAAGAAGCGTTGTGGCTTGAGAGGGATCGAGTCGGGTGATGTAAGTCATTTGTCTTGTATTTGTAAATTTGTATCTAGTGGATTTGAAGCTAGGGTAGTCCGAGGTTGTTTCCCGTCTTGGGTTTTTCGTTGTATATCGCGGCGTAGTGATTTCTTATTTTATTTTATCTTACAATATCACCTAGAATGCATGCTTAGGCAAAGAAGATAAAATTGGTTTAAATCACTATTAATTTAATTTGGTGCATAATTAAATTTGGGTAAAGTTTATTTAATTCAAGTCATTTGTTAAAAATGGTTTATCCTAATTTGTTTAAATAAAAAAATATGATTTAGGCAAATTCTAGGACATGAATTAATTGGTTTAAGCGAAATTAATATTTGAATTATGTTTGTGTTATGAGTTAATTTCACTCAGTTTAATTTTAATTTGAAATAGAAATTAAAATTTGGTGTTTGTTTGTTTTGTGAACCATCTCTTACGCTTCAGCATCGATTCTCCTAAAGAGGAAATAATATTTCTTTGTGTAATTAAAAAGGGGGCCCTACGGGTGCGACTTCAGAACGATCATCACAGTTGGGGTTGTTGATACTCCCAGTGTTCCCACTGCTGGGTTCACAACAAAGGGTATGCTCGTCGAACCGTTCCTGTTACACCTGCACTTGGTGGGTCCGTTGAGGCTGCCCCTGGTGTTACGAAGGAATTGGCTTCATATCCTCCCAACACTGTTGAGGCTACCGGAGTATGCAAAAACTCCTAAAACTTACTCATAAGAAGTGCCACCTGAGTGGGTCCCGACCCTGCACTCGTGGAAGTTTGTGCCACCCCTGGAATGCCTGTCATCGCCTGAACCGGACGTACCTCTATTCGAGGAGCCCCATCCCTTAGAGCCTCCAGTTCTATCGTAGCTTGTTCTTCATTGTGTTGGATGTCATCAAAGTTGAGCCTTCGATTAACGTTATCTTGCGCCATACTACTTAGTTAGAAGAATGCCTCTCCAGCGGAATCGCCAAATGTAAGAGGGTAGTTTAGATAAGATGGAGGTGTAACCTCTTTTGAGTAAGGTGATGATAAGCTAATTATCCAGAACCTTGGATTAATTGTCGGACACCCAAGCACACCTTTAATGAAGATGAACTCAGTTTAAACTCACAAAACCTCTCGTGTATAACTCAAAAAATAGTAAAGAACTTAGAAGTAACTTAGCTAGAGGGAGAGAGAAATGATCACCCTAGATACACCTTGGTACACAAGTAAACACACCAAAAACCCTCAACAATTTTTTTCAAGTATTAAAAGCTTCTTAATAAATGACAATGCTGAGCGAGCAAACCCTCTAGTTTGTAATAACACTCCCTGAATCTATATTCTCTCTAGAAATGACTTCCTAAACTCTCAAAAGATAATCAAACTCTCAAAAAGATCCTCCCCTCCTCAGGGGTGGTTGGGTCCTTAAGTAGCCTCCACACCATCCCCAAGGCAACTCAGTCATTAAAGACTATAAAAGACATCCCTCATACTTTATGTCACATCATTAAATGCCTGATGCAGTAGTTGTCTCCACGTCATAAACATTAAATGCCAAGACATGCCTTTTGCCTAACCACTGTGTGTCAGGGGACTGTTGTCGCAGAGGTGGATCACCAACATCCTAACAGCCCCAAATACCACGGTGGTTTACTGAAGTGCATGCCTGACATTGCCTAGCTGGTTAGTGACATCAGATAAAGTATATGTGACATTAAGTAGAGGGTTGTCTAGTTCATAACTCAATGCCCGATGGAACTAAAAGCTGCTCTGGTCGAGGTTCCATGACCAGGGTCCCTCGGTGTTTTACCAGGTGTATCTAAGATGGTCAGGACAAGTCCCAATGGTGCCTCACTTCTCAATCCTCCAAACCAAGTCCCTCTAAAGTTCCCACGATGAGGTCATTCGATATAGCATGAAGTCTCTCCCAGGCCCTGCCAAGCCTAGTCTCTCGTGAGTAACGTTTGACCTCACACTAAAACTCGTTATTATTCTAGTTACAACATTACAACAGTTATAGCTTACACTCAATAAAAACAAAGATACAATATGACAAACACAACAAGCTACAGTTTGAGTTGCCATGCTAAGCTGCCTCGTTGACTTACCACGCTTGAGCTGCCTCAGTTGCCTAACCCCAAACACTGTTTGCATATTGGGGAATTACCCTTAATCTCAGGATTACCATTAATCCCCCTCAACATTTTCCATGTAAGAGGGACAGACACCTCACATGGAACGAATGTAACTCATAAAAACTGATCGTGTAGAATAAGACTATAATTTGTAAATATAAAACATTGTCTTAAAAACATGTCCTTGAAGGTTTAAACGCAAAACATCCACAAAATGTTCAGGTGAGATGAGCGAACACATCACACGGTACCAGTGTAACGCTTACGAATAGACCGCATATTCATGAGACTCTCTGTATGAAAATAAGATGATAGTATGGAAATACCTAGGCTTCGGCATAAAAACATGGTGTTCATGGTGAAAATTCAAAACATCCGCCAAACAACCATGTACGAGGCACAAAAACCTTGAACGGGATGAATGCACCTCGTAAGAATTGTTCGCGTCAGCACGAGACTCTAGACTTGATTGTATGATGGAAATTTACAAATATTTACACTGGGCTTAAAAATACGTCATTAATGGTTAAAAAAATAAATCAACCACATTAATATCTCATGAAAGGCACGAACGCCTCACACGCGACAAAAGTAAATCATAGGAATTGACCAAGTACTCTTAGGACTCTCCGTTTGAGAATATGACTACAATTTGGAAATAGTTAGCAATAGGCTTAAAAAAATGTTGTTAAAGGGTGATAACGTAAAAAAAGCCACAAAACGATCCCGTAAGAGGCACAAACACCACACACGGGACAAATGTATCCCATATGAACTAATAGCAAGATCACGGGACTCTGGGTTTAATAATATTCTGATATAACTAAAATCCAAAGACTTATTCTTAAAAACATATTGTTAAAGGGAGAGAATGTAAATAAACCACCAAACGGTTCACTGAGGGGCACGAATACCTCGCAGGGGACCAATGTAACTGATCGGAGTTGATCGCATAGTCATGTCACTCTTGGTCATAAAATAAATTGATAATTTTCAAATAGGTAGACTTAGTCTTAAAAACATGTCATCAATGGGTAAAAATACAAAACATATGTTGAACGGTTCTCTACGAGGCACGAACAACTTATACAAGACCAATGTAACTCGTAGGGATTAACCGTGTAGTTACGGGACTCTCAATTTGGTAATTTTACCATAATCTGCATATAGTTCTACATAGGCTTAAAATAATTCCGTTAAATGGTGAAAAAGTAAACAACCACAAAATTGTCCCGTAAGAGGCACAAATATCTTGCACGAGACCAATGTACCTTGTAGTAACTGGACACATAGTCACGTGATAATAATCAACAAATATTTAAACTAAGTCTTAACTCATGCCATTAAAGGGTGAAAACACAAAACAACCAAAAAATTGTCCCGTAAAAGGCATGCACACCTCGCATGGAACAAATACAAATAGTTGGAACTTGCCGCATAGTCATTGGGCTCTCAGTTTGAGAAGATGACAATAAATTGTAAATAATTAGACTGAGTCTTAAAAACATTCTATTAAAATGTGAAAACATAAAATAACAATGAAATGGTCATGTAAGAGGCACACAAAACTTGCACAAAACCAATGTAACTCATAGGATCTCACCGTGTTATCACGGGACTGACCGTTCAAGGATATAACTATAAATTGAAAATAGTTAGACGTAGGCATAAAAACATGCCATTAAAGGGTTAATGAAACACAATAAAAAAGTTATCCCTTAACAGGCACGGACACCTTGTACGAGACCAATGTAACTCGTAGCAGTTGCTTGTGTAGTCTCAAGATTATCTGTTTTAGAATATGAAGGTAATTTTCAAATATGAAAACATGGGCTTAAAAACTATTCGTTAAAGGGTGAAAACATAAAACACCACAAATGGACATATACAAGGAATGAGAAGCTAACACAGGGAAAATGTAACTCATAGGGACTGATCGCGTAGTCACGGGACTGTCGGTTTGAGAATTTGACAATAATTTGCAAATAGTTTGACTTGGGATTAAAAATATGTCAGAAAATGTTCTAAATGTAAACAAATCACAAAAAAGTCCCATGAAAGACCTAAACACCTTAGACAAGACCAATGTAACTCGTAGTAACTTTTTGCATAGTCACATGATTCCCAATTTTAGAATATGACCATATTTTTCAAATTGGTGGACTTAGGCTTAACAAATATTGTTAAATGGTGAAAATTCTAAGAAATCACAAAATTATTTCATAAGAGGCACAAAAACGTCACATGGGATGAATGTAACATGCAGGAACTGACTGTGTGGTCACGGGACTCACGGTTTGAGAATAAAACCACAATTTTACAAATAGTTAGACTTAGGATTAAAAAAATAATGCTGAAGGGTGAAACTTAAAAGATCCCACAAATGACCCCGTATTAGGTTTGAACACTTCACATGGGACCAATGTAACTCATAGGAACTAGCTATATAGTCATGCGAATCCCAATTTGAAAATATGATGATAATTTGCAAATAGTTAGATTGAGACTTAAAATCATACCGTTAAAGAGTGAAAACATAAAACAACCACAAAACGGTCTCGTGAGAAATACGAATGCCTCGTACGGGACCAATGTGACTCATAAAAACTGATGGCGTAGTTACGGAACTCCTAGATTTAAAATATGACGACAATGTTCAAATAGTTAGAGTGAGGCTTAAAAACATGTTGGTAAAAAGTGAAAACGGAAATCAACCATGAAACAGTCCTGTACGAGGCACGAATACCTCGTACATGACCTTTGTAACTCGTATAAACAGACTACGTAGTTAGGAGGATCCCAGTTTTTTAATGTGGAAATAATTTGTAATCAGTTAAGCTTAGGCTTAAAAAATGCCATTAATGGGTGAACACCTCGCATAGGACAAATGTAACTCATAGGAACTGATGGCTTAGTCACATGACTCATGGTTTGAGAATAGGATGATTATTAGGAAAAAGTTACACTTATGCTTAAAAAAATGATGTCGACGGGCTAAAATGCGAAATACCCCTTAAACGGCTCTGTAAAAGAGCGCATACCTTGCACGGAACCAATGTAAATCGTAGGAACTGACCCCGTAGTCACATGATTCAAAGTTTGATAATATGATAACAATTTGAAAATGTATAATCTTAGGATTAAAAACATGTTACAAGGTGAAAATATAAAACAATCACAAAATGGTCGTGTTAGAGGCATGAACACCTTGCAATGGGCCAATGTAACTTGCAAGACCTGATGATGTTTTCACCGGATTCATGGTTTGAGAATATAACTATAATTTTCAAAATAGCCGCCAAATGGTCCCGTTCAAGCAATAAACATGACCCAAAAGACAAATATAAGTCCAAACAACTGATCGCATTATCAAAGGACTCTGGGTTTGTGAATATGATTACAATTTTCACATAATTAGATTTTGCCTTGAAAAACATGTCGTTAAAAGGGTAAAAATGAAAACCAGCCACCAAAGAGTTCCTTACAAGGAACGATAACCATGCACAAGAGGAATATAAGTCAGATCAACTGATTGGGTAGTCATGGTATGGTCAGTTTGGGAATATGATGATAATTTTAAAAAAGTTACACTGGGGTATAAAAACATGTCGTTAAAGGGTGAAGACATAAAACATCAAAAAACTATTCCATGAGAGGCACAAACACCTACCACTAGAGGAATGTAACTCGAGAAACTGATTACACAGTCACGGGACTCTCAAATTGAGAATATGACCATAATTTACAAGTAGTTAACTGAAGCTTAAAAACATGTTGTTAAGAATGAAAATGGAAAACAACCAAAAACTGGTTTCGTAAGAGGCAAAAAAACTCGCAAGGGACCCGTGTTAGTTGTATGAATTGGCCGCTTTGTCACAGGACCCTGGGATTGAGAATATAACCAAAATGCGTAAAAATGTTAAAACTTAGGATTAAACACTTGTCATGAAAGGGTGAAGACAAAAAAATCCCCTAAATGGCCCCGTAAGAGGCACAAACACCTTGCATGGGACCAATGTAAATCAAAGGAACATACCACATCGTCATAGGACTCTCATTTTGAGAATATGACAACAATTTATGAAAAGTTATCATATGTCGTTAAAGGCTTAAATTGCAAAATAGTAAAAAAATTATCTCGTAAGATTCACGAACACCTCGCACGGGATCAGTGTAACTCGTTGCAAGTGACCGCATAGTCACGGAATTATTGCTTTGAGAATATGAAAATAATTTGCAAATCTACATACTTAGGCTTAAAAACATGATGTTAAAGGGTGGAAACATAAAACAACCACAAACACTCTTTTAAGACGCAATAACACCTCACACATGACTAATTCAATTCGAAGGAACTGACCGCGTCGTCATGGGACTCCCAATTTGAAATATCACCATAATTTGCAAACACATAGAATTAGGCTGAAAAACATACCATTAGAGGGTAAAAATGCAAAGCATCCACAAAACGGTGTCATAAGAGTCACAAACACCTCAAATGGGACTAATGTACCTCATAGAAACTAATCGCATTATCAGGGGACTCCCTGTTTGTGGATATTATGGTAAATTGCAAATAGTTTGACTTAAGCTTATAAAACTTGTATTTCAATGGTGAACACGAAAAACTACCATAAAAAGGTCCCGTAAGAGGCATAAGCACCTCGTACGGGACCAATGTGTCTCATAGGAACTGACCTCATACACATAGGACTCCCGATTTGATAATATGATGATAATTTGCAAAATGGTCTTGTTAAAGTCATGAACACCTCGCGCGAGATGAATGTAACTTATAGGAACTGATAACACAGTCATGAGACTCCTGATTTGAGAATATGTCCATAATTTGGAAATAGTCTTAAAAATCTACCGTTGAAGGGTGGAAATGCTAAATAACCCCCAGACGGCCCTATAAGAGCCACAAACACCTTGAACGAGACCAATATAAATCTACGAAACTGATCGCATACTCACGAGACTTGCGATTTGAGCATACGATGATAATTTGTAAATAGTTAGATTTAGGCATAAGAACATATCATTAATAAGTGAAAATGTAAAATAAAAACAAAATAGTCCCGTAAAAAGCATGAACACCCCGTATAGAGCCAATATACCTCGTAGAAACTGATCGTGCCGTCACAGGACTCACGATTTAAGAGTATGACTAAAATTTGCAAATAGTTATCATTGGGATTAAAAACTCATCGTTCAAGGGTGAAATAAAAGATCCACAAAATGGTCCTGTAAGAGGCAGAAACACCTCGATTGGGGACAATGTAATTCGTAGGAACTGACCATGTGGCTACGTGACTCTCGATTTTATAATTTTGAAATCTCAAGACTTAGGCTTAAAAATATGACGTACGAAACATGAACACCGTGCATAGAACCAATGTAACTCGTAAGAACTAATCGCATAGTCACGGGACACCCCTTTTGAGCATATGAAGATAATTTTTAAATAGTTAGAATTAGACTTAAAACATGCCATTCAAGGGTGAAAACACAAAACAACTCCAAAATAACCCCGTAAGAGGCACAAAAAAATAGCATGAGACTAGTGTTAATCATATAAACTAACCTCGTAGTTAAAAGATGCACAGTTTGAGAATATGATTATAATTTTTAAATAGATAGACTTAGGCCTAATCACATTTCGTTCAAGGGTGAAAACATAAAACAACCATAAAATAGTGTCGCAAGAGGTATGAACACCTCGCAAGGGATGAATGTAACTCGTAATAACTGTTCGCGTAGTCATGGGGCGCCTGGTTTGAGAATATGATGATAATTTAAAAATTTAAAGGACGTAGACTTATTAATATGACGTTAAAGGGTGCAAACATAAAATAACCATAAAACGGTCTTGCTAGAGGAACGGACAAGTCACAATGGACTAATGTAACTCGTGGCAACTTAGAATGTAGTCACGGGACTCCAAGTTTGAATATATGGTGTTAGTTTGGAAATAATGAGACTTAAAAATGTGTTATTAATCGGTGAAACACAAAATAACCACAAAATGATCCCATGATAGGCATGAGCACCACACAAGGTATCAGTGTAACTGGTTGCAACCGATCGCCTAGTCATGGGATTCACGGTTTGAGAATATGACAATAATTAGCAAAAATTTAGACTGATGCTTAAAAAAGATTGGCGAAAATGCAAAACAACTACAAAATGTTCTAGTTAAAGGAACGAACACCTCGCCCAATACCAATGTACCTCATACCAACTTATCGCATAGTCACATGACACCCGTTTATAAATTACGACCATAATTTGTAAATAGCTCGACTTATGGATAATAATATGCCATTGAAGGATGAAAATGGAAAATGGCCATAAAATAGCGTATAAGAGGAATGAACAACTCACAAGGGACCAACATAAACTATAGGAAGTGACTGCGTAGTCACACGACTCTCAATTTCAGAGTACTATGACAACTTGTGAACAGTTAGACTTAGGAATAAAAACATGTGTTAAAAGGTGAAAATGTAAAATAACCACAGAACGGTCCAATAAGATAGACAAACACCTAACAAGGTTCCATGGTAACTCGTACAAACTGACCGTGTTGTAACACGACTCATGGTTTGTGAATATGTCTATAATTTTCAAATAGTTACACTTAGGCTAGAAAGGATGCCATTAAAAGGTGAAAACATAAAATAATCCCAAAAAGGTCACGTTAAAGGAACGAACACCTCGCATAGGACTAATATAACGTGTAGGAATTAACCTCATAGTCAAGGGACTCCTAGTATGAGAATATGACCATTGTTTTCAAATACTTACATTTAGGCTTAAACAAATATCGTGAAAGCGTAAAAATGTAATATAACCACAATACGGTCTCATTAGAGGCTTGGAGACGTCCCATATGGCAAATTTAACGCGTAGGAACTGAAGGCGTATTCACGAGACACCCGATTAAAGAATATGACCTTAGTTTACAAATAGTTGGACTTAGGCATGAAAACATTCCATTGAAGGGTGAGAATGAAAAACAACAGTTAAACAACACCGTAAGAGTCGCAAACACCCAACGGGAGAGCAATGTAAATTATAGGAGCGGACTTCATAGTTAGTGGACTCCTAGATTGAAAGTATAATGATAATTTTCAAATAGTTATACTTAGGCAAAAAACATGTCGTTAAAAGGTGAAGATGTAAAACAACCGCAAAACGGTCCTCTAAGAAACCCAAACATCTCGCACGTGTCAAAAGTAACTCATAGGAACTAATTGAGTAGTTAGATTAATCTCGATTTGAGAATAGGTCGATAATTTGAAAATATCTAGATTAAGCCTTAAAAACATGCTGTTAAAGTTGAAAACTTAAAACGACCACCAAATGGTCCAGTAAGAGGCAAGAACACCATACACGGGACCATTGTCACTCATAGGAACTGATTGAGTAATCATGAGACTCCACGTTTGAGTATATGATAAAATTTTGAAATAGTTATACTTAGGATAAAAACCATGCTGTTAAAGGGTAAAAATGCAACATATTTTCCAAATGATCCCTTATGAGGCACGAACACCATGCACAGGGCAAATATAACCCGTAACAACAGATAATGTAGTAACGGGACTCTGAGTTTGACAACATGATAATAATATGTAAATAGTCTGACTTAGGCTTCAAAAAGATATCGTTAAGGGTGAAAACATCAAACAACCACCAAACAGACCCATAAGGCGCACGAACACTTTGAACGGGACCACTGTAACTTGTGTTAATAAATAGAATTTTCCTGGGAATCCCTATTTCTGAATATGAAGTTAATTTGCAAATCTAAGGACTTAGGCTTAAACATGTGCCATTAAAGGCGTCAAATATAAAATAGCCAGAAAATAGTCCCATATGATGCACAAACAACTCACATGGGACCTGTGTAACTTGTATGAACTGACTCCATAATCACGAGACTCTAGTTTTTAAAAGAAGATGATAATTTTGAAATAATTAGACTTAGGGTGAAAAAGTTACCATTAAAGGGTAAAAATGTAAAACAACCACAAAATGGCGTCATAAGAGGAATAAACACCTCGCACGGGACCATTGTATCTCGTAGGACCTGACCTCATAATCATGGGACTCCCGATTTGAAAATATGATGATAGCTTGCATATCTGAAACATGCTTAAAAATATGAAATTAAAGGATTAAAAAATACAACAGAAATAAAACGGTCTTGTTAGAGGCACGAACACCTCGGGCGTGACGAATGTAACTTATAGGAACTGATCGCACAGTCACGAGACTCCCAGTTTGAGAATATGTCCATAATTTACAAATAGTTAGACTTAAACTTAAAAATATACCATTGAAGGGCGGAAATTAAAAATAACCCCCAAATGGCTCTATAAGAGGCACAAACACCTCGAACGGGACCAATATAAATATTTAGAACTAATTGCATACTCATGGGACTCACGATTTGAGTATATGATTATAATTTGCAAATATTTAGATTTAGGCGTAAAAACAAATCATTAAAAAGTGAAAATACAAAATAACCACAAAACAGTCCCGTAAAAAGCATGAACACCTTGTACGGGACCAATCTAACTTTTACAAATTGTCTGTGTAGTCACATGACTCACGATTAGAGAATAAGACTATAATTTGCAAATAGTTATACTTGGGATTAAAAACTCGTCGTTCAAGGGTGAAATAAAAGATCGACAAAATGGTCCCATAAGAGGCACAAACACCTCGCAGGGGAATAATATAATTCATAGACATTTACTGTGTGGCCACGCGACTCTCCATTTTATTATTTGATAATAATTTTAAAATATCAAGTCTTAGGCTTAAAAACAAGCCAATGTAACTCGTAAGAGGCACAAATACCTCGCACGAGACTTGTGTAAATCATAGAAAATAACTGCATAGTTAAAGGACTGACACCTTGAGAAGCTGATTATAATTTCCAAATTGGTAGACTTTGGCCTAAACACAAATCTTTAAAGGATGAAACCATAAAACAGTCCCGTAAGATGGACGAACACCTTGTAATGGATTAATGTAAGTCGTAAGAATTATTAGTGTAGTCGCAGGGAACCTGGTTTGTGAATATGATGAGAATTTGAAAATCTAAATGTAAACACCCCATTCCGTTACCCCCTAACTCTCCTAAGGTCCCTAACACCTCCCTCCATCACTACAAACCCAGGTCATGTCCCGAGTACTGACGTAGAAGCCATCGGGCACTCCCCGGCTCAGTTTGACCAAAGAGTCATACTCTTCATCTCGATCGAGACTCAATGAATCTTAAAAGGTCGTTGAATCCCATCTTCAACGGTCCGTCCTGTGAGCGATTCCGACTTACCATGAGGACGAATGATCCATTTGCGTCCGAAACTTGACCAAGAGGCCATTGGGCGCTCCCGGGCTCTGTTTGACCTAAGTCAACTCTTCAGCTCAATCGAGGCTGAATGAATCTTCGAAGGGCACTGAATACCCTTTCCAACGATCCATACCATGCGTGATTTTGACTTACCATTCGGACGAACGATCGATTTGACTCCAAAAGGCCACCGAATGCTTCTAGGGCCTGATTGAACAAAGTCAACTCCCCAAACTGGGTCAAACTCTTTGGAATGTCGAAGTACATTTCCTAACCTTAATAACGGTCCGCCCCGTGCATGATTTGGCCTTACCATGCGGATGAACGATATGTTTGGGTCCGAACGATTCCCCGTCCACTGGACTAACAAACACTTTCGAGCCATATTTGACCCAAAGTCAACTCCCAAACCCGGGAGCGGAAGGACTTTCAAAGGTCTCTAAATTACCTTTCCAATAGTATCCTTGGCGGTCGATTTTTTGAAAAATCTTAAAGCGCACTTCCAAATGGAAGGTTCCAGACCCAGCCTATCGACACCTGCCGATAGGCAGGAATAGGTCTATGCCGATTCTGCAGTTACCTGGGCCTATAAAAGGAGGTCTTCACCTCATTTGCAAGGAGATCCCAGATCTGATAAAAATCACTCACAGGGAATCCCAAAAACCTCTCTCGAAGGCAGCGTGATTTCAACTTCCAAATCCCTTTTTTACTTCCACTTTCCATAATCCTTTCCATCCAACGTGTTGAATTAACCACTCTCCATCATCATCCAAGTGCAAGGGCTGCTATCTAACATTCAAGATCAAGTTCAAGATCTTCAAGAAGGTCCAACTTTCTCAAACTCTCCCTTAAATTATCTTAAATTCTCAATAACTTGTTTTATTACTTAGCACCTTGTATTATCTCATCTCAAACATCTTAATATAATTTTTATTTAGTATTATTGTACATCTCTGAAATCTCATATAAATAAAACCCAAATAATAAGAAAAAGAGGGTTTGCTCATAAATTCCAAATACGGATTCTCATAATTTCCTCACACTTTTCTCACAACTAAAACGCTTTTTCTACACACACACACACACGCACAAATAAGAGATCCCCCATTTGGATTTATGGGATAAACCCCACCCCTCATTTTGTATGGGCACTACGTGGACTTTGATGCCTTTATAGGCTACGTAGGCGTCTTGGGGTAAAACCCGAGGCTCGAGTCCTTTTTCCCATTTTTTCTCTCATTTTCTGTCTTCTCTAAATCCAATTTTCTTATATTATATATATATATACTTGTTCTTATTGACTTATTGCTCCATATGCGCTATCGTTCCATTATAACGATCAACGTAAGGGTAATCGTGTAAATCTTATTCTTACATCGTCCTAGGGATGACTCGCTTTATTTCTTCCATGATACAAGTTGAGGATTCCTACCTCCATATATATATATATACACATGCACACATACCACGGGGGGAAATATAAAGGAAAAATAGCAAATATCCATGAGAGACCAAAAGGGTGGAATGAGTGCCTAACACCTTCCCATTTCGTAACTAAGCCTCTGAACCCTTCTCGAATCATCTTGGTTTCGCATGCACCAGTATGTCTTTGGATGCCATCCTTCGGGGTGACTTCCCCTTTTTTCTTTTGTCTGTTTTGAGTAAAATAGACTGGCGAGTCTAAATCTCTCTATATTTTTTATGCCTCATCTCAAATGATGCCGGTCGAAGTTCTCCCGAGAGGGATGCGCGGGACCCGAGGATCCTTCCTCCATGCGCCCGCCCGCCTTGGCGAGGATATGGAATGGCCACAATGGCGACTCTGCTGGGGACATTCTTTATATTTTGAGGGCTTGACTCTATTTACATGGATGCTATAATTGTTTATGTTTTCCCTATATCTGCATGTTCCCATTTTCCATGTGTATCCCATGCTTACGCTTCTGTTCACACACTTATAAAAAATTCACCATGTACATTTCACACCATGAGCACCTAGGGTCACATATGTCCGCATGTTTCACGCATCACCTATCCATACTTGGTTTACCTTGGGTACTCGTACTTTGCACCTTTTTTGTCATAATAAAGAAAGGCATTCTCGTCATAAGATACTAATAAGGGAATCATGCATGATTCATACGACATCACTAAAGATCATTATTATTGACCAAATATTAACCAGTAACTGAAGGGTCACTTCGCGATGGGCGCTAGTCCGGCAGGTCGCAGTTAACTTAAGCGATATGACTCTCACCTTTCATTGGTCAAGTACCTTCGACGTATATTGAACGGTTCCCCTGCATCGTATAACTTGACCGAAGTCATGACGGGAGGTATATCACAGGGAATTCATTCATGTAAGCCGAGTATATCGAATTCTCTCTCACACGTACCGTCCCCACGAGGTATATGGTGAGGCGATTCCCGTACACTCAAGTATATCAAATGGCTTGTCCACACGTACTAATTTCCTGCAAGAGCAAGACGTATATCGTGGAAGTCACGCCAAAGGGGGGAACCCATGCCGATTCATCCAACCAACTGCACACCCACATATAGGTGTGAAACTTAGGACACACACTTTAAATTGCGGGTTTTGACCTGAAACTCTACCAAAATTCCGGGTCAGCCTGCAGCCTAAATTTTCGTGCATTTTTAAAATTGCGCCCTCTTCGTGAGCCTGGTTACACGTCCAGACATAGCTTTGCATATACGAAATGTATTCCCTTTCTCTATCAAAAACATTTATTCTTTCTTTGTCAAAAAATTCAAAAACATTTCTCCTTTCTCTATCAAAAATCCAAAACTAGTGTCTTCCCTTTTTCTCAAAAATAAATCTCATCCTACACTTTTCCAGGTCGATCGTAAGTCCTTGGCCTGGCTCTTTATTGGCTTCGGTCTACAGTCAAATCACCCCATAGTTTCATATATTCCACTACTACTTCTTCTGAGACCAGGATCCATCCACTTTCTATGGAGAATACAGATCAAGTACCAGTCATACAGCTGAATCTGACGACAGTCCTAGATCATCTCGTGTCAAAGATTGATAACCTCCAAACTGAGGTCCGAGAGATGCAACAAAACCAGGTTCTAATTCCTCATGAGCCCGAGGCCCTATTTCCTCATGCTATGGGTCCACCTGAGCCTATCTGGGTTTCTGAAGAATATCAGCACGCTCCACGTGCCCCTCCTGGCAATGGGCCGTCGCTTGCCCATCTTCTGATGCCAAACATTGCCCAACCTGTGGCTAAGCTTACTGTGGTCATTGATCCAAAAGAGAAGGATTTGAATAAGGTCAAAGAGGATCTCAAGATGCTCACCAAGAAGTTTGACCAAGTCAGGATCCCTGGGAATTACATGGACTACACCCATATCTCTCCTTATCCTAAAGAGGGGTTACCCGAGAAGTTCAAAATGCCAAATATCGAGAATTTCGGAGGGAGTGGACCCCCGATTGTTCATATTCACAGTTATCATCATTCCATGACTCTACTAGGGGCTTCTGAAGAAGTGATGGCCCAATTGTTTCAGCAAACTTTGAAGGATTGTGCCCTCCTATATTTTTTATCACTTGAGGAATCTAGAATCGATAGCTGGGAGGATGTAGCCCGTGAATTCATGTCGCAATATAAATACAACGAAGAGCTTGAGGTCACCCATCGTGATTTAGAGCTTCTCAAATAGAATCCAGGAGAATCATTAGTAACTTCATAACCCGATGGAGGGAGCAAGCAGCTACCATGACCAATCGGCCATCCGAGGAGGAACAGGTCAACATAGTGAAGAAGAACCTCTTGTCCCATGTCTAAGAGATGATGGGAGGACAATACTATCCCCACTTCAAACTCTTAGAGAGTCTGGAGTAGAAATTGAGGAAAGCCTTATTAAAGAAGAGGTTAAACCAAAGAATTTGTCCGTACAATTCACCCCTAGAAAGTATAACAAGCCTGCCAGTGCTACAGTCTCAACCATAAATAACCTCTCTCAACCAACCACATCATGGGCACCAAAGAGCCGCCCTGACCCCATCCAAAGGGAATACACCGAGATCCATGATCCCCTCTCTAAATTTTACCAAGCCCTATTAAGCCAAAACCTAATCAAACCCTTGGATCCACGCCCATTACTAAATCCACTTGCAAAAAACTTCAAGGCTGATGCTCATTGTCCCCTTCACCAAACTGCCGGCCATACCACCGACCAATGCTTTCACCTTTGAAACATAATCCAAGATCCCATTGATCGGGGTACCATCGCCCCACCAGTTGATCCTAAGCCAAATACTACTCACAATCCACTTTCGAATCATACCAATGCCATCTTCTTAGAAGAAAACCCAGATTTTGATCCATCAACTCAACTCACACCCATATACTCTCCTAAAACTCTTCAAATTTGCCCATATTTCCTCCTACACCCTACTAGCCTCACTGATCAAGCACTATCACTCCTTACTAGAGCATGCATCGCTGTATGTACCCATTCTGAAAATGGAAGTATGGAATTGTCAGAAGTGTTGAACCAACTCCTAGAGTTCGGGCTGAAATTGCCCTCACCGATGGTCATCGATTGCCAGAGGTTCAGAACACTATTCTTGGAAGCACGAAAGTGGGCCCGAGATTTAGACATATGGGTGGTACCAATAGACGAGGTCAACCTCGATGATGTTGTCCAGACTATGGCAGAATTATTTAGTCAAACCAACAACATTTACAGTATCACCGAATTACTTGACGCTTTAAAGCTACAAGGGCGTTTTGTCCCTTCAATCACACGTATCCCCACAAAATGGGAGGACCTGTATGAAAAATCCGTTGAAGTTGTGGAATGAATTGACTTTATATGGAAAGACAGAATTGTTGCCACCGGATGGGGGAAAGAATTCAAAGATTCAAGTGAAGAACAAGCTTCAGGAAGAGTTAGCCGAGTAGCTGACATATGTGGGATGATATCATTTGAAGAACTCCTTGGATAAATAAACAAGGTGGCAGAATAGCCTGAGATTGACGTGGAAATGGGATACATGTTCTTTCGTTCTTCAGTAAATCACATGACCAGATCAGGGAGACATTACCAGGTTCCAAGCTCACTACCAATAAATGACAAGGGGATGGGCGTTGAAAGCCTTCCTATGCCAAAGATGACCATCGAGGAGATTAAGATCCTCGATCAACCGAAGAAAACTCAAGCTAACATCACCATATGGGGACTTTTCATGTCTTCACTGTTACACATAAATGCTTTAGTCAAGATGCTCACTAGACCCAGAGTTCCTCCTTCTACCACACCAGAAGAAGCGGTAAATCTGGTCGGATATTTGACCTCTACCCGAATGCTATCATTTTCTGAAGAATAAATCCTTAGAACTGGGCCAAATCACAATCATGCACTTAACATCTCCGTCGAAATTATGGGGAAGGCCGTGCCACTCTCCCTTGTCGATAACGAATCCGCCTTGAATTTTTTCCCTCTGAGAGCCTTCAAGTGTTTAGGACTGAAAGAAAGCGATCTCACTCTAGCCTCCACCGCTCTACGTGCCTATGATAATACCCATCTTGAGGTGATGAAATCCATAAAACTTGTAATAGGGGTTGGCCCTATAAACCCTGTCGTTGAATTCCAATTCATAGACATTCCAACTTGTTTCAACCTGTTGCTTGGATGACCCTGGATCCACAGTATCAAGGGTGTCTCTTCCTCACTCCATCAGAAATTATTGTTCTTCACTAACGGGCGAGTCATCACCATTTTGGGCGATGAAAAAAATGTTGAGGGTACAAGCACCAGCAGTCCAATCCTTAGGATACAACACGGGTCAAATGATATGCTCCTATTAGGATTTTGGGTTGAGCCACTCCTACTCCCGGCATGGTACGATTTCAAAGAAAGGGTTTGTACAGAAGATGACCCTCATGGAAATGTCAATGTGATTCAGATATTCAGAAACATGCACTTCATGCTCGGACTGGGTCTAGGGCAAAGGCAGCAAGGGATACATGAGGCCATCGAACTGAAGAAATATTTTCCTGCTTATGGCTTAAGGTATCGACCATAAGAACAAGAGCTCGAAATGATCCACTAGTATCGACCAAAGAGAAGATTAGGATACACCTGAACTATCCCAGGAGACTCCTTGAATGGACGATTCATCAAAGAAGGGGAAGACTTAACCTTTTATAATTTTCCAGAACCATGGTAGGACCACACAGATAATAAGATGAAGCCTGGAATGGAGATCTTTTTCCAAGATAGCTACCCATGGGCCGAAAGTTTCCAACACCGAGTACAATCGCTCATCAAAGATATCGAAGAGACTGAGGAAAGTGATTTCAAAGATTTCTTCAACTTACAGACACTGGGGCTGGCACTCTGCATGGTTTGTTCAGGTACTACATCAATGAATCCATCCCATTTAATTAAAGCTGCTGATACACCCCTCCTTAACTGGCATGGTACACCAGTTCTACCTCTTGAAATCTCCCCTAACCCCAATGTTTACCCTATTTCCTCTTTTGTTGTCTATCCTTGTTCAAATGTAATCAAGACCTCATTTGATAATCTTCTCAATGTTGTTTTTCCTATCAATGAAATAAATGAAGATTTTTAGTATCTTATTGTGCCTTACATTAACTACTCGAATTCTAATCAAACTTTTGATGATGATGGTTTTTCAAATGACCAATTCTTAACTGATCTAAATAAGGTTAATAATAAACAACATAACCGCGTTCAAGTTAATGAAGAATAGATTATTGTGATCAATCTCGGTTCTAGTAGCCAACTGCGCGAGATTAGGATAGGGGTCACCCCAGACGAGAATGAGTGCACACAACTCGAAGAATTGCTGAAGGAGTCCATGGATATCTTCATATGGTCCTATGATGATATGCTCTACATTGATCCTGAAAAAGATCAGCACGAGATCCCCACTCTCCCAGATTACAAGCCGGCTAAATAAAAATTGAGAAAGCTTCGCACCGAATGGTCGCTCAAGGTCTTAGAAGAGGTGGTCAAATAGTTAAATATTGGCTTCATTCGTGTGATCGAATATCCCACATGGCTAGCCAATATAGTACATGTACCAAAATCAAGAGGGAAGGTTCGAATGTGTGTGGATTACCGAGACTTAAATAAACCTTCTCCAAATAACGATTATCTGCTACCCAATATTGACATCATCGTGGACAACACATCCAGTCATGCTCTCAAGTCATTCGCCGATGGTTTTGTCGGATAAAACCAAATCAAGATGCACCCAGACCACCAAGAAAAAACCACATTCATCACCCCATGAGGAACCTTTTGCTACACCGTTATGCCATTTGGTCTCAAGAGGGCTGTGGATACCTACCAAAGGGCTGCCACAACCATCCTGCACGATCTGATTCATAAAAAGGTCGAGGTTTATGTTGATGATATGATTATCAAGTCAAAAACTAGAGAAAGCCATGTTACGGCTCTCCAAAAGTTCTTCGAACGACTGTGACGGTATCAGATGAGACTTAATCCACAAAAGTGTGACTTTGAAGTTATAAAAGGAAAACTGTTGGGATTCATGGTAAGTGAGAAGGGGATAGAAGCAGATCCTGCCAAGATGAAGGCCATACTTGAGATGCCACCGCCCCGAACAGAGAAAGAAGTCCGAGGTTTTCTTAGAAAATTGTAATATATTAGTCGGTTCATCAGCCATTTAACCTCCATCTGTGAACCAATCTTTAAGCTCCTCCGAAAGGATTCAACAAAGGTTTGGAACAAGTCCTGCCAAGAAGGTTTTGATCGAATCAAATAATATCTGATCCAACCTCCAGTGCTCATTCCACCACAGCCTGGTCTCCCTTTGCTCCTATACCTAACCATAACCGACACTACAGCTGGGGCTTTACAAGCCCAATACCTTGAGGACTCCAGTAAAGAAAGTTCCATCTATTACGCCAGTCACAAGTTGGCTGAGTATGAGGTCAACTACATTGCTTTGGAAAAGGCGTGTGTCGCCCTTGTTTGGGTCACCCAAAATTTGTGACACTACATGCTTGCCTTCCCCATCAAACTTGTATCCCACATTGACCCCATCAAATACCTGCTCGAGAAACCTGCCTTATCCAGTCGAATGGCCCGATGGTTAATGCTCCTAACCGAGTTCGATATCATGTATTTCACACAGAAAGTTGTTAAAGGAAGAGCCATCTCTGACTACCTCGCTAATTACCCCATAGAAGAAGCAGATGTATGGATCTTCGAATTCCAAAATGAAAATATCCTCTGTAGAGCTCAAGACCGTCCTTGATGGAAAATATTCTTTGACGACGTCTCCAATAAAAAGAGATATGACATTGGGATACTTCTAATCGCCCCAGATGACTTCCACACTCCCATCGCCATTAAATTGGATTTCCCTTGCACCAACAACATGACGGAATACGAGGCATGCACTGTAGGCCTCAAAGTTGCTCTTAGGAAAGGTATTCAATACCTTGAAGTTTATGGGGATTCTTCCCTTATCATCGATTAAGTGCTCAGAAACTGTAAATTCAAGGATGAAAAGCTCCAACCCTTTCATGCACAATTAGAAGAGTTAGCCTCCCAATTCCGAGATATCACCTTCCATTACCTACCCCGAGCAAAGAATAACCTAGTCGATGCTCTTACCACCTTGGCCTCCATGGTCGACATGCCCGAGGGAATAACAATGACCCACTTACTAGTTCAAAAGGAAGATAAACCAACCCATTGCTACCATATTGATCTTGTCTCCACCGAAGATCCCGAACTGGCCGATTGTTGGTACTATGACATCTAGTGCCTCCTCAAACATGGTAGGTATCCCGAGGATTCTAACAAGAAAGACCAAACAACCCGACGAAGACTGGACACGCAGTACATCATATGTCGTAAACCTCTACTCAAGAGGAACTTCGATCGAACTCATCTACATTGTATCGCAGGGGCTGAGATTGAGAAAATAATGCAGAAAATCCACAGCGGGGAATGCGGACCCCACATGAACAATCACATGCTTGCCAAGAAAATCATCTGATAGGGTTACTACTGGGCCACCATGGTCCAGGACTGCACCGCCTATGTCCGGAGATGCCTCAAATGCCAACAGTTCTCCAATCTTCTACACCTGCCTCCGCGAGAAATATACAACATGACCTCTCCCTGGTCGTTCTCCACCTGGGGTATCGGCATCATAGGGAAGGTTACACCAAAGGCTTTAAACGAACATGAGTTCATCCTAGTTCCCATTGATTACTTTACCAAATGGGTCAAAACTAAGTCATACGCAGTACTGAATGCCAAGAAAGAGGTTAAATTCTTCAAGAGAAATATTATCCGCCGATATGGGCTCCCGCATGAGCTAGTGTCAGATAACGGGTTGCATTTCGAATCAAAAGTCACAGAATTAGTCAACGATTATGGGATTCAGAGACACAAATCTTCTCCCTACCGACCTCAGACCAATGGTGCAGTTGAAGTCACCAATAAAAACCTCAAATCTTTCATCTATAAGACGACCGAAAGTTGTAGGGATTGGGACGATCGGATCCCATACGCCCTCTGGGGATACCGAACCTCAATCCGAACCTCTACTGGGGCTACCCCTTACTCTCTGGTCTACGGCATGGAAGTAGTCCTACCTGTGGAGCTGGAAATATCCTCGATACGCATTAGGTTCGAAAGGAAAGTTAGCGATGAAGACTGGTGCCAAAGATGTCTTGATGAGCTAGCCATCCTAGATGAAAGGAGATTAAAATCTCTTTACCACATACAGGGGTACCGTCGCCGAATAGCATGATCATTCGCGAGGGGGATTTAGCCCTTTAGGAGATAATAGAACCCACCTGAGACCCCAGAGGGAAATTCAAGCCTAATTGGAGCAGCCCCTACATTGTGAAGAAAATCTTATCTGGCACTAAATGGGGAAGAGATGGCTCGTCCAGTCAACCTGGACCATCTCAAAAAATTCTACCCCTACTCCTAAATCTCGGCACGCTACGACTCTTCTCATCCCCCTTATATATATATATATATATATATATATATATATATATATATATATATATATATATATAATAACAAATCTTCATTTCCAACCACCCAAAACTACGTGGGCCTGATCCTCTACAAAAACTATTTTCAAACAGAAAAAAAAAACTTTTCAAAACCCTAGAGGTACGTAGGTAGCTCATACACCTCACATTAGCACGACCCTTTCTATTTTCACAAAATACTATTCTTTTCTTACCTCCGAGAATGGCGGTTCATTATAAAAACTACTTGAACAAAAGGATTAAGTATGCCTTAGCGATCAGTATAGATAATTCAAAATACAAAATTCATCGAAAGGCACAGCTGGATGATCATAAACTTGTTTATTTCATTAATAAGAAATTAAAGTACGGATTACATAAGAAAAGGAACGGATAAATCCCTTCCCTCTACTACCATAAAATCAAAATAAAACCCCCACATCTATTACATAAATAAACTTTCCAAGAGTCCTACCCACAGCTACCAGAGGAGCCCGCACCCTCATCATCTACATCCTAAGGTCCCCAAGTATCCCCTGCCTGAATAGAGTGCCGTAAACACTCAATGGACCCATGAGCCTTAATCATCTTCGAAAAAACCACAACCCCCCCTTCCATGGTGTTAGATAAAACAAACCATCTTTGTCCAGTCTCCACTGCCAACATCTTTTAATTTTTAGGGACATGCCAAACTTTCCCGAGAGACTGGGAGGGACGAGTCGATCCACGTCGACTTTCCCATAGAGATCCAAGCAACAGACGCAGGCGCTCAGTCAAATATTCTACTGGAAAGAAATTTGAGATCCGAGGTGGCACGACCTGGGCCCAGCCAAATTGGCGCAGAAGCCGCCAAGGGAAATAAAAGGAGGTCTTCTTGAGACCAACCAGTCGCACATATGAATACTCTCCTAGCTCCATAATAGGCTGTAACTACCCCCACCAAGGTACTGACCAATACAGACCACGATCCCCATGTTCCACAAGCCAATGCTCCTAAAAAAGTCATAACGACCTTCTCTCCAGGCATCCAATCCATTCAGGGTCTCTGCTAGTATCACCGTCGCAGTATTGCGACGTTATAACATCCATGAAGTAATGGCTGCAAGTTGCAGGTCCACTTGCAATTCTCCAGTCACTAGTAAAAATTTTGAAACTAGGCCGAGAAAAACAGCTCCAGCATAGCCAGTATCACCTACTTCCTGCAAATGCATGGACTGCAGTACTGCTGGGAGGGAGATCATTCCTCCAACAACAAATGATCTTGCCGCCGAAGGTAAAATCTGAAGAAGCCCGGCCAACAAATCTCTAGGAGAATGGGAAAATTTTAGTAAAGCCGCAGCAACACTAGGATTTACACCCAGCATGGCAAAAAATTCCTCGTAGGTAGGAAAAACATTATCCAACCCTAAGAGGAATACAAGGTCTTCGGGGTACTAGAATTGTACCGCCGCCATCAGCACGTTCCACTAAAAGGATTGATTGCGCCACCGGGAGACTCGACGCATGTTGAAAGCATTGTAGTCGACATTATAAGAGAACATGGCTTCCAAGGCTTCGAGGTAATTGGCAAACTCAATGCTATTAGGGAGAGCCATCTTGCAAGGCTAAGAAATAATGGGCAAGTATGTAAGAATGCAAAGGTATGATGAAAACACTCAACCCCTGCCCCTTTTTTAAACTTGAGAACCCTCACATGAAACATAATCCATGCAGAAAATGGAAGGAATCCTACCCCACAAGGTACCAAAGGCTGAAGAGGGTACCAATCCAAGCTATGAATTAATGGGACTGGACTGAACTGACGATAGGCAGGTCAATGTGCTTGTCGATCAGCAACCCCCCCATTTTTAGAAATTTCCCTTTTTTCCACTTTTGTGAAATTAGAAAACTCAATAAAAATAAATTCATATTCTTAATACAATTTCAAAATCCCTTTTCTCCTTATACAATTTCCCTTTACTCAAAAAACTTTCCTTAAAAAAAATTTCCAAAAATACTCCTTTTTACGGTTTCAGCAGCAAAATAAAAAGCGCATGTGCATGTAATTATTCATCATTAAATAAAAGATAATCAAAAAACTACATTGCATTGCATATATTCGTTTTCTGTGTTACATCACTTTTGTAGGTAATAAAGAGAAAAAAGCAAAAACAACGGGAATCAGTGAGAACCCACATTCTCTCTCTTTCTCTCTTAAGAGCTTCCACCCCTGTGACGTGCTCTCTTCCCCCAACGGTGAGATCCCGCGCCACCACTACCCGAGCCTGACTCCTCTCCGAACAAAGCAGATGAAACCAATAAAAAAGGGACAGGAGCCGCATCCCGAATATGGGTAGTCATCGAATATATCCAGTCTTTGTTGTCCCTTAGCCAGGTGGTCGACACCCGGACTTACCGTAAGAAAAAGTGAAACCAGTATCAAAATAGAAATGACCAAAACAGAAAAGAAAGAAAGAGAGGAATAGAAAGGTATACCGCAGGTCGAAAGACCTACTCTGTCAAACCCAACTCCTCCGGATCCATCGCATGAGGACGGTGCAACATAGGCACCATCCCTCCATCAGCCCGCCAAATGTTGTACGAAGGGGTATGCAACCGCACAAAAGGGACCTCCGAGGTTGCCACCGCCGCTGATGCCGATGGACCACCGCCGCTATGGGAAGATCCCACCACCTAACTCGAACCCGCTAGAAGGAAAGGCAATGCATTGTATATGCGAGGCGCCATCAACTAGATCGACACAAAGTCCGTATAGTCGTACGGCACAGCCATATCGGTGTACAACAAGTAGGACTTGCCGATCATCGCCGCGACCCTCTCATCCTTAGAGAGCAGTCTCTCCCGCCTCATAGACGTAGAAGGCTATGGAGGTTGCACCACCACCTCCTCCTCAGTAATCTGACTAACCACCCACTCCTCGAGGTACCAAGAATGGCCAAACTCACGCGCCAACAAATGCCTCATTCGTGCATTCACTCCGGTCACCCCCACATCCTGAATAGCTGTCCCCCAGGGATAAAAGGTCACATGAAATCACCAAGCAAGCATAAAACAATACAAGATCAGAAGGTGCAAGAACCAAAAATGAAATGGAAAGAGTCTTACCCTACCACTGGTCAGGTCATTCAAGACCAGACGCACCGCCTCCCGAGAGAGAGATCCTTTTGAGTGTCGATTGGCCTTAGACCATCGATACAATCGGCGGAAGTCCCCAACAATGTCATCTTTCAAAGCGATCAGTGGGGTATTGCACCCAATCACCTCATAGAACCACGTTTGAATTCATAAAGCAAAAGAGATGCATAAGGAAAATGCGAATGCATGAAAGGAAAAAGCAAATGCATGAAAAGAAATGCGCAAATTAAAGAATACCTCAAGGTGGTACGTGGCCCCAGTAAAGGCCTTCCGGTAGCACCATCTAAATGCATCCAAAGAAGAGTAAAGAGTCGCCAAAGTGAGACTCCCCAATCATAGAAGAGGATATTTGAAAACATCCTCAGGTACGGAAAAAACCATAAATGAACGACGTCACCGATCAACGCAACCATGAAACCTCCAAATACTAGCAGAATAAAAAAAATGTCACTTGCAGCCCGTCCTCCACATCAATCACCCTTCTCAGTAGAACATCCTTCAAAAGAGACATCCGGATAGAATCCTAGAAACTATCCTCCCTACATCACCAAGTGCCGCCCGCACAGCCCTCGGTCTCACCTGCAAAGAGCGATCCACCTCTATCTGCTCTCCATCACAATCTACCCCCAACAACTGCTGCATGTTTATGGGAGTCACAGTCATCTCCCCGAAGCCGAAATGGAAGGTGTTGGTAGAATCCCACCACCTCTCTCCCAAAGCGCATAGGACCGCTGTCGAACGAGGCGTCTCATCTAGCGTAGATGCCAACCTCCCAAAACATGCTAATAATACCACCCAACGCACCACAGGTGGGAGATGCTCCTAGACGTACCTGAGCCCCGTCGTCCCACGGGTACGCATGTTCTTGAAAGAAATATCAGATCGGAAAAAAGGAAAAATATCATCAAAAGTCAAGAAAGAAAGAAAAATCACCCAAAAAGAAATGAATGCCAAAGGTTAGGTTACTTACGTAACTGTCGGGAATCACTCTCGAAGAGCGATGACGCGATGGCTCCCACAGCAAGGTCCGCTCATCCGCAATAGGCTCAAATGCATCAAAGGAGTTCTCATTTCCCAAAATAAGAGGAACCCTGTCCCTCCAATCCACATTTGCCCGATCGTCAACGGTGAACCACTCCCTGTGGACTGCAGTGCTCACAAAAGAGTCCATTTCTTGAAGATCGAAATGCTAGAATGATTTGCAAAGAAATCACATAAAGAGAGAAATCAAAATAGTTGTGAAAAAAATAAAGGGATTCATCCCCTTTATATAGGTAGCCAAGGGCCATGCTGATCGGAACTTCCCCCTACCATACCTATCGGCACTGACTCCTCACCTTCCCAAGGTAGCCCAAAAGTCTGTGCCACTGCTGAATGGCACCCCTCATGCCATGCCGACTCACACCCCACCTTAAATTTTGTACAAAAATTTTGAGAAAATACCAGAAAGCCCCAGAAAATCTTCAGAATTTTCCTAAAAATCCCAAGATGGATTTTGAACATTTTCACCATGAAAATTTTGCATTCCCTCAAGCAGAAACCCTCTTTCCCAGCGAAATCCTCAAAACCCCAGTGAAATATCCTCCCAATAAAGCTCCGGAGGATCTCTAAGGCTCGCCTGATAACTTCCCCAACGCAGTTTTTACTGCACCAAAATTGGTTGTCCCTCCCTCGTGAGGTCTCCTAATGAAACGAAAGCTTCCCAAGCTATCACCTCCCCAGCACAAATCAAAAGACATTTTCTTCAGCGAAATCCAGTTTTCATCCACACTTAGGTCAGAATTGCCCTCGGTCTTGCATCATCACATGAGTTGGGTCAGAATCGACCCCGGTCCTCGGTCGTCACCACTCTTAGGTCAGAATTGACCTCGGTTTTGGATTGTCACCTGAGTTGGGTCAGAATTGACCCCAGTCCTCGGTCCTCACCACTGTTAGGTTAGAATTAACCTCAGTCTTGGATCGTCACTTGATTTGGGTCAGAATTGACACTAGTCCTCGGTCGTCACCATTCTTAGGTAAGAATTAACCTCGGTCTTGGATCGTCACTTGAGTTGGGTCAGAATTAACCCCAGTCCTCGGTCGTCACCACTTTTAGGTAAGAATTGATCTCGGTCTTGGATCGTCACATGAGTTGGGTTAGAATTTACCCCAGACCCCAATCGTCACCACTCTTAGGTCAGAATTGACCTCAGTCTTGGATCGTCACCCGAGTTGGATTAGAATTGACCCTGATCCTCAATCGTCACCAATCTTAGGTTAGAATTGACCTCGGTCTTGGATCATCACCTGAGTTGGGTTAGAATTGACCTCGATACTCGATCGTCACCACTCTTAGGTAAGAATTGACCTTGGTCTTAGATCGTCACTTGAGTTGGGTCATAATTGATCCCGGTCCTCGGCCGTCACCACTCTTAGGTCAGAATTGACCTCGGTCTTGGATCATCACCTGATTTGAGTTATAATTGACCCTCGTCCTCGATCAGCATCGCTTTTAGGTCAGAATTGACCTCAGTTATTAGATCTTCCCCTTTAGCCCGCATATTTGGCATTGACCCGTAGAATTTGTCATCCCCTAGAATAACATCAGGTCCTCAGAATCGACCCAAATTGTCATCCCCAACACACTCCTTAGGTCCTCAGAATTGGCCTCGACCCTCTGAATCGGTCGTACTCCCTTAAAAGCATCATGTGGTGTCTATTCGACGGTTCTCTTTTATTCCAAATTCACCCATCGAGGGGCTCTATGGACACCCCATTTCGTTACCTCCTAACTCTCCTATGATCCCTAGCACCTCCCTCCATCACTACAAACCCAGGTCATGTCCCGAGTACGGACCTAGAAGCCACCGGGCACTCCCTGGCTTAGTCTGACCAAAAAGTCAAACTCTTGATCTCAATCGAGACTCAATGAATCTTCAAAGGGCACTGAATACCCTTTCCAATGGTCCATCCCGTGCACGATTTCGACTTACCATGCAGACAAACGATCTATTTGCGTCTGAAACTTAACCTAGAGGCCACCGTGTGCTCCCGAGCTCTGTTTGACCTATTTCAACTCTTCAGATCAACTGAGACTGAATGAATATTTGAAGGGCACTGAATACCCTTTCCAACAGTCTTTCCCGTGCACGATTCTTACTTACCATGCGGACGAACGATCGATTTGACTTCAAGTGGTCACCGAATGCTTCCAGGGCCCGGTTGACCAAAGTCAACTACCCAAACACGATCAAACTCTTTGGATTGTCTAAGTACATCTCTTAAAACTTCCAACGGTCTGCCCCGTGCAAGATTTGGACTTACCATACTGAAGAACGATCCATTTGCGTCCGAATGATTCCCCGTTCAATGGAACGACAAACACTTCTAAGCCATATTTGACCAAAAGTCAGCTCCTGAACTCGGGAGCGATCCAAAGGACTTTCAAAGGTATCTGAATTACCTTTCCAACGGTATGCCCTGCGCGTGATTCTAAACATTAGTTTTCCCTCGACGGTCAATTTTCTGAAAAATCCTGAAGCACACTGCCAAATGGCAGGTTCCAGACCCTGCCTATCGGCACCTACCGATAGGCAGGAATAGGTATATGCCGATCGGAAATTACCTAGGCCTATAATAGGTCTATGCTGATCGGCAGTTACCTGGGCCTATAAAAAGAGATCCCAGATCTGATAAAAATTACTCTCAATGAATCCCTGAACGCTCTCTCGAAGGCAGCGTGATTTCAACTTCCAAATCCTTTTTTTACTTCCACTTTCCATCATCCTTTCCTTCAAACTTGATGAATTATCCACTCTCCATCATGTCTCACATCAAGTGGTGTTTATACTCCCCTTTTTCCCTTGGGGTACAAAAATCTCGGCTCATACACCTTTCATCACAATGTGCACATACGTGACCTTTAGACCTTATTGATATTTACATTCCATTTATGCCAAGCCACTCTCAACATTCGACTGAGCAGGACTCCGCTCTACTATCCCACAATAGTTGGATTTTCCTCTTCTAAAAAGATATCATTTAAAATGGCTTCCCACGACCTTTCAACCCATCTCAAGTGTGCTCCTCTCATTGAACTTATATATTTGGGTCATCGTATTTCTCACGCGAAGTTTAATCCATCCTATCATTACAGGTTTTTTTATAACTTCCCCATATGCATATATTCCACACATTTATTCCCATTCCCCTTTAACTAAGATGATTTTGAAACTAGCTAACTAGGGGGCCCATACACTCTATTATCCATGCATATTTGCTTAACATTACAAACGTCTCAAACCTAAAATATTCTTAAGCACATGGGTATTCTCAATCACCCCATAAATCGTAATTTAATCATTCTTGAAATTGTCCCACTATTCAACTCGTGGTGAGAAAACTTTCAGTGCTTTGTCAAAGCACAATCGGCTTCTTATGCCGTATTAGATTTTTTAGCTCAAAGTGTTTTCTCCACACATTCATTGATTAACACTAACTATCGATGCCCTAGAATCCATCAATGTCTCTCTACTCATGATGTTTACCAAGGTCCATGCGTATCTCATTCGGCAATATAATTCAAATAAGGAACTTTCTCAAATGCACTATCACTCAGCATTGGCGATAATCAAATTCCATAAACTTCAAACACATAAAGAAAACTCTAAAAATCCTTTCCCTGGACATATAAATATCAATCTACACTCCCATGTCTCTAAAGGGGTAATAAAACAATGCACCCTCCCCATCACCAAGTGCTGAGCGCAGAACATAGTAACAAGTGCTGAATACCCTGCTCCCTTACGGATGAAACTAAAGATAACCCCACTATACCACAAAAAGTACATACACATAATAATATATCAATATAACCACTAAACTCGTCTCACATGTGAATCTAGAGATGATGAAATTATTGTGAATCGCGAATGTCACATAAACCATACTTCTACCTTGCCAATGACCATCGCTGCTTAATTGGTTCCAGAACAAAACATGCTTGTTCAAATTGAACAAAAAGTTATCTTAATCATTGCACCTTCTAGGCACCATACTCTTGTCCCTTTACTCGCTTTTGGCAAAATCAATGCATGTGGTCCTTCTCTCCAAATAAAAATATATCAATATATAATCCCACATTCCAGGCCATACTGATCATATCAGGGTTCTCCTTCTCTTGAACCCAGGTAGCATCAAACCTGATGGCCACCCTCATTATTCCCTTAGTTTCGTTGGCCTGGAGGAACACACTGCTGGCTTCAACAACCCTAACTTAATCCACCGTCACTCAATAGGAACTCAACTGTCTGAATCATCTAAGTGGGTCCTATGATGGGTGTCCCCCTATGATGTATCACTAACACCGTTACATCCAGTCTTGCTTCCTAACTAAATCGTTTAACTATTCTACCTCCCTTTCAATAGAAGTGTTAATATCCTCATTCTCAAAACACGATATTATCTCCATCTTCATAGATCATCCACGCATAATTTCCTTTAAGTGCTGGTGACTCCTCTCATGATTCCACCACCTACTTAAGGACTTTTTTCTCCATTGCACCTACCTCATCGGGTAGAAAGTTCGCTAGATATATTTTTTTTTTCACAAATGGGCCTCTATCTGTTCCTCCTGTGATAAGTTGAGAATTTCATCACATCTCTTTCTGAATAGCATATGGAAGAACTTATGATCAAACTGTACATAAGATCATTGCGTTGGCATAATATTTCACTTTTCAAATGTTGTTATTGACTCCTACACTTCATAACACTGCTCCTCTGAGATAAAACATAGTTTACCCTAATTTCTCAGGTATACTACACTCTGATGTATGCCAAAGCCTTCGAATATCCTGCTTCAATTGGCTAACATTCACAATCTTTACATTTTCTAAGATTCCAATGCATAGTCCTCTTCAAACACCCGTCAGACTCTCTCCCACTCTAACTACGCTAGGGGGAGTCTAATTTGGCCCAACTTTCAGCTATAGTGCTAAAAAAAATATATGTTGCACCCTCATAGACCTTACAATCCACATTGTCAGAGCAACAATAGGGGTGACCTCAGCTATGGTCATTGCCCCAAAAATATTATAAAACTTCAACTGAGCCCCACCTCATGATGTCCTACCAATGTCCCTTACTTATTATTGAAAACGTCGTATATGCGACTGTGTGATACTTGGTTAAATTAATTCGCAAGATTCCAATCAAACCTTATTTAAATCAGCCCCTAAACAAGCATCTACGTGTGTGCGTGTGTCAAACCATAAAAGGATAAATCATGCGACACAAGTTTAATGAAAAATCCCCGCAGGGCAAAACCTTTTATTTTATTATAATAAGTAAATCGCAACTTACACGGATTACAATGAAATACAGTGACACACGAATACCCGCAGGTGTCGATCGGTGTCGTTAGCAATGAATCCACATGCAACGAACCCACATGAACCTCAGTTCAATCATCAAAGGAAGAACCACAGCACTCCTCAATGACACGCATCCATAAAACTTTGTAGAGACTCCCTCAGCAATGACACACAGCCCTCGGTTGCAAAGATCTCTCCACAAAGGTTTGAACAAACGCAAGGTTGTGTTCTTGGGTTACCAATAGATTCAAAAAGGATTGGCAATTGTGTGAATCAAACATGAGTCTTGGGACTCAAAAAATATGAAGACTAGAGTAATTGGGACTCTCAAAAACGTCTTCCAAAGTCTTGCGAAATAGCTCCCCCGAAGTTGGTATTTATAGGAAAATACATGAAGATATCCACGTTCTTAAAACTCTAAAATTCTATCCAGTGTACAGGTACCCCGAACCGGTTCCCCCCAGAATCGGTTCCCCATGCGGTTTGGGGTACCTCTCTGGTTTGGGGATAAAAAAATCAGCATTCTTTAAGGAATTTTCTCCATCTTCAAAAGGTTATAACTCCTTCACCGTAGCTCGGATTGAGGTGTCATTTCTTCCAGTATCTTCGATGCGGCGAGCTCTTGAACTTTCCAGTTGACCAGACCTCCGGACTATTGCTTTAAAATTACAAAAATTCCCTTGAACTCTCCTATCGTGACTTTTTTCACTGTTTTGACTTCTCTTGCGTACCACTTGCATTAAGTCCCTAAACTCGTGGAACGTGAAGTCGTTGAGGTTGATGCGGGACATATTAATGGAGATGTTGAATGCTTGATTACTAAAATTCGGATAGAGGCCGTCATGTGAGATCCTGAGGTGACGTGCCAAATGTAGCGGCGTACGACACACACAAATGTAACATGTTGGACATGAGAAAAATGTCCTTACAAATCTCCCCCAATGTCTATGCCGGTACATACATAAAAATATCAGAATTATCAAATAACAAATTGCCTATACAAATCTACCCTTCCATGAACCCAAAACTGGAAAGATAAAGATGAATAAGTCCTCATCGTTTGATCTTCAAATCTTCAGGAATCTCAAATCTTTTCTCATCAGGGTGTGCAATTCCGAGATCATCAATGTAGTACCTACACACATGAGATAAAGAAAAAATACCAAGTGACGTATCGAGCTTGAAATGAGATAAATACAGATACCAATATATGATAAGCATAAGTCAAATCTCAAAACTCCCCCAAAATAAGATAATTCTTTCTCCCCCTTTTTATGATATCCTCAAATAGTCAAATGAGAAGAATGAATCAAATAAGCAAAATCGGGGTGTCATGATATTCAAAACAAGGCATCAATCAGTATGGAAAACACGCTCTTGCAAGGAGATGCACAAACAAATCTTCAAAATCTATTTTTGATTTTTCAATTTTTTCATAAAAAATAAAAAATAGATACCATTTAAAAAAAATGATACAAAAAAAAATCACACCATGGATTTAGACTCAAACAACCAAGTCATGGAAATGGAATGAATGAGTGTGAATACATTCGATAGGTAAATCAACTCAATCAATCATATGTGCATGATGCATATGTGTACCCCTAACGAATGAACATCAAAATAATTCTTAGGTGTAAAAAATTTGTTGAATTTAGATGACATCGTCTTATGCAAATCAACAAATCAAAGTCAAAGTGATTTCCACACCAATAACGTCCAAAACTATGTAGCGCATTTTCAACCAATTCAAGGACGTGCAAACCCGTTTTAATTCTCCAACCAAACTCCCTCATATATATTTTCTTTTCGAGGTAATCTAAATTCTCAAACATTGGAGAATTGGTGCAAAAACCTAAATCGTCCATAATTGGCATGAATTTCTTTTTATTGCCTTTCAATTTTTTCGGGCTCTTTTAAACCTCTTTGGACCCCGGATAATAAAATTCCTCCATTTTTTAGGTCCAATTTAACGGTGGATTAGTATTCGCAAAGGCAAAATGAACCTTTCGCAGCCCTTCCCCGTTTTCAAACAAAGCACACAAACTCACAAAACGGTTTTTATATGCACAATATCCTTATCAAAATTTTATCGCGCTTGGTTCGTTTTAAGGACAGGATTGAAGTGAAAACACCCAACCAACATGTGATAAGACAAGCACAATAATCAAACAACTTCGTGCATGTGTACAATAAAGGAAACATGAGTCAAACATGTAGGAAGTAACACTTTAAATCATATCTTAATGACTCCAAACATTATAAAGCACATGGATGAATTGACCTATTGTCTCAAAACACTATCAAATAGTCACATGAAAATAATGAAATGATGTTGTGACTCGGTCATCCTAAGTATTCATCCATAAATGGTGCAAACAAAATACAAAAATCTTTTTGGATTTTTCAAAAAAATTTCAAAAACAAAAAAAATTATACAAAGAGTCCAAGTCATCACACTAGAAAAAATATATCATGAAACAACAACTAGTGTATGACAAACATGCAAACACAATCAACCAAAAGATTTCACATGGGGTTAATCACGTGCAAGCAAACGGGAATCGTGGACAAATAAACCATAAGCCTCTAAATCCGATTTTCTAACTCAAATAGATGTGTAACGGAGTGTGGGGGTTTTGGTAATCAAATTTATTATTTCATTAACCTTCCTAGGTCCATTTAAAAGCTTGTAACAAAAGTGCCTAAGATGACCTTGCCTACCGCAATGTGTACAAGAGTAAATCGGGTAGTGTGTGTTACCTAAAGGTGGCCCTCTCCTCAAATTTCTCTGTTGCTCTCTTCGAATTTTCCTAGGTGGGTCTTTCCTAACAAACTTAGGTGCCTCTTTCTTAACAATACTAGGAGGCTCTCTCACACGTGTGGGAATGGGTGCAACATATTTTTCAAAACCAATTCCACCCCTATCCTTTTTGATCTCGATAGTGCCCAAAATCTTATCATATTTTTCAGACCTAGACTCCAAATCAAATTTCACCTTACTCGAATCTCTCAAACTTTTCTCAAGTTCACCAATCCTAGATTCAAGTAAGCGCCTAGACTCCTCAAACTCAAGAATCTCCTTTTTCATAGCTTCCATCACGCCTCGAAGATCATCTCCCTCACCCTCGACATATCCCAGCTTCTCTCTCAAAATTTTCTCTCGTGCCCTAAGTTCTTCAATTAAAACATCATTATTTTTTAAGGCACACTCTTTCAATTGAGCTTCAAGTTTAAAGTTTACCTTTTTTGTAATTAAACATTCAAAATATAAATTATTGTAGGCAACTTGCAACTCACTCAATTCTTCTTCTTCCTCCTCACTCTTTTCACCCTCACTCTCATCACTAATCACACGGATGGGAAGCTCTCGCGTAGAAGCATAAAAGACTTCTTATTACGAATCACTATCACTAAGGGTAGAAACATGAGAAATCAGTTTATTCAATTTCTTCTTTAAATTGGTGGTACACTCATCTAATGTGTGACCAGCTCCCTCACAACAAGAACACCTCTCAGATTCGTTTTCAACAGAAGATTTAAAACAAGAGTTCGTGTGAATTTTCCAATTAACTTTTTCAAAAATTTGACATCGAAGATCATCAAAACCATCAAAAGCCATTTTTGTGCAAAATCAGGATCAAAACACAATAACTTAGTGCAACAGGCTCTGATACCAATTTGAAAACGTCGTATATGCGACTGTGTGATACTTGATTAAATTAATTCGCAAGATTCCAATCAAACCTTATTTAAATCAGCCCCTAAACAAGCATCTATGTGTGTGCGTGTGTCAAACCATAAACAGATCAATCATGCCACACAAGTTTAAGGAAAAGTCCCCGCTGCACAAAACCTTTTATTTCATTATAATAAGTAAATCGCAACTTACACGGATTACAATGAAATACAGTGACACACGAATACCCGCAGGCGTCGGTCAGTGTCATCAGCAATGAATCCACATGCAGAGAACCCACATGAACCTCAGTCCAATCAACAAAGGAAGAACCACAGCACTCCTCAATGACACGCAGCCATAAAACTTTTTAGAGACTCCCTCAACAATGACACGCAGTCCTCGGTTGCAAAGATTTCTCCACAAAGGTTTGAACAAACACAAGGTTGTGTTCTTGGGTTACCAAAAAGATTCACAAAGGATTGGCAATTGTGTTAATTAAAACATGAGTCTTGGGACTCAAAAAATATGAAGACTAGAGTAATTGGGACTCTCAAAAACGTCTTCCAAAGCCTTGCATAACCGCTCCCCCGAAGTTGGTATTTATAGGAAAATACATGAAGATATCCACGTTCTTAAAACTCTAAATTTATATCTAGCGTACAGGTACCCCGAACCGGTTCTGGGGTACCCCGAGCCGGTTCCCCATGCGGTTTGGGGTACCTCTTTTGTTTGGGGATAAAAAAATCCGCATTCTTTAAGGAATTTTCTCCATCTTCAAAAGTTCATAACTCCTTCACCGTAGCTCGGATTGAGGTACCGTTTCTTCCAGTATCTTCAATACAGAGAGATCTTAAACTTTCCTGTTCACCAGACCTCCGGACTATTGCTGTAAAATTACGAAAATGCCCTTGAACTCTCCTATCGTGCCTTTTTCACTATTTTGACTTCTCTTGCGTACCACTTGCATTAAGTCCCTAAAATCGTGGAACGTGAAATTGTTGAGGCAGATGTGGGACATATTAATGGAGATGTTGAATTCTTGATTCCCGAAATTCGGATAGAGGCCATCATGTGAGATCCTGAGGTGACGTGCCAAATGTAGCGGCGTACGACATACACAAATGTAACATGTTGGACATGAGACAAATGTCCTTACAATTATCCTTCATTGTTCGACATTCGAACACACCCAAATGCATGTAAGATTCACTATAATTATAGTTTATAGAACGATAACGAAATCTCACTACAGGAATCAATAATCGTAAGCACATGGCTCTATATCAAATAAAACACAAGGCTGAAAATGTAGTACACCCGCACATATTCATAAGCATACTAGAACTTGATGCTCTAATACCATCTGTGACACCATGTCTATATTAATCACGGTTGATTAATCCTTTATCAAAAGAAAACAGGATTCTCATATGGTTCATTCTCAGCATCACTGTTGAAAACCAAATAAATTACTAATAACCTATTAGGGCCGATGTTAAATTCTAAACTCTCTAATATTTTTAACTTAAACACGCAATAAATCCATCAACAAAATTAATACACATTAATTGAAACAAGTAAAACAATAATCGAAAACTCTAGGTAAAACATTAATACAACCATATCAAAAAATGAAAAAGAGGAAAAATAATATAAATGACAATAGTTGGGCAACATGCCCGAATACAACTCGCAATACCTCCTATCAAGATCACAAGGATAGAAGTGACTAAGCATCCTTGCTAACATCCACAGTAGTCGCAACATCTTATGACTCGAAGGAATAATATCATCTAGGCAACCTTTCATCCAGACACCTAAAAGGTTTAGAAAATACTTACAAGCAGGTCAGAGCCCAAAGCATTTTGAATATATTTAGTAAGTGTTTGAAATACTTTATCATTTAAAATATAATATTCTCCATATTTAAACTGATGTCGCACTCACATTAGATACCCCTCATCTCTTTGCTAATAAGGTACACCTGACGCATGTATTTTAAACACGTTAGTTACATTCGCTAACCTAACAGTCTTTGAAAACTTCTAAGTTATCATACTCTATCACAGACACAACATATATAGTATTCTACATTTTTGCACTAGGTTTTGCATTATAAATTCTCATTTATAATTTCTCCATTCATTATGAAGAACTTTCACTAGTTATTATACACTATTCATATTTTAGTGTTATTAGTCTCGTATATAATATTCTCATCTTTATATACGTACCACACATTTTATTCCGGCTTTATTTTCCCGGATGTAACAATTTACTTCTTAGTTTATTCTTTTCTTTGTCCGTATATATATATATATATATATATATATATATACACACATAACATATTATACACATAAAGTATATCCAAACTTATATATCACACACTATATAAGTATAATAACCATACCTTAGAGCTATAACTCAATGAATGCAGTCTCTAAAATTCTATCATCTTCTAGGGATTTCTCACACATCATCCTGGGTAACAGCAGTCGGAATCTCACACCACCTTGGTAAAAATCAAAATCACAATGTATGGTAAGCGGTCATTGTTCCTCACCTCAAATTTAGAACGACTCATACCCTAGACGTCTCACCCATAATAGCATTATATAAATAATGGACTCTATGACCTGGGGACTATACACTCCCTGTTACTCAAACCACGGGATTCACCCGCCTCGCGCAACATGCCATGATAGCAATAGAGGGGTATGCTTCACATAAATATATTATTCACACACACACACACACACACACATATATATATATATATATATATATATATATGAACCCCCCAAAATAATTCTCCAATTGTCGTTCGTCCTAAACACTCCTAAAATTCATACTTCGAATTTTATTCCCTTTAACCCAAGGTCCATATACATCTAATCATTTAGAAGTCCTAACATTATTTTTAGAATCCACTAATGTTTATATCCACAAAACAATTATCTATCCATCTTTAAAACCAAGAGAAAATTTTTATATCTGATAAGGCCGAATCGATTCGTCTTGGACCAAATTGATTTGCCTCGATCGTATCGATTTTCCCCCATCGAATCGATTCAAAATGGTTAAGTTTGGATACTTTTCCGAGTTCATCATCTTCATAAACTACCATTTTCAATTCAACACTCATCCAACTCAATTTTTGTGGATTCTAGCATCACCCATCATCAATATAAACATATACTCACTTATATATACCTAACACAACAATTAATTTATGGAAATCGCCAATATAATTAAGAATTTCAACCTTTATTCTTAATTAAACCTCAATTTTCAATTCTTCCAATTTGTCATCAAAATTTACACCAATAACATTAATTCAAACTTATATTTCGCATGGACTTATTAAAATATGAATTTATATGAAATCTTTTCCTAAAATCCAAATTTTATGCGAGATTACCAAACCCAAAATTAATATTTTTATACACCATTCATAATATGAATTATAAACACACATAAATAATTAAAACAAGTTAAACACTTGCGTCATTGGATAAATTCGATGACCTCGTGCCGGGATCCACCTAATCTTGTCCTGAGTTCTCCTCTTCTTTTCCATTTTCTTATTTATTTCCCTTCTTTCTCTCTTTTGGTTATTTCTCTTATTTCTTTCTTTCTCTCGTGGCTTGAAATGAGAGAATAGGTCTTATCCCCTTATTAAATCCAAAATTGACTCGTATTTGAGCATACGAGTCCATACTGGTCCCAAAAGTCCCCAAAATCCAAATTCTAGCCCCGGGAACTCTATTTTGAATATTTCGGCCCATTTGAGACCAATCATGTACTCAAAATCCCCATTTGAGTCACTTGTCAAAAATTCACCTTTTAAAATCCAATACAACTCCGCACGTTTTTTTCAAAATAAATATTACTACTTGTCGCTTTTCCTAACTACGACATGGTACAAAATAATCCAACTTCATTTACTTATTCTCCTAAGTAAATATAATACACATAAATATCAATTCGTCAATCTCCAATTAACATTTATCCATTCACATATACTCTCAAATTATTTTCGGCCGAGTATTAAATTTCACCCACTCAGGTGATTTAAAAACCCATAAACGTATGGGTTTTACAACTGGTAGTCTCATGACTATGCGATCAATTCCTATGTGATATATTTGATGCATACAACATTTTTGTGCCTCTTACGGGATGCTTTTGTGATTGTTTTACGTTATCACTTTACGTAATCACCCTTTAATAACCTTTTTTAAGCCAAAGCTTTACAAATAGAAAATTATAGTCATATTCTCAAACCGTGAGTCTTGTGACTATGCAGTCGATTTCGTACGAGTCGTAAATATTCCGTACGAGGTGTTCATTCCTATTAAGGAATTGTTTTGTGGTTATTTTATGTTTTCACCCTTTAACGAAATGTTTTTAAGCTTAAGTCTAACTATTTTAAAATTATCATCATATTCTAAAATCGGGAGTCCCTTGACTATGTAGTCAAGTCCTATTAGACACATTAACCCCATGCAAGGTTTTGGCCCTGCATTAGGCCGTTTGGTGGCTCTTATGCATTTCACCCTTTAACTACTTATTTTTAAGACTAAGTCCATCAATTTGCAAATTATTATCATATTCTTAAACTAAGAGTCCTACGACTACACGGTTTGTTTTTAACGAATTATATTGATCCTATGCGAGGTGTTCGTTCCTCTTACAAATTCAATTAGTTTTAACATTTGGAAATTATAGTCATACTGTTTGGTTTGGTTGTTTTATATTATCACCTTTTAATGGAATATTTTTATGCTTAAGTATAACTAATGCCAAATTATCATCATATTCTATAACCTAAAATCTCACGACTAAGCTATTAGCTTCTACGAGCTACTTTGGTCATGTGAGAGGTGCTCGTGCCTCGATAGGGACTGTTTGGCGGTTATTTTGCATTATCACCATTTATCGACTTATTTTTAAGACTAGGACTAACTATTTGCAAACGATCATCATATTTTCAAACTGGGAATCTGATGGCTAGATGGTGAGTTCTTAAAAGTTTCATTGGTCCCTTGAAAGGTGTCCGTGCTTCTTATCGGATCGTTATGTGGTTATTTTATATTTTCACCCTTTAATAACATTTTTTTGGCCTTGGCCTAGTAATTATTTGCAAATTATCATCATATTCTCAAATCGAGAGTCCCATGACTGCGTTGTCTATTCCTATGATTTACATTTGTCCCGTGCGACTTATTTGTGCCCTTTGCGAGGATGTTCGGGGGGCTATTTTACATTCTCACCCTTCAACGACAAGTTTTTAAACATAAGTCTAACTATTTATAAATTACGGTTGTATTCTCAAACCGAGAGTCATGTGATTACTCAATCAGCTCGTACGAGTTACATTGGTCATGTGGGGGGTGTTCTTGCCTATTATAAGACTGTTGTGTGGTTATTTTTTATTTTCATCCTTTAATGACATGTTTCAAAAACTAAGTCAACTATTTGCAAAATATGATCCTATTTTCAAATTAGGAGTCTCGTGACTACATGATCAGTTCCTATAAAGTTACATTTATCCCATGTGAGTTTTTAATTCCTTTTACGGGACTTATTTGGGGTTGTCTTGTATTTTCACCCTTTAATGACATATTTTTATGCCCAAGCCAAATTATTTGCCAATTATCATCATATTCTCAAATCCTGAGTCTAGTGACTATGCAATCAGTTCTTATAAGTTAAGACCATCCCCTATGAGTTCCTACGAGTTACATTTGTCCCCTACAAGGTGTTCATACTTCTTATGGGACCATTTTGTGGTTGTTTTACATTTTCACCATTTAACGACATCTTTATAAGCGTATGCCTAATTATTTGAAAATTATAGTCATATTCTCCAACCGTGAGTCCCGTGATTTTGATCTTTTTAAACTTTTTCTTAAAAATATAAAATGTTTTTCGATTTTTACAAATATATCAAAATAAAGACATATGAGTACATAAAAATACGATCTAGTAATTGGTACAATGCTATGAACAACATAATCACCCTATTCTTGAAACAAGTCGTAACATCAATCATTATGCCCAGAGGAGTTCTCAAAAGGAGAAGAAATTTTATGAAATTCCTCCATCAAATACTATGAAGTCTTGGCTAAAAAATCTAATTGCCCTCGAAAACTCTCAAATCTATACTATTGTGTATGGTAGCATGAGTAGAAACACATATGGCAATGCTTGCAGGAATATATATAGTAACTCGTGTGGGAGAACACCAAGGAAAACACGTGTGACAAACTCTCCCTAGCTTAAAAAAAACCAAACGTGACCTCATTTTTGTAATGGGAACAAACATAAATAGGTTTAGGTCTACCTTGCTCAAAATTCCTAGGATAAGCTCTCCTTGGTAGACTAGGTGGGTTTGGTATCATAGGTGGGTTAAGTCGATGGCTATAAGGATACATCACAAACTAGGGAACCGATTTGGGTGTGTCATGGAAAGTGGATGCACCATCATAACCTATCCATCGTCGCTCTATGTTACCTAATGCGAGACTCAAGAACGTCTTTTCAACCTTCATAGATGTATCCTATAATGTTACATAGTCCTCCCAGGAACGTTCGAGATCAATCTCTATTTGGGATACATGGGATTTAAGTTTTCTCACGAGTCTTCAATAAAGCTTGAAGATATATCGTAAAACTAACCACAATGTTGATCAAATTAATCATCTCCCTACCAATAAAAACCAATTGCTCACATAAAGGCAGCTTCAACTTCTCGAGTTTACTCACCGATGCCTCACACTTTCTTAGAACGTTCACCTACTTATCTAAATAAAATACACGAAGGGATGAGACATTATTTATGTATTTTTCATTTTTAAAGTCTCGGTGTAAATTTCATGAAAGTCTTTTTGAAGTCCACCTTCTCCTTATCTTTCACTCTCACCAAAGTGGTGCGACAAACTATTGAGGTTATTAAGTTTTGAAAGGTACTCACTGGTGTGGGATAAACTCGAAGTGATATAGTAACTAGACATGAGTATAAGACATTGTTCCTTTGTTGATTCATTCTCAGAATTCACCGACTCTATGTCACTATCGCTAAGAGTGGCTTTAAATGTAGCTTTACTTTTACCCTTTGTCTTTAGCCTTGTGCAACGTTCATGGGCATTGTGTCCTTCCCCTTCATATTCAAAACATCTAACCTTATCTTTACAAACATTCCTTCCCTCATTCACATTTTTATTTTTCTTAAAAATGTTTTCTTTGGAATAATTTTCTTTATTAAATTTGAGAAATGGTTTTGCGAACATGGATTTCGAAAGTTTTCCTATTTCTTTCTTCATATTTCTGAGTCATAAACCTTTTCATATTTCTTTCTTCTTTTTATTCTTGGGTAACATATGGATTTTTAAAGTTTGAAGGTCTCGCACGAGTTCTTCTAACATAAGAGTATCTCAAATTCCCAATGAATCAAGGACAGTAAAATTAGGAATAAAATGGGCAAGAAGTGATTTCAAACTATTTTTAACTACACGTGTCATAGGAATTTTCTCACCCAACTTAAAAGTAGAGTTAAAAATATAAAACAATCATGCCTAAAATTCATCATAAGACTTAGACTTTAGCATTGTTATAGTCTCAAACTATCTGATGAGGTTTTGAAGCGTAGAAGGTTTAACGATGTTGGTACCCTCGTAGTTGGAGATGGTGCACATCGTGATGCAGTGGAACTCGTCAGGTATGACAACTCCAAATATGGAACTTATACCACATGAGTTATTTTGACTCCATTTTAGTTCCTCATTAGTCTAGGCAGTGACGTGTTTAGGACCTGTGACATCTCCATTAGTCACAATGGATGGTGTCCACCCTCTTTCACACACAAGCCAAACTCGCTCGTCAATCATATTCAAAGAAGACCTCATTTGAGCCTTCCAATAAGCATAATTAGGCCAATAAAAAATAGGTAGCCTATTATTCAAATTATTTATAAAACCCAAATTTTAATGGATGACATCAAAACTTAGTGCAATAGGGGCTCATACCAATTTTAGAATGAAACGATGTAGTCCAAATTAAATAAGCGAAAATAAACAAATTCAAGTTTTGCCAAATTTTATATTTACTTAATTTAGTGTGCATGCGACGATTTAGTCCAAATTAAAAAAGACAAACTAAACAAGCAACCCAAGGAAGTTAAAACGAAAGGAAAAATCCCTCTCGGGAAAAACCTAGTATTCAGCACTGTAAAGATTTTGACAGACACCAATGGACTTACATATTACTTATCTCCTTTAAGCAAAATGCACAGTTTTTCAAAACTTTTAATGCAACAGCATAGTTCGGCACCTCCTACCGAAAGTATTTCCCTCGGTATCCATAGATTATCCTTCTTCTTTAGCAGTAGAGCCCTAGATCCAAAAAGAACAATATAGATTAACTCTATCCGAGTCCTTGAACAAGGAATATGTTCTTCATTATTTGATAAAGTGGTCTTTAAATTTTCAAGAGGTTTTAAAGAAAAATGATAGAGTTCGATCACAAAAGTACCTACAAAATGGCGTGAAAAGGGTTTAAAATGAGTTTTTCAGAACTCTAATACCACATTTCTATTTATAAGGATTTTTGTAACAAAAACATAAGCATTGGAGATATGGATTTGGTATGTGTTTAAAAAATAAAAATTCGCGCGGTCCTTAAAATGACATGGTACCTCATTCGAAAAACGTACTAGTTCTTGCCAAAATGCGTTGCATTAGAAATCATTTGAACCAGGGAGACTCATTCTAATTACATGCCAATTCTCATTCGAATGACATGCCATGTCGTTCGAACCAGACCGTCGTAAAAATTTCATAATACTTTAAAAATGCATATTAAACATTTTGAAAAACCATTTAAAAACAAACTCATTTTAAAATAGACCCTAGACCATCAATGTCTTTACCAAACAACTTCATAACACCACTTAATGTTATTGAGATGAACGATCTTCAATCTTCCAAATGTCATGAAGTTGTTGTCTTCAAGTACGTGGAAGTAATTATAATGGTGCAACGGGGTGTAAGAGGATAAGACAAAAAAAATTTATTGAGAAATTATAAAACATGCTCTTACATGCATCTGTTTTGTGTTTTCACACTTTAACAACATGTTTTAAAGCCTAAGTCTAACTATTTTCAAACTGGGAGTCTGGTGACTACACTGTCAGTTCCTACGAGTTGCAATTGTCTTGTACGAGGCATTTTATCCCCATAGAGGGCCATTTTATAGTCATTTTACATTTGCACCCTTTAACGACATGTTTTAAAACTAAGTTTTGATATTTGCCAATTATCATCCTAATCTCAAACCGAGAGTCCCGTGATTATGCAGTCACTTTTTACGGTTTACATTGGTCCCGTGCGAAATGTACGTTCCTCTTACATAACCGTTTTATGGTTTTTTTATGATTTCCCCCTTTGATGACATGTTTTTAAGATTTAGTCAAACTATTTCCAAATTATAGTCATATTGTCAAACCATGAGTCCCTTGACTACGGATGAGATCCTATGAGTTACAAACATTTCGTGTGATGTGTTTGTGCCTCTAACGGGACCTTTTTCTGGCTATTTTATGGTCTCACCCTTCAACGACATGATTTTTAATCCTAAGTCTATCTATTTGCTCATTGTCATTATATTCTCAACCCTAGAGTCTCATGACTAAACAATCAATTGCTATGAGTTACCTTTCTCCCGTGTGATGTGTCCATGCATAGAACAAAGCTGTTTGGTGATTGTTTTTCGTTTTTACCCTTTAACGGCATGTTTTTAGTTCGAAATCGAACTATTTTCAAATTATTATCATATATTAAAAATGGGGATCACTAAGACAACGTGGGTAGTTCTAAGAAGTAACATTGTCCCCGTGCGAATTGTTTGTGCCTCTTAGAAAACCAATTTATGGTGGCTTTGCATTTTCACCATTTAACGTTTTTTTAAGACTAACAATAACTATTTTATTTGTTTTTCAATATTCTCAAATTGGGAATTTTCTGACCACGCGATTTATTCTTATGAGTTACATTATTCCCATGCGAGGTGTTTGTGTCGCTTACGGGACCGTTTTGTTATTTTATACGTTTTCACCCTTTAATGACGTGTTATAATTCTAAGTCTAACTATTTAAAAATTATCAGCATATTCTCAAACCGGGAGTCCAATGAATACGCGATCAGTTCTTATGATATACATTGATCTCGTACGAGGTGCTCATGTCTCGTATGGAACCATTGGCAATTTTTTTTTTCATTTTTTCCTTCAAACGACATGTTTTTAATTCTAAGTCTAACTATTTGAAAATTATGGTGATATTCTCAAACGGGGAGTCCCATGACTACGCGATCAGTTTGTACGAGTTAGATTTCTCACCTGCGAGTTGTTTGTGAATCTAATGACACCGTTTTGTGGTTATTGTAGGTCTACACCACTTAACGACACGTTTAATTCTATGTCTTGAGATTTTCAAATTAGCATCATATTATCAAATTAGGAGTCCCGCGACTATACGGTCAGTTCCTATGAGTTACATTGCTCTCGTATGAGGTGTGCGTGCCTCTTACAGGAATGTTTGGAGGCTATTTTATTCGTTCACCCTTTTCATACATGTTTTAAACGTAACTCTAACAATTTGAAAATTATCATCATATTCTCAAATCTGTTTTATCGCGACTAGGCGACAAGTTTCGATGAGTTACATTAGTTTCGTACAAGGTGTTCGTGCCTCGTATATGACTGATTGGATGTTGTTTTGCATTTTCACCCTCTAACAACATGTTTTTAAGCCTAATTCTAACTATTTTAAAATTTTCATCATATTTTAAAATCGAGATTCCCATGACTATGAAATCAGTTCCAATGACTTATATTGGTCCAGTGCAAGGTGTCCATACCCCTTATGGGACCATTTTGTGGCTCTGCTATGTTTTCACCATTTAAAGCAATGTTTTTAATATTTAGACTAACTTTTTATAAATTATCATAATATTCTCAAACCCCGAGTCCCATGACTATGCGGTAAGTTCCTACGAGTTGCATAGGTCCTATGCGAGGTGCTCTTTTTTGCATTTTTTTTAATTTAACACCATTTTTAAGCCTAAGCCTAACTATTTTAAAATTATGGTCATAGTATAAAATCGAGAGAACCTTGACTATGGGGTCATTTCCTACGAGTTAAATTGGTCTAATGGGAGGTGTTCTGGCCTCTGTGGGACTGTTTTGTGGTCGTTTTGCATTTTCAACCATTATAGACATGGTTTTTAAGCTTAAGTATAACTATTTGCAAATTATTTTCATATTCTCGAATCAGGAGTCCCTTGATGATAAGGACAATTGCTACGATTTACATTAGTTCCGTGAGAGGTGTTCATGCCCCTTATAAGGCCATTTGGGGGCATTTGCATTTTCACCATTTAACATCATGTTTTAATCCCAAGTCTAACTATTTTCTAATTATCATAATATTCTTAAACCGTGAGTCACGTGATTAAGTGGTTGGGTTCTAAGAGTTACATTAGTTCCGTGCGAGGTGTTCGTGCCTCCTTCAGACAGTTTTGTGGTTATTTTACATTTTCATCACTTAAAGCCATGGTTTTATGCCCATTTATAACTATTTGCACATTATAACCACATTCTCAAACTGGGAGATCAGTGAGTATATGGTCAGTTCGTACGAGTTACATTAATCCCGTATGAGGTGTTCGTGCCTCGAACGAGACCATTTGTTGTTGTTTTGCATTTTCACCATTTAATTTCATGTTTTTAAGCCTAAGTCTAACTATTTGCAAGTCACAATCTTATTTTCAAATTAGGAGTCATGCGTCTATGCGGTCAGTTGCTACAAGGTACAACGGTACCGCGTGAGGTGTTCGTGCTTCTTATATGACCGTTTTGTGGTTATTTTATATTTTCTTCCATTGAGAAATGTTTTTAAGGCTTAATCTTGAGATTAAAGGGGTCAGTTCCTACGAGTTATATTGGTCCTGTACAAGGTGTTCGTGCCTCTCATGGGACCATTTTGTGGCTATTTTAAGTTTTCCACCTTTAATGACATCTTTTTAAGCCTAATTTTAACTGTATGGAAATTATACTCATATTCTCGAATTGCGAGTCCTCTAACGGGACCATTTTGTAACTGTTTTATGTTTTTACCCTACAATAACAATATCTTTAAGCCTAACTCTAATTATTCACAAAACATCATCATATTTTCAAACCGAGAATCCTATGACTATGTAGTTAGTTCCTGCGAGGTGTTCGTGCCATTTACGAGACCGTTTTGTGTTTGTTTTACATTCCCACCCTATAACGACATGATTTTAAGCTTTAGTCTAACTGTGTGAAAATTATCGGTATATTCCAAAACCAAGAGGACGATGACTATGGGGTCAACTCCTTGGATTTATATTAGTCCCATATGAGGTGTCCGTGCCTCTTATGGGGTCGTTTGGGGTATGTTTTGCAGTTTTACACTTGAACAACATGTTTTTAAACGTAAGTACAACAATTATTTTATTAGGGTTATATTCTCAAATTAGGAATGTCGTGACCTTGCAGTCAGTTCCTATGAGTTACATTGGTATCGTGCGAGGTGTTCGTGCCTATAATAAGATCGTTTTGTGATTGCTTTGCATTTTTCCCTTTAATGGTATGTATTTACATATTATCATTATATTCTCAAACTGGTAGTCCCCTGACTAAGTTGTCAATTCAAATGCATTGCATTGGTCCCGTACGAGGTGTTCAAGCCTCTAACTTGATCGTTTTGTGATTTATTTAGGTTTTCACCCTTTAACGACATATTTTTAATCTTGAACCTTGATATTTTCAAATTATCATCGTATTCTCAAATGGGTAGTCCCGTGGATATACTGTCAGTTCCTATGAGTTACATTGGTCCCGTACGGGGTGTTCGTGCCTCTTATGGGACTCTTTTGGGGTTCTTTTATGTTTTTACCCTTTAACAGCATGATTTTAAGCCTTAGTCAAACTGTTGGAAAATTATCATCATATTTTCAAACCGAGAGCCCATTGACTCTGTGACCAGTTCCTACAACAAACATTAGTCTCGTGCGAGGTGTTCTTTCCTCTTATCGGGCTACTTGGAAGTTGTTTTACTGTTTCACACTTCAATGAAATATTTCTAAGGCTACGTGTAACTATTTACAAATTTTTATTCTCAAACCTGGAGTCCTCTGTCCACGTCGTCCGTTCTTATGAGTTAGATTAGTCCCGTGCGAGGTGTTCATGCCTTCAACGAGATTGTTTTGTGTAAATTTTGTTTTTTTCCCTTTAACGGTATGTTATTAAGCCTAACTCCAAGTTCGTGCAAATTATGGTCATATTCTCAAACTAGGAGTCCCTCAACTATGCGATCAGTTCCAATGAGTTAAATTGGTCCGGTGGAGGTTTTCGTCCCTCTAACGTGACCATTTATGATTATTTTATGTTTTCACCCTTTAAGGTCATGCTTTTAAGTCTAAGTATAACTATTTTCAAATTATAGTCATATTTTCAATCCGTGAGTCCTTTGAGTACGTGGTTAGTTCCTACAAGTTACATTGGTCCCGTGTGAGGTCTTTGTGCCTCTAACGTGACCATTTGAGGTTATTTTACTTTTTAATATTTTAACAACATGTTTTATGCGTAAGTCTAACTAATTTAAAATTATCGTTATAGTCTTAAACCAGGAGTCTAGTGATTACGTAGTGTATTCCAACAATTTACATTAGTCTTGTGCGAGGTGTTCGCGCCCCTTACGAGGTCATTTTGGAGGTTTTACATTTTCCCCCTTCAATGACATGTTTTTAAGACTAAGTCTATTTATAAATTAAAGTCATATTCTCTAATCGCATATCCCGTGGCTATGCGGTCAACCCTACAAGTTACATTTGTTAACGTGAGAGGTGTTCGTGACTCTGATGAGACGGTTTTGGGGTTATTTTGGGGTTTCACTCTTCATATTTTAAGTCCGAGTCTAACTATTTTCTAATTAAATTTATACTCTTAATTTTCTAGGTATATGTTCCCCTCAAAGTACCGCTCTGTAGTTATTTGGCATTTTCACCCTTTAACGACATGTTTTTATATCTCACCATTTGCAAATTATCATCAAATTTTCAAACGGGAAGTACCGTGACTACGTTATCTGTTGTTATGAGTTATATTGGTCTAGTACGAGGTGCATGTGCCTCTAACAAGACTGTTTCGTTGTTATTTTATGTTTAACCATTTAACAACACGTTTACAAGCCTATGTCTTGATATTTGCAAATTATCACTATATTCTCAAACCAAGAATCATGTGACTACGCGGTCAGTTCCTATGAGTTATATTCATCTCGTGTGAGGTGTTTGTGCTTTTTAACAGACTATTTTCGAACTATTCTATATTTTCACCCTTTCATGACATGTTTTAGAATCTAAGCATAACTTTTAGAAAATTGTAATCATATTCTCAAATCCTGAGTCCCGTATTTACACGATCAGTTTGGATGAGTTACATTGGTCACGTACGAAGTATGTTTTGTCGCTGGTTATGCTATCACACTTCAACGACATGTTTTTAAGACTAAGTCTAAGTATTTTCAAATTTTGGTCCTATTCTCAAATGGGAGACCCTTGACTACGTGGTCGGTTTATATGAGTTGCATTGGTCCTTTGTAAGGCTTGTGTGCCTCTTATATGACCATTTTGTGATGGTTTTACATTTTCACCCTTTAACAACGTCTTTTTAACCCAAAGTCTTGTTGTTTGCTAATTATCATCATATTATCAAACTCATAGTCCTTTCGCTACGCAATTAGTTACTATAAGTCACATTGGTCTCCTACGAGGTGCTCGTTCCTCCTAGAGGACCATTTTCTGGTTGTTTCATGTTTGCACCGTTCAACAACATACTTTTAAGCCATAGTCTAACTGTCTGGAAATTATCATCGTATTCTACAACTGATAGCCTCATATTTATATGGTTAGTTCTTATAATTTACATTAGTTCAGTGTGAGGTTTTTACGTCTCTAACCGGGTCTTTTGGGGTTTGTTTTATGTTTTCACACTTTGACAAAATGTTTTAATCCTAAATGTAAATATTCACAAATTATTCTAACATTGTCAAATCAGGAGTCTTGTGGCCACGATGTTAGCTCCTACAAGTTACATTGGTTTAATACGAGGTGTTTGTGCCTCTAACGACACCGCTTTGTGGATGGTTTGCATTTTTTCCCTTTAACGGTTTGTTTTTAAGCTAAAGTCTAAGTATTTGCAAAAAATGGTGATATTCTAAAATGAGGATTCACTTGACTGTGCAGTTTGTTCCTATGAATGACATTGGTCCTCTGTAGGGTGTTAGGGGCTCTAACATGATCGTTTCTTGGTTGTTTTACATTTTCACCCTTTAATGGCATCTTTTTATGTCTAAGTATAACAATTTTCAAATTACAGTAATATTCTCAAATCTTGAGTCCTGACACGACGCGGTTAGTTCCAATGAGTTACTTTGGACCAGTGAGATGTGTTTGTGCCTCGTACTAGAGAGTTTTGTGATTTTTTACATTTTCACAATTAACAACATGCATTTACGTCTAAATCTAACTTTTTCAAAATTATCATTATACTCACAAACTGGGAGTCCCATGACTACACGGTCAGTTCATGCCACTTACGTGGTCATTTGGGTGATATTTTGGATTTTTACCGTTCAATGACATGTTTTTAAGATTAAGTCTAACTAGTTCCAAATATGGTCATATTATTTGATTACGTGCCTAGTGTCCGTTACTACGAGTAACATTGGTCACCTGCGAGGTGTTCGTTCCTCTTATGAGATCATTTTGTGATTGTTTTGCATTTTCACCCATAATGTTGTAAGTTCGAGTCTAACTATTTGCTAATTATCGCCATATTCTCAAATACTGAGTCCTATAATAACGCGATCAGTTCCTACGAGTTACATTGGTCTTTAATCTTAACAATATGTTGTTAAGTCTCATTATTTCTAAATTTTCATCATATTTTCAAATCAAGAGTCTCGTGACTACGTTATCACTTGCTATGAGTTACGTTGGTCATGTGCAAAGTGTTCTAGCCTCTAAGGACACTATTTTGTAGTTATTTTATGTTTTAACCCTTTAACAACATGCTTATATGCCTATGGCTTAACATTTGTAAATTATTGTCATAGCTTCAAACCGAGAAACTTGTGATTATGTGGTAAGTTCCTATTAGTTACATTCATCCCGTGCGAGGTTTTCGTACCACTTACGGGACCGTTTTCTTGTTATTTAAAGTTTTCACCCTTTTGTTAAATGTTATTAAGCCTAACTCTAACTCTTTGCTAATTATAGTCATATTATCATGTCATAAGTCTCGTAACAATGCGATCTATTTCTACGAGTTTCATTTGTCCCTGCTGATGTGTTTGTGACTCTTACAAGACTATTTTGTATGTGTTTTGTATTTTTTTCCCTTTAACGATATGTTTTTATGCCTATGTCTAAGTATTGGTAAATTATGATCGTGTTATCAGACTGGGAGTCCTTCTAAAATGCGGTCAATTCCCATGAGCTATATTGATTTTGTGCGAGGTGTGCGTTCCTATTACATGACCGTTTTGTGGTTGTTTTATATTTTCACACTTCAACGACATCTTTTCAAATCGAAGTCCTAATATTCGCAAATTATCATCCTATTCGGAAAATAATAGTCCCATGGATACATGATTTGTTCCTATGAGTTAAATATGTCCCGTACGATGTTTTCGTGCCTCTTACGAGACCATTTTGTTGTTGTTTTACATTTTCACCATTTAACGGGAATGATTTTAGGCCTTAGCCTAACTTTTTGAAAATTATTGTCATATTCTCAAATTGATATCCCCGTACCTATGTGTTCAGTTCCTACAATTTACATTCGTCCCGTGTGAGGTGTTCCTGCGTCTTACTAGACCGTTTATGGGGTTGTTTTATATTTTCACTCTCTAAATACATCTTTTAAATTCTATGTATAATTATTGGAAAATTATGGCAACATTATCAAATCGGGGGCTCCGTGACCACATGGTCAGTTACTACGAGTAACATTGGTCTCTTTCGTGGCATTCGAGCCTCTAACATGGATGTTTCATGGTTATTTTACATTTTCATCTTTGAATAACATATTTTTACAACTAAGTCTAACTAATTGCAAATTATCATTATACTCATAAATTGGGAGTCTCGCGACTACGTGGTCAGTTCCTACAATTTACATTGGTCACGTGAGGAGAACATTTTGGGTTTGTTTTGCATTTTAACGCCCAATGTTTTAAGTGTGTGTTACATTGGTTCAATGCGAGGTGTTCGTGCCTCTAATGAGATCGTTACGTAGTTATTTTTCGTTTTCACCATTGAACAACATGTTTAGAAACTTATGTCTCTCGATTTGAAAATCGCCGTCATATTCTCAAATCAAGAATCTCGTGACTATGCGATAAGTTCCTATGAGTTACACTCATCCTGTGTGAGGTGATCATGCTACTTACGAGATCGTTTTATTGTTAATTTATTTTTTCTCCCTTCCATTACATGTTTTTTAGTCTAAGTATAACTCTTAGCAAATTATAGTCATGTTTTGAAATCGTGAGTCCCATAACTACGAGATCAGTTTTAATGAGTTCCATTGGACACATACAAGGTGTTCGAGCCTCTTACGGGACTATTTTGTTGGTGTTTTATGTTTTCATACTTCAACTACATGTTTTTAAGACTAAGTCTAAGTATTCGCAAATTATGGCCATATTCTCAAACCGTGAGTGTCTTAGCTACGCGGTCGGTAACCGAGTTGCATTGGTCCTATACAAGGTTCTCATACCTCTTATATAACAATTTTGTGGTTGTTTTACATTTTCATCGTTCAATACTGTCTTTTTAACCCTGAGTCTTGATATTTTCAGATTATCGTCATACTCTCAAACCAGTAGTCATGTGGCTGTGCGGTTAGTTCTTACAAGTTACATTCGTCCCATATGAGGGGTTCCTTCCTCTTATAGGAAAATTTGGTCATTGTATTTCATTTTTTCCATTTAACAACATGATGCTAAGCCTTTGTCTAACTATTTTGAAATTATCTTCATATTCTCAGACAGTGATCCTCGTATTTATATGGTCAGTTCCAATGATTTACTTTAGTACCGTCCGAGATGTCCATGCCTCTTACAGGGTCGTTTGGGGGATGTTTTATGTTTCCACACTTCAACGACATGTTTTTAATCGTAAGTATAAGTATTCACAAACTATAGTTAGCTTATCAAACTACAGTTAGACATGTTCTTCTCTCTATTCTTGTATATACCTTATCAGTTCTTAACCCTCCTAAAAATATTTTAAAAAGACTTAACAATATTTTTGCTATATTCGATTAGGGAGGTTCCAATAAAGAAAATCCATATCAATGAATGAAGTGGAAGGAAACATGCTTTCCTTTCGAATAAGTGGGTCTTAACATTAGAAGCTTAGAAGACGTTATAGTTGCTTCTAGTATTAAACTTTATTGGAAATTTAAATTTGACGATGGTATATGGGCCACTTTTATGAGACAAAAGTATTATAAAGGTTTGAACATTCGAAACAGTTCAAATACAGGCAAAATATTGGATCAAAATTCATCTCTAGCAGATCCTTTCATTCAAGAAGACAATAAAATATGAACTCCCTCCTTTACGGGAGAATTTTATATGAAATTTGCTATTGATGTTTGCAGACAATCGAGGCCTATTTCTATAAGTTGGAAAATCAGTTGGTCCTCAAAATGTCCAATGAAAATTTCAAACTTTGTTTGGAAACTTCTTAAAAACTCAGTGCCATTTGAGACTCAAATTTAGCAAGTCGGTATAAGACTAGCATCAGTCTGTAGACAATTCTTTTTATATGTTGACAGTGCCCAACATGTCATCCTTGAATGTAAAATTTCCAAGGAAGTTTGGAGTTATTTTACTCAAATGTTTGGTGTGGTTCCGAATTATACTTTTGGCAGCTATATGTTGCTTTCGTGGTGGATGACACAATACAAAAAAGATTTTTTAAAATCCTTTTGTCAAATCATTCCCAGGATAATTTTTTGGGAATTATGGAAGGCTAGAAATAAAATTGTTTTTGAAAATACCAAAACAAATTCTGCTTCTATAATTTATCAAATAATTTTCCTTATCACATCCATAATTAACAACAACAAATTTCATGATAAAAGCTCTTCTGAAGACTCCATCATTATCAACACATTTAACATTCAAATTTCCCCAAGCAAAGTGCAAATCATGAAATGTGCTTGGGAAAGCCCTCCTTAAGGTTATTTTTAATTAAAGATCGATGGGGCTTCCAAAGTTAATCCTGGCCCAAGTGGTATTGGGGTGTTATTAGAGATTCTACATGTATGTTTATTGCAGGTTTTGAGAAATCCATTGGGATTCAATCTTCCTTTTTTGCCAAAACAGTGGCTCTAAAAGAAGGTCTAAATCTTGTGTCTATTTTAGATATTCAAAATATAATTATTGAAACAGATTGCAAGTTTCTATTTTAGTTATTCAAAATATCATTGTTGAAGTTATTAAGAGGAAATCAAAACCTCGTTGGCAAGCTTTAGAGATCTTGAACAGCTTTTGTGATTCAAATCAATTTCAGCTAACTCATGTTTAGAGAGAAAAGAATTCAATAGAAGACCATCTTGCTGTAAGAGCATCTATGAGCGACATCGACTCTGTATATTGGAACTTTGAATCTCTTCCTCAAATGGTCAAATGTCTTCTTAAATTGGATAGGATCCATTCTCCTCAAATCAGACATAGTAGAATAAAATGTAAATAGGTTAAATAAATCCCCAAGTTTAAATTTTCAAGTTTTCTCTTATTGTAATGGGGATATTTATAAATCGCCAAATTTTCTTTCATTTCATCTAGAGTATTGCGCCCAACCCTTGAATAAAGGTAAGTTTTTCTTTCTGGGTTTGTAAAGCCACGGACAGGTTGTTTCTCTATTTTGAAAAATTTTAATCAAATTTATGGGGGTACCTTCCCTCTTTGATAAAAAAAAGAGTCTTATGGCCACGTAGTCAGCTCCTACATGTTGCATTGGTCATATGCACGGTGTCCGTGCATATAACAACATCCTTTTCTGATTGCTAGAATTTTTTTCCTTTAACGACATGTTTTTAAGCTGAACTCTAAGTATTTGCAAATTATGATGATATTCTCAAACGAAGAGTCATTTGACTGCACAGTTTATTCCTATGAGTTACATTGGTTTAGTGTGGGGTGTTCGGGGCTCTAGCTTGACCGTTTGGTGCTTGTTTTACATTTCACCATTTAATGGCGTATTTTTAAGCCTAAGTATAAATATTTGCAAATTATAGTCATATTTTCAAAAGGGGAGTCATATGACAAGGCAGTCAGTTCTTACGAGTTAATTTGGACCCGTGCGAGGTGTTTGTGCTTATTATGAGCCCGTTGTGTGGTTGTTTTACATTTTCACCTTTTAACAACATATTTTTATGGCAAAGTCTAACTAATTGAAAATTATCGATATACTAAAAAATCGGGAGTCCCTACGTGGTCAGTTCGTATAATTTAAATTGGTCCCATGCAAGGAGTGTGTGCCTCGTACGAAGCCGTTTACTGGGTTTTTTTCATTTTACCCTTCAATGACATGTTTTTAAGACTAAGTATAACGTTTTGAAAATTATGGTCATATTCTCTAATGGCGTGTCCTGTGATTATTCAGCCCATTCCTAGGAGTTACAATTGTCACGTGAGTGGTGTTCGTGCCTCGGACGAGATAATTTTGTGGTTATTTTGTGTTTTTACCAATCATGTTTTTAGTCAGAATTCAACTATTTACTAATTGTCATCATATTCTAAAATCGCAAGTCGCGTGACTACGCGATTAGTTACTATGGGTTACATTGGTCCCGTGCGAGGTGTCTGTGTATCTCACCTGATCGTTTTGTGGTTATTTTGCTCTTTCACCCTTCAATGGAATGATTTTAAGTCTCACTATTTTTAAATTATCATCATATTTTCAAACTGAGAGTCCTGTGATTACGTTATCAATCGCTACAGGCTACATTGCTCGAATGCAAGGTGTTTGTACCTCTAATGAGACCTTTTTGTGGTTATTTTACGTTTTTGCCCTTTAACGACATGTTAATAATCCTATGTCTCGAGATTTTCAGAACACTGTCACATTCTCAAATCGAGAATCTCGTGACTATGCGGTAAGTTCCTATGAGTTACACTCATCATGTGCGAGGTGTTCGTGCCACCTACGGGACCGTTTTATTGTTAATTTATGTTTCCACCCTGTCATGAAGTTTTTTTAAGCCTAAATCTAACTCTTTGAAAATTATTGTCATGTTCTCAAACCATGAGTCGCATAACTATCTGATCAGTTCCTTTGACTTACATTGGTCCCGTACGAGGTGTTCGTGCATCTTACGCGTGTATTTTGTATGTGTTTTACAATTTACCCTTTAACGATATGTTTTAAGCCAAATTCAAAGTATTTGAAAATTATGGTCATATTATGAAACTGGAGTCTCTTGACTATGCGGTTGGCTCCTACGTGTTATATTGGCCCTGTGGGAGGTGTTCGTGTCTCGTACATGACCGTTTGGTGGCTTTTTTACATTTTCTCTCTTTAACGACATCTTTTTAAGATCGAGTCTTCATATTTGCAAACTATCTTCAAATTCGAAATCGATAGTCCTATGGATGTACGTATTGTTCCTATGAGGTACATTGGTCCCGTGCGAGGTGTTTATGCCTCTTACCAGATCATTTTGTTGTTGTTTTATGTTTTTACCCTTTACCGGAATTGACTTTATGCCTTAGTCTAACTAGTTGAAAATTATTATCATATTCTCATGCTGAGAGCCCAATATCTATGTGGTTAGTGCGAGGTGTTCACGACTCTTACTAGACCAGTAGGGTGATTGTTTTACATTTTCAGACTTCAACGACATATTTTTAAGCCTAAATGTAAGTATTCACAAATTATGGTAACATTATCAAGTCGGGAGTTCTGTGACCATGCGATCAGCTCCTATGTATTACATTGGTCTTTTATGTTGTGTTTATGCCTCTATAGAGATCGTTTTGTGACTATTTTTCATATTTAGCCATTTGATTGTATGTTTTAAATACTAAGTATAAGTATTAAAAAATTATGGTGATATTGTCAAACAAGGAGTCCCTTGACTATGTGGTGAGTACCTATGAGTTACTTTGTTCACGTGGGATGTGTTCGTACTTCTAGCATGACCATTTTGTGGTTGTTTTATATTTTCACTCTTAAATGGAATCTTTTCAAACCTAAGTATAACAATTTGCAAATAAAATTCATATTCTCAATCCGTGAGTCATGTGCCTACACGATCAGTTCCTATACGTTACTTTGGATCCATGCAAGGTTTTATTGCCTCTGACGTACCCTTTTTGTGGTTGTTTTACATTTTTACCTTTTAACAAGACGCTTTTATGTCTAAGTCTTACTATTTAAAAATTATCTTTATACTCTCAAACCAAGAGTCCCGTGACAATGCGATGAATTTCGACAATTTACATTGGTCCCATGCGCGGTGCTCGTGCCTCTTACGAGGCTTTTTGGGGGATGTTTTGTGTTTTCACCCTTCAATGACATGTTCTTAAGCCTATGTCTAACTATTTCAAAATTACAGTCATATTAAATAATCGGGTCTCTTGTGACTATCCAGTAGATTCGTACAAGTTACATTGGATTCCTACGAGGTGTTCGTGCCTCTGACAGACCATTTTGTGGTTGTTTTTACATTTCACGAATCATATTTTCAGAACGAGTCTAACTATATGCTAATTATCATCATAATATCAAATCATGACTATGCGGTCAGTTCTTACGAGCTACATTTGTCCCGTGTGTGGCGTTCGTTAATCTTACGCGACCATTTTATAGTTCTTTTGCATTTTCACCTTTCGATATAATGTTTTTATGTGCCACTATTTGCAGATTATCATCACTTATTCAAATTGGGAGACCCATGACTACGTTGTCAGTTGCTACGAGTTATATTGTCTAGTGCGAGGTGTTCGTGGCCCCAACCAGACCATTTTGTGGTTCTTTTATTTTTTCACCCTTTAATAGCTTGTTAATTACCAATTTCCTTTAGATTTGCGAATTATCATCATATTCACAAACCGAGAGTCCTGAGACTACGCGATCAGTTCCTACGAGTTACATTCTTCCCGTGCAAGGTGTTTGTGCCTCTTATATGACCGATTTGTGGTTGTTTTATCTTATCATCCGTTCAGGGCATGCATCTAAGGCTAAGTCTAACTATTTGAAAATTATAATCATATTCTCCGTAACAGTGTGGTCAATTTGTATGTGTTGCATTGGTCTCGCACGACGTGTTTGTGCTTCTTACGGGATTTTTTTGGGTTTTATTTGACATTTCTACCCTATAAGGACATGTTTTTAACCCTAAGCCTAACTTCTTAAAAATTATCACCATGTTTTCAAATCGGGTGTCTCGTGACTATGTGGTTTGTTCTTAAGACTGACATTGATTCTATTAGAGGTGTTTATGCCACTTACGGGGCCATTTGGGGGATGTTTTCCATTTTCACACTTCAACGACATGGTTTTAAGTCTAATTCTAACTACTTCTAAATTGTGGTTATGTTCTCAAATTTGTAGTCTCATGACTACGTGATCAGTCCTTACGAGTTACATTGGTCTCATGCGAGGTGTCTGTGCCTCTAACGAGACCGTTTTGTGGTTGTTTAGTTTTTTCGCCACTTAATGACATGTTATAAATCTAAGTCTAACATTTAAAAATTATCATTATATTCGCAAAATGCGAGTCCTGTGAATACACGATCAGTTCTTAAAAATTACATTGGTCTCGTGCGAGGTGTTCCTTCCTTCTACGGGACCACTTTGTGCGTTTTTTGGATTTTCACAATTCAACGACCTCTTCGTCCATCGTACGAAAACCATTTTGTGGTTGTTTTAGATTTTCTCAATTTAAAAAAATATTTTTAAGCTTAAGTCTAACTATTTATAAATTATCATTTTATTTTTAAACCACAAGTACCGCGACTACGTGGTCAGTTTGAACAAGTTACTTTAGTCCCTCACGAGGTGTTCGTGCTTCTTACGTGGCCGTTTTATGGATGATTTATGTTTTCACCCTTTAACGACATGTTTTTAATCCAAAGTCTTGAGATTTTCAAAATATCATCATATTATAAAATCGAGATTTACGTGAGTACACATGCAATTCTTATGTATTACACTAGTCCCACACGAGGTGTTCGTTTCTCTTACGGGACCATTTGGTGGATATTTTATTTCACCATTTAACGCCAAATTTTTAATCGCAAGTCTGACTACTAGCAAATTATAGTCATATTTTAAAATCGTGAGTACTGTGACTACGCGGTCAGTTTTTATGAGTTACATTGGTCCCATTCAAGGTGTCCATGCCCCTCACGATATTATTTTGTGTTTGTTTTTCATTTTCACATTTTAACTATAAGTTTTTATGGATAACTGTAACTATTTGAAAATTATCATCTCAATATAAGAGTCCCGTGACTACGTGGTCAGTTCTTAAGATTTATATTGGTCCCGTTCGAGGTGTTTGTGCCTTTTATAGGGCCATTTGGGGGGTTGTTTTGCATTTTCACCCTTTAACAACATGTTTTTAACCTTAAGTCTAACTATTTTCAAATTATGGACATATTCTCAATCAAGAGTCCCGTGGATACATGGGAAGTTCGTACGAGTTACAATGGTCATGCGCGAGATGTTCATGCCTCTAACGATACCATTTTGGAGTTGTTTTATGGTTGCACCCTTTAACAACATATTTTTAAGCTTCTTTTGATATTCGTAAATATTTAGCATATTCGCAAATCGGGAGTCCCGTGATTATGTTGTCAGGCCCTATGACTTATATTAGTCCTGTATGAGGTGTTCGTGCCATTTACAGGATCATTTGGTGGTTGTTTTACATGTTCACCCGTTAATGACATGGTTTGAAGCTTATGTCTAATTATTTGCAAATGACCATCATATTTCCAAATTGGTAGTCCAATGACTACGCGGTTAGCTTCAATGAGTTACATTGGTCCCGTGTGAGGTGTTCATTCCTTTTACGAGACCGTTTTTTGGTTGTTTTGAATTTTTACCCTTTAATGGTACATTTTAAAGCCTAAGTCTAAGTATTTTCCAATTAAGGTCATATTTTGAAAACCGGAGTTCCTTGGCTAAACGTCCAGTTCTTACAAGTTACATTGATCCCGTGCGAGGTGTGCGTGCCTCGTACGGGACCATATGGCGGTTGTTTTGCATTATCACCCTTTAACGACATGTTTTTAAGCATACGTCTAACTATTTGCAACTTATCGTCCTAGTTTCAAATCAAAAGTATTGTGACTATGCAATTAGTTCCATTATGATAAGTTGGTCAAGTCTGAGGTGTTTGTGCCTCTTGCAGGACCATTTTGTGGCTATTTTAATTCACGCTTTAACAAGAAGTTTTTTAAGTACCAGTCTAACTATTTGCAAATTATAGTCATATTCTAAAATCTTGAGACCTGTAACTACATCGTTAATTTGAATGAGTTACATTCGTGCCGAACGAGGTGTTCATGGGACTATTTTGTGGTTCTTTTAAATTTTCACCTTCAAACGTTATATTTTACGCCTAAATATTACTATTGAAAAATTAATATCGTATACTCAAATCGGGAGTCCCATGACTACGTGGTGAGTTTCTATGATTTATATTAGTCCTATCCTAGGTGTATGTGCTTCTTATTGGGCCGTTCGGTGGATGTTTTATGTTTTCACCCTTCAACGGCATGATTTTAAGCTTAAGTCCAACTATTTGCAAAATTTGGACATATTCTCAAATCGAGAGTCTCGTGACTATGTGATTAATTGATGCGAGTTACATTGGCCACGAGGTGTTAATGCCTCTATCGAGATCGTTTTGTTGTACTTTTATGTTTTCATTCTTTTCTGGCATATTTTTAGTCTTGTCTTGAGATTGGAAATTGTTTGTAATATTCTAAACTCAAGAGTCCCTTGACTAAGTGGTCAGTTCATATGAGTTATGTTGGTCCCATGTCTCTAACATGAACATTGTGTGATTGTTTTATGTTTTCACCCTTTAACTACCTTTTTAAGCCTATCTCTAACAATATGGAAATTATCGTCCTATTCTAAAATCAAAAGTCCCATAACTAAGAGATCAGTTCTTGCAAGTTAGATTGGTTTGGTGCAATGTGTTCATGCCCCTTACGGGACCATTGTATGGTTGTTCTACGTTTTCGCCCTTTAAAGAAATGTTTTTAAGCCATAGTCTAACTATTTGTGAGTTATCATAACTTTCGAAAATCGGGTGTCTGATGACTATGCAGTCACTTTCTTTAAGTTACATTGGTTCCTTATGAGGTATTCGTGCCCCGTACGGGACCTTTTAATGGTTAATCTTATGTTTTAACCCTTTCATGACATGTTTTTAAGACTTTGTCTAACTCTTTGCAGATTATAGTCAGATTCTCAAACCACGAGTCCCATAACTATGTGATTAGTTTCTAATAGTTACATTCGCCTCGTAGGCGGTGTTCACGCCTCTTAGGGGACTATTTTGCGGGTGTTTTACATTTTAACACTTCATCAATATTTTTTTAAGTCTAATTCTAGCTGTATGTAAATTATGTTTATATTCTCAAACTGGGCATACCGGGACAAAATGGTCAATTTCTATGAGTTACATTGGGCCCGTGCAACATGTTCGTGCATCTAATGACACTATTTTTTGTATTGTCTTACATTTTTACCCTCTAACAATATATTTTAAAGATTAGGTCTAAGTATTTGCAAATTATGGTCATATTCTCAAACTGGGAGTCTCTTGACTACGCAGTTGGTTCCTATGAGTTAAATTTGTCCTATGTGAGGTGTTTGTGCCTCTTATATGATCATTTTGTGGTTGTTTTAAGTTTTCACCCTTTAATGACATCTTTTTAGGCTCAAGCCTTCATATCTACAAATTATTGTCATATTGTCAAATTCGTACAGCTTTGGCTACGCGGTTAGTTCCTACGAGTTACAATGGTCCCATACGAGGTGTTTATGCCTTTAGGGACATGATTTTAAGACTTAGTCAAAATTATTGTGAATTATCATCATATTCTCAAACCGAGAGCCCCGTGTATATGTGGTCAATTCCTATTATTTATATTTGTCCTATACGAGGTGTTAATTCCTCTTCCGTGACCACGTGATCAGCTCCTACGGGTAACATTGGTCCCAAGCAAGGTATCCGTGCCTCTAATGATACCATTTTCTTGCAGGTTTGCATTTTCCCCCTTTAACGCTCTGTTTTAAGGTCTAAGTCTAAGTATTTGAAAATTATGGTGAGTTCCTTGACTATATGGTAAGTTCCTATGAGTTACATTGGTCATGTGCGAGGTGTTCGTTGCTCCAACGTGGCCATTTTGTGGTTATTTTACCTTTTCTCCCTTTAATGGCATCTTGTTTATCCTAAGTATAATTATTTACAAATTATAATCATCTTCTCAAACCGTGAGTCCCGTGACTACGCGATCAGTACCTATGAGTTACATTAGTCACATGAAAGGTGTTCATGCCTCTGATGAGATCACTTTGTTGTGTTTTTTTAATTTTCACCAATCATGTTTTAAGCCCAAGTCTAAATACTTTCTAATCATCATCATATTCTCAGACCGTGAGTCTTATGACTCCACGATTAGTTCCTATGAGTTACATTGGTCTCGTACGAGGTGTTTGTGCCTCTCAAAGGATTATTTTTTTATTTTATTTTTTCATTTTTACCTTTTAACAGCATGTTTTTAAGTCTCACTATTTGTGAATTGTCATCATATTTCAAATTGGGAGTTCCGTGACTACGTAGTTTCTATGAGTTACATTGGTCAAGTGCGAGGTGTTTGTGCCTCTAAGAAGAATGTTTTATGGTTATTTTATATTTTCACCCCTTAGCGACATCATTATAAGCTAATGTCTTGATATTTACAAATTATCATCAGATTCTCAAATCTAAAATCTCGTGACTACACGGTCAGTTCCTACTAGTTGCATTCATCCTATGCATAGTGTTCGTGCCTCTTACGGGATCGTTTTACATTTTTTTGATGTTTTCACCCTTTAACTACTCACTTAACCTATGTTAAACACTTTGCAAATTATAGTCATATTTTGAAAACGTGGGTCACGTAACTATGCAATTAGTTTTTATGAGTTCCATTGGTCCCATACGAGGTGTTTGTGCCTCTCACGAGATTCTTCTATGGGTGTTTTGCATTTTTACCCATTAATGGTATATTTTGAAGCCTAAGTCCAATCGGGAGTCCCTTTATTACTCGGTCAGTTCTTACTAGTTATATTGTTCCTGTACGAGTTGTTTGCGCCTTTTACATGACCGTTTTGTGATTATTTTATGTTTTCACCCTTTAACGGTATCTTTTAAATCCTGATTCTTGGTATTCATAAATTCACGTCATACTCTCAAACCGATAGTCCCATGGATATGTGGTCAGTTCTTATAAATTACATTAGTCCCGGGCAAGGTGTTCATGCCTCTTATGGGGATGTTTGGGTGTTATACATTTCCACACTTCAAAAACATGTTTTTAAGCCTAATTTTCGCTATTTGTAAATTATGGTTACATTCTCAAATCGGGAGTCCCATGACCATGATGTCAGCTCCTACGAATTGCATTGGCCCTATACGAGGTGTGCGTGCCTATTTAGAGACCTTTTGTGGATGTTTTGCATTTTTTCCCCTTTAATGTTATGTTTTTAAGACAGAGCCAAAGTATTTGCAAATTATGGTGATATTCTCAAACCATGAGTCCCTTGACTACGCGGTCAGATCCTATAAATTACCTCGGTCACATGCAAGGTCTTCGTACCTCGAACGTGACCATTTTGTGATTTTTCTATGTTTTCACACTTAAATGACATCTTTTTAGGCATTAGTATAACTATTTGTAAATTATAGTCATATTCTCAATCCGTGAGTCAAGTGATGACACGGTCAGTTCCTACAACTCAGTTAGGACCCGTGCGAGTTTTTTTTACATTTTTTGAGTTATTTTACATTTTTACCTTTTAACGACATGTTTTTATTCCTAAGTCTAACTATTTTTAAATTATCTTTACACTCTCAAATTGGGAGTCTCGTGACTATGCCATTAGTTTCTAGAATTTACATTCTTCCCGTGGAAGGTTTTCGTGCCTCTTACGGGGCCATTTGGGGGCTATTTTCTATTTTCACCATTTAATGATATGGTTTAAATCCTAAGTCTAACTATTTGCAAATTATGATCATATTCTATAATTGGTTGTCTCGTGAATATGCGGTAAGTTCCTACGAGTTACATTTGAATCATGTGAGTGGTTTATGCTTCTTATGCGACTGTTTTGTACCAATCATGTTTTAAGCCAGAGTCTAACTATTTTCAAATTATCATCATAATCTTTAACCGTGAGTCCTATGACTATGTGGCTAGTTTCTACGAGTTACATTGGTCTCGTGTGTGGTGTTTGTGCCTCTCACGGGACCATTTTGTGGTTATTTTGAACTCTAACTTTAACGACATGTTTTTAAGTTTCACTATTTCTAAATTAACAACCTATATTCAAATTGGACTCTCCTGACTACATTGTTAGTTGATAAGAGTTAGATTTGTCCAGTACAAGGTGTTCGTTTGTCTAACGAGACCTTTTTGTAGTTATTTTATGTTTTCACCATTTGAAGACATGTTTATAAGAGTATGTCCTTTATATTTTAAAATTAACATCATATTCTCAAATCGGGAGTCTCGTGACAATCGAATTAGTTCCAACGCATTACATTCATCCCATGCGAGATGTTCTTGTCTCTTGCGGAATCTTTTTATTCCTTTTTTATGTTTTGCCCTTTAATGGCATGTTTTTAAGCCTAAGTCTAACTATTTGAAAATTATAATCATATTCTCAAATTGTGAGTCACGTAACTCCGCGATCAATTTCTATAATTTACATTGGTCTCGTGCGAGGTATTTGTGCCTCTTACGGGACAGTATTGGTATTATGATGCATTTTAACCCTTTAATGGCATGCTATAAGTCTAATTCTAACTATTTTATAATTATCATCATATTCTTAATTCGGGCATCCCATGACTTTGCGATTGGTTCTTACGAGTTACATTAGACCCGTGCGAGGGGATCGTGCCTCTTATGAGTTACATTTTGTTGATGTATTACATTTTTTTCACTCCTAAGTCTATTCTCAAGCCATGAGTCCATTGACTATGTGGTCCGTTCCTATGAGTTACACATATCTCGTGCAAGGTGCTCATGTCTCTAACGTGAATGTTTTGTGGTTGTTTTATGATTCACCCATTATTGGCATGGTTTTAAACCTAGGTCTAACAATATGCAAATTATCATCCTATTTAAAAATGCAAAGTCTTGTGACTAAGCAATCAGTTCCTACAAGTTAAATTTTGTGGTTATTTTACGTTTTCACCCATTAAAGGAATGTTTTTGAGCTTTAGTCTAACTATTTTTGAGTTATCCTAATATTCTCAAATCGGGAGTCCCATGACTATGTGGTCAGTTCCTTCGAGTTAAATTAGTGTCGTGTGAGGGGTTCTTGTTAGATTAGTGTCGTGTGAGGTAGTAAAATAATAAATGAATATAGTTGGGCTATCGGCCCGAACGTTTCTAAACGGGTCAGAGCCCGAATTTTTGAAAATATTTAGCAAGTGCATAAATGCCATATTTTAAAATATGAGATCTCTAATATTTAAATTGTTATCTCACTCTCATGAGATACCTCTCACCCATCTTCTAATAGTGCACACATATTGCATACCTTTTAAACAACTTAGTTAAGCTACCCCGCCTAACCAATCATTTTCCCCCATACTCTAAATTTCTCATAAATATCACTTACCCGACGTGATATAATATCGGCTATACGGTAAGCTATCACACGATCTCAAATTAACATAATCCTCGATTAGATTTATATATTTTTCTCATATATATAGAGGCAAATGTTCATATTCCAAACTTTCACTAGTTTAAAATACCATTTCACTTTAGTATATAAATTCTCGTATATATAATTCTCATTTTAATATATGAATCACAAGTTAAATTCGAATATAATCTCGCGGAATGAGAATAAAACCCTCTTCATTTTACTCTTTACACAATTCTAAATTATATGATTCCTCATATTAATTTACAAACAATATACTATACGCAACAAGTATAATTATACTTATCACAATAATAAGTATAATAATAACCATCCCACCGAACTATAACTCGAGGATGAAGTCTCATAGTGCATATCTGCATCCGGGTTTACTCTCTCAACTACAGTACCAAGCCAGACTCAGTCATGGTCATGGTAAAAATACACAACGGTGGAGGCGGTCATGTTCCCTCATGAATCTTGAATACAGACATCGCACTCGTATACGGGATGATATGACCTGGGTATATACTCTCCCTAGTCCATAAGCTAGGGTATTCACCCACATCGCGGAACCTCCCTGGATAGAACTAGAGCAAAGATATAAACTGGGTGTCCAACCCTACGCTCGGGAAACCCCGTGGAACCAGCCTCTAAGATACAAATATACCATGAACACATAGATATATTTATCTTCGTATCATATTATATATAATATAACAACTTCCATATATATAATATATCACTTCTCAACATATTATGGCTATAATTGCCAACCTCTGATAACGATTGCCAATAACCCCGAATGTTCCCATTTGTAATAGTATATTAGTATTCGCACACTGACAATACTAAACATATAAGTATTCTCTTACTTAACATATAACTCCCACCTTAATCACTTTTAAGGATTTATATATAATCCCGAATATATCAATTTGTAATAATCAAATAAGTATACTATCAACTTATTTGTGTTCTATAGGTATTGCATCACCTATAATAATAGTCGTCAATAGACGTATCTGATAGTCGCTAAATTCTCGTTAGCCCATTGTAACAACCCGTAACTTTGGGACCGAGCAATTAAAATTTTGAGAGAAATAAAATTTATTTAAATCGGAGAATTTTGGAATTTGGAAATTGAAGTCCAAAAATTGAGGATGTTTTAAAGCCTGTCGAATGAGGATTTTGAGTGTACCATTGGTTCCGGATGGGTCGAGATAGTCAAAATGACTGTCATTGGGTTTTATTTCGGTTCTGAAATATTTTTGAGTATGTTTTACTCGAATTGGAGTAAACGAGTCCTTTAAAGTGTGTATTAACATTTTAAACTTGATTTATTATTTTAATGGATTTAAGGGCTTACGATTTCAGCCCTTCCCATTTGTGATAAGATAGAAATAGAAAGAAAAGAGAAAGAAGAAGAAAGGAAGAGAGAGAAGGGAGAAAGCTTGGAGATTTCTATCCCAAACTCGATTTCGGGGACGATCCAACCTCTACAATTTCGAGGCAAGTGTTTAATCTTGATAAATATTTCATTTTTGTATTTCATTTCATAATTTGTGGATAAAAGAAATGGATTTTGGGTATTAGTATCAAAACCTAGATTTTTATGGTTTAAATATTGAAATTGATGTCAATATTTGGGTTGGTTGGTATAAAGATGGTTGGGATCAGATTTGTTTGATTTATTGGCTTAGAATCATTATATGATGAAGGTTTAGGGGTTAGAAGTTAAATTTTAGGGTTTATAATTCGTGGGTTTTTTGAAGAAGAAGAGACCATTTTTGGTTTTGTAGACCCGAATCGATTCGCCCCCCAAGCGAATCGATTCGGCTTAGGCAAAAGTGGCAAGCCTGCATGACCGAATCGATTCAGTCCCAAGGCAAATCGATTCAGCTTGAGATAGAGTCCCAGGTCCTTTGGACCAAATCGATTCGCAGCTGGAGCAAATCGATTCTCCCTCAGGCTGAATCGATTCGGAAACAGGGTTGTTTTGTTAATTTTCTATAAAAGGTTTTCTAACCCTTTTTGGTTGGGTTTATTGATTCGGGACATGATTATATGATGTAAGAAAGATGTTTTGGAGATTTATTAGAAGTTTCTCGCATGATGGGACCGTGGGTACGTATCAAGTTATTTTGGGGACTTATATCCATATATATTGGAGAGGGTCATATCAATTAATGGGTAATCTCATTGAGAATGGTAGTTATATTTAGGGGTCATAAATGATCCTAGTTATGATGTACGGTTAAGGTCCCTTGAGAGAGTTGTGAGGGTACGGCATGGAATATTAGGCCGATAATTGTGTCGAATCCTTAAAGTGATAGGATTCTACTTAAAATTGAATGGGGACCGGCGATAGAGTGTGGTCGCATATCCATAGTAATTTTTAAGTTAAGGAATAAATTGTAATGCAATAATATTAAGGGTTCATAAGAGCTATTGAACCGTAGGTGAAATTATGGAACGATTGGATCATACTATCAACTAGAATAGGTTGTTGTGTAATTCTAGTCACGATAGTTTTTACATATAATTGTGTGGGAGTAACAATTAGGATTCCAATACTTCAAATGAATTTAAGATTGAGCTTGAGGTTTATAGAATATTAGTTATATGTATACCAATAGTAAAATTAGTCCTAGAGATATTGGGGTACTTTCGGATATAAATGAGATGTGTAGTGATTATTTCCTACACTAAACTTTGGGGTGATAACTTTAATGTTGGATATAGTTATATGTTGGAAGACTATTCATATCATAGGATAAATGGATGAATATTCTTCAAGGGAGGGATTGTATTCACATATCGAGGTACATTGAATGTGTTTGGGACGACGACTAGTATATTGAGGGTTATGTATACTTATACCCGAGTTTATAAATTTTATACATACGAACGAGAGATAGTGTGTATATTTATGTGGATATGTGGATATATATAATTATATAGATATGGATATATGTATATACTCATATTGTGAATATCTAAACTGTATGTGATGGTTTAATTATATGATGGGATCATATGGATATATATTGTTTATGTGAACGATATATATACTTGTATTGTGAAGCATACCCCGCACATGCTATCATTGGGAAGTTCTGCGATGAGGGTGAGCACCCTAGCTCGAGGAGAAGAGTGTGGGTATTCCCCAGGTCATAGTCGTCCATTGTGTTATTATGTGATTTATATTTTTTAGGGATGAGACGTGGTGGGTATGTTTTGTCTGATTGCCGGTTAGGAACTATAACCGCTTCCCCGACATCGTGTCTATGTGTTGGCCGCGAAGTGGGTGATATTTTGTCCCACGGGTGGTACCCAGGATGGAATATGAGTGATGCCCAGGAAGATAATAGCATGGTGCAGTATATTGGCGATATATAGCCGGTTATATCATGTGATGGCCATTGTACATTATATGTAGTATGTACACTTGGCTATGGGAATGAATGGTTGTATATATATATGTTTAGAGTAAATATATATATATATATATATATATATATATATATATATATTTATATATCCTATAGGTGAAAGGATATAAAATTTCTATGGTGTACATCTTGGGAGATTATGGTGTACTTGATTGTTGGGGGATGGTATATCGCACTTAAGGAAAAAAATTCGGTTATATCAACCCAAGGATTGAGTGGAGATTTTGGTGTTACTCTTAGTTAGTTATCAAAATAGTAGTAGTATAGTTGTGTGGATGACATAATGGATCCCTACAATCAACACGGTCAAGGAGTAGTGTATAGGGGGGTTCCTGGTTTGGATTTCGCTTTGCGAGACACCCCACGCACGAAACGCAGTGCCATGTTGAGAGTAGAGAGAATTTTTGTCCTTGGTACTTGTATGTATCAGTAGTATGATTGTGTAGATAACATGATGGATCCCTACAATCTACATTGTCAAGGTATAGTGTATCGGGGGTGTTCCTTGTTTGGATTTCGCTTTGCGAGACGCTCCATGCACGAAACGCAGTGCAATTGTTGAGAGTAGTGAGAGGTCCTGTCTTTTGTACTTATATGCAATTGTTGTAGTAGAATTGTGTGTATGACATAATGGATCTCTAGGATCGACATTGTCAAGGAGTAGTGTATCGAGGGGGTTCCTTGTTTGGATTTCGCTTTGCGAGATACCCTACGCACGAAATGTAGTGCAATTGTTGAGAGTAGTGAGAAGTCATGTCTTTTGTACTTATATGCAATTATTGTAGTAGAATTGTGTGTATGACCTAATGGATATCTAGGATTGACATTGTCAAGGAGTAGTGTATCGGGGGGGGTTCCTTGTTTGGATTTCGCTTTGCGCAACGCCCCACGCACGAAACGCAGTGCAATGTTGACAGTAGAGAGAAGTTTTGTCCTTATTAAATTGTGCATGTTATTTAGAGAATAAACTCTTAATTTGAAGTTTAATGTTAATATGTGAAGTAATAAAATTGGATAACTGATTTAGTTATAAATTGGAATCAATAAAGCCTAGTATGGCATACATGTGTAAAAAAAATAATTAAGTGTGATTAGAATGGGAAAGATTCCTGGGTTATGTTAGAGTGGCAGGTCTTGGGGGTATAGGCCATGCCTATTGTTAAAATATAGGTTGTCCTTATGGGTGGGGTAACTTACTTAAGATTCTCAAACGCGAATAGGTTCGCACTGTTAGATGAGAGGTGAGTTGGGGGTTTCACGAGAGTGCAACTCCACTTTAATTATTAAATAAGTGCATTTATATTTATTATGCACGGTTAACAAACTTTCTAAACTTTTTTACAATTCGGGCTCTGACTCATTTATATTTCTCTCCTTCTATATATACATATATATTACTACAGGTGTCCTACTGCATGGATACCAGATGCTTTTCTATCCAGAGTCGCGGGAGCCGTAACAGGTGCGGACTGTTACGGGATTTCGATTGTAGTCACATCCCATCTCCTTGTAAATCTAGATAGGATTCATGTTGTATATCGCGTTTATACCCAAGAGTTACTTATAGCTGTTTATATTTATTCCTTATGGTTGTTGTACTATCTGTGACCCGACAGCTTATTCGGGTATGTTTTCATGTAGGTACTCATTTCATTTTTTTTTTATATTAACACTTCCTTTTTATCGTAGTAATTGTGTATTCTATCTCTCTTAGTAGTTGTTAGTGTTGGTTTGTCGTCTGTTGCATATTTTATTTAAATTTTGGCATCCGCTTTTTATTGTTTCGGGTAGTTAGCCTTATATTATTTAGTATTGTCAGTTGATGTTGAGATTGAGCCATCTGAGATACCTGATTTAATGTAGTATAGGGTTGTCACCCGTTATTATTTTAAGTGGGTTGTCACACCCATATCCTCGAATCCATCCTAATCACATCCTAGGATTTACTCAGATGCATTCGTCCCATAATTATTCTAACCACACAAATATATCCAAATGCACTTTTTGAATACTTCTCTCGAATGTCGCTCGATTCGAACATTCGCTAGGTACATCCCCTGAATTGTACACTATATTAACCCAAGGTCCCCTCTTTCATCTCAGGTTTTGTTCACTTGTAACCTAAGGTGTATTCCCCATCAATTCCCTTATCTAGGAGTCCTAATATCATATCTGGAATATCCTACAACAATCTCCCATTTGTGATTTAACTCCCCATACACTGAAGGGATGAAAACTAATAAATATGGCAAAGGAGAATCGATTCTCCCTTAATGGAATCGATTCGGGCAAACGATTTGATTCGGTCTCAATCTGAATCGATTCGGCCTGAGACATCCTTGCAGATCCCCTTAAGAGAATCGATTCGGTCTAGACCCGAATTAAATCACCCTATTTGAGGGGCACGGTTTGGGAGATTTCTCAATCTCCAAAATACCCAAATATCAACCCAACCTCCATTTTAATAGTTTCTAATCTCAACCAACAACTCTATAATCATCCTAACACTTATTTATAACTAACACCTCAATATATTTGTGGTATTAAAGCATTTCTTCTAGGTTTAAACCTTAAAACCATTAAAGCCCTAGTTTTATCATTACTCCCATTTCAATTCAAGTTTACATTCCATTAACGTGGTTTTTACTATAAAAATCATTTAGAGTTTACAATACATCAATTTGTAAACTCATACTCAAATTTTCCCAATTTTTTTTTAAGGGTTCTATTTCAAAATTATATAGTTTACCAACTATAATATTATATACACACACTCAATTAAATAAAGAAAGTAAACACTTGCCTTGTGGATGAAATCCGATGACCTCGAGTCGAATCCCGTGGAGTTTGGCTTGAATCCCCTTTCTCTTCGTCTTTTCTCTATCTTCCTTCACTTCTCTCTTATGACTTTATAAGAGAGAATAAGGGTTTACCCTTTATAAACCCAAAAATGACTCGTTTACTCAATTGCGAGTCCCTACTGGTCCAAAAGTCCCCGGAACCTAAATACTACCCCCAGATACTCTACTATGTCTATCTAGGACATTGTGAAACTAATCGTACACTTGAAATCTCCATCTGCGCCACTTAACTAAAATTCACTAATTAAACCTAACTCATCTCGATACGGGTTGTCCACAACGTAAAATAATTCTCGTCGCTTTACCCAATTGCGGCATGTCATAAAAACATCTCGACTCATTTATTCAGTCTCCAAAGTAAATGTAACACGCGTCGATAATCATCTAACGTTTATTCATCAGGAATTTACTTTTCGATCAAATTCCTTAAATTACTGAATAACACTTATATATGTAATCTAAATATCTATAAAACTATGAGGTATTACATACTCCCCCCCTACAACAGAATTTCATCCCAAAATTCGGATACAATCAGTACTACCTACCTAGGATCTCTATACACACTAGATCCTAGTGCATAAGAGTCCATTGGTACCAACCCAATGGCACTCTACCATACACTCATTCACGGTACTCACCTATCACAAGGTTTATATTCTAACGCACTAGCTTAACAATAAGCTTAACTAAATCTCTATACGTTATCATACTACCTCGGTCGTAAGGTGACTCTAATAATGTCACATCGCACCTAGTGTTTCTATTACATCATATAAAGGAAACGATCCTATAATCATTACTCTAACATACCGATCTCATTGAAAACCCTCCACTTTAAGCGTCCGTTCGTCTACACCATGACTTCGAATTTCCCACAAAAAGTAAACTACACTAGCTCTTGACTAATTTCGTCAGTCTTCTTGCTTATCTTAGGTGTGCTAACTCTTTTTGCACTAATATAATTGGATTATCGCGTGCCTCCTACGACATTCCATCCAACAAACTCCAATCTCATTATATAACTTCCCCACAGGATATTCTATAGCTTTATGTACTATGCCCCTTCTATTTCGGACCGTACATAAAATAACCTTACGAAGGTGCCCACACACCCTTTAATTCGTGCCTATCTGTACCACTACTGCAAACATCACACATGTAACACTCCCTCTAAAATGGGCCTCATTTCTTAGCCTTGTACAAACACCTGGGTTTTATTAACCCAAAAATATCCAAAATTCAATCCTTCCTATAGTTGGAAATCCAATCCTTCTTAAAGTTAACCCACCAACCTTCTCGTGGTTAACTCCCAACAAGTTTCCTAAACCCACTTCACATGCCTCACTAGCCTTATTTCCTAATAACCCTACAATCAATGTGTTTCCTACATACATAAAAATGAGTACTATTTTAACTATGTCCTTAGTGCCCAAGTCCTCTCTCAATTTCTGACATTCGCTCAGTCTCATGCATGGGATGTCTCGCAAAGTGAAATCCAGACAAGGAACCCTCCCGTTACACTACTTCCTCGCATTGTCAGTCATCGAGATATTATGGCCTAAGGAACTCTCTCGGGACATTCTAAAATCCTTTCTCCGAATCATACTAATTCGCTTCTACCATTATGTCCTTCCATTTTGGCGAGATGGAAAGTCTGACTAGTCGGGGCTTCCATACCCTACACAATTGTTATGATCATCATACACAAATGGGTTACCTAAGAATTTGCCTCCTAGCCACGACATGTTCATAGGCCTCGAATAAATTTCCTTAACATTACCTCACTCGCTTACTTACCGTGTGAGAAACAGTTCCAGTGCTTTTTCCACAGCACGTCTACTTTTTATTAGCCCCCAATCATCACATGACTCTCAGCTAATTTCACTAAAACTAGCATCTGACCATACCGTGACATCTCTCCACTCCCGACATCGTTAATGTTCATGCGTGAAGTGTCTCGTAAGCAAAATCCAAACAAGGAACCCCTCATATACACAAATACTTAACTTTGTCGGTCGTGTAGGTATGTCAGTGCAAAACATGTAAAATAATAAATCATGCATACCTTAGATCACATCTATAAGGTCCCTATGCACTAAAGTCATTCTAGTGAAACATTTACTCATCGAAGTTCCATCTAGACATATAATAAAGGCTAGGTCAAGCTGTATCTAGGTGAGATATCGCAATAACAACCCGTTCCACCCTGGAAACGCAGATACGATAGTCTTTCAATTATTATCCTGCTATCACTATGATAATCCACAAATACATTACGCTTATAATAGTACCATACTCATATAACACACATGAAACGAACAGTACAAACCAGATATAAATTCAAAATACTAACACCCGGTTTTCACCACAAATGAAAGAAAATAGATCCCCACTACCGCGAAAAATATATAGATATATATCCTTTATATCATTATCGCTACCGCCACAAAGCTCTAATTACAAACACGAATCTATGGCTAATAAGATACTGTGACTCAATCTTTTCACACAAAATATACCTCCTCCATCGGAGGTGAAACTCATAACAATAACTTTGCCAATCACCCTGCCCATTCCACATGGTTCTCGGACATAGTACACTTTCTTTAACAGAACCAAAACTACTTTAATCAATGCCCCATCTTGAGAAGTTATTGTTGTCCTTGTACGACAATTGGTCAAGGACTAACCGTGTGGTTCCACACCCACATTGCAACATTACCCATCTCTAGACACCCTGACCATGTAAAAGTTATCATCACCTTAGGCTCTATAGCCTCAATCCAGACAATCACCCTCTAGTTCCCTTTGCTCCCCCGACTAAAAGGAAACAGGCTACGGGTCTCAACTGCCTTATTTCAAAGATACCCCCGGGTGGATGTCCACAAATGGGGTCCCATGAGCACAAATTCTCCATAAGTGTTAGCAACACTTACTAATCAACCTATCATTCCTCTAAGGGAATCTCTCTTCACTGTAACTGCCTCACTTTGGTACAAAGTTCACTTGTCCATATTACTCTTTATTCACTGTCGGCCTCTGATCGAGCCTCCTGTGAATAATTAATAAACTTCGTTCTCTTCGTATCAGATAAATCAAAGGAACTTGTGGTTAAAACCATCCGTAAGATCCCTCTATGAGTAAAACATCTTGCTCCCCCAAATATGGTGACCACCGTTCCAACCATTTCGACACTGCTCCCACGAGAGAAAAAGTTTTCCTCAAATTTTCATATCTAGGCATTTCCATACCCTTCTCTAAGCCAAAGCATTTGAGCCCTATACTTCCACTGAATATATCTACACTTCCTCTACATAACTTAACTTCAACGTATGGTCATTATCAAAGATCCTCTCACATTTTTCCCAATTTACTTCACTGGGTAATTCATGTCTAGCACCACTCTTTACTATAGCGGTACTCATTTATGTAACTACTATACTTTAGTAGTCGTTGTATCAATTCATAAAAATGCCACAAAGGGAGTGACCTCGACTGTGCCCCTATTCCTCGACTTCAACTAAAAGTTCTAACTAAGCCCTTCCTCCTGCTACCCTCATAACAGTCTTCCTTAGTCGCCCTTCATCGATCTGCAACCAAATCTCACCAGAGCATGCAAAAGATTAACTATAATCTTACATAATAGTGGGAGAATGAAATCTCATAAGAGGAATCAATAATATTAATCATAAGGCTTTATATCATATAGAAAGCAACGTTGAAAGCGTAGTACGTACGCACAGATTGCTAAGGACACTAGAACATGATGCTCTGATACCATCTGTGACAAACCGCCTAATAAAATATCGGGTGATCAATCCTATACAAAATAAAAATAGGAGTCTCATATGGTTCCTTCTTAACATCACTGTCGAAAACAAATTTAATTACTAATAACCTATTAGGATGGCGTCAAAATTTTATATTAACTAATCTTTTTAACCAAACCAACCAAGTACAACAATCACAACAGTTTATATATATAAAAACTGAAATGAAATAAAATAACCGAACACTCAGTTTAACGTAATACAACCAAATCGAATGCCGAACTAAAAGGTGGTAAAAGAATAAATGAATAAAGTTGGGCTATTGGTTCGAATGTTTCTACAGTACCTCCTACCTAGATTACAAGGATAGAAGCATCTATAGTAAACATGCATGCATCCATGGATGCTGTAGCAAACGTCTGACTCGAAGGAATCATTATCCAGGCTTCTCTGTGTCTAGACACATATACATATATATACATATATAGCAAGAGAGGGGAAAAATAGAGTAACGGGTCAGAGCCCGAGTTTTTGAAAATATTTTGCAAGTGCAAAAATGCCATATTTTAAAATATGAAATCTCTCATATTTAAATTGTATCTCACTCTCATGAGACCTATCGCATACATTTTAAACAACTTAGTTAAGTTACCCTGCCTAATTAATCTGTTTCCCCCATCCTCTAAATTTCTCATAACTATCACTTACCCGACGTGTTATAATATCGGCTATACGGTAAGCGGTCACACGAGCTCACATTAATGTAATCCTCAATTAGATTTATATATTTTTCTCTCATATATATAGGCATACCGTTCATATTCGAAAACTTTCAGTAGTTTAAAATACCATTTTCACTTTAGTATATAAAGTCTCGTATATAAAATTCTCATTTTAATATATGATTAATAATTTAAATCCAGATGTAGTCTCCCGGAATGAGAATAAAACCTTATTCATTTTACTCTTTACACATGTCTAAATTATATGACTCCTCATATTCATATACAAATAATATACTATACGCAACAAGAATAATTATACCTATCACAATCATAATTTTAATAATAAAATCCCACCGAGCTATAACTCGAGGATGCAATCTCATAGTTCCCATCCACATCCAGGTTTACTCACATAACCACGGTACGAAGCCCGACTCACTCATGGTCATGTTAAAAATACACAACGGCAGTGGCATTCATCTTCCCTCCTGAAAGAGGAATACACACATCGCACTTGTATACGGAACGATATGACCTAGGGATATACCCTCCCTGCTCCTTAATCCAGGGGATTCACCCACATTGCGCAACCTCCATGGATAGCACTAGAGTAAATATAAAAATTGACTGTCCAACCCTACTCCCGAGAAAGCCTGTGGAACTAGCCTCTAAGATACAAATATACCTTTCACACACAAATATATTTAATTCAGTATCATATTATATATACTATAACAACTCTTGTATATATAATATATCACTTCTCAACATATTATGGTTATAATTTCCAGACTCTCATAGCGATAGCCAATAACCCCAAATGTTCCCATTTGTAATGGTATATAAGTATTCACACACTTACAATACTAAACTTATAAGTATTCTCTTACTTAACATATAACTCCAACCTTAATCACTTTTAAGGATTTATATAGAATCTCTAATATACCAATTCGTAATAATCAAATATGTATGCTATCGACTTATTTGGGTTCTATATGTATCGCATTTACCTATAATAGTAGTCGTCAATAGGCATATCGGATAGTCGCTTAATTCTCGTTAGCCCATATCCTCGAATCCATCCTAATCGAATCCTAGGATTTACTCAAATGCATTCTGGCCATAATTATTATAACCACACAAATATATCCAAATGCACTTGTCGAATACATATCTCGAATGTCGCTCGATGCGAACATTCACTAGGTCCATCCTTTGGATTGTACACTAAATTAACCCGAGGTCCGCTCTTTCATCTCAATGTTTGTTCACTTGTAACCTAAGGTGTATTCACCCTCAATTACCTTACCTAGGAGTCCTAATATCATCTCTAGAATATCCTACAACAATCTCCCATTTGTTATTTAACTCCCCATACACTAAAGGGAAGAAAACTAACAAATCTTTCAAAGGCGAATCGATTCGCCCTTAATACGCTAGCAAATAAATTCAGGCTCAATCCGAATCCATTCGGAAAGTGTTCTGCAAGAAGGTCCTCAAAGGAGAATCGATTCGGTCTCAATACGAATCGATTCGGCCTGAGATAGCCTTACATATCACCTTATGCCAATCGATTCGGTCTAGACCCAAACCGATTCTCCCTGTTCAAGGGGAACTTTTTGGGAGATTTCTTAATCTCCCAAATACCCAAATATATACCCAATCTCCATTTTAATGGTTTCTAATCTCAACCAACAACTATATAATCATCCTAACACTGATTTATAACTAACACCTCAATTTATTTGTGGTATTAAACCATTTATCTTAGGTTTAAACCTTAAAACTATTAAAGCCCTAGTTTTATCATTACTACCATTTCAATTCAAGTTTACACTCCATTAACATGGTTTTAACACTTTAAATCATTTTGAGTTTATAATACATCAATTTGTAAACTCATACTCAAATTTCCCAAATTTATTTTAAGGGTTCTAACCAAAAATTATATAATTTACCAATTACAATATGAGATACACACACTCAATTAAATAAAGAAAGTAAACAATTGCCTTGTGGATGAAATTCGATGACCTCGAGTCGAATCCCACGGAGTGTGGCCTGAATCCCCTTTGTCCTCATCTTTTCTCTCTCTTCCTTCCCTTCTCTCTTATGACCTTATAAGAGAGAATAAGGGTTTATCCCTCATAAACCCAAAAATGACTCGTTTACATAATTACGAGTCCCTACTAGTCCAAAAATCACCGGAACCTAAACACTGCGTCGGATACTCTATGTTGCCTATCTCGAACATTCTGAAACCAACCGTACACTCGAAATATCCATCCGAGCCACTTAAATAAAATTCAATAATTAAACCCAACTTATCTCGATACGCATTTTCCATAGCGTAAAATAATTCCCGTTGCTTTACCCAGTTGCGACATGTCATAAAAGCATTCCGACTCATTTACTCAGTCTCTAAAGTAAATGTAACACGTGTCGGTAATCATCTAACGCTTATTCATTCAAAATTTACAATTCACTTAAATTCCTCAAATTACCAAATTATACTCATTTATGTAATTTAAATTTCTTTAAAAGTACAGGGTATTACACCTCTTCCAGCCGATTTGCTCATTGCTGCCCCAGAAAAATTTACTGAGGATGGAGTGGATTCCCCTTATGATACCTTTTGGAGGTAGTAGGGATGAGATCAAATAGCACGGGATTGTTCTTAAGACATGTTTGATTAGTACCTCACGAGCTCCAATTGATAGGTATTTCACTTGCCAACCTTGAACCTTTTATCAAATTTTATCGACCAAGGAGGCAAAGAAACTTAGCTTTCGTCTACCTCTGAATAGTGTGCAACCTAAGTAGGTGATGGGGAGAGGATTTTGGTTCAATCCTATTATCTGGGAAATAATAGAGGTTTTCATTGGAGACAGGTGAGGATCCTATGTGAAGCTACTTTTTGTTAGAATTATAACCTGCCCTGAGGTGGTTTCGTAATTCTGTAGGAATTTCTTTAAGTTTCTAGGGCTTTTCTTGTTAGCTCTAGAAAAGATAATCGTGTCATCTGCAAAGGATAGGTGGGAGTTTATCTTGCATCATGGGGGTGATAGAAAGGAAGTGTTAAGTCTTTCTCTACAAGGTTGTTTAATCCCTTGCTTAGTATTTCCGAGGCCAAAATGAATAGGCTGGGGGATAGCGGGTCCCCTTGGCTAAGTCCCATGATGGAATTGAAGAAGCCATTGAGTTGTCAATTGACTATAATGGAAAACCAAACATTGGAAATTATTCTCCATACTAGGTCTATCCATACTTCTTCAAAACCAAATTTTCTCAGTATGCTTATCAAAAACATCCAATTAACTCTATCATATGCTTTTGACATGTCAAGTTTTATGATAACATTACCCCTCTGGATTTTTTGGGAAGGTTGTGTACCATTTCTTGGGCTATTAGGATGTTATCGTAGATACTCCTAGATCTAACAAAGCCACTTTGATTCTTCGAAATGAGGGAAGGAAGATAATTGGCTAGCCTTGAAAAAAAGGATTTTAGACGATGTTTTGTTAGAGAAATTACAAAGGCTAATTGGTCTAAAATCCTCAGATTTCAAAGGCCTTTTTCTATTAGGAATAATGACTATGGTGGTACTTGACCACCCTTTGGGGATTTCTTCTCCCAGGGAAAAACTCCATATGTCATTACGGGGATCTCTTTTAATTATGTACTAGTATTTCCTATAGAAAAATCCCCTAAAACCATTTGGGCTAGGGGAAGATCGATTACTTAAGCATGTAATTGCCTTTTTTATTTCCTCATTTTTTCGGGCGGACTAGAGGATGTTATTTTGTTCTTCAGAAATTATAGAGGGTATAAGTTGTTGCATTTGTTCATTGTGTGCATATTCTTTAGAAGAAAAAAGGTTTTCTAAATGGTTGACTATAGGTTTGGGACTTCCTCTTCTTTTTCTACCCAACTATTGTTTTCCTTCCTCAGTCTATTAATCTGAAGATTTTTATGTTTCATTTTTACCGAATTATGAAAGAATTTATTATTATTATCTCCAAGTTTGAGCCATTTAATGGATGATTTTTGTTTCCAATATATTTCTTATTTTCTCAAAGATATGATAAGCTTTGCTTGAGCTCTCCTCAACATTTCTCTGTTATCCAGATTAGGGGCTCTTTCATATTCTATTTCTTTTTGTTTTGCCTGATCCTCCTTATCTATCACATTTTGAAATACGTTTGGAAATGTCGATTTACTCCATAGTTTGAAGTCTTTTTTAAGTCTTTGGTGTTTTGTAAAGAATTTCGTCATCAGACTTCCTTCACATCCTTGCTCCCAGGATTATTTAACTAAATTAAAGAATGTTTCATGATTGGTGATGATGATGCTGGAAACAACACCACCCTTCAAAGTGTGCACAAGCTCAAACCAGTGATAATAATGGCAGCTCAAGTATATACAAATATAAGAGATAGAGATGAGGAAAAGAGGTTGAACACCAATATATAAGTGGTTCAGCCAATTAGGCCTACGTCCACTATGAAAGTAAGTGAGTAAGGTCACTAATATAAGGTACTAATGGCCATGGTTACAATCTCTCAAGATTTCTCTCTCTACTGTATAATTGGATAGAGTTTCAGCTAGGGTTGTAATTTTTGGATCGTCCTCCAGGTAGGAGGAGATACGTATATATAGTGTGTGGGGGGTGTAATGCACTCCCCATGCTTGCAATGAGCATGTGTGTGTTGATCTAGCCAATCTAATGAAGACATCTGTCACTGTCACATGTAGAGAATGATGATGAAATATTCCCCCACGTGAGGGGATTGATTCGGTTACAACTAATTTTGTACACGTGTTCCTATCCTTGTATACGATTGTCAATGCTCAGCTGTCTTTAATTGATACCAACCTCGTCCTGTAAGAGTACGAGGTTGGTGAGGTCTGGCTGCAGCTCAATCCGAGGTTATTCACAATTATCTTCGGCTCAGTAGGAAGGTTGAAGTAAGGCCGGTGGAGTTATAACGTCGGCTTAGGCCGAGGTTACCTTGGAGTAGCTGGAACATCAGGTCACTCCCAACCGAGGTTGGTCACGATTGTGGTGGTCCTTGCTTCCTCGGCTCGTTCCAAGCCAAGATTGATGAATGAGGTAGATGTCATCTCTGATGTTGCCCGACTGAGGTGACTAGTAATGTGGGCCATGGCTGACCTTGTGTTAGACGAGAGTGCTAGTAGCCATTCAGGAGCCTTTGTAACCTCGGCCCTCTCATATGTCGAGGTTGACATCTCTGAGTTGTCAGGTACATTTTGGGCATATAAATCACCCATAGCCCTTAGTTACCTATGTGAATTTGTGATTGAGGGTTATTTGCAAGGCCGAGACCAAGTTTTCTTATTAGCCAATACTATCTTGACACATGTCACTTGCTTAAGTGATTGGCCTGCGTTTAAAGTTTGTATCTTTGGGTTCCCAAGGCAATGATGAGCCTTGGGAAATGCACCAAAATGATTGTGGGTTTAAAAACCCACCATTTCCTCTTTCTTCTCCATTTCTCTCACTAGAGCTCTCTCTTTCTGCCATTTCTCTTCCAAGATCTTTGCTGATCGATTTGGGATTTCTTTCTTTCAGATCCACTTCTTTCTCGTTTCATACATAAGCAGGTATCATCTTCTCTTTATATCTTCATCTCCAGCTTTTAATAGACATTTCTGCTTTTTCGATGAATATTTAGGTCTCCGATTAGGGTTTTATTTGTTTTTCGGTGATATTGTTCTTGCTCTGGAATTCCTAAACATTTAGGTTTGATCTTTTAGTTATGTCATGCCAAGTTTTTCATTTGTGGCTTTGGATATCAAGTGTAGTCTCGTCCTTACATGATCAGACCATTATAACAGCTTTTAGAGGATTCCCCCCTCTCTTAGGGAGAAGACTTTAGAAAAGATTAGGTAGATAGAGCGAGCCCAAGATGAAGATCAAAGGGCTGAGGCCTTCCCCCTCAGACCTATATTACCACCTCCTCTGAAAGTGATATATCCTGAGCCATCTGTGCTTTCAGAGTTCCTAGTAGAACCCGTTCCGATGTCTGAGTCTAAGTCATCAACCTCATACCCTATGTCTGTGGATTCTTTTTAAGAAGCCACGGATTATTCCATCAGGATGGATCAAGCCCCTAACCAAGCTGAGGTTTTCAGCCGTGCCTCATCTAACCAGAGTTCTAACACTTCGCACTCTTCCTCCGATGTCGAAATTATAGGACCTAGTGTGGCTGTTCCCCCACTCCTTGATGCTATTCCCCTGTCGGCCTCTATAGGAGCTAAGTTCGCTCAGAGGTTCCCTGAGGGTGCTCCCGCACCTGCTCAAGACACTGAAGATTGTGCGATCCCCATCTCTTCTGAGGATGCATTATTTGCTCGTCTGGAGCAACTAAAGATCAATGATAGCCTTATCATCCAGAGTTTGAAAGCCTTGGATGCCATCGGCTCCATCATGACCGACGTTGACAAATGGTTCTCCCATTCTCTGGACATCCCTCTGTTGGTCGAGTTCTGTCTCCACTGATCTATCTAAGTAAGCCTTTTGCTTTTGCTGAATAAATGTAACATTGGCTTCGAATTATATCAAATCTTGAACTGACATTTATGCACATGTTTCGTAGGGTCTCCTCACCATACACCAGTTCATTGACTGGACTATGAGGAAACTTCCTCTGTTGGAGAAGGGTAAAGAGGCCCAAAGGTTGAGGCTGCTCTGAATGCTGAAGTGGAGCATCTGAATGCTTCCTTAGAGAAGTCTGAAGCTAATGTCAAGCAGTTGGAGAAGGACATGGGTAAGCTTAAAAAGGATCACATCTATGCTCTGAAGACCCAGGCCAACTCCCTCCAACACAAGGTTGATATTGCTCTGACGGCTGCTCTAAAGGAGGCCTCGGAGAAGATATTGGAGGACTACAAGGTCTCTGACGAATTCGTCAGCTTCGGCTTTGAGTACCTCGAAAGGGGTGTTTAGGCCACTGGAAAATGGGCTGCAATGAAGGACAAAGAGTCAGGGAGCCTAGAAGCCTCTGACTTCATTGGTCTGGGTTATGCCGATCCTCGATTTGCTCAAGCCTTATAGGAGGTCGAGAAGGAAGGAGGTGTCGCACCTGCCGAGACTGCTCCACAAGAAGATACCAAGACATAAGTCGTTAGTCCTCAAGATGATGGGGTAGAAGTGACCAACCTCGACCAAGGAGATAGGGGCATGGATACTAACCCTGAGATTGCAGATACTTTAATCTAATTTGTGAAGCTCTTACTTGTAATTTTTTATTTGTAATTCATATCGATCTGATGGTAATTTCTATTACCTTTTGGCTTTTAATTCTTAACTTCATGCTATATCAACCTCTGAAGAGGGCTTTATTTCTTTTAATGAATGTTCTTTGAACAGTTTTCTATGTCATGTAATGTGTTTGTATTAAGGCATGAAGCCTCAATATAATGGTGTCTTCATAAGCCTTGTAACATTGTCTAAGAACTGAGGTCATCCACATAAGATGTTATCCCCATAAATGATGTCTAAGGTCTCAGGTCATCCAAGTATGATGTCTCGCCTCAGACCTTATCACCAAATTATAGCGTTTAAGGTCTGAGGTCATCCACCTAAGATGTTATCCCCATAAATAATTTTCACCAATTTATTGATGTTTAAGCTCTGAGATTATCCACATATGATGTTATCCCCATAAATAATTTTTCACCAAATTAATGATGTCTAAGGTCTGAGGTCATGCGAGTATGATGTCTCACTTCAGACCTTGTCACCAAATTATGGTGTTTAAGGTCTGAAGTCATCCACCTAAGATTTTATCCCCATAAATAATTTTCACCAATTTAATGATGTTTAAGCTCTGTGGTCATGCATATATGATGCTATCCCCATAAATAATTTTGTCACAAAATTAATGATGTCTAAGGTCTGAGGTCATCCGAGTATGATGTCTCACTTCAGACCTTGTCACCAAATTATGGTGTTTAAGGTCTGAGGTCACCCACCTAAGATGTTATCCCCATAAATAATTTTTACCAATTTAATGATGTCTAAGGTCTGAGGTCATCCAAGTATGATTTCTCACCTCAAACCTTGTCACCAAATTATGATGTCATAAGGTCTGAGGTCATCAACTAAGATGTTGTCCTCATAAATAATTTTCACCAATTTAATGACGTTTAAAGTCTGAGGTCATCCACCTAAGATGTTATCCTCATAAATAATTTTCACCAATTTAATGATGTTTAAGGTCTGAGGTCATCCAAGTATGATGTTTCACCTCAGACCTTGCCACTAAATTAATGATGTTATAAGGTCTGATGTCATCAGGCTAAGATGTTATCCTCATAAATTCTACCACTAGAGCATAATGAACCAAGAATTGACACAGGTATTGATCTTCATATTAATAATCTCTTCATAAGATGATACATTTACATAGAAACTCTTGCAACATCATATGTAATACTTTTTTAGATGATCAGTATTCCATGGATTAGAGAAAGGTTCCCCTTCAAGTTTTTCTAGCCTGTAGGTTTCGGGTACAAACTGCTCAATCACTTTGTAAGGACCACGACAATTTATGTGAAGCTTGTTTTCCTTTTGTAACGTCTTCTTCAGCACTAGGTCTCCCAGGGCTATGGGTCTTGATTTCACCCTTTGATTGTAGAACTTTGTTGTTCTCTATTGGTAAGCTGCTTGTCTCTGCGTCTTCCCTTCTCTCTTCAATAAAATCTACGTCAAGTATTCTCTCCTCCCCATTCTTCTTAGGGTCATAGGTATGAATCCTATGAGTGGGGAGTCCTACCTTTGTTGGTATGATGACCTCTGAGCCATGTGCTAACATAAATGGGGTTTCCCCCGTTGGTGTCCTAACCGTTGTTCTGTAGGCCCATAACACAACATAAACCTCTTCAGTCCATCTCCCCTTAGATTCTTCTAACCTCTACTTGATTCCATCGAGGATTATCCTATTTGTGACTTCGGTCTCACCATTTGCCTGAGGTCGGCTAGGAAAAGAGAAAAATTGCTTGATCCCAACTCTTTCACAATATTTTTCTAAGGAATAATTCTTCAACTGGGTTCCGTTGTCCAAGATGAGGGTGTTTTGAAGGCCATGTCTGCATATGATGTTCTTCCAGATAAGTTGGAAGGTCTTTTGCTCTGTAATCGTGATCATCGGCTCGGCCTCTACCTATTTAGAGAAGTAGTCAATGGCAACTATAAAAAATCGGTAATTATTTACAGCCCTTGGTAAAGGACCCACCAAGTCAATCCCCCATACTGCGAATGGCCAAGGGGAAGTGATTGACGTCATAGGTTGATGAGGTTGATGGGGGATAGTGGAGAATCTTTGGTATTTATCGCACCTCTCCACGTAGGCTACATCATCCTTGGCCAAGGTCGGCCACCAGTATTCTTGCGTAATAATCCTCTTGGCCAAAGGTCTTCCTTCTATGTGACTGGAGCAAGAACCCTCGTCTACCTCCTGTAGGACGCGGGGAACATCTGTGGGATGAACACATCTGAGGAGAGTTTATAGGACATCTCCTATTATTGAGAACTTTTCAGCTCTGTACATTAGTTTCCTCCTCTCTAGCATTGATTCCAGCAGTTCTCCTTCTCTGATATATCTGATAAGGGGTCCATCCATGAGTCCCCTAGGTTTAAATTGAGGCAAGGGTTACTAACCTCTTCTTCTTCTTCTTCTTATTTAATGGTCACCTTGGGTAGGATCTCGACTGGAACTGTCCTTCTGATGTCTGTCCTTGTTGCCGAAGCCAACCTTGCTAGTGGATTTGCATGGCTATTATTTTGTTGAGGTACTCTCTTCATTTTTACCTCTTCGAAACCTTCTATAATCATTCTAAACCTCTTCAGGTATTTGGCCATCCTTTCATCCTTAGCCTTATAAACTTCAAACACTTGGTTAACACCTAACCTTGAGTCACTATGAAGTAAGAGTCATCTTACCCTAAGGGTCTTTGCCAAGGAGAGGCCTGATATCATGGCCTCATATTCTGACTCGTTGTTTGATGCCTTGAAGTTAAACCTTAGTGCATATTCAATATTAGTACCATCCAGAGCTGAGAGTATCAGCCCTGCACCGCTTCCACTTTTACAAGAAGACCCATCAATAAAGAGGTTCCTAATATCTTTATCTGATGAGAAGCTCCCCTCTGACATGATTCCTTACTTGAAGAGGTACCGGTCTTCCTTACTATTGGCTATTCTGTTTCTGGCTCTGTTGGACACAACCTCTTTCGAGTCTCAAAAGACGTTACTATTTGATCCCTCCATAGTCTCTAGGTTATTCCTAACCTCGGCCTCTTCCCATGTGAACTCAGCAATAAAATCTGCAAGTGCCTGCCCTTTAATGGCCACCCTGGGTTGATAAGTAAGGTCATACTCTCCCAATTCAATGGCCCATGCCATCAATCTACCCGACTTCTCAGGTTTGTGGAGGGCCTTTCTTAGTGGTGAGTCAGTGAGGATGACCATAGAATGGGCTTGAAAGTAAGTCTTCATCTTCCTAGAAGCATGTATCAAAGCGTAGGCCAACTTTTCCATCTGAGTTACTTCTGTGTAGACCCTTGAAGGGCCTTATTGTTGAAGTATATAGGTCTTTGAACACCAATGTCTTCTCGTACCATGGTTGCACTTATAGCTAATTCAGAGACAGCTAGATAAACATACAACTTCTCTCCCACTATGGGCCGAGATAAGAGCAAGGGAGATCCTAGGTAGGACTTGAGTTGATTAAAAGCCTCATCACACTCTTTGTCCCATCTAAAGGCCTTTCTACGCACCCTAAAGAATGGAAGACACTTGTTCGTCGCTCTGGAAATAAATTTATTGAGTGCAGCTACTCTTTCAGTGAGCCTCTAAACGTCCTTTATACTTCTTGGTGTCTTCATGTCAAGCAAAGCCTTGATTTTCTCATGGTTCGCCTCTATTCCCCTTTGATTGACAATGAATCCAAGAAATTTCCCAGCTCCTACCCCGAAGACACACTTCATGGGATTGAGTTTCATTTTGTACAAGTCTATGGTATCGAAGGTCTTTTCTAGGTCTGCCACATGAGTGCAGGACTTTAAGCTCTTTGTCAACATATCGTCTACATACACCTCCATAGTCTTGCCTATTTGATTTTCAAACATCTTATTCACAAGACGTTGATACGTTTCCCCTGTATTTTTCAAGTCGAAGGGCATTACCTTGTTGTAATATGTCCCCTTGTCAGTGATGAAGGATGTCTTCTCTAAGTCTTCAGCATCCATGAAGATCTGGATGTATCATGAATACGCGTCCATGAAGCTCATAAAATCATGCCCTGCAGTGGCATCTACCATCTGATCGATCTGAGGTAAGGGATAACTATCTTTTGGGTAATACTTGTTCAGGTCGGTAAACTCTACGCACATCCTCTATTTTCCATTGGCTTTGGGCACAATGACCGCATTTGATAACCACTCTGAATATATGACTTCCCTGATAAACTCAGCCTCTTATAACTTTCTGACTTCTTCCTGGATGATGTCGCACTTCTCCCTAGAGTAAACTCTTTGTCTTTGTTTGATTGGCTTAAAATCCTTAGTCATATTGAGTTTGTGGCACATAACCTCGGGGTCGATGCCAAGCATGTTCGTGTGGCTCCAAGAGAAGACACTCTACCTTTTCTTCAAGAAATTTATCATCTCTTCCTTGATCTTAGCTTTTAAGGTCTTACCAACCTGGATGGTTTTTTTCGGTTTGTCCTCATTGAGGATGATGGATTCTACCTCTTCTGCGGCCTCTCCTTTATTAAACTTTGTTTCATCTTTAGGGTCAAGTGTATCGATGTTATACGTGGTGGTTTCTCTCTTATGGGACTCTCTCTCCTCGGCTGAGTTGAAGTAGCATTCTCGTGCTATGATCTAGTCACCCTGAACTTCCCCTACCCTATAGAGGGTCGGGAATTTTAGCATCTGGTGGAACGTCCATGGCACGGCTTCAAACCCCTTAAGGGATACTCTTCCTATGATGAGGTTATAGGCCGAGAAGATGTTTTCGTCTATAACGAAAAAATTGATCTTTCGGGTCAACCTCTTAGGCCACTCATCTCTCATTCGAACGTCCATCTCATACATTCCCAGTGGATGGACTTTTTCATCGCTGAAGCCCATTAATGGATGATGGAATGGTACCAACCTAGCTCTCCTAAGGCCTAGGCTCTTGAAACAAGGCCAGAACATCACATCTGCTGAACTTCCCCCATCTACAAGAATTATCTGTACCTCGCATCCATGCACTCTTATTTTAATTACCAAGGAATCGTCATGCGGGACTAAGATGCCTTTGAATTCGAGTCGGGAGAACCCGACTATAAGAGTGTCTATATCCACTTTCTTTCTTTTCTGTTTGGTTTCTGAAGACGCAAAATTTACCACTTCTAGTTTGGCCAATGACTTGGCCTCTCCCATATGAGCTTTTCGATCATCCACTTTAGAGCCACCCCCTTATAGTGATCCGCACATGGTGTTAACATCGAAGGAGATCATACCAACCCTCTTCACTAGGGAGTTATCATCTTTTGGTGGGAGGTCTAGATCGTCTTCATCATCACCATCCGAGTCATCGTCTCTTTCTGGTAAAGTATCGTCACGACATCTGTCATTTCTAATCTTTTTAGGGTTATCTTTTCCCCTATTAGGAGCCATTCCATCAACATACTTCCTCAACTTTTTTGAATTTCAACATCTTCTCGATCTCATCCTTTAAGGCGAAGCACTTCTCTGTAATATGGCCATGGTCTTGGTGGAACTCGCACCACAAGTTCTTGTTCCTCTAATGTAGAAGAGCCTTCAGCTTCTCTGGCCATCTTAGAGACCTGTCATTCTTGATCTCATTGAGTATGTGTTCGCAGCTCACAGTTAGAGGGGTATAGTGTGCGAACTTGTCGTCAGTTGACCTCTTCTTTTCGTCCTTCTTTCATTGGAACTTCTCGCTTCTACCACCGTTCTCGTACTAATACTTTGCGGGCATGGCCTCTTCAGCGTTCATGACCTTCCCTGCAGTTTCTAATAGCTCTTCCATGGACTTGGGAGGGTCTTCCTCAAGTTTCCACAACAACTTCCCTTTCTAGAGACCTCCTATAAGGGCGATCATGGCTACATTCTCTTCGTAGTCTTTAACCTCAAGTTTTAATTGTTGAATCTAGCAACGTAGTCTCTTAGGCTCTCGTTCTTGCCTTGCTTGACATACAACAGATGTGTGGTCTTCTTTTGAGGTCTTACCCCAAAACAAAAATTTTGAATGAATTATTCAACCAAGCCCTTGAAGTTCTCAATTGAATTCTTCGGAAGAGAAGTAAACCAAATGTGTGTTGCTCTCATCAAAGTCCCAGAGAAGGCCCGACACTTCATGTCATCCAGTATTGAATAAATGTCCGTCGTTGACTAGTATATCTCAATATAATGTACATAGTTGGTGCTACCGTCATACTTGGGAGACACCGTGGGAGGTTTGAACTTGGCAGGGGTTGGGAAACTCACTATCCTAGCCACGAATGGGGAGCCTTCTCATAAACCTCTTTGCAGTGGATCTCAACTTTTGATGAGATTTCCTATCTTTTGTTCAAGACGTTGGATATAGTCATTCCACGGTCTTGAAACGTCGGCGCAGATGAGGTTGTCCCCAGCCACCTCTAAGGGGTGGACTGAGCATTCCCCAGCTGCAGCACAATGTTTGTTGTTGACCTCTTCATGGTCCCTACCTCGTCCTATGTGGGGTTAGCCTTGATGAAGCTGATGTTCCCCCTCTTCCCTTTGATATCCGACTACACTTCTCGACCTGGACAACCTCTATCTCAGGTCATTTACTGGGCCGAGCCTTTCAAAGGCCGACCCTCTGCTCAATCAATCAAAAGCTAATCCTCTTTGTTGGGCTTCTTCACCTCTTTTGCCTCCACAACCACGGCTCTACTGCATAGGACGCACTGTGTTATTTGAAACCTCATACGGCTCCCAATAATCTTCTGGAACATCTTCTCCATCCAAATCGTCATACATATACTCAGAGCAAGGGTGTCCTTGACTCCCAAGACGTAAATGACTAGGGTCAGCAACATCCCTCCTCCGCTAAGGTGTAGGTTGGTCTTTTCACGGTGCCTGAGGTGGTCCTCTGGCTTTAGGATGGGGCTGAGGAACTGCCGGAGTAATCATCTCTGGTGAGACCCCAGGTGGTCTCATCATATTTTGACTGAGTTGTGCAAATTGTTCCTTCATTTCTTGTTACATTGTAGCCAAATACCTTAAGGTTGCTTCCACCTCCGCCATTTCGGACTGAGGCGGTGCCTGGCTGGAACTAGGTCCTCCAGCACTAGGCGGTGGAAGAGGTGATGGTAATTCTTGTGCCATACGTTAACACTAAAGAGCTTGTGAAGTGGATGAGCTTAATACGTTAGAGGACCTATTTCAATGGTCAAACAGCTCCACACAAGAGGTGAGGCCTGGTTCACCACCAGAGTCTTCGGTGAGGTTAAGCAGAAAAAGAGGAAGAGATAGCTTCTCATTCCCACAGACGGTGCCAAAATGATGATGCTGGAAATAGCACCACCCTTTAAGGTGTGGACAAGCTCAAATTAGTGATAACAATGGCAGCTCAAGTATATACAAATATAAGAGATAGAGATGAGGAAAAGATGTTGAACAACAATATATAAGTGGTTTAGCCAATTAGGCCTACAACCACTGTGCAAGTGAGTGAGTAAGGTCACTAAAAGAATGCACTAATGGCCATGGTTACAATCCCTCAAGTTTCTCTCTCTCTACTGTATAATTGGACAGAGTTTCAGCTAGGGTTGTAATTTTTGGATCCTCCTCCAGGTAGGAGTATACAAGTATATATAGTGAGGGGTGTAATGCACCCCCCATGCATGCAATGAGCATGTGTGTGTTGATCTAGCCAATCTAATGAAGACATATGTCACTGTCACATGTAGATAATGATGATGAAATATATCCCCCAATGTGAGGGGATTGATTCAGTTACAACTGATTTTGTACACATCTTCTTATCCTTGCATACGCTTGTCAATGCTCGGCTGTCTTTAATTGATACCAACCTCGGCCTGGGAGAGTACGAGATTGGTGAGGTCCGACAGCATCTCAATCTGAGGTTATTCACGATGATCTTCAGCTCAGTAGGAAGGCTGAAGTAAGACATGTAGAGTTATAACGTCGGCCTGGGTCGAGGTTATGTTGGAGTAGCTAGATCTTCGGTTGGCTCCCAACCCAGGTTTGTCACGATTGTCGTGGTCCTTACTACCTCGACTCGTTCCCAACCGAGGTTAATGAATGAGGTAGATGTGGTCTCTAATGTTGCCCGATTGAGGTGACTAGTAATGTCATCCATGGCCGACCTTGTGTAGGACGAGAGTGCTAGTAGCCAGTCAGGAGCCTTTGTAACCTCGGCCCTCTAATATGCTGAGGTTGACGTCTCTGAGTTGTTAGGTATATTTTGGGCATATCAGGTGATAATACTAAAAACCGCACCAGCAAATGAGGTGTTTATAAGCTCACTCTAGAAATAATAATGGCAACATAAGAGTATATATATCCAGTGTAATGAGGTGAGGAAAAGATGAGAAACTATGATATATAAGTGGTTCAGCCAATCTGGCCTACATCCATTGTGAGTGTGGGAGTAAGAATCACTAAAATGGGGGAACTAATGGCTTGGGATACAATCTCTCACTTTCTCTCTCTACTATGTATCCAAACAGAGTTTCTTCTAGGGTTGTAATTTTGAATCCCTCCCAATGTAGGAGAAGATAGGTATTTATAGTTGTTGGGGGGTATAGTGTACCCCCCAAGCATGCTATGAGCATGTGTGGGTTGAATACACCAATTATAGGTGGACACCTAGATGGGCCATATATAAGGAATGATGATTAAATATTCCCTCACGAGAGGGGAATGATTTGATTATAACTAACTTGACCACGTGTTCGAAGTCTTCCATGTGCTTGCGTGTGCTCGGCCTTGTGTCATCATTTTATGGAACCTCGGCCTAGTCAAGTATGAGGTTGGGGAAGTCCGATAATTCTTTATCCTATCAATCATCAACATGACCTTGGCCTATGAGACTTATTAAGGTTAGGTAGAGGGACAGATGTAGTGTTGACTGAGGCAGAGGGCGAGATTGGCAGTAGTTCGAGCTCACAAGGTGTTGATAACCTCGGTTGCTGGTCAATCGAGGTTGGACAATGAGGAGGACGACCTTTTTGATAGCTCTTATAAGCTTCCTGTCAACTCAATTGTGGGATAGGCCGAGGTTAGTGACCCTGAATATTGGGGTACACTTTGGGCATATCAATCACCCCCTATCCCTTAGTCTTCTAAATTAGTAGGTGATTGAGGGGTATGAGAGTCAGGCCAATGAAGGGAAATTTTGATGTCTTGGGGTTTGGAGTGGTTCCTTGGACACATGTCATTCACTGAAGTGGCTAGTGTTTTTCCCATGATATGACAGTTTTAGGCTACACCTTTTGGGTTTCCTTGGGTAATGATGAGGGTTTTGGGAATCATGCCCCACCATTGAGAGGGTTTAAATTCCATCTCTCTTTCATCGTTTTCTCTTTCTTATTCCTTAGCTTTTTTGCCTATATCTTTTCTACAACTACCATTTCTCCAACCCTCCATTGTTTGTTGTGGTTCAAGGTTCATGCTTCTAATTCCTTCTTCCTTCATTCAAAATCCACGAGGTATTATTATTCACCTTCAAGATTTTTATTGCAGGGTGTTTATTTAAATTTTTTGTTTTTTAATGACTTTATTCCTTTTTTGGTGAGGGTTTACACCACTATCAAGTGGTCGTAGGGCTAGGACTGCAGTGTCTAGGTTGCACTAGTGCTATACTAGGCTATTTTGAGGTTGTTTTAGCCACAAACCCCCCACTTTTAGGCCTTCCGATGACCTTCTGGTCATCTTCTTTGATGACCAAGCTTAGGGGTATCTTACTGTTCTTATTTGAAACCTTTTAATTTCCAACCTTTGATCTTTAGTTTTGGTAGCATAAGTTGTGTATCTGTTTGTAGTTTTTCCCACAAGTGCAGTGTCGTCCACCATATGCTCATACCTTTGTATAAGCTTGCTGAAGAGTTTCTCACTCTGGGTGAGAAGACCATTGAAAAGATTATGAAAATACAGTTATCCCGGGAGGAGGCTCTTAGGATTGAGGCCTTTCCCCTCAGAAAAATCTTTCCTCCACCTTTGAAGGTTATATACCCTGAGTCTACTGAACCTGTTGAAGTTCTTGTGGTTCTTAAGCCAATATCTGAGTCATCTTCCTCAAACCCTTTGTCTACCTCTAAGGCTTCTAGGTATGTAGAATCTTTTCAAGAGGTTATGGATTGCTCTCCCAAGGGACGTGTAGTCTCTGAGGAAGCAGATGTTTCTAACCGTTCCTCATCCCACTAAGAATCTATCACCTCTCGTAGGTCTTCTTCCATTGAAATATTAGGGCCTAGTGTGGCAATTCCTTCCCCTATTGATGCCATTCCTCTATCGGCTATTACCAGTGTTGAGTTTGTGAAGAGGTTTCCTCGTGGTATCCCCTCTCAGGCTTAGACTTAAAATGGTGATGATGAAAGGAGTGATCTTTATAATTGCAAGGTTGATGGTCCTAAGACTTCTGTCACTGAATACGACTTCTTGTGTTCAGACTTATGTATGTCATTGCTTCATCCGTTACCTTAAGGAAGCCCTTGAAGAATTAAGGGGCCTTTGGCGGATGAGAGGAAGAGCTCTGTGTCTATGAGAAGATGTTCAAACTCAACTTTCGTCTCCCAATTCACCCCACTATCCGAGTTGTTCTTTCTTATATGAACATCGCTCTTTCTCAGTTTTACCCCAATACCTAGTGGGTCTTGGTTGGGGCTATCTTACTCTGGAAGGTGGTTCATCATACCGACCTTCCAGTTGGGTATTCTTATCTTATTACATACCCTAATCCTCTAAAAGTCACCCTCGCTACTATTACTTTGTAGCTAGGAAGTTTGAGTATAAGATGTTGTTGGTGACTCACACCTCTAACCACAACTGCAAGCCTCGGTTCATCTTTGCCTCTGGTGCTTGAGAGTTTGGTCCTAATGAGGCTTGTGGAATATCCATTCTAAGGACACCCCTGAGGTGGGCCAAGGTCACTTTCTCGGCCAAAACAAACCCTGGATTGAGCTAAGATAACCGTAAGAATGATAAGGATCTTCGTAGTCAGGGCGAAGATGGTAACCTCATCAAATATGAGCATCTAATGACCCCTTACTATTTATCTCATATGGGTCTCAGGAGTAGCCCTTTGGCCGAGCTTCATAAGTATTCTAAAACAAAACATTTTTATAGAAAGTCCAGTCTCGTACAATTCATATGTCTGATCTTCCAACTCCGATGTTTCCTTTTGCAGAGAGACAGAAAGGAGTTCCTGAATATCTTTGGAATATGTTTGATCCCATTATCACTAAACTGATAGAGAAGCATGATGGCAAGACTGTTCCACCCCTTCCCACATAGAGAAGGGGAAGGCTCCTGCTGATGCATCTAAGAAGAGGAAATAACCTGAAGACCCTTCCCACACAAGACCTTGCAAAGCTCAACATACTGAGCGTAGTATCCACATATCCTCAGATAATGCTTTACTTGCTCGGCTTTCTAAGTTGAAGATTTGTGATAGCATCATCATCAATAGGGTCCGAGCTTATGATGCACTTGGCCACGCAATGACTGAGGATGATAAACACTTTCTTCATTCAATGGATGTCCTTCTACTGGCCGAGTTTGTAGTCCATAGGACAGTTCAGGTGTTTATTTTCTAGTTTTCTCAAGTGATACCTCTAATCTTAGCTATTCATTATTGCTAATATGTCTGATTCTTCTTTTTTGCAGAGTGCCCTCTCTCTTCACCATCTTCCAATTACACACGGAAGAGACTGCCTCTGATTGAGAAAGGCGGGGTCACTGAAAATCTTGAGGAGGATCAGAATAAGTAAATTGAAGATTTGAATAAAATTTTGAAGGATAACGATGATGAGATATTTCAGATGAAAATTGATCATGTTAAGGCTCTATAGGCAAAGGATGATAGCATTCAGTTCAAGGTTGTGTAATACCCCGTATTTTTATGATATTTATTTATAGGATTAATTGAATTAAATGTGTATTAATTGGAAATTAATACGGATAAAAATACTAGCGAGATGCGAGTTGGTATTTGATTTTTATGAGTATATATGGCTATATATGATTATTGAATTATGAAATTGTCATGAGATTGAAATACGGCAATTTGGAAATTTTGTTGGGACGCGTGTAACAGTCGCGTCAGGAATATTATTATTCAATTGAAAAGTGAATTTTATTTCTATTAACCGTATGGTCGTTTTGAGTGCGCCAACGCATTCGGAAGGGTCGAAATAGTCAGAAAACACTAGCCGGGGGTTTAGTTTGGGTCCCGGGGCATTTTTAGGTCATGCCGGCAACGTATAAGGGTAGTTTGGTAATTTTAGATTTTTAGGAATTAAAACCAACGAAAATTAGGAAATAAAAATATGATTTGGTAATTACCCACTAAACCCACTAACTACACCTTAGTACCTAATGGGCTACGGCAGTTATTAGAATTAGTTCCAAGAGTTTCCTAAGGCAAACCCTAGCCACCATTGTCACCTTCGAGAAGAAGAGCTTGTAGAAAGAAAAGAGAGGAGAAATCCTGCAGAGAGAGAGAGAATAATTCATCAATTAAACATCAAAATCAGAGAAAGACATAAGGCAAGTGGTTTAAATTTCGTTAATAGCATTGAATGTTTTCTCCATGCTCAGACACTTCTGAAATTTCAATGTTGTTGGGAGATTGATAAAAACCCATTTAAATTGGAATTGGAACTTACTTTTGGATGAGGAATTGCATGTAGAATTGTATTTAGGTGAATATTCTAATGATAATATACCTAGTATGAAACAAAAACGGATTTAATTATACCCTTTGGTGACTTTAAAATTTTAGGGTTCATGTTCATGGGATTTGGGAATAAATGAGGGGAATTAATGATTTAATGATGTTTAGGCAGATTTGGCCCTATATAATTGTTTAATTATGGCCTACGATTGTTTGGTATGGATTAGAAACCTTAAAATAATGTTGGGACGATTTTTATGTGGGATTAGATGTGAAGAAAAGATGGAAAAACGAAAAAGGGAAAATCTGGGCTCGAAACTGGCCTCTCGTTAGAAGACCTGCCCAGGTCGTTCGAACGAGCTCGTTCGAACGAGCTTCTAACCAGTTGACAGTTTGCCTTTTAACGAGAGGGATGTTCATTCGATGTCTTTCATTCGAACGAGATCTCGTTAGATGCCCAGTTCGTTCGAATGAACTCTCGTTCGAACAGCCTCGTTCGAACGAGACTTCTAACGAGCCGACAGTTTAGGCTTTTTGGCCTGTTTTGATTTCGCGTGTCCCGTAACCTTGTTCAAACGTAGAGATAACATTTCCTTGATGATTAGTTGATATATTTGGGATATTTGGGACATAATGAGGAGTAAAACATAGGTGTGTGAGTTGAACCAAATGGAAATTATCGATTAGGACGTGAGTGTCTATTACGGTGTGAGAATGATTGACGGCTTGAATAATTATATTAACCGGGGTTATGTATATTGTGTAACATTATAAGTGAGAATAAGAAGTGTATCACAAATAAATATGGTAATAGCTAAGATGTGTGCATTCTTAGTATATACGATTTGATGTGTATGGCATACCTACCATACTTGCTATCACGGGAGGTTTACATTCGCTTAGGGCCCTCTAATCCTTGTGTTGCCCGGATTTAGACTGGTACCTCGAGAACATAGGTCAGAGAAGGACTTATTGGGATGTTAATAAGTCTGCTGATCGTGGGAGCGTAGGTATGTGCGTGACCCATGTGATGTGACTGTGTTCGCCTCCATTGTTTGTGATTTGCTATTATCAGAGAACGATTCCTGAGTGATTCGGAATGCGTAATCCTTATGTACGTGATGTACCGGGATGGATAGCAGAGTATTTGTGCACCGCAGCTTAGTCTCGGGTGCTTGTATTGTATATTTATGGCGTGGCTAATATACACATAAATTAATGAGAACTTTCATGTTGGTATTGTGCGTATGAATACAGAAACGCTTTGAGTATCTATAAAGGGATAACCTGTAATGAATTGTATTACTCATAATTGAGAACCTGAGTTAATTAAAGTTCTCTATTTATTTGACAATGCTAGAACGTATAATGGGAATTGAGTATTAAGGGGTAGAACTTTTTACGGTTTGGTTAGATTATGTATGTCACTTAGATGGGTACGGTATGTTAGGAGTGCACAATTAGTCGAGAGGTGAGCATTTCATGTGAGTGCACGTCCTAACATGTATTTTGCATTCATTGTTTTAATGTTATTAAATCACTTGCTGTTTTTTAAATAATCTCCACTTTCGGGCTCTGACCCGTTTTCTTTCAAATCTAGTTTTTTGTAAAAAACATTTTAGGTGCCCAGCCACAAGGACACCATGCATAGGATTTTCAATCAGGTGACGAGCTGTAGCTGTTTGTGGAAGCTACAGGGCCTTGCTAGTAGACACTTATTTCATCTTGACTCCATATTCAGTATTCATCAGTTGTAGGGCATGTCGCCCATTTCCATTAGTGTTATTTCCTATTTCAGATTTTCAGGATTTTGGCATGTAATTAATTCAGGATACTTTGTTTTATTTAGTTCAGTTGTGGGATTGTTGTGAGGAGTTTTTCCTCCGGACTTATTATTTATGTTGTTGGTTATTCTATTGTTTCGTTATGGTGAATGTTGTTATTATATTATTAGCCTCTTATTGCATGTTAATCAGAGTTAATTTAAAATTTGGCAAGTCACTTTTTAAATACTAGGTGGTTAGTAATCAGAAAAAATGTTTTCGACAGTGATGCTGTTAACTGAACCAACTTGGCATTTTGTATTAATTTAATAAAGGAGTAGCTAACCGGTATTTAATTAGTCGGGGTGTCACAGGTGGTATCAGAGCATCAGGTTCTAGTGTCCTTTAGGATATGTACGGATTATTATGTTTCCGCTGAGCTTTCTTTGATGTAGAGCCCTATATTTTAGGATTGTTGTATTCTTTAGTATATGCTACGTTCTTCAGCTATTTTGAGTTTATAACTGCGAACTTATAAACTTTATTCTTGTTTCATATGCCTCCACGACGTGCACAACGGGTTCCCAGGGATGCAACGCCAGAACCACAGCCCGCACCAGTTCAGGGCAGGATGAATGCCGCCGAGGTTGCAACCATTGTGGCCCAGGCGGTAAATGCCTCACTAGCCGTAGTTCAGCAGGCACCACCTCAGGCGCCAGTAGCCGCGCCAGTTCAGGCACATGCTTATCCGTCTGCTTGGGAATGTGTACGTGATGCTTTTTAGAAAGCACACCCACCGGAGTTCGCAGGTAGCTCCGATGTTATGGTTTCGAGTCAGTAGAGGAAGGACATTCAACGGCACCTGAGGATGTATGAGTGCACCGATGTCCAGAAGCAGATATTAGCTACCTTTAAGCTAGTGGGATCTGCAGTGGTGAGAGTGTATTACCACCGTGGAGGAGAGAGATACTCGTGCGGTTTGATCGCAAGTATTTTTCGTCAGCTGTCTGCACAGAAATGAGGAGGAAGTTGATGAGCCTCAAGCAGGAGGGTAAGACTGTGGCCGAATATGAGGCTGAATTTAGAAATCTGTTGAATATTGTTCCGGATGAAATACCGACAGAGGAGAAGAAGATACAGAAGTTTACAGACGGGTTGACTTGGAGGATCCGTCAGCATTTGTTGGGGAATCTATCGTTGGCCACTTACTCTGATGTGGTTAACGCTGCACTGTTACACTGCCAGGATCACCACTTTCACATGGCTGAGGGCAAGAGATCGGGAGAGTCCAGCAATCAGGGCAGGACTAGAGGACATGGTGCCAGCGGGGCACAATCTGTTCAGGGGCAGAGACAGGGTGACCAGGGTTCCCAGCAGGGGGATCACAAGAGGTTCAGATCGGGAAATTTCAGGCACGGACAGGGAGGTTTCCGACAGGGCCATCAGGGTCCGAACGGCCATCAGGGCCAGCAGGGTTAGAATGGTCAACAACAGTTTTAGCAGGGCTAGGGGAGGAACGGTAACGGCCACCAGGGTCGGGGGCAGCAGGGACAGAGAGGGGGGAACTTCCCGGGGAAGTGTTACGTTTGTGGCAAGACTGGCCATAAATGCCAGGAATATCCTGATATGGGCAGGGCCCCACAGCAGTAGCAGGGTGCTCGGCAGGAGCCGCAGAGACCCGTGTTTCCTGCCGCCCTCCCGGCGCCACCATAGATGGCAGCATTACCACCCGTTCCAGCGGTCCCAGTTCAGCAGGGGTAGCTGCAGTATGGGAGAGTCTACCAGCTTCAGTAGGCAGCATATCCACAGGCACCACCCACTATTGAGGGTATGTTTCCTATCCATGGCACTATGGGTCGGGTTTTGTTTAATACGGGGGCAACGCATTGTTTCATAGCTACACATTTTGCGAAAGCCTTAGGGTTGTTAGCCACAGCAGAGAGCACAGTGACGTGTGTAGACTCACCATTGGGGAGTGGGTCACTTATTTTCTTTATATGCGGGGGAGTGGGGGTAGAGATTGGTAGATTGGTATTACCTGAAGACATGTTGGTATTAGATATGCATGAGCACGATGTGATTATTGGTATGGATTGCCTCGCAGCTTATAGAGCCGTGATTGATTGCTTGGGTGGGAGCATTGTTTTTGCCATTCCGGGGCAAGATATGTTTGTAGTGGCGATGCCTCGCCCAGAGGGAGGCTCGACCGCTCATTTGTATTACATAGAGGAGGATACCTCTAAGGAGGTTGTGATTCCATTAGATTCAATCCCAGTTGTCAGGGAGTATTCCGATGTGTTTCAGGAGATACCAGGCCTACCCCCCAGTGGAGAGATAGACTTTGTCATACACTTATTACCAGATACGAGACATATAGCATGCGCACGGTACCGTATGGCTCCAACAGAGATGCGAGAGCTACGAGATCAGATTGAGTAGTTGTTGGGACAGGGGTTTATCCGGAGGAGTACTTCGCCGTGGGGTGCCCCTGTGTTTTTTGTAAAGAAGAGGGGTGGATCGTTGAGGTTGTGTGTGGATTACCGAGAGTTGAATAAGGTCACGATACAGAATAAGTATCCGTTGCCCCTAATCGATGACTTATTCGACTAGTTGAGAGGAGCTTCTTTCTTCTCAAAGATTGATTTGCGATCGGGATACCATCAGTTGCATATCAGGGAAGAGGACGTCTCGAAGACTTCGTTCTTAATGAGATATGGTTCCTACGAGTTTCGGGTTATGCCTTTTGGTTTGACCAATGCTCCAGCCGTGTTTATGGACTTGATGAATAGGGTGTTCAGAGAGTTCCTTGATCAGTTCGTCATTGTCTTCATTGATGATATTCTGGTTTACTCTCAGACAGAGGAGGAGCACGCAGATCATTTGAGGCAGGTTCTGCAGATGCTACGTCAGAACGAGTTGTATGCAAAATATGAGAAGTGTGTGTTTTGGCTGAAGGAGGTTCAGTTTTTGGGGCATATTATTTCCGACCGGGGAATATCGATTGATCCAAGGAAGGTATCCACGGTGAGGGAGTGGGGACAGCCCACGACACCGACTGAGATCCATAGTTTCTTGGGCCTAGCATGATATTACAGGAGGTTCATTCGGGGATTTTCGAAGATAGCGGGTCCTTTGACACGTCTGACTCGTAAGGGTTTGCCATTCATCTGGAGTGATGCCTGTCAGTTGGCATTTGATGAGTTGAAAGATAAGTTGACCTCAGCACCTGTGTTAGCATTGCCGAGACCGGGAGTTGAGCATCTAGTCTATACCGATGCGTCCTTACAAGGACTTGGAGGTGTATTGCGGCAGGAGAGTCAGGCCATAGCTTATGCTTCCCGTAAGCTTAAGCCTCACGAGAAGAATTACCCCATTCATGACTTGGAGTTAGCGGCAGTGGTATTTGCCCTTCGAATTTGGAGACATTACCTTTTGGGGGAGAAGTTTCGATTGTTCATGGACCACAAGTCCCTACAGTACCTATTCACGCAGAAGGAGTTGAATATGCGGCAACGGAGGTGGCTTGAGTTCGTGAAGGATTATCAGTTTGATATCCAATACCACCCGGGGAAGGCTAACGTGGTAGCAGACGCGTTGAGCCGTAGGCCAGTAGATGAAGTGGCAGGGGTGTGGAAGGCCAAGTGGAAGGAGTTGGGACACCAGGATGCAGTGGCCCGATCATTCATGTCAGTGATGACTGTTACACCACAGATTGTCACGAGAGTGGTAAAGGCACAAGCAGATGACTCGTTCTGTCAGGAGCATATAGTTCGATTATTAGCAGAGGGAGCCGATTCCTATACCATTAGCTCAGATGGGGGATTACGCTTCAATGGGAGATTGGTAGTTCCGGAAGGGGAGGAATTGCGACACGAGGTGATGGCAGAGTCGCACGGCTCACGGTTCGCGGTATATCCCGGTGGGGACAAAATGTACCAAGACATGAGACGTCAGTATTGGTGGAGTGGGATGAAGAGAGATATTTCCGTGTTTGTTTCTAAATGCGCCACTTGTCAGCTGGTAAAAGTGGATCATCAGAGACTGGCAGGACTTCTACAGCCATTGGAGGTCCCGATGTGGATGTGGGAGAGCATCTCCATGGACTTTATCACGGGGTTGCCTACGTCACAGAGAGCTCACGACTCCATTTGGGTAATTATGGACAGGTTGACCAAAGTCTCTCATTTTCTACCCGTAAGGACAGACTACACTACGGGACAGTATGCCTAGCTCTTTATTGCAGAGATAGTGAGACTTCACGGTGTGCCCCTAAATATCGTGTCTGACCGAGGCAAGATATTTGTTTCACGATTTTGGGAGAGTTTTCAGGAGGCCATGGGCACGGAATTGCGGTTGAGTACGGCTTATCATCCGCAGACCGATGGGCAAACCGAGCGTACAAACCAGATGTTGGAGGAAATGCTACGTATGTGCATCATTGATTTTGGAGGTGCATGGGAGCAGTATCTTCCACTGGTGGAGTTTGCTTACAACAACTCCTCCCAGTTCACCATTGGCATGGCTCCATTTGAGGCGTTGTACGGTAGACCTTGTCGTTCCCCAGCATGTTGGTTAGAGGTGGGGGACAACAAACTACATGGGCCGGAAGTGATTCAGGATACTTCGGCAAGGATAGAATTGATACGGAGTCGCATTCGGGTAGCTCAGGATCGGTAGAAGAGCTACGCTGATGCGAAGAGGTTCTTCAGGGAGTTCCAAGTTGGGGACCAGGTTTTACTCAGAGTATCTCCTATGAAGGGTATTATGCGATTTGGGAAGAAGGGGAAGTTGGCACCGAGATACGTGGAGCCATTCCCTATCATCGAGCGGATTGGGTCTGTTGCTTATAGACTTGGGTTACCGGAGCATTTACACCGAATTCATGACGTGTTTCATATTTCCTCGCTAAGGAAATATCTTAGAGATAATTTGTCTCATTCTCACATTGCTTTGGAGGACATCGATCTCCAGCCTGATAGCTCCTACGAGGAGGGACCGATTGCTATTTTGGACCAAAGTGAGTGGAAACTGCGGTCAAAGATAGTTCCGTTAGTGCGTGTTCAGTGGAGACATCATAATGTCGAGGAGTCCACATGGGAGCGCGAGGATGAGATGCGCGAACGTTATCCAGAGTTGTTCTTACCAGGTACTTTCTAGTTCCGAATTTCGGGACGAAATTCTGTTATTAGGGGGGAAGTATGTAATACCCCGTATTTTTATGATATTTATTTATGGGATTAATTGAATTAAATGTGTATTAATTGAAATTAATCCGGATAAAAATACTAGCGAGATGCGAGTTGGTATTTGATTTTTATGAGTATATATGGCTTTATATGATTATTGAATTATGAAATTGTCGTGAGATTGAAATACGGCAATTTGGAAATTTTGTTGGGACGCGTGTAACAGTCGCGTCAGGAATATTATTATTTAATTAAAAAGTGAATTTTATTTCTATTAACCGTATGGTCGTTTTGAGTGAGCCAACGCGTCCGGAAGGGTCGAAATAGTCAGAAAACACTAGCCGGGGGTTTAGTTTGTGTCCCGGGGCATTTTTAGGTCATGCCGACAACGTATAAGGGTAGTTTGGTAATTTTAGATTTTTGGGAATTAAAACCAACGAAAATTAGGAAATAAAAATCTGATTTGGTAATTACCCACTAAACCCACTAACTACACCTTAGGACCTAATGGGCTATAGGAGTTATTAGAATTAGTTCCAAGAGTTTCCTAAGGCAAACCCTAGCCACCATTGTCACCTTGGAGAAGAAGAGCTTGTAGAAAGAAAAGAGAGGAGAAATCCTACCGAGAGAGAGAGAGAGAATAATTCATCAATTCAACATGAAAATCATAGAAAGACATAAGGCAAGTGGTTTAAATTTCGTTAATAGCATTGAATGTTTTCTCCATGCTTAGACACTTCTGAAATTTCATTGTTGTTGGGAGATTGATAAAAACCCATTTAAATTGGAATTGGAACTTACTTTTGGATAAGGAATTGAATGTAGAATTGTATTTAGGTGAATATTCTGATGATAATATACCTAGTATGAAACAAAAACGGATTTAATTATACCCTTTGGTGACTTTAAAATTTTAGGGTTCATGTTCGTGGGATTTGGGGATAAATGAGGGGAATTAATGATTTGATGATGTTTAGGCAGATTTGGCCCTATATAATTGTTTAATTATGACCTACGATTGTTTGGTATGGATTAAAAACCTTAAAATAATGTCGGGACGATTTTTATGTGGGATTAGACGTGAAGAAAAGATGGAAAAACGAAAAAGGGAAAATATGGGCTCGAAACTGGCCTCTCGTTAGAAGACCTGCCTAGGTCGTTCGAACGAGCTCGTTCGAACGAGCTTCTAACCAATTGATAGTTTGCCTTCTAACGAGAGGGATGTTCGTTCGATGTCTTTCGTTCGAACGAGATCTCGTTAGATGCCCAGTTCGTTCGAACGAACTCTCGTTCGAACAGCCTCGTTCGAACGAGACTTATAACGAGCTGACAGTTTAGGCTTTTTGGCATGTTTTGATTTCGCGTGTCCTGTAACCTTGTTCAAACGTAGAGATAACATTTCCTTGATGATTAGTTGATATATTTGGGACATAATGAGGAGTAAAACATAGGTGTGTGAGTTGAACCAAATGGAAATTATGGATTAGGACGTGAGTGTCTATTACGGTGTGAGAATGATTGACGGCTTGAATAATTATATTAACCGGGGTTATGTATATTGTGTAACATTATAAGTCGGTACGAGAATAAGAAGTGTATCACAAATAAATATGGTAATAGCTAAGATGTGTGCATGCTTAGTATATATAATTTGATGTGTATGACATACCTACCATACTTGCTATCACGGGAGGTTTAAGTTCGCTTAGGGCCCTCTAATCCATGTGTTGCCCGGATTTAGACTGGTGCCTCGAGAACATAGGTCAGAGAAAGACTTATTGGGATGTTAATAAGTCTGCTGATCGTGGGAGCGTAGGTATGTGCGTGACCCATGTGATGTGACTGTGTTCGCCTCCATTGTTTGTGATTTGCTATTATCTGAGAATGATTCCTGAGTGATTCGGAATGCGTAATCCTTATGTACGTGATGTACCGGGATGGATAGCAGAGTGTGTGTGCACTGCAGCTTAGTCTCGGGTGCTTGTATTGTATATTTATGGCGTGGCTAATATACACTTAAATTAATGAGAACTTTCATGTTGGTATTGTGCGTATGAATACAGAAACGCTTTGAGTATCTATAAAGGGATAACTTGTAATGAATTGTATTACTCATAATTGAGAACCTGAGTTAAGTAAAGTTCTCTATTTATTTGACAACGCTATAACGTATAATTGTAATTGAGTATTAAGGGGTAGAACTTTTTACGGTTTTGGTAGATTATGTATGTCACTTAGATGGGTACAGTATGTTAGGAGTGCACAATTAGTCGAGAGGTGAGCATTTCATGTGAGTGCACGTCCTAACATGTATTTTTCATTCATTGTTTTAATGTTATTAAATCACTTGCTGTTTTTAAAATAATCTCCACTTTCGGGCTCTGACCCGTTTGCTTTCAAATCTACTTTTTTGTAAAAGCCATTTTAGGTGCCCAGCCACAAGGACACCATGCATAGGATTTTCAATCAGGTGACGAGTTGTAGCTGTTTGTTGAAGCTACAGGGCCTTGCTAGTAGACGCTTCTTTCATCTTGACTCCATATTCAGTATTCATCAGTTGCAGGGCATGTCGCCCATTTCTATTAGTGTTATTTCCTATTTCAGATTTTCAGGATTTTGGCATGTAATTAATTCAGGATACTTTGTTTTATTTAGTTCAGTTGTAGGATTGTTGTGAGGAGTTTTTCCTCCGGACTTATTATTTATGTTGTTGGTTATTCTATTGTTTCGTTATGGTGAATGTTGTTATTCTATTATTAGCCTCTTATTGCATGTTAATCAGAGTTAATTTAAAATTTTATCAAGTCACTTTTTAAATACTAGGTGGTTAGTAATCAGAAAAAATGTTTTCGACAGTGATGTTGTTAACTAAACCAACTTGGCATTTTGTATTAATTTAATAAAGGAGTAGCTACCCGGTATTTAATTAGTCGGGGTGTCACAGGTTGATGCTGCTGCTAAGGCAATCATGGAGGATGCTTCACAGATAATTATCAGGGAGTATCAAAGCACTGATGAGTTTGTTAGCTTCAGCCTTAAGTACCTAGAGAGGGGCATCAACGCAACCAGTAGATGGGATGAAAAAAAGCAAGAAAGCTCTGGCAGTCTGTCGATTGAGGACTTTATTGGACTCGGCTTTGGAAATGCTCAGCTCGCTAAGGCTCTGCAGGAGATTGAAGAGGGTGAAAGGGGTCGTAAAGACCAAAACACGCGGTGTGTGATATTGAACATAAAATTAATTGCAAGTTTCCAAGTAAACCATATTTAATTAGAGTCCAATTTTTAAACAAAATAAATACAGTCCCTAAACAAGGACCTGCATGTGTGCGTGTGTCATCCCATAAATAAATGAAGCATGTGACACAAAATATCAAGAAAAATCCCCGTAGGGCAAAACCATATTATTTTCACTATAATTTGTAAAGAACGGCTACACGGATTATCATGAAAATAAGTGTGACATATGAAAATACCTGTAGGTATCGGTTCCGATGTAATCGGCTGGAATCTCCCACAAGAATTCCAGATGGGCAGCAGTGAAGAAGGGATCATCTTCTTCACAAAATACTCCTAAATGAGTAAAATAAATCTCTTGAAGGTTTATTATGTGCGTTGAATAAATGGGAGAGAGTTTCCTTTTATATGGAAGGAAAATACCCTAAAAAACTATTTTATCAAAAGATGGCAGAATAAGGGTCGATTTTTGCTCAGCATGTTGCAAAAGTGTTTTGACCACTAAGAAGGAGTGATAACATTTGGCATAGAAATCGAGGTCGGCGATGTCGTTCGAACGACATTGGATGTCGCTCGAACGAGGACACATGTCGTTCGAATGATATCGCGCGAGATGTCTATGTCGTTCGAACGAGAGTGACATCTCATTTTAACGAACGAGCACGCCTTCCAAAAAAAGTCCATTTCTACATAGAAAAAAATTCTGCATTTGATAAAAATTAATTTCAGAATTTAAAATATACTTTCTAAAAAATTCCCAAATATTTATCCAAATATAAACAACTCCAATTAATCATTTTACGGATAGTACGTCGTGGAGTTGTGGGAAATGGTTGAGCAGCACGTAGAATGTAGCAAATGATGCACGTGTGAAGATAATGGATGCATGAATTCAGATAAAGGTCACCGTGGATGATCGTGATGACGTGCCGAATGTAGCGGTATCAGACATACAAACTGTGATCCAGGGACAACATAAAAATCCTCGATTCTTCCCCGAACATTTATAAAATTATGTCCTTACAAATATCCCCCTATGTTTATGCCTGTACATACATAAAAAATCCAAATTATGCAAACTCCCTAAAACAAATGACATATAAGATAATAGCCCCATTAAACCCTCAAACTGAGAATACTAAATGACATGTCTTCAAACAATCAAACTTCAACATTTTCAAATCTTCAACATTCTAGAAACTCCCGAAGCTTTTCTCATCAGGGTGTGCAATCCAATAGATATCAACTTTTTACCTACATACATGAGATAAAGCAAATACCCGCGCACGCAATAGTTTGATTTATAATGATATGCAAAAATCAAAGATCATTTAAGATTAAGCAAATCATTGATAAATCAACATAATTTCTCCCCCATAATTCCTCCCCCCCCCCCCCCCCTTTTATGATGTCCCTAAATAGACAGATATGAGAAGCATAAATATGGAAATTGTCACAAAAAAAATCTTCTATTTTTTGAATTTTTTTAAAAAAAATCTTTCTTTTTTAATTTTTTTTTACCCAAAAAAAACAACAAAAAATCAAAGAATCTTCTATTTTTCATTTTTTTTAATTTTTAGACAAAATATACAACAAAGAATCACATCATGAAAGAACATAAAAACATCCAAGTCAATGATAGCGTAAATGTAGTGGTGTGAACACATTTGATAGGTAAATAAACTCAATCAGTCATATGTGCACGATGCATACGTGTGATCATAACGAATGAACATCAAAAGTATCCTTAGGTGTAAAAATTATTGAATTTAGATGACATCGTCTTAATCAAATCAACAAATCAAAGTCAAAGATATTTCCACACCAATAACGTCCAAAACTATTAAGCGCTTTTTCAAGATCTTCAAGGACGTGCAAACCCGTTTAAAATTTCCAACCAAACTCCCTCAGATATATATTTTGAATAGAGGTGATCTAAATTCTCAAACTTTGGAGAATTGATGGTGATACCTATTGGCCCATATTTGGAATGTATTACTTTTTATTGTCTTTAAATTTTTTCGGGCTACTTTAACCTCTTTGGACCCCGGATAATAAAATTCCTCAATTTTTTAGGTTCGTTATAACGGTGGCTTATTATTCTCAAAGGTCAAATGAACCTTTCGTAGCCCTTCCCCGTTTTCAAATAAATCACACAAACTCACAAACAGTTTTTACATGCACACCTTTCTTATCAAGTTTTATAACGCTTGGTTCGTTTTAAGGACATAATTGAAGTAAAAACACCCAACCAACACGTGATAAGAGAAGCACAATAATCAAACAAATCCCTGCATGTGTACAATAAAGAAAATCATGAGTCAAACATGTAGGAAGTAACACATAATTACATCTCAATGACTCCAAACATTATAAATCACAAAGATGGCATGATATATTGTCTCAAAACACTATCAATAGTCACATTCAAAATATGGAATGATGTTGTGACTTGGTCATCCTAAGTGTCTGTCTGTAAACGGTGCAAACAAAATACAATTTTTTTTATTTTTAAATAAATTTATCAAAATAAAATCTTTTTGTATTTTTTAAAATTTATACACAAAGTAAATGTCAAAACGCTAGTAAACATACATATCGTGAATCAAAAACTAGCGTATGACAAACATGCGAACACAACATCTATATGATATGGAAAGAGAAGAATCTTGTGCAAGCAAACGAGAATCATCTATTCTAAAATCTAGCGTATCCAAAAGTGATTTCCTAACCCAAACGGATGTGACATGATGCGTGGGGGTTTTGGAAACCAACAAAACACTAGACTTCGACTTCCTAGGACATCTTCCAAGATCAAAACAAAATCTCTTAAGGTGACCTTTCCTACCACAATGTGAACATGTGTAAACGGGAGGAATTTTACCTAAAGTGTGATCTTTTCTAACGTCCTTGGGATTAATTGACCCTCTAAAACAAACAAGGGTTTTGGCTTTAACACTAGAAGCATGAGAACAAAACGAGCCATTACCATCACAATCAAACCTACTTGAATCGTTTAAATCATTTTTTAACTTTAAAATATTTGATTCAAGCAAAGAATTAGACTCTTCCAAAATAAGGGAAGCCTTTTTTAAATTTTCAACAATTTCTAAAAGCATGTCTCTCTCTCCCTCAATTAAAACAAACTTATCCCTAATAGTCTTTTCACGTGCCGTAAAATCATCGATTAATTTTTAATCCTCGACGGCATAAACGGGAACCCTATAATTTTTTTCCAATTCCTTTTCTAAAAATAGGACTTTATCAACACTATCTTTCTTGGACAATTTTAAATCATTAAAGTCACGGTCCAAGTAAACAAATTTTTCACGATAAAAATCTCTTTGATTTTGAACTGTTTGCAAAAGATCCATTGCGGATTCAAAACGAGAAATTTCTTTTTCTAAAACTTTAATTCTTTTGCAAAGTGTCAAATTCAAAAGTTTTAATTTTTCAGTACTGTCATGAACTTTTTCAAAAATAAGCTCCTCGTTAGATGGGCGTTCCATTGGAAAAATTGCGAATAAACACAAAACATATTTTTTTTGAAAAAATCAATATCACACAAATATTGCGGAAAATAGGAATACGCGATAAATTAGCGCAACCTGCTCTGATACCAATTTCAAAGAGGTCGTAAAGACAAAAACGCGCGGTGTGTGATATTGAACTAAAAATTATTCATATGTTTCCAAGTAAACCATATTTAATTAGAGTCCAATTTTTAAACAAAATAAATACAGTCCCTAAACACGCACCTACGTGTGTGCATGTGTCATCCCATAAATAAATAAAGCATGTGACACAAAATATCAGGAAAAATCCCCGCAGGGCAAAGACATATTATTTTCACTAAAATTTGCAAAGAACGGTTACACGGATTATAATGAAAATAAGTGTGACATAAGAAAGTACCCGTAGGTGTCGGTTTCGATGTCATCGGCTGGAATCTCCCGCAATAATTCCAGATGGGCAGCAGTGAAGAGGGGACCGGCTTCTCCACAAAATACTCCTAAATGAGTAAAATAAATTTCTTGAAGGTTTATTGTGTGCGTTTAATAAATGGGAGAGAGTTTCCTTTTATAAAGAAGGAAAATACCCTAAAAAATAATTTTATCAAAAGATGGAAAAATAAAGGCCGATTTTTGCTCAGCATGTTGCAAAACTGTTTTGACCACTAAGAAGTGGTGACAGCATTTGGCACAGAAATCGATGTCGACGATGTTGTTTGAACGACATTGATTGTCGCTCGAAAGAGGACAGTGTAACACCCCGCCCGCTCGGGGAGAGCGAACGGAGCGCTAATGCGATAAAATAAATCCAAATTCACAAGTGACAAGGTATAGAGCATCTAAATAAACTCACAATAATATAAATCCAATAATCTCAATCTCTTCAATTACAACAAGTCTCTCGAATAAAAAATACAACAACTAACTCAAAAATAAAATACGAATCTCCAAAGCCCTATACATCAAAATAATAAAAATCTTTACCAAACAATCCTCGCTAAAATCAATCTCCATGGCGCCCCAAAATCTGCGCTTACCTGCCACTAAAAAAAATATGGGGAAGTACACAATACGACAAGAAGGATGCTCAACAAATATATATTAGCGATGAATAGAATGTAACAACATGAGTATGAATATTCAAATCAAAATGAAAATCTCGAAGCATTTATCAATATAATTTCTCAACAACCGGGTCACCAGGCCTCACCACATCCGTATATGCAATATCAAGGCATAATCCGGGAAACAGGAATGTTGGCGGGTGCCCAACATCCGTGCCATATTAAAATCTCATGACAATGTGCTCATTAAAAATATAATGATACCACATGAATCAAAATAATTTCAACAATTATTTTCCAGATTTCAATGAATTTATCAATTCAAATATGAGTTCAATTAAACAAGAATTCAAAGAGAATGACACTCGCGAGATTTAAGGAGCATATTGTGTAAAACCCCATACCTTAAACCATGATGATAAACCAATGATCATATCCTCAAGATCAACACAAAATATCTACAAAAGCTCCTCCAAGAACCTCCAACAAAATAGCCCCAATAACACCTCTAATCTAAGGTTGGAATTCGCAAATCTCAAGGGCCAATGTGTATATAAAAAGAAGAGGAATATAAAATATATTAGCTGCCAAAATTTGTGCCAAAAGTATGTTAAAAAGGTTGCCCACGACTTCCTTTTTATAATGCAAAGAAATGAAGAGTTGGAATCCAAAAGGCTCCTTTAAATAAGGTAAAGAAATAAAGAGTTGGCAGTCAAAACAACTCCAAGAGTTAAAAACATTTAAAAATCATTTTAAAATCTGTTTTAACTCCGTTTTCGAAACCGTTTGAAATTCTCACCTTTAAAAATAATAACCAACATATTTGAGCAATAAAAATAATTTTATCAAAAACTTTATTTTTCCTCTTTATTTTGAAAATAGCCCAAAATTAAGCGGGTTGTTACACTTCCCCACTAACAATGGAATTTCGCCCTCGAAATTCGCCGAATGCCTAACTCTCAAAATCAGGCCACTACACTAACTCCAAAAATAAATCACTTCTCCCAAAAATAAATTCCTCACATCTAATTCCGAAACCTATCCCGAATATAACCTAAAATTTTCTATCTCCAAAAATTGTTAACCACATAATGAACCCAAAACCCAAGCCCCGATGGTTGCCGTATACCTAAGCTCCGATACCATTTGTAACACCCCGCCCGCCCGGGGAGAGAGAATGGAGCGCTATTGCGATAAAATAAATCCAAATCCACAAGTGACAAGGTGTAGAGCATCTAAATAAACCCACAATAATATAAATCCGTTAATCTCAATCTCTTCAATTACAACAAGTCTCTCGAATAAAAAATACAACAACTAACTCAAAAATAAAATACAAATATCCAAAGCTCTATACATCAAAATTATACAAATATTTCCCAAGCAATCCTAGCTAAAATCAATCTCCATAGTGCCACAAAATCCGCGTTAACCTTCCACTAAAAGAAAATATAGGGAAGTACACAATACGACCAAAAAGATGATCAAAAAATATATATTAGCGATGAATAAAACGTAACAACATGAGTACGAATATTCAAATCAAAATACAAATCTCAAAGCATTTATCAATATAATTTATCAACAATACTTTAACCGGGTCACCAGGCCTCACCACATCCGTATATGCTTTATCAAGCCATAGCCGGAGAAATAGGAATTTTGGTGGGTGCCCAACATTCGTGCCATATTAAAATCTCATGACAACGTGCTCATCAACAATATAATGATACCACATGAATCAAAATAATTTCAACAATTATTTTCCAGATTTTAATAAGTTTATCAATTCAAATATGAGATCAATTAAACAAGAATTCAAAGAGAATGACACTCGCCATATTTAAGGAGCATATTTTGTAAAACCCCATACCTCAAACCATGATGAGAAACCAATGATCATATCCTCAAGATCAACACAAAAGATCTACAAAAGCTCCTCCAAGAACCTCCAACAAAATAGCCCCAAGAACACCTCTAATCCAAGGTTAGAACTCACAAATCTCAAGGGCCAACGTGTATATAAAAAGAAGTGGAATATAAAATATATTTGCTACAAAAATTTGTGCCAAAAGTATGTTAAAAAGGTTGCCCACGACTTCCTTTTTATAATGCAACGAAATGAAGAGTTGGAATCCAAAAGACTCCTTTAAATAAGGCAAAGAAATGAAGAGTTGGAAGTCAAAACAACTCCAAGAGTTAAAAACATTTAAAAATCATTTTAAAATCATTTTAAAATCTTTTTTAACTCCGTTTTCAAAACCATTTGAAATTCTCGCCTTTAAAAATAATAACCAACATATTTGAGAAATAAAAATAATTTTATCAAAAAGTTTATTTTTCCTCTTTATTTTGAAAATAGCTCAAAATTACGCGGGTTGTTACAGACAGTGTCATTCGAATGACATCGCATGAGATGTCTATGTCGTTGAAACGACCGGGACATCTCGTTTTAACGAACGAGCACGCCTTCCAAAAAAAGTCCATTTTAGCTTAGAAAAATAATTTCTTCATTTGATAGAAATTAATTTCAGACTTTAAAAAATATTTTCTAAAAGATTCCCAAATATTTATGCAAATATAAATAACTCCAATTAATCATTTTACGGATAGTGCATCGTGGAGTTGTGGGAAATGGTTGAGAAACACATAGCATGTAGCAATGATGCACGTGTGAAGATGATGGATGCATGGATTTGGATAAAGGTCACTGTGGATGATCGTGATGCATGTCGAATGTAGCGGTATCAGACATACCAACTGTGATTTAGGAAAAACATAAAAATCCTCGATTATACCCCGGACATTTATAAAATTATGCCCTTACAGAGGGTGGCCCAGTTGAGACGAGCCATTTTGAGGTAACTGAGACCGAGGATGGTGGACATCAGAAAGATGAAGTTGAGGTTACCAATTGTAATAGCCCGTATTTTTATGCTTTCTAAATTGGGGGATTTATTAAATTTAATGTGAGTTATTAATTTAATATAAATCCGGAAATTAAATATTTTTAATTACTAACGTGACAAGAGTTAGTAATCATTGGAAACTTGTTGAATATTACTAATGAGTAAAGTAATATAATATTGGTACTATTAAATGTCACGAGTGAATATAATGACAATTTTGGAAATTTTAGTCGGGACGCGCCCGTGTCGCGTTGGGACTAAATATTGATTAATAAAAGTGAATAAATTATAAGTCACCCGTATGATCATTTCGAGTGTGCCAAAGTGTCCAGAAGGGTCGAGATAGTCAAAAATATGTACCCGGGGATTTAGCTTGGCTGTCGGGGCATTTTTAGTCCTATTTAACACCCCGGGAGGGCGCTTTGGACTTTTCGTAATTTTGGGTAATTAAACCCACGAATTTAAAAGGGTTATATAAGATGCCTAGGGTTGTCTTCTAGGGTTAACACAACCAAAGAAAAGTGACGGCCATAGGAGAGCGAAGGAGAGAGCTTGCCAAGGAGTTCTAGGCCGAAAACTCCTTCGTTTGCGCCGCCGTCGTCGCCAAACGATAGATCATGTCGCAAGGATTACAAACCCACTGATTTCAGCCACAAACCAAAGACAAAAATCTACAGGCAAGTATTTATCTTGCTTAATTTCATTAATGCATCATTAATGTTATTCTAGGGTTGATTAGGATGAGTTTCATAGAAGAAAACCCATGTTGGAGATAGGAAAATTGCATGTAGTAATGATATAAATGATAATCTGGAAATCCCTTTCATATGTAGAGGTTGAACCACGGATTTATGATGGTTTAGAAGTAGAAAGTCTGGAAAAAGACTGATTAGAACAAAGTTAAAGAAATATCTAGGGTTCATGAGATTTATATAAGTTTTGGCCCTTTAATCCATGGATAATGATGAAAATTGACATGCTTTACGTAGAAGATTGCTAGTTTGGGTTGATAATGTTTGTAGTAAGAATTTTTGGGAGTTCGGGAGTTAAAAATATGGATTTGGATGATGTTGTATGATAGAACCCATAACTGGTTTTTCTGCAGATTCGTCATACCTGTTTGATCGATCGATCGAACCAGGAGTGTCGATCGATCGACGCATCGATCGATCGAGACCCTGCCATCGATCGATCGACCCCTCCTGGCTGACTCATGTTTCCCCTTTTAAATAGTTGAATTCAATTTAAATGAGTAATAATCTTTGTACATCCTTATTAAAATATTTTGGGAGATAAAGAAGACCAGTAGGACCTATTAAAAATATGAAACCTTTAATGTAAGACAAGATTTACATTTTTATGGGGATGTTCACATATAAGGGACGATGGAATTATGTATTAAAGGGAGAGACGCGTAAGGTAGTTACGTTGGAAAATAGATGAGTACCTACTGAATTTTACCTTTAGGAGAATAGAATACATGAGTGTTACGTAGTAAGTCAGAATAATCCCCCGAATTAAAGTAAAAGACGAACCGTTATACGTGATAACTAAATAACGAGAAATAAGGATAAATATCATAATTATGGGTTATGAGATGTACCTAAAATTGATATGGTAATAGTAGTATATCTATATGACTGTGTTGATGCATATACTATATACGTGTGAAAATCATGCCCGCGCTACTTGCTATCCCTAAGGTTACCGCGTTGGGACAGTCTTATCTCGATGGGACCTTTATGGGGGATATTGACTCGCACCCTAGAAGATAGAAATACTTCGGTACAGGCTATCGAATCGATAGTTCAGACGGTCCTAAGAGACGTGGGGGCATGTGCTGACCTCTTAGAGACCTGGAATCTATTCTTCGCCTAATTATTGTTAGTTTTTGTGTTAATACAGTTCAAGAGTGATTCCGAACTTGTATTTCCCTTAGTATGAGAGATACGGGGACTGGATAGCAGAGTATGCCCACACCATAATTTTTATGTGGGGTGCTGTTAGAATATATATATTATATGAGTATTTAATAAATATATTCAAATTCTGAAATTTGAGAACTACCTCATGTGTTTATAGTAAGTAAGAGATGATATATAATTTCAATTTGGAAATACTTGTTTGAAAAGTATAATATGATACTAGGAAACTTTATTAGCAAATAAAGTTAAAATCAGAGCTTTGTTATTAAATGAAATTTACTTCTTAAACAGTAGAATTTGTCAATTTAAATCTTACTAGTAACCTAAGATAAGATAAGTTAAACCGTTGGGAAGGTTAGTACGATAGGTGTGCACATTAGAAGAGAGGTGAGAATTTCTCAAGGGATTGCCGCACTAATATGTTGTTGCATTGGCCAGTAAACATTTTAAATACTTGCTAAACAAATTTTAAATCATTTTTAAAATCGATCTCTGACCCGTTTCCATTTTCTTTTCACTCTTGTATATATATGCATGTATTACAGGTGCCCAGCCACAGGGGCGTCTTGCATAGGATCCTTTGGAAGGAACGCGTTGCAGCGTGCTTAGACAACATAATTTCTTTATTCCTCTTCTAAAACTATTTATTCAGTTGGGCATGTGTCACCCTTTTTCATTATTCAGTTACTTATCGGATATTGTGATTCATTTATTTACACTTTGGGATTTATTACTGTTAGGATATTTTCCTTTAAGTTTTAATGTGGGAATCTAGTTGTTGAATGTTTAGATTATTTGGATTATATGTTCTAGGATAATTTTTGGGTGATTCTTTAATAATGAATGATGTAAAGTTTCAAATGTTGGTTTATATAAATAAAATTTTGAAACTAATGTCTAAAATGGTTTTGACACTTAGCTTAATTATTTATGGTGTTTAAATTGGCAAAGTTATTTTTATGAGAGTGATGTTAAGAAAGAACCAATCGTCACCTTGATTTTAATTTAATAAAGGACTGATCACCCGGTATTTAATTAGGCGGGGTGTCACAGGTGGTATAAGAGACAGGTTTTAGTGTCCTTAGGATCTGTACGGCTTATTTCGCTTTCAGCTTAGCATTTTTGTTATAGAGCCCTATTTTAGGATTATTGTATTCTTGCTTTTACGATTACGTCTTTAGCTATTTGATATTTGATAATAACTGTAGAATAATAAATTTCTCCACGTTTCAAATGCCTCCGAGACGTCCACCAAAGGATAGGCGTGCCCAAGTCGAGCAGCCAGTAGCTCCGGCTCAGGGAACGATGAATGCTAATGAGGTAGCTGATATTATTGCACAGGTGGTGAATGCCGCACTAGACGTAGTACAGCAGGATCCACCCCGAATTTAGGCAGTGGCGCCAGTACCAGCACAGCTTCCAACAACATGGGAGCGGGTTAGGGATGCCTTTCAAAAGGCGCATCCCCCTGAGTTCTCAGGTAGTTCAGATATCATCGTCGTCTGCCAATGGAAGAAAGATATCCAGAGGCATCTGTGTATGTATGAGTTCATGGACATGAAGAAACAATTGTTGGCTTCCTTTAAGCTAGTGGGGGCCACTTTGCAGTGGTGGGAGTCCACCACCACCTTGGAGGAGAGGGATACTATTCCGATTCAGTCATTCTGGGAGCGGTTTGATCGCAAGTATTTTCCACCCGCCGTGCAAACTGAGATGAGGCCAAAGTTACTGAACTTGAAGCAGGAGAATTTTACCATTGCTGAGTATGAAGAGGAGTTCACAAGACTTCTCACTATAGTGCCAGACGAGGCACCTACGGAGGGTAAGAAGATACTATTATTTATGGACGGGTTAGCTTGGAGGATCCGTCAGCACCTTATAGGGAATCTGTCTCTGAGTACCTTCACAGATGTACTCAATGTTGCTTTACTACACTCCCAGGATCACCGCTTCCATCTGAAGGGAGGCAAGCGAGCAGGAGAGTCCAGCCATCAGGGCAGGATAGGGGGTAGCGGTGCTAGTGGAGCACCGACATCTCAGGGGTAGACTCGTCAGCATGAGCAGAGTTCCCATAAAGGGGACCCTGCCAAGCGATTTCGATCAGGTGATTCCAGCCAGCAAGGCCAACACCGCCAGTAGAAGAGTCAGCAGCAGGGCCAACAACATTTTCATTAGGGCCAACAGGGCTAATGGTGGGGCGGCAATGGCCAACAGGGCCGTGGTCAGTAGGGTCAGAGGGGAGGTAATTTCAAAGGCCGATGTTTTGTGTGTGGCAAGCATGGCCATAAGCGCCAGGATTGTCCAGAGGGGGATAGGGCCTCACAGCAGCAGGGTGCCCGTAATGAGCCACATAGGCCACTTTTTGCAGCCGCCCTCCAAGCACCAGCTCAAGTTCTAGCCCTACCATCCATTCCAGTTGCTCCGGTCCAGCAGGGGCAGTTACAGTACGGACGTGTCTATAACGTCCACCAGGCCGCTGCTCCGCAGGCACCACCCACGATTGAGGGTATGTTTCCTATCCATGGTACTATGGGTCGGGTTTTATTTGATACTGGGATGATGCACTGTTTTATAGCTACTCGTTTTGCGAAGGCCTTAGGGTTATTAGCCACAACAGAGAGCACTGTAACGTGTGTAGACTCACCAATGGGAAATGGATCGCTAATTTTCTTTATATGCTGGGGTGTGGTGGTAGAGATTGGTAGCTTGTTATTACCAGGAGACATGTTAGTCTTAGATGTGCATGAGCATGACGTTATTATCGGTATGGATTGACTCGTAGCTTACAGAGCCATGATAGATTATTTCGGTGGGAGTATTGTCTTTGCCATTCTGGGGTAAGAGATGTTTGTAGTGGCGATGCCTCGCCCAGAGGGAGGCTCGACCACTCAATTGTATTACATAGAGGAGGATACCTCTAAGGAGGTTGTGATTCCCTTAGACTCAATCCCAGTTGTTCGTGAGTATTCCGATGTATTTCAGCAGATACCAGGCCTACCCCCAGTCGAGAGATAAATTTTGTCATAGATGTATTACCAGATACTCGACCGATAGCATTCACTCCATACCGTATGGCTCCGGCGGAGATGCGAGAGTTACGAGATCATATAGAGCAGTTGTTAGGTCAGGGCTTCATTCGCAGGAGTTACTCACCTTGGGGCGCTCTAGTTTTGTTTGTGAAAAAGAGAGATGGTTCACTGAGGCTATGTGTGGACTACCGGGAGGTGAACAAGGTCACGATACGGAACAAGTATTCGTTGCCTCGAATCGATGATCTGTTCGACTAGCTGAGGGGAGAAACATTCTTTTCGAAGATAGATCTGAGGTTAGGGTACCATCAGCTTCTTATTAGGGAGCAGGATGTTTCAAAGACTGCTTTCTTCATGAGATATGGGTCCTATGAGTTCAGAGTGATGCCATTTGGACTCACAAATTCTCCAGTCGTATTCAAGGACTTGATGAACCGAGTGTTCAAAGAGTTCTTGGATCGGTTCGTCATCGTTTCCATAGATGACATTCTAATATATTCACACTCCGAGGAGAAGAATGTCGATCACTTGAGGCAGGTTCTTCAGACTCTACGAGAGCATCGGCTCTATGCTAAGTACGAGAAATGTGGGTTCTGGTTGCAGGAAGTGCAGTTCTTAGGACATGTTGTTACTGAACAAGGGATAGCAGTTGACCCGAGTAAAGTGTCAATGGTGAGGGAGTGGGGACAACCCACGACACCGATGGAAGTATGTAGTTTCTTGGGATTAGCTGGACACTACAGGAGATTAATTCGGGGTTTCTCCAAAATAGCGGGTCCATTAACGAACCTAACTCGCAAAGGGGTACCATATGTTTGGGACTATGATTGTCAATTGGCTTTCGACGAGATGAAAGACAAGCTTACTTCAGCACCAATCCTTGCTTTACCAAAGCCGGGTGTGGAGTACCTGGTTTACACCGATGCCTCTATACGGGGACTTGGGGGAGTACTTCAGCAGGAGGAGAAGGCTATAGCTTTTTCCTCCGGCAAGCTTAAGCCGCATGAGAAGAATTACCCCACCCACGACCTAGAGTTATCAGCGGTCGTTTTTGCATTGAGGATATGGAGGCACTATTTATTGGGGGAGAAATTTCGCTTATTCACAGACCACAAGTCACTGCAGTACCAGTTCACTCAACGAGAGCTGAATATGCATCAGCGCAGGTGGCTAGAGTTTGTGAAGGACTATCAGTTCGACATACAGTACCATCCAGGGAAGGCCAACGTAGTTGCTGATGCGTTGAGCTGTAGGACGGTAGATGATGTCGCGGACGTCTGGAAAGCAAAATGGAAAGAGTTGGGTCACTAGGACGCAGTAGCCCATTCCTTCGTATCTGTTATGACAGTGACACCCGAGATTATTATGAGGGTGATACAGGCATAGACCGGAGACCCATTTTTCCAGGAGAAGATTGTACGACTTTTAGTTGAGGGAACTGAGTCCTATTCTGTTAATGCTGATGGGGGTTTGAGGTCTAATGGGAGATTGGTGGTCCCAGAAGGAGCAGAATTACGTCATCCAGTGATGACCCAATCTCACGGGTCCCGATTTGCAGTACACCCTGGGGGAGATAAGATGTACCAGGATATGAGGCGACAATACTGGTGGAGTGGGATGAAAAGGGGCATTGCTGAGTTCGTGTCCAAGTGTTCTACCTGCCAACTGGTAAAGGTGGACCATCAGAGACCGTCAGGGTTGCTTTAGCCATTGGAAATACCCGCGTGGAAGTGGGAGAGTATTTCCATGGATTTTATTACAGGTTTGCCTACATCACAGTGCGGCCACGACTCCATCTGGGTTATTATGGACCGTTTGGCCAAAGTGGCTCATTTTTTACCGGTGCGAACAGACTATACCATGAGTCAGTATGCTCAGTTGTTGAGCGAGTATGCGCGTGCGTTTAAATGAGGAAATTATATATTAAACACGTTTTAACCCAAACAAACCCTAAACATGCAACAATATGTGATTGAATAAGATAATGAACTAAGCAAGAACATTCAAACACATGCTTGTGAGGAAAAATCCACCAAAGGGGAAAAACCATTTATTTTCATTATAATATTGTAACTGTACAATTTCGGATTACAATGAAAATACAAGTGACTAAGAATTACCCTCAGGTATCGGATTCTGTAGTCGGCGGCTGGAAATATCCCTTTGTAGGAGGGCATCAATGAAGAATAAGAACGGTCTTCTCCACAAGGGTTGAACAGCAACTGGTTGTGTTCTAGGGTTACAAACAGATTCACAAATGTTTGGAAATTTGTGTGAATCAAAAAACCGAGAGTCTTGGGACTCAACATGTGAAGACTTAGAGTTTTTGTACTCTAAAAATCGTGTATAGAAGTCTTAGAAAACCACCTCCCGTAGTGGGTTTATATAGGAAACGTTTAGCCTAGAAAATCTAACCACGATCTGCTGAAGATTATCCCAGGCGGACCGGTCCGGGTCTGAGGCGGATCGGTCCGGGTAGGCAGACCGGTTCTTTTTATTTCTGGCTTCTTCGGTTCGCTTGCGGTCCGAGGTGTACTGGAATTTCAGTAGGCGGACCGATCCGGGTCTGACGCGGACCGGTTCGCAGGCGGATCGGTTCTTTTTCCAGGGCGGACCGGTCCGGTCTGTCAGACTTTGATTCCTCTTCTTCTTTTGATATTCGGATCCGTTGATGAATGTATGGATCTTTGAATTTCTTCAACGGTGTAACGGCGTACGACATAACAAATTGATAATGGACAAAAAAATGTCCTTACAAATCTCCCCCTATGTCTATGCCGGTACATACATAGAAATAAACATCCGAATTATCAACCAACTAAAAATGCCTATACAAATCTACCCTTCCATGAACCCAAAACTGGAAAGATACAATTGAATAAGACTTGAACGTTTGTTCTTCAACTCTTCAGGAATCTACAACGCTTTTCTCATCAGGGTGTGCAATTCAATGATAATCCATATAGTACCTACACACATGAGAAAAAGAAAAATACCAAGTGACGTATCGAGTTTGAAATGAGATAAACAGCTAATAGGAGATAAACTACTCAACACTACAAAACTCACTCCCCCTTAATGTGATAATTCTTTCTCCCCCTTTTTTATGATGTCCCCAAATAGACAAATGAGAGAAATAATGCAAACAAGCAATGACGGGGTGTCACAAGGAAATACACAACTATTTGTTTGAATTTTTCAAAAATTTTCAAATAAAATCGCACCATGAATGAACACAAAGCAACCAAGTCGATGATAGCGTTAATGAAGTGGTGTGATCAAATTCGATAGGAAAATCAATGCATACAAACATGACATATGTGCACGATGAATATCGGATACTCCTAACAAATGAACTCAAATGACCTCCTTTGGTGTAAAAAAAATGGATATATAAGATATTGACTCAATTAAATCAACAAATCAAAGCGAAAAATGATTTCTACACCAATAACGTCCAAAACTTTTTTTGCTTTTTCAGGACTTTCAAGGAAGTGCAAACCCATTTATATTCTCCAACCAAACTCCCTCAGATATAATTTTGAATAGAGGCATTCTAAATTCTCAAACTTTGGAGAATTGATGGTCAAACCTAAATGGCCCATATTTGGCATGAATTGCTTGTTATTGCCTTTAAATTTTTTTTGGGCTCTTTTATCCTCTTTGTAACTCGGATATTAAAATTCCTCCATTTTTAGGTCCTTTTTAACGGTGGTTTTTGCGCAAAGGATAGATGATTACATTTTGCAGCCCCGACCCGTTATACAAAAACACACGGTCTCACCAAAACGGTTTTTACAAGCATTCCAATCTTGTCAAGTTCTATCGCATATTAAAAGTTGTATAGACATAATTGAGATGGAAACACGCAAGCCAATATGAGATAGACAAGTGCAATAATCAAATATAGTCGTGCATGTGTGCAATAAAGGATATAGGAGTCAAACATGTAGGAAGATATCACTAATTACATCTCAAAGACTCCAAACAATGTAAAGCACATGGATGAAATGATGTAGCCTCTCAAATCTCTATCAAACAGTCACATGGATATATGGAATGAAGTTGTGACTTGGCTATCTTAAATGCTCATCCATAAAAGGAGCAAGAATATAAATTTTTTTGGATTTTTCAAAAAAATTTATCAAAATAAAATCTTTGTGCTTTTCTTAAAAATTTTCTTAAAGGAAAATCTTTTTTTATTTTTCCAAAGAAATATAAAAAGCAAAAAGAATAAATAAATAGCTATACAACTAAGCAATGGTACATATAAAATAGACTAGCAATAGGAAGCATATGATATGAACATGAAGAAGCATCCTATTCTAGACATAGACCAACCACTCAGTCAACTGTGCAAATTCCCAAAGACTTCCTACGACTCTCAAATCTAAGGGTATCTAAAGGTTTTGTGAAAATGTCGGCTAACTGACGGTCGGTGGGAACAAAACTCAGGGATATGACTTTCTCCTCAACTAGTTGTCGTATAAAGTGCTCACGTATCCTGATGTGCTTGGTGCGCGAATGCTGGACTGGATTGCAGGATATGTGTATAGCGCTCGTGTTGTCACAGGAAATGGTCATGGTGTCCTGTGAAATCCCGTAATCCTCCACCATTTGCTTCATCCACAAGAGTTGCATGCGATAACTCCCTGCGGCTATGTACTCAGCCTCCGTAGTGGACAAAGAGATGGAATTTTACTTTTTTCTCAGCCAGGAGACAAGACCAGAACCAAAATAGAAACACCCACCAGAAGTGCTCCTACAACCATATACATCCCCGGCCCAATCGGTATCTGAATAGGCGGACAAACGGTCATCAGTATCAAAGGAATACCAAATACCGTATGAGAGAGTCCCGCTCACGTATTTAATAATACGTTTTAGAGCAAGTAAATGTGAGTCTTTCGGGGATGCCTGATATCACTCACAGACTCCAACACTAAAGGCTATGTCGGGACGACTGGCAGTCAAGTAGAGAAGACTACCTATCATACTCCGATACAAGGTTTGCTCTACGTCCTTGCCTAAAGTGTCCTTACTAAGCTTGGTAGTGGTACTCATAGGTGTAAGTTCATGCTTAACGGAGTCTAAACCAAATTTCTTCACTAGGTCTCTAGCATACTTGGATTGGGAGATGAACATCCCATCCTCTAGCTGACGAACCTGGAGACCAAGGAAGAACGTAAGCTCACCAACCATGCTCATCTCAAACTCACTTTTCATCTCCTCTTCAAAGTGATGAGCATGTTGAGAGCATGTGGATCCAAAGACTATGTCGTCCACATAGACCTGGGCAACGAAAATAGCACTGTTATCTCTCCTAACGAGCAACGTCATATCTACTCCCCCTCTCTTGAAGCCACGAGCTAAGAGATAGGAATTAAGCCTCTCGTACCAAGCACGGGGTGCTTGCTTCAAACCATACAAGGCTTTCCTCACATAGTAGATGTTCTCCGGGTGCTGTGGGTCTTCAAACCCTTTTGGTTGTTCCACGTAAACCTCCTCCAGTAGAATGCCATTAAGAAAGGCACTCTTGACATTCATCTGATATAACTTGAAGCACAGATGACAAGCGATGGCGAGCAGAAGATGGATGGACTCAAGCCTCACAACAGGAGCAAATGTCTCCCCAAAGTCTACACCCTCTATCTATGTGTAGCCTTGAGCGACCAACCTAGCCTTATTTCTGATTATGGTACCATTTTCATCCATTTTATTGTTAAAAATCCACCGGGTACCTATCACATTAGTCTCACTTGGTCGAGGGACTAGTTCCCATACATTATTCTTTTTAAACTAAATCAACTCTTCCTACATTGCACATATCCAGTGTTCATCCTTGAGTGCTTCTTTATGATTTTTGGGCTCTACGTTGGACGTGTAGTAAAAGTGGCTAACGACGTTCTCTAGTTGAGCACGAGTCTTGACCCCAAAAGTGGGATCACCAACAATGGTAGAAGGGTCATGACTCTTGCGAACCCAAGCAGGTGTGTCCCCTAGGACAGGAGTAGGGTCCACAGAGGGTGAGAGAGGGGCAAGTAAATCACTGTCAGAAAAGTCCTCATCATCACACTGAAAGTTAGGATCAATAACCATCGGAGGATCGCCATCTTGCACGGTGACGTTTATCGATTCCATAACCTTAGAGCTCTTCAGATTAAAAACCCGGTATGCTCTACTAGTCGATGAATACACTAGCAATATTCCCTCGTCGCTCTGGGAGTCAAACTTTCCTAATTGCTCTCTATCCCGTAGGATGTAGCATTTACTCCCAAAGACACGAAAATATGCAAGGTTGGGCTTCTTGCCAGTCCACAACTCATAAGGAGTCTGAAGTGTGTGTGGACACAAATAAACCCTATTCACCGTGTGACATGCAGTAGACACTGCCTCTGCCCAAAATCTCCTAGAAACTTTACGACCTAGAAGCATAGATCTAGCCATCTCTTGGATCGTTCTATTCTTTCTCTCAACAATCCCATTTTGCTAAGGAGTTCTCACAGCAGAAAACTCATGTTTGATCCCGAGGCTATCACAGTAAATATCTACCTTTGCTTCTGTGAATTCAGTGCCATTGTAACTACGCATCCTGTTAATAGTGACACCGTGTTGATTTTGCAGGACACGGCACTTGGTCGTTAAAAATTCTACAGCATCAGATTTCTCTCTCAGAAAACCTACAATGGAGTACCTGGAGAAATCATATACCATCACTAGGATATAACTCTTACCACCGAGACTCTCGGTACGAGTGGGACCCATAAGGTCCATGTGTATAAGCTCAGGAACACGAGAGGTGGTAATGGAATGCAACTTCCTATGAGGACTACGAATTTGTTTTCCCATCTGATAGGGTCCACAAACCATCGAAGTTGGCCTTCCAAGAGATGGTAAGCCACGTACTAGGTCCGTTCTAGCTAAGCGCGTGAGATCTCTAATATTTATGTGACCTAGACGTTGGTGCCACAGATCCATAGGAGTGATCGTGGCGCTATTGCAGACAAGTGAGGATGTGGTCTCAGTCCCATAGAAATTATCCTTTGTCCTCACTCATTGAACTAATAGTTTACCGGCTTGATTATAGACCTTACAAGTGTCCCGGTCAAACTTTACTGCAAAGTCATCGTCGCACAGCTGGCTAATGCTGAGAAGGTTTTCTTTCAAACCTTTGACGTACAAAACATTTCCTAGCTTAGGAAAACCAGGTAACTTGATAGTACCTCGTCCTATAATGCTAGACTTGCTCCCATCTCCAAAGGTGACTCTGCCGTCCTAATAATCCTCAAGAGATGTAAAAAATGAGGCATCCCCTGTCATATGTCTGGAGCACCCACTGTCAAAATACCATTGTGAGTTATTATGTGCTTTGAGAGCAACATGAACAACAAAAGCCTTTTTATCTTTCTTAGGTACCCAAGAGTAGGTGACCTTTTGTTTGCCTTTGTTGTTGTTAGTTTTAGCTGGAATGTGAGAGGCATTCACTAACGGCAAAGACATCCGTCGGAATTCTTCGATCAAAATCTGGGACGTGGCAGCTAAGAACTCAACTCGCTCTCTCAGACTAGAAAACTCATCATTATGACGTGGTGGAGTAGTAGTACGTCGTGTCGGACGCATGCTATAGCCCGTATTTTTATGCTTTCTAAAATTTAATGTGAGGTCTTAATTTAATATAAATTCGGAAATTAATTATTTTTAATTACTAACGTGACGAGAGTTAGTAATCATTGGAAACTTGTTGAATATTACTAATGAGTAAAGTAGTATAATATTGGTACTATTAAATGTCACGAGTGAATAAAATGATAATTTTGGGAATTTGAGTCGGGACGCGCCCGTGTCGCGTCGGGACTAAATATTGATTAATAAAAGTGAATAAATTATAAGTCACCCATATGGTCATTTCGAGTGCGCCAAAGTGTCCATAAGGGTCGAGATAGTCAAAAACATGTACCCGGGAATTTAGTTTGGGTCTCGGGGCATTTTTAGGCCTATTTAGCACCCCGGGAGGGCGTTTTGGACATTTCGTAATTTTGGGTAATTAAACCCACGAATTTAAAAGGGTTATATCAGATGACTAGCGTTATCTTCTAGGGTTAACACAACCAAAGGCAAGTGATGTCCATAGGAGACGGAAGGAGAGAGCTTGCTAAGGAGTTCTAGGCCGAAAACTCCTCCGTTTGCACCGCCGTCGCTGCCAAACGATAGATCATGTCGCAAGGATTACAAACCCACTGATTTCATCCACAAACCAGAGACAAAAATCAACAGGCAAATATTTATCTTGCTTAATTTCATTAATCTATCATTCATGTTAGTCTAGGGTTGATTAGGATGAGTTTCATAGAAGAAACCCCATGTTGGAGATAGGAAAATTTCATGTAGTAATGATATAAATGATAATCTAGAAATCCCCTTCGTATGTACAGTTTGAATCACAGATTTATGATGGTTTAGAAGTAAAAAGTCTGGAAAAAGACTGATTAGAACAAAGTTAAAGAAATATCTAAGGTTCATGAGATTTATATAAGTTTTGGCCCTTTAATCCATGGATAATGATGAAAATTCACATGCTTTACGTAGAAGATTGCTAGTTTGGGTTGATAATGTTTGTAGTATGAATTTCTGGGAGTTGGGTTGTTAAAAATATGGATTTGGATGATGTTGGATGATAGAACCCGTAACTGGTTTTTCTGTAGGTTCGTCATACCTGTTTGATCGATCGATCGAACCAGGAGTGTCGATCGATCGAGACGCTGCCATCGATCGATCGACCCCTCCTGCGAGACTCATGTTTCCCCTTTTAAATAGTTGAATTCAATTTAAATGAGTAATAATCTTTGTACATCTTTATTAAAATATTTTGGGAGATAAAGAAGACCAGTAGGACCTATTAAAAATATGAAACCATTAATGTAAGACGAGATTTACATTTTTATAGGGATGTTCACATATAAGGGACGATGGAATTATGTATTAAAGGGAGAGACGCGTAAGGTAGTTACGTTGGAAAATAGATGAGTACCTACTGAATTTTACACTTAGGAGAATAGAATCCATGAGTGTTACGTAGTAAGTTGGAATAATCCCTCGAATTAAAGTAAGAGACGAATCGTTATACGTGATAACTAAATAACGAGAAATAAGGATAAATATCGTAATTATGGGTTATGAGATGTACCTAAAATTGATATGGTAATAGTAGTATATCTATATGACTTTGTTTATGCATATACTATATACGTGTGAAAATCATGCCCGTGCTACTTGCTATCCCTGAGGTTACTGTGCTGCGACAGTCTTATCTCGATGGGACCTTTATAGGGGATATTCACTCGTACCCTAGAAGATAGAAATCCTTCGGTAGAGGCTATCGAATCGGTAGTTCAGACGGTCCAAAGAGACATGGGGGCATGTGCTGACCTCTTAGAAACCTGGAATCTATGCTTCGCCTCAATATTGTTTGTGTTTGTGTTAATACAGTTCGAGAGTGATTCCGAACTTGTATTTCCCTTAGTAGGAGAGATACGGGGACTGGATAGCAGAGTATGCCCGCACCATAATTTTTATGTGGGGTGCTGTTAGAATATATATATTATATGAGTATTTAATATATATATTTAAATTCTGAAATTTGAGAACTACCTCCTATGTTTATTGTAAGTAAGAGATGATAAATTATTTCAATTTGGAAATACTTGTTTCAAAAGTATAATATGATACTGGGAAACTTTATTAGCAAATAAAGTTAAAATGAGAGCTTTGTTATTAAATGAAATTTACTTCTTAAATAGTTGAATTCGTCAGTTTAAATCTTACGAGTAACCTAAGATAAGATAAGTTAAACCGTTGCGAAGGTTAGTGCGATAGGTGTGCACATTAGAAGAGAGGTGAGAATTTCTCAAGGGAGTGCCGCACTAATATGTTTTTGCATTGTCCAGTAAACATTTTAAATACTTGCTAAACAAATTTTAAATCGTTTTTACAATCGGGATCTGACCCGTTTCCATTTTCTTTTCTCTCTTGTATATATATGTATGTATTACAGGTGCCCAGCCACAAGGGCGTCTTGCATAGGATCCTTTGGAAGGAGCGCGCTGCAGCTTAGGTTGGAGTTGCAAGCCTCTTGCTTAGACGACCTCATTTCTTGATTCCTCTTCTAGCACTATTTATTCAGTTGGGCATGTGTCGCCCTTTTCCATTATTCAGTTACTTATCGGATATTGTGATTGATTTATTTACACTTTGGGATTTATTACTGTCAGGATGTTTTCCATTAAGTTTTAATGTGGGAATCTAGTTGTTGAATGTTTAAATTATTTGGATTATATGTTCCAGGATAATTGTTGTGTGATTCTTTAATTATGAATGATGTAAATTTTTAAATGTTGGTTTATATAAATAAAATTTGGAAACTAATGTCTAAAATGGTTTTGACACTTAGCTTAATTATTTAGGGTGTTTAAATTGGTAAAATTATTTTTACGACAGTGATGCTAAGAATGAACCAACCGTCACCTTGATTTTAATTTAATAAAGGACTGATCACCCGGTATTTAATTAGGCGGGGTGTCACACCAATCTGATCCCGGAGCCAAACAACCCTGCTGCTGGTGGGTTGGCTGAAGCCGGAGTGTCTGAGTGTCTCACCATCATGTTTTTATTTTGTGAAGATTTTGTGTAACCCTTTATTTCATCAACTGTAACCTCTTCCCTTAGGATGATGTAATACTTTTTGGTTCGAATGAATGAAATTCCATTTCCTTCATTTGTGTTGCTTTCCTTTACTTATTGGCTTGATAATTCACCAAATTAATGATGTTCAAAGGTATGAGGTCACCAAATTAATGGTGTTTCACCACATAATTCACCAAATTAATGATGTTAAAGGCCTGAGGTCACCAAACTAATGGTGTTTCACCTTATAATTCACCAAATTTGGTCACTATGTTAATCGTGTTTCACCTCGTAATTCACCAAATTAATGATGTTAAAGGTCTGAGGTCACTAAGTTAATGGTGTTTCACCTCGTAATTCACCATATTAATGATGTTAAAAGGTCTGAGGTCACCAAGTTAATGGTGCATCACCTCGTAATTAACCAAATTAATGATGTTAAAGGTCTGAGGTCACCAAGTTAATGATGGTTCACCTCGTAATTTACCATATTAATGATGTTAAAAGGTCTGAGGTCACCAAATTAATGGTGTTTCACCTCGTAATTCACCAAATTAATGAGATTAAAGGTTTGAGGTCACCAAGTTAATCATGTTTCACCTCGTAATTCACCATATTAATGATGTTAAAAGGTCTGAGGTCACCAAGTTAATGATGTTAAAGGTCTGAGGTCACCAAGTTAATGTTCTTTCACCTCGTAATTCACCATATTAATGATGTTAAAAGGTTTGATGCCACCAAGTTAATGATGTTTCACCTCGTAATTCAACATATTAATGATGTTAAAAGGTCCGAGGTCGCCAAGTTAATGGTGTTTCACCTCATAATTCACCAAGTTAATGATATTTGGAACACACACATTGTAACAAAAGTACCATCACAACATTACTATATTTTCATTAACATTCTACGTATAAACGGATACATGTATTATAGAAAGATATGAACAATTGCAACATCATAAGTAATATTTCTTTAAGTGATCGGAATTCCAAGGATTGGAGAAAGGTTCTCCTTCAAAATTTTCTAGCCAATAGGTACCTGCCACAACCTCATCAATAACCCTATAAGGACCATGCAAGTTAGGATAGAGCTTATTGGTTTTCTATCATGTCTTCTTCAAGACCATATCTCGCACAACTATCGGCCTTGACTTTACCCTCTGATCTCTACTAATAGGCTACCTGTCTTATCTCTACATCTTCTATTATTTCCTCAATAAGATCAAGATCAAGTCTCCTCTCTTCCTCATTCGTTTGAGGGTCATATGTCTAGACTCTATGAGTAGGGAGACCTATCTATGTTGGTATGATATCCTCTGAGTCATGGGCTAACATAAATGGGGTTTCCCCCGTAGGTGTCCTGACCGTCGTCCTGTAAGCCCAAAGCATAGCATATACTTCCTCTATCCATCTTCATTTAGCCTCTTTCAGCCTCCATTTTATCCCATCAAGGATTATTTGATTTGTAACCTCGGTCTCGCTATTTTCTTGGGGTCGTCCAGGAGAAGAGAAAAACTACTTAATCCCTACTCTTTCGTAATATTTTTCTAAGGATATATTCTTTAATTTGGTTCCATTATCTGAGATGAGGGTGTTTAGATGACCATATCTGCATATGATGTTCTTCCAGATGAACTAGAAAGTCTTCTGCTCAGTGATTGTGATCATTGGCTCAGACTCTACATATTTGGAGAAATAGTCAATTGCCACTATTAAGCACCAATAGTTATTTACAGCTCTTGTGAAGGGTCCTACAAAATTAATGCCCCATACTACAAATGGCCAAGGGGAACTTATAGAGGTCAGAGGTTAATGAGGTTGATGGGGAATGGTGGAGGACCTCTGACACTTATCACATCTCTTAACATACATAGTTGCATCCTTGGCCAAGTTCGGCCACTAGTATCCCTAAGTAATTATCCTCTTAGCTAATATCTTCCCTCCTATGTGGCTTGAAGAAGAGCCCTCATTCACATCGTGCAAAATGTGTGGAACCTATAAAGGGTGGACATACCTAAGGAGAGGGAGAAGGAATCCCTTTTTATACAAGACATCACCTACAACACAGAATTTTATAGCTCTGAACCTTAGCTTCCTCCTTTCCAGCTTTGATTCTGGTAGTAGTCCCTCTCTGATGTATTTGATAAGAGGTTCCATCCATGAAGCCCCCAAACTCAGATTTAAGCAAAGTTTAGTAACCTCTCCCTCTTTTATGGTAGGATTGAGAAGAATCTCGACTGACACTGTTCTCCTTATATTTATTTTTATTATTGAGGCCAACTTCGTAAGTGCATCAGCTCGACTATTGTCTAGCTGAGGTATCCTCTTCATCTTTACTTCGTTAAAACTTTATATCATCGTTCTCACTCTCTTTAGGTATATGGCCATCCTTTCATCTTTGGCCTCATACACCCCCAGGATTTGGTTTACGACTAATCTTGAGTCACTATAGACTAAGGGTTGGCCGACATTGAGGGTTTTTGCTAAAGAGAGACTTGTTATTAATTACTCGTACTCAGACTTATTATTGGAATCATTAAAGTTGAACCTCAGCATATATTCAATATTTGTACCATCTGGTGTTAACATTATCAGCCTTGTTCCACTTTCGCTTTCACAGGATGACCTATTAGCGAAGGGACTCCAAATGGTTTCATATGAAGAGAAGTTACCCTCTGCTAGGGTCCCCTGCTTGAAGAGGTATCTGTCTTCTTTGTTCTCAACTGTTCCTTGTCTGACAGTAATTATCTCGACCTCGTCCGAAGTTCGGCCAATGTTTCTCTTTACTGGCTCATCTGCAGCCTCTTGATTCTTCTCAACCTCGGGCTCATCCCAGGTAAACTCGGCCACAAAATCTGTGAGTTCCTGTCTATTGATGGAAACATGGGGTTGATAAATAATATCATACTCCCCCTACTTGATTGCCCAAGTTATTAGCCTTCCTGACTTCTCAGGCTTGTGGAGGACCTATCTTAGTGGGGAATCAATTAGGATGAGCATGGAGTAGGCCTGGAAGTATGGCAAAATTTTCCTAGAAGCATGCATCACCGCATAGGCTAACTCTTCAATCTGAGGGTACTTCTTCTCAAACCCTTGGAGTGCTTTGCTGTTGAAGTACACTAGTCTCTGAATGTCATCCCCTTTCTTACTATTACAACATTAATGGCTGACTCTGAGACAGCTAAGTATACATACAACTTATCCTCTTTAAAAGCTAAGTCATATTCCTCATTCCATTTGAAGGCCTTTCTAAGAACTTTGAAAAAAGGAAGACATTTATCTATAGCTCTAGAAATGAGCTAGTTAATTGCAGCCACTGGTCCGATCAGCCTCTGAATGTCTTTGATGGCTTTGAACCAGTTTAGTATTTTTAGGGTTTTATTATATTTTGTGTTTATTTTTAGTCTTTATTTTATTTTTAGTATTTCATTGTATTTTCCTTTTTTTGTTAGAATTTAGAAGAAGGAGTATTTCTTTAATGGCATAATTGTAATTAGATTCTTAGTTTAGAGGCCAAACAACCTCCTTCCAATAAATACCCTTTTGTAGCCTCATTTTAGGCATTCTTCCATTTTATGAGATTTGATTAGAGAGAGTTTGAGAGATAATTATCTTTTCTTTCTCCCATTTAACGTCATTTGGTATCATCACCTAGTCGCTCCACCGGTTGTTGTTGTTGTAAGAAAACAAAATCTCATAAACAATGTCAAGGTGGGTCCCAAAAAGATTTATAGCTCCGTGGTAAAATCCTTTTGAGAAAATATTGGAATCCTTCAACCAATTAAAGGCCAAAATGCAAGAGATGAATGCAGGAATTCCTCCCCCGGCAACCACCTCGCACCACTACCCCCAAAGACACCTCGTACCACCCCCCATTATTAACCCTAACCCTAATTAAAGAAACCAAAACCCTAGCCCCCAAAACCTATCTACCCATGCTTACACAACCATTTCCACCATTCTACACCCGAAAAGCCTAACCCAGCCCCATTTATCTCTAAACCACCACCACAACCCACTGGCCCGACCACCTTCAAGGTGGTAAAAAATCTTCAAAAATGTACACAGTACAAATCCGACCCCAACATAATAGTACCAGTAGCTATTGAAGCCCTTAACTCACCTACTGCTCCCGTCAGAGGCCAACAACAACTGATCTGCCATATTGAAGGTCGTCCGAGGCAAACAGATCATTCTGACACCACTCAGGTGGTCATCCTTGATGTTACACCCTATCCGCAAGCCCAACAATACCCACAATAAGAAAACACCCAAATGGGTGAGAGTTACCCTCTGATGCTCTTAATAACCCTAAGGGGATCAACCCGAAACCTCAAAGGCCCACATAACCAAATTTATGTCCAAACCCTTCAAGTTTAATCTCATCAAGATATTGATCAAGAAACCGTAGGGTTTGTACTCTCCCTTGTCTAAGAACTCACCAACACAAACACTAGTCTCCCCATTTCTCCTCTCGTGTTAGGAAATCCTTAACCAAATCCCCCACCCTTTGAATCCATAAGTCAACCAATCCCAACCCAAAAAATTTATCAAGAACCACTCGAGATCCCTCCTCTCACAAATTCAATTCAGTTTCAACCCATTTTTCCCCAATCCTATCAAGAACAAGGGTGTGACACCAAAACCTTGGTTTTTGACCGCATGGGTACACAATTTTTGATGATTTCATGCGTGGTATGAGGAAGAAGATGAAGATTGATGCAATAATTGAATAATCTTCCTAAAATTTTCAAAAAATAAATTATGGCCCCTCAAATTTTACCTCTTCGGTAATTTTGGGAATTTTAGCATTCGACCTCAATCTTAAAGTTCGAGGATGAACATTTTCGAAGGAGGAGAAAATGATGTCAATGAATAATTAGGGGTTATTTTTAGTATTTTTGGGGTTTTATTTTATTTTGTATTTTTTGAGTCGTTCTTTTATTTTTAGTATTTGATTGTATTTTCCTTTTTTGTTACTATTTAGAAAAAGGAAGGTTATGGACACTTTAGGGTTCAATTGTAATGAGATTCTTAGCTTAGAGGCCAAACAACCTCCTTCCTATAAATACCCTTTTGTAGCCTCATTTAAGGCATTCTTCCATTTTATGATATTTGATTAGAGAGAGTTTGAGAGAGAATTATCTTTTCATGTTCCCATTTGACATCATTTGGTATCCTCGGCTAGTCTTTCCACCGGTTTTTGTTGTTGTATGCAAACAAAATCTCGCAAGCAACGTCAAGGTGTGTCCCAAAAAGATTTATAGCTCCGTGGAAAAATCCCTTTGAGCAAATATTGCAATCCTTCAACCAATTGAAGGCCCAAATGAAAGAGATGAATGCAGGAATTCCTCCACCGGCAACCACCTCATACCAGTACCCCCAAAGACACCTCGGACAACCCACCATTATTAAACCTACCCCTAATTAATGAAACCAAAACCCCTGCCCCGAAAACCCATCTACCCATGCTTACACAACCATTTCCACCCTTCTACACCCGAAAAGCCTAACCCTGACCCCATTTATCTCCAAACCACCACCAAAAATCGCTTGCCCGGCCACTTTCATGGTGGTCGAAAAGCTTCAAAAACTCACACAGTACAGATCCAGCCCCAATAGAATAGCACCAGTAGTAGTTGAAGGCCTTAATGTACCTACTGCTCCAGTCAGAGGCCAACAGCCCCTGATCTTCCATATTGATGGTCGTCCGACACCAACAGTTGATTCTGGCACCACTCAGGTGGTCGTCCTTGATGTTACACCCTATCCTCATGCCCAATAATACCGACAGCAATAATAAAACACCCAAACAGGTGAGACTTACCCTCTGATGCACTCAAGAACCCTAAGGGGATCAACGTGAAACCCCAAAGGCCCACACAACCAAATTTTAGTCCAAACCCCTCAAGTTCAATCTCAATAAGATATTGATCAAGAAACCCTAGGGTTTCTACTCTCCCTTGTCTAAGAACCCACCAACACAAACACTAGTCTCCCCATTTCTCCTCTCATGTTACAAAATCCTCAACCAAATCCCCCACCCTTTGAATCCATAAGTAAACCCATCCCAACCCAAAAAATTTATCAAAAAGCACTCAAGATGCCTCCTCGCACAAATTCAATCCAAATTTAGCCCATTTTGCCCCAATCCTATCAAGAACAAATTCAAGAACAATGGTGTGACACCAAAACCTTGGGTTTTGACCTCGAGGGTACACAATTTTTGATGATTTGAAGCGTGGAAGGAGGAAGAAGATGAAAATTGACGCAATAATTGAATAATCTTCCACAAATTTTCAAAAGTTCAATTTTGGCCCCTCAAGTTTTACCTCTTCTGAAATTTTGGGAATTTTAGCATTACACCTCAATCTTAAAGCTCGAGGACGAACATTTTCGAAGGAGGAAAGAATGATGTGAATGAATAATTAGGGGTTATTATGAGTATTTTTAGGGTTTTATTTTATTTTGTAATTTTTTTCAGTCTTTCTTTTATTTTTAGTATTTCATTCTATTTTCCTTTTTTGTTAGTATTTAGAAGAAGGAAGGTTATGCGTACTTTAGGGCATAATTGTAATGATATTCTTAGCTTAGAGGCCAAACAGCCTCCTCCCTATAAATACCCTTTTGTAGCCTCATTTGAGGCACTCTTCCATTTTATGAGATTTGATTAGAGAGTGTTTGAGAGAGAAGTATCTTTTGTTGCTCCCATTTGACATCATTTGGTAACCTCACCTAGTCGCTCCACCAGTTGTTGTTGTTGTAAGAAAACAAAATCTCAAAATAATGTCAAGATGGGTCCTAAAAATATTTATAGCTCTGTGGAAAAATCCCTTTGAGGAAATATTGGAATCCTTCAACCAATTTAAGGCCCAAATGGAAGAGATGAATGCAGGAATTTCTCCACCGGCAACCACCTCGCACCACTACCCCAAAAGACACCTCGGACCACCAACCATTATTAACCCTAACCCAAATTAAAAAACCAAAAACCTTGCCCCCAAAACCCATCTACCCATGCTTATAGAGCCGTTTCCACCCTTCCACACCCGAAAAGCCTAACCTTAGCCCCATTTATCTCCAAACCACCACCACAACCCGCTCGCCCGATCACATTCAAGGTGATCGAAAATCTTCAAAAAAGCACATAGTACTGATCCGGCGCCAACAGAACAACACCAATAGCTGTTGAAGTCCCTAACGCACCAACTGCTCCAGTAGAGGCCTACAGGAGTTAATCTGCCACATTGAAGGTCGTACGACACCAACAGTTCATCCTGACACCACTCAGGTGGTCGTCCTTGATGTTACACCCTATCCGCAAGCCCAAGAATACCGACAACAACAAGAAAACACCCAAACGGGTGACACTTACCCTACGATGCTCTCAAGAACCCTAAGGGGAGCAACCCGAAACCCGAAAGGCCCACACAACCAAATTTAAGTCCAAACCCCTCAAGTTCAAGCTCATCAAGATAGTGATCAAGAAACCCAAGGGTTTCTCCTCTCCCTTGTCTAAGAACCCACCAACACAGACACTAGTCTCCCCATTTCTCCTCTCGTCTTAGGAAATCCTCAACCAAATCCCCCACCCTTTGAATCCATAAGTAAAACCATCCCAAACCAAAAAAAATATCAAGAACCACTTGAGATTCCTCCTCGCACAAATTCAATCCAATTTTAGCCCATTTTCCCACAATCATATCAAGAACAAATTCGGGAACAAGGGTGTGACACCAAAACCTTGGTTTTTGACCCCGGGGTACACAATTTTTTATGATTTGATGCGTGGGATGAAGATTGATGCAATAATTGAATAATATTCCTCAAATTTTCAAAAATTCAATTTTAGCCCCTCAAGTTTTACCCCTTCCACAATTTTGGGAATTTTAGCATTCGACCTCAATCTTGAAGTTCGAGGACGAACATTTTCGAAGGAGGAGGGAATTATGTGAATGAAGAATTAGGGGTTATTTTTTGTATTTTTGGGGTTTTATTTTATTTTTGTAATTTTTTTAGTCTTTCTTTTATTTTTAGTATTTCATTGTATTTTCCTTTTTTGTTAGTATTTAGAAGAAGGAAGGTTATGGGCACTTCAGGGCATAATTGTAATGAGATTCTTAGCTTAGAGGCCAAACAACCTCCTTCTTATAAATACCCTTTTATAGCCTCATTTGAGGCTCTATTCCATTTTATAAAATTTGATTAGAGAGAGTTTGAGAGAGAATTATCTTTTCTTGCTCCCATTTGATGTCATTTGGTATCCTCACCTAGTCGCTCCACCGATTGTTGTTCTTGTAAGAAAACAAAATCCCGCAAACAATGTCAAGGTGGGTCCTAAAAAGATTTATAGCTCCGTGGCAAAATCCCTTTGAGCAAATATTGGAATCCTTCAATCAATTGAAGGCCCAAATGGAAGAGATGAATGCAGGATTTCCTCCACCGGCAAACACCTCAAACCGCTACCCCAAAAGACACCTCGGACCACCAACCATTATTAACCCTAACCCTAATTAAAGAAACCAAAACCCTTGCCCCCACAACCCATCTAACCATGCTTACACAGCCATTTCCACCCTCCTACACCCGAAAAGCCTAACCCTGGCCCCATTTATCTCCAAACCACCTCCACAACCCACTGGCCCGACCACATTCAAGGTGGTGGAAAAGCTTCAAAAAAGAACACAGTATAGATCCGACCCCAAGAGAACATTACCAGTAGCTATTGAAGGACCTAACGCACCTACTGCTCCAGTCAGAGGCCAACAGGAGCTGATCTGTAATATTGAAGGTCGTCCGACACCAACAGTTCATTCTGACACCACTCAGGTGGTCTTCCTTGATGTTACACCCTATCCGCAATCTCAACAGTACCGACAACAATAAGAAAACACCCAAACAAATGAGACTTACTCTCTGATTCTCTCAAGAACTCTAAGGGGATCAACCCGAAACCCCAAAGGCCCACACAACCAAATTTATTTTCAAACCCCTCAAGTTCAATCTCATCAAGATATTGATCAAGAAACCCTAGGGTTTTTACTCTCCCTTGTCTAAGAACCCACCAACACAAACACTAGTGTCCCCATTTCTCCTCTCGTGTTAGGAAATCATCAACTAAATCCCCCACCCTTTGAATCCATAATTCAACCCAAAAAAATTATCAAGAACCACTCGAGATTCCTCCTCGCACAAATTCAATCAAATTTTAGCCCATTTTTGCCTAATTGTATCAAGAACAAATTCAATAACAAGGGTGTGACACCAAAACCGTGGGTTTGGACCCTGGGGGTACACAATTTCTTATGATTTGATGCGTGGGATGTGGAGGAAGATGAAGATTGATGCAATAATTGAATAATCTTCCTCAAATTTTTAAAAATTCAATTTTGGCCCCTCAAGTTTTACCACTTCCGTAATTTTGGGAATTTTAGCATTCGACCTCAATCTTAAAGTTCGAGGATGAAATTTTTCGAATGAGGAGAGAATGATGTGAATGAAGAATTAGGGGTTATTTTTAGTATTTTTTGGGTTTTATTTTATTTTGTAATTTTTTTTGTCTTTCTTTTATTTTTAGTATTTCATTTTATTTTCCTTTTTTGTTAGTATTTAGAAGAATGAAGGTTATCGGCACTCCAGGGAATAATTTTAATGAGATTTTTAGCTTAGATGACAAACAACTTCCTTCCTATAAATACCCTTTTGTAGCCTCATTTGAGGTATTCTTCCATTTTATAAGATTTGATTAGAGAGAGTTTAAGAGAAAATTATTTTTTCTTGCTTCCATTTAATGTCACCTACGTCATTTGGTATCATAGCCTAATCACTTCACCGATTGTTGTTATTGTTGTAAAAAAAACTCGTAAACAACGTCAAGGTGGCTCTGAGAAAGTTGAACACCTCCACGGCAAATCCTTTCAAATAAATTTAGAATCCCTCAACTAATTGATGACCCAAATGCAGGAGATGAATGCACTAATTCCTCCAACGGCAAACACCTTGCACTACCATCCACAAAGACACCTCTAACCACCCACCAATACTAAACCTAACAATAATTCAAGAAACCAAAATCCTATCCCCCAAAACTCACCAACCCACGCTTCCACAACCATTTCCACCCTTCTACCCCAAGAAAACCTAACCCTATCCCCATTTATCTCCAAACCACCACCACAACATCAAGAAACACCCCACCACCACAATCCGTTGGCCGGACCACCTTCATGGTGGTCAAAAATCTTCGAAAAAGCACATTGTACAGATTCGGTCCCAACAGAACTGTACTGGTAGCTGGTGAAGGCCCTGACACACCTATTCCTCCAACCAGAGGCCAACAACAACTGATCAGCATATTGAATGGAATCCGGCACCAACAGTTCAATCCGACACCCTCTCCGTATTCCCAACAATACCGACAACAAGAAGAATAAACCTAAACAGGTTAGACTTACCCCTCTGATGCTCTCAGGAACCCTAAGCGGATCAACCCATAACACCAAAGGCCCAACCAACAAAATTTTAGTCCAAACCCTTCAAGTTCAACCCCATCAAGATTTTTATCAAGAAACCCTATGGTTTCTACTCTCCCTTGTCTAATAACCCACATTTCTCCTCTCATGTTTAGAAACCCTCAACCACATTCCCCACCCTTTGAAACCCTAAGTCAACCCACCCCCACCCAAAAAAATTATCAAGAACCACTCAAGATCCCTCTACCCACAAATTCAGTCCAATTTCAGCCCATTTTGCCCCAATTATGTGAATAAAAAAAAATCAAGAACTAGGGTGTGACACTAAAACCTTAGTTTTCGACCCTGTGGATAGATAATTTTTGATGATTTGATGTGTGGCATGAGGAAGAAGTTGATGATTGATAAAATAATTGAAGAATCATCCTCAAAGTTTCAAAAAATAAATTTCATCCCCTTAAGTTTTACCTCTTTCGCAATTTTGGGAATTTTAGCATTCAACCTCAATCTTAAAGTTTGAGGATGAACTTTTTCGAAGGTGGAGAGAATGATGTGAATGAGGAAATAAGGGTTATTTTTAGTAATTTTACGGTTTTGTTGTATTTTTGTTATTTTTTTAGTCTTTTTTTAGTATTTCATTGTATTTTCCTTATTTATTAGTATTTAGAAGAATGAAGGTTATTGGCACATAAGGGCATAATTGTAATTAGATTCTTAGCTTAGAGGTCAGTTTTCTAAAATAGTCCCGAGACCCAAACTATACACCCAGGTATACTATCCCGACTATTTCGAATCTTTCAGAATCAACCATGACCTCAGAATCATCATCCATGCCGGTCTATATTAATTTCCTAACTTTACCTCAATTAGTCTACACGCGATCCCAATTGAGATCCCAGACAATCCCGATGACGTATAATAATAGTTGCACAAATTATTTCACCAACAATAAATCCTTATTCTCCCAAAATATTTAATTCCATAAAATTATGGCACATGTGTAATTTTAAAACTAAATCGAAATAATTAGAAAATTAATTAAATTCCAAGTAGTCAGAAATACGGGGTATTAAGGAATAGCTCCCACTACCAAAGATGTTGCGCATTGTATGGATTATTGCACAAAATTTTCAGTGAAGGTAAGGGAGGATACTAACCGATCCCATTGTGCCATGAATGTTGAATAATTTCTGGTACCTCTGATCAGAGTTCGATACTTGACAAAAATTTTGGGGATCTCAAACTATTGTGTGATTTTAGATTTTGTTTTTCAAATCAAAACTATGGTGAGATTTTGCAAAAAAAAAAAAAACTTGATCCGGCACCTAATTTGGTTTTAATTTTTCAAATCCAACTATCTTTCAATTCACCCGCCACTTTCAAAGACCTCCAAAAACCAAGGCGATGACCTCAGGTGAATTCATTTTTTTTCATGAATTACTTGTTAGACGGTAATTAAATTATATGGGATTAAAATTTGTGTTCGGATTTGGGTGTTTATGGCTTGAGTTTTTTCTTTTTGGGGGATATTAGGATTTCAAATTACTTTCAGAAATTTCGATTAAATTTTATGGCTCATTTGTTAGTTTATTTAATTTTTAGGCACTAATTTGGTGCCTCTTTAATTGGTTATAGATTTGGATTATTTATTGGATCAATTGAATCCGATTAATATCAAACTCTCTGTTGTTTGGTTTCACTACTTTAGCTTTATTTTTAATTTGGCCACATTTGTTGTTTTTATTGAATTTTGGATGAGAGATGGGGTGGATTGGGCTGGGTTGTTCCTAATTGTTATTTCTGTTATCATAAGAATTGCCCTCTTTTATGTCATCTCATTGTGTGTATCCATGTGTGAAATTTCTTATCTTTTTTATATACACATACCTATATTGACTATATAGTACAATTATACATATGTTGGGATATTAGTATATATTGATAAAATTATTGGTGATTTTGCATAAATTGTTTTTGTTTTGATCGATTATGAGAAGAATCATGATAAAGATTTCATACTTAAAATAAGTCATGGGTTATAAAGGGGAAAAAGCTCGGAATTTGTAAATATTTACCAACTATACAAAAAACACATGGAATTTATAATAAGATATTGTGAAGTGTTGGATTTTGGTTAGTCTCTTGAGAGTTGTTGTTGATAGAAAAAATATTTATTTTTAATAAATGTTTTTGGGTACTTTAGATTTTTTCATGATTCTTGAATCTGAGTTAATATTTTCAGAATTTTTGTTCTTAAGCCTTTTGCGTTCTGCAACTATTGTCATCCATATTAAATTTCCAGCCATTAATTCCCATTCATAACAAAAAATGAAATAAATAAAAAAATTCCCACATATGCATTGAAAAAAAATATGATGAAAGCATCGCTAATTTATTGAAATCGGTGTTTTAAAAAGTGCGTGGGGTGGCTTGCGATTGTGGTTTTTTTTTTCAAAAATGCGAGATAGCCCATTTTGATTTATGAAAAGCACAAATGGTGCGCGATTGATCACATGGCCTCCGAGTGTGAGGATTTTTTGCGCTACTGAAGTTATTTAGCGCTATTTGGGCGCGATTTGTACATGATATTTTCTAATTCTGCAAATGTACAAACAAGTATCTTAAAATAGGAATGGCCTATTTAGTTGTAGTAAACATGGTTGTTTTCCAAAATGTTGTAATGAAAATCTGGAAAATGTGTTCCAATTAACTAGTTGTTTAAAATAAAAACTCTGATTTTTTTTTTATGAATTTTAATTTCCTAGAAAATTGGTAAATTACTTTAACATGTTTGCAACATATTTTGAAAACATAATTTGCCTTTAAAAATTGCATTTTGACGCTGACTTTTTTGCAAAGTTCTGGTAGAAACGTTGATAGATATGCTCAATCAAACGGAGTTGTTATTTTGCAGAATAAATCACGGTTTTGATCATACCCATATATTCAGATGGGAACTCAAATAGCTACCAATGGTGACAAATTGTTAGTCTGCATAAGTTGAGTATTGAGGTTTCAAATACATGATGGTCTTCATCAAGTGAAGCATTCATTTGAAATATTTGAAATGCAAAATCTAGGTAGAAACTGGTGAAAAATTGGGAAGACCATAATGTATTTAATGAATACTTAACTTGAGGAAGTCTCGGGGAAATATTCAAAGAAAGCAACCTATAACACTAAATAAATAATAATTGGTCTTAGAAGTCAATAAATTTTTAATAACTCACTAAAAATTTGAAAACATATAGGACTTGAAGCACCTAGAAAGAAAAGGAAAATCAAATATTTTAATCCGTTTGTGATAAGATATTGTTATCATAATTGTTTTTATGTAATATTTTCTTTACAAAGTTATTCGATTAATTTAATTTTTCAATGATTTCATTCATGGAACTTTCTCTTACTAATTAAGAGTTCTATACATTTTGTCCCCCCCCCCCATTTGAGAGGGGGCAAGATGATGACAAAAAAAAGGTACCACTGAAGAGTCTGTGATCCAAACAGCTCTACAAGATTTTTTTGTTCCCATTTTATTGCAATAAGAAATGTCTGTTTTTTTGCAACTCATATATTGTAAGCCTCATGTTTGATAAAATGTCTTATTGAATAATTTTTTTTCCAACTCATATATTCTATGTAATTGGGTGAACATGTCTGTCAATTTTATCCAAGCTTGTGGTGCAGTGAATTGTGAAATATTCATTGTGGGTCTTAGTTTGATTATGTATATAACAATCATTTGGTGTAGAGAACTCGCATAAAGAGAGAGTCAATTGGTTGAAAAAGATATTGAACCTTTGAACTCTGATACCATGAAGAGGAATAAAAAAAATAAACACGTATTTAGTGGTTAAACATTTGATGATGGCCAACCCATGTGTATTAAATTTATAGAGTTTTCATAGTAAAAGTTACACCATAATAAGAGAGATCAAAGAAAGCATGAAAACGAATTCTTTTTTTTATAGTTGATGACTTGTTCCTGGGACTTTTAATGATATGTGATAGCCGTACCTTAGAAAATAGTCAATCTAATGTGGACAGGATAGTAGGTGGTATCTACTAGACTGTATACTGTCTCAACTCCGCCATCATCAATATGCAATCAAAGATACCTATGTAAATGTTGTTTACACACATAGGACATATTATATGTCACATATATATATTAAATTTGGAAATATAGGAAAGATATCCAATTATTTGATTTAAGGGGTGTCTCAAGTGCTGTTGCACTCTACATAATTTTCAAAATGATAAAAATAGGGTACTTTACATAATTTTATAAATGTAGTTCCCACTTTAAAAACAACATGAGAAATGATGAAAAATATTGACGCTCACGCGGACCAATAAAATGAACTCCTAACTCTAAAGGGACCATACGAATAAATGATATTGCACCACAGGGACTCGATTTATAAACTTTAAAAACATTGTCCTAAAAATCAAAATATAGGAAGGAACATAATCTTTACATTAATTCTCTAAATATTTAAAGGTCAATCAAATCTGTAAGGCATTCAAATTATTTAAACTTCGATATGTTCAAAACATCCTTGAAATACAACCAATTCAAGATCTTCACCTGTTCAATACAATACAAAAATACAATCAATTCAAGATTTTAATATCATCGAAAAAGAGGGTCACTTAAATGTGACGTTTGATTTTATCAAGAAAGAGGGTCAGTACCATTCGGGGAAGGACTCTACCCATTTTCCACAATCAACAGTGATTGGGAAGTTCTCATGTGGTGTCTATGACACATAACACAATATGATTCAAGTACACCATACCATTGAAATTTTAATAAAAAAAATGATAATCATAAAAAATAAAACATCCATGCAAACCTGCTGCCATTTTCCTAAGGAAAAAAAAAACATATAATCAACAAATATTTTTGGTTCCATTTCACGTATCGGAAGATGAAAAGAAAAAAAAAACTTTAATCCGCAATATACACACAACTAAACTAAAATATACTATACACAAATACAAAAAAGTCTTAGAACTACTATGTGATCATAAATTTATCAACCGAAAGTTCATTGAGGGGTGCAACATTCTTCTTTGAAGCAGGCTCTCTCGCCTTGATCAGGAGCATAGGGGTTTGGTAAAAGCAAGTGTTTCCCTCTTCCGCTCATAGCAACATTGGAAGTAACATTTTTCCTCATTCACTTCTTCGGATTTATGCTATTGTAGAATATTATTTTTTAAACGACTATAAAGAATTGTGCTAATTTATTAATGATCCTTACTAATGGAACCCATTTGTAAGGACCATTAATAAATTTTTGTGGGTACCCCACAAAATAAAAATATAATGTCCAATGCATTTTACATAAATTAAAAGAAAAGTCGAAGAGAGATAAAATAAACTATGGACATCCTCACAAACCAAGGAATTCGGGGAAAGAAACAAAGATGAATGTAAAAGTTAACAGTAGAAATCAATCCTCTTGCGGGTGGCTAGACAAACTGGAGCAGTACGGTGAACTTCATGTAGGAGAGTCTCTGCTTCCAAATTTTATGTGTACATGATATTTGGAATCTAATTTTAATAGACTTTTATAATGTTTGAAGTGCGCTTATGTGATATTATTCTTGTAACAACTTACGTTTTACTTTTCATTAAAAATGTAATTGAAATATTTATTTATCAAAATGATTTTTTTATTTTTAAATTCAAATAATAATTTTTCACCAAACTATTATCGAGTATATATTATAAATAAATACATGTAAAAATTGTCCTATATGCTTATATTAACTTTTAATATATACAAACTTTCATAAAAACTAAATATCCATATCCAGTGTTAACCTAAAATAAAAATTTGGCTGTTAAATCAAAAACAGAGTGTAAGGGCCAGAAGAGGCAATTTTGAAACTTTAAAATTAACGGATTAAAAAAAAGTAAGAAAAGAAGTTAAAAAAAGCAAAAGATAAATCCCCACATCCCTAATTTCCTACATGTTTAAGGGTATCAAAAAAAGTTTTCCACCTGTACCTATTTTAAAAAAAAAAGAAGAAGAAAAAGGTAAACTCGTAAACCATCAAAACTAAATGAAACAAAGAAAGACAAAAAAATAGATTGGTTTGTTGATTAAACCAAAATAAAACTCATCTAATGAATAGGTAAAACCAAGGGGGAAAGTGGAAAAATGAAAAAAAATAACAACCCCAATCCAAGTCAACTTACATGCTTTCTCTCGGGTACTGATAAACAGGTGTTGAGAAAAAAATTAATAACTAACCAAATCGGTGTTGATGATGATAAAAACTAAATCCAGAGACCTTGTAAAATAGAGATCAAAATTGAAAGCAGTCGAGCAGGTGATAATGTAATTGGTCGGGACTGAGATGAGAAATGGACACATGCATACATATGTAGTGTTACTGATGCAATTTACCTGTCAAAAGGATCCTAAAAATATCTGAACTCACACTTTTGGAGAGAGAAATAATCTTTTCAATTTCAAAATTCAAGCTACCTCAAATGAGGCTTACAAGTGGGTATTTAAAGGAGTGGAGTAGCTTAGGCTCCAAGCTAAGGTCATTAATACAAAAATTCCATTACTATTCCGTACCTAGAAATTCTAAAGTAAAACAAAGGAAAATACAATAACAAAATAAAAGAAAAATAAGAAAAGCAAAAAATACAATAAAATCCTAAAATGTCCCCCATTTCCATTACTCTTCCCCTCTTAAAACTAGGCTCGTCCTTGAGCGTTAAAAAAATTGGGTATTTGTGAGGAAATTCCCAAAATTAGGAGTCAGAAACTCATGGGGCACCAAAAATTAATTTCTGAAACTTGAGGGTGCCCATCTCCCACTTTTATTCTTTATTTCATCTTCTTCTCTTTGTCTTCACAAAAATCAACATTAGATTCCTCCTTTCGATTCAAAAACCATGGTTTCGTAGCATTTAGTGGGATTTGGGCTTGGATTTGTTGGTCCAAATAGATTTTTGGCACAAATAAAGTAAAACCCCAGAAGTGGGCTGTCGTGGGCTGAAAATATTGGGTTTGAAGATCGGGGGTTGGAGGAGTTGACTTGAGGGATGAGGTTGGATTTCTGGTGAACTGTTTTGATAAAGGGGGAGAACAAGGGATGACTAATGTTGGATGGAGTTTGGGCTTGAAAGGCCGTCTTTTGGGGGAAGGAAAGGTCTGGGTGGGGTTGGGTTTTTTTTTTTGGGTTGGGTCTACTAGGGTTTTGGTCGGGGATATTATGGGGTATTGGTGGGGTTGACATGTAGTTTCACGCTGCCGGGGTGGTCGACAACGGTCTTTTTATGTGCTGGGGTTACGGGATGGGTACTGTTAGGGTTTATGGGTGGGAATGGAGAAATGGGGGTAGGTCGAAAAGGGTGGGGGTGACATAGGGAAGCGGGGTAGATGCTAGGTAGGGAAAGGGTGGTGGGAGGAAAACTAGAGTTAGATTTTAGAATTTTGGTGCAGATGAGTTGGAAGAGAAGGTCAAATTTCTGGGATAACTCTTGCCCCAAGCCCCGAAACTCTTCAATTTGTTTCTTGAATCTTTTTAGAGCCAATGAATGCAGTATACGATTTTGATAAAAATACGCCAAACACCAATGTGGAGCCACACACGCTCGACCTAAACAACCAGTCGGAAGGCTCCTAAAAATATCTAAACATACACTTTTTGAGAGAGAAGTACTCTTTTCTATTTCAAAATTCAAGTCTACCTCAAATGAGGCTTATAAGTGGGTAGTTAAAGGAGAGGAATAGCTTAGGATCCAAGCTAAGACCATTTTTACAAAAATACCATTGCTACTCTTTACGTTTAAGTACCAAAGTAAAAAAAAGGAAAATACAATAACCAAATAAATGAAAATAACAAAAAAAATAAAATAAAAAGCAATTAAATCTTAAAAAGGGGCGCATTTTCATCAGTTACACTAACCATATCTAAAGTGGCATGACGTAAAAAAGAAATCATGTAAATTTTTATCAAAGAATTAAACCCAAACAACTATCTTAAAATGGGTACTATCCAAAAATGGGCACTAAAAGAAATCATAACTGATCCCCATAACTTATTCTGAAACAATCAAACCTATAAATATTTACGAGACAACTATCCTAAAATTGGTACTATGAGAAAAAGAAATGCAGGAGGTTCTGATAACAAAAAATAGAACTGACTCGGTTTCATACTAGACAAAAAAAAATCCCCAATAATAAAAATCCTACGATATCATACATAACCAAAAACTAAAACAAAAATTGGTTCTCATAAAAATAAATAAAAAATATTTCAAATAGGATCTAATTTCGTAACAAACAAATGTCATTCAAGTGACAAGGACTAGGTGTCCGACAACTATTTGATCCATATATTGGCTACCCTGATTCGAAAATGTCTAACCCGAGACTCTATGACCTTGTTAGGACCAATAAATTCAACTAGTAAAGATTCAATTTAACGACCTTTCTAGGACCAAATGTGTGATTTAATTCAGCAGATCATGGTGATATGCACATTATATTGAGACAATTATTTGATCCAGATAAAGATTAATGGTATTAAACCAGTAGAGGATAAATGAATGAGGGTTAATGCAGCACCAACTACCTTTGGTCTTTTTCCATTCGATAATTGATAAGTTGCAGAATCAAAATTCAAACTTATTGTATTTTGATTCCCCTTTTGTCCATTAGGAGGGATAGAAATATTGAGCTTCACATCAAGATTGTGACCACTATATTCACCATGGTGAAGATATATTAAGCAATACTATTTAATAATAATTACATTCGTGGAAATCATGAAAATAACAAAAAAATCATTAGTTAAAGCTAAATTATACCTCCATCTTTGTCGACTAGACATAGACTCAGAGTTCATCTTCATAGGTACTACGCTCAAAGTTAGTGAATGCTACTGGTCTATAGCATTTCATACTTGGTTTGTCATAAGCTCTCGAATGAAAATGCACATGGAGATTTTGTTAAATAAAATTCAATAAAAAATTTATAAGTAAAATGTAACAATCAATCTTCAACTATAAAAATTAATGGCAAACAAACCTTGCAGCTCATATTTCACTGTCGAATAACCCAATTATGTACTTGTACCTGTAATCAAGCATTACAATCTTATAGATAAAATTGGGTCCTATGCTATCATTTCAAAAACCATCACAAAATTGTTACCAGAATACACAATCTCATAAATCACATCGAAGTTCATGACAGAATAAAGAAACTTCTGTCTATAAAAGATACATATTAAAATATTAGTTTAAGTTAAGGGTTTCCCACTTATTATCGATAAATTGGACCATTTATGCCTCCCATTAACCACATTTGTGCAGGGTTACTCCTCTGTATTTTGAGTTTCCCTGGAAAATCCTATGGGTTGGCGACGAAGGGAGTGCACAAATTCTTATTTTGTTAAGTTCTTCATCTGTAGACCAGTTGAGTGAAGATGAATATGAATATTGTTTAAACTAAAACATCCAGTTACTATTGATCAACGTTGCTCGACCAGTTTCATATCATTATCGTAATCGCTTAGAGTAAAATTAATATCAACATAAAGTCCTCGAAACTTTGTTGTGGCCTTATCATTAATTGTTTAATGTGAGGGGTAGACAATGTAAGAAAAAGTCCTATATATACAAATAAAAATTATAAATAAGCGATAATTTCTAACTAAAATAATCTCACCAAGAAGCCGCCTGAGTCGTGTCAAATCCACCTAAAACAGGGCAAGAAATAATTGATCAAATAACTCCACCCATTAGTATACTATGTAAATAATCTTGAAAATGCATCAGTTTCTTACCCAAATACACGTTTTTCCAGAGTACCTGAACAAAGACACAAACTCATCGAATTTAATGAAAGATCATTATTTAGTAAAATGATCAAATCTAGTGGTATGAAAAAATCATTTAATCCTTAAGTGTTAGTAATAAAATCCGAGCGGGGAACTTCTGTGGGATGAACACATCTGAGGAGAGGTAATAGAAATCCTTTCTTGTATAGGACATCTCCTATTATTGAGAACTTTTCATCTCTGTACCTAAGTTTACTGCTATCTACCTTTGGTTCTGGAAGTTCTCCCTCTCTGATATATCTGATATGGGGGTCCATCCATGAGTCCCTTAGGTTCAAATTGAGGGAAGGGTTACTAACTTCTTCTTCTTCATTGGTCGCCTTGGGCAGGATCTAGACTAGAACCGTCCTTCTGATGTCTATCCTTATTGCTGAAGCCAACCTTGCTAGTGCATCTGCATGGCTGTCGTTTTGTCACTGTACTCTCTTCATCTTTACCTTTTCGAAACCTTCTAGCATCATTCTTACCCTCTTCAGGTATTTGGCCATCCTTTCATCGTTGGCCTCATAAACTCCCAACACTTGGTTAACAACTAACCTTGAGTCACTATGAGGTAGGAGTCGTCTTACCCTAAGGGTCTTTTCTAAGGAGAGACCTGCTATCACGGCCTCATATTCTTATTCATTGCTTGAAATAAGTAAAGTCGGGCTACAAAAGACTTGCTAGTTATACGAATACCTTGCATTGGAATTTTGAAATAAGTAAAGTCGGCTGCAAAAGATTCCCCAAGGATGGGATAACCCAATACGACCCTCAAACGGGCCCATAAGGGTCACGAACAACTAGCAAGATATAATTTAACTCATAGGAACTGACCGTGTATTCATCGGTTTCCCAATTTGAGAGTACTTAAATTTTCAAATAATTTGACTTAGGATTCAAAAATGCCCTTAGGGAACCCAAAACATCTCACAAATATCCTTGTAAGGGTCACAAATGCCTCTCATGAGACTAATGTATCTGGTAGCAACTGACATCATACTCAGAGGACTCCTAGTTTTATAATCAAACTAATATTTTCAATGGAGCAATATTAGGCTTCAAAATGTGCCCATAAGGGAAAATCTAAAATAGCCCCTAAACTGTCCTATATGGGGCACATACCCTCACACCGAAAAAATGTAACTCAAAGGAAATGACAATGTAGTCATGGGACCCCCGATTTGCTAATATGTCTAAAATTTGCAAATGAGTAGAATTAGACATAAAACGTTCCCTAAAGGGAAAGCCTGAAACATACCCAAAATGGCATCACAACGGGCATGAACACCTTGCAATGGACCATTTTAACTCGTAGGAACAGGTTGTGTAGTCACGTTACTCCCTATTTGAGAATACGGCTAAAATTTTCAAATTAGTTGATTTGGGCTTCAAAACATGCCCCTCAAATGAACCCAAAACATCTCCCATATGGTGCCACAAGGGAGACGAACACTTATTGAACTGACAACATAGTCACAAGACTCTCGATTTGAGAATATGACTAAAATTTGCAAATAAGAAGAAGTGGGCTTAAAAACATGCCCCTAAATTGCCTCGTAATGGGCACGAACACCTTGGAGGGGACCCATATATCCAGTAGTATGATACTCTTCATTTGAGAATAGGATAAAAATTTAAAATAAGCAGACTTAGTCTTGAGGAGATGTCCCTAAGGGGTAACCCAAAACTACCGCTATACGATCTCTCAAGATCGCTCTAGGACCAATGTAACTCATAGGTATTGACTGTATAGTTAAGGAACTCACGATTTGAGAATATTACTAAAATTTACAATGAAACTAACTTAAGATTTAAAATAAGCCCTTAGGGGAGAACCCAAAATAATCCCAAACGGCACCACAGGGGCACAAACACCTCTCATGTAATGAATTTGACTCGTAAGAACTGACCAAGAAGTCAGAGTACTCTCCATTTGATAACGGGAATAAAATTTCCAAATAAGCGAGCTTTGGCTGAAAAATATTTCCTAAGGATGGGGAAACCCAAAACACCTCCAAGACGTGCCCACAAGGGGAACGGACACCTCACGCGGGACCAATTTAACTATAAGGGACTCAATGTGTAGTCATGGGTCTACCAATTTGAGAAAAGGACTTAAATTTTCAATTAAATTGACTTAGGATATAAAACATGCACCTAGGGGAATCCAAAATAACTCCCAAATGACCCCGATAGGTGCACGAAAAGCTCTCATAAGACTAATGTAACTAGTAAAAAGTGAACACGTAGTCTGGGACTTCTGGTTTGATGATAGGACTAATATTTTCAAATAAGATAACTTAGGATTAAGAATGTTTCCGTAGATGGGAAATCCAAAATAGCCCTAAAATGGCTTCATAAAGGGCACAAATACTCACATGGGAAGAATATAACTCATAGGAAATGACCGCGCAATCAAAAGATTTCTAATTTGAGAATGGGAATAATATTTGTAAATAAACATAATTAGACATAAAAATGTGCCTTACGGGAAAACCTAAATCGGCACCACACGGGGTACGAACACCTCGCACGAGATCATTGTAACTCGTGGGATCTGAACGTGTAGTCGCGGGACTCCATATTTGAGAATCAGAGTAAAAGTTTACAATTAGTTCACTTAGGCTTCAAAGTAAGCTCCCCGTGGAACACAAAACAACTCTAAAATGGCCCCACAAGGGAGACGGATGCCTCGCACGATACCAATGTAACTCATTTAACTCATTACCTACTCACAGACCCTCGGTTTGAGAATAGGACTAAAATTTGAAAATTAGTACAATTATGCTTAAAAATATGTCCTAGGGAACAACCCAAAAAACCCCAAAGGGCCCCTCGTGCAGCATGAAGACCTCACATAGGGCCAATCTAACTCGTAGGAACTGGCCGAATAATCCTAAGACTACCGATTGGAAACTGGAACCAAGTTTTAAAAATTATAAGACTTATGATTAAAAACATGCCCCTAATTGAGGTACCCAAAACATAGTCTAAATGGATTTGCAAGATCTCATAGGAACAATATAACTCGTAAGTACTGAGTGTGTAGTCACGTGATTCCTGATTTGAGAATATCACTAAAATTTGCAAATAAACACACTGAGGCTTTAAAATATGGCCTTGGGGGGGGGGGGGGGAACCGAAAACATCTCACAAATAGCCCCACAAAGGGGATGGACACCTTGTACGAGACCAATGCAACTTGTATGAACTGACTGCATAGTCATGGGACATGAGATTTGAGAATGGGATAAAAATTTAAAATACGCAGACTTAGGCTTGAAAACAAGCCCTTAAGGACAGACCAAAAAACGTCCCTTAAATGGCTCCGTAAGATCTCGTAGAGACCAATGTAACTTGTAGGTACTGATCATGTAGTCTCGGGATTCGTGATTGGAGAATATGTGTTGCAAATAAACTGACCTAGGTTTTACAATAAGGCCTTTGGAGAGAACACAATGCAACCCCTAAGCGAGCCCACAAGGCGTACAAGCACCTCGCATGGGACTGATTTAACACGTAAGAACTAATCGAGTACTCACAATACTCCCGCTATGAGAATAGGACTACAATTTATAAATAAGAAAAATTGTGCTAAAAAATATTCCCCACGGATGGGAAAACCTAGAAAAGCCCTCTAACATGCCCATAAGGCCACGAACACCTCGCATGTGAATAATTTAACTGGTAAGAACTGAACGTATAGCCATGGGACTCCCAATTTAAGAATAAGACTAAAATCTTAGAATAAGTTGACTTGTTCTTCGAAACATCCCTAGGGAGATCCCAGAATAGCTCCTAAATAGCCCTGCAAGGGAGACAAAATCCTCACTTGAGACCAATGTTACTCGTGGGAACTAAACATGTAGTCACGGGAATCCTTATATAATAATAGAACTAAAATTTGCATATAACAAAAATTAGGATTCAAAACTTGGCCCTAGGAGGAAATTCCAAAATAACCCTCAAATGGCCCTGTGAGGGGTACAGACCATCACACCGGAAGAATATAACTCATAGGATATAAGCGCGTGATTCTCGATTTGAGAATAGTAGTAAAATTTGAAAATTAGTAAAATAAGACTTAAAAATGTGTCCTAGGGGACAAACCATAACAAGCCTAAAACTGTGACACCCCGCCTAATTAAATACCGGGTGATCAGTACTTTATTAAATTATAACCAAGGTGAACGGTTGGTTCATTCTTAGCATCACTGTCGCAAAAATAACTTCTCCAATTAAACACCCTAAATAATTAAGCTAAGTGACAAAACTATTTTAAGACATCAATTTCCAAGTTTCATTTAAAACCCAACATTTAAAACTTTACATAATCCATAGTTTAAAAATCACACAACAACTTTACTAGAACATATAATTCAAACAATTAAATATCCAACTAATTAATTCCAGCTTTAAAACTTCAAAGCAAAACATCCTAACAGTAAAAATCCCAAAGTATAAATACTGGAAATAAACGAGTCATAATCTCTGATAAGACCAACTGAGTAATGGAAAAAGGGAGACACATGCCCAACTGGACAAAAACAAAACTTGAAGTGGAATCAATAATGAGATCGTCTAAGCAAGAGGCCCGCAACTCCCACCTAAGATGCAACGCGTTCCTTCCAAAGGATCCTATGCAAGATGCCCCTGTGGCTGGGCACCTATAATATATACATATATATACAAGAGAGAAGAGAAAATAGGGAATGGGTCAGAGCCCGATTGTAAAACAGTTTAAAATTAGTTTAGCAGGTATTTAAAATGCTTACCGGCTAATGCAACAATCATATTAGTGTGGCACACCCTTAAGAAATTCTCACCTCTCTTCTAATGTGCACACCTATCGGACTAATACTCCCAACAATTTAACTTATCTTAAGTTACTCATAAGATTTCATGCCTACAATTTCTAATGTTAAGAAAGTTAATTTTATTTATAACCAAAGTTCTCACATAAGCCTCATTTGATTATAAAGATTCTTAGTATCGCATTATACTTTTCAAACACTTATTCCCAAGTTGAAATAATTATTCATTACTTACTTACCATTAATCACGGTAGGTAGTTCCCAAATTTCAAGTTTAAATATATATTATCTACTCATATAATATATGTAAGAGGGTACTTTAGATTATAGATGGAGGCGTAACCCCTATTCGAGTATGGTAATGATAAGCTAATTGGCCAAAGCTTTGGATTAATGATAGAACACGCAAACACAAACCCAATGAAGGTAAACTAAGATTAAACTCCCAAAATCTCTCGTGTATAACTCAGGTAATAATAATGAACTTTTAGAAGTGGCTTAGCTAGAGGGAGAGGGAAGTAAGCACCCTGGCGGGCAGGTAGAAAACACACAAAACACCTTCAAGAATCTCTGTCAAATATTAAAAGCTTCGTAATAAATGACAATGGTGAGTCATTGAACTCTCTATTTTTCAATAACTCTTTTTCAATTCTCAAAAGGATTCTCTTTTCTCAGAGGTGGTTGGGGTCTTTAAATAGCCCCCCACACCACCCCCGAGGCAACTCAGTCATTTAAGACTATGAAAGACATCCCTCATACTTTATGTCACAGCATTAAATGCCTCATGCACTAGTTGTCTCCACGTCATAAACATTAAATGCCAAGACATGCCTTTTGCCTATCCACTGTGTGTCAGGGGGCTGTTGTCGCAGAGGTGGCTTACCAACTGCCTGACAGCCCCAAATACCACGATGGTTTACTCTAGTGCAGGTCTGACATTGTTTAGCTAGCTAGTGACATCACCTATAGTAGATGTGACATTAAGTAGAGGGCTACTTGGTTTATGACTCAACGCCCGATGGAACTCCTAGCTGCTCCGTTTGAGGTTCCATGGTCAGGGTCCTTCGGTGTTTTACCAGGTGTATCTAAGATGGTCAGGACAAGCCCCAACGGTGCCTTACTTCTCAATCCTCCAAACCAGGTCCCTCTAAAGCTCCCACAGTGAGGTCATTCGATAGAGCATGAAAGCTCTCCCAGGCCCTGCCAAGCCTGGTCTCTCGCAAGTACCGTTTGACCTCACACAAACTCTTTTGTTATTATCGTTACGTCATTACAGTCGTTAAAGCTTACAGAAATCAATAATGAAAATACAATGTGACTAAAACAACAAGCTAAAATATGAGCTGCCGCGTCAAGTTGCCTCGCTTAGTTGCCACGCTTGAGCTGCCTCGGTTGCTTAATCTCGAACACTGTTGCTAACTGGGAATTCGTCCCTAATCTCTGGGTTACCTTCAAGCCCCCTCTACATACGGGAACTCGAAAAATAAAACTAGAAGTGGAATCAATAATGAGATCGTCTAAGCAAGAGGCCCACAACTCCCACCTAAGCTGCAACGCGTTCCTTCCAAAGGATCCTATGCAAGATGCCCCTGTGGCTGGGCACCTATAATATATACATATATATACAAGAGAGAAGAGAAAATAGGTAATGGGTCAGAGCCCGATTGTAAAACAGTTTAAAATTAGTTTAGCAGGTATTTAAAATGCTTATCGGCTAATGCAACAATCATATTAGTGTGGCACACCCTTAAGAAATTCTCACCTCTCTTCTAATGTGCACACCTATCGGACTAATACTACCAACAGTTTAACTTATCTTAAGTTACTCACAAGATTTCATGCCTACAATTTCTAATGTTAAGAAAGTTAATTTTATTTAAAAGCAAAGTTCTCACATAAGCCTCATTTGATTATAAAGATTCTTAGTATCGCATCATACTTTTCAAACACTTATTCCCAAGTTGAAATAATTATTCATTACTTACTTACCATTAATCACGGTAGGTAGTTCCCAAATTTCAAGTTTAAATATATATTATCTACTCATATAATATATATCCCAACGGCACCCCATATAAACTTTATGGTGCTAGCACACTCTGCTATCCAGTCCCCGTATCACTCGTACTAAGGTAAATACTAGTTTGGAATCACTCTCGAACCGTATTAACACAAAACACATACAAATTGAGGCGAAGTTCTAAGTCACTAAGAGGTCAGCACATACCCTCATGTCTCTTACGATCGTCTGACTATCGATCCGATAGCCTGCACCATGGATTCCTATGTTCTAGGGTACGAGTCAATATCCCCCATAACGGTCCCATCGAGATAAGACTATCCCAGCGCGGTAACCTCAGGGATAACAAGTAGCGCGGGAATGATTTTCACACGTATATAGTATATGCACAATCACAGTCATGTATACTACCATTCCCTAATCAAATTTAGGAACACTCTCCAGACCCATACTTATGATATTTATTCTTATTTCACATTATTAGATTATCCCGTAATGGTTCTTCTTTTATTCTCCATACTCATACTCATGAAATCCTATCTTCATAAGTGTAATTTCAGTAGGTACTCTTTTACTTTACGACGTAACTTCCTTACAGGTTTCACCCTTTAGATACACATGTTTCCACTGTCCCTTAAGTGTAAAACACCTTCGTTAAATGTTAATCTCGTCTTACATTAAAGGTTCCATTTTATAAAGTCCTATTGGTCTTCTTTACATCCCAAAATGTTTTAATAGAAATGACCAAAGATCACTACTCACTTAAATTGAAATTAATCATTTAAAAAGAAAGTATGAGTCTGCCAGGAGTGGTCGATCGATCTATGGCAGGGGTTCGATCGATCGAGCCATCGATCGATTGATAATCTTAGGTCGATCGATCGATCAAGCAGGTTTGGCGAACCTGCAGAATTTCCAGTTACGGGTTTCTTCTTCCAAAATCATCCAAACCAATATATTTGACTTCCAAACTCCAAATAATTTATACTACAAGTGTTATATTCTCAAATAAGTGGTATTCTACGTAAGGCATGCGAAATTTTCATCATGTATAACGAATTAAATGGGGCACAATCCATAAAAATATCAAGAACCCTAATATTTTTTTCGTTTAGTTTCTTCCAATTCATTTCCCATATTTCGTACTCCTAATTTACTGCAAATTCGTGGTTCAACCTCTACATATATATTTGATTTCCAGAATATGTCCTTTACCTCTACAACATGCAAATAGAAGTCTCTAAAATAGGTTTTTCTTTCACAAAAACTAGTCCTAATCAATCCTAGACTAATATCATTGAAGCATTAACTGAAATAGAACAAGATAGATACTTGCCTGGGAATATTTGACTCAAATTTGTGGAGATATTGGTGTCGTTGTGATCCTCGTTGCGCGATCTAAAGTTTGCGACGACGGTGAAAACGGTGGAGTTCTTGGCCTAGAACTTCTTGGAAAGATTCTCCTTTTCCTCTCCAATAACCGTCTTTGGTTTATGGTTATTCTAACCCTAGAAGATGACTCCTACCATATGATATACTCTTAGAAATTTCGTGGGTTTCCATGCCCAAAAATGTAAAATGTCCAAAATGCCCTCCCGGGATGTTAATTAGGCCTAAAAACGCCCTGAGACCCAAACTAAACCCCTGGGTACATTATTTTGACTATCTCGACCCTTTCGCATACATTGATGCATTCAAAATGACCATATGGGAGACTTATCATTTATTCATTTTTAATAGTTCAAATTTAATCCCGACACGACACAAGTGCGTCCCGATAAATTTTCAAAATTATCAAATTGAATTCTCGTGATAATTTTACTAATTACAATTACACCTCTTACTTTACCCATAAAGTAACTTACAACAAAATAATTACTAACTCTCATCACGCTAGTAAGTATTTAAATGATTTTCTAGATTAATATTAAATTAATATATCTAATTAAATTTAATAAATCCCAAAAATTAAAAGTCATAAAAATACGGGGTATTACATACTTCCCCCCTAATAACGGAATTTCATCCCAAAATTCGAAAAATAAGGTGTACCTAATAAGAATAACTCTGGGTACTTCTCACGCATGTCCGCCTCACGCTCCCAAGTGGATTCCTCCACATTATGATGCTCCCACTGGACCCGGATAAGTGGGACTACCTTCGACCTCAATCTCCTTTCGTTGTGGTCTAGGATAGCCACTGGCCTCTCCTCATAAGAGTTGTCGGGCTGTAAGTCAAACTTCTCAATCGCGATGTGGGTCTGGGCCATGTCTTCCCGAAGGTAGCATCTCAACGACGAGATGTGGAATACATCGTGAATGTTATGTAAGTGCTTTGGCAGTCCCAATCTGTATGCTACCGGCCCAATCCTCTCCATAATGGGAAATGGTCCCACGTACCTCGGGGCCAATTTCCCTTTTTTCCCGAACCTCATCACTCCTTTCATAGGAGATACACGTAGTAATACTTGTTCCCCCACATTAAATTCTCGAAAGAACCATTTTGCATTGGCGTAGCTTTTCTGCCTATCATGGGCTACCTGAATGCGACTCCTGATAATCTCAATCCTAGCGGAGGTTTCCTGAATCACCCCGGGTCTGAGCAACTTGTTATCCTCCACCTCTATCTAACAAGTTGGGGAATGATAAGGCCTGCCATACAATGCCTCAAATGGAGCCATGCCAATCGTGAACTAATAAGAGTTATTATAAGCAAACTCTACTAGTGGAAGATGTAGCTCCCAACCTCCCCCAAAATCAAGGACACACATGCATAGCATATCCTCCAACATCTGATTGGTATGCTCTATCTTTCCATATGTCTGTGGGTGATAAGATGAACTCAACCTCAACTCTGTACTCATGGCCTCCTGAATGCTCTCCCAGAAACACGACACGAAAATCTTATCTCTATCTGACACAATATCCAGGGGCACCCCATGTAGTCTAACAATCTCAGCAATGAACAACTGAGCATACTGGCCCGTGGTATAGTCTATCCGTACTAGCGTAAAATGATCCACCTTAGTCAAACGATCAACAATCACCCAGATGGAGTCGTGGCCCCACTGTGATGTAGGCAACCCGATAATAAAATCCATGGAAATACTCTCCCACTTCCACACGGGTATTTCCAACGGCCGAACGGAACCCCGACGATTTCTGGGGGTTCACTTTTACCATCTGGCAAGTAGAACATTTGGACACGAACTCAACAATGTCCTTATTCATCCCACTCCACGAGTATTGTCGCCTCATATCCTGGTACATCTTATCTCCCCCAGGATGCACCGTAAATTAGGACCCGTGAGACTGGGTCATCACTACATGACATAAGTCTGCTCCTTCTAGGACCACCAATCTCCCATTAAACCTCAAACCTCCATCAGAACTAACAGAATAGGACTTAAAACCCTAAGCTAAAAGTCGTACAATCTGCTCCTGGAAAAATGGGTATGCTGTCTACGCTTGTATTACCCTCGTAACAATCTTGGGTGTCACTGTCATGACAGATATGAAGGAACGGGCTACTGCATCTTGGTGACCTAACCCTTTCCACTTTTCTTTCTAGACGTTCGCTACATTGTCTATCGGTCTACGACTCAATGCATCAGCTACTACGTTAGCCTTCCCCGGATGGTACTATATGTCGAACTGATAGTCTTTCACAAACTCTAACCACCTGCACTGACGCATATTCAGCTCTCGCTGAGTGAATAGGTACTATAGTAACTTATGGTTTGTGAACAAACGGAACTTCTCCCCCAATAAATAGAGTCTCTATATCCTCAATGCAAAGACTACCACTGCTAACTCTAGGTCGTGTGTGGGGTAGTTCCTCTCGTGCGGCTTAAGCTTGCGAGAGGCAAAAGCTGTAGCCATCTCCTACTGCTGAAGTACTCCCCTGAGTCCCCGTAAGGAGGCGTCTGTGTAAACCAAATACTCCACGCCCGACTTAGGTAAAGCAAGAACTGGTGCTGAAGTAAGCTTGTCTTTCAGCTCGTCGAAAGACAATTGACAAGTATCGTCCCAAACATATGGTACCCCCTTGCGAGTGAGGTTCATCAATGGACCCGCTATCTTGGAGAACCCTCTAATGAATCTCCTATAGTACCTGACTAGACCCAAGAAACTATGCACTTCCGTCTGTGTCACGGGCTGTCCCCACTCCCTCACCGCTGACACTTTACTTGGGTCAACCGCTATCCCCTGTTCAGAAATAACATGCCCCAAGAACTGCACTTCCCATAACTAGAATCCGTACTTTTCGTACTTAGCATACATCTGATGCTCTCATAGGGTCTAAAGAACATGCCTCAAGTTCTCAACATGCTCTTCCTCAGTGTGTGAATCTATCAGGATGTCATCTATGAAGACGATGACAAACTGATCGAGGAACTCTCTGAACACTCGGTTCATCAAGTCCATGAATACGGCTGAAGAATTTATGAGTCCAAATGGCATCACTCTGAACTCGTAGGACCCATATCTCGTCAAGAAAGAAGTCTTCGAAACATCCTTCTCCCTAATAAGTAGCTGATGGTATCCTGACCTTAAATTTATCTTCAAAAAGAAAGTTGCTCCCCTTAGCTGGTCGAACTGATCATCGATTCGAGGCAACGAATATTTGTTCCGTATCATGACCTTGTTCAGCTCCCAGTAGCCCACACATAGCCTCAGTGAACCATCTCTCTTTTTCACAAACAAAATTGGAGCGCCCCAAGGTGAGGTACACCTACGAATGAAGCCATGACCTAACAGCTGCTATATCTGATCTCGTAACTCTTGCATTTCTACCGGAGCTATACGGTATAGAGGGCGTGCTATCGGTCGAGTATTCGATAATAAATCTATGACAAAATCTATCTCCCGACAGGGGGGTAGGCCTAGTATCTCCTGAAATACATCAGAATACTCACGAACAACTGGGATCGAGTCTAAGGGAGTCACAACCTCCTTAGAGGTATCATCCTCTAGGTAATACAAATGAGCAGTAGAGCCTCCCTCTGGGTGAGGCATCACCTCCACAAACATCTCCTGCCCCGGAATGGCAAAGATAATACTCCCACCGAAACAATCTATCATGGATTTGCATGCTGCGAGAAAATCAATGGCAATGATAACGTGTTGCTCATGCATATCTAAGACTAATATGTCTGCTGGTAAGATCAAGTTACCAATCACTACTCCCACGCCTCGACATATGAAGAAAATTAACGATCCATTTCCCAGTGCTGAGTCTACACATGTCATAGTGCTTTCTGCCATGGCTAATAACCCTAAGGCATTCAGAAAATGAGTACCTATAAAACAGTGTGTTGCCCCAGTATCAAATAAAACCCAACCCATAGTACCATGGATAGGAAACTTACCCTCAATCGTGGGTGTCTCCTGTGGAGATGTTTCTTGGTGGACGTTATAGACACGTCCGTACTGTAACTTTCCCTGTTGCACTGGAGCTGCTGGAATGGCTGGTAGGGCTGGTGCATGAGCTGGGGCTGGGAGGGCAGCTGGAAAAAGTGGCCTCTGTGACTCATTACGGACTCCCTGCTGCAGTGGGGCCTTATCTCCCTCGGGATAATCCTGACGCCTGTGGCCATATTTACCACATCCGAACCATCGGCCCCTAAAATTTCCTCCCCTCTGTCCCTATTGATTACGGCCCTGCTGGCCGTTACCACCCCGCTATTGGCCCTGCTGAAAATACTATTGGCCCTGATGGCCCTGCTGTTGACCCTGCAGCTGACGATGTTGGCCCTGCTGATTAGGCTGCCCCTACTGAGCCTGCCTAAATCCCCTAAATCCCTACCTGGAGTCACCTGATCGGAACCTCTTGGCAGGGTCCCCTTGATGGGAACTATGATCATGCTGACGAGTCTGCCCCTAAGATGTCAGTGTTCCACTAGTACCATTACCCCTGTCCTGCCCTGCTGGATGGACTATCTTGCTTGCTTGCTTCCCTGCAGGTGGAAGCGGTGATCTTGGCAGTGTAGCAAAGCAGCATTGAGTACGTTCGTGTAGGTACTCGGTGACAGATTGCCTATGAGATGCTGACGGATCCTCCAAGACAACTCGTCCATAAACAACAGTATTTTCTTTGCCTCAGTGGGTGCCTCATCTGGCACTATAGTGAGAAGTCTTGTGAATTCCTCTTCGTACTCGGCAACCGTCGAATTCTCCTATTTCAGACTCAGTAACTTTCACATCATCTCAGTGTTCCCGGCGGATGGGAAGTATTTGCTGTTAAACCGCGCTCGAAATGACTGAATAATGATAATATCCCTCTCCTCCAATGTGTTAGTGGATTCCCACCAATGAAAAGTGGCCCCCACTAGCTTAAAGGAAGCCAATATCTATTTCTGCAGGTTTTTGTACTCGTACATGCGCAGATGCCTCTGGATATCTTTCTTCCATTGGCTGGCTACAATAACATCTGAACTATCTGCAAACTCTGGGGAATGCGCCTTCTGGAAGGCATCCCTAACTTGCTCCCATACAGATTGAAGCTGTGCTGGTACCGGCACGACTGCCTTAACCTGGGGTGGAGCCTCCTGCACTACCGCTAGCGCGACATTCACCCCTGAGCAACGATAGCAGCTACCTCGGTTGCGTTCATAATTCCCTGAACCAGAGCTACTGGGTGCTCGGCTTGGGCACGCCTATCCTTAGGTGCGCGTCTCGGAGGCAAGAATACAACAATCCTAAAATAGGGATCTATAGTAAGAACGTTAAATTGAAAGCAAAATAAGTCGTACAGATCCTAAAGGACACTAGAACCTGATGATCTGATACCACCTGTGACACCCCGCCTAATTAAATACCGGGTGATCAGTCCTTTATTAAATTATAAAAAAGGTGAACGGTTGGTTCATTCTTAGCATCACTGTCGCAAAAATAACTTTTCCAATTAAACATCCTAAATAATTAAGCTAAGTGACAGAACTATTTTAAGACGTCAATTTCCAAGTTTCATTTAAAAACCAACATTTAAAACTTTACATAATCCATAGTTTAAGAATCACAAAACAACTATACTGGAACATATAATCCAAACAATTAAACATCCAACTAATTAACTCCAACCTTAAAACTTCAAAGGAAAACATCCTAACAGTAAAAATCCCAAAGTATAAATACTGGAAATAAATGAATCATAATCTCTGATAAAACCAACTGAGTAATGGAAAAAGGGCGACACATGGCCAACTAGATAAAAATAAAACTAGAAGTGGAATCAATGATGAGATCGTCTAAGAAAGAGGCCTGCAACTCCCACCTATGCTGCAGCGAATTCCTTCCAATGGATCCTATGCAAGACGCCCCTATGGCTGGGCACCTGTAATATATACATATATATACAAGAGAGAAGAGAAAATAGGGAACAGGTCAGAGCCCGATTGTAAAACATTTTAAAATTAGTTTAGCAAGTATTTAAAATGCTTACCGGCTAATGAAACAATCATATTAGTGCGGCACTCCCTTGATAAATTCTCACCTCTCTTCTAATGCACACACATATCGCACTAATACTCCCAACAGTTTAACTTATCTTAATTTACTCACAAGATTTCATGCCGACAATTTCTAATGTTAAGAAAGTCAATTTTATTTAAAAGAAAAGTTCTAATATAAGCCTCATTTGATTATAAAGTTTCTCAGTATCGCATCATACTTTTCAAACACTTATACCCAAGTTGAAATAATTATTCATTACTTACTTACCATTAGTCACAGCATGTAGTTCCCAAATTTCAAGTTTAAATATATATTATCTACTCATATAATATATATATACCAATGACACCCCACATAAAATTTATGGTGCTGGCATACTCTGCTATCCAGTCCCCGTATCACTCGTACTAAGGTAAATACTAGTTCGGAATCACTCTCGAACCGTATTAACACAAAACACATAAAAATTGAGCCGAAGCATAGTTCCAAGTCACTAAGAGGTCAGCACATACCCTCACGTCTCTTAGGACCGTCTGACTATCCATCCGATAGTCTGTACCAAGGATTCCTATGTTCTAGGGTACGAGGTAATATTCCCCATAAAGGTCCCATCGAAATAAAACTGTCCCAACGCGGTAACCTCAGGGATATCAAGTAGCGCGAGCATGATTTTCACACGTATATAGTATATGCACAATCACAGTCATATATGTATACTACCATTCCCATATCAAATTTAGGTACACTCTCACGGCCCATACTTATTATATTTATTCTTATTCCACACTATTAGATTATCCCATAACGGTTTCTCTTTTATTCTTATTTATGGGATTATTTCGCCTTATGTCGTAACACTCGTGAAATCCTATCTTCATAAGTGTAATTTTGGTAGGTACCCTTTTACTTTATGACGTAACTTCCTTACGAGTCTCACCCTTTAGACACACATGTTTCCACTGTTCCATAAGTGTAAAACACCTCCGTTAAATGTTAATCTCGTCTTACATTAAAGGTTCCATTTTATAAAGTCCTACCGGTCTTCTTTACATCCGAAAATGTTTTAATAGAAATGACCAAAGATTACTACTCACTAAAATTGAAATTAATCATTTAAAATTAAAGTATGAGTCCGCCAGGAGGGGTTGATCGATCTATGGCAGAGGTTCGATCCATCGGTCGATCGATGATCTTAGGTTGATCGATCGATCAAGCAGGTAAGTGGAACCTGCAGAATTTCCAGTTACGGGTTTGTGCTTCCAAAATCATCCAAACCAATATATTTGACTTCCAATCTCCCAATAATTTATACTACAAGTGTTATATTCTCAAATAAGTGGCATTCTACGTAAGGCATGCGAAATTTTCATCATGTATAACGAATTAAATGGGGCACAATCCATAAAAATATCAAGAACCCTAATATTTTCTTCGTCTAGTTTCTTCCCATTCTTTTCCCAGATTTCATACTCCTAATTTACTGAAAATTCATGGTTCAACCTCTACATATATATTTGATTTCTAGAATATGTCCTATACCTCTGCAACATGCAAATTCAAGTCTCTAAAATAAGTTTTTCTTTCAGAAAAACTAGTCCTAATCAATCCTAGACTAATATCATTGAAGCATTAACTGAAATAGAGCAAGATAGATACTTGCCTAGGAATATTTGGCTCAGATTTGAGGAGAGATTGGTGTGGTTGTGATCCTCATTGTGCGGTCTAAAGTTGGGCGGCGACGGCGGTGCAAATGGTGGAGTTCTTGGCCTAGAACTCCTTGGAAAGCTTCTCTTCTTCCTCTCCAATGACCGTCTTTGGTTTATGGTTATTCTAACCCTAGAAGATGACTCCTATGTGACACCCAGACTAATTAAATACTGGGTAGCTACTCCTTTATTCAAATTAATACAAAATGCCAAGTTGGTTCAGTTCATAGCATCACTGTCGAAAACATTTTTATAATTACTAGCCACCTAATATTTAAAAAGTGAGTTGTCAATTTTAATTAAACCCGATTAACATGGCATCCATTTAAATTATAAAATGCTAATACTACAACCACATCACAGTCGAAAATAAATAACGATGTAATAAACTAAATTTGGAGGAAAACACCTCTCAACAATCCAAATACTGAAATGAACAAATACAAACCTGAATCATATAATTAATTAAAACCCAAAATCTGAAATAACTGAAAAGATAAAGTATCTCTAGAAGAAAAATAGGGCGACATGCCCTACAGATGAGAGAATCTGATAATATAGAGTCAAGATCGAAAATGGAAACGTCTACTGTCAAGGTCCTGTAACTTCCACAACAGCTACAGTACGTCACCTGAATGGAACTCCTATGCTTGGTGTCCTTGTGGCTGGGCACCTAAAAGGTTTTTACAGGAAAATATATTTGGAAGAAAACAGGTCAGAGCCCGATTGTGAAAACAATTTAAAATATAGCAAGTGTTTAATATCATTAAAGAGTGAATATAAAGTACATGATAGTGTGTGCACTCACATGAGTTCCTCACCTCTCAACTAGTTGTGCACTCCTATCGTACCCGTACCCATTCTAGTTATTCCCATACTTAACTAGTCCAATATAAAATATAACATTACTATGCGATTCACGATTTATTTCTGGTATCTTCATTTAAACAGCGTGTCTTACATTTCTTCACGATTTCCCATATTAGTAATACTACTTACTAGAGGATTTCCACTTTTATCTTTACGAAAACGTTGCTATTACTTATACTCACATTTATACATGACATTGCATTTCAATTTACAGTATATTATTCTCATCATAAATAAACAATACTAGCACCCCGAGGCTAAGCTGCGGTGCACACACACTCTGCTATCCAATCCCGGTACATCACGTACATAACGACCATGCATTCCGAATCTCTTAGGAATCGTTCTCAAATAACAACAATAACACATAATGGAGGCGAACATAGTTCACATAACATGGGTCACGCACATACCTACGCTCCCATGATCAACAAACTTATTAACTTCTCAATAAGTCCTTCTCTGACCTATGTCCTCGAGGTACCAATCTAAATCCCCCAGTAGGCACACAAAGATTAGATGGCCCTGATCGAACGCCGAACTCCCATGATAGCAAGTACGATAGGTATGTTATACACAGATAACTACATATACTAAGCATTCGCACATCTTAGAGATCTCAATATATTAATAGATGTATACTTCTCGTTCTTGTATCATCATTTAATGTCATACGCTTACAAGTCCCCGATTTATATACATTAAAGTTGTCAACTCTTCTCACGTCGTAATTAGGTAATCGTTTCCTAATCCATAAAGGTCATTCGATTTACTACAAGATTCTAAATTTTACTCCTCAACGTACTCCAATCTCCCAAATATACCCACTAGTCAATAAGGGAAGGTTATTACTCCAATTAAATAAGTCTACGGGATTTTGAAATAGATCAGGCCAAAAAGCCATTATGTAAACTTGTTAGAAGTCTCGTTCGAACGAGTGTCATTCGAATGAAAGGCTTCGAACGAACTACCAACTCGTTAGAAGGAATACTGTCATCTCATTAGAAGCTCGTTCGAACGACCGGGGCAGGTCTTCTAACGAGATGGCAGAATACGCCAGAAATCTGCAATTCCGTTTTTCTTCATTTTACTCTTCTCTAAATCCACGCTAAGGCTATCCAAATATGTTTTTAAGGTTTGTAAACTATTTTTAGTCACCCTAGTTCATTCCGTAACATGCTTTTGGGTCAAATCTTACAAATTAACATGCCAAAATCATAACTCCCCAATTCTTATTCTCAAACCCTATGAACCTGAACCCATAATTTAATTTCATGAAAAGACTCCTTATTAATCCATTTTCAGATCATCACAAGTTATGTTTTGTATAACAAATTCGTCCATAGTCATTCTACATGCAAATTCCTACCCAAAACCACAAGTTTAACAATAATTCCATTGGGTGTTCTTCATCAAAATTTCCAAGATAAAAACAGTTTTCTACACTACACATGGAAGAAATATTCATTGCAAATAATGACATCCAAAGACTTGCCTTAGGTTTGTTCTTCTGAATTGATTTTGGTGAATGAAGGTTGATTTTTCTCTTTCTCTACAGAATTCTCCCAAGGATGGTGATGGTGGTTGGAGGTTTTCTTTTGGAACCTCTTCAAAATCTCCCTTAAACTCCCGTAGCCCACTAACTCCCTTTTTGGCTGATAATGGACTTAATGGGTCTTTTAATAATCTTTAAGTTACCTAAAAATTCGTGGGTTTTAATTCCCATATTTTTAAAATTACCAAAATACCCTTCTAGGTTGCCGGGTTGGCCTAAAAGTTCCCCGGGACCCAAACTAAACCCCTGGCTAGTGTTTTCTGACTATTTTGACCATTCCGGACACATTGGTGCACTCAAAATGATCACTCAGTTGATAAATATATAATTCACTTTTTTATTTAAATAATTTCAAAACTGACGCGACTAACACGCGCGTCCCAACTAAATTTCCCAAATTGTCGTATTTCTGTCTCAACTAGTTGTGCACTCCTATCGTACCCGTACCCATTCTAGTTATTCCCATACTTAACTAGTCCAATATAAAATCTAACATTACTATGCGATTCATGATTTACTTCTTGTATCTTCATTTAAACAATGTGTCTTACATTTCTTCACGGTTTCCCATATTAGAAATACTACTTACTAGAGGATTTCCATTTTAATCTTTAGGAAAACATTGCTATTAGTTATACTCACATTTATACATGACATTGCATTTCAATTTACAATATTGTGACACCCCGACTAATTAAATACCGGGTAGCTACTCCTTTATAAAATCAATTCAAAATGCCAAGTTGGCTCAGTTAATAGCATCACTGTTGAAAACATTTTATTATTACTAACCACCTAGTATTTAAAAAGCAAGTTGCCAAATTTTAATTTAAGTCTGATTAACATGCAACAAGTGTAATGAAGAAATAAATAACACCATTCACCATACTGAAGTAAAACGAATAACCATCACAATAGAGTAAATAAAGTCTGGAGGAAAACTCCTCACTACAATCCCATAACTGAAAGGAATAACCGAAACTGAAATAAAACATGCTAAAGTCTGAAAACTGAAATATAAAAGATGTCTCTAAAGAAATGGGCAACATGCCCTACAACTGATAGATGGTGACTCTGGAATCCAAAAGATAGAAGCGCCTACATGCAAATCCCTGTAGCTTCCACAAGCAGCTACAGCTCGTCACCTGAATGAGTATCCTATGCTTGGTGTCCTTGTGGCTGGGCACATAAAATGGTTTTACAAAGAAAAAGAGATTTGAAAAGCAAACAGGTCAGAGCCCGAATGTGGAGTTATATTTTAAAAACCTGCAAGTGCTTTAAAAACATTTAAAACATTAAATGCAAAGTACATGTTAGGACGTACACTCGCATGATATTCTCACCTCTCGTCTAACTGTGCACTCCTAACGTAAGTACCCATCTATAACGACCCATACTACTAGCTAACTGACAACATAACTAGCTAGACTGCCAAAGGTTCTACCCATATTACTCGGTTCCATTTAACATAACAACGCTCGTACTTAAATAGAGATTTAACGTAAACTCAGTTACTAAATATGCCATTGATATAATTATCAGTTAACTCATTATATATCTCGAAACAATACCGTAATATTTTTACAACATTAACATGAGGATTCCCATTAATATAATGTATATTATTCATATCATAAATATACAATACAAGCACCCCGCAATCTAAGCTGTAGTGCACACATACTCTGCTATCCATCCCGGTACATCACGTAGATAAGGATTACATATTCCGAATCTCTCAGGAATAGTTTACCGATAACAACATCACAAATAATGGAGGCGAACACAGTCACCATCACATGGGTCACGCACATACCTACGCTCCCATGATCAGCGGACTTATTAATATCACAATAAGTCTTTCTATGACCTATGTTCATCGAGGTACCAGTCTATATCCCCCCCCGTAGGCACACAAGGATTAGAGGGTCCTAAGCGAACGCAACCTCCCGTGATAGCAAGTATGGTAGGTATGTCATACAAACAATCCATATACCAATACTAAGTAAACACATGTCTTAGTAATACCGTATTTTAATCGTAGTACATATCGCATTCTCGTACTATCTATAATTATCACAATTCTTACTATTCCGGTTTGTAATTGTACGCGCTATAATTCATCCTCACATCATAGTAGACACTCACGTCTCAACCCAAATGGTTCATTGAATATAACTCTCATATATAATTTACTCCTCTCAATAACCCAAAAGTCCCAAAGCTAACCTCACCTCAATAAAGGAAGGTCATCTATATCCTCGAACAAGTTTACGGGACTCCAAAAATCAAAACAGTCCAAAAAGGACCAAACTGTCAACTCGTTAGAAGTATCGTTCGAACGAGACTTCGAACGAGTTTGGACTGTCTGGTCGTTAGAAGTCTCGTTCGAACGAGGCTGTTCGAACGAGATCCAGTTCGTTCGAACGAACTGTCCCTTCTAACGATATCTCGTTCGAACGAGATATCGAACGAAATCACTACTCGTTAGTAACGACTGGTCAACTCGTTAGAAGCTCGTTCGAACGAGCTCGTTCGAAAGAGCTCGTTCGAACGAGTTCGTTCGAACGACCTGGGGGCTGCTTCTAACGAGCTTCCAGCTTCGGCCCAGAATTTTCCCATCTCGTTTTTCACCATTTTTATCACTTCAATCCTTCTCCAAAGTTCGTTCTAACCATGATTTAAGTCCTCTAATCATACTAAAACATGCTTAGGTCATAAACTAACGTATTTTAAGGCAATAAGGCATCCTAAACATCATTAAATCCCAAGATTTTATACTTTTCCCCAATATCATCAAGAACATGAACCCTAGATATATATCAACATGAAATTCCAGAATTTAATTCGTTTTTCTTTCACCCAAACATGTATTAACATCAGATTAATTGTCTCCAAACTATTCTACATGCAATCCTTCTCAAATTCCTCAAGTTTTATGATCTAGACTACATGGGTTTTCATATTTTATCAAGAACAAACCATAAATCCAAATTTTCTAACATAGAAAGAACATTTGCTGAAATTAAACATAATTAAACCACTTGCCTTGGTTTGATTTCTGATTTGGTGTAGGTTTGGTGAAGATTCTGCAGAGTTTCCTCTCTCTCTAAGTTCCTTCTCCAATGGTGGCTCAAGGTGGTTAGGGTTTTGATTTGGGGAAACTTAGAAAAGCTAAATGACAACCTACGTAGCCTTCTAGGTTAATATGGTTTAGTTAATGGGCTCAATGGGTTTAATCCACATCAGATTTACATCTCTAATTTTCGTCACTTTTAATTCCTAAAAATGTAAAATTACCAAAATACCCTTTAAGTTACCGGTATGGCCTAAAAATACCCCGGGACCCAAACTATACCCCCGGCTAGTGTTTTCTGACTATCTCGACCCTTCCGGACGCGTTGGCGCACTCAAAACGACCATACGGATTATAGATTTTAAATTCACTTTTATTAACAAAATATTATACCGTGACGCGGCGGTCCCACGCGTCTCAACAAAATTTCTAAAATGCCGTATATAAATCTCACGACAAATTTTTATAGTACCAAATACATATATAATCATATATGCACATAATCAATTACCAATTCTCATCTCATTAGTATTTATAACCCGGATTAATTTCCAATTAATACGCATTTAATTAATTAATCCCAAAAATAAATATAGACAAAAGTACGGGGTATTACATACTTCCCCCCAAATAACTGAATTTCGTCCCGAAATTCGAAACTAGAAAGTACCTGCTAAAAATAGCTCTGGATAACGTTCGCGCATCTCATCCTCGCGCTCCCATGTGGACTCCTCGACATTGTGATGTCGCCACTGAACATGCACTAACGGGACTATCTTTGACCGCAGTTTCCTCTCGCTTCGGTCCAAAATAGCAATTGGCCCCTCCTCGTAGGAGCTATCCGGCTGGAGATCGATGTCCTCCACAGCAATGTGAGAATGAGCCAAATTATCTCTAAGGTATTTCCTCAGCGAGGAAATATGGAACACGTCGTGAATACGATGCAAGTTCTCTGGTAGTCCAAGTCTATAAGCAACGGGTCCGATCCGCTCAATTATAGGAAACGGCCCCACATACCTCGGTGCCAACTTCCCCTTCTTCCCGAATTGCATAATCCCCTTCATTGGAGAAACCCTGAGCAAAACCTGGTCCCCCACTTGGAACTCCCTGAAAAATATCTTCGCATCAGCATAACTCTTCTGCCTGTCTTGAGCTACCCGAATGCGACTCCGAATCAACTCAATCCTTGCCGAAGTATCCTGAATCACTTCCGGCCCAAGTAGTTTGTTGTCTCCCACTTCTAACCAACATGCTGGGGAATGACAAGGCCTACCGTACAATGCCTCAAACGGAGCCATGCCAATAGTAAACTGATAGGAGTTGTTGTAAGCAAACTCCACCAGTGGAAGGTATTGCTCCCATCCACCCCCGAAGTCAATAATGCACATGCGTAGCATGTCCTCCAACATCTGATTGGTGCGCTCTGTCTGGCCATCGGTCTGTGGATGATAAGCCGTACTCAACCGCAATTCCGTGCCCATTGCCTCTTGGAAACTCTCCCAAAACCTCGAAACAAATATCTTGTCTCTGTCAGACACGATATTTAGTGGCACACCGTGAAGTCTCACAATCTCCGAAATGAAGAGCTGGGCATACTGTCCCGAAGTGTAATCAGTCCTTACGGGTAAGAAGTGAGCGACCTTGGACAACCTGTCCACAATTACCCAAACGGAGTCGTGACCCCTCTGCGACGTAGGCAACCCCGTGACAAAATCCATGGATATGCTCTCCCACATCCACACCGGAACCTCCAACGGCTGTAGCAATCCTGCTGGTCTCTGATGATCCACTTTTACAAGCTGACAAGTGGCGCATTTCGAGACAAACTCAACGATATCTCTCTTCATACCGCTCCACCAATATTGCCGTCTCATGTCTTGGTACATTTTGTCCCCTCCGGGATGTACCACGAACCGTGAGCCGTGCGACTCTGCCATCACGTCGTGCCGCAATTCTTCCCCTTCTGGAACTACCAATCTCCCATTGAAGCGCAATCCCCCGTCTGAGCTAACGGTATAGGACTCGGCTCCCTCTGCAAGTAATCGAACTATCTGCTCCTGACAGAACGAGTCATTAGCCTGTGCCCGTACTACTTTCGTTACAATCTGCGGTGTAATGGTCATCACAGACATGAAAGATCGGGCCACTGCATCCTGGTGTCCCAATTCCTTCCACTTAGCTTTCCACACCTCTGCCACCTCATCTGTTGGCCTGCGGCTCAACGCGTCTGCTACCACGTTAGCCTTACCCGGGTGGTACTGGATGTCGAACTGGTAGTCCTTCACAAATTCAAGCCACCTACGCTGCCGCATATTCAATTCCTTCTGCGTGAATAGATACTGTAGTGACTTGTGGTCCGTGAATAGCTGAAACTTCTCCCCCAAAAGATAGTGCCTCCAAATCCGTAAGGCAAATAACACTGCTGCCAACTCCAAATCATGCGTGGGGTAATTCTTCTCATGAGGCTTAAGCTTACGGGAAACATAAGCTATGGCCTGTCTCTCCTGCTGCAATACACCTCCCAGTCCTTGCAAAGACGCATCGGTGTAAACCAAATACTCAACTCCCGGTCTCGGTAATGCTAACACAGGTGCTGAGGTCAATTTGTCCTTCAATTCATCGAATGCCAACTGACAGGCATCACTCCAGATGTATGGCACACCCTTATGAGTAAGATGTGTCAAAGGACCTGCTATCTCTGAGAAACCCCAAATAAATCTCCTGTAGTATCCTTCTAGACCCAAGAAACTACGAATCTCCGTTGGTGTCGTGGGCTGTCCCCACTCCCTCACCGCTGACACCTTCCCCGGATCGACAGATATTCCCTGGTCGGAAATAATGTGACCCAAGAACTGGACTTCCTTCAGCCAAAACCCGCACTTCTCATATTTTGCATACAGCTCGTTCTGACGAAGTGTTTGCAAAACCTTCCTCAAATGCTCGGCGTGCTCCTCCTCTGTCTGAGAGTAAACCAGAATATCATCAATGAAGACAATGACAAACTGGTCTAGGAAATCCCTGAACACTGTGTTCATCAAGTCCATAAACACTGCTGGAGCGTTGGTCAAGCCGAAAGGCATAACCCGAAACTCGTAAGAACCATATCTCGACAAGAATGCGGTCTTCGAGACATCCTCCTCCCTGATACGCAACTGATGGTATCATGACCTCAAGTCAATCTTCGAGAAGGAAGAAGCTCCTCTCAACTGGTCGAATAAGTCATCGATTCGAGGCAACGGATACTTATTCCGTATCGTGACCTTATTCAACTCTCGGTAGTCCACGCACAGTCTCAGTGAACCATCCCTCTTCTTCACAAACAAAACTGGAGCGCCCCAAGGTGAGGTACTCCTGCGAATAAAGCCCTGCCCTAATAGCTGCTCTATCTGATCCCGTAGCTCTCTCGTCTCTGCCGGAGCCATACGGTACGGTGCACGTGCTATAGGTCTCGTACCCGGTATCAAATCTATAACGAAGTCTATCTCCCTACTGGGTGGTAAGCCTGGTATCTCCTGAAACACATCTGAATACTCCCTGACAACCGGGATCGAATCCAAAGGAATCACAACCTCCTTAGAGGTATCCTCCTCTATGTAATACAGATGAGTGGTCGATCCTCCCTCTGGGCGAGGCATTGCCACTATAAACATCTCTTGCCCCGGAATGGCAAAAACAATGCTCCTGCTGAAGCAATCAATCATGGCCCTATATGCTACGAGCCAATCCATACCGATGATCACATCGTGAACATGCATATCTAACACTAACATGTCTGCAGGCAATACCAAACCACCAATCTCTACCCCCACTCCCCGGCATATAAAGAAAATAAGTGACCCACTCCCTAATGGTGAGTCGACACACGTCACTGTGCTCTCTGCCGTAGCTAACAATCCGAAAGCTTTCGCGAAGTGTGTAGCTATAAAACAGTGTGTAGCACCCGTATCAAATAACACCCGACCCATAGTGCCATGGATAGGAAACGTACCCTCGATCGCGGGCGGTGCCTGTGGAACTGCAGCCTGGTGAATGTTGTAGACACGTCCATACTGTAGCTGCCCCTGCTGAGCTGGGACTGCTGGAATGGGTGGCAAAGCTGCCATCTGTGGTGGTGCAGGAAGAGCGGCGGGAAACATAGGTCTCTGTGGCTCCAGGCGAGCACCCTGCTGCTGCTGCTGTGGGACCCTGCCCCTATCAGGACAATCCTGCTTCTTATGGCCAGTCTTGCCACAAGTAAAGGACTTCCCTGGGAAGTTTCCTCCCCTCTGTCCCTGTTGTCCCCGGCCCTGGTGGCCGTTACCATTCCTCCCTTGGCCCTGCTGGCCCTAATGAAACTGCTGCCCATTCTGCCCCTGCTGGCCCTGATGGCCGTTTGGGCCCTGATGGCCCTGACGGAAACCTCCCTGACCCTGCCTGTAGTTCCCTGACCAGAACCTCTTATTGTCCCCCTACTGGGTACCCTGCTCATTCTGTCTCTGCCCCTGACCGGTTTGTGCCCCGCTGACACCATGTCCTCCAGTCCTGCCCTGATGGCTAGACTCCCCCGACCGCTTGCCCTCGGCCATATGAAAACGGTGGTCCTGGCAGTGCAATAATGCAGCGTTAACCACATCAGAATACGTGGCCAACGATAGGTTCCCTAGCATATGCTGACGGATCCTCCAATTCAACCCGTCGGTGAACTTCTCTATCTTCTTCTTCTCTGTTGGAATCTCGTCTGGAACGATATTCAACAGGTTAGTGAACTCGGCCTCATACTCGGCCACTGTCTTGCCCTCCTGCTTCAAACTCATCAGCTTCCTCCTCATCTCTGTATGAACTGCGGACGGAAAGTACTTGCGGTCGAACCGCACCCAGAACTCCTGAATCGTGAGGGTATCCCTCTCCTCCGCGGTGGTAATAGACTCCCACCACTGTAGTGCAGATCCCACTAGCTTTAAAGTAGCTAGCACCTATTTCTGAACATCAGTGCACTCATGCATCCTCAAATGCCTCTGTATGTCCTTCCTCCATTGGCTCGAGACTACCACGTCTGAGCTACCTGCAAACTTCGGCGGATGCGCTTTCTGAAAAGCGTCTCGTACACGCTCCCAAGCAGACGGGAATGCATTAACCTGTGCTGGCGCGGCAACCGGCGCCTGAGGCGGTGCCTGCTGAATCACGGCAATCGCGGCATTTACCGCTTGGGCTACTATAGCAGCAACCTCTGCGGCGTTCATCATGCCCTGAACTGGAGCGGGCTGGGGTTCGGGCATTGCATTCCTGGGAACTCGTCGTGTACGTCGTGGAGGCATCTGAAATAAGAACAAAGTTTATAAGTTCACGGTTATAAACTTAATATAGCTGAAGAACGAAGCATACATAAAAAGAGTACAACAGTCCTAAAATATAGGGCTCTATTTCAAAGAAAACGTAGCGGAAACATAATAGCCGTACAGATCCTAAAGGACACTAGAACCTGATGCTCTGATACCACCTATGACACCCCGACTAATTAAATACCGGGTAGCTACTCCTTTATAAAATCAATTCAAAATGCCAAGTTGCCTCAGTTAATAGCATCACTGTCGAAAACATTTTATTATTACTAACCACCTAGTATTTAAAAAGCAAGTTGCCAAATTTTAATTTAAGTCTGATTAACATGCAACAAGTGTAATGAAGTAATAAATAACACCATTCACCATACTGAAGTAAAACGAATAACCATCACAATAGAGTAAATAAAGTCTGGAGGAAAACTCCTCACTACAATCCCATAACTGAAAGGAATAACCGAAACTGAAATAAAACATGCTAAAGTCTGAAAACTGAAATATAAAAGATGTCTCTAAAGAAATGGGCAACATGCCCTACAACTGATAGATGGTGACTCTGGAATCCAAAAGATAGAAGCGTCTACATACAAATCCCTGTAGCTTCCACAAGCAGCTACAGCTCGTCACCTGAATGAGTATCCTATGCTTGGTGTCCTTGTGGCTGGGCACCTAAAATGGTTTTACAAAGAAAAAGAGATTTGAAAAGCAAACGGGTCAGAGCCCGAATGTGGAGTTATATTTTAAAAACCTGCAAGTGCTTTAAAAACATTTAAAACATTAAATGCAAAGTACATGTTAGGACGTACACTCGCATGATATTCTCACCTCTAGTCTAACTGTGCACTCCTAACGTAAGTACCCATCTATAACGACCCATACTACTAGCTAATTGACAACATAACTAGCTAGACTGCCAAAGGTTCTACCCATATTACTCGGTTCCATTTAACATAACAACGCTCGTACTTAAATAGAGATTTAACGTAAACTCAGTTACTAAATATGCCATTGATATAATTATCAGTTAACTCATTATATGTCTCGAAACAATACTGTAATATTTTTACAACATTAACATGAGGATTCCCATTAATATAATGTATATTATTCATATCATAAATATACAATACAAGCACCCCGCAATCTAAGCTGTAGTGCACACAAACTCTGCTATCCATCCCGGTACATCACGTACATAAGGATTACATATTCCGAATCTCTCAGGAATAGTTTACCGATAACAACATCACAAATAATGGAGGCGAACACAGTCACCATCACGTGGGTCTCGCACATACCTACGCTCCCATGATCAGCGGACTTATTAATATCACAATAAGTCTTTCTATGACCTATGTTCATCGAGGTACCAGTCTATATCCCCCCCGTAGGCACACAAGGATTAGAGGGTCCTAAGCGAACGCAACCTCCCGTGATAGCAAGTATGGTAGGTATGTCATACAAACAATCCATATACCAATACTAAGTAAACACATGTCTTAGTAATACCGTATTTTAATCGTAGTACATATCGCATTCTCGTACTAACTATAATTATCACAATTCGTACTATTCCGGTTTGTAATTGTACGCGCTATAATTCATCCTCACATCGTAGTAGACACTCACGTCTCAACCCAAATGGTTCATTGAATATAACTCTCGTATATAATTTACTCCTCTCAATAACCCAAAAGTCCCAAATCTAACCTCACCTCAATAAAGGAAGGTCATCTATATCCTCGAACAAGTTTACGGGACTCCAAAAATCAAAACAGTCCAAAAAGGACCAAACTGTCAACTCGTTAGAAGTATCGTTCGAACGAGTTTGGACTGTCAGGTCGTTAGAAGTCTCGTTCGAACGAGGCTGTTCGAACGAGATCCAGTTCGTTCGAACGAACTGTCCCTTCTAACGATATCTCTTTCGAACGAGATATCGAACGAAATCACTACTCGTTAGTAATGACTGGTCAACTCGTTAGAAGCTCGTTCGAACGAGTTCGTTCGAACGACCTGGGTGCTGCTTCTAACGAGCTTCCAGCTTCGGCCCAGAATTTTCCCATCTCGTTTTTCACCATTTTTATCACTTCAATCCTTCTCCAAAGTTCGTTCTAACCATGATTTAAGTCCTCTAATCATACTAAAACATGCTTAGGTCATAAACTAACGTCTTTTAAGGCAATAAGGCATCCTAACCATCATTAAATCCCAAGATTTTATACTTTTCCCCAATATCATCAAGAACATGAACCCTAGATATATATCAACATCAAATTCCAGAATTTAATTCGTTTTTCTTTCACCCAAACATGTATTAACATCAAATTAATTGTCTCCGAACTATTCTACATGCAATCCTTCTCAAATTCCTCAAGTTTTATGATCTAGACTACATGGGTTTTCATATTTTATCAAGAACAAACCATAAATCCAAATTTTCTAACATGGACAGAACATTTGCTGAAATTAAACATAATTAAACCACTTGCCTTGGTTTGATTTCTGATTTGGTGTAGGTTTGGTGAAGATTCTGCAGAGTTTCCTCTCTCTCTAAGTTCCTTCTCCAATGGTGGCTCAAGGTGGCTAGGGTTTTGATTTGGGGAAACTTAGAAAACCTAAATGACAACCTACGTAGCCTTCTAGGTTAATATGGTTTAGTTAATGGGCTCAATGGGTTTAATCCACATCAGATTTACATCTCTAATTTTCGTCACTTTTAATTCCTAAAAATGTAAAATTACCAAAATACCATTTAAGTTACCGGTATGGCCTAAAAATACCCCGGGACCCAAACTATACCCCCGGCTAGTGTTTTCTGACTATCTCGACCCTTCCGGACGCGTCGGCGTACTCAAAATGACCATACGGATTATAGATTTTAAATTCACTTTTATTAACAAAATATTATACCGTGATGCGGCGGTCCCACGCGTCTCAACAAAATTTCTAAAATGCCGTATATAAATCTCACGACAAATTTTTATAGTACCAAATACATATATAATCATATATGCACATAATCAATTACCAATTCGCATCTCATTAGTATTTATAACCCGAATTAATTTCCAATTAATACGCATTTAATTAATTAATCCCAAAAATAAATATAGACAAAAGTACGGGGTATTACAAATATATTATTCTCATCATAAATAAACAATACTAGCACCCCGAGGCTAAGCTGCGGTGCACACACACTCTGCTATCCAATCCCGGTACATCACGTACATAACGACCATGCATTCCGAATCTCTCATGAATCGTTCTCAAATAACAACAATAACACATAATGGAGGCGAACATAGTTCACATCACATGGGTCACACACATACCTATGCTCCCATGATCAACAGACTTATTAACTTCTCAATAAGTCCCTCTCTGACCTATGTCCTCGAGGTACCAATCTAAATCCCCCCGTAGGCACACAAAGATTAGATGGCCCTAATCGAACGCCGACTTCCCATGATAGCAAGTACGGTAGGTATGTTATACACAGATAACTACATATACTAAGCATTCGCACATCTTAGAGATCTCAATATATTAATAGATGTATACTTCTCGTTCTTTTATCATCATTTAATATCATACGCTTATAAGTCCCCGATTTATATACATTAAAGTTGTCAACTCTTCTCATGTCGTAATTAGGTACTCGTTTTCTAATCCATAAAGGTCATTCGATTTACTACAAGATTCTAAGTTTTACCCCTCCACGTACTCCAATCTCCCAAATATACCCACTAGTCAATAAGGGAAGGTTATTACTCCAATTAAATAAGTCTACGGAACATTTGAAATAGAATCAGGCCAAAAAGCCATTATGTCAACTTATTAGAAGTCTCGTTCGAAGGAGGTCGTTCGAACGAAAGGCTTCGAATGAACTACCAACTCGTTAGAAGAGATACTGTCATCTGTTTAGAAGCTCGTTCGAACGACCTGGGCAGGTCTTCTAACGACATGGCAGAATACGCCCAGAAATCGGCAATTCCGTTTTTCTTCATTATACTCTTCTCTAAATCCACCCTAAGGCTATCCAGATACGTTTTTAATGTTTGTAAACTACTTTCAGTCACCCTAGTTGATACCTTAACATGCTTTTGGGTCAAATCTTACAAATTAACATGCCAAAATCATAAGTCCCCAATTCTTGTTCTCAAACCCTATGAACTTGAACCCATAATTTAATTTCATAAAAGACTCCTTATTAATCCATTTTCAGATCATCACTAGTTATGTTTTGTATAACAAATTCGTCCATAGTCATTCTACATGCAAATTCCTACCCAAAACCACAAGTTTAACAATAATTCCATTGGGTGTTCTTCATCAAAATTTCCAAGATAAAAACAGTTTTCTACACTACACATGGAAGAAATATTCATTGCAAATAATGACATTTAAACAGTTGCCTTAGATTTGTTCTTCTGAATTGATGTTGGTGAGTGAAGGTTGATTTTTCTCTTTCTCTACAGAATTCTCCCAAGGATGGTGATGGTGGTTGGAGGTTTTCTTTTGGAACCTCTTCAAACTCTCCCTTAAACTCCCGTAGCCCACTAACTCCCTTTTTGGCTGATAATGGACTTAATGGGTCTTTTAATAATCTTTAATTTACCTAAAAAATTCGTGGGTTTTAATTCCCATATTTTTAAAATTATCAAAATACCCTTCTAGGTTGCCGGTTTGGCCTAAAAGTGCCCCGGGACGCAAACTAAACCCCCGGCTAGTGTTTTCTGACTATTTGGACCCTTCCGGATACGTTGGCGCATCAAAATGATCATTCGGTTGATAAAAATATAATTCACTTTTTTATTTAAATAATTTCATAACTGACGCGACTAACACACGCGTCCCAACTAAATTTCCCAAATTGTCGTATTTATATCTCGTAACAATTTAAATATTTTCAATACTCTTGTATTACCATACGTACTCAAAAATATTTGATTTTAATATCATAATCAAATACCAACTCACATCTCGCTAGTATTTATCTCCGGATTAATTCCCAATTAATTCTCATTTAATTCAATTAATCCCTTAAATAAAAATCAATTAAAATTATGGGGTATTACATCCTACCATCTGATATACTCTTAGAAATTTCGTGGGTTTCCAAGCCCAAAAATGTAAAATGTCCAAATTGCCCTCCCAGGATGTTATTTAGGCCTAAAAATGCCCCGAGACCCAAACTAAACCCCCGGGTACATTATTTTGACTATATCGACCCTTAGGGACACAGTGACACACTCAAAATGACCATATGGGTGACTTATAATTTATTCACTTTTAATCATTCGAATTTAATCCCGACACGACACAAGCACATCCCGGTAAATTTCAAAAATTATGAAATTGAATTCTCGTGATAATTTTACTAATTACAATTTCACCTCTTACTTTACCCATAAAGTAACTTACAACAAAATAATTACTAACTCTCATCATGCTAGTAAGTATTTAAATGATTTTTCGGATTAATATGAAATCAATATCTCCAATTAAATTTAATAAATCCCCAAAATTAAAAGTCATAAAAATACGGGGTATTACAAAAATGACACCACAAGAGGCATGAACACGTCGTACAGGACCAATGTAACTCGTAAGAACAGATCGTCTAGTTGCGGGACTCCCGTTTTTAGAATATGAGTAAAAATTTCAAATTACTTGACTTAGGTTTAAGAACATGCTCCTCGGGAAAAAATAAAAAGACTCTCAATTGTTCTTCCAAAGTCCACGATTACCTCACACGAGACCAATGTTACTCGTAAGAACTTGTCGCATAGTCATGAGACTCCTGGTTTGATAATCGAACTACAATTTCCAAAGAAGAAAAATTAGGTTTTAAACGTGCCCCTAGGGGTAAATAAACCCCTAACTACCCTATAAGGGGATAGGACCCTCACATAGGAAAAATATAATTCATAGAAAATTACTACATAGTCACGAGACTATGGTTTTTATAATAGAACTAACATTTGCATATACACCGAATTACACTCTAGGGGAAAACCCAAAATAAACCATGAACGACAGTAGAAGGGCATGAACGCCTCACACGGTACTAGTGTAACTTTTATCAACTAATTGTGTAGTCACTTGACTCTCTATTTAAGAATATGAGATTTTTTTTTAAAAAACTTATGCATCAAAACTGCTACTCGGGAGAGCCAAAAACTCCTCCCAAACTACCCCGCGAACACCTCGCATGTGAAAAATGTAACTCGTACTACTATGTGGTCATAGGACTCCTGATTTTAGAATATGACTAAAATTTCCAAATAAGTAGAATTAGGCTTAAAATTGTTCCCTTGGGGAACAACCCAAAACAACCCCAAAATGTCTTCGCACGGGGCACGAAATCCTCAAATTGACCGCAAATTCGCCGGCCTCCCAGTTTGAGAATTGGACAAAAATTTAAAAATAGGCCGACATAGGCATGAAAACATGCCACTTAGGGAGGAACCTAAAACATACCCTACATGTCTTTGCAAAAAATCTTAGAGACCAATGTAACTCATAAGTACAACTCGCATAGTCATGGAATTCCCGATTTGTGAATATGCCTAAAATTTGCAAACACTCAGACTCAGGCTTTAAAAAAAACCCATAGGGGAGAACCCAAAACAACCCCCAAGCAGCCCCGTAAGGTGCACAAACACCTCACATAGTACCAATGCATTTAGAATGAACTCAGTGAGTAGTCTCAATAATACCGATCTGAGAATAGAAATAAAAGTTTGGAAATAAGGGAACTTTGGCTAAAAAAGATTCCCCAAGGTTAGAAAAACCCCTAACCGGCACCGACCCAAACCATCCTAAAAGGGGCACGAACACCTCACACGGGACCAATTTAACTCAGAGGAACTGAAGGTGTAGTGATGGGACCCCCGATTTGAGAGTAGAATAAGAAATTTTGAATAACTTAACTCAGTTTTCAAAACATGTCCCCAAAGGGAACCCAAAATAACTCCTGAATGGCCTCACAAGGGGCACAAACACCGTGCACGAGACCAATGTAAGTCATAGGAATTTAACTCAAAGTCACGAGACTCTTAGCTTGATATTAGGATTGATATTTGTGAATAAGAAAAATTAGGCTTCAGAATGTGCCCCTATGATGAAAATAAAAAATGACCTCCAAAAGAACCTCTGAGGGGCACTAACCCTTACACGAGAAGCATTTTACACGCACGAAATGAGCACATAATTAGGGAATTATCGGCTTGGGAATATGAATAAAATTTAAAAATAAGAAAAGTTCAACTTTAAAATATTCCCAAGGGGAAAACCCAAAAAAGATCCAAAATGGCACTACGAGGGGCATAAACACATCGCATAGGACCATTGTAACTCATAAGAATTGATCGTGTAGTCTTAATAAGAGTGAAAAAAACTCAAAATGAGACTCCCAATTTTATAATAAGAGTGAAATCCTTAAATTTATTAACTTAGTCTTAAAAACATGCTCCTTTAGGAACGGAAAAAAACTCCTAAATGGCCATGCAAGGGGCACGAACATCTTGCACGAGACCAATGTAACTTGTAGGAACTGGTTTCATAATTGGACTAATATATGAAAAGAAGAACAATTAGTCTTAAAAACACGCCCCTAGGAGAAAAATACAAAAAATCCCCCAAACTTCCCTACAAGGAGTTGTAATACCCTATACTATTATGGATATTTAAATTACATGAGTTGGTTTAATTTAATAATTTGAAAATTTAAATTAAGTGAGACGGACTAATTGTATTTCATCTCGCAAGTGAAGAAAAGTGCCATGTGATGTTATTTTATGTGAAAAACACATGTGGAGAGGTATCGGGTTTAAGACGTGAATTTTTGTTAAGTATCTCGAATGGGAATTTTGAGTACACAGGTTGTCTCAGACTTTTTGGGATCCGGGATCTTTTTTGACTAGTAAGGACTCATATTTGTTTATACGAGTCCATTTTGGGTTTAATAAAAGGAATACCCTCATTTCTCTCTTATAAGTCACGAGAGAAAGAGAAAAGAGGAAAGAACAAGAAGAAAGAAGAATGAATAGAAGAAAGAAGAGAAGGAAGAAAGAAAAGGGAGAAAAAAGGAAATTTTTGGGCAAGCTCCGACGGATTTTGGTACGAGGTCATCGGATTTGTCAAACCAGGAAAGTATTTAGTTTTCTTTAATGATTTAAGTGTGTTTATTTTTCATATTATCGTTGGTTATGAAAATAATAAGATTTTGGGTTTGGGATTTTTGTACAAAATGGGTTCTTGGAATATGATTTCATATGATTTTGATGAGCTAATAATTCTACATGAAATTTAATCTAAAATCCATGTTAATGGGGATAATTATGGTGTGAAAAGGAAGGGTTGCATAAATAAGAATTAAGGTTTAAATTCTTAGAAATGGATGAATCCCATGAAATTAAATGGTTGTGTTGGTTATACATAAGAGTGTAGACGTTTACATTATTGGTTTGGGATATTAGAAACCTTAAATCCCGGATTGGATGAGAGTTTGAGTGAAATTTGTAGAAAGAAATAATCTAGACAGACCAGACCGATTCGTTTTCCTTAGAAATTGGATCGGTACAGTTTTGATAGAAAAACTAGAGAAGTTTTATTGGACTAAAAGGATTGTAGAAAAATTTCATTTTTTGAGATATATAGCAGGGGATGCTAAATAGAGTACGAGAAACTCTAAAAAAGTAAATGGGCAATGTATAATTCTCGGGTAAGTGGCGATGATCCGAGGTTTATTCTTTGGAATGTTTGGAAGGACCGACATTCGAGTAATTATTCGGCGGGTTCGTACATATGTATTTCTGTTGGTAAAATATATATGCCGATTATATATGGGTAGAATATATATATATATATACCGAATATGTATGAGTAAATCCTAAAGTGCAAGTAGGATGATATAAGAATACTAGCTAAATGTGATACACTACTATTCATAAATAAGAGATGTGAAAATTCTATCATAAGTGAGTGAATACCTATGGGAACAAAATAAGTTGTGTGTACTTATTGATTAATATGAATTGGTATATTCAGGATTATAGTCCAGTGCCAAGTGATATAGGCAGAAATAGCCGAATTTGTTGATATATATATTTATATATATATATGATGTCATTATAAATATATGTGTGTGAATGATATATTTATGTGGAACATAACCCTCTAGTGCTATCATGGGAAGTTACGTGATGTGAGTGAATCCCTTGGCTTGAGGAGCAAGGAGAATATAGCTCCAGGTCATAGTCGTCCAGTTATATTACAGTGTGATTTTTATCTGGGTGAGACATATTGGGTATGATTCAGTCTCACTTTCAGGTGAGGAACTGTGAACTCTTCCCCTACATTTGTGTTTGATTTAGGGTTCGGTCTGAGATTCCGATCTGGCTACCCCGAAAAATGTTTTAGAAATTACTTCGATGATGATAACTTTCCGGAGATTGCATCCATTGAGTTATAGCTCTAGGAGATGGCTATTATACTTATATAGTGTGTGACATATAAGTATAGATATGCTTGATGTGTATACTATATCATATATATATATATATGGAATAAAACAAGGAAAGGAATGTTAGTTAATTTCGGGTTTATCCGGGCGTATAAAATCCGGAATAAAATATGTGATATATATATATATATATATATATATATATAATAAAGGAGGAGGGGTTTTCACTATTCATGCCACATCATATAAGTTTCTATACAAAACCTATATAAACATGTTTTGTATATATATATATATATGTATTTAATCTCGAGAGTTTGAATCTAACGGTTAAATAAGAAGCCACGTTTATCTGCAGTCACACTTGGCTCCAATCTCTTGAATTCTGCAAATCTGACAAACCCATGCTATGAAATAATGCGTGGATCGAGAAGTTATTCCCTTTTCAAACACTGCATCCACCTCTTCACGTCCCTCTTCTCTCTCATTCCTGCCCTGCACCATCTCACATATTCACTCTTCATGCCCCCCTCTTTACACCTAACACCACCCATGTATTCTCCGCTCTTCACGCCCCCTCTATTATATTCTCTCTCTATTTCGTTTTTCATTTTTTATATTTGTCTTATCTTCATTTTCTTTGTTTGATGTGGTGGTTCTTTAGGGTTTTTGGGGAAGTCTACGTGGTGTTTGAGGTAGTGGTTCTTCCACCCATTTTCTCTAATTTCCCATTCGGTGGTGACCTGATTTTTATCCACAGCTCTTAAATCTTATTATCTCACTCACACCTTTATACACTGTTACAGTTTATTATTGTAGGCTTTGAGATTTAATTAAGGTATTTACCCTCTCAACATCTTCTTAATTAAAGTGTTTGCACTATGTTTTTTCAAACCCATTTCGTATGTAGCTTCCTCTTAGTAAACCATCATTTTTCTGGTTGGACTATTTTTTTAGTTAGTTTAGGGTTCCAAGGTGAGAAACAAATATATGAATATTTTTCTTTTTTTTACCCTCTCAGCATCTTCTTATTCAGTTTTTTGATTTCGACCGGATCAGTCTAATTTGATGATTATATGCTTATCAATAGGTAATTTCAGATCTGAACTCGGTTTGTTTAAATTGTTTAGGTTTTGTGGTATTTTCGTTCGGTTTTGTGGTGACCGAATGATGCTGTGGTGACAAAAAAACCTCCGTGTTCCGTTGAAGGTTTTGTGGTATTTTCATTCTATTTTGGATATCTGAGTTGGGAACCAGTTCGAGAGACAAGAAAATCACGATATGTGGTGTAAATGAGAGAGAGAGATATGAAGAGTTAGTTTGACGTTTTTTTAATCCACAAATCTCAAACTTTTGTCCACAACGAAATACTCTTTTTTAACCCACACATCTCAAATCTCCGTCTTTCGTTGTGTAATCCTTATGTAAGACGTTTTTTTGCGTGTTTAAATGCATTTAGTTATAACTTTGGCCTTAGATAAAAAATTTCTTGGGGATTTCAAATCTGAACATATTTTTGTTTTGTTTTTTTAAACCAGTCATAAATCTATTTTTTTTACACAGGTTGCAGAGATCTGTTTAAGTTTTAAATTCTTTAACTGTTACAGGTTTCGATCTGTTTGTTTATATAATTCCCTTTTGCATGTGATCCATATTAAATTTATTTGTGTTTGGACTTGGTTTCTGATTTCTGATTTATTTATTTTTTGGACTAAAAATTTGGAATGAAATTAATTGGACCCTTTTAAGTCAGGTTTAGATCTGTGTATGTGTTAACTGGACTTCACATTTGATGATTGGTCTCTGTCACGTTTAATAAATTACATTTCATTTAAAATTTCTGATTTTGTTTAGTTTTACGTTTCAAAAAATAAATACACTGATATCCAGGTTTTAGATCTGAGTTTTGAAATCATTTATTTGTTTGATGGTTAGTTAATGTTTGGGTGTTTTCCATTCTTTGTTTGTGTGACAGAGAGCACACAGCTTAAGAAAACAGAGCACACAACTCAATAAAGTGGAAGGTGCGGGTTTTTGATTAGTTTTGGTAATAGTAGTTCTTCAGTTTTGCACTTATTTTTTATTTCACAAATTTGTTTTATTTTTCTTTTTGTAAAAATCTTAGATTTGCGTGTTTAAATGTAATTTGTAGCAGGGATGTACGGCTCTAACATAGATGGGGGTGTAGCAGGGATGTAGGCTTATGTTAAAAATTAAGGGTTGAAAGAAAATAATTTGAAGAGACTAACATGTAAATTAGTTGTCAAATCAAACTGGATCTTTGTATCTAACATGATGCATAAGATTAAGTGGGCACATGGCTCAATAATTGTACCAATACTTATTCTCATTTCTCTTCATTTGGGAGAATTCCTTCATCTATACATTTTTTTTTGTTTTTCTCTTTGAATTTTTTGTTGGCAGTCATTGTTTCAAAACCAATGTTTTTTTTTATTAGTTTTCAATTTACTGAACAATACAAAATATTTGTTCTTAACAAAAAATGAACCTGACAAACAAATAAGACATAACACATAACAACATGAAATGATATTTTTTTTATCAATCACGAAAAAAAATTCAAGCAAAAGCGCCAAAACACAAAATGTTTAAAACGACAATAATAAACACGACTCGACATGGAATATTATATTTTATCTATCATGATTACAATCGATGTAAAAAGGGCAAAAACAAAATATTTTTTAACAAAAATCGAACCCCATCAAAACAAACAGGACATAATACGACACGACATGAAATAATATTACTTTACCAATCACGAACACTGTCCAAGTAAAAGCGGACAACATAATGCTTTTTTTTACAAAAAAAAGATTAAAATAAACACGACATGAAATAATATTTTTACCTATCTTGAATTCAACCCGGCAAAATACAAAATATTTTTTTAACAAAAAATGAAGTCGGCCATAATAAACATGACTAGACATAATATGACACGAGATAGCAATCACGAACACTACCCAACTAAAAGCGGCAAAATACAAAATATTTTTTATAAAATAAAAATGAACCCGAAAAAATAAACACGACACGATAAGAAATATTATTTTTTACCTATCTCGAAAAGACCAAAGTAAAAGCGGCATAACGCAATGTTTTTTTAACCAAAAATGAACTTCATCATAATTAACACGACACGCCATGAAATTTTATTACCAAGCACTAATACTACCCAAGTAAAAGAAGTATAACGCAATATATAGTTTTGAATTGAAAAACATTTGACCAAAAAAAATTACACGGGAGTCCGTACAGAGAACAAACGAACCCAACTTTGTATATTTTATTTACATATTTTGATTGAGTGAATATAAACTTTGAATAGTTACTGATGAAGTCCAAGATTTCAAATATTTTGTATTACTTTTTTTATTATTAAAAGGAGTGTTAATAAAATCATGTATTTGTTAAACTGTAAAATACCATACAAAAGGTGTTTGTACTCATAATTTAAATCTCTTTATAAAATTTCGTTCAGTAAAGTTTGAAATATTATCAGAGTACAAGGGCAACTCACAATGTCAATGTCAGTAAAGTTTATAAAATTTGATGCAGTAAAATTTGAAATGTTATAACAAAAAAATACTAATTGCAAATCTAAATTATATGTTACTAAGACATACATTCACCAAATTAAAATCATAAGCATGCCGCAAGCATTGGATCAATATGCTAACCATACTATCAATAAGGGATACACCTAGCTATGACGAACAAATTAGCGATGCATTTTATATTTTCACTGTTGACGACACATTTAAAATACAAAATGTCACGAAAATAAATTTATTGACGTGGCATCGGCACAAGTACAAAATATCACGAGATCAAATTTATCGTCGTGCCATCGGCACGGGTACACCCTAGTATATATATATATATATATATATATATATATATATAAGATGAGAATATTATATACGAGATTGAGAAAACTAAATGTTAATAGTGTAATAACTAGTGAGCGTTATTTATAAAGAAGGAATGAATAATATGTCAGAGAATATGTTGTATACGCTCGGGAGATAACTTTGAATATATATATTACGTAGGGTATAGATAGAATTTGGCGAGTTGGAAGTTTTGTGAGATACTAGTTAGGTTGGGTAGTGTAACTAGGGTGATTAAAATACATGCGCTAGGTGCCCAATGTTAGATGAGAGGTGAAGGGTATCTCATGTGAGTGCGAAGCTAGTTTAATTGTGAACAATATCATATTTTAATATTAATGTATGTAAAGCACTTGCTATAATATTTTCAAAACCCGGGGCTCTGACCCCTATCTCTTTTCTTTTCCTTTTCTTTTCATTTGTATACTTTGTACGTGTCCAGACACAGGTTTGCCTGGATGACTATTATTTCGAGTATGATGTTGCCTCCATAGCTATGGTTGTTAGCAAGAAATTGTATAGACGATTCTCTCCTTGTGATCTAGATATGAGGTACTGAGTGTATATTCGGTCATCTTGTTCAATTGATATCATTCACTTTATTTATCGGTTATTTAATTATTCATTTTATTTGTTGTTTATATTCCTGTGTGAATGGTTTTATTTGTGTGGTTAAGTTCAAAAGGATTATAAAGTTTAAAATTTGTCATCAGGCCTAATAGGTTATTAGTAGTTAATTGGTTTCTGACTGTGATACTGGGAAGAAAACCATTTGAGATTCCTGTTTAATTTGATATAGGACTGATCACCCTGTATTTTATTAGGCGGGGTGTCACTAGGTCATTGACCCTCGCACAGGAAAAATGTACCTCATAGGAAATACGCGATTTGAGAATATGACTAAAATTTTCAATTTTGTAGAATTAGCCTAAAAAACAAGCCCTAGAGGAACCAAAACAAACACCAAATGACACCACATGGGCACGAACACCTTTCCCGACTCCCTATTTAAGAATAGGAGTAAAATTTTCAAATTTGTTGATACAGGCTTCAAAACATGCTCCATAAGGGAACCCAAAATAGCTCACAAACGTCCCCTCAAAGGGGATGGCCTTCATGCTCGAGACTAATATAACTCGTTGAAGTGATTGTGTAAACACATGACTCCCAGTTTGAGAAAAGGACTAAAATCTAAAAATAATTAGAATTAGGATTAAAAATTTCCCCTATGGAACAACCAAAAACAAGCCCCAAATGGCCCTGGAAGTTGCACAACACCTCACACAAGACTGATGTAGCTCATAGCAAAATGTCGAATAGCCATGGGACTTTGAGTTTGAGAATATGCATAAAATTTTAAAATAAGAAGACTTATGGTTTAAAACATGACTAGCCCGATTGCACGAGACCAATGTAACTCGTTGGTACTAACTGCGTGGTCACAAGAATACCTATTTGAGAATATTGCTAAAATTTACAAATAAGTAGACCTGGGATTTAAATCTCTCCTTAAGGGGAGAACCCAAAATAGCCCCCACGTGGCCCCGTATAGGGCCCAAGAACATTATATAGGACCAACCTGACTCGTAAGAACTGATTGAGTAGTGAAAGTACACCCAATTTTATAATAGGACTAAACATTCGAAATAAGAAACTTAGGCTAAAAAACATTCCACAACGATGGGACAACCCAAAGCAACTCCCAAACGGGCACGCAAAGGGAATGGACACCTCACATGGGACCAATTTAACTAGTAGGAATTGATCTTGTAGTTACGGGACTACTCGTTTCAGAATAGGACTAAAATTTTCAAATAAGTTGACAGACTTAAGAACATGCCCCTAGGGGAACCCAAAACCGTTCACAAATGGCACCGCAAGTGACACCGACACCCAGTAATAGACCGATACTACCCGTAGGAACTGTCTGCATAGTCACGAGTCTCCTACTTTGAAAATTGGACTAATATTTACAAATAACCAAATTTTGGCTTCAAAATGTGCTCCTAAAGGAAAAATACAAAATAACCCCCAATCTGCCTTTTTAGGGGCCCAAACCGTCACATGGGAAAATGTAACCGTTACTAAATAATTTCATAGTCACGGGATTCATGATTTAAGATAAGAATAAATTATGAAAATTAGAAGAATTAGACTTAAAAACTTGCCCTAGGGTAAAACCCAAAATAGCCCCCCCAAATGGCATAAAAAGGGGCACGAACACCTCATATGGGACCATTGTAACTCATATGAATTGGAGACGTAGTCATGGGACTCCCAATTTTATAATATGGTTGAAATTTTCATATAAATTAACTTATTCTTGGAAACATGATCCTTTGGGGAACCAAAAATAGCTCATAAATGGACCCATGTGGGGGACGAACACCTAGCATGAGAAAAATGTAACTCGTCGAACTGACTGCATATCCACGGGACTCCTGGATTGGAAATAGGACTAGAATAGCAAATAGGAAAAATTAGGATTCAAAATGTGCCCCCGGATAAAAACCCAAAACAAACCCTAAACAGACCTATAAGGGGCACGGACACCTCACACGGGGCGAATGTAACATGTTGGAATTGACCGCATAGTCATGGAACTCCTGGTGTGAGGATATTATTAAAATTTGAAAATAAGCAAACCTAGGCTTGACAATATTCCCCTAAGGCGAGAACCCAAAATAACCCCTAAATGGCCCTGCTAGTTCGGGTGGGACCAATGTTACTCGTATATTCTGATCACATAAACACGAGACCACCGATTTGAGAATATGAATTAAATTTGCAAATAAGTAGACATAGGATTTAAAAAAACAGTTATGGGAGAACCAAAAATATCTCCCAAATGGTCCCACAAGGGGCACAAAAACCTCACATGGGACAAACATAATTCGTAATAATTGACCGAGCAGTCACGGTACTCTCGGTTCGATAATAGGAATAAAACTACCATATAAGAGAACATAGATCATAATATATTCCCCAAATATGGGAAAATTCAAAATAGCCACCAAGCAGGCCCGTAAGGGGCACGGACACCTCGTACGGGATCATTTTAACCTGTAGGAACTGACTATATAATCATGGGACTGTCGATTTGATAATAGAACTTAAATTTTGAAATACGTTAATTTAGTATTCAAAACATGCCTCTAAGGGGAATCCAAAATAACTACTAAATGGCTTCGCAAGGAGTACGAAGGCCTCGCATGAGACCAGTGTAACTGTGGTTTAATAATAGGACTTATATTTATAAATAAGTAAAAATATGCTTTAAAACGTGCCCCTAGGTCGAAAATCCAAAATAGCCCCCAAACATTCCCATATTGAGCACAAATCCTTACACAGGAAGAATACAACTCATAGGAAATGACCGTGTAGTCACAAGATTCTCAATTTGAGAATATGACTAAAATTTGCAAATAAGCATAATTAGACTAAACACGTGTCCTAGGGGGAAACAAAAAACAAACCCCAAACAACACCACAAGGGTCACAAAACACCTCACATGAGACCATTGTGACTCATACGAACGAATTGTATATTCATGGGACTCATGATTTAATAATATGACTAAAATTTTCAAATAACAATACTTTGGTTTCAAAACATGTCATTAAGGGAAAACTACTGCAAGGGGCACTAACACATCACACGAGACCAGTAAACTTGTAGGAATAGACCACGCTGTCACGAGACTCTCGGTTTGAGAAAAAGACTAAATTTTGAAAATAAGAAATATTAGGCTTAAAAATGCACCCCTAGGGGAACAACCCCAAGTAGACCCCAAATAACCCCGTAAGGTGCACATACATAACGTATGGGACCGATGTAACTTGAAGGAACCGATCGCAAACTTGTGAGAGTCTCAGCTTGAGAATCACTACACCAAAATGCTAATTTTGTGACTGCCATTTTGTAACTGCCAATGGAGGAGACAAACTTGTCACTCTCGGGAGTAATCACAAAATTATTTGTAAATCCCATTAGGAATGATAAAATCAGTGGGTAATAAAAAAAATTGATTCAATTATTTGTCACGGCTAATGAGAGTCACAAATGTTACCATATAATTAATTTGTGACTCCTATAAGCAGTCACAAATTTATAACTATCACAAGCAGTCACAAATTGATTGGTAGGGCTAAGTTATGACTTTTATTTGCAGTCACTGAATTATAACTGCTAAGAAGAGTTACAAACTTTGGTCTAATACTAAATTTGTGATTGCTATCGATAGTCATAAATTTGTAACCGCTCTCAGTAGTCACAAATTTAGTCTAATACTTGGTTTGTAACCGCTATTGGTAGTCACAATTTTTTTTACCTAACTTTTACTTCCCTCTTCTCTCTCTTTTCACACTCATGCCCCTTTCTACTTCATTTCTTCACATTATTTTGTTGTGAAGTTTGTTGCTGTGAAATTTTGTGCTCGGTGAAGTTTTCCTATGAGTATATCCTTCATTCCAATTTCATGAAAAATAATTTCATATGCTTCATTAATTTCATATGCTTCGTTAAATATGATTCCTTAAAATAAAATATTTTATGCAATATTTGAAAATTTTCATATTGTATTTTGATTTATGAGCCTTGCATTGTCATGTTTTGGATATCTACACATTTGGTGCTAACACAGCAGGGGTTTCTCTCGCTCCTATTATTTTGATTATTGTTTATTTCAAATATAATATTTATTTTTCAAGAAGTGTTTTGTTTATTTTGAGTAAGTAGTAGTGTTAGTATTAAATCTTTTTAATTTGAAACGCTAACCTATTATTTTGATTTTTGCAATGTTAACCCTAACATTTCAATTTTCATTGTTATTCTTAGTTTTTATCTATGATTATTGTAATAGTATATAGAAAAGGCATGTACATATGTGTATGTGTGGGTGTTGATGTTTAAATTATGTACGTATGTATGCATGAGTTTCACAAGATCAGTACTTAGTGGGAAGGAACTATACTGATCAAAGCAAACACCTGGTGTCTAATTAGACATAACTGACATGGATGCTCTAATACTTACATATAATAATCACTCTTGTATTACAACATAGTCATGCAGATAAACATTTAATACTTATTGGACTACAAATAATGGCCTCCTCATATGGGTTGCATCAAACTCGTGCTTTATAGGTATGCTAACTTTAATGGGAAGCGCTAAGTTTTCCTCAATTTTAGGGCTTTCTTCGATTTGGGGGAATGTGGAACCAATTCATGTATTAACTAAAATACTTGTGCTAAGCATATATGAGTATTCATTTAGTTTTATAATTTACTAAGTTTCTATTTATTTGTATTGTAGAATTAATGGGGTTTCCACAATATTGTGACAACCCGCCTACTAAAATAATAGGTGGCCAGCCCAATACCCTAATAATCACAGGAATAATAGATGGTCCGTTCTTAGCATCACTGTCGATTAAAATAATAGTATGAGATAACCACCAACTATTTTGGAAAACGGACTGTCAAATTTTAAAAATTTTGGAAAGAAAAGAAAACATTTAGACAATCCCATTTGTAAAAACGGTGGGTATCAAAAATCGATGAATGAAGTATGACAATACAATAAATAATCACCGAATAAGCTGTCGGTGCACAGACCAATACAAATAATACATTGAGTATTACAATTCAATATTTACAATATAATGAATGAGTGCAAAACCTTGGGCAAACACGCCCGAATAAGAAATACTGAGCTTAACTAACGTTCAATAGAAAGAAGCGTCTAATACAAGTAACCTACAACATCCGCAATATGCTGTAGCTCCATGACAACTGGAATGGAAATGTAAATACGGGTGTCCATGCGGTAGAGCACCTGTAACGGCAAAGAGTATATGCAAAAACAAAGAAATAGATACGGGTCAGGACCCGGTTTGATATGATTACCACGTGACTAAAAATGCATGACAATTAAATGCGTATATCTCTCGCATATAGCATAAGATAATCCTCACCTCTCAATCTAGAAGTAACCTAACGCAATATCGTGAGGTGATTTAGTTAACCCTAAGTACTAAGGGCTAACTTCTCCCCAGTCTCAACACTATGCCCTATTCGTTCGTGGGGTGTCTCGCAAAGCGAAATCCAAACAAGGAACCCCCCCCCGATACACTACTAATTAGGCAAGGTTGATCGTAGAGGTCCATTAGGCCCTAAGAACAAAAAAAATAAATATATATGTGTGTGCATAGGTGTGGGAGGTCACATTTACAGCTACACAAAGAAAAAAAAAATAAAACCCATCCATCATCTACTGGCCAAATTCCTAGTTTCTATCTTTAGGAATATACATAAATGGTACAACATTTTATCAAATGTTTACCATGTCAAACTTATTTACCAATTTTATTTCCTTTCTTCCTTTCAGGAAGAATACATAATTTAAAACAGGTTTTATTATCATAAATAGTGCTTTACCCATTTCTTTCATAAAATCCCACTTCCCTTCTTCCATCTAGGAAGTGTAATCAAAAGTCATTTTTATTAGCATAAAAATACTTTTGTATACCATATGCATCCACATCCCTTCTTCCATCCGGGAGTGTTACCGAAGCCAAACCATAACCCATTTCCCTTCTTCCATCCAGGAAATGTAATTAAAGCCAATCCATTATCATGAATTGCTTTAATAAATCTAAGACCGTCCCTCCGGGATTCCCCACTGGACGCGCCCCTAAATGGCTATCATCTTCCAGGGCCTATCATACTAGACAACCTGGGAACCTACCAAACGTCGGGAAGCGGCCATATGCCTGCGGGATAGTAAAGACCACACCCGGAATCTCCTAACCAGCGCAGTATAAATAAACGCCCATATGGCCTAGGGACTATATCCAACGTGCTCAACAGCCAAGAAGGCTTCACCACAACGCGCGCAACTTCCCTTATGATAGTGATTTAGGGAGGTGTGTATCCATAAATGAACATTTATGAAAAACTTTACTTTTCCTTTTTTGAAAACATCATATTTTACATTTCCAAAAACATCCATTTAGCTATTAAGCACCAAGTTTTAGAATGTGCATTTCATTCTTATTAAGTCATATTTTATTTATGACCTAAGACCCAAAGTGCCACTAACTTAAGACTAGCCTCCAAGCATTCATATAATTTCATAAACCCTCAAGGTGAGTCTCCATAAGGGAGTGTCTCCCAAAAGCTTAACATTAATATTTTAACTTCCAATTTATCTTTAGGTTAACCTCCTATACCAATCGGACATTAACCTATACAAACTAGCCCTCGGGTAAACCCAAATCTCCATTCTTGGCCTAGGGCATTAATCTAATCAAATACAACCCTCTAGGACTCCCCATTACTTCCCAAAGGAAGGTTCCTAACCCTTGAACCCAAAAGAAAAGGCTAAACGAACTAAGGAGAATTAAAGGTGAAAAACAGGGGACCGGTCGACCGGTCAAGGGACCACGGTCGACCGCCCTTACATGTTTGGTCTGCTAACAAAAGCAGTAAGCTAGTTTTGGCATGACCGGTCGACCGGTCAGAGGACCGCGGTCGACCGCCCCTATCAGATCCACGAAAAGCCTTTCTTCTGGAAAGCCAAAACCGAAACCTAAAACCCAAAATCCTCTACTCCCTTCATTCCCCTCCACCAATAACACCACCCTAACAATTATACACCAAAATAATCCCACATAACAACCCCAAACCATACAATCTACAAGATTTAAGGGTTTAACACAAAAATCAACCAAAAACCCATTTAGGGTTTAAACCTCCAAAATTAACTATACATGCAAATTTATCACATTAAATCAATATCTAGCAAGTAAGAAACTTGCCTCGAGGTTCGTAGTCTCTGATCACCTCCGGTAGTGACGGAAATCCGGCCAAACCCTTCCATATCTCTCTTTCTCTCCATTTCTCCCAACTCTCTTTTCTCTCTCTCTCTCTCTCTCTCTCTCTCTTTTGGCTTCTTTCACACAAATGAAGAAAAGAAAGGGGGTGGGGAAGTTTATACGGGTCTAAAAATATAAATCCCCACATAATTGCTAATACACCATTAAAATGACTCGTAACCACTATTTGAGTCATATCCCCTTAAAAATGCCCGAATCTCAAAAATTACAACTGGGCACTTATTCCGAGTATCTCGACTATTCTAAAAACAACCGCACCCCCTATTTTGGCATTTGGGGAAAGTGTGAACTATTTTTACGTTCCAATTTCATTTTATTTCATTAACTTAACCCCATATTATGTATAGGTCATAACCGTCGTTTTACATATAACGACGCAATAATACACTATATAATGCTATTTACCTTCTCATGCCGGTAAATAGACAAAACATAGTAAATATTATCCCTAAGTCTCACGGGAAAAATATTTACTCCAACATCCCCTATTTCATAAAATTAGCCCATCAGGCAAAATAGTATAAAATAGTAGCTCCAAAAACCTGGGTTGTTACATACTCCCCCCCTTAAAGGGGAATTTTGTCCTCAAAATTTAGGCGCAACCCATAACCATATAAAGGGTATACTATACCAAAAACATGCTATCATACTAGCAAACCCCTCTATAATGCAGCGCCCCCATAGGTCACAGACTAAGGTCATCACTATTCGATCTCAGTCCACATCATTATGCGATAACGTAGCGCCAAATCGTCCCTCACGACTATCGATCATACCCTTGTACTAAGGGAGGAGATACCTACACCCCTTGGGCACAAATTGCCCTACTTGACGAAACACGCTACACCCTTACTAGGGAATACTACACTACTTACAATCGCTAACCCCAATACTACAAACCCTATTCACCATGGCGTAGTTCTCAAAAGAATTCGGATCCATGGGCCCAATCATTTAAGAAATACCCTCGGAACATATTTAATCAAAGAGATATACTATTCATTGGTTCCTTTCCAACGAACAGACAAGACACACTGCAAACAATACTAGGCCACCCACGACATCATACTTATAGGAAATGATCCAAACTATTGTATGGAAATTTGATTCATAAAACTACTGCTCCGATCTTTCCTTTGAATCAAACCCACCCATACACTTATGGGTGGTAGGATATACCCCATATCCACGCGGTTCCCATTTCTTCCTGGAAACTTTACCAGTACCAAGACACGAATATCTCTCTCAGTTCACCACTGTTTGATAAGAACCGTATATAGGTCTAAAACTCCATCACACAGGGCTGGGCGTACTCTCCAGTACTAAGTCCGCCTGTTTCCATTGAGTAAGCAGCGATTGGTCCAATGATCCACAGTTTTCTCAACTAGGACGATGACCGTTACATTATCGGCAATTCGATAAAAATGTCCATGGATTTACCCACTCCTCGCTCCTCGCTATTCTTTGCACACAAGTAGGCGATAGGGTCAATCATGGACATGAATGCTCTTACGATGGAGCCCCCCTCGGTAAAACTCGTTCTACTTGGCAGTCCATGCCACGAATAAACTCTCTGGCGGTTTCTACTCGGCGCCTATACTACTCCCGTTCGCATTTCCTTAGCGAAGGGAATATCCTATCGATAGCCCTTCACGATCACAAACTTGTTGCTCATGAAAAGATCCAAATTCCTGCCCAGGAGAGATGCCTCTAAGTCTTTAAGGTAAATACTACCGCTACTAACTCTTCATCAAGCGGGTGACGACAATTCGTAAAAGTGTGAGACACAGGAGCAATAAGTCCATGCTCCCGCGTTAACACTTCTCGTTCCTGGCCAAGACTCGTTCGTTGAATCCACTCTTGATCATCACAACACGAGTGCAGGAGGAAAAAGTCAGCTTATACATCAACTTCTCGAGATTCCATACTTCTCGATATAGGGACCAAATCCTATTTAGAGTTAACCCACGAACCTATTGTAGTCAACTCCCAACCACCCTCTTAATATAACGTCACATGCCCTACGGGCATAGCCTCCTAAGAATCCTAAAGCCGATCTATCTACCTATCCTAGTCTAGTCGTATAGATATAATACTAAATATATCCCTAGTGTCCAAGACCTTTCCCGACTTTTGACATTAGCTCGGTTTCATGCGTGGGACGTCTCGCCAAAGCGAAATCCAAACAAGGAACCCTCCCATTACACTACTACCTCGCATTGTCGGTCGTCGAAAAATAACGATCGAAGACACATGATCGGAATCGACGGAATCCTAACTCGAAACTCTAATAATACATATATACGCCTAAGTCCTACCATAACAATCAACTGAGGCATTTACTTTATGTAGGATGCCACATATACTATATCCCAAAATACAGATACACCTGGTTATAAATGGCCTTCTCATTAAGACACAACCCTAAGTCTCCATCAGACTTCATAATCTTAGTCTTCCCCACATCGATCAGAGGAAAACTATCATTGTGCTCACATATATCGCACATCAACATAGCCCTTAATCACTCATATACGTGATTCTTGGCGAAATTCCAACCCAACACTTAACCAACAAAAAAAGAAAAGAAAGAACAAAATAAAAGAAAAGAAAATGCACATCTCTCCACTCCCAACGTTATTAAGGTTCATGTGTGGAGCGTCTCGCAAAGCGAAATCCAAACAAGGAACCCCTCCACACAATCCCCTTAACTAGCCGGTCGTGGAGATGAGGCATATCATACACAAGCAAAGCAATTAAAGAAAGCAAACAATCTAGAAAAAAAATTTAAAGCAAGACAAACAAATAATAAACAAAATAAAATAAAAAAATAATAAAAACTACTTACATACCGTAAACCACCTCTATAAAGTCTCAACCTGTATCCTGGGGAGATATTATAGAGCCACTAGTTCTTTCTTTTAGAACTAGAGATAGGATAGCCTCGCAATTTATTCACTTGCTATCACCCCAACCCAACCAAGAGTATCTGTACTCGTATATTACATATAATACAAGTAGCACGCACTAAACATATCACCACTCGCCCCATAACGAGTGAAAAGAAAAAAATAAAGCCTCCCTATCAAGGAAGCCATATAAGTATACTTACTATAAAGGAAATACAGATACAATTCCAAGCTCTATATACACACCCGGTCCTAGGGTTAACACCCTACTACTCCATCTTACCTAAGGAATGCACTACTCACATCTTAATTGGAAAGTCCCACCAACATACTAGCCAATTCCCTTGGCCTCTTCCACTGGTTCCAAGGCACGTGATTCTAGTCTTAACCGAACCAAACTACCTCCATTAATGTCCCAACTAGGCGTCCCATCCTTGTCGATTATCTTCAATAGACAAGATTAGAACGTGTAGTTCCCTTACTCCCCTTCAGCAAGGAGAACATAGTACCAACCTCCCCATCCTTAGCTCCACGAGTCTTCCCCGGGTGGATGTCCACCAATGGGGTCTCTTGAACACTACTTCTCCGGAAGTGTTTCCAACACTTACGAGCCTAGCATTCCCACTGAAAGGCCCTCTCTATGGGAAAAACATTCTGCCCTACCATAAAGAGGCGACTACCGTTCCCTCCATCCAACCGAACTTCATCATGTGGTCCTTGTCAAGGACTTCTCATCTCCGAATTAACATTGCTTGGAATCCCAATCATAGTACCACTCTTCACCGACAGCGGTACTCGGGAAAACTATTTCCACGGTTCTTAGTAGTCACAGCAGCAATATAGAATAATGCTACAAGGGAAGAGACCTTGAAAACGGCCCCTATTCCCGACCACAACCTACAGCTTATAGTAATCCCACCTCGTGATGCCTACACAACGGCCTTCATCTAACGACTTACAAGTCTCACACGAACGCGCAGAAGATCTTCGGGGTTCTCATACCATAGCAGGAGAACGAAATCTCATAAGGGAATTCAACGACCTTATTCCTAAGGCTCTACATCAAACAAAGAAAAATGCAGAAGACGTAGGACATCCGCACAGATCCCTAAGGACTCTAGAACCTAATGCTCTGATACCATCTGTGACAACCCGCCTACTAAAATAATAGGTGGCCAGCCCAATACCCTAATAATCACAGGAATCATAGATGGTCCATTCTTAGCATCACTGTCGATTAAAATAATAGTATGAGATAACCACCAACTATTTTGGAAAACGGACTGTAAAATTTTAAAAATTTTGGAAAGAAAAGAAAACATTTAGACAATCCCATTTGTAAAAACGGTGGGTATCAAAAATCGATGAATGAAGTATGACAATATAATAAATAATCACCGAATAAGCTGTCGGTGCACAGACCAATACAAATAATACATCGAGTATTACAATTCAATATTTACAATATAATGAATGAGTGCAAAACCTTGGGCAAACACGCCCGAATAAGAAATACTGAGCTTAACTAACGTTCAATAGAAAGAAGCGTCTAATACAAGTAACCTACAACATCCGCAATATGCTGTATCTCCATGACAACTGGAATGGAAATGTAAATACGGGTGTCCATGCGGTAGAGAACCTGTAACGGCAAAGAGTATATGCAGAAACAAAGAAAAAGATACGGGTCAGGACCCGGTTTGATATGATTACCATGTGACTAAAAATGCATGACAGTTAAATGCGTATATCTCTCGCATATAGCATAAGATAATCCTCACCTCTCAATCTACCAGTAACCTAACGCAATATCGTGAGGTGATTTAGTTAACCCTAAGTACTAAGGGCTAACTTCTCCCCAGTCTCAACACTATGCCCTATTCGTGCGTGGGGTGTCTCGCAAAGCGAAATCCAAACAAGGAACCCCCCCCCCGATACACTACTAATTAGGCAAGGTTGATCGTAGAGGTCCATTAGGCCCTAAGCACAAAAAATAAATAAATATATATGTGTGTGCGTAGGTGTGGGAGGTCACATTTACAGCTACACAAAGAAAAAAAAATAAAACCCATCCATCATCTACTGGCAAAATTCCTAGTTTCTATCTTTAGGAATATACATAAATGGTACAACATTTTATCAAATGTTTACCATGTCAAACTTATTTACCAATTTTATTTCCTTTCTTCCTTTCAGGAAGAATACATAATTTAAAGAAGGTTTTATTATCATAAAAAGTGCTTTACCCATTTCTTTCATAAAATCCCACTTCCCTTTTCCATCTAGGAAGTGTAATCAAAAGTCATTTTTATTAGCATAAAAATACTTTTGTATACCATATGCTTGCACATACCTTCTTCCATCCGGGAGTGTTACCGAAGCCAAACCATAACCCATTTCCCTTCTTCCATCCAGGAAATGTAATTAAAGCCAATCCATTATCATGAATTGCTTTAATAAATCTAAGACCGTCCCTCCGAGTTTCCCCACTGGACGCGCCCCTAAATGGCTATCATCTTCCAGGGCCTATCATACTAGACAACCTGGGAACCTACCAAACGTCGGGAAGCGGCCATATGCCTGCGGGATAGTCAAGACCACACCCGGAATCTCCTAACCAGCGCAATATAAATAAACGCCCATATGGCCTAGGGACTGTATCCAACCTGCTCAACAGCCAAGAAGGCTTCACGACAACGCGCGCAACTTCCCTTATGATAGCGATTTAGGGAGGTGTGTATCCATAAATTAACATTTATGAAAAACTTTACTTTTCCTTTTTTGAAAACATCATATTTTACACTTCAAAAAACATCCATTTAGCCATTAAGCACCAAGTTTTAGAATGTGCATTTCATTCTTATTAAATCATATTTTATTTATGACCTAAGACCCAAAGTGCCACTAACTTCAGACTAGCCTCCAAGCGTTCATATAATTTCATAAACCCTCAAGGTGAGTCTCCATAAGGGAGTGTCTCCCAAAAGCTTAACATTAATATTTTAACTTCCAATTTATCTTTAGGTTAACCTCCTATACCAATCGGACATTAACCTATACAAACTAGCCCTCGGGTAAACCCAAATCTCCATTCTTGGCCTAGGGCATTAGTCTACCCAAATACAACCCTCTAGGACTCCCCATTACTTCCCAAAGGAAGGTTCCTAACCCTTGAACCCAAAAGAAAAGGCTAAACGAACTAAGGAGAATTAAAGGTGAAAAACAGGGGACCGGTCGACCGGTCAAGGGACCACGGTCGACCGCCCTTACATGTTTGGTCTGCTAACAAAAGCAGTAAGCTAGTTTTGGCATGACCGGTCGACCGGTCAGAGGACCGCGGTCGACCGCCCCTATCAGATCCACGAAAAGCCTTTCTTCTGCAAAGCCAAAACCGAACCCTAAAACCCAAAATCCTCTACTCCCTTCATTCCCCTCCACCAATAACACTACCTTAACAATTATACACCAAAATAATCCCACATAACAACCCCAAACCATACAATCTACAAGATTTAAGGGTTTAACACAAAAATCAACCAAAAACCCATTTAGGGTTTAAACCTCCAAAATTAACTATACAAGCAAATTTATCACATTAAATCAATATCTAGCAAGTAAGAAACTTGCCTCGAGGTTCGTAGTCTCTGATCACCTCCGGTAGTGATGGAAATCCGGCCAAAACCTTCCATATCTCTCTTTCTCTCAATTTCTCCCAACTCTCTTTTCTCTCTCTCTCTCTCTCTCTCTCTCTCTCTCTCTCTCTCTCTCTCTCTCTCTTTTGGCTTCTTTCACACAAATGAAGAAAAGAAAGGGGGTGGGGAAGTTTATACGGGTCTAAAAATATAAATCCCCACATAATTGCTAATACACCATTAAAATGACTCGTAACCACTATTTGAGTCATATCCCCTTAAAAATGCCCGAATCTCAAAAATTACAACTGGGCACTTATTCCGACTATCTCGACTATTCTAAAAACAACCGCACCCCCTATTTTGGCATTTGGGGAAAGTGTGAACTATTTTTACGTTCCAATTTCATTTTATTTCATTAACTTAACCCCATATTATGTATAGGTCATAACCGTCGTTTTACATATAACGACGCAATAATACACTATACAACGCTATTTACCTTCTCATGCCGGTAAATAGACAAAACATAGTAAATATTATCCCTAAGTCTCACGGGAAAAATATTTACTCCAACATCCCCTATTTCATAAAATTAACCCATAAGGCAAAATAGTATAAAATAGTAGCTCCAAAAACCTGGGTTGTTACAAATATATAGAGTGGATGGGTGAAAGTTGTAGAGTGGGGCAAGTATACGTTAATGGGGTTAAAGACCTTATAAATTATGTAATGAAGAATCTCAAAACTGATATTATCCCATTCCCGTGCAATCATTGTAAAAAGGGTAAAGTTTCGAAAGGGGTAGATGTAAAAGTACATTTATTTCATTGGGGTATGCAAGCTGAATACACATTTTTGGAATTTCCATGGGGAGAGAGAATTTAAATATATTTTAGAAGAAATACTTGTCAATGAAATGGTACACACAGATGGTGACCCGTTAGTACACGCAAGGTTAAACGATCTCATAAATGATACGTACGAAGTGCACGCAGCACAAGAAAAGCAAGATAGTAAAGGGAATGATTCAGGCTGTGAGGATCATGTTGGCAAGCATACTGAACAATATACGGATTATATATGATTAAAAGAAGTAGAAACAACACCATTTTACTATAACTTCCACCTCGACCACACAATGTTATATGCCATTGTTGGGTTGCACAACTTAAGCAGAAAATTTGTCTTGTTGGGAAAAAGTGTGACGGCAATTGGGCAAAAGAGTTGCTCCCCAAAGAAAATACACTGGCAGTCAATTATCTAATCACGAAAGGTAATTTGAAAGGTTTGGGTATGAAATACAAATCAATTTATTAATGCAAGTATGAATCTGTTTTATACTATAAGTAGAAGAAGGACAAACGGGCTTGTCATGTATGTAAGGAACCTAGATATGAACAAAAGATGATAGTACATAATAAACGTTTGGTAAAAGTAGGTACACAAATACCTAAAAAGGTGTTAAAGTATTCGACTTTATTTCGTAACATGTATTAATAGTGCTTTTTGTTCACAACTTTATTATTATTTTTTCCAGGATGTCATATATTGTATACAGATGCAACGATTTTAAAAATAGGTCTTTTATAGAGAACACATCAATTTATCGGCACGACTATCGAAAAATCAATCAATGGAATTACTTGCAAGATCAAGGGTGGAACATACCGTAAGCATATTTATTTCAATAAATACTACACACACTACCTAAAAGTTGGGATGAAGCAGTTGAAAGGGTTTTCATAAAACATAATCCAAATAATGCGATGCAGTTAGTAGAGTTTTTAGAAGTCGAAGAAAGAAAAATCCATCCTTTGTGGATATAACTAAAGAGGATAAGGATGCATTCAGACTGTACTGTGAGAAAACATATGCATAATAAAGTTATCATCTATTATCGGCTTAGGAGAGAAGGTATACTTCCTAACATGTTTAGTGTAAGAAATGCAATTATGAACACACTTTCGCAGACATGGCCAATAAAATTTTTATGTGAAATGAGGAAGTATGAAACTTATGACATGGATGAATTATCCAAACTTTTAGAATATGTTGAAAAGGTATAACTTATATTATATTTTTTTATATTATTTCCTTACTCTTGTATTAACATATGGACTAATTGATAAATATATAAATGCAGAAAATGGCCTGCGAGAATAAAATTCCATCATCCAGGTCAAAAATTTGAAGACATGATGAACATTCTGCAATTGATTCTCGTCTGGACGTTTCCCTTAACTTATATGGTTTGCCAATAGGGTGGAAAGAAACCTTTTAAAGCTTGAGCCTTGTTTTTATTAAAATCTTATATTGGCTGAAAATATGAGAGTTGGGATACAGTTGAGCACGTAAAAAAAGATGACTTGTGGGATACGCTCATGAACGAGTTCAATCTTTCGGTTGACCAGAAGGAGGGGTCCATGAAAACCATTGGTATTCAATTGAATATTTTTAGAAGTAACTTTCGATCGACATATTTTAAGGGATTCGAAAGTGATGGGATAAAGGACTTGAAGGATCGAGTACCAAAGAAAGAGAATATCCTTATCCGTGAGTGGAATGAATTCATCTTTCGCGAAGCATCTGAGGCAAAATTGAAACAAACACACAAGGGGCAGGTGAACAGGTTTAAAAAGACTGACGTCCATTATCTTGGCCGGATGTCATATGCTGAGAAAACCAGGGAGATGTTATACACCCATTGTTATTTTAGTGTGTATATATATTATATGTCTTACTTAGATAGTTAATGAAAAATTAATTTATAGGTTCTTTGAAATAAACGACCCATTGACCGTTCAGAAGTGTATATCGAAATTTGTACACGAAAAACAGGGGAGTTTCACCCAAAGGTAGTTGATGATATGGTCATTTTCATCATCTCAGTTGTAATAATTAAATTCCTTTAAGTTTATTCATTTAATCATTTTAATTGATTCATAAATAATTTTGCAACAAAAGATGAGTGAGTTGAGAAGTAGTCATGATTTTTCAAGCCAAAACAATATTGATGAAGATGCATTGACCTCCTTTAGAGGAAAAGACACCAGGGGGCGACTCGTGGTGTTGGACCCCTGTCCAAAAGTAAACTTACAGCAATTGCTCCTATAGTGTTACAGTTGACTAGAGAAAAGACACGAGAAGAAAAATATGATGAGGATATGGCATTTCTCAAATCATCCTTTACCATGATTTTAAATTCTTTTGAATCGAATGGACTCAAAATACCAAATCCAACTCCTCGTAATTACACTCTTGTCCTGCATCCAAGTCCTCGCAATTATACTCCTGTCCCACATCCAAGTCCTCGTAATTATACTCCAGTCACGCATCCAAGTCCCCCTAATTACACTCCTACACCCCCCCCCCCCGGCATCAACTGAGTGAAACTTTAGAGATTCAACTGAACCAGACTTTAGAGATTTAACTGATGCTCCACAAGATCCATATGTCGATTTATTAGATTTTTCAAATCAAAGGAAGATTGCAAGTGGAAAAAATGTTGCTTCAGCTACTACTAGAACGGTGGTGCATGGCCATCAACTGCTGATATTTGAATGTAAGGTTTATGTTAGTAGTGTTGAGCCAGGAGAAGAGAATCATCTGTTGTATCGTTGAAGTCATGGGGTGGACATTATTAGGATGTCAAGAAATCTTAGGTGGTTTGGCCGTTGCTTTGCCTTTCCCTTAAGTGATATAGAGTAATTTGTCTTCAGAAATTTGATCAAATTGTAAAAGTGAACAATTAGTAGTGTTTGAACTCTATTTTGAATATTAGTAATATATTTTGAATCAATTAGTAATTTGTTTTGAATGTATCCAGTGTCTATTAGACAATGTATTCTGTCTCTGTTTTAGTTACTTATTATAACTCTACTTGGATAGAGCGATTAATATGCATATTCAGTGCATATGATTATAAGACTAGGTGTTGGTTGGTTGCTAATTTCACATTATAAATTTGTTTAATCATGAATATAATTCTCCAATGCACCATGTTTGTCTATATATATTTTTAATGCACTATGCCAACAGTGTCCTAGCTATAGTGATTTTAAAATAGATATGTACCATACGAGAAAAATGGACAAACGAGGATACGTCATAGTCATTGCTGTACCAACAGTGTCAAGAATGCAGTGCACTGAAGAATACAGTGCACTCTTCATTAGTTATTAGCATTATGTGTGTCTACCACTCGAATATGATAGTTATGTTTCTGTACATGACACGATTCCAAGAGTACTAAACTCAAATATTTGCAGCTACTAACTGAAATATATAGTACTAAAATGAACCAAATGATGCCATATATGGCATATAGATTGCCAGATATACCTAGACTTCGGGGTAGGTTACTTATCTTCACTTTGCGGATTGCTAGATATACCTTTGGCATACAGATTACCATTGGTATATCTAACTTAGAACTGACTAGTTCTTAAGGTCATGTCTGATACGTGAATTTCCAAAAAATCCCAAGTATATATATTTATGCTACGACAGATGTTAGTAGTATATATATTTATGCTAAAAGAATATATTGTGAGAAAAAAATAGTGTAGAATGTCATCCAAAGTTTTAGGAATTATGGAATTGGATGAGAAAAGTGTCATATGAATTGTTGAACTTTGAAGGACCTATGTTATGCATAATGTTTTTCTGAATCTAAATTGTGTTCTCCTTTTATATGAAAGAGAAATGTTACACCGGTGGATGGTTTCTTGAACCAATAAGAGTTCAGGGAAGTTTCTTGCAAAACATTGAAAGCCCGATGTTAAATAGTTTATTTTTATTTGCACTTCAATCTGATTTTTCCTACAAGGTTACGTAATTATGTCAACAGTTCATTTATTTTATGAGTGTCATGTTGTCTTATTAACGTAAGATTAGGAAACCATATGTTTGATGTTCATAAAGTTCACACGCAAGAGAACATCCATTGATATAATATCTGAATTAATTATTATAACAGGAATATTCTATGTAGCTAATTGGAGAAGAGTTGTTGGCTTAGTTGCTCAACTTCAAGTGGTTAGTGTGTAAGAACACGCCTCTTGACTCTTATAATTAAGATTGAAATCTATTTCATTAAGAATGTTACATCTACAATGGTTCCCCCTATAACATTTACAAGATTATATACATGTCTAAGAGTTAAATGAATAACTCAACCATAAAAGATCACTCTCACATTGGCAATGGGAAGTGTTGTGTTGCTTTCGCGTAGGAGTCGTGATTTGACATGGGACAAATTTATTAGAAATCAGCACATGTGTCTGTGTCAGAATTTTTTTAACACAGTCAGCAGTTCCGTAATATACGTATATAATCACTGATCTGTTTTGATATTATTGTTTGATATCGTGTCCCACACTCTTTATTGTTACTAACATAGTTACATTTTATTGTTTACATGCATACACGTGGCATACCCAGCATACCTAGTATTCAAAGGGCTAAATCCAGGTGTTTACACTTCATGGAAAGCAACACAAGCACGAGTCAATGGATACCGAGGTATCATATTCAAAAAATTTGAGTCCTTTGAACTTGATCAATAGGCGTACTGCGAGTACACGAGGGAGGATGTCACCGCATCAATACCCCCCACAACTGATATACTTAGACTTAATGAAGCGTATCCACCATGTGATGTCTCTTGGTCTAGATTTAGAATGATTTGTTGCATGTTCACGACATTTCATGTCATCGAAGTGTTGTGTTGTTATTTTTTTAGTTTATTTATTATTCTATGATATATTTGTACTTGGATACCAAGAAGGGGTTGTTTGATATTAAATTAAGTTTAAACAAGTTTTATGTGTACTCGATATTTGGAATATCAGAAGTATAAATGAGATGTTGTCAAAATTATTAGACCTTGTTATCAAGATATTTATTTTACTTTCATTATTTCATCATTTTGTGAAAATATAAAGATATTTGCAATAGCTCTTATCGCATTTAACAAATTCATTTTTGTAACTTCTAATAACATTCAAGAATTTTTCACAAATATCAATTTTGTAACTGCTAACAGCAGTCATAAATAGAAGATTCGTAACTGCTATCAGTAGTTACGAATATAATATTCGTAACTGCTGACAACGGTTATAAATTAGGGTCATAAGTCATAATCACATAGGGATAATAAAAATTTATCACTGTTGTTAAGAGTTATAATCTTTATTTTGTCACCCCCCAAATTATGACGGTAAATAACTGTTATAAAGTTCATTTGTGACTGCTACCAGCACTCACAAATATCCCATTTTGGTATAGTGAATAAGACTAAAATTTACAAATGAGTACATTTATGCTTCAAAACATTCACCTAAGTGGGAATCGAAAACAAGTCATAACAACGCATGTGACCAATGTAAATCATATGTACTGATTGCGTTGTCACGAGACTCTCGATTTTTTAATAGGACTAAAATTGGAAAATATACATACATAGGAATAAACAAACATAGTTTAGAATAGATTCCCCAAGGAGATGAAAACCTTAAATATGCCTTAAATGGGTCCACGCGCGGGGGACGAACACCTTTCACAAAACCTATGTAACTAGTAGGAATTGATAGAGTGATCATGGGACTCACGATTTAAGAATAGGACTAAATTTTGTAAATAATAAGACTTAGGCTTGAAAATTTGACCCAATGAGGAAACCAAAAACAACCCCAAATGGCCCCTTAAGGGTCATAGGGCTCCATGTTTGAGAACATGATTAAAATTTGTAAATAAGAATGGTTAGGGTTCAAAACATTCCTTAGGGTAAAAGTCAAAACATCCCACAAATGGCTGCACAAGGGGAACGAGAACCACATGTGGGAAGAATGTAACTCATAGGAACTGACAGTGTAGTGACTGGACTCCCGATTTCATAATCGAACTAAGTTTACAAATAAGTAGACTTAGGCTTAAAAATTGTAATGATCCCACTTTTATATGTTAATATATAGTTTTAAATGTTGTATTATTTCATATGCGATATGGATAATGTTAATTTTTTATTTTTAGTCTAATCATCCCTTCATAAATGATGAAATATCAAATTAGTTACAAACATAAAATTTTAAAGTTTTCAGTAGGAATGTTAATATGAGAGACTAGTTTTGTCCATTATAATATAACAATTTACTTGAGGTAAAAAAGTAAAATGTTGTATATATATTAATTAGTTTGGTAACATAACAAACGGTGTGTTAAACGGAGGTCCGCGCAAGAAGTTATACCAAAATTACGAAATAAGGGCAAATATGTCCATCCTTTAAGTCGTATTTTGTCTTATTACCACACCATGTGTTATATTTTGATTGGTGGGAAGGGGAATGTAATACCCTGACCTTGAAAATAGGTATTTAACCTTACTTGATGTGTTTTTTTCAAAGAAAAATTCAAGGAATAAATAATCAAACTGTAACATCTCAAGTAATACAAAAGGTGGCATATTACGTAAATAGTTTAAACGCGAAAAATCCCACAATGCATATGTCGCATGAACGCATATTTAATCCCCAATAGTATTATCTAGGATGTTCATTAAGTTTGAGGTAAAAATATCAAGGAATAGATGTGACATGGACAAGGTTAATACGACACGACATTTAAATGGTACGAAGCACAAAATATCGCAATATGGATTAAATGAGAAAGTTTTACGTTGCATGGTTCGTACGAGTTTCATTTTGAGATTATAATATTATTTTAAGTACTTTGGTTAAGTTTCACGCAATTCAGACAAGCAACGAGTGCTACGCGAACCTGGGTACAAATTATTTGACGGTGCGTGACACTGCGAAAGTCTAGTTTTGCACGTATTGTTTAGGACATTTTGAAATGTCAAAAAAATATTCCTACCATATATTTAGACTCATAAAAATATAAAGAATATTACCATACGAAGAAAAAATGAAAGAATATGCTTTGCGCGGAGGTCGCGTTTCTTGCGCGTATTGTTTAGGACGTCCCGGAATGTCAAAAAAATATTCTCACCATATATTTAGACTCACGAAAATATAAGGAATATTACCATGCAAAGAAAAATCGAAAAAAATATGTTTTGCGCAGAGGTCCCGATTCGTACGCGGCTTGTATAGGACAATCCTAGAGGCCAAATGACTATTGTAAATATAATTTTTTAGCCAAAAAAATCCAAGGAATATGGATCTCCAGTTAAAAGTAAAAAAAAAGGAAAAAAATATTTTTAGAGAGAGAAAGTGACGAAAATGATAACATTTTATGGGGTATTAAATGGGTTGTTAGGTGTAGTCTTAGTCCATTTTAGATTTTCAGATTTTGGAAAGAGTTTTACACATTTTAGAACACTCTAATCTCTGAATTTTGGGTCAAGATTGGAAGGGTACTTCTTATAGTCTATAAGAGAGAGTGAGAAAGAGAGAGAGAGGGAGGAAGCTATGGATGCCCAAAGTTTGGACCAATTTTCTCAGATTTTTCCTTCTCATTCTTGTGTTCTAGCAAGCCAAATTTTCTTTCAAATTCGTAGCTCCTCATATATCTATATTTTCTCCACCAAAACTCCATCAAAATGGCCCAAAACCTCCATTCAAGCTTCCTTCTAAGGTGGGACAACTTGTTGGAGCTTTTAGGAATGATTTTTGATAACTAAAATGGTTTTCCTTCCATGTGTGCCATAAATTTCTCGGCACTTAATGCTTAGGTTAAACTTAAGCCCACAATAAGGGCTTCATACTCTGCTGGATTGTTGGAAGCCTGTATTTGAAAATACTGGGCATACTCAATATCAATACCATCAAGAGTATTAAGTATTATACATGCTCCACTGTCACTTATATAAGATTACCCATCAACATATAAATTCCATATTAGGGTGTTGACACTTGGTCTGTTAAACGAACATAGTGGAATATTTTTCTTCTTACTTCTTCATACTTTCTGGTCATCTCCTATGTTCGGGAAGAGGAATCTGGTAGGTAGGCAACTTCTTCTTTCGACGAAAGTTCCTATAGAGCTTTCTTATTACCATTATTTCCTCTAGATTCTTATTCCGCCTATTCAAATTGTTGCTCGGGGACCTCAAAGTAAGTGAACTCGGCTATGAAATCTTCCACTTCTTGGACTTTAAAAGAAGACCTTACTTTATATATGATACCATACACCCCCAATTCCACAGACCAGTACATTAATCTACCAGATTTCTTCGGTTTATGAAAAGCCTTCCTTAGAGGCATATCAGTGTAAACTACGATAGTATGGGCTTGGAAATAAGGTTTCATGCATCTGGATTCTTCAATCAGTGCAAATGCCAATTTATCCAACTAAGGGTACCTAATTTTTTCTCCTCATAAATCCTTATTGGTATAGTTAATTGGTGTTTGAACTCCATTATCTTATTCGATCAATGAATAACTCACGGCTAACTTAGAAATAACTAAGTACACATATAATTTTTCACTTCTAATTGGTCGGGAGATCAGTGGAGGTGACCCCAAATACCTTTTCATCTCCACAAAATCTTTTTCACATTATTCGTTCCATTCAAAACTCTTTCTGAGTACCTTGAAGAATGGCAGGAAACTGTCTATTACTTTAGACACGAATATGTTCAATGCTGCTACTCGTCCAGGCAGCCTTTCCACATCTTTCTTGCAGATTGAGGATTGCATTTGAATTAATGCCTTGATATTATCTTCATTTACTTCAATTCCCCTTTGATTTACTATGTACCCGAGGAACATTTTTTCTTTCACTCCAAAAGTGCACTTGGTCGGATTTAGCCACATCTGGTGCTACTCAAGTTGATCAAAAGTCTGATTGAGGTCGGTAATGTGATCTGACACCTTTTTTCTCTTTGTAAGCATATCATCCATGTAGACATCCATATTTTTTCCTATTTTCTCTTCGAAAACCTTCTTGACTAGTCTTTGATATGTAGCACCTGCATTTTTCAAACCAAAATGCATAACATTATAACAGTATGTTACTTGGGGAGTGATGAAAGAAGTTCTTTCCCTATCTTAAGGCTTCAATTTTATTTGGTTATAACTAGAATAAACATCCATAAAATTGAGTAGCTCATGCCTTGATGTAGCAACCACAAGATTACCTATTCCGGGTAAAGGAAAGTGATCCTTTGGGCATGCTTTATTTAGATTTGTGAAATCTACACACATTCTCCACTTATTGTTCTTTTTTTTACCATAACAACATTGGCTAACCAATCTGGATATTTCACTTCATTAATAAAAGTTTCCTTCTGAAGCTTTTTGACTTCTTCTTGTATGGCTTGGCTCTTCTCGTGGTTCAACACTCTTCATCTTTTCTTTACAAGTTTAACTTCTTTATTTATGTTGAGCTCATGGCAAAGGAAATTAGGATATATCCAAGACATATCTTCATTACTCTAGGCAAACACATTCTTTCTCTATTTAAGGAAACTTACAAGTTCCCGTTTAAAAACAGGATCCAGCATTGTCCCTATCGAAGTGGTGTGTTCCGGTTTGTCGTCGTCTAACACAATGCTTTCAGTTGCTTCCACAATGTGTCCCTTTTCGAGTTATGTTTCCTCCTTTGAATCTAGGTTTAAACCTCAAATTCTTTATCAGGTTCAAAGGTATCCACTTAGTAAGTAGTGTTTTTCTTTTTTATTTCTTCTTAGTCTTCTTTCTCTGTAAAAGATTAGTATCACTCATAAGTTACTTTATGATCATCTTTCACAATTCGCACACCAAAGTTAATAGGTAATTGTAAACACTCATGGACAGTGGAATGTACTACCTGAAACTTCTTATCCATACTCTTCCCATGATTATATTTTAAGCTTAATGGACATTTTATCCATTACAAATAAATGAATATTCTCAGTTCAGCTTGCTGGCCATGTATCGATAATCACCTCCATCTTAATGTTTCCCAAAGGGAAGAATTTCTCCCCTGGAAAGCCTATTAGTTATCGATGATAAGTCTTTAATTGGATGAGTTTGAGAGAGTTGCGCATGCGTTCAAATTAAAAAATTATATATTAAACACCGTTTAACCCAAATAAACCCTAAACAACAACAAAGTTTGTTTTGAAATATGATGAATATCAAGTAAGATTAATCAAACACACACAATTGAGGAAAAATTCCCCAAAGGGGCAAAACCATTTATTTTCATTATAATATTGTAACTGTACAATTTCGGATTACAATGAAAATACAAGTGACTAAGAATTACCCTCAGGTGTCGAATTTTGTAGTCGGCGGCTGGAGATATCCCTTTCCAGTAGGGCGACAATGAAGAAGAAGATCGGTCTTCTTCACAAGGGTTGAACAACAAAGTTTTGTGTTTTAGGGTTACCAAAAAGTTATTCACAAATGTATGAGAGGTTGTGTGAATCAAACCATGAGTTTGGAACTCATAAAAGAGAAGACTTTTAGTTTATGAACTCAAAAAAATCGTGTGAATAAGTCTTGCTAAACAAATCCCCCGTAGTGGGTTTATAAAGGAATAACTTGGCCAAAAAAATCTGAACACGATCTGCTTGAAGTTATCCCAGGCGGACTGATTCGGGTCTGAGGCAGATCGGTCCGAGTAGGCGGACCGGTTCTTTTTATATTTGGCTTCTTCGATTCGCAATCAGTCCGTGGTGTACTGGATTTTCAGCAGGCGGATCGATCCGGTAAAGGGGCGGACCGATCCGGGGTCAGATCGGTTCGTTTTCTCTGGGCGGACCGGTTCGGCCTGTCAGACTTTGATTCCTCTTCTTCTTTTGATATTCGGATCCGTGGATGACTGTATGAATCTTGAATTTCTTCAACGGTGTAACGGCGTACGACATAACAAATTGATAATGGACAAAAATGTCCTTACAAATCTCCCCTTATGTTTATGCCGGTACATACATAAAAAACAAACATCCGAATTATCAACCAACTAAAAATGCCTATACAAATCTACCCTTCCATGAACCCAAAACTGGAAAGATACAATTGAATAAGACTTCAACGTTTGCTCTTCGAATCTTCAGGAATCTCAACACTTTTCTCATCAGGGTTTGCAATCCAATGATAATCCATGTAGTACCTACACAAATGAGAAAAAGCAAAATACCAAGTGACGTATCGAGTTTGAAATGAGATATCAAATGAAGAAAGCATGCTGTATCAAATCTCAAAAACACAAAACTCCCCCAAAATATGATAATTCTTTCTCCCCCTTTTTATGATGTCCCAAAATAGACAAATGAGAAGAATAAATCAGACAAACAAAGCAAGGGTGTCACAAGTAATAAACAACTATTTTTGAATTTTTCATTTTTTTATACAAACAAGAAACACACCATGAACGATCACAAAAACAACCAAGTCGATGATAGCGTAAATGAAGTGGTGTGAACAAATTCGATAGGAAAATCAATTCATATAAACATGACATGTGTGCATGATGAATATGGGATACTCCTAACGAATGAACTCAAAATCTTCCTTTTGGTGTAAAAAGGTGGAAATATGAGACATTGACTCAATCAAATCAACAAATCAAAGATAAAAATGATTTCCACACCAATAACGTCCAAAACGATTTAATGCTTTTTCAGGACTTTCAAGGAAGTGCAAACCCGTTTGAATTCTCCAACCAAACTCCCTCAGATTTTTATTTTGAATAGAGGTAATCTAAATTTTCAAACTTTGGATAATTGATGGTGAAACCTAAATGGCCCATATTTGACATGAATTGATTTTTATTGCCTTTACATTTTTTCGGGCTCTTTTAACCTCTTTGGACCCCGGATAATAAAATTCCTCCATTTTTTAGGTCCTTTTAAACGGTGGCTTTTGCGCAAAGGATAGATAATTACCTTTCACAACCCCTCCCCATTTTACAAATAAACACACAGTCTCACCAAACGGTTTTCACATGCATTCCAATCTTGTCCTGTTTATCGCATATTGGGCATTGTATAGACAAAATTGAGATGGAAACACTCAAGCCAATATGTGATAGACAAGTGCAATAATCAAATAAAGCCGTGCATGTCTCCAATAAAGGAAATAGGAGTCAAACATGTAGGAAGATATCACTAATTACATCTCAAAGACTCCATACAATGTAAAGCACATGGATGAAATGATGTAGCGTCTCAAATCTCTATCAAACAGTCACATGGATAAATGGAATGAAGTTGTGACTTGGCTATCTTAAATGCTCATCCATAAAAGGTGCATAAAAAATAAAAATACAAAAATCTTTTTGGGCTTTTCTCAAAAATTTTATATACAAAAACAAAAATGTTTTTGGATTTTTTCAAAAGACTAAAGAAATAGTTGTACAACAAAACAATGATACATATAAAACAAAGTAGCAATAGGAAGCATATGATATGAACATGAAAAAGCATCCTATGCTAGACATAGACCAACCCCTCAGTCAACTGTGCAAATCCCCAAAGTCTTCCTAAGTTTCTCAAATCTAAGGGCATCTAAAGGTTTTGTGAAAATATCGGCTAACTGACGGTCGGTAGGAACAAAAATCAAGGATACGGCTTTATCTTCAACTAGCTGTCGTATAAAGTGCTCGCGTATCCTGATGTGCTTTGCGTGCGAATGCTGGACTGGATTGCGAGATATGTGTATCGCATTCGTGTTATCACAGGAAATGATCATGGTGTCCTGTGAAATCCCATAATCCTCCAGCATTTGCTTCATCCACAAGAGTTGCGTGCAACAACTCCCGACGGCTATGTACTCAGCCTCCGCAGTGGACAAAGAGATGGAATTTTGCTTCTTGCTCAGCCAGGAGACAAGAGCAGAACCAAAATAGAAACACCCACCAGAAGTGATACTATAACCATTTTCATCCCCGACCCAATCGGCATCTGAGTAGGCGGACAAACGATCATCAATATCAAAGGAATACCAAATACCGTATGAAAAAGTCCCACTCACGTATTTAATAATACGTTTTAGAGCAAGTAAATGAGACTCTTTCGGGGACGCCTGATATCGCGCACAGACTCCAACACTAAAGGCTATGTCGGGACAACTGGAAGTCAAGTAGAGAAGACTACCTATCATACTCCGATACAAGGTTTGCTCTACGTCCTTACCCGAAGTGTCCTTACTAAGCTTGGTAGTGGTACTCATAGGTATACGTGCATGCTTAGCGGAGTCTAAAACAAATTTCTTCACTAGCTCTCTAGCATACTTGGATTGGGAGATGAACATCCCATCCTCTAGCTGACGAACCTTGAGACCAAGGAAGAATGTAAGCTCACCAACCATGCTCATCTCAAACTCACTTTTCATCTCCTCCTCAAAGTGGTGAGCAAGCTGGGAGCATGTGGATCCAAAGACTATATCATCCACATAGACCTGGGCAACCAAAATAGCACCGTCATCTCTCCTGATGAACAACGTCATATCTACTCCCCCTCTCTTGAAGCCACGAGCTAAGAGATATGAAGTAAGGCTCTCGTACCAAGCACGGGGTGCTTGCTTCAAACCATACAAGGCTTTCTTCAGATAATAAACGTGCTCATGGTTCTTAGGGTCTTCAAACCCTTTTGGTTGTTCCACATAAACCTCCTCCTGCAGAATGCCATTTAGAAATGCACTCTTGACATCCATTTGATATAACTTGAAGCGCAGATGACATGCGATGGAGAGTAGTAGACGGACGGACTCAAGCCTCTTGACAGGAGCAAATATCTCCCCAAAGTCTGCACCCTCTATCTGTGTGTAGCCTTGAGCGACCAAACTAGCCCTGTTTCGGATTATGGTACAATTTTCATCCATTTTATTCTTAAAAATCCATCGGGTACCTATCACATTAGTCTCACTAGGTCGGGGGACAAGTTCCCAGACATAATTATTTTTAAACTGAAGCAACTCATCCTGCATAGCAGATATCCAGTGTTCATCCTTGAGTGCTTCTTTATGATTCTTGGGCTCGACTTTGTACGTGTAGCAAAAATGGCTAACAACGTTCTCTAGCTGAGCACGAGTCTTGACCCCTAGGGTGGGATCACCAATAATGGCAGAAGGATCATTTCTCTTGTGAACCCAAGCAGGTGTGTCCCCTATCACAGGAGTAGAGTCCATAGAGTGTGGGAGAGGGACAGGTAAATCACTGTTAGAACAATCCTCATCCTCACACTCAAGGTTAGATTCAATAGACGTCGGAGGTTCATCATCTTGTACTGTGACGTTTATTGACCCCATAACCTTAGAGATCTTCAGGTTAAAAGCCGGGTACGCTCTACTATTCGATGAATAGCGTAACAATATTCCCTCATCACTCTGGGAGTCAAACTTTCCTAATGGCTCTCTATCCCGTAGGATGTAGCATTTACTCCCAAAGACACGGAAATATGACAGGTTGGGCTTCTTGCTAGTCCACAACTCATAAGGTGTCTGAAGTGTGTGTGGACGCAGATAAACCCTATTCACCATGTGGGATGCAATAGACACTGCCTCTGCCCAAAATCTCCGAGAAACTTTACGACCTAGAAGCATAGATCTAGCCATCTCCTGGATCGTTCTATTCTTTCTCTCAACAATCCCATTTTTCTGAGGAGTCTTCATAGAAAAAAACTCATGTTTGATCCCAAGACTATCAAAATAAAGATCTTCCTTTGATTCCTTAAATTCAATGCCGTTGTCACTACGTATCCTGTTAATAGTAACTCCGTGTTAATTTTGCAGGACACGTCACTTGGTCGTTAAAAACTCTACAACATCGGATTTCTCTCTCAGAAAACCTACAATAGAATATCTGGAGAAATCATCTACCATCACGAGGATATACCTCTTACCACCTAAGCTCTCAGTACAAGTAGGACCCATAAGATCCATGTGAATCAACTTAAGAACACGAGAAGTGGTAATGGAACGCAACTTCCTATGAGGGTTACGTATTTGTTTTGCCATCTGACAGGGTCCACAAACCGTCAAAGTTGACTTTCCAAGAGATGTTAAGCCACGTACTAGGTCCTTTTTAGCTAAGCGAGTGAGATATCTAATATTTACGTGACCTAGACATTAGTGCCACAAATCCATAGGAGTGATTGTGGCGCTGTTGCAGACAAGTGAGGAAGTAGGCACAGTACCATAGCAATTATCCTCGGTCATCACCCCTTGCATTAAGAGTTTACCGGCTTTATTGTAAACATTACATGCGTCCCGATCAAACTTTACTGCAAAGTCAGTGTCGCACAGCTGGCTAATGCTGAGAAGGTTTACTTTTAAACCTTTGACGTACAACACATTCTCTAGCTTAGGAAATCCTAGTAACACTACAGTACCTCGTCCTACAATGCTAGACTTGCTCCCATCTCCAAAGGTGACTCTTCCATCCTGATAATCCTCAGGATATGTAAAAAATGAGGCATCACCTGTCATATGTCTTGAGCATCCACTGTCAAAATACCACTGTGAGGTATTATGTGCCTTGAGAGCAACATGAAAAATGAAGGCCTTTTTATCTTTCTTAGATACCCAAGTAGTGGTGACCTTTTTTTTGCCCTTGTTTTGTTGGTTTTAGCTGGAATGTGAGAAGCATTCCCTGACGGTAAATACATCCGTCGGAATTCCTCCATTAAACTCTGAGACGTGGCATCTAAAAACTGAACTCGCTCTCTCAGACTATTAAAATCATTAGTATGCTAATGTGGAGCAGTAGTACGTCGTGTCCGACCCATACTATAGCAAAACTCCCTGAGGTGGCCTTTTCTTTTGCAATAAGTATAAAAGAACACAGTCAAAGGCGGACCTTGGTTTGCTTTTCTTGGTCGAACTCTCCTTTGAGCTTTTCGACGATGGCCATAAGGAGTCGTAGTAAACTCAGGGACTGGTCCAAGTGCAATTTGGGACGTGGAGGCACCATCATAACTAATTCCCTGCAGATCACCAAAACTTAAAGCGGGGCCGAGGAGCATCTTTCCTATTTTCCCAGATCTGTCCTCGATTTATACCTTGACTTCCCATGCTTTCTCAAGATCATGAGTCAGCTGGGCAACAAGGGCTTCAAGTTTCTTTCGAGTCTCCACGGAGGAATGGAGATGACATGTAAGACTAGCCACTTGTTTAGTCATGTCCCCTCTCTCTTTTTCAAAAGTGCTCTCTCTCTCTCTAAACAAACTTTCTTTCTCAACACAAGAAGATTCTCTCTCTCTCAGGGCGGTGCTGGTGGAGAACTCTCTCTCTCGCTTTTCTTAAATCTTCCTCTAAGACGGTGATCTTAAGAACTAACGGTTTGTTACGCTTTTTAGTTTTAAATTACTCAGAATACAACTCAGCGTAGGTTCGTTGAATATCACTCTCGCTCTCACTTGAGTCATTCTCCCCCTCACTCACATCGATCTCACTGTCGAGGTGTCCCTGTGAATCATCATCCTCATCGTCGTGAGGAGAACTAGGAGTGCTTACATGACTGGCCATGAATGCGGTGAAGTTACACTCATACGGTGACTCTTTTCCTGAATCCACCGTCTCGACCTCACTGTCATCGCTAAGAGTAGTATTAAGGAAAACTTTCCATTTCTCTCTATTCAAACGAGTGGCACTCTCAAAGGCTCTATGACCCGTATCGTCGCACTCAAAGCATCTCTCATTTTCTTTCTTAGGAGGATTTTTGGAATCTTTTTCATTTTTCTTTTCAAACTTATTTTTCTCAAATTTCTTTTTATCTTTAAAATTGCCAGTTTTCTTAAATTTGAGAATTCTTCTCAAATTTTTTGCAAAAAGAGCCAAATCATCTAAGTCAAAATCACAGTCAGAATATGACGTGTCAGTCTCTTTCTTTCTAGATGACTCTACCCTCTTTCAAGCCATCCCCTCACTTTTTATCTTTTGGACATTAAGTGCAATTCCCTTATCTTTAGACTTAGTAGTTTTAGGGAACATATCAATTTTAAATGTTTGCAAATCTCCTACAAGTTCTTCCAATTTTAGCGTATTTAAATTACCCACAGAATTCAGCACAGTGACTTTAGGGATAAAACGCTTAGGTAGCAAACGGAGAATCTTTTTAACAACTCTAGCATTAGGAATATGTTCACCAAGATTAAAGCTAGTATTAACAATGTCAGAAAGCCTAGCATAAAAGTCATCAAACATTCAGTCTCATGCATGGTGATGGTTTCAAATTGAGTTGTCAAATTTTGCAATTTAGACTCTTTCAGAGCAGTAGTTCCTTCACGGTGAGTTGTAACACATCCCATGCCTCTTTTGACGTGGTCCACGTCATAATACGTCGGAACTCATCAGGAGTGTTGGATCCGGAAATAACACTCAGACCCTTAGAATTAAAAGAAGACCATTTAAATTCATCTTCAGTCCATGAAGTGACAGGTTTTAAACTGGTCACATTATCAACAGTGACGGAGGGAGGTGTCCACCCTCTTTCAACTAGAATCCAAACATGTTCATCTATTGCCTTTAAAGCAGATCTCATGCGGGCTTTCCAATATGCATAGTTAGATCCGTCAAAGACTTGCATTTTATTATATGATTTCTCCATTGAACATGCACTTTTTCAAAAATCAATTTTAGAAAATTGATATCTTTTAGAAAAATTTTGCGGAAACTAGGAATACGCGATAGATTAGCGTAACCTGCTCTGATACCAATTTGAGAGAGTTGCGCGTGTGTTCAATTTTAAAAATTATATATTAAACATCGTTTAACCCAAATAAACCCTAAACAGCAACAAAGTTTGATTTGAAATATGATGAATATCAAGTAAGATTAATCAAATACACACAATTGAGGAAAAATTCCCCAAAGGGGAAAAACCATTTATTTTCATTATAATATTGTAACTGTACAATTTCGGATTACAATGAAAATACAAGTGACTATGAATTACCCTCAGGTGTGAAATTCTATAGTCGGCGGCTGGAGATATCCCTTTCTAGTAGGGGAGCAATGAAGAAGAAGATCGGTCTTCTTCACAAGGGTTGAACAGCAAAGGTTTTTGTTCTAGGGTTACCAAAAATTTATTCACAAATGTATGAGAGATTGTGTGAATCAAACCATGAGTTTGGAACTCATAAAAGTGAAGACTTTTAGTTTTTGAACTCGACAAAATTGTGTGAATAAGTCTTGCTAAACAAATACCCGTAGTGGGTTTATAAAGGAATAACTTGGCTGAAAAAATCCGAACACGATCTGTTTGAAGTTATCCCCGGCGGACCGGTCCGGGTGTGACGCGGATCGGTCCGAGTAGGCGGATCAGTTCTTTTTATATTTGGCTTCTTCGATTCGCAATCGGTCCGGGGTGTACTGTCTTTTTAGCAGGCGAATCAGTCTGGTAAAGGGTCGGACCGGTCCGGGGTCGGATCGATTCGTTTTCTCTGGGCGGACCGGTCCGGCTTGGCAGACTTTGATTCCTCTTCTTCTTTTGATATTCGGATCCGTTGATGAGTGTATGAATCTTGAATTTCTTTAACAGTGTAACGACGTATGACATAACAAATTGATAATGAACAAAAATGTCCTTACAGAGTTTAAAATCAAAGATGCTTAAACAAGGATAAAACACGATCTCTATGAGGGTACGAAGATCTTTTTTAGAGAAAGAAATTACTAATTTGTCTTTGTTAACCTTCCTTGGTCGATCGTCCTCATCAAGGTTGATCCTCTGTATGTACGAGAAAGCTTGTGCCTCATTGAGGTAAGCTTTTCATTCTTATGTATGATCTTCTCCTCCTACATCTCCACCTGCAATCATTTGGGCAACCAAAAGAACCAAAATTGATACAAAATACCTTGCGTTTCAGTTGCCGAGAATTTTTAGGGAGATTGGGTTCATCATCATGGTCCTCTTCATGAGTTCTTTTCTTCTCCTCTCTGGGATTGAAAGTAGATTTTGATATATGTCGATCTCTTTTGTTGTTCTGTCGATCAACATAATGATTCATCTTTCCTCGTTGGATGAGAGTTTTCAATGTCATTTTGAAGAGTTATGCAATGCTCCGTCATATGACTGTGATCCCCGTGGAATTCATAGTACTTATCTTATCCATTTTGGTCAGGTAACTTTTAAACTTATCAGGCCAATGCACATATTTATTATGCTCGATTGCTTCCAAAACACGGTGAATCCCCATGGTTAATGGACTATAACTATTGTACTTCTCGGGTCTCCCCAAAACTCCTTTTGGTTTTGATTTCCTGTGTTCTTTGGGATCTTTATTATCTTTCTTATCATTTTTTCCATCAACTTTTGTTCCAGAGATACGCTTGGCTGCCATTACTTCTTCGGCATTCATGATCTTTTCTTATTTAGCCATCAATTCTGCCATTGTCTTCGTAGGGTCTTGGGCAAGAGTGTAATACAATTTCTTAGGGAGCAGTCCAATCATAATGGTAATTATTGTCGTCTTTTCCTCATAATCTATAACTTCCAATTTTCTCGTTATTAAAATGAGTGATGTAATCTCTGGTGCTCTCTCCTTTCTGTATCACATGAAGCAAGTATGCCACGAATTTTATAGGTTTTTCTCCAAATCGAAAGATGCTAATGAATAGCATGGCCAGTTGGCTGAATCTATAAATTTGTCCCCGAGGAAGACTATTATACCAGATTGGGGCAGATCTAGTAATGGTTCCAGAAAATTATCTATACCTCATTTCGCTGGGGATGGCATAAATGTTAGTTGCTGCTTGATATTGATCTATATGGAGAACTGGGTTAATTTTTCCATCATATTTGGGTGTTACTACTGGAGCCTTAAACATTGTTGGAGTTGGAAAATCCACAACTGCCTCCACAAATGGAGACCATTTTACAAAACTATTTTGCAATGGGTTTTTGGCCTTCACCATATCTCCAAATTTGTCTTCCAGTCTCTGTATCAATACCTTCCACACATCATTAGCAGCACTAGATCTATGAGTTGCAACCTTGTTATTTACTAAGATTTTTTCCTGAAGTTGTTGCTTGGTCTGCGCAGCAGTTCGTTGAGCATTTTATCGAGACTAGTTTGGGCCATCCCTTTGATCATATGGTCGTCGGGTGTTACATAACATAGCCCTAGGAAAATTTCTATTCCTCTTGGGTCCTAAACGATCGAATGGAGAATCATGACTTAATCTCTTTAAGACACCAGGCCTCTCTAGAGAAGAAGATTGCTTGTGGAAAGATTCTGATGTCCTGAGCAATGAATTTGACCTTGGATGGTAGAAGAGATCCCTTATCTTCATTGAGTGGATGCACCGACCACCTCTTGGAGGGGGTTGTGGCTCCATATAGTATCTTGCATATAGCCTCTTGGCCTCTTGCAAGACTGGCCATAATTCTAGTTAAATAATTTGCAGATGAATGAGCGGAAAGGACAAACGAAATGCCCTCATTCCTGAGACTTGATTCAGTTTATATCAGTCATTTAGATGTTTGAATGAGTGAGATCGATTAGAAATATTGTTCCTATAGATGGGGCCAATCTGTTGATGCAAAAAAGTATACTAGGCTAATTAATTGATTACAGATAAAAATAAATAAAAGAGACAAAAGATTTTTAAAGTGGTTTGACTTAAAGTAAGAGCCTACGTCCACTATTGTGTATTTCTTTTGGATTTTTTCAATTGCCTCTTGTTTCGTCCACCTTGAATGTATGGTTTACAATGTATTTATAGCCACTAGGGGATGTACAAGTGTTAGAATATCAAAGGATGCAATGTCTTTATATCATAGACATTTTAATCTGCATAACCATTTTTCTATACAACTGTTGGCATTCAAAAGTCATTATTCGCTTATCTTCATGGCGTTGGTCACTTCAATGATAGGTTGGTAGGCATCCCTCAGTAGTTCGGCAATTCATCCTTGTTGACCAGGACTAACCTTTTGTTATATTGCACGTGTCAGTATTCGATTGGTCCACATAAGAGGATAATTTTTGGTATCAACAACGTCATTAGAGGTTTCTATTGAAAAATTCATTTATATTAAAAGTAATAACGAGTCACAACTTAAGACAAAATTTAAAAATTATTACAAGAGAGCCAAACATGTTCTATATGATAAAACAAACATTTTATTTAAATAAGAAAAAGATCTCTCAAAGATGAAGCTTCAACATAGTCCTTTTACGTTCCCTCTACAAGTCTACTTATTTCCTGAAAAATCGTTATTTATATAACATCATCAAAAAGCCGAATGAGGTTCAATATCTAGACATTCCAGGGTTTTCATAAAATTGATACATATACAATTTAGAACATAAGGCATATATAGAGATTGGAATTTGTAGTAATATATAATTTCAGAATAAACAGTACAGAACAGAAAAAATAAAATAATTGAGCAATATGTCAATTATTTAATTTTATTTTAATCGACATGTACTCTCTAATAGCCAGAAAAAGTGATAGTGGCACCAAATATTTCTACCTACAAACATAACTAACAGAAACTCATGATCTCTGAAACAACACCTTGTTTATGGCACACTGATAAACCAGCTTGGAAGGTACCACCCAAATATTTCAACGTTGTAGTCAAGGCCAACATAGTATGAGAGTTCCATAGGCCGAATCAATAATTTCACAATTCAAATCAATTTTTTATATCGAGAGATATGCACATATAACAAACGACGAAATAATCAGTTTCGGATGAATTTGAGAATAAAAGCTTTTCACAAAATATATGTACTTTGCATAATATCATATAATCAAAATACATAAGGAATTTCATAGAGTGCTCACCTAAAACAGAAGTACAACGTTATAGATATTGAGTCTTGGATCACTAAGACAAAACTTCTTCTTTATTTTCCTGTACTTTCTCTCACTATTTCTTTGTAAAATTTTGGAGTAATTTCGTGTAATTGCTGATCCTAAAGGATATATTTATAGTTTTTCAAAGGTATTTGGGTGTTGACACGTGTCTGGGTGACTAAGCTTTTATTTTGGTAAGTCAGTGTTGACGTGTCGCCTAACGGAGCTGTCTTACAGTCTTTATTCACCAAACGATGACACATATTTTAGCTTCTTGTATATGGACCACATGTATTTTATATTTGTTTATATGGATGACACGTGTAAGTTATGGTGGAAAGATAAAGTATGAGGTTTCAAGCCCGAGGTGGAAATGTATTAAGGGTATAACGGTCATTTTACATATTAAGGGTATAAGGGTTGATGATATGAATAGCTTAACCTCAATCACAACACAATAATGGAGATAAACATGTGTATATATGAGAGAAGGAGAAGACGATAAGAAGATGAACCCAATGATTTAAAGTGGTTCAACCAATTAGGCCTACATCCACTGTGTTAGTGTGTGAGAAATTCACTAAACAAGTCCACTAATGTCCATCGGTAGAACACTCAAATCCCTCTCTCCCTTATGTATACAATTGGACAAAATTCTATTAGGGTTATGAATTAAGAATCCTGTGGGTACCCAAAATTAAGACCATGGGCCTGGACGAGTAGCCCAATCCTGGCGGCCCAAAATCCATGCCCCTCATCTCTTATTTTGATCCGATCTCTCCCCACGTTCTCATTAAGGGAAGTTATATGGGAGATGGAAGACGTGGGGGAACCCATCACCTCCACTTACCTACACGTACATGTATAAATTAAACCCTAGGTCCGGGGCAAAAGGACAAGTTGTATTCTCTGTAATCACTCTCTGGAGTATTTAGAAATTACATTGACTGCACCACCGTGGACGTAGGCACATATTGCCTGAACCACGTACATCTTTTGTTGTGTGATTGTCATTTTACATTCCTTGTTCTCCCTTGGTAATTGCCTCTCTTGTATTTATTTATGTTGCATAATAATTCTTACCACAGATCCCTTATCATGGATTAGATGAAGTGTATATATAGTTCTTGGGAGGTGTAATGTGCCCCCCAAGCATGTAATCAACATGTGCATGAGGAAACTCCCAATAAGATGTAGACACCAATCCTTGGCACATGGATACAATAATGATGTAATATTCCCTCACGTGAGGGACTGATCTTGTTATAAAAGAATTATCCATGTGTGCATACCACTTTGTACCTACATATGCTCGCGTTACTTGGTATCGTCCGCTGGAACCTCACTCTGGCAAGATATGAGGTTGCTAATTTTCATAGGATGCTTCCATGCTCATGGTCATAAGCATGAACTCGGCTGAATATATCAAGATGAGGTTGGATTAATCGAGTCAATCCTGTTATCGTCTATGGCAGAGTACAAAGATGGTGGTTGATAAATATGTAATTCTCTTGCGATCTTGGCCTTTCATATAGCTGAGGCTAGTTCAGATGAGGTCGACCCTTATTGGCATGATCCCGCTAATGACACGTGGGGCCTCTGTGAAAACTTGTCCATGAGATGTGATGCCACTCGTCCTATAAGGCGAGGGTACACTATGGCCATGTTAATCACCCCTAGCCCTTATCCTTCCCTATGAATAGGAGTGTTGATACAAAATTTAGTCTGCTGACATGGATCAATTGGGTGAAGACACGCGGCAATCTATGTGGAGACAACAAACACTTCCGAGGAACTCAGACGCTCCGAGGAACCATGCTACAACAAGGAACACTGCTTCCCCGACCAACTCAGACGCTTCGACTTACAAGAACTCTCTGAGGAACTTTTGAGTACCGAGGAGCTTAGGCGGTCCGAGCTGCACCTCGAACGAAGCATTAATAGCAGTATAACCAACAGTTTTACTGTTCATTAAATTCTTTTCATTTAGATGTATCCACTTAAGGGGAATTTAATACATTACCCTTTCACATGTGCAGCATTTAATGTATTACCCATCCACATTACAGCCTTAGGGCTATAAATACATTGTATTACCCTCATTGCGGGGGGACCATAATTTCTTGATTGAACTTGTAATCGAGAATTCCCAAACAGTCATCAATAACAAAAACAGTGGACGTAGGCCATTCTTATAAGGCTGAACCACTTTAAAAGTTCTTTGTCTCATTTAATTTATTTGTGATTAAATAATTAGATCTAATCTAATTTTTTTACATCAACGGATTGGTGCCATCTGGGAGAAACGACTGGTAATATCATTTTTCATCAAGAACAATTCATCACAAATGGCTGATATTCCAGAACCCAACAATCGAAACGCTGGAATCCCTCCAAATCCATCTGCTCCGCCAAATATTCCAGATCTGGATGGAATAATGACAAATCTGGCCCTGGGCCAGACAATCATGCAAGAAACTATGCGATAACTTATACAAACCCTCCATGGTGGTGCACCAACCCATTCAGGACTACGAAGTATTCAAAGAAATACCCGTTTACCTTCTTCACGTACTAGGCGTACTGATTCATATCATACTGAGGAATCTGAAGATTTTTCTTATCAACCTGGACGAACTTCATCAGTGCGGGCCACAGATACTGAACAACGTATCACTCTCTCTCCATAAAGGGGTAGTGCGCTAGAGAGGTTAAGCAGGGTATCACCTTTTGATCGATTAGGACCTAAAAGGAGTAGAAGTCCTCCTAAAGTCGTATCGAGGAGTTTTCGATAACCATCAGATTTAAGGGAAGGATCTGCCCAGTCGCGACCAGCTGCTCGTCAAGATAGATCCCAGGAAGCCACATCAACGCGATCAGTTGCTCGAACTGACAGGACCGAGGAAGGAAATGATGCATGGAAAGACTCTATTCAAAGGCTGGAGGATAGATTAGAGGAAATGGCTAAGGCCAAGAACCCTCTACAACGAACTTTTGTTCGAGGAACACCTTTTTTCCAGGCCCTTGTAGATTTTCTAACACCATCAAAGTTCAAAGCACCTGTTGTGACCCCCAAATATGATGGAAAGACAGACCCTGTTCTTCATACAGAACAATATCAAGCTGCGACCGACATCTATGCTGTTCCAGATGAGATGAGATGCAGAGCATTCTCAGGAACTCTTACCGGATCTGCTCAAATATGGTATAATAATCTTCCTCGGGGTAAGATCTCAACTATCTTTCAACTGGCCGAGTTATTCATTAGGAATTTCTGTTTTGGGGCAAAGCCAGTTAAACGAGTAGCACATTTGTTAAGTGTTAGACAAAAAGCTGGTGAAAGTACCAGAGATTATATAACTCGTTTTAATAAAGAGAAGCTTGAAGTCATTGATTATGAGGAAAAGACAACGATTACCGCCTTGATGAGTGGACTACTGCCCAATAAGTTGTACTACACTTTGGCCAAAGATCCACCTAGAACCATGTCAGATCTGATGGGAAAAGTGACCAAGATTATGAATGCCCAGGAGGCTATGGCTGCGAAGAAGAATATGGATGCCAAAGAAACCATGGTGGAAGGTGATAAAGCTAAAAAGAAAGATCATAAGAATAATGGTAATGACAAACATTCAAGAACAAGGTCTACATGGGAAGTATTAAAGAAATTTGATAATTATACTCCTTTGAAGAAAGACATCAACCACGTTCTACAAGAAATTAAGAACAACAAGGAATTAAATTGGCCAGAGAAAATGAAGGCAGACTCCGAAAGGAGAAATAAGGCAAAATATTACGAGTTTCACAAAAATCATAGCCATATGACTAAAGATTGCATAGCTCTTCAGAATGAGATCGAAACACTCATCAGACGAGGAAAGCTGGAAAAGTATGTTGATCAGAGGAATGATAGAAGAAACAACGATCGAGCAAGAGAGAGGTCTAGATCTCCTCGTCGAGCAAAGAAGAACAAGAAGAGAGACTATGAAGTTGATCCATAAGACGACCCCGATCTTCCCAAGAGACCAAGGCCGCCATAACGTGAGGTATTTTCAATACGTTTTGGGTCATTTGCTTGTAATGTTATTACAGGTGGAGATGCAGGAGGAGGAGACCTTACTGCAGAAAGAAAAGCTTATCTGTGTGAGGCTCAATCTTGCTCATACGTTAAATGAATAAATTTAGCTGAAGCGGATCACCCGAGAAAGGTAAACAAAGAGAAATTAGTAATTGGATTCTCAAAGAACGACCTCGTAGGTGTTCTATATCCTCATGATGACCCATTGGTGATCAAAATGAGGATGAAGGAGGTAATGATTTCAAGAGTACTGGTAGACAATGGTAGCTCGGTAGAGATTATGTTCTACTCGTGCTTCGACAGTTTAAATCTAAACCTATCTCAACTGGAGCCTTATCATAGACCCCTCGTCGGTTTTGCTGGCGAGAAAGTATTTCCACTTGGGACGATCAAATTGGATATATTCATTGGTACGTGGCCTGCTTGTCGAATAGAAAGAATACACTTTTTCGTGATGGATAAGAATGTTCAATCATCATATAATATCATCATGGAAAGAGTATGATTGAAGAAGTTAGAGGCTGTACCATCTACGGTACATCAGTGCCTAAAATTTCCAACAAATTTTGGAGTAGGAGTTGTGAAAGGTGATCAGAAAGTAGCTCGGGAATGCTATTATTCATCCGCCGAGCAAGAGGAACTGGAGGAATCAAGGAAAAAGACCACCACCTATCAAGTGGATGAAGGTGCAGAAATTGAAACATTGGATCCTAGAGATGAGTCGCAACCCGTGAAGGGTCAAGTGGTGGAAGCTACTGAAAACATCATCCTGGACGACGAACACCCTGAACGAACTACTCAAGTAGGTTTTTCATTGGAAGCCTCACTAAAACAGGAATTGATAACTTTCCTAAGAAGTAGAAAGCAAACTTTTGCGTGGAGTCATGAGGATATGCTTGGGATAGACCCCAATTTCTTATGTCACGAACTCAATGTGAATAAGGAGATCAAGCCTGTGATGTAGAGAAGAAGAGTATTTAGTCCCGAGAAGAATCAAGCTATACAGGAGGAAGTCAATAAGCTCCAGAAAGCTTGTTTTATTGAAGATGTTAAATATCCAGACTGGTTAGCAAATGTGGTGATAGTGAAAAAGAAGAACAACAAATGGAGGATGTGTGTAGACTTCACCGACCTCAACAAAGCATTCCCAAAGGATCATTTTCTGCTGCCCCGAATTGATCAACTAGTAGATGCTACCTTGGGACACGAGCTGCTGAGCTTCATGGATGCTTATTCTGGTTACAATCAGATTAAAATGAAACGTGAAGACAGGGAGAGTACTTCTTTCATTATCCCTAGGGGAACTTATTGTTATAATGTTATGCCTTTTGGTTTGAAAAATGCAGGTCCGACATATCAGCGGCTGATGAATAAGGTTTTTGCTAAACAAATCAGTTGCAATATGGAAGTCTATATTGACGATATGCTGACAAAGAGCAAGAAAGCTGTCGATCATCTAGTTGACTTAAGTCACACTTTTGATCAACTGGATAAATATCAAATGAGGCTGAACCCGACGAAGTGCATATTTGGAGTACGAGAAGGCATGTTTCTCGGGTACATTGTCAATCAACGAGGCATTGAGGCGAATCCTGAAAAGATTAAATCTCTATTAGGGCTGCGATCTCAAACGACGAAGAAAGAGGTGCAAAGTCTTACAGGACGAGTAGTTGCACTCAACAGATTTGTATCGCGAGTAACTGATCGATGTCTCCCATTATTCAAGACACTCCGAAAGACTTTTGAGTGGAATGATGAATGTGAAAAGGCTTTTCAAGACTTGAAGAAATACTTGGGATCACCTCCACTGCTATCCAGGCCAATAATGGGAAAAAAATTATATTTGTATCTGGCAGTGTCCGAGAATGCAGTCAGTTCGGCATTGATAAGAATGGAGAATGGAGTACAAAAACCGATCTACTACACAAGTAAGGCCTTCTGAGGAGCAGAGATCGGATACCCAAAGCTGGAAAAATTGGCACTAGAATTGATCGAGGCAAGTAGAAGAATGAAGCCATACTTTCAAGCTCATACCATAGTAGTATATACTAATATTCCATTGAGGCAAGCCCTTCACAAACCAGAAAAATCAGGAAGATTGATGTACTGGGCAATAGAACTCGGTGAATATGATATAGTCTATGAACCCAGATCATCACTAAACGGGCAAGTTCTAGCAGACTTTATAGCAGAGTTCACCTATCCTGATACCCCCGAGGAGCAAAAGTTGCTCGCTGATAAACTTGTGGATGTTACAGAATCATCAAATGCAAGCCCAGACCAACTTAGCTTGGTAAAAGGGCAAGTAGATGTTACCGGATCATCAAATTCAAGCCCAGACCATCTCAGGTTCGTAAAAGTGGAAGAAAAGATGATTGACGAAAAACAAGAAATATCAGGAGCTGATGAAAGGAAGCAATAAATTTTCAACCAAGGAACTCTGTCAGATCAAAAATTTGAAGACGAGGTACCTATATGGAGTCTGTACGTGGATGGTTCATCTTGCACTACAGGATGTCGCACGGGGATAGTTTTGAACAGTCCAGACGAGGTCGACATTGAATATGCCCTACATTTCCAATTCAAAGCTTCGAATAATGAGGCTGAATATGAAGCCATGATTGCAGGTCTTAGTTTGGCAAAAATCATGGGGGTGGAACAAGTTATTGTGTTCAGTTATTCTCAATTGATCGTAAATCAAATGTTGGGAATATATGCAGTCAAAGGAGAATTAATGATAAAGTATCGTGCAAAGGTGATGGAGTTGGTATTAGAATTTGCTGCTATTCAGCTGGTCAGAATACCAAGAATGGAGAATGCGAGAGCAGACGCCCTAGCTCGATTAGCATCAGATACTCGTACCGAGCTACGAAGAACAATCCCAATTGAAGTTTTAGCTGGTCGGAGTATAGATGAAGATATGACGATGAACTTTATTACCCTCGATTTAGGGTCATCATGGATGGATCCCATCAGGGCATATATTGAGAAAGGGGAATTACCAACTGATAAACTTGCAGCCAAGAAACTGAAGTTTAAGGTTGCTCGTTATGTACTGACCAACGGTATTCTATACAGACGAGGAGTTATAGCAGGTTTGCAGAGATGTGTGCACCTGACACGACTCAGAATGTGTTTCTAAAGTGTGTGCTCTCTAGGCTCAAGTGCAAGCCTGTCGTTCAAGTAATAATCCGACAAGTCGGGTATCGATCCTCAGGGAAAAAGGACAACGAAGTTGTGACGACGGGATAAGATTGAGGAATCCTAGCGATGACTCTAAGAAGAAAAGAAAAAGATTGATTTGGCTTTTTGAGATGGATTAAACTAAATGCAATTATGAAACTATAATGAAAAATGCAATTAACTAAATTATCTAGATTAAGAATGAAGGTTTGATTTGAAACTGTTTAACTAAAGGATGAGAAAACAGGATGGGAATACAATCCCCCAACCCTAGTGTGATGCAGTGACAACGTCAATCATAAATTTATCCGATTAATTCAAACCCGGAATTTAGTACTCCCAAGCATTATGTATACGAGGTTCAAGCCCGCGTCATACCTAATCTGAGGATGAGTAAATCGGTATCGCGGTAATTACACTCAAATTGTACTCTAAATCATCACGAGTACCCATAGGCAAACGAGATATAAAGATCTACAATTCTTATGAAATTACGCGATACGATTTAAATTAATCATTAAATTCAGCGGATCAACATTATACACATGCACTAACACATCAGGTTGGGTTCATGCATCCCAACCTTGAAAAACCTAGCCGGACATGTTAAATTGCCTAATGCATGAAATAATGACGTTGCATGAGTAAGAATTCATGATGAAACTAGTTATAAACATGTAACTACGTATTGTAAATGCAAAAACAAGTTGAATCAATTAGGAAAACTAAGCATGCAAGAACAATAATGAGGAACAAGAATCTTGAATTAAAACTGGTAAAAACAAACCCGAAACAATGAATTCTTGAAGTAAATTGTGCCCTTGATGTTCCTAGATATTTCTCCCTTTTGTTCTCTCCAAACTCTCTAAAAATAACCCTAAAGGCTGCTCTTAGGTTAATGCCTCCGTTCCCCACAAGTTTGGAGTGTTTTGAACCTATTAGGAGACTTGGAGACCAATCCAAATGAAAGACAAAATTCGCGTGTCAGGTACAGCGAACCGGTTCGCATGTACCACGAACCGGTTCGCATGTACCAGCCTGGTCTTGCTCTCAACACTTAGATTTTTTTCTGGTTTTTCTCTTCTTTTCTTGGATTTTTCTTCAAGTTCAACTGAGCATAACTTTTCAACCGTATCTCGGATTTGGGTGCCGTTTTTTCCAGTGTGCTCGTTGTTCCGAGATCTTCAACTTTCCAGAAGGCCCCACCTCCAGAATCGGGCTGTAAAATTACGAAAATGCCCTTGAACTTGCCTTCCTAGCCTTTCTTCTATGATTTTTCCGCAACTTCAAGGGGTCATAACTCTTTCATCGTAGCTCGGATTGAGGTGCCGTTTTTTATGGTGTTCTTGTAATTGAAAGATATTAAACTTTCTAGTTGGACCCACTTCCGGACTAAGGCTGAACAATTACGAAAATGCCCTTGAACTTGCCTTCCTAGCTTTTCTTGCACTGTCTTGCTTCCTCCTTTGCACTGCCTGCATAATTAACCTGTAAAACCAATAGGAGAAGCACGAAACACGCAATACTCGCCAAGAAGGTTAGAAGCATAAAAGTGAATCAAATCCATATATGTTACATCATTCTGGTTCACAAAAGTACTGAAATTAGGGGGATAAATATACAATATTTATGCCCAATCAAACCCCCCTAACTTAGAACTTTGCGCGTCCCGAGCAATGTAAAAGAATGAAAGTAAGAGTTAAGGACACTTCAAGGACTTTATTGGGATAGAATTCCACTTTCGCGGGCAAGCGATTGCATTTAGCATATGCAAGAAGCCTTTAAACCTCTAGGTTACCCTAGTAGGACGAGTTGTGTCTCGTGAGGGTTTGCAGTGAATATACCCACAAAATTCGACTCAAAGAAAATTCAAAATACGCAAAAATTGTACAATTCAAACTTTTCCATAAAATAGTCATCATCAAGTCATATTTACAAGTCTCAAATCGTAGTGTGTGTGTGCGAAGCCGGAAATATAACCGCCAATTTTCATCGATTGATCATTACGTTACTTATCCGAAAATTCGTTTTGATTTCAATTTCTCACTGAATGCACTCACAAACGAATCTCTCGGATTATGGCTATTCTCTCGGCATGCGTGATATAAGGAGTAAATGTAATGGAAGCAAATACATGCATGCAATTAGAAAGACGGAAATTTTATGGTGAAAGGATCTCTTCAACGGATTACGGTTTTAAAAACGGGAACATCACCTCTATTTCGCGCATTTAACCTCTTATATTATCTTTTGGTGTATTAACTCTCCACGCGGTACTCAATTTACGCAATTTGGACTCGGTTAGAACTTTTTCGGGTTAAAGGTTGCATTGGGTAAAATAAAGGAGGTATGGAGGGTTGGAATTGGAAAAGTCATTCGTGATGCCCGTTTGTGCATTTTCTGGGCTATTGCTCATTTTTTTCTTCTTTTTCTATTTTTTTTTCTTTTCTTTTTTTCTTTGTTACTATTTTTGTTGAGCATTCTTCTATTTTTTTTTTCTTGCCCCCTTTTTGTTGCACTTTTCGGACTTAAATTCTGATTTTTTTTTCATTTTTCGCAATTCCGGGCTATTTTGGGTTTTTCGGGTTGTCAAACGAGAGGGAAAAATATTCGGCTCAATTTGGGTTACAAAAGGGATAATTTTTCGTTACTTTTTTTCTGGCCAATATTTTTGGGTGACAAACGAGGGCCTACTTTATTGTCCAAAATACCAATTGCGTTACCATATGCGTTTCGAGGTGAATTTAAGTTTAGAGACTAATTTGGCACGATTTTCAAGGCAATATTGCACACATTTTTCAAAACCGATCAAATGAAAAAAATTTGAGATCCTTGACAACTTATTAAGCGCTAAAAAGAACTTTGAGTTAACCATTAACTCGGATTGATTTCAAATCTCGTAAAACGTGATAGGCTCGAATCTCACCGGGTTTTGTTAATCTCCACATTTATTCGTTAAGTCGTCAATTTTCGCACAACTTCCATCTTTAGTCAATTTCGGCTTTGTGTATGTTGGATGTTTACAATTTGAGACTCCAATTCGACTTTTAATGATATTTTTGAAAAAATTTCAATTCCAATTTTTATTTATTTTGAAGAAAAATATTTTTGGATTTTTCAAATTTTTATGATTTTTTTGGAAATTTTTGGGCATTTTGGAAAATTTGTGAAGTTTTAGAAATACGCACTTGTGACCCCCCCTAACTTAGACTTTTGCATTTTCCTCAAGCAAAAAGGACTAAAATCTAATTCAAGGAGAATGAAAAGTGCGGAAAAATAAAACAAACAAATGTGAAAAATGCAACAAGACACTATATGACCCTCATGCATGACTCAAAAATACAACAAAAATCACCCCATACGCGTCGGGGGTGCGACGACCTCTCATCTCTCCATAAACTCACACGACCCCACTTATGGGGGTTGATGCTCCCCTTGTCACTCCCGTCCTAGGATCATATTCCAATAATCGAAACAAGTTGGGACCTCGCCCATAGATAAAGGATAGACCGGGAGATTCGTCGTGACTAATTGGAAAGGGATCCTCGTGATGCTGACTCAAAGCATGGTCAACGTGCACTAACTCGGAGGGGACACCTAGGTTTCTTTCAATTTTTAAGACGCATGGGTCGGGCTCTAAGTCGGATGAACCACAACTTTTCTCCTCACTCGCCTTCGGGGCCTCTAGTGTTGTGGGTGGATTGTCACAACGAAGGAATTCATCAATTTTTGCTTTTAATTCACTGTCGTCTAAGTGACTACATGAATCCAATAGGGATTGGCCTTCAATAGTAATACTTTCATCCACCTTCCCGAATTCTCTTTCAAAATCTTCCATGCTCATGTCGCCTAGTTCTCCCTCTCTCGTAGTGCCTACATCCTCTCTTACTTGCTCGATCTCCAACTCCACTAGTTTTCTCTCTTCTACCCCCTCTCTCTCTCTTTCAATTGCGGTCACAACACACCTCTCCCCCTCTTTTCTCTCATCATCACATCTACCACTATTACCTGATGAAATAGGGCACACCCCTAACGGCTCTCTCTTGTGGGACCTCTCATTCTCATGGCTCGACACTAAGCAGGACCCCGAAGCATCTCCACAATCATTTTCCTCAAAGTACTCCCCTACAACCTCATCTATGAAGCTCACCGTGTGAAGGTCATCTTCTTCTTCCGTATTTTGGGTGACATGGAAGATGTTGGTCTCTAAAGTCATGTTCCCAAAGGTGAGTTGCATTCGCCCATTCCGAGTATTAATGATGGCGTTAGCCGTAGCTAAGAAAGGGCGCCCAAGGATGATGGGAACATGGTTACTCCAGTTAAATGAGGGCTCCGTGTCCCAAATGACAAAGTCTACCGGGAAGTAGAAAGTGTCAACTTGGACGATCACGTCCTCGACTATGCCTCTTGGGATCTTCACGGTTCGATCCGCTAATTGGAGAGTGACCTTAGTGGGCTTGAGGTCGCCCAAGTCAAGTTGCCTATAAATGGAGTAAGGAAGTATGTTTACACTTGCTCCCAAGTCAAGTAGGGCTTTCTCAATTTTATTATCTCCAATGATGCATGATATGGTGGGTGCACCGGGATCTTTGAATTTAGGCGGGAGATCATTTAGTAGAATGGAACTCACGTTCTGAGCTAGAAAGACATTCTTTTTAACCTTCATCTTCCTTTTTACCGTCAACAAATCTTTGATCACTTTGCCGTAGGCTGGAATTTGCTTGATGGCATCAAGGAAGGGCAAGTTTAGCTTCACTTGCTTAAGTACTTCTAGCACTTCATCACGTGGGCATCCTTTCTGTGAAGGAATCAACCTTTGAGGAAATGGTGCTGCGGTGGGTGGTTTCGCTACTACCTCAGGCTCACTAGTGTCATTTTCATCACCTTCATTTAAGGGGACATCTTCGGCCTCTTTCGTGCCGGGCGAAATCTCCTTGTCTTTAAGTATGTCTCGTGGGGGAGGTGACAAGTCAACTACCCTCCCACTGCGTAGAGTGGTAATTGCGCTACACTACTCAGGATGGTCATGTAGTTTCGAGTTAACACTAGTTTGACCTTGGAGAGGTCTTTGGCCTTGGGCAGGGAATTTGCCCTTCTCTTGAACACTTAACGAGGATTCTATTTTAGACAGATTCGCATTTATGCCGCCGATCAGACGATCATATTTGGCATTGGTTGCGGTCTGGTTTGCAATGAATTGATTCACGGTATCCTCGAAAGTTCTTCGTTGTGGCGGGATATAATTTCCATGAGGTGGTGGTACTTGCATATGTCCCTGCATGTACGGAGCTTGTTGAAATTGTTGTGGAGGAGGAGGGGCAACATGTGAAGGAGGGTTCATTGCGGCATGTTGTTGTCCGTAGCTAAAACCGGGATGGTTTTTCCACGAAGGGTTGTATGAATTCCCGTGCGGGGCACCGAAATTACCCTTAAAGCCTCCTATCCCACTAACTTGCTCCTGCAACATCACTTTGCAGGCGAGTATCGTCGGGCATTCCTCAGTTGAATGTCCCGCCTCACAAATCGCACACACTATTACGGTAGGATTTTTGATAGATCCAACTACCTCACATAAGTCTCGCAGTCCTCTCTCAATGGTGTCCAACCGACAGTCCGACATAGAATTCTTATCTACGTGGAATAGACCGGATGTCGACGGAGCTGTGGTAGATTGTCGATTTCGGTTTTGAGCGTTTGGATCAGAGGTATACCAGGATTGGGTAGTCTCGGCAACATACCTCATGTGAAGATCAGCGTCATGGGCATCTAGATCGACAAATGGACCACTTCCCATGGTTTCCACAAGCTGTTTAGAATTAAGATTTAACCCATTATAGATAAAGGAGATGATTTGCGATGGGTCAAATCCATGATGGGGGCACGAAGCCACTAACTCGTTGAAACGTTCATAACATCGATGGAAAGGCTCATTTTCTTGTTTCCTGAATGCTTGAATTTGAGCCTTTATAGAGATTGTTCGATGTGTTGGGAAGAATTTCTTGAGAAATTTAGACTGTAGCTCATTCCAGGATGGAATCGAGCTTGGAGGTAAAGACCATAGCCAAGCTTTGGCTTTATCTTTATGCGAGAATGGGAAGAGTTTGAGGCGGATTACCTCTTGTGTGCAGGTTTGATCGTTGAGAGTATCACACACGTCCTCAAATTCCCTTATGTGGAGGTATGGCTTTTCAGAATCCATACCGTGATAATGTGGTAGTGTCTGGATCATCCCATTTTTGAAACGAAATTGCCCGGCATTATACGGGAGTATAATGCATCCCGGAGTGACAGTGCGCTCAGGATATAAGAATTCTCTCAATGGGCGGTACGGGGGCTCGTCCTCACCGGCAGTTGCATTACTGTGCTGCGACATCTCTCTTTCACTCGACGATTCGGAGTTCTCACTGGGTGTGCACGACGTGTATCCTACGAAGGAGAAGGGAGTGTTGCTAGAGATTGAATGTGACGGTGTGGGGGGTGGGATCCAGAACTGTGGGGCTTGTGGAGTGTGGGGACTGTCAGGATTATACTCAACAAGTGGATTTTCGTGAATGCTGGTTGGAGTATTATGGGGTGTGGGAGTGGTTTCAGAATTTTGCATTAAGCTCAGGAGAGATGATGATTGTGAATCTTTTTGGATTTTTTTTTATTTTTTTTTTACTTTTTTGAATTTTTGGTCAAAGTTTTGGATTAACTCGATCTAATCCTAAGTCTACCTAATTCCCCGGCAACGGCGCCAAAAACTTGACACGACTCAGAATGTGTTTCTAAAGTGTGTGCTCTCTAGGCTCAAGTGCAAGCCTGTCATTCAAGTAATAATCCGACAAGTCGGGTATCGATCCTCAGGGAAAAAGGACAACGAAGTTGTGACGACGGGATAAGATTGAGGAATCCTAGCGATGACTCTAAGAAGAAAAGAAAAAGATTGATTTGGCTTTTTGAGATGGATTAAACTAAATGCAATTATGAAACTATAATGAAAAATGCAATTAACTAAATTATCTAGATTAAGAATGAAGGTTTGATTTGAAACTGTTTAACTAAAGGATGAGAAAACAGGATGGGAATACAATCCCCCAACCCTAGTGTGATGCAGTGACAACGTCAATCATAAATTTATCCGATTAATTCAAACCCGGAATTTAGTACTCCCAAGCATTATGTATACGAGGTTCAAGCCCGCGTCATACCTAATCTGAGGATGAGTAAATCGGTATCGCGGTAATTACACTCAAATTGTACTCTAAATCATCACGAGTACCCATAGGCAAACGAGATATAAAGATCTACAATTCTTATGAAATTACGCGATACGATTTAAATTAATCATTAAATTCAGCGGATCAACATTATACACATGCACTAACACATCAGGTTGGGTTCATGCATCCCAACCTTGAAAAACCTAGCCGGACATGTTAAATTGCCTAATGCATGAAATAATGACGTTGCATGAGTAAGAATTCATGATGAAACTAGTTATAAACATGTAACTACGTATTGTAAATGCAAAAACAAGTTGAATCAATTAGGAAAACTAAGCATGCAAGAACAATAATGAGGAACAAGAATCTTGAATTAAAACTGGTAAAAACAAACCCGAAACAATGAATTCTTGAAGTAAATTGTGCCCTTGATGTTCCTAGATATTTCCCCCTTTTGTTCTCTCCAAAACTCTCTAAAAATAACCCTAAAGGCTGCTCTTAGGTTAATGCCTCCGTTCCCCACAAGTTTGGAGTGTTTTGAACCTATTAGGAGACTTGGAGACCAATCCAAATGAAAGACAAAATTCGCGTGTCAGGTACAGCGAACCGGTTCGCATGTACCAGCCTGGTCTTGCTCTCAACACTTAGATTTTTTTCTGGTTTTTCTCTTCTTTTCTTGGATTTTTCTTCAACTTCAACTGAGTATAACTTTTCAATCGTAGCTCGGATTTGGGTGCCGTTTTTTCCAGTGTGCTCGTTGTTCCGAGATATTCAACTTTCCAGAAGGCCCAACCTCCAGAATCGGGCTGTAAAATTACGAAAATTCCCTTGAACTTGCCTTCCTAGCCTTTCTTCTATGATTTTTCCGCAACTTCAAGGGGTCATAACTCTTTCATCGTAGCTCGGATTGAGGTGCCGTTTTTTATGGTGTTCTTGTAATTGAAAGATATTAAACTTTCTAATTGGACCCACTTCCGGACTAAGGCTGAAAAATTACGAAAATGCCCTTGAACTTGCCTTCCTAGCTTTTCTTGCACTGTCTTGCTTCCTCCTTTGCACTGCCTGCATAATTAACCTGTAAAACCAATAGGAGAAGCACGAAACACGCAATACTCGCAAAGAAGGTTAGAAGCATAAAAGTGAATCAAATCCATATATGTTACATCATTCGGGTTCACAAAAGTACTGAAATTAGGGGGATAAATATACAATATTTATGCCCAATCAGCACCCCACCGAGGTGAAAGATTTAATTGAAGAGGTCCATGAAGGGTCCTGTGGAGCCCATATTGCAGGTCGGACTCTTTTGCAAAGGGTGATGACGCAAGAATACTACTGGCCGACGATGAGGGCTGATTGCATAGCTTATGCTAAGAAATATGACAAGTGTCAGCGCTTCTCCTCCATACGAAGAACTCCTCAAGAGTTATTGACACCCATTACTTCCCCTTGGACATTTTCCATATGGGGAATAAATTTGGTTGTACCACTCCCGACGACCAGAGGAAGGTTCAAATACCTCGTCGTCGCAGTGGATTATTTTACTAAGTGGGTTGAAGCTGAGCCTCTCATTGATATGACGTACGACAAGGTGTACCAATTTATTTGGAAGAACATTATTTGTCGATATGGTCTTCCTCATGCCTTCATCACAGAGCATGGAACACAATTCGACAACGAGGAGTTCGGTGCCTATTGTCATCAGTCAAATATTTTGAAGATCCACTCAGCACCAGGCCATCCTCAAAGCAATGGGCAAACTGAAGTGACAAACAGAACGTTGCTGAATGGCTTGAAGAAAAGACTGGATGATGCAAAATCAAACTGGATCAACGAGTTACAGTCAGTACTGTGGGCTTATTGTACTACTCCCCGAGCAGCAACTGGAGAATCACCATATATGATGGCATTTGGAAGTGAAGCTATTATAACTGCCGAGTTGGGCCGCCCAACACACAGGGTACTGAATTTCAATTCCCCTGCCAGCGACTTAATGAGAAGATTGGATTTAGACATGCTCTAAGAAGTTAGAGAAGAAGCAGCCATCAGGAATGTTGCATACCAACAACGAACATCTTTGTTCTACAATAAGAGGGTGAGGAAGTGCGACCTGAAAGAAGGCGACTATGTGCTAAAGAAAGTGATTCAAAAGCACAACAAACTGGCACGGACCATACCGATTTACAGAAGTTGTTCGACCAGGAACTTACCGAATAGAAACTTTAGAGGGGGAGGAGTTTAAGAATGCATGGATGCAGAGCATCTGCGCAAGTATTATCAGTGATGTATATTCTCATGTAACGCAGTTCCGTCAGTATGAATAAAATGAAGATATTCTGCCAAATTCTCTCATGTTATTGAAAAATTTTCCGGGAATACTAGTGCTACACACTACTCGGCAAAACTCGGAACTCGGACTACTCAAATTTATTCTCGAAAATGCCAACTAAGGTTAGTCGAGAAACAAATGTATTCCTACGGGAAGTAAACTATGTATTCCTAAAAATGCCAACTTATGTTGGTTAGGAAGTAAATGTATTCCTCCGGGAAGTAAAACAATGTATTCCTCCTGGAAGTAAAACTATGTATTCCTAAAAATGCCAACTTATGTTGGTTAGGAAGTAAATGTATTCCTCCGGAAAGTAAAAGAATGTATTCCTCCGGGAAGTAAAACTATGTATTCCTCCGGGAAGTAAAACAATGTATTCCTCCGGGAAGTAAAACTATGTATTCCTAAAAATGCCAACTTATGTTGTTTAGGAAGTAAATGTATTCCTCCGGGAAGTAAAACAATGTATTCCTCCGGGAAGTAAAACTATGTATTCCTCCGGGAAGTAAAACAATGTATTCCTCCGGGAGTAAAACTATGTATTCCTAAAAACGCCAACTTATGTTGGTTAGGAAGTAAATATATTCTCGAAAATGCCAACTAAAGTTGGTCGGGAGGTAAAATTATTCCAGAATGTACCAAAGCTCCTCGTAGAGGAAAAATCCACTAACTATGGCTGGTCGGGGATAAAAACCCACTGACTGTAGTTGGTCGAGAAGGAAAATTTATCGACCTTGGTTGGTCGGAAACATTTTATGAATACGAGAAAGTGATCGAAAAGAATTTTTGATTATTACTAAGTTGGTCGAGAAACAAAACATCATTTTTGCCAAATGACTACAACAAATTCAAATTACTCGACAATAAGTTGATCGACAAATAACACTATTGTTATCTTTTTAACAGATACACATGCACAGATGTAAAGTGTTACAAAACAATAGCAATCAAGATTTAAAAACAAAATTATTTCATTAAATGTAGAACAAAAATACATGAGGAGTGAAATACAAATTTATTACATCAATATTCCTACTCTATTAGTTTTTCCCCTCTGCTTTTGAAACGGGTTCCTCGCCAGTAGGCGGATCATTTAAAGAAAGAGGAGAATTTATGAAGTTAAGATCTTCTAAGATCCTAATATTCATCACAGAGGGTCGATCTAGTAGATGCTCTGGACGAGATATCTCGACATATGAATGGAGATTGTAATCGCCGAGGTATTTGGAGATCAGACATCGAGGAATGGACCGAGCAGGGATCAAACTCATATCAAGATTAAATGGTGGCACGAGTAGGTCGAGCAGCCCAGGATTATGGTAATCCCATAGGTAATGACCCTGTTCAAGTTTCATCACACCTAAGGCATTAAACCATCCCTGTTTCTAGCCTTCATTATTTGCATTCTGGATACGATTGTCCAAGTGGTAGAGAGCCTCGTTATAGCCAGCCATCCAGAACTCCATGGGCTACTTGTGGAATTGATATGTCAATCTTTCCAGCTGCTCGTGGAGAGTTTTGATGAAGAGTTCTTTATTCTCCAAGATAGATTTCTGCGTAGAAAGATGCTCTTCCAGGTCCCTGATTTTCTTAGACATCTCAGCCAATGCCTGGTTCTTCGCCATCAGCTGGAAGGCCAGGTTCTCTAAAGCAGATTGGGTCCTCTGTTCCTCGATAGGAACTCGAGCAGCTCTTGCTCGACCCCGAGGAGCTCTTGATCGTCCCCGAGAAGATGTATAAGGGCCAACTCGTTTCGAGGTCTCCAATTTGTCCCTCTGGTTGGTGTTCTCAACCTCCAAGAACAAGAATCCCTCGTTAGTCACTGGGACCAAAGCATTTTAGGTGGATGCAACAGATTTTAATTGAGATACTTCTCTTTGAAAGTTGTTATTTTCTTGCTCCAACAACTCGGCTATTTGCCTGTGCTCCTCGACCTCGGCTTTAAACATTCTCTCCCGCACGTCGTAAGCAGCAAAATGCTTCTCGTATCCCTTGTCGGCAAGGATTTACTGATACTTCTTCTCGTACCCCTCGTGCAAGAGGGCAGTGGATTCCTTATATTGTTACTGAAGGTCTTCAAGAGTGACTTGGAGATCCTCAATCATATCATAATAAGCTACATTATTAGACACCGCACGATCAAGCAGACACTTCAAATATTGGTAAGCTTCAACTGCCTGTTCCGAAGCATCTTGGCCGAGGATGTCAACGATTTGTGCTGTACTTAGATCTGTGTGACCAGCCTTAAAGTATTCATTGCATTGCCTCAACAACTTTGTATCATGAGGAGATAATAATTCCATCCTAGCCAGAAACTAGTAGAGGAAGAAAAAGCAATAATCAATAAGAGTACCAACAGAGTATGAAGAGCAGAAACGACAGTAAGCATAAACAAAAGTTCAAATTTTATTATATCATAAAGTTTAGAGTTACATGTTCAGGGTTACATTTGACAAAGAGAAATAAAATAGAAAGAAACCCGAACAACTCTACACCTTTTTCTTGTCTCCCAAAACTTTCTCGGGAGGCTGGGACGAGGAGGTAGGTTGCTCGGAGGGAACAGAGAGTTGCTCGGGGAGCGCTGGCAGTTGCTTGGATGAGGTAACGAGTTGCTGAAGTTCCTCGTTAGTAGGCTGGATGGCTGGGTGATGAGAAACTTGATCTCCCATCACCATGGAAGACTCTTCAGAGGAAGCTTTGTCCTCTTCTTCGTCTTCAGGAGTTGGAGGGGGACCAGGGATGTGTCGCTGGAACAGTTCAGAAGTTTCATCAACCTTCATCTCCTGAAGAGCTGCGACCCACCCATCTCTAAAATATTTTAGGCTGCCATATTCGACTTGCGACATCATGGCAGCCAAGCCTTTGTTCCACCCCTTATCCCAGCCAGCACTGAAAGATTTCATCACAGCCGATTTCCTCTTTAATTTCTTCGAGGAAAGCTTCTCGGACAGAAGATTTTTAGCAGCCTTAAGTTTATTCTCAGCTTCTTCCTTCCGCCGACTTACTTCCTGAAGTTGACCCAACTTTTCCTCAGTAACCTTGAGTTTATCTTCTAACTCCTCAGCATTCTTGAGCTTCCTTTCAAGCTCTTTATTCTTCCCCTCCAGACTATTTAATTTTTTCTCCAACTCCTTGGAGACTTCAACAACTTGAGCCTTCTCCTGCTCAGTTGAGGTAATTTTCTTCTCCCAAGTAGCCTTGTCAGCATCATGCTTCTGACGAGAATCTTCCAAAGATCGTGTAAGACCCATCAGAGCTTCCTCCACACCAGACGAGGAGCTTGAAGCTTTAATAGCTTCATCCTTCTTTAAAATTGTGTTAAAGCAGCTCACCAACTGTGAAAAGAAAACGAAAGCAAGTCAGAGACAGATATAACAAAGGAAAGATGAAAAGTTCAAAATAATAGGACTTACAGAAGCAATGTGGCGAGCTGCCAATGTGGTAACTGTGTCCCGAGAAAGGTTTTCTTCAATACCTTGGATCTCGGGAATGATGCAAGTCTTCACCGAGATCATAGCAGATCTCGGGGGAACAAAAGTAGGAACACCAGTTCCAGTAGTCAGGGCCTGAGAGACGGTGTCAGCCAAATTGACCGAGGAGCTCTTCTTCAGCCTCCTCGGAGGAACAGGAATAGCTTCGACCAAGGAAGAACTCATGGTCGGTGATATGACAATCACCTCGCCTGGAGCAGCAACCTTGCTCGGGGCCACTGGGGGTTTCTCAGCAACCTTTGCAGGAGCAGCTGGAGGGGTTGCATCAATTTTCTTTATCCCTTCTGGGACATCATGTTTACTTCTTTTTTCCTCTCCAGCACCAGAGGCGGGTTTCTAAAAAAGGGTGGGATGTCTTCTTTTCTTCATCCTTTCGCTCAAAGGAACGTGTGACTCATGCGAAGAACTGGTAGAAGCTGGTACTGGTTCTACTTCACTTATTACCGAACGAGGAGTAAAAGAAGTGGTGTAGCTCTTATACTGCAGCAGATATGAAGCTGACCTAATGTGCTCGTGAGCAACAGTTTGATGAAAACTCCAGATAAGTTTTAAGTGCCTTATATTAACGTCTGCCTCTTTTGGACACTTTCTTTTGTTCTCAACTGCAAATAAATCAACATTAAAATATCAGTGACACATTTTATCAAACATAAAGGAAGGTTAATCTTAAAATAAATAAAATGAAATAAAAATAACCTATCCCATTGCCATAGGGAGGACATCTGGGACCCTGATACACTTCATCTCCAAATAAAGGAGCATGTTGCCAATTTTTTATAACAACCCCGTGCTCAAAATAGTCCATATTGGCATCCGGGAGATTGACCACTAAAGCCCTATTTAAAAATCTAGTTTTAAAATAAAAAGTATTATCACCAACGACCCATCTATAACAAAACATGATTTTTGGAATTCCTATGCGAGTTCCATGAATTTGATTTAGTCTATGAACCCCATTAACTATTCTCCATGTATTGGGGGCTATTCTTACAGGAACCACGTCAAAGTATTGACAGAATTCCAGACATAGAGGGTTTTGGGGAAAAATCCACACTCAGTAACAAAGAGACTGGGGAACCAATATCCCTCAGCCAAACAAAAATAATCAGAAGGTTCAGAAAGTTCCTCCAGAACAACCATGAAGGAATAGAAAAATCAGAACGAAATTTATCAAGATATTCAACAAGGTAAACCATGATGAATAAAGGAAATGAAGAAGAAGGAAGAAGATCTTACAGAAAAGGAATGGATCTGTTGACAACGAACGATGGAAGAGATGAGTGCACAAGAGAGAAAGAGACGATGGAAAACTCGAAGATACAAATTTGAAAAAGTAGAAGACGATGGGATTTTCTACATCGTTTAAATACTTGGCCTTGGGAAACGGTAAAGTTAATGATTACAAAAAGAAACGATTACGCTACCGGCGGCTAGAAGGACAAAAAGTGCGCGGAGATCGAAGCATTTATAAAAATTCAAAAAATCCTGATTCTACAAATTTGAAAGGAAAAATAAATACAAAGGAAACACTCCTAAATTTCAGGATAACCATTTAAAACCGCCATCTATCGAGAAAGAATGTTCCACACTCCTCAAATTTCGAACTATGAAACATTGGGGGCTTCTGTTGATACCAAATTTAGTCCGCTGACATGGCTCAATTGGGTGAAGACACATGGCAATCTTCGTGGTGACAACAAACACTTCCGAGGAACTCAGACACTCCGAGGAACCATGCTACAACGAGGAACACTGCTTCCCCGACCAACTCAGACGCTTCGACTTATAAGAACTCTCCGAGGAACTTTTGAGTACAGAGGAACTTAGGCGGTCCGAGATGCACCTCGAACGAAGCATTAATAGCAGGATAACCAACAGTTTAACTGTTCATTAAATGCTTATCATTCAGATGTATCCACTTAAAGGGAATTTAATACATTACCCTTTCACATGTACATCATTTAATGTATTACCCTTCCACATTATAGCCTCAGGGCTATAAATACATTGTATTACCCTCATTGTGTGGGGATCGGAATTTCTTGATTGAACTTGTAATCGAGAATTCCCAAATAGTCATCAATAACAAAAATAGTGGACGTAGGCCATTCTTATAAGGTTGAACCACTTTAAAAGTTCTTTGTCTCATTTTATTTATCTGTGATTAAATAATTAGATCTAATCTAATTTTTTACATCAACAAGGAGGTTGAGGGGTACGAGTTACATAGGGCATGATGAGACGTCTCTGACGTGTTGGTTGCATAGGGCTTTATACATAAGTGGGTGACACATGTGTAATAACCCGTATTTTTATGCTATATTAATTTGGGGATTTATTAAATTTAACGTGAATGATTTATTTAATAAAAATCCAAAAATTAATTATGTTATAATTATTAACGTGACGAGAGTTAGTAATTATGGGAAATTTGTTAAATATTACTAATGAGCAAAGTAATATACTATATTGGTTATATTGAATGTCATGAGTGAATTAAATGACAATTTCGGAAATTTAAGTCGGGACGTGCCCGTGTCACGTCGGGACTAATTTTGTTAAATAAAAAAAGTGAATATTTTATAAGTTATTCGTATGGTCGTTTTCAGTGCGCCAACACGTCCGGAAGGGTCGAGATAGTCAGAAAAGTGTACCCGGGGGTTTAGTTTGGGCCTTAGGGCGTTTTTAGGCCTAATTGGTACCCCGGGAGGGCAATTTAGTCATTTCACCTTTTTGGGTAATTAAACCCACGAATTTCAGCAACCTATATTAGCCAACTAGGTTAGTCTTTTAGGGTTAGAATATTCAGAAAATAAGTGACGACCATTGGAGAAGAGAGGAGAGAGCTCCAAGGCAATTCAAGGCCAAAAAGTCACCGATTTGCACCGCCGCCACCACCAACACGTAGATCGCGAGAAGGGGAACGCAACCACACCGGATTCATCTACAAACCGAACTTCTGAAAATCCCAGGCAAGTATTTAACTTGCGTATTTTCGTTAGTGCAACCATCATATTAATTTAGGATTGATTAGAGATGAAAACTATGGAAGAAAACCCAATTTGTGTTAGGAAAATGCATGTAGTATTGATTATAATTAAATTCTGGAATCCTTGCCATGTAGAGGAATATAACCCACGAAATTTTGATGATATATTAGAAGGAAATTCTGGTAAAAACAGATTACAACCTTGATTAAGAAAAACTCTAGGGTTCTTGATGATTAGATGAATTTTGGGTTAATTATCCATGTTTAATGTTAGATATACACGTGCTTTACATTGAAAACATCTGGTATACTGTTATAATGATAGTAGTAGGATTTTTTGGACGATTGGAATGGAAAAACATGGTTTTGGATGAAGAAATTTGGTAGAACCCGTAACTTCATTTCTACGGAATTTTTGCATACCTACTTGATTGATCGATCGAGCCTAGAGCTTCGATCGATCGAACCTTCGATCGATCGAGCCCCAGACCTCGATCGATCGACCCCTCCTGGTAGACTCTTATTTCCCTTGTTTACTTAGTTAAATTAAATTTATCGTGAAATAATTCTTAGGAATTCTTAATGAAATGTTTTGGGAGATAGGAAAGACCAGTAGGACATACGTATAAGTATTGAGAACTTTATTATAAGACGAGAATCTTATTTCTGGGATAATTATATCACGAACGACAAAACTACGTATTTCAAGAGAGAGAATGCGGCGAATAGCTACGATAGTAAATAGAGGTATACCTACTGAATTTTCCTACATGGAAGGATAGAGTCAACGAATGTCACGTATTAAGTGAAAAAATCCTTTGAGTTAAGGTTAGAGATGAAACCTTATACGTTATTATATAAATGTGAAATTAAGGATAAATGGTATAATTATGGGTGATGAGAAGAACCTATATTAATATGATAAAGTGGTACATTTATATGATTGTGTGTACATATATTATATACTTGTGAAAATCATGCCCACGCTACTTGCTATCCCTGAGGTTACCGCGCTGGGACAAGTCTTATCTCGATGGGACCTTTATGGGGGATACTGACTTGTACCCTAGAAGATAGATATCCTTGGTACAGGCTATTGATGTGATAGTTTAGACGGTCCTAAGAGACGCAGGCATGTACCATCCTCTTAGAGACTTGGAATCTATTATTCGCCTCAATATTGTTTGTGTATTTATGTTAATACAGTTCAAGAGTGATTCCGAATGTATTCCCCTTAATATGAGTGATATGGGTCTTTGGATAGTAGAGTATGCACGCACCATAGTTTTATGTGGGGTGCTATTATTTTGTATATATTATACGAGTAGTTAATATATATATATGGGATTTGGAAATTTGAAACTTCCTACTTGTTTTGTGAAAGTATAATATGTTACTGAGAAACTTTATAAATTAATAAAAGCTAAAACGAGAGTTGTGCTGCTAATCTTGAAGTATTCTTTTTAAATAAAAATATTGTTCGGTTTTGAAATCGTTTGAGTAAGTTAAGATAAGCTAAATTATTGGAAAGGTTAGTATGATAAAATTTGATAAGAATAACCCTTGGGAAGGTTAGTGCGATAGGTGTGCACATTAAAAGAGAGGTGAGTATTTCTCAAGAGAGTGACGCACTAATATGTTGTTGCATTGGCCTGTATCAATTTAAATACTTGCTAAACGTATTTTAAAATCAAACACACTTTCGGGCTCTCACCCGTTTCTTTTCTCTCTCTCTCTCTTGTATATATATGTATATATTTTAGGTGCCCACCCACATGGGCGTCTTTCTTATAATCTCTTGAGAGGAACGTGCTGCAGCTTAGGAGGGAGTTGCAGGTCACTTGCGTAGACGGCTTCCTTTATTAACTCCACTCCTTGCATTCTCATTTATTGGGCATGTGTCGCCCTTTCCATTATTTCATTTGTTATTGGAACATTTATATTTCAGTTGTTTCCAGTATTGTTCTATGGGATTTATTCAGTTTGGATTTGTGACTTTAGTTTTCATATGTGGACATTCGATTGACGAATGTATTATATCATTTTAGTTTACTGTGGTGTGATTCTTAATTGTAGAAATGTTGTTTTTAAATAAATAAATCTTTTTCTTTAATTAAAATTTGGAAAGTATGCATGAAAATGATTTTGACACTTAGCTTAATTATTTAGGGTGTTAAATTGGAAAATTTATTTTTATCGACAGTGATGCTGAGAATGAACCAACTGTTTACCTTGATTTAATTTAATAAAGGAGTGATCGCCCGGTATTTAATTAGGCGGGGTGTCACAGGTGGTATCAGAGCATCAGGTTCTAGTGTCCATAGGATTTGTATGGCTTATTTCGCTTTCAGTTTAACGTTATTGCTATAGAGCTCTATTTCTAGGATTGTTGTATTCTTGCTTTTACGTTTAAGTAGACTAATAAACTTGTTCACATTTCAGATGCCTCCGAGACGTGCTCCGAAAGATAGGCGTGCCCAAGCCGAGCAACCAGCAGCTCCGGCACCAGGCACAATGAATGCAAATGAAGTAGCCGCCATTGTTGCTCAGGTAGTGAATGCCGCGATAGCGGTGATTCAGTAGGCTCCACCCCAGGTTCAGGCAGTGGCGCTAGTACCAGCACAACTTCCATCTGCATGGGAGAGGGTTCGGGGTGCTTTTCAGAAAGCGCATCCCCCTTAGTTTTCTGGTAGCTCCGATATTGTTACAGTTAGCTAATGGAAGAAGGACATACAGCGGCATCTCCGTATCTATGAGGGAACTGAGGTGAAAAAGAAGTTATTGGCTTCCTTTAAGCTTGTGGGAGCAGCATTGCAGTGGTGGGAGTCCACTACCACTTTGGAGGAGAGGGACACGATCCCTATTCCGTTGTTTTGGGAGCGGTTTGACCGCAAGTACTTTCCACCCGCTGTGCAGACTGAGATGAGGCAGAAATTACTAAATCCGAAGCAGGAGAACCTTACTGTAGCTGAGTATGAGGAGGAGTTCATGAGACTTCTCACCATTGTGCCAAATGAGGCATCTACTGGGAGCAAGAAGATTTTGCTGATTGTCGACGGGTTAGCTTGGAGGATCCGTCAGCACCTTATTGGGAATTTATCCCTGAGTAATTTTACTGATGTACTCAATGCCGCATTGCTACATTGCCAGGATCACCGCTTCCATCTGCAGGGAAGCAAGAGAGCAGGAGAGTCCAGCCAGCAGGGCAGGACCGTGGGTAATAGTGCCAGTGGGGAACCATCTCAAGGACAGACTCGCCAGCATGAGCAGAGTTCCCATCAGGGGGACCCTGCTAAATGATTCCGTTCAGGTGATTCTAGGTACGGATTCGGGGGTTTTAGGCACAGACATCAGGGCCAGCCTAATCAGTAAGGCCAACAGCAGGGCCAGCAGGACCAACAGGGCCAACATCAGGGCCAACAGGGCCAGTGGCGTGGAGGTAACGGCCATCAGGGCCGTGTATAGCAGGGTCAGAGGGGAGGTAACTTCAAAGTATGATGCTTTGGGTGCGGTAAACATGGCCATAGGCGCCAGGATTGCCCAGAGGGCGATAGGTCCCCACAGCAGTAGGGAGCCCGCAATGAGCCGCAGAGACCACTTTTTCCACCTGCCCTCCCAGCTCCAGCCCAGGTGCCAGCCCTACCAGCCATTCCAGCAGCTCCAGTGCAGCAGGGGCAATTACAGTATGGACGTGTCTATAACGTCCACCAGGCAGCAGCTCCAGAGGCACCACCCGCTATTGAGGGTATGTTTCCTATCCATGGTACTATGGGTCGGGTTTTGTTTGATACGGGGGCAATGCATTATTTTATAGCTACACATTTTGCGAAGTCCTTAGGGTTGTTAGCCACAGGAGAGAGCACCGTGACGTGTGTCGACTCACCACTGAGGAGTGGGTCACTTATTTTCTTTATATGCCGGGGAGTGGGGGTAGAGATTGGTAGCTTGGTATTACCTGCAGACATATTAGTCTTAGACATGCACGAGCATGATGTGATTATTGGTATGGATTGGCTCGCAGCTTATAGAGCCATGATTGATTGCTTCGGTGGGAGCATTGTTTTTTCCATTCCGGGGCAAGAGATGTTTGTAGTGGCGATGCCTCGCCCAGAGGCAGGTTCGACCGCTCATTTTTATTACATAGAGGAGGATACCTCTAAGGAGGTTGTGATTCCGTTAGACTCGATCCCTGTTGTCAGTGAATATTCCGATGTGTTTCAGGAAATACCAAGCCTACCGCCCAGTCGTGAGATAGACTTTGTTATAGATTTATTGCCAGATACGAGACCTATAGCACGCGCACCGTACCGTATGGCTCTGGCAGAGATGCAAGAGCTACGAGATCAGATAGAGCAGCTGTTAGGTTAGGGCTTCATTCGTAGGAGTACCTCACCTTGGGGCGCTCCAGTCTTGTTTGTGAAGAAGAGAGATGGTTCACTGAGATTGTGTGTGGACTACCGGGAGTTGAACAAGGTCACGATACGGAATAAATATCTGTTGCCTCGAATCGATGATCTGTTCGACCAATTGAGGGGAGCAACTTTCTTTTCGAAGATAGATCTGAGGTTGTGGTACCATCAGTTACGTATTACAGAGCAGGATGTTTCAAAGACTGCCTTCTTGTCAAGATATTGGTCCTATGAGTTCAGGGTGATGCCGTTTGGACTCACAAATGCTCCAGCCGTTTTCATGGACTTGATGAACCGAGTATTCAGAGAATTCTTGGATCAGTTTGTCATCGTCTTCATAGATGACATCTTGATATATTCACACTCCGAGGAGGAGCATGCCGATCACTTGAGGCAGGTTCTTCAGACTCTACGAGAGCATCAGTTGTACGCTAAGTACGAGAAGTGTGGATTCTAGTTGCGAGAGGTACAGTTCTTGGGCTATGTTTTTTCTGAGCAGGGGATTGCAGTTGACCTGAGTAAAGTGTCAGCGGTGAGGGAGTGGGGACAGCCCACGACACCGACGGAAGTGCGTATTTTCTTGGGATTAGCCGGATACTACAGGAGATTCATTCGGGGATTCTCCAAAATAGCGGGTCCATTGACGAATCTGACTCGCAAGGGGTACCATATGTTTGGGATGAAGCTTGTCAGTTGGCTTTCGACGAACTAAAAGACAAGCTTACTTCAGCGCCAGTCCTTGCGTTACCGAAGCCGGGTGTGGAGTACCTGGTTTACACCGATGCGTCCTTACGGGGACTTGGGGGAGTACTTCAGCAGGAAGAGAAGGCTATAGCTTTTGCCTCCCACTAGCTTAAGACACATGAGAATAATTACCCCACCCATGACCTAGAATTAACAGTGGTCTTCTTTTCATTGAGGATATGGAGGCACTACTTATTGGGTGAGAAATTTTGTTTGTTCACAGACCACAAGTCATTGCAGTACCTGTTCACTCAGCGAGTGCTGAATATGCGTCATCGCAGATGGCTAGAGTTTGTGATGGACTACCAGTTTGATATACAGTATCAACCGGGGAAGGCCAACGTAGTTGCTGATGCGTTGAGCCGTAGACCGGTAGACGATGTAGCGGACGTCTGGAAAGCAAAGTGGAAGGAATTGGGTCACCAAGATGCAGTGGCACGTTCTTTCATATCCGTGATGTTAGTCACACCTGAGATTTTTACGAGGGTGATACAGGCACAGAACACAGACCCGTTTTGCCAGGAGCAGATTGTGCGACTTCTAGCCGAGGGCGCTGAGTCCTATTCTGTTAGTTCTGATGGAGGTTTCGATTTAATGGGAGATTGGTGGTTCCAGAAGGAGCAGAACTACGCCATGTAGTGATGACTCATTCTCATGGGTCCCGATTTACAGTACATCCTGGAGGAGATAAGATGTACCAGGATATGATGAGGCAATACTGGGGGAGTGGGGTGAAGAAGGACATTACTGAATTCGTGTCCAAGTGTTCTACCTGCCAGCTGGTGAAGGTGGACCATCAGAAATCGTCAGGATTGCTTCAGCCATTGGAAGTACCCGCGTGGAAGTGGGAGAGTATTTCCATGGATTTTATTACAGGGTTGCCTACATCACAGCGGGGCCACGACTCTATCTGGGTGATTGTAGACCGTTTGACCAAGGTGGCTCATTTTCTGCCAGTGCGGACAGATTATACTACGGGTCAGTATGCTTAGTTGTTCATTGCTGAGATTGTCAGATTACATGGGGTGCCCCTGAATATTATGTCAGAAAGAGACAAGATTTTCGTGTCTCATTTTTGGGAAAGATTTCATGAGGCTATGGGTACTGAGTTGAGGTTGAGTTCATCTTACCACCCACAGACAGATGGACAGACAGAGCGTACTAATCAGATATTAGAAGATATGCTATGCATGTGTGTTCTCGATTTTGGAGGAGGTTGGGAGCCACATCTTCCACTGGTAGAGTTTGCTTATAATAACTCTTATCAGTTTACGATTGGTATGGCTCCATTTGAGGCTTTGTATGGCAGGCCTTGTTGTTCTCCAACTTGTTGGCTCGAGGTGGGGGATAACAAGTTGCTAGGACCATAAGTGATTCAGGAGACCTCCGCGAGGATTGAGATAATCAGGAGTCGTATTCGGGTAGCCCAAGACAGGCAGAAGAGCTACGCCGATGCGAAACGGTTCTTCCGGGAGTTTAATGTGGGAGATCAAGTGTTATTGCGTGTATCGCCTATGAAGGGGGTGATGAGGTTCGGAAAGAAGGGGAAATTGGGTCCGAGATACGTGGGACCATTTCCCATCATCGAGAGGATTGGGCCGGTTACATACAGGTTGGGACTGCCAGAACATTTACATCGTATCCATGATGTATTCCACATCTCGTCGTTGAGACGATATCTTCGGGATGATATGGCCCATACTCACATTGCGATAGATGAGATAGACATACAGTCTGATAGCTCTTACGAGGAGAGACCAGTGGCTATTCTAGACTATAGTGAGAGGAGATTGAGGTCGAAGATAGTTCCACTTGTTCGAGTCCAGTGGGAGCATCATAATGTGGAGGAATCCACTTAGGAGCGTGAGGCAGATATGCGCGAGATATATCCAGAGTTGTTTTTACCAGGTATGCCTTATTTTCCGAATTTCGGGACGAAATTCCGTTATTAGGGGGGAAGTATGTAATACCCCGTATTTTAATGCTATATTAATTTGGGAATTTATTAAATTTAACGTGAATGATTTATTTAATAAAAATTCGGAAATTAATTATGTTATAATTATTAACGTGACTAGAGTTAGTAATTATGGGAAATTTGTTGAATATTACTAATGAGCAAAGTATTATACTATATTGGTTATATTGAATGTCATGAGTGAATTAAATGACAATTTCGGAAATTTAAGTCGGGACGTTCCCGTGTCACGTGGGGACATATTTTGTTAAATAAAAAAGTGAATATTTTATAAGTTGTTCGTATGGTCATTTTGAGTGCGCCAACGCGTACGGAAGGGTCGAAATAGTCAGAAAAGTGTACCCGGGGGTTTAGTTTGGGCCTCGGGGCGTTTTTAGGCCTAATTGGTACCCCGGGAGGGCAATTTAGTCATTTCACCTTTTTAGGTAATTAAACCCACGAATTTCAGCAACCTATATCAGCCAACTAGGTTAGTCTTTTAGGGTTAGAATATTCAGAAAACAAGTGACGGCCATTGGAGAAGAGAGGAGAGAGCTCCAAGGCAATTCAAGGCCAAAAAGTCACCAGTTTGCACCGCCGCAACCACCAACGCGTAGATTGCGAGAAGGGGAACGCAACCACACCGGATTCATCTGCAAATCGGACTTCTGAAAATCCTAGGCAAGTATTTAACTTGCGTATTTTCGTTAGTGCAACCTTCATATTAATTTAGGATTGATTAGAGATGAAAACCATGGAAGAAAACCCAATTTGTGTTAGGAAAACGCATGTAGTATTGATTATAATGAAATTCTGGAATCCTTGCCATGTAGAGGAATATAACCCATGAAATTTTGATGATATATTAGAAGGAAATTCTTGTAAAAACAGATTAGAACCTTGATTAAGAAAAACTCTAGGGTTCTTGATGATTAGATGAATTTTGGGTTAATTATCCATGTTTAATGTTAGATATACACATGCTTTACGTTGAAAACATCTGGTATATTGTTATAATGATAGTAGTAGGATTTTTGGGACGATTGGAATGGAAAAACTTGGTTTTGGATGAAGAAATTTGGTAGAACCCATAACTGCATTTCTGCAGAATTTTCGCATACCTGCTTGATCGATCGATCGAGCCTAGAGCTTCGATCGATCGAAGGTTCGATCGATCGAGCCCCAGACCTCGATCGATCAACCCCTCCTGGCAGACTCTTATTTTCCTTATTTACTTTGTTAAATTAAATTTATCGTGAAATAATTCTTGGGAATTCTTAATGAATTGTTTTGGGAGATAGGAAAGACCAGTAGGACATATGTATCAGTGTTGAGAACTTTATTATAAGACGAGAATCTTGTTTCTGGGATAATTATATAACGAACGACAAAACTACGTATTTCAAGTGAGAGAATGTGGCGAATAGCTACGATAGTAAATAGAGGTATACCTACTGAATTTTCCTACTTGGAAGGATATAGTCAACGAATGTCACGTATTAAGTGAGAAAACCCTTCGAGTTAAGGTTAGAGATGAAACCTTATACGTAATTATGTAAATGTGAAATTAAGGATAAATGGTATATTAATGGGTGACGAGAAGAACCTATATTAATATGATAAAGTAGTATATTTATATGATTGTGTGTACATATATTATATACTTGTGAAAATCATGCCCACGCTACTTGCTATCCCTGAGGTTACCGCGCTGGGACAAGTCTTATCTCGATGGGACCTTTATGAGGGATATTGACTTGTACCTTAGAAGATAGATATCCTTGGTACAGGCTATCAATGTGATAGTTCAGACAATCCTAAGAGACGCTGGCATGTGCCATCCCCTTAGAGACTTGGAATCTATTCTTCGCCTCAATATTGTTTGTGTATTTATGTTAATATAGTTCGAGAGTGATTCCGAATGTATTCCCCTTAATATGAGTGATATGGGGCTTTGGATAGTAGTGTATGCACGCACCATAGTTTTATGTGGGGTGCTGTTACTTTATATATATTACACGAATAGTTAATATATATATGAGATTTGGAAATTTGAAACTGCCTACTGTGATTTGATAAGTAGGACATGGTTGATTACTCAAATAGTGAATACTTGTTTTGTGAAAGTATAATATGTTACTGAGAAACTTTATAAATTAATACAAGCTAAAATGAGAGTTGTGCTGCTAATCTGATGTATTCTTTTTAGATAAAAATATTGTTCGGTTTTGAAATCTTTTGAGTAAGTTAAGATAAGCTAAATTATTGGAAAGGTTAGTATGATAAAATTTGTTAAGAATAACCCTTGGGAAGGTTTGTGCGATAGGTGTGCACAGTAAAAGAGAGGTGAGTATTTCTCAAGAGAGTGACACACTAATATGTTGTTGCATTGGCCTGTATCAATTTAAATAATTGCTAAACGTATTTTAAAATCAAACACACTTTCGGGCTCTGACCCGTTTCTTTTCTCTCTCTCTCTTCTATATATATGTATATATTTCAGGTGCCCAGCCACAGGGGCGTCTTGCTTAGGATCTCTTGAGAGGAACGTGCTGTAGCTTAGGTGGGAGTTGCAGGTCACTTGCGTAGACGGCTTCCTTTATTGACTCCACTCCTAGCATTCTCATTTATTGGGCATGTGTCGCCCTTTCCATTATTTCATTTGTTATTGGGACATTTATATTTCAGTTGTTTCCAGTATTGTTCTATGGGATTTATTCAGTTTGGATTTGTGAGTTTAGTTTTCATATGTGGACATTCGATTGACGAATGTATTATATTATTTGGTTTACTGTGGTGTGATTCTTAATTGTAGAAATGTTGTTTTTAAATAAATAAATCTTTTTCTTTAATTAAAATTTGGAAAGTATGTATGAAAATGATTTTGACACTTAGCTTAATTATTTAGGGTGTTAAATTGGAAAATTTATTTTTATCGACAGTGATCCTAAGAATGAACCAACTGTTTACCTTGATTTAATTTAATAAAGGAGTGATCCCCCGGTATTTAATTAGGCGGGGGTGTCACAACATGTCACTGACCTGATAGATTGGCGTCTGCCCCAAGTAGGGTTTAATGGCGACGCGCTTGGTGTTTCGTGCCCTCAATGATTGCACTATTAGGAAATGTGCATAATCATCAGGGGAAATTTAAAATCCCCTAAAATTTCTCTTTTTTTCTTTCCTCCCGAAATAACCTTTATGCCTTTACTCCTTCTCTACAAAAACCTCTATAGCTACCCACATGCAAAAATCTTACAAGCCTTCCAATCTCAAGTACCCTTCTGCTTCCCCCTATCTCAAGAGCCTGAGTTTTCTCAGGTAATCCTCTTCACCTGAACTTGCTTCATTTCTAAAAATTCCAATCGTTGCTTAAATTTTTTCGTTGGCATTTTGATTTTTCTGTTGTTGTCCTACCATGGTTGGGAGGTATTTGGGTTGAGAGAGGAATTTTATTGGTGGTTTGGAATGTGATTGGGTGGTTGTGAGGAGTTTTTAGGGATAGGCTACGAGTATTTAGGTTTTCAGGCGACCTCCGGTCATCATGTTCTACGGGTAAGGTTAGGTTTGCTCTTTGCATTTTTGGGAAAACATTTTTAATTTCTAAGGTTTGATCCTTGAGTCAACTATAGTGAAAATTTATGTTTTTGACCTTTGTTTCCCTTTTCTGTTACACCCAAGTGTAGCATCATCCTTCGGATGCTACGACCATTGTTTAAGTTAGCTAAGTACTCTCCTAGTCTGAGAGAGAAGGGATTTGATAAGATTGGGCAAATAGAGGAAGCCTAAGATGAGAATTGAAAGGTTGAGGCCTTTCTAGTCTGACCTATATTTCCACCACCCTTGGCTATAGTATACCCCCAATTCTTTGAGACTTGTGAAGCAATGTCAGAGTCATCGATTGTCGATCCTATGTCCACCTTTTAACAAATCAAGAACGTGGATTCATAAAAAGAGTCTACGTATTGTTCCCCTATGCAAAGTGAAGAGTCAGATGTTTAAGAGGTTTCCTCCCGCAACTCGTCTTCTAAAGGAGATGAGTCATCACATGACTCCTTTTCTGAGGAAATATTAGAGACCAACGTCTACTTGCCTCCTCTAATTACTGACATTCCACTATCAGCTGCGACTGGGGCCAAGTTTATTAATAGGTTTCGTAGTGGCGACCCACGCAATCCTCAGTCCAAGGTCCCAGTTGGTGGTGATGAAGGGAGCGAAGTTGATACCTCCATCGTCATTGAGTATGAGAGTTTTATATTTGAGGCTGATCTCTTAGTCTTCAGACACCTTTATGGTATATATCCTGCTATTTCTATCAGGGTACCTTTTGAGAACGAGAGAGACTTTTATGGTCGGTAGGGTGATATCTACGTCTATGAGAAGATGTTTGAGTTAGGTTTTTATCTTCCTATTCACCCCATACTCTGATCTAGCCTTTGGAAGGTTGTACATCAAACCAAACCTTCATTTCACATATTTCTTGGTTGTTAAACCCCATCATCTTCCAAGACTCACCCAGGATACTATCATTTTATAGCCAGGATGTCCGAAAATAAAATCCAATTGGTAACTCAGACCTCCAACCATAACTGGAAACTTTGATACTTCTTAGTTTTGTGTGCTTTAGAATTGTGCCCTAACTAGGCATGTGAGGTGTCTGATCTTAGAACTCCTCTGAGGTGGACCAAGGTTCCCATAATTGCCAAAGATAACTCGAGATTGAGCCCTGATGCCTACGAGAAGATTAAAAAACTTCATAAAAAATGTGATAAAGGTCGCTTGTGAAGTTTGAGCATCTAATCACCCCGTACTACCTTTCTCATACATGTATGGGGTAGCCCCGATACTGAACTTCGTAAGTTATTTTATTACTATTGCTAAGTGATGCCTCGTACCTTTGTATAATCCATACACTAATTTTGAGACTTTTCTTTTGTAGAGCATCCAGAAGGAACTTTGAAAGCTGTCGGCCCCTAATCGTAGCAAGCACATTCCCAGATGTGGAAAAAAGGCTACCACTCTTGCTATACCACCAAAGAAGACTGTCAGCTCCAGCAGAACTAATGGTGTTGGGAAGAAGAGGAGGGTCAGGCAACAGATCCCACAACCCATCCTTCAAAAACTCTACGCTGTGACCATACCATTCCTATATCCACGAACGATGCTCATGTTGCTCATTCTTCGGAGATGAAAACAAGTGATTATAGCATTATGGGTTATAGTCTTAAGGTTACATATGCCCTCGACTCTCTCATCACCGAGGACAACAAGCGTTAACTTCAATCCATAGATATCCCTCTACTGGTCTAATTCAGCCTTCACCGAACTGTCCTGGTATCTTTAAGAATTTTTACAAGTGTTATCCCTTTATTTCTTATGTCTCGTACTTAAGTGTCTGCCTCTTATGTTGCAAGGTGTGGTTTCCCTTCACCTTTTGGATAACTAGACTTTAAAGAGGATGCCCTTAATCCAAAAGGACCAAGATGTTGAGAAAACATACAAGTATTGGAAGGCCGACCCTGACAAGGTTAAGGGGGATCTACAGAAGTAGAAAGATTTGGTCGCCACTCTGAAGGTCGATCGTGACAAATCTCTCAATGATAACTATGAGAGCATAAAGGCAAGAATTGATGTCGCCATTAAAGCTAAGGAAAAAACCATTTCTGACTACAAATTATCTCACGAATTTTTGGCTTCGGCCTTGACTATCTGGAGACAGGCATCAAGGTTTTTGCCCAATGGGCAGCCATTAAACATACAAATATTGTGCTCCTGTTGCCGAATGACTTTGTAGGCCTTGGTTTTAGTGACCCTCATCTTGGAGATGCTTTGGCCGAGGTTGAGAACGCTGTTGTTGCCCCTACTGATATCAGCCCTCTGAAATTATTGATCATAATGAAGAGTTGGCTGACCAAGATGATGGGGTTGAGATCACCAACATCTGAGTTAATGAGACTATTTAGATAGGTGACACTCAGGCTTAAGGGATCGTTGGTTATCTTTGTCTGTAAAGACACAAATTTCCAATTGATTCTTATGTATGGTTGGCTCAATTTCGGATAAAATAATTTGAGTCATAGGATATAGTGTAAAGTGTATCTATCCAAGCATGTGACATGTTTGAGGTGAAGATGTATCTGCCAAGATTTCAAATTCACTCCTTTGTCGAGTTTGGTGCCTCGTTTCTACATCAACAACTATTGGATTCTATTATCTCCAAGAGGTATGAATGTATTTTATATATGTAGGAGACTTGGAATATTTTTATGGGTGTAATTTAATTTAAAATGACTTTTACTTTAAGAAATTATTTTAGAACTTGGGATAAAATTTTTTGGACTTAGAATTGAAAATCTGAAAATTTTATTTTTTCGTTCAAAATGTCGTTCGAATGAGATAACCATTCGAGCGAGATATCGAATGAGTTTACCAATGATATTTTCCAATTGTTTTCTTTTTTTTCGTTCAAAGTTTCAATCAAACCAACTCGTTCAAACGAGTTTTTTAAAAGAGATTTTGTCCTTTTTTCTTTTGAAATCTTGTTTGAATGGTGTCGTTCAAACAACCTTCCCAGGTCGCTCGAACGACTTTTACTGGAATCCAAATTGTTGGAAGTTTTTATTTTTAACCACACATGTTTCCCACTTGTTCCACTAACTTTTACCATCCATATTATATGCGGGAACAAGACTTTAAAAAAGTAATTTTTTAAGATTTTTCCATTCTCTAGAGAGCAAAAATTATTTACCTCAAAAGTTCATGTTTGAGTGTTTTTATTTCTATGAATTAATATCTTTCCAAAACACTTACACCCATTAAGTTTTATTTAAATTCAAAGTTTCCTTATATATATATTTCTTGGAGTTTGGTTTGCCACCTTTGGTTTATCTCTACATCATTAAATAATAGTGTTTGGATTCTTTTCCACCCAAAAGGATTTTGTTTGTGTGAAAGGCCAAAACCCTGATTGGTGGATTCCAAAATTCTGGTGGTGTCAGGGATGGTCGACTAGGCGAAGGGAGTTACAAGAAGATGCATCAAGGCTTCGACGGAATCGATTCGTGTGAAGTAAGTCATCCGACACATGAAAATAAATCCATACATTGTGGACTCAAGGCTAGGGTCGTCCGAGGTTTTTCCCATTTGGGTTGTCCTAGTACATACGCATCTAGTGTGATTGGTTTAACTTTATCTTGCACAAATCACTTAGATCGCATGCTTAGGATAATTCAATATAAAATTGGCTTAATTATCACACTTGTATAATTTGGTTCTTAAAATTAGTTCGGGTGACATTTTACTTAATTTAATTCAAGTCTAGATTATTTAATTTGTTAAAATTTGGTTTGGCCTATATAGAAAAATGAATTAATCATCTTAGGCAAATTTTAGGACTTCGGATTAAATTAAATTTGTCTAAGAGAATATTTATGTTGTATTAGTTTTATTTCACTTTAATTTTATTTAATTTTAATTTGAAAGAAAGTAAAATTTATTGTTTTTGTGTTTTCTGTTGAACTATCCTTTTTTGCACTTTAAGAAAATTCATATGTAATTTTAAAGGAAGATTTTTTATTAAAATTTTAGGGGCTACAAATTGGTATCAGAGCATAGACTAGAAAAATGACAAACAAACATACAACTGACATGGATATATATATCATGTAGAACAAAAGCTAGTGTATGTAAAACAAATATTAACACATTCAACCTTTAGATTTTGCAAGGGTGGTATCACTTGCAAGTAAATGAGAAAAAAATCATGTATAGTATGGCAACCAAGTTGGATCGCCTAATCCAAACTAGTGATGAGTGACAATCTTGGAACTTAGGGATCTTAGCTACCCCGGTTACCTTACGTTTGGATTTCCTAGAAACACTTCTAAGATCAAAACAAAATAGGATATTTAACTTAGGGGGAGTCGCGACCTTATTAGGTAGATCATATTTGATATGAGGGGAGAATTAAGTTAGGGGGAGTATTTATTTAAATTGCATTTAATATTTTTGATATTCCCTATACGTTTAATGGTTTGCTTAGGAGTGCAGGATTTATTCTTTTCGCAGCATTTATTTAAAGGGGCAAAGCATCCTTTCGTCATGTCAATAGAGTGTGTATTTTTTTGTTTTTTGGGTTGGATGTTGTGTCAAGAAGATCTTCACGGCCCTTTCGGATTTTAGGTTTGGTTTTGTCCTGGAATAACCAAAAGGGGAGGTTTGTAAGCACACAAATTTCTAATTGAGTCTTATGTAGTGTTGGTTCAATTCCGGACAAAACAATTTCAGTCATAGGATAGAGTGTAAAGTGTATCCATCCAATCCTATTGTGACACCCCGCTCAGAATAAAAATGGGTGTCCATCCCTGTACTAAAATAATCAGGAATCTTAAGTGGATCATTCTCACCATCTACTAAAAATTCGAAAATAAACACGGCTAACAACCCACTAATACAAAAAAGTGGGGGCCCGAAAAAAAATTTAAAATATTTATTTAACACTTATTAAAACCAACCATGCAACATAACTTCTATTAAATACGATAAGAGACACACACAAGCTCAAATGATATAAACGAGATCAATACAAGAGTACAACACAATGTACAAAAATAAAATACCCGAATATGTTGTTGGGTCACACAAAATATAGTACTCTGAGAAGAAAAATATAAAATTTCTACACTAAAACACTTGGGTATAAACCCGATATACAAACTGAATCCTAATCTAGATACACAAAAGATAGGAATCGAATATATCAAAATACCTCAATAGTCTGATACTTCCACAGCTCCACGAATACATTGGATGGATAACATAATTGGCGTCCTTGCATAGGAACACCTAGAATAATACAATATAAAAGCACAGTTAGAGAAAATATAAATGTGTCAGATGCTGAGGTGTGAAAACATTTTATAGCAAGTGCATTAAAATGCATAATAATTAGAAATCCATTATAACATGATTAAAGTGGAGTCGCACTCTTTATAAAATTCAACTCACCTCTTAACTAAAGCGCGCAACTAAAAGTTTGCACATGGTCCTTGAGTATTTGACCAAAACTATCTAGGGCAATAATCTAACCTATACCAAAATATATAGTCCATTAAAATCAATCTAAATCATAACTCTTAACTTCAAATATTACCACTCTCATTTATTCGCCCAACTTCTAAACATATAAAATATACATAAACATTATCTTTTACTAGAAGTTATCATATTCTAGTTATTGACATAAATATATATTTGAGTTATTTGCATCTAAGTGCTAAGGACTAAACTTCTCCCAATTCTCAATACTGCACTTCGTTTCATGCGTGGGATGTCTCGCAAGTGAGATCGAAACAAGAAACCCCCCGATACACTACTCCTTGGAGGTATTGATTATCAAGATTCATTGTGACCTCATTGCATGACGCGTATAACCCAAATTTCTTTTATATAATAAATGATTTATTATTCTCAATTCTCAATCCTCAACAAAACACGACGTTTCGGGCGTGGGACGTCTCGCAAGAGAAATTCAAATAAGGAACCCCCCGATACACTAGTCCTTGGAACTGTTGATCGTCGAGATATACGAATATGATATTTATGATCACCAAGGACTAAATTCTCCTCACTCCCAACATTGCACTGCGTTTCGTGTGTCGGACGTCTTGCAAGCGAAATCCAAACAAGGAACCCCCCGATACACTACTCCTTCGCAATGTTGGTCGTTGAGATTCATTATGCCCTCGATACCCAAAGTACTATATATACTCGTATAATTATCTACAATTCATTTTAACTTTAATATATTCATCACAATTTAGTTCGGATAAAATCTCTCGGAATGAGATTTAATCAATCTTTTTATATCTCTTTACTCTAGAGATAATTATGATATCACATAATCATATACAATTAATATACTATTCACACAAGTATAATAATAACCTTACCAACGATCTATAACTCAAGGATGCAGGTTCTCAATGCTATCATCGACCAGGGAATCACTCATATATCATCCTGTGTACGAACGGTCGGAATCTCACACCGCCTTGGCCAAAACCATATCACAACATATGGGAAGCGGTCATAGTTCCTCCCTGTAAATGAGACGAAACAAACCGACCACGTCTCACCCCTAATAAAAATCGCGCAATAATAAATGGACGTTATGATCTGGGGACTATACGCACCCTGCACCTCAAGCTAGGGGCCTCACCCACATCGCGAAACATCCCATGATAGCATAGAGGGGGTATGCTTCACACACACACACACACACACACACACACACACACACGCACACACATATATATATATATATATATATATCACAGTATTTACATAGTCTTATTACGCTCTTAGGCGTAAATGAAATAATATCATTATTTAGTATATTATACTCTCGATACACTATTCATCATCAATTCGCATAACTTCCCCACGTAGTATACACTATACTATTTCTCACTTGAAATTCACACCTCACTTCTTTTTATATGAATCATCTCTCAATTCTATTTACGTTAAGGATATTCTCTATATCCGCATGCACATAGATCAACATTTATTATTCTCAATCCATAATATGGTTCAATCAATCATATTAACCTTTAAAGTTATCCCCTCTGGGATTTAATTATAAAATCCATTATCAATAAGCACATTCTAACTCTCTCTTATAAATTCATAATTATCTTCAAATCAAAATCTCAATAGTAGTGGGCTTCCCCACCAGTCGGTACGATAATCTCCAAATCGGTATTCTCTCGAATTAAGTCAATATGACTCCAATAATTTCTCATAAGGGAAAATCCCTAAAAGTCTCTAAACCACACTTCTCATAACTCCTATAGAGGTTACCAATCGACAAACTCAAATGAAATGGGAAGAAACTCACCCTAGAAAAACATCCCCAAAACTGCCATGTTTTTTAATCGATTCGGTCCCAATCCGAATCGATTCGGCCCAGCGAAAAGATTCGGATGCCAAGGAAAATCGATTCGGGTCCAAAAACATGGGATTCTGTCTCAGGACGAATATAATCGGCTTGGGTCCGAATCGATTCGGTCACTCAGACATGGGCACCTACAATGTTTCGAATCGATTCGGTAAGGGGCCAAACCTATTCGGTCTATCAGAAGCTACGAAACTGGCTATTTTCATCAAAGCCAAAAATTCCCAAAATCATTTTTATCAACTTCTAACCATTTCTCTTCAACCCCAAACATATATATAACATTAATACTCATCAAATAACACACCTCAACTAATTTGTGACCTCAAATCCGTTATATACACAAGAAATCAAAGATTTTACCCAAAATCTAGGTTTTAAAATTTTTAACCAAAAATCCATAATTTTGTCCACAAATCATGAAATAAATGATACACAACAATTATTTAGCAAGTTTAATCGCTTGCCTCAAATTCATAGAGTCTGATTCGTCCTTGAAATCGCGGATTGGCCGGAGTTCCCAAACTTTTTCTCTTTCTCTTCTTCTTTTCTTGTTCTCCTTTTTCTCTCTCTCTCTATGGAGATTTAATCTCTTGTAGGCTTAATAAGCCTTATCTCCAAAATACACGACTTTAAATGATAATACGCACTTTAAATGACTCGGTCACTCTAATTTGAGCCAAACGAACTTAAAATATTTCGGAACCTAAATAAGCCCCAAGTGCAGTCATTTTGACTATCTCGACCCTTCCGGAAAAAATTGCACCCTCAGAATCACCATTCGAATCACTTTCTAACATCTTCAAATATTTGACCTCAAATGGAAATTTAATTATTCTACAATTAAATTAATATTTAGTTCTCCCAAAAATAATTAATTATTGTCCCAAAAATCTCGGGTTGTTACAGACTTCCCCACTTACAAGAATTTCTCCCTCGAAATTAAGCTAAGCCTCATACTCCAAAGCTCAACTAGTTTCTACTACACTTATCCTCACTAACACTATACCCAATCCTCCCACTTCTCATGATGAATTATTTTAAATCTTTATAAAACCAATTATAACTAGTAGGGCACCCATACACCCTTTATTCGAGCTCTACTCGTATAAACATAATTTGGCTTCACTTGCCTCAATAGTACCATAACTGTAAAAAATATATTAAATTATACCAACATACTAGTAATATAACAATTTTGGAAGGTCCAAAGATTTAAGTCCTCTCAATTCCTGACATTCGCCACTTTCATGCTGGGGTGGTCTCGCAAGTGAAATCCAAACAAGGAACCCTCCCAATACACTAATGTGTGGCGACGTCAGGGAGTGAGAGTTTATTATATCAGGACTAGAGTTTAAAAAAATATTTTTGTGGATTTTTTTTATATTGCCCAAAGGCCTATAAAAATTTTATTTTGAAAACAGTTTATATTTTTTGACATTTAAATAAAATACCCTATGCCCAAGACAGAAGGTTTTAATCATTATCATACTCATACTAATATATAGTTCTCAAAATTAACATAATTATGAGCTAAAATTCTCTCGCTCCACAATAATCTACTAAATTCCGAATCATTTTAGTAATAATCTCTCGCTTCATAATAGTATATTTCCATTCACTATGCTCTTCCATAACTGGAATACAATAATTATATATGTCTAACACTACTATAAAAATAAGTTGCTTTATCATTACTACTCAACACATTTTAACAATTCTTACATTCACAACAAAATTATATCTCTCTTTCTAGCACATCACAAAATAATCTATTCTCTCAAAATATAATAATATAAGAGCCTCACTTGCTCAATATTCCCTTCCGGGTCATTTCATACATAATAGGGTTATATCTCTACGCTCTCATATTAATCTCACAAATGATATTACCAAATCTTGATATAGCATAATCCTACTCACATAGGAAAAAATAACTTACATCATACTTCTCTAGTCCAATTTCATCTCCTCATCATTGGGTTCCCACACAAAGTCCCCTGGACTAAAATGGCCTCGAATCTACAGTTTGGGTTTCACTTCAAAAACATCCTCAAAACGTGGTCCTTTACCTCTTTTAGGACAATCTCTCTTTATATGCCCTATTTATTTACAAAAGAAACATCTACCCGCAAATCCTCTCTGCCCATCTCGAGGAACATAATGTTGTTGCGACCCTCTATAGTCTGACTTATACCCATTGGCATTAGTGGCATTCTCTTTGCCAGGCCTACTTGATGAACCCGAATCTCTAAAGTTCTTACCCCCTTGAGAACGAAGATGATATTCATGACACTGCAATAGTGCCATATTCACTACCTCGGTGAAAGTCACTAACGTTGGGTTCCCTACCAAATGCTGCCAAATTTGACAATTTAAACCTCGCATAAACTTCGATATACGATTTTCTTCTGTATTTACCTCATCAGGTACTAAATTCTCCAATCGAGTAAATTCTTCATCATACTCAGACACAGTCCTATTACCTAGAACCACATCCATCAATTTATTCCTCATTTCCTTCTGAATCGTGGAAGAAAAATACCTTCGATCAAAAAGTTCACAAAAATATGTTATGGGTAATGTATCTCTTTGTTCAGATGTGGTGACAAACTCCCACCAATGGAGAGCTTCTCCCGTTAACTTAAAGGTGGCAAGGAATTGCTTTTGCACTTCACTACATTCAACCATACGAAGGAGCCTTTGCCTACTATTCTTCCGTCGACTTGCAGACATCGCATTAACTCGCCCTGAAAACTCTAAAGGATGCCCCTTAATAAAATCTTCTCGCACTCTTTCCCACAAAAGACAGCCCTGAATGGGTTTGGGCTTCTTGAACTGCAAGTTGATGTGCCATCGCAGAAATGGCAGCAGTTACTTCTTGTGCCATAATACTGGCAACTTCATCTGTAGTCGTAGTCATGTAAGGCAATTGGGGTTCCACACTCTCAACCCCTTTATTTGCCTTTCCTGAACGACTTCTCTTTGGCGGCGTCAGAAATGAGAACAATTGTATCAGAACGCCTTTTAAATTTTTTCTCATCATAGTAGAAAATATGGACGTGTGAACATAACATTCCTAATAATAGGGATCTACATAAAAAACGCTTACGGAAGATCGCAGTAAACCCACACGGATCCTAATTACACTATAACCTCATGATCTGATACCACATGTCACACCCCGTTCAAAATAATAACGGGTGGGAAACCTAATACTAAAATAATCAGGAATCTCTAGTGGATCATTCTCAGCATCTACTGATGATTCTAAAACAAACACGGCTAACAACCCACTAATATAAAAAGTGGGTGCCAAAAAAATTTAAAACATTTATTTAACACATACTAAAACCAACCATGCAACATAACTTCTATTAAATACGATAAGAGACACACACATGCTCACATGTTATAAAAGAGATCAATACAAGAGTACACCACAATGTACAAAAATAAAATATCCGAATATGCTGTCGGGTCACAGACAATGCAATACTCTGAGAAGAAAAATATAAAAGTGCTACACAACAACACTTGGGTATAAACATGATATACAAAATGAATCCTAATCTAGATACACAAAAGATAGGAATCGACTATATCAAAATACCGTAACAGTCCGCTATTGCCACAGCTCTACGAATACACTAGATAGATAACATCAATGGCGTCCTTGCGGAGGAACACCTAGAATAATATAATATATATGCACAACAAGAGAAAATATAAATGGGTCAGAGCCCGAGGTGTGAAACGTTTTATAGCATGTCCATTAAAATGCATAATAATTATAAATGCATTATAACATGGTTAAAGTGGAGTCGCACTCTCCATAAAATTCAACTCACCTCTCAACTAAAGTGTGCAACTAAACATATGCACATGGTCCTCGAGTAATTGCCCAAAACTATCTATGGAAATAATCTAACCTATTCCCAAAATATATACTTCATTAAAATCAATCTAAATCATAACTCTCAACTTCAAATATTACCACTCTCATTTATTTGCCCACTTTCTAAACATATTAAATATACATAGACATTCTCTTTTACTAGAAGTTCTCATATTCTAGTTATTGACATAAATATATATATAAATATGAATTTGAGTTATTAGCATCTATGTTCTAAGGACTAAAGTTCTCCTAATTCTCATTACTACACTGCGTTTCGTGCGTGGGACATCTCGCAAGCGAAATCGAAACGAGGAACCCCCCCAATATACTACTCCTTGGCAGTATTGATTATTAAGATTCATTATGCCCTCAATGCACGACGCGTATAACCAAAATTTCTTTTATTACAATAAATGATTTACTATTCTCAATTCTCAACAGTACACGGCGTTTGGTGCGTGGGACGTCTCGCAAGCGAAATCCAAATAAGGAACCCCCCCGATACACTACTCATTGGCACTGTTGATCGTCGAGATATACTAATATGATATTTATGAGCACTAAGGAATAACTTCTCCTCACTCCCAACATTGCACCTCGTTTTGTGCGTGGGACGTCTCGCAAAAGAAATCCAAACAACTAACCCCCCGAAACACTACTCCTTGGCAATGTTGGTCGTTGAGGTCCATTATGCCCTCGATACCCAAAGTACAATATATACTCGTATAATTATCTACTCTTCATTTTCACTTTAATATATTCATCATAATTTAGTCCGGTTAAAATCTCCCGGAATGAGATTCAATCAATCTTTTTATATCTAGAGATAATTATGATATCACATAATCATATACAATTAATATACTATTCACATAAGTATAATAATAACCATCCTAGCGAGCTATAACTCAAGGATGCATATTCTCAATGATATCATCTACCGAGGAATCACTCACATATCATCCTGGGTACCAACGGATGGAATCTCACATCGCCGTGGTAAAAACCATATCACAATGTACGGAAAGCGGTCATAGTTGCTCCCTATAAATGAGACGAAACATACCCACCACGTCTCACCCCTAATAAAAATCATACAATAATAAATGGATGCTATTACCTGCGAACTATACCCGCCCTGCTCCTCAAGTCAGGGGCCTCGCCCACATCGTTCAACTTACCATTATAGCATAGAGGGGGTATGCTTCACATATATGTATATATCATTCACACAAGATATACATACATCATCACATCATATAAATGTATACCATCACACAAGGTATATATATATCACACTATTTACAAACTCTTATTACGCATTTAGGCGTAAATGAAATAATATCATTATTTAGTATATTATACTCTCGATACACTATTTGTCAATAATTCCCATAACTTCCCCACTTAGTATACACTATAGTATTTCTCACTTAAAATTAACGCCTCACTTCAATTTGTATGAATCATCTCTCAATTCTATTTATGTTAAGTATATTCTCTATATCCGCATGCACATCGATTAGCATTTATTATTCTCAATCCATAATATGGTTCAATCAATCATATTAACCGTTAATGTTATCCCCTTTGGGATTTAATTCTAAAATTCATTATCACTAAGCGCATCCTAATTCTCTCTTATAAATCCATAATTATATTCAAATTAAAATCTCAATAGTAGTGGGCTTCCCCACTAGTGGGTATAATAATCTATAAATCGGTATTCTCTCGAATTAAGTATATATGACTCCAATAATTTCTCATAATGGAAACTCCCTAAAAGTCTCCAAAACACACTTCTCATAACTCCTATAGGGGTTCCCAATTGACAAATTCAAACGAAACGGGATGAAACTCACCCTAAACATCCCCAAAACTGCCCTGTTTTCGAATCGATTCGGGACCAACCCGAATCGATTCGTCCCAGCGAATCGATTCAGCCTCCTTTGATGGGTGGATGCATATAGGACCAAGTCTCCTACTTGAAATTATCTGGGCTTGACTAAGTTCTCATAAGCCCTGGATAGCTTTTGGGTGTAGACCTTGAAGTTATCATTGGAATTATCTCTGTGCTCATCTAGTGCCTCTAGCTGCACGTGTCAAGGGTCTGGTGTGCGTTCGCTACATAGAGAATCCCTAGATGACGGCACTTCCGCTTCCACTTGCAAGACATCTTCGGTCCCATATACCAATGAGAATGGAGAAAACCCTATCGGTTTTCTTTTTAAAGTATGGTATGTGCATAGTATCATAGATAACTTCTCATCCCATGCCCCTGGAATATCCTCAAGTATCTTCTTGAATATGCTGATCAAAGTCTTATTTTTGGCCTCTGCTTGTACATTTTCGTTTGGATAGGAGATAGTTAAGCTATTGTGCGTGATCTTGTATTTGTTAGTGAGGAGTGACATCTCCTAGCAGATAAATTGCTTACTATTGTCTATGAGGATCACCTTAGGTATACCAAACCTACATATGATATACTCCTTTATAAACTAGGTTACCACTTGGGAAATTACTCTCCATAGAGGGATTAGTTCTTCACATTTGGTGAACAATTTAATAGAAACAATAATGAAGGGAGTATCATGAGAGGCTGAGCTAATCTGTCCCACCAGATCAAATGTCAATGTGTTGAAGGGGTATGGAGCTAATAAGCTTTGTAGACTAGCTGAATGGGCATGCACCATATTTCCATGTACTTGTCATGCTCTGTATTTCTTCACATAACAAATGCAATCATCTTCCATGGTTGGCCAGTAGTATCCTAATGTAGACACCAAATTCTAGTACCCCCTAAGTCTCTCCTTAGGTCCCTAACACCTACCTATTTCACTATAATCCTAAGGTCGCACTTCGAGTATCGATCTAGAGGCCATTGGTCTCTCTCTGGCCCCATTTGACTCTAGTCAACCCTACCGTTATAGAGAAATATTTTTGAATCTTTGAAGGGCACTGAATCTCCTTTCAAACGGTCCACCCCGTGCACGAATCAGCATAACGATTCAAACGAACGAACCATTTTACTATAAAAAAATAATTTGGACGTCATCGGGCGCTCCTGGGACCCGATTTGATCCCAATCAACCTCACGATCAGAGCGAAATATCTTTGAATATTTGAAGGGAACTAAAACCCCTTTCCAATGGTCAGGCCTATGCATGAAACTACATAACCGTTCAGATCAATGATCAGTTTTCCTCTAAAAATTAATCTGAAGACCACGGGGCGCTATTGGGACCCATTTGACCGATTTCAACTCTTCATATCAAATGAGACTGAATGAATTTTTGAAGGGAACTGAATAACCTTTCTAATGGTCCATCCCGTGTGCAATTCTGACCTGTGGTATGGACAAACGATCCATTTTACTCAGAGAGTTCACCGGGTGATTCCAAGACCCAGCAACCTAGGTCAACTATCCAAACCGAGCGAAACTCTTTGGAATGTCTAAGTACATATCATAACCTTTCCAGCTGTCCACCTCATGTGCGATTCTGATTTACCATACTGACGAGCGGTCCATTTCTGTCCGGCGATATCCCGTCCAAAGGAACGACGTACGCTTCTGAGTCACAGTTGATCCAAAGTCAACTTACAGACCCAGAGTGATACAAAGGACTCTTAAAGGTCTCTAAAGTACCTTTCTAACTGTATGCCCCGTTCACGATTCAGATCAACGGATTAAGTTCTACGACCATTTTTCTAGGAAAAGATGGACGAGAGTGCCAATTGGCACGTCCAGATCCCTGCCTATCGGTAGTGTGCCTAGGATCACCTGTCGATTGGGAGGATAAGGGAATCACCGATTGGAAACCCCCTGACCCTATCAAAGGAGGGAATGACCTCACTACCAAAAACCAACACCAGAGATCCATCAGCATCAGTGATCTCATCAACATTCTCTCGAAATCACCGAAGTTCTCCATGTGAAGTTCCATTCAAGCTTACATTCCCATTCTTGTCATACCCAATTTGGAACAAAAATCAACTTCTCTATCATCCAACACTCATCTCACATTCAAGGAATTTCATTCAAGATCAAAGATCGAGCTTCAAAGAAGGTCCAATTTCTCCCCCTCTCTTTAAATTCATTGTTTTCGCATAAATTTCATTAGATTCATAATCTAGTTCCTACTTTAGTTCATACACATTAATGTCTATATTTTTATTGGTATATTGCACATATTTTATTTTTTATAAAAAACTGCAAAACAAAAAATAAAGGGTTATGCCCCTAAATTCCGAATGGAATTGTCGATCACACTTTTTCAAAACAAAAAAACACATTTTCTACACACACATATTTATAACAAAATTACATTCGGATTTATGGGATAAACCCCACCCCCATGCCGCATTCGAACTACGTGTACTTTGATGCCTTTATAGGCTCTATAGGCATTTCAAATTAAATCCCGAGACTCGAGTCCCATTCTCCAATTTTCTAATTTTATCAATTTCACAAATTCCCTAAGTTTCCTAAAAAGCTCCTATTTTCACATTTATCATATTATTGCATTCTATAGTATGCTTGTTTTCGTTTCATCCAACATGTATTATCGTTTCATAATAACGATTAATATCACGATAAATGCGTAAATCATAGTTTTTATACCTATTAGTTTGGGAACATTCCTATGGATGAACTCACTCAACCTTTCCCATGGTACGAGTTGAACGATTCCGATATCCATTATATATATACCCCCCCCCCCCCCCCCCCCACACACACACACACTTCACGGAGCAATAAATGATAACAATAACACTAGCTCACGAGAGACTGAAAGGGCAGTATGGGTGCGTAAACCCTTCCCATTCCGTAACTTAGCCCCCGAACCTTCGATCTGCTGGTTTCGTATGCATCAGTTTGTCTTTGATGCCGCTATCTCGAAGTGGCAACATGTTCTTTTGCCATTTTTGTGCAAAATAGGCTGGAATCTCCAACAAAGACCCTGGCTTCTATCTTAGGCCGAATCGATTCGACTTGGGTCTGAATCATTTTGATCAACCAGACCTGGGCACCTGCAACATTCCAGGTCGATTTGGTATGGGGTCTAATCGATTCGGCCTATTAGAAGCTACGAATATGGCTATTTTCATTAAATCCAAAAATTCACAAAACCATTTTTATCAACTTCTAACCATTTCTCTTCAACCCCAAACATATATGTATATATAAATAACATTAATACTCATCAAATAAAACACCTCGACTAATTTGTAACCTCAAATCCATTATCTACACAACAAATATAAGATTTTACCCAAAATCTAGGTTTTAACATTTTAAACCAAAAATCCATAATTTTGTCCACAATTCATGAAATAAATGATACACAACAATTATTTAGCAAGTTTAATCACTTGCCTCAAATTCGTATAGTCTGATTCGTCCTCGAAATCGCGGATTGGCCGGAGTTCCCAAACTTTCTCTCTTTCTCTTCTTCTTTTATTCATCTCTTTCTTTTTCTCTTTTTTTCTCTTTATTTCTAAGGAGATTTAATCTCCTGTAGGCTTAAAAAGCCTTGTCTCCAAAATACACAACTTTAAATGATAATACACACTTTAAATGACTCGGTCACTCTAATTCGAGCCAAACGAACTTAAAATATTTTGAAACCTAAAAATGCCCCAAGTACAGTCATTTCGACTATCTCGGCCCTTTCGGAAACAACCTCACCCTCTGAATCACCACTCGAATCACTTTCTAACATCTTCAAATATTTGACCTCAAATGCCAATTTAATTATTCTCCAATAAATTAATATTTATTTCTTCCAAAAATAATTTATTATTGTCCCAAAAATCTCGGGTTGTTACAACTATGACATGTTTGAACTGAAGATGTAGCGGCCAAGATTTCAAGTTCACTCCTTTTCCAAATTTAGTGCCTCGTTTCTACGTCAACAACTAATGGATTCCATTATCTCCAAAGGGTATGAATGCATTTTATATTTGTAGGAGGCTTGTATTATTTTTATTGTTGTAATTTTAATGTAAAATGACTTTTACTGTTCAGAAATTATTTTAGAACTTCGGATAATTGTTTTTGGACTTGGAATTTAAAATCTGAAAAATGTGTTTTTTTCGTTTGAAATGTCGTTCGAAAGAGATTGTCGTTCGAATGAGATTTTGAACGAGATTACCATCGAGATTTCACAATTGTTTTTTGTTTTTTCATTCGAACGAGTTTTTCCAATGAGATTTTGGCCTTTTTTTTCTTTTGAAATCTCGTTCAAACAACCTGGGAAAGTCGGTCGAACAACTTTGGCGAGAAGCCAAATTGTTGACAGTTTTTATTTTTAACCACCCATGTTTCCCACTTATTCCACTAAGTTTTACCAGCCATATTATGTGCGGGAACAATTCTTTTCAAAGTAACCTTTTGAGATTCTTTAATTCTTGAGACAGTAAAAATTGTTTACCCAAAAAGTTCATGTTTGAGTGTTTTGATTTCTATGACTTAATATCTTTCAAAAACACTTACACCCACTAAGTTTTGTTCAAATTCAACGTTCCCATATATATATATATATATCTTACTTGGAGTTTGGTTTGGCACCTTTGCTTTATCTCTACATCATTAAAGAAGAGAGTTTGGGTTCTTCTCCACCCAAAAGGAGTTTATTTGCAGGCTGCGGTGCTCCCACGTGAAGAAAAGCTTCAAGTACAGGTTGACGAAGACCAAAAGCCTCATTGGTGGATTCCAAGATTCAGGTGGAGTCCAGGATGGTCGACTAGGTGGAGGTAGTTACAAGAAGACACATCAAGGCTTGGACGGAATCGAGCCATGTGAAGTAAGTCATTTGTCTCGTAATAATAAATCCATAATTAGTGGAATCAAGGCTAGGGTCGTCCGAGGTTTTTCCCATTTGGGGTTTATTCGTAGATCGGCGGCTATCATGATTGGTTTATCTTTGTCTTGCACAAATCACTTAGATCACATGCTTAGGATAATTAAAGATAAAATTGGTTAAATTATTACACTTTTATAATTTGGTGCTTAAAATTAGTTTGGGTGAAGTTTTACTTAATTTAATTCAATTCTAGAATATTTAATTTGTTAAAATTTGGTTTGGCCTATATAGAAAAATGAATTAATCATGTTGGGAAAATTTTAGGACTTGGGATTAAATTAAATTTGTCTAAGTGAACATTTTTGTTGGATAAATTTTATTTTCCTTTAGTTATGTTTAATTTTAATTTGAAATAAATTAAAAATTGTTGGTTGTGTGTGTTGTGTTGAACCATCCTATTCCTCACTTTAAGAAAATTCATATTTAATTTTAATAGAATATTTTTTATTAAAATTTTGTGGGCTACAATTTGGTATCAGAGCAAAGACAAGTAAAATGACAAAAAAACATACAACTAACATGGAGATATACCATGTAGAACAAAAGCTAGTGTATATAAAACAAATTTTAACACATTCATCCTTTAGATTTTGCACGGGAGGTATCACTTGCAAGTAAATGAGAATAAAAAATCTTGTATTGTAAAGCATCCAAGTCGAATCGCCTAACCCAAACTACTAATGAGTGACAATCTCGGGACTTGGGGATCTTAGCTACCTTGGTTACCTTACGTTTGGATTTCCAAAAAATTCTTTTAGGATCACAACAAAATAGGATATTTAACTTAGGGGGAGTCACGACCTTCTTAGTTAGATCATATTTGATACTTGGGGAGAATCAAGTTAGGGGGAGTATATATTTAAATTGCATTTAATATTTTGATACTCCATTTGTGTTTAATGGTTTGCTTAAGTGTGGATGATTTATTCTTTTAGCATCATTTATTTAAAGAGGAAAAGCATTCTTTGCTCGTGTCAATAACGTCTGTATTTTGTTATTTTTTTGGTGGGATGATGTGTCTAGACGATCTTGACGTCTCTTTAGGTCTTTTGGTTTGTTTTTGTCCTGGAATAGCTAACGAGGGACATTTGTAATGACACAAATTACCATTTGAGTCTTATGTAGTGATGGTTCAATTCCGGACAAGACAATTTGAGTCATAGGATAGAGTGTAAAGTGTATCCATCCAAGCCTATGACATGTTTGAGTTGAAGATGTAGCAGCTAAGATTTTATGTTCACTCTTTTGTCGAGTTTTGTGCCTCGATTCTACATCAACAACTATTGGATTCCATTATCTCCAAAAGGTATGAATCCATTTTATATATGTAGGAGACTTGTAATATTTTTATGGGTGTAATTTAAATTTAAAATGACTTTTACTTTTCATAAATTATTTTAGAACTTTGGATAAACCTTTTTGGACTTAGAATTGAAAATCTCAAAAGTCATTTTTTTCGTTCGAAATGTCGTTCGAACGAGATTTCGAATGAGTTTACCAACGAGATTTGCCCATTGTTTTTTTTTTGTTCCAATGAACTCGTTCGAACGAGTTTTTTCAACGAGATTTTGGCCTTTTTTCCTTTTGAAATCTTGTTCGAACAACCTGGGAAGGTCGTTCGAAAGACTTTGGTGGGAAGCCAAATTGTTGGCATTTTTTATTTTTAACCACCCATGTTTCCCACTTATTCCACTAAATTTTTCCAGCCATATTATGTGCGGGAAGAATTATTTTCAAAGTAATTTTTTTAGATTCTTTCATTGTCTAGAGAGCAAAAATTATTTACCCAAAAAGTTCATATTTGAGTGTTTTGATTTCTATGACTTAATATCTTTTAAAAGCACTTACACCCACTAAGTTTTCTTCAAATTCAAAGTTCCCATATATATATCTTCCTCAGAATTTGGTTTCACACCTTTGGTTTATATCTACATCATTAAAGAAGAGAGTTTGAGTTCTTCTCGACCCAAAAGGAGTTTGTTTGCGTGCTGCGGTGTTCCCACTTGAAGAAAGGCTTCGGGTACAGGTTGACGAAGACCAAAAGCCTCATTGGTGGATTCCAAGATTCTGGTGGAGTCTGAGATGGTCGACTCGACGTAGGTATTTACAACAAGACGCGTCAAGGCTTGGACGAAATCGAGTCATGTGAAGTAAGTCATGTGTCTCGTAATAATAAATCCATAATCAGCGAACTCAAGGCTAGGTTCGTCCGAGGTTTTTACCATTTGGGTTTTCCTCGTACATCCACGTCTAGCGTGATTGGATTATCTTTATCTTGCATAAATCACTTAGATCGCATGCTTTGGATAATTCAAGATAAAATTGGTTAAATTATCACACTTGTATAATTTGGTGCTTAAAATTAGTCTGGGTGAAGTTTTACTTAATTTAATTCAAGTCTAGAATATTTATTTTGTAAAAATTTGGGTTGTCCTATATAGTAAAATGAATTAATCATTTTAGGCAAATTTTAGGACTTGGGATTAAATTAAATTTGTCTAAGTGAACATTTTTTTTTAAATTAATTTTATTTCCTTTTACTTTTTTTTTATTTTAATTTGAAATAAATTAAAATTTATTGGTTGTGTGTGTTGTGTTGAACCATCCTATTTTGCACATTAAGAAAATTCATATTTAATTTTAAAAGAAGATTTTATATTAAAATTTTGGGGGATACAAATTGGTATCAGATCATAGACTAGAAAAATGACAAAAAAACATACAACTAACATGGATATATAACATGTAGAACAACAACTGGTGTATGTAAAACAAATCTTAAGATATTCACCCTTCAGATTTTGCAAGGGAGGTATCACTTGCAAGTAAATGAGAATACAAAATCTTGTATTGTAAAGTAGCCGAGTCGGATCGCCTAACCCAAACTAGTGATGAGTGACAATCTCGGGACTTGGGGATCATAGCTACCTTGGCTACCATATGTTTGTATTTCATATAAATTCTTTTAAGATCACAACAAAATTGGGGATTTAACTTAGGGGGAGTCGCAACCTTCTTAGGTAGATGATATTTGATACATGGGGAGAATTAAGTTAGGGGGATTATTTCCTTAAATTTCATTTAATATTTTGATATTTCCTATGTGTTTAATGGCTTGCTTAAGTGTGCACGATTTATTGTTTTAGCAGCATTTATTTAAAGCGGCAAAGCATCCTTTGGTCGTGTCAATAGCGTCAGTATTTTTTTATTTTTTGGGTGGGATGTTGTTTCTAGACGAGCTTAATGGCCCTTTAGGATTTTTGGTTTGGTTTTGTCTCGGAATATCCAAAGGCGGAGATTTGTAAAGACACAAATTTCCAATTGAGTCTTATGTAGTGCAGGTTCAATTCCAACCAAAACAATTTGAGTCATAGGATAGAGTGTAAAGTGTATTAATCCAAGCCTATGACATGTTTGAGTTGAAGATGTAGCGGCCAATATTTCAAGTTCACTCCTTTGTTGAGTTTAGTGCCTCGATTCTACATCAACAACTATTAGAGTCCATTTTCTCCAAAAGGTATGAATGCATTTTATATATGTAGGAGACTTGGAATATTTCTATGGGTGGAATTTTAATTTAAAATGACTTTTACTTTTCAGAAATTATTTTAGAACTTTGGATAAATGTTTTTGGACTTAGAATTGAAAATCTGAAAAATCATTTTTTTCATTCGAAATGTCGTTCGAACGACAATCTTGTTCAAACGACATTTCGAATGAGTTTACCAACGATATTTGCGAATTGTTTTTTTTTTCGTTTGAAGTTTCATTCTAATGAACTCGTTCGAATGAGTTTTTCCAAAGATATTTTAGATTTTTTTACTTCGGGAATCTTGTTCGAACGACCTAGGAAAGTCGTTCGAACGACTTTGGCAGGAAGCCAAATTGTTGGCAGTTTCCATTTTTAACCACCCATGTTTACCACTTGTTACACTAACATTTATCGGACATATTATGTGCGGGAATAAGAGTTTTCAAAGTAACTCTTTGAGATTCTTTCATTTTCTAGAGAGCAAAAATTGTTTACCTTAAAAAGTTCATGCTTGAGTGTTTTCATTTCTATGACTTAATATCTTTCAGAAACACATACACCCATTAAGTTTGGTTTAAATTTCAAGTTCCCTCTTGGAGTTTTGTTTGGAACCTTTGGCTTGTCTCTATATCTTTAAAGAAGAGAGTTTAGGTTCTTCTCCAACCAAAAGGAGTTTGTTTGCGTGCTGTGGTGTTCCCACCTGAAGAAAAGCTTCGAGCGCGGGTTGATGCAGACCAAAAGCATCATTGGTGGATTTAGAGATTCCAATGGAGTCTGGGATTGTTTACTAGGCGAAGGTAGTTACAAGAAGTCTAAGTAATACCGCGCATTTTTATAGCTTTTAAATTATGGGATTTATTAAATTTAATTGAGATAAATTAATTTAATTTTAATCCGGAATGTTGCTTTAAATATTTACTAGCGTGACGAGAGTTAGTAATTATTGGAAATTTGTTATCTGTTGAATATTACTGGATGAGTATAGTAATATATGAGATTTATTGTTATAATATTGTCATGTGTGAATAAAATGACAATTATGGAAATTTAAGTCGGGACGCGCCTGTGTCGTGTCGGGACTAAATGTTGATTAATAAGTGAATATTTTATAAGTTATTCGTATGGTCATTTTGAGTGCGTCAACATGTCCGTAAGGGTCGATATAGTCAGAAAAGTGTACCCGTAGGTTTAGTTTGGGTCTCTGGGCGTTTTTAGGCCCAATTAGTACCCCGGGAGGGCGTTTTGGACATTTCGCAATTATGGGTAATTAAACCTACGAAAATTAAAAGGGTTATATAAGATATCTAGGTTGTCTTCTAGGGTTAGAACAACCAAAGACAAATGACGGCCATTGGAGAGGAAGAGGAGAAGCTCTCCAAGGAGTTCTAGGCCAAGAACACCTCGGATTGCACCGCCGTCACCACCAACGCGTAGATCGCGAGACGGGGAACGCAACCACACCAATTTTGGCACCAGACCAGATTTCTGAAAATTCCAGGCATGTGTTTATCTTGCTTATTTCGTTGATGCATCTTTCATATTGGTTTAGGAATGATTAGGATGAATTGTATGGAAGAAAAACCCAATTTGAGATAGGAAATTGCATGTAGTGATGACTTAAATGATATTCTGGAAACCCTTTGTCATGTAAAGGATTAAGAGTTTGATTAAGAAAAGAGTTCTAATTAGATACAAACACTGAAAAATTTATTCCGGATGATCGGACCATTGGAATCGCTTGAAATTTTAGTATGTTGTAGCGAACGACGAGACAGGACTGCTGACAAAAATTCAGCTTGATCGAACGGTCGGATTTTTAAAAATATTATTTTTACTTGAGAGTTTTATGTTTTGAGGACTCTTAGAGAGTTTTATATTTTGAGGACTCTTAGAGAGTTTTATATTTTGAGGACTCTTAAAGAGTTTTATATTTTGAGGACTCTTCTAAATAAAAAAAAATTCAATTAAAACTCCATTTTAATTCCAATTTCGAAACCATTTGAAATTCTCATCGTTGAAAATAAAATTCAAAATCCTTTAATGTAAGGCGAAATCTATATTTTTGGGATATCTCACATGAGGGACAATGTAAGTATATGTTAAAGGGGAGAGACACGTAAGAGGGTTACGCTGGAACATAAATGAATACCTACTGAATTTTGTACTTGGGAGGGTAAAATCCATGAGCGTTATGTAGTAAGTGCAATGGTTCCTCAAATTAAAGTAAGATGTGAATGGTTATACGTGATAACTATATAATGAGAAATAAATGCAAATGACATAATTATGGGAATTGAGAATTTACCCATTATTGATATGGTAATATGAGTATAGTTATATGATTGTGTATGCATATACTATCTATGTGTGAAAATCATGCCCACGCTACTTGCTATCCCTGAGGTTTTCGAGCGGGGACAGTCTTATCTCGATGGGCCCTTTATGGGGGATATTGATTTGTACCCTAGAAGATAGATATCCTTGGTACAGGCTATCGGAATGATAGTTCAGACGGTCCTAAGAGATGCGGGTATGTGCTTTCCTCTTAGAGACTTGGAATCTATGCTTCGCCTCATTTTGTTTGTATATAGGTATCCTTGGTACAGGATATCGCAGTGATAGTTCAGACGGTCCTAAGGGACTTGGAACCTATAGTTTGTGTGTGTTAATACAATTCGAGAGTGATTCCGAATTTGTATTCCCCTTAATGTGAGTGATATGGGGTTTGTATAGTAGAGTATGCCCGCACCATAGTTATTATGTCGGGTGCTGTTTTGATATATATATTTTCGAGTAGTTAATATATATATATATGAAATTATGAAATCTGGAACTGCCTACTGTGTTTTGATATGTAGGACATGGTTGATGACTCAAATTGTAAATACTTGTTTTCAGAAAGTATAATATGAAATTGGAAAACTTTATTGATTAATAAAGTCAAAATGAGAACTTTGGTTACTAATTGAAATATTCTTTTCAAACAATAGAATCGTGAAATTTGGAATCTTACGAGTAATATAAGATAAGTTAAATCATTGGGAAGATTAGTGCGATAAATGATAAGACAACCCGTTGGGGAGGTTAGTGCGATAGGTGTGCACATTAGAAGAGAGGTGAGAATTTCTCAAGAGAGTGTCGCACTAATATGTTGTTGCATTGGCTTGTATCAATTTAAATACTTGCTAAACGTATTTTAAATCAAACACACTATCGGGCTCTGACCCGTTTCTTTGTTTTCTCTCTCTCTCTCTCTTGTATATATATATGTATGTATTACAGGTGCCCAGCCACAGGGGCGTCTTGCTTAGTATCTCTTGGAAGGAACGCGCTGCAGCTTAGGTGGGAGTTGCAGTTCTCTTGATTAAACGACTTCGTTCATTCGGATCCACTCTTAGTACTTTCATCTAGTTGGGCATGTGTAGCTCTTTCCATTATTCCGTTGTTATTGGACATTTGTATTTCAGTTATTTCCAGTATTGTTACTATGGGATTTATTCAGTTTGGATGTGTGACTTAGATTTCGTATGTTGACATTCGATTGACGAATGTATTAAATTAATTGGATTATGTTGCAGAATTTAATGTGGTGTGATTCTTATTTATTGAATGTTGTTAATAAAATAAATGATTTTTCTTTAAATAAAATTTGGAAACTTATGTATGAAAAATGGTTTTGACACTTACCTTAATTATTTAGGGTTTTAAATTGGAAAATTTATTTTTATCGACAGTGATGCTGAGAATGAACCAACTATTTACCTTGATTTAATTTAATAAAGGAGTGATCGCCCGGTATTTAATTAGGCGGGGTGTCTCAACGCGTCAAGGCTTGGACGAAATCCAGTCGTGTGAAGTAAGTCATTTATCTTGTGATAATAAATTCATACTTAGTGGACTTAAGGCTAGGGTCGTTCGAGGTTTTTCCCACTTGTGTTTTCCTCATACGTCGGCGTGTGGTGTGATTGGTTTATCTTTTTCTTGCATAAATCTCTTAGATCGCATGCTTATGATAATTCAAGATAAAGTCGGTTTAATTATCACACTTGTATAATTTGTTGCTTAAAATTAGTTTGGGTGGAGTTTTACTTAATTTAATTCCAGTCTATTTTATTTAATGTGTTAAAATTTGGTTTGGCCTATATAGAAAAATGAATTAATCATGTTAGGCAAATTTTTGGACTTGGGATTAAATTAAATTTGTCTAAGTGAACATTTATGTTGGATTAATTTTATTTCACTTTAGTTTCGTTTAATTTTAATTTGAAATAAATTAAAATTTGTTGGTTATATGTGTTGTGTTGAACCATCCTATTTCTCACTTTAAGGAAATTCGTATTTAATTTTGAAAGAAGATTTCTTATTAAAAATTTTGGGGCTACATTCTTATTAAGGCAATCATCCTCGAGGGTTTTTGTATTATGTATGTTGTGAATTCTACTATCTATAACCTATGCTTATTAATGGATGAATATTTGCTTTCCATCATTTTCTGTCTTTTCCTTTCTATCTTTTGAGGTATGTTACCAGCAACAAATTGTCTTTGGGATCAAAATCACTCACACCACAATCACCACAAAATTAATGATGTTTAGGGTCTGAGATCACCAAACTAATGATTCACAAAACTAATGATGTTTAAAGTCTAAGATCACCAAAATAATGATGCTTCATCTCATATTCGCCAAATCAATGATGTTTAAGGGTCTAAGATCACCAAACTAATGAAAACTAATGATTTTTCATCTCATATTGCCCAAATTAATGATGTTTAAGGGTCTGAGATCACCAAACTAATGATGTTTCATCTCGTATTCACCAAATTAATAATTTTTAAGGGTCTGAGATCACCGAACAAATGATGTTTAATCTCATATTCACCAAACTAATGAATTTTAAGGGTTTGAGATCACCAAAATAACGGTGTTTAAGGTTTGAGATAAAAAAAATTAATGATGTTTAAATCATGGACCATAATTTGGATTCACCAGATTACGGTGTTATCCCATACCCCCTCTCGTCGTTTAGAGTGCATGGTTGAGCATCACCTCGTCCATGCACTGTCGTCTGGGCCAATAGAGTTTTTTTCACCAAGTTGATGATGTTTTAATAATTAAATTAACCTTTCTTGATGTTATTGAAAATCCATGGATAGGGTCGGTTCACCAAGATTGGGTTGTTGCTATCCCAACACGAATGATGTTTTATAGTTTGAACACATTTGGACCATATAATTTAATTACTAAAAATAAGATATGCGGGAACACATGTAAGATAATTTTCATTTATAAACTATATCATACAGTGGAAAAAGAAAAACATTACTATATCATTTATTAGTAGTATCTTCTTCAATGGTAGGCATTCGAGGGGTTGGAGAAAGGCTCTCCCTCTAGATTTTCTAGTCGGTAAGTCCGTGGGATGACTTCATCGGTATTTCGGCAAGGACCATGCCAATTGGCATGGAGCTTGTTCGGTTCCTTCCATGTTCTTTTAAGAAATAAATCTCCCATGGCTATCGGCTTTGCTTTGACCCTCTTGTTATAGAACCTAGTCGTCATATGCTATTAGGCTGCTTGCCTAATCCTGCATATTCTCTTCTTTTTTCAATCAGATCCAGGTCAAGTCTACTATCTTCTATATTTCCTTTAGGGTCATTTTTTTGAACTCTGTGAGTGGGGAGACAAATATTTATAGGCACCACAACTTCTGAACCATAAGCTAACATGAAGGGTGTGACAACCCGGATATAATTATGATAAATTATATTTAGATTAGGCTTATATTATGTGATATAAATAATTTGTTATTAGTATATCTAATGTTAAGCTATCATTGTTAGCATAATCCTATTTCATAAATCATTAAATGTTGAATTATTTCCAAACATAAGATTTTGTTATTTTCGGTAGAAATGTTGCTCTTTAAGACTAGTTTTGACCCTTATAATATTACAAATGACTTGAGGTGAAAACTAGATAGTTGTAGACATGTGAGTTAGGGTTGTAACACAACAAACGGTACATTAAACGGATGTCCGAACAGGAAGTTAGATTGAATTTACGAACAAGTGGCAAATCTGTCCTTTCCCTTTAAGTGATAAATTGTCTTTTAGTAAACCAAATGTTTTAATCTGATTGGTGGGCATGGTAGGCCAAAAACTTGACGCGACTTAATATTTGTCTCAAAAGTGCGTATTTATCTAGGCTCAAGTGCAAGCCTTGTCGCTCAAGTAATAACCCAGTAAGTAGGGATCGTCTCCACAGGGATCAAAATTGCCAAACAATAACAAAGAAAATTACCACATCGTGAAATGATTTCTTGAAAGAAATAAAAAGATGATTGATTTTTTTTTTTGAGAAAATTTCTAAAACTTTACTTATGAAAAACAGATGGAAATTAACAGTAAAATTTGGTTTTAACAATTTAGAGAAAATTAGGGTAGGGTACAATCCCTCAATCCTTAACAAATTATCCTTTAGAATACTAGAATGATAAATCAAAATTCTTGATTAAATCCAGTCCTTACCATCACTAAGCATTACATATATGAGATTCAAGACCGCATCATATGAAATCAAAGATCAATATAAGGCGGTGAACGACAAATTATACATACAAAGCATTCTTAAACATCCCAAGTACCTAGGGCAAGAGAGATTAAAAGATATGACAATGCATATATGATTTTCATTCACGATTCAACCAATATTTTCATTTATTTTCTAATTTTCCATACAAATAATTTGTATTAGGATTGAGTTCATGTACCCCAACCCTTGAGAAATTAGCTACTCGTGATTTGGTTGAAAAACAAATTCATATATGAAACTATGAAATTGCAGAACATTGTAAGAAATTTGCAGAAATGAAACAAAAGAGAATAGAATGATATTACTTGAATTCAGCACAAAAACGGAATTGAGATTCAGAATACAACTAGGGTTCATGCAAATCTTGAAGGAAATGGAAATTTGATCTAAAAATCTGATCTAAAAACTCTCTCTAAAATTTCTAACCCTAGCCTCTCTCTAGCAACTCTCAAATGATGTAGGTCATGGGCTTTTATAGCACAAAATCTCGAAATTGACAACCAATAGTGCTTGTGGAACAAGTTTTCCAAGAGTTGCACTGCATTAAATGCATAATTAATGACAGAAATCCGCACATCTAGACTCTTCATTATCCCGCAACTTCAAAACATCGTAACTTCTTCACCGTAGCTCGGATTGAGGTGCCGTTTTTTCCAGTATTCTTGTAATTTAGAGCTCTTCAACTTTCTAGTTGGCCCCACCTCCGGACTAAGGCTGAAAAATTACGAAAATGCCCTTCAACTCTCCATTTCTAGGTTTCTTTCACTGTTTTGCGTTCTCCTTCGCACCAATTTGCATGAAATACCTGTAAAACACATGAGAAATACACAAAACAAGAAATACTTGCCAAAAAAGGTTAGTAGAATACATTTGAGACAAATCCAAGCTACTTACACTGCACGGGATCATAAAAATACTGAAATTAAGGGGATAAATGTGAAGAATATGTGCCTAAACACACCCCCTAACTTAGAACTTTGCGCGTCCCGAGCAATGTAAATGAATCTTATCAAGGCTCAATTCTTGAAAATTCCTTTATCAAAATAAAATTCCACTTTCGCAGGCACGCGATTGCATTTAGTGTATGCAACAAGCCTTTAAACCTCTAGGTTACCCTAGTAGGACGAGTTTTGTCTCGTGAGGGTTTGCAGTGAATACACCCACAAAATTCTTTATTGACTCAGATAAATATCAAAATACTTAAAACTTGTACAATTTAAAATTTTCGAAAAATAATCACCATCAACTCATATTCAACTGTCTCAAACCATAGTGTGTGTGTGTAAAGCCAAAAATTAAACCTCAAATTTCCACCGATTGAGCATTACGTTACTTTCCGAAAATTCGTTTTGATTCAAATTCTTACGGATGCACTCACAAACGAATCACTCGGAATGTGGCTATTTTCGCTCGGTATGCATGATATAAAGAGTAAATATAATGGACACAAATTCATGCATACAAAATTGAAAAGAAGGAAATTTATGGTGAAAAGATCTCATCATCGGATTACGGTTATTAGGAAATGGGAACATCACCTCTAATTCACACCATTTTAATCTCTCATATTATCTTTTCATGTCTTAGCTCTCCACGCAGTAATTAATTTTGCAATTTGGACTCGGTTAGGACTTTTTCGGGTTAAAAGGTGTAAATGGTAAAAATGGGAATAAACGGATTGTTCGAAATTGGAAAATGTCCTTATGACGTCCATTTGTGCTTTTTCGAGCATTTGCTCATTTTTCTCTTTCTCTTTTTTTTTCATTTTTTTTTCATTTTTTTTTTCTTGCTATTTTTCTTTTTTGTTGAGCATTTCTATTTTTTTTTCTTCTTGCCCCTTTTTATTGCACAATTTGGACTTACTTGATGAATTTTCTCAATTTTCACAATTCCGGGCTATTTGAGTTTTTCGGGTTATCAAACGAAAGGGAAATATTTTATTAGGCTCAAAGTGGGTTGCAAAGGGATAATTTTTCACATCTTTTTATGGCTAATATTTTTGGGTAACAAACGAGGGCCTACTTCATTGTCCAAATTGCTAATCACATTACCATATGCATCTCGAGATTAATTAAGTTTAGAGATATATTTAGCACGAATTTCGAGACAACACTTTACACATTTCCATAACCGATCAAAACAAAGGATTGAGATCATCAACGACTTATTAAAACGCTGAAAAGAACTTTGAGTTAATCATAAACTCGGATTGATTTAAAAACTCAAAAAGAAAATTGAAAGGCTCGAAATCTCACCGGGTTTGATCAATCTCCACACTTATTCGTAAAGTCGTCAATTTTCTTTCAATTTCCATCTTCGGTCAATTTTGGCTTAGTTCATTTTGAATTGTACAATTTGAGACTTTAAATAGAATAAAGTTGATATTTTTGAAAATTTAAATTCCAATTTTTATTTATTTTGAAAAAATATTTTTGGTTTTTTTCAAAATTTTTCAATTTTTTTTTCTTTTTCTAAAAAAAAAAAACATACTTGGAAAGAACATGTGATCGAATCAATGAATCTAAACAATAAATGGGAAGAATATCCCACACCCCCTAACTTAAATGTTGCATTGTCCTCAATGCAAATCAAGAACACAACATAAAGAGAGGAAAAGAAAGATATTACCCAAATGGAGCGATCCCTGATGAGTGCGAGTCCATTGAATCTACAAAACATGTTAGAACCAAGCATACCAAAAAAATAACAATACTTGAACTAATTACTCTAAATGCAACAAGATACTATATAACACTTATACGTGACTCAAAAATTCAACAAAAATCACCCCATACGCGTCGGGGGTGCGACGACCTCACCTCTCTTTGTTCATTCAATCCCCATAAATGGGGTCCGACAGCCAGATTGTGTCGGCTTCTTTAACCATGGCTTCCAAATAAGGCTTGAGACGATGCCCATTGACTTTAAAAGTGGTTCCCCCTTTTTCATCCATTAGCTCAACGGCTCCATAGGGAAACACTTCTTTCACAATGTAAGGACCAGACCATCGAGACCGCAATTTACCGGGAAACAAGTGCAACCTCGAGTTGTAGAGGAGTACTTTCTGTCCCAAATGAAACTCTTTCTTACGAATGATTCCGTCATGAGCGCGTTTCATTCGGTCCTTGGAAATTTTGGCACTTTCATACGCATCGTTGCGCATTTCTTCCAACTCATTCAACTGAAGTTTACGTGTTTCACCGGCTTTATCCATTTTGAAGTTCACCCTTTTGATAGCCCAATACGCTTTGTGTTCGATTTCAACCGGAAGATGACAAGGTTTGCCATACACAAATCGAAATGGGGACATCCCAAGGGGATTCTTGTATGCGGTTCTATAATCCCAAAGAGCATCAGTCAACCTAAGAGACCAGTCTTTCCTATTAGGATCAACTGTCTTCTCCAAGATATTCTTGATCTCCCTATTAGCAAGCTCGGCTTGGCCATTCGATTGGGGGTGATAGGGGGTGCTAAACTTGTGGACAATTCCATACTTTCGCATTAGTTTATCCATCGGCCTATTGCAAAAATGAGTTCCATTATCACTAATTATGGCCTTAGGCATACCAAAGCGAGAAAGTATATTTTCTTGAATAAATTTGATCACCACCTTGCTGTCATTCGTCCTTGTAGCTATAGCCTCTACCCATTTTGAGACATAATCTACAGCGACGAGAATGTATAGAAAACCAAAAGAAGGGGGAAAGGGCCCCATGAAGTCAATTCCTCAACAATCAAACAACTCCAAGACTAAAATAGGGGATAATGGCATCATATCACAGCGAGTAATAGCTCCCATTCTTTGGCATCTATCGCAAGTCTTACAAAAAGCATTCACATCCCGGAAGATTGTGGGCCAATAAAGACCACTTTGAAGGATTTTCGCAGCAGTTTTATTTTTAGAAAAATGACCGCCACATGCTTCCGAATGACAGAATCGAATCACCCCTTGGATTTCCTCATCGGGTACACATCTCCGGATAATTTGGTCAGCACAATACTTAAACAAGTATGGATCATCATAAAAGAACATGCGTGACCAAGTAATGAACCTCCTTCTCTCTTGCGGATTCCAACTAGAGGGAACAACTCCGGTGACAAGGTAATTGACAATATCTGCAAACCAAGAGAGAGAAGAGGTAGCAAATAGATTCTCATCCGGAAAATACTCATCTATGGGAATGGGATCAATAGGTACGTCGGACGAGAGTCGTGACAAATGGTCAGCAACGACGTTTTCTACTCCTTTCTTATCTTGAATCGAGAGATTAAACTCTTGTAGGAGTAGGATCCACCTGATTAAACGAGGTTTGGCATCTTTCTTGCTCAAGAGATATTTCAATGCCGAATGATCAGTGAAACAAAGGATAGGCGACCCAACAACGTAAGAGCGAAATTTGTCGAGAGCAAAAATGAAAGCTAGCAACTCTTTCTCTGTAGTAGAGTAATTAAGCTGAGGTCCAGATAATGTTCGGCTAGCATAGTAAATAACATGAGCTTTCTTGTCTTTCCTCTGTCCAAGAACAGCCCCAATCGCGAAATCACTTGCATCACACATAAGCTCAAAGGGAAGCGACCAATCCGGAGCTTGCATGATAGGTGCAGAAATAAGCATGCTTTTGAGTTTATCAAATGCTTCTTGACATGATTTACTCCACTCAAATGGAGTGTCCTTCATGAGAAGATTACTCAAAGGTCTAGCGATGGCGCTAAAGTATTTGATAAACCTCCTATAAAATCCAGCATGGCCTAGAAAGGACCTCACATCTTTAAGTGATTTTGGCGGGGGTAGCTCAGCTATTACTTCAATTTTTGCTCGATCAACTTCAATTCCCCTAGATGAGACTATGTGGCCCAAGACTACACCCTCGGTAACCATGAAATGGCATTTTTCCCAATTGAGGACTAAGTCTTTTTCCACACATCGGAATAGAACTCTCTCAAGATTAGCTAAACAATGGTCAAAAGATGAGCCGAAAACGCTGAAATCGTCCATGAACACCTCAAGACCTTTTTCACTCATGTCGCTAAAGAGACTTAACATGCACCTCTGAAAAGTAGCCGGCGCATTACATAACCCAAATGGCATACGTTTATAGGCAAACGTACCAAATGGACATGTAAAAGTCGTCTTTTCTTGATCAAGAACATCCACCTCAATCTGATTATAACCGGAATACCCATCTAGAAAACAATAATAAGGATGGCCCGCTACTCGTTCAATAACTTGATCGATAAATGGTAAGGGAAAATGATCCTTTCGAGTTCCGGCATTGAGCTTTCGGTAGTCAATGCAAACACGCCACCCGGTGGTGGTGCGTTGAGGTATTAATTCTCCCTTAGCATTTTCAACCACAGTCATCCCTGATTTCTTTGGAACGACCTGAATTGGGCTCACCCATTTACTATCCGAAATGGGATATATAATTCCAGCATCTAGCAATTTGATTATTTCTGCTCTTACAACATCTTTCATTGTTGGATTTAACCGCCTTTGCATCTCACGAGATGGCTTCACTTCTTCCTCGAGATGGATTTTATGGGTACAAATCAAAGGACTTATACCCTTCAAATCTGCTATGGTCCATCCAAAAGCACTTCTATGCTTTCTCAATACATCTAACAACATACCTTCTTGCCCTTTTTCTAGATGGGAAGACACAACAACAGGAAATGTATCATTCTCACCTAAAAAGGCATATTTGACATGAGAAGGTAGTTTCTTCAACTCAAGACTAGGAAATCTATGTTCAGAGGGGGCCAAGGGTGTCTCCCTCGGAGGCAATTCTTCATACCTAGAAATCCAGTCAACCGCTCTTAAACTCTCAAAACTCTCTTCCTCTTGTAACCACATTTTTAACTCTTCCACCTCTCTCCCAAACTCAGTATAATCACTCATTTGAGTATCACTTTGCCCTAAGCACACTTTCAGAGCATCTCCTCCTATGATTTTTTCAATATTTTCATCCACCACTTCTTCAATAAGATCCATTTCAAGAATCTCATCCTCATCACCCATTTGGTTAGCGACATTGAAAATATTTTTCTCGAGAGTCATGTTTCCAAAAGTGAGTTGCATTTAGCCATTCCGTGTATTGATCAAAGCATTAGCGGTAGCTAAGAACGGTCGGCCCAATATAATTGGAACATGATTTCTCGTATGGGGAACAGGCTCGGTGTCCCAAATAACAAAATCAACGAGGAAGTAGAACGTATCCACTTGAACAATTACGTCTTCTAAAATCCCACGAGGCACTTTGACTGTCCTATCCGCTAACTGTAGAGTGATTCGGGTAGGTTTTAAATCACCTAAATCAAGCTTCTTATAGATGGAGTATGGGAGGATGTTTACACTCGCACCTAAGTCAAGCAACGCTCTTTCCACTCTCATTTCTCCAATGATACATGAAATGGTAGGTGAACCTGGATCTTTGAATTTTGGTGGAAGATCATTGAGAAGAACTGAGCTCACATTTTGTGCCAAGAAAACATTTTTCTTCACCTTAAGACGTATCTTGACAGTCAAAAGATCTTTAATAACCTTCGCATATGCTGGAATTTGTTGAATAGCATCAAGGAACGGCAAGTTCAATTTTACTTGCTTCAACACATCCATCACCTCGATACGCGAAGCACCTTTCTGGGGTAACTCTAAGCGTTGAGGAAATGGAGCAGCAGTAGGCAATTTGACTTCAATATCAGGCTCAACTTCCGCATCTTTCAATTCCTTTTCTAAGGAAGGTTCTTTAGACTCGGAAATTTCAGATTCCTTCACAATCTCGGGTTCCACTCCATCATCATTCACCTTTGGCAATTTAGGTGCTAGATCAATTACGCGGCCACTACGAAGAGTAGTAACAGCTTGACATTGTTCTTTCAAATCTGATGATGTGGAGCAAACCGTGGTTTGACCTTGAAGAGGTGGTCTTTGGCCTTGGGCTGGAAGTTTACCCTTCTCTTGAGTATTCACCGCAGACTGCAACCTAGAGATGTTAGTATGCATTTCAGCGAACATTCGCTCAAATTTGGCATCTCTTTCTTTTGGGGCTTGGATGAATTGATTGAAATTATCCTCATGAGATCTCATAGGTGGAGGTACATAAGTACCAGGAGGTGGTACTTGCATAGGGTTTGCCACTTGCTGAAATTGAGGGGATTGTGGTAGAGTCATCTGTGGGTTAGGAACCATCCCACCTTGGGGTTGTCCATAATTAAACCCGAGATTCCTCCACGATTGATTATATGCATTCCCTTGCTGAGCATTATAATTTCCTCGATAACCTCCTATTGCATCAACCTGTTCAGTGTACATGGCCTTGTATGCAGGTATGGAAGGACATCCTTCGGTAGAATGGCCTGCATTACCAATGGCACATACCTTCTCCATCCCAGTTTTTACGGGTCCAGACACATCTCTCAATCGCATATCTAGCATTTCTCTAAAGTTCTTTTCCATTTGATCAAGTTTTAGATCCAACAAAGTGTCCTTGTCCACGTGATAAATACCGGACGCAGCAGGCAAGTTGGACACTTGTCGATTTCTATTTTGACTATTTGGATCAGAAGTATCCCATGCTTGGGTAGTTTCCGCCACATATTTCAAATGAGCCTCAGCATCGCTCGTACTTAACTCCCAAAAAGGTCTCTCACACATGGTTTGAACAAGTTGTTTAGACGCTACAGTAAGGCCATGATGGAAAAATGAAATCAGATGATGAGTTTCAAAACCATGATGGGGGCACGCATTAACTAACTCCTGGTATCTCTCCCAACACTTATCAAAAGCCTCATTCTCATTTTGACGAAAATCTTGAATTTGGGCTTTAACAGAATTGGTTTTGTGTTGTGGAAAAAATTTTGAGATAAACTTGTTTTGCATATCTCTCCATGATAAAACAGAATTTGGGGGCAGGGTCCATAACCAAGTTTTCGCTTTATCCTTTAAGGAAAAAGGAAAGAGCTTTAACCGGATTACTTCTTGTGGACAAGTTTGGTCTCCAAATGTTTCACACGTATCTTCAAACTCTCTAATATGGAGATATGGTTTTTCCGAATCCATCCCATGAAATGTAGGAAGAATTTGGATCATTCCATTCCGAAAGTGGAACTGACCGGCATTATACGGGAATAAAATGCAACCAGGGTTAGCAGTTCTCTCCGGAAACAAAAGATCTTTCATGGGTTGATATGGTACATCATCCTCTCCAGCACCAACACCGACACTACCATTATCCGACATATTGCTACCGAAAGGTTCAGAATTCTCACTCAAGGTTTGACTCAACGAACGACTTGTGATGGAATTATTAGGGGAAGGAGGTGGAACCCAAAACGACAAAGACTCAGAATTTTCAGATCCGGCTTCGGCAATAGGATTTTCGTGAATTTGGGTGGGAGATGAATTCTACATAGAAGATCACAAGAGAAAAAAATGAAAAATATATATTTTTTTTTTTATGAAATCACTTGTAGATAACAATAACTTTCTTGGAAATTTAACAATTTTAGATCCCCGGCAACGGCGCCAAAAAATTGACGCGACTTAATATTTGTCTCAAAAGTGCGTATTTATCTAGGCTCAAGTGCAAGCCTTGTCGCTCAAGTAATAACCCAGTAAGTAGGGATCGTCTCCACAGGGATCAAAATTGCCAAACAATAACAAAGAAAATTACCACACCGTGAAATGATTTCTTGAAAGAAATAAAAAGATGATTGATTTTTTTTTTGAGAAAATTTCTAAAACTTTACTTATGAAAAACAGATGGAAATTAACAGTAAAATTTTTGTTTTAACAATTTAGAGAAAATTAGGGTAGGGTACAATCCCTCAATCCTTAACAAATTATCCTTTAGAATACTAGAATGATAAATCAAAATTCTTGATTAAATCCAGTCCTTACCATCACTAAGCATTACATATATGAGATTCAAGACCGCATCATATGAAATCAAAGATCAATATAAGGCGGTGAACGACAAATTATACATACAAAGCATTCTTAAACATCCCAAGTACCTAGGGCAAGAGAGATTAAAAGATATGACAATGCATATATGATTTTCATTCACGATTCAACCAATATTTTCATTTATTTTCTAATTTTCCATACAAATAATTTGTATTAGGATTGAGTTCATGTACCCCAACCCTTGAGAAATTAGCTACTCATGATTTGGTTGAAAAACAAATTCATATATGAAACTATGAAATTGCAGAACATTGTAAGAAATTTGCAGAAATTAAACAAAAGAGAATAGAATGATATTACTTGAATTCAGCACAAAAACGGAATTGAGATTCAGAATACTACTAGGGTTCATGCAAATCTTGAAGGAAATGGAAATTTGATCTAAAAATCTGATCTAAAAACTCTCTCTAAAATTCCTAACCCTAGCCTCTCTCTAGCAACTCTCAAATGATGTAGGTCATGGGCTTTTATAGCACAAACTCTCGAAATTGACAACCAATAGTGCTTGTGGAACAAGTTTTCCAAGAGTTGCACTGCATTAAATGCATAATTAATGACAGAAATCCGCACATCTAGACTCTTCATTATCTCGCAACTTCAAAACATCGTAACGTCTTCACCGTAGCTCGGATTGAGGTGCCGTTTTTTCCAGTATTCTTGTAATTTAGAGCTCTTCAACTTTCTAGTTGGCCCCACCTCCGGACTAAGGCTGCAAAATTACGAAAATGCCCTTCAACTCTCCATTTCTAGGTTTCTTTCACTGTTTTGCGTTCTCCTTCGCACCAATTTGCATGAAATACTTGTAAAACACATGAGAAATACACAAAACAAGAAATACTTGCCAAAAAAGGTTAGTAGAATATATTTGAGACAAATCCAAGCTACTTACACTGCACGGGATCATAAAAATACTGAAATTAAGGGGATAAATGTGAAGAATATGTGCCTAAACACAGCCCTTGCCGACTTTAAACTCTTCTTATAACATATTTCTTCAAGCAATTTTAGCCTAAGTTCATTTTTAAAGGTTTTTGTCTTGAGGAAAGAGAAAGTAGAAGTTAAGGAAGAAAGGATTTCATTAAAAGCTAGGAAAAGAATTCCAAGAAAATTCTTAAGGTGTTTCTAAGGTAAAATTATGTGTTAATATTGTTTTAATCTTCTATTATACTTATCTAAAATTATATAAATCGTGAATTATTGATTAAAATTCCATCCTCCTTTGTGATAATATGTATTGTTCATATGTGAGATAAGTGGTGTTTGTAGGCCATATTGCCTTGTATTAAAACCCTTTGTAATAAAAATTGTATATCTCTTTGTGTGATTATTGGAATTCATAAATTCCAATTGGATATGAAAATAGACTATATTCATATCATATCCGAAAATTATAATTTAACTCCTTATGGTTAGGCATTGGTGATGGTTGCAAGTTGCTATATAGTTACTGTTGGTATATTTCATTTCGGTATGCCCTGAGTTTGGTCAAGATTTTGAGATAGCAAATGAAGTCCAAATATTATGAAACTGTAATTCTGTACTACTCAGTATGTCTACTAAATGTTTGTTTAAAATCATAGAATGTTATGTTGCATAAAAATTATGAAAATTCTTGGAAGTTGAAGGAACAATAGTGGACCTTGTAGGGCAGATTTCTTGTGTTATAAATAAATAGTCATAACTTGCTCTAGGAGGATTGGAAAATTACACCATCACTTGTACTGGAAAGTATATCCATATATATTTTCATATTGATAAGGTTGGACACCTGTATTTATATAATTTATGAATATGGGATGGTTAAGTATAGAAGACAATAAATTGATGCCATACTAGATACCCCATGAAAGAATGTTTTCATCTTCTCTTCACAAAGAGTATTTTGATTACATGTTTCATGTGTATATACATTCAGAAGTATACTTTTATGTTTACTTGAGTTTAGTTATAAATTCCTTACCAGGTAGTTTCTATGGTTGAATCTTCATGACCTTATCAACATATATACCATCGTTTCGTCTTTACATATGTTTCATGGAATATGACTTGAGTAGAATAATATTGTGGTTGGGTACTCATTTAAAGTTACATAATTATATTAAGATAATACTTATGATTGAGTTTCGGTACTGATTTAGTTGGATTAACAGGTGTAAGGTCAAATCAACCAAGTTCAGCTCCACCCGAGGGAAACGTGAATGCCTAGTTGACAACACAAGGTGAGTGTACTTACTGAGTTGATTTGGGATATGATGTGTATATATTATATATTGAGATGTTATGGCTTATTAAAAGCTAAGAGATGTTGAGATGTTATGGCTTATTAAAATCCAATATATGTTGAGATGTTATGTCTTATTCAAAGCCAAGATATGTTGAGTTTTTATGCAATTCAGGAGATGTTAGGTTATTAAAACCTATGGATGTGATTATTGCCTACAGGTAGGAGATGTGGGGATTATTAACTCCGGATATGTATATGGCCTGATTTGGCACAGATATGTATATATATTGATATGTTGAGATGTTAATATAGTACTTTTACTATAGATTGCTGTAGTACATTCACTAAATTTTTAAACTCATGATTTTATATGTTTACATTTTCAGGTTTTTCAGCTGCCACTGCCAGGTCTAGGAGGTTGAGTAAATAGAAGTAGGGTCTTTCTAGTTTATTTTATACACTATAATAGTTGTAAGTAAGTTAAATGATTTGTGAGTTCTGATGAAATTATGTCTCCTTAAGACGATTAAATTTTTAGTATTCCGCATTTTAACCTTGAAGTTGTTTCAATATGTATTACTAAAATAATAAATAAACTATAATTGTGGTTTGTAAAATATTTAGTTAATTATATCCTAATGGGGTTAAGGGGTGACAAATGGGGTCTCCCCTATCTATGTTTTCACCGTTGTCTCGTAAGCCCATAGTATATCATGTACCTCTCCGGTCCATCTTCCCTTAGCATCTTCCAACGTTTTCTTGATTCCATTAAGAATAGTTCTATTAGTGACTTCAGTCTAACCATTGGTCTGGTTTTGTCTCGGCGATGAAAAGAACTATTTTATGCCAACCTTCTTACAATATTTCTCCAAAGAGATGTTCTTGAACTCGGTACCATTTTTTGAGATGAGTGTATTGGTCAAGTCGTATCTGAAAATGATGTTCTTCCACGTGAACTGAAAGGTCTTCTTTTATATGATCGTAATCATGGCCTCAACCTCTAACTACTTTGAAAAGTAGTTTATCGCCACAATCAAATATCTGTAGTTGTCCATGGCCCTTGGTAGAGGTCCAACCAAATCAACCACCCACACTACAAATGGTCGTGGTGAGGTGATAGATTTCAAAGGTTGATGGGGTTGATGAGGGATGGTGGTAAACTGCTAGCACTTGTCGCACTTCTTTACGTACTCGGATGAGTCTTTGGATGGGTTCGACCACCAATACCCTTGAGTGACGATCGTCTTTGCCAATGATCTGCCCCTAATATGGATTGAGAAAGAACCTTTGTGTACATCCTTCAAACACATATGAGAAGAGGTAAAAGAAGCCCCTTCTTGTATAACACGTCCCCTAAGATAGAGAACTTAGTGGATTTTTATCTCAATTTCCTTCTTTTATCCTTAGACTCCGACAAACTACACTCTCTGATAAACTAAATAAAGGGGGTCCATTCAAGATGGTCCTATGTTTAAATTGAAGAAAAAAATTAGCTTCATGTTGTCCTCCTCTATGATCGTCCGAGGAAGGATTTCTATTGGCACCGATCTCTTAGTATATTTTCGTGCGGCCAAGGCTAGCCTTGTCAGAGCATTGACTCAACTATTCTCCAGTTGAGGCACCCTTTTGACTTTAATCTCTCTAAATTCCTTCATCATCTTCCTCACCTTTGCTAGGTACTTTTCCATTATGTTGTCTTTGTCTTCATAAATCCCAGGATCTGATTAACTACAAGTAAAGAGTCGTTAGGGACTAAAAGATCACCTATGTTTAGAGTTATGGCGAGGGAGATTCTGGATATGAGGGACTCATATTCTGACTCATTATTAGAAGCATTAAAATTAAACCTCAATGCGTACTCTATAATAATTTCGTCTGGGGTTGAAACAATAAGGCTAACTCTACTCCCATTTTCACAGGATGAACCATCAACAAAAAAGTTCCACACGGCCCCTTCTAAAAATGTCCATTCTTCAATAACTTCATTTCTGAGAAAAAACTTGTCAGTCACGACTATTAGAGGTCTCACCGCGCTTGTCTCGACCTCTAATGGGTCTATACTGGTTTTGAACAACCTTTCTAGACTCTTTATTTCTTCTCTTTAAGCCTTGGCTTATGTGAACTCTGCCATAAATTCTGCTAAGGCCTACCCCTTTATTGCAACCCTAGGCTAATAGACTATGTCATAGTCTCTCAACTCAATATCCCAATCCATTAACCTACCTAATTTATCAGGTTTATGGATGACTTGCCTGAGGGGAGAGTCCGCCAAGACAACCATTATATAAGATTGAAAATAAGGTTTTATCTTTATTTAAGCGTGAATGAGGGTGTAGATTAGTTTTTCCATCTTAAGATACATTTTTTCATCCCCCTAGAGGGCCTTTCTGTTGAAATACACTCGTCCCTATACACCCTTATCATCTCGTACTATCATCGCTCTAATAGCTGACTCAGACTTGGCCAAGTATAGGTAATCTTTATCTCTTTAGATAGGACAAGACAGTAAATGTGGAGAGCCAAGATTAGACTTTAGCTCCATAAAAGATCTATCGCATTCCTCGTCCTTCTCAAAAGATTTTCTAAGAATCTAAAAAAATGGAAGACATTTATTAGTGTCTCTTGAGACAAACCTATTTAATGCAGCTACTCGTCTGGTCTGCCTCTGAACTTCCTTGATGTTCTTGGGTGTCTTCATCGCTATCAGGGCTTTTATCTTCTCTGGGTTGGCTTCTATACCCCTTTAATTTTCAATAAAACCCAAGAACTTGCCAGCTCCAACACCAAAGACACACTTGGCTGGATTGAGCTTCATCCCATACTTGTCCATGGTGTTGAAAGTTTTTTAAGGCTGGCCACATGAGTGTCGGCCTTTATACTCTTGGTCAAAATATGGTCAACATAAACTTCCATAGACTTTCCAATCTGATCTTCAAACATCTTGTTCACCAACTGTTGATACGTATCCCCGACGTTCTTCAAGCAGTAGGGCATAACCTTACAAAAATAGGTCCTCTTGTCAGTAATTGAGGCTATCTTCTCTACATCGCTCGGATCAATAAAAAATTGGTTGTAGTCAGAGTATGTATCCATGAAGCTCATTAATCCACGAACGTCCATATCATCTACCATCTGATCAATTCGAGGGAAAGGGAATTTGTCTTTAGGACAAGACTTGTTCAAATCAGTGAAGTCTACGTGCATTATCCATTTGCTGTTGGCTATAGGTACTATGGAAACATTTGAAATCCATTCAGGGTATATCACCTCTCTAATGAACTCAACCTTCTCCTTCTTTTTAACCTCGTCTCTAATGACCTCGTACTTCTCCCTTGAGTATATTCTCTTTCTATGTTTTATCTGTTTTGATCCATCGATGATATTCAACTTGTGAGACATTACTTTTGGGTCAATCTCAGGCATGTCGTCATGACTCCACGCGAAGATGCTTTGTCTCTTCCTACGAACTCCAATCATCTCATCATTGATCTCATATTTTAGTGCGTTGCCGACCTGGACATGTTCTTTTACAGCTCATCCTCATTGAGGAAGATGGATTCTACATCTTCTGCGACCTCCCCTTTCTTAAGTTTTGTCTCGTCTTTAGGATCAAAGGTGTCAATGTTGTATGTGGTTGTTTCTTTCTATGCTGAGTTAAAGTAGCACTCTTGTGTCGACATTTAGTCACCTTGAACTTTCCCTACTTCGTAAGAAGTCGGGAATTTTCTGACTTGGTGAACCGTCGAAGAAACATCGTCAAACTCTTTGATAGCTACCCGTCCCAATATGATGTTGTAAGATGAGAAGACGTTTTCATCCATTATGAAAAAGTAAATCTTCTTGGTCAGCCTTTTTTTCCACTAGTCTCCCTTTCTAGCATCCATTTCGTACATCCCTAGAGGGTGAACCTTTTTTCCATTGAATCCTATCAGAGGAGGATGGTACGGGATGAGCCTGACCCGACTAAGTCCTAAGTCTTTGAAGCACAACAAGAACATGACATCTCAGAGCTTCCTCCATCTACCAAGATTCTTGGTTCCTCACACCCATGAACTCTGGTTGTAATAACGAGCGGGTCATCATGAGGAGCTAGTATACCCTTGAAATCTAGTCTTGAAAAGCCGACTATGAGGGTTTCCATATCCACTTTCTTCCTCTTCTCGGGCTTAACATGAGTAAAGGTTGAATTTATAACCTCGTCTTTTGTTATTTCCTTTGCCTTTACCTCGGCCACGTGCACCTTGGGGTAGGCCAACTCTGAACCTCCTCCTGCTAGGCCTTCATAAATCATTACCACATTGAATGAAATCATGTTGAGCCTCTTCACTAGGACGTTATCATCCTTTGGTGAGAGATGTGCTTCTTCTCTTTCATCATCTAAAGGGTTATCCCACTTGGTTGTAGTATCCTCTCTGCACCTATCATTTCTCCTCTTCCTGGGTTCATCTCGTCCTTGGTCATCTCAACCTCGCCCTGAACTGCTCTTATCAAAATATTTCCTCAACTTACCAGATTTTAACATTTTTTTTCTATCCCATCTTTAAGGGCGAGGCGTTTATCAGTGGTGTGCCCATGATCTTTGTGAAATTCTCATCAAAGATTTCTATTTCTCTTATGAGGAGTTGTCTTCAACTTTTTCAGCCACTGAAGAGACCGGTCATTTTTTATATCATTCAGAAGGTGCTCACAGCTTACTGTTAGAGGCATATAATCCATAAACTTGTCATATATTGACCTTTTCTTTCTATCCTTACCCTTGGACTTATTACTCTTTCCATCAATGTGGGCTCTCTTTTATTCATCTTCTTTGGCTGCCATCGCCTCCTCTACATTCATGACTCTCCCGGCCATAGCCAGGAGTTCATCCATGGACTTTGAAGGGTCCTCGGCTAGCTTCTAAAGTAGCTTTCCTTTATGAACATCTCCTATAAAGGCAGTAATTGGGATATTTTCCTCATAAACTTAGACTGCCAACTTCTCCGTGTTAAAATGGGCTATATATCCCCTTAGAGTCTCGTCCTTCCACCGTTAGATGTAAAACATGTGTGTTATCCGCTTCATAGGTTTTACCTTAAAGTAGAAGTTGCGGATAAAACTATCGACCAACTTCTTAAAATTCCCTATAGAGTTATTTGGAAGGGAGGTAAACCATATGTGGGCTTCCCAGGTCAACGTGATTGAGAATGCTCAACATCTCAGCTCATCTAATATTGCATAAATTTTGGGGGCCGACTGATACATATCCACATGATGCACCGGATTTGTGATCCCATCATACTTTGGAGTAGCTACCGACGGTTTAAACTTAGTTTGGGTTGGGTAGTGCAGTATCTTTTCCAAAAATGGAGATCCTTCAGCATATCCCCTTTGCAAGGGGTCTCGACTTTTTATGATATCCCCTATTTTGTTCTCCAACCACTGTATGGACTTATTCTAAGGCTTATCTACTGTAACATCAACTTTTGTGGGGAACAAATTTTCCCCAGCCCCTTCTCTATCATTTGGACGAGATCATCATTCTTTGTTAAAGGGATGGGCTAAGGGTACCCTCTCTGCACACCTAGGTCAACTGATGACCTCTCTTTGCTCCTCTTGGTCTTGGGGAGGTCCGTAGCCGTCTCCCATCTCATTTTTTCTTGATCCGGCAACACTCCTCGATCTGTATAGATAGTTCCTCCCATCTCCCTATAGGCCGATCCTACGAAAGGTCGACCTTCTGCTTAGCTTATCTAAGGTGGAATTGCCTTGGTCCTCCCTCTCTGCCTTACCGACGCTCTTGTTTCCTGTTCTGCTATGGAGGATGAACAGTGCCACTAGAGATCTGATATGGTTCCTAGCATTCCATCTATTCATCATCCTCATAGAGGTCATCCCCCATGCTCTCATCATGGAGGTATTGACTCTACCTCCCCAGGCATAGACGCTTGTGGTCAGTAACATCTCTCCGTCTCTCTTGCGAAGGGAGATCCTTTTTTGGTGCTGGGGATAATCACTTCGCTTTTTGATCAGTAATGTTTTCTCTCACGATCAGAGTCACAAACTCAGCTTTGGCGCTGCCAGTTCTGGCCCTTAGATTATGGATGAAAATTAGAAATTGGTTTTGTATTTTCTATTGGCTATCTATGAGGGAGCGTAGCACAATCATTATCTCATCCATCTCAGACTGGGGCATTGCTTGATTGGAGCTTGCTCCACCTCCATGTGGTGGTGCCAGTTGATTCTCAGTAGGATGAGGTGGTTCCATTGCCATTGGTGTAAGATGTTTGGGATATGAGCTTGAGCAGGAGAGCTTAAATGCTCAACACGTCCTCATTCAATGGTGAAATAGCTCCACAAAGAGGGAGTACCGGTTCACCACCAAAGACTCTGATGAGTGTAACCTAAAATAGGGAAGATATGGTTATCTTCGTTCCCATAGACGGAGCCAAATTTATGATGTTGTAATCTGCACCACCAGATCAAGATGAGATTATGAATATCTTGAGCTCAATAACATCCCAACAATGGATATGAATAGATGTATATATTGGATAATGATATGAGGATAATAAGATGAACTCAATGATTTAAAGTGTTTCATCCAACTAGGCCTACATCAACTGTGTAAGTGTGTGAGAAATCTACTAAACAAGGGCACTAATGGCCATGGGTACAATACTCAAAGCCCTTTATCCCTTTTGTATACAACTGGACAAAATTCTATTAGGGTTATGAATTAAGGATCCCTTCTTATGGATAAGAAGAAGTGTATATATAGGGCTTGGGAGGTGTAATGTACCCCCCAAGCATGTAATCAGCATGCGCATGAGAAAACTCCCAATAAGATATAGACACATGTCCTTGGCACATGGATACAATAATATTGTAATATTCCCTCAGATGAGGGAATGATCATGTTATAACAGAATTATCCACGTGAGCATACCACTTTTGTACCTGCATATGCTCGTGCTGCTTGGTATCGTCCCCTGCAACCTCAGCTTGGCAGGATATGAGGTTGCTAATTTCGATAGGATGATCCCATGATCAGAGTCATAAGAATGACCTCGGTTGAATAGATCAAGCTGAGGTTGAATTAACTGGGTCACTCCTGTTATCGGTCGTGGAAGAGTACATATATTGTGCTTGCTAAACATGTGATACTCCTGCGGTCTCGACCTTTCGTACGGACGAGGCCAACCCTTATCGGGATGACCCCTCTAATGACACGTGGCCCCCCTCTGACTACTCGTCCATGAGATTTTATGCCATTCTTAAAGGACCCTAAAAATATTTTATTTACAATATGGTCCTTTTAATATTTTCATTTTAGTCCCTAAAACTTTCTTAATTAAATCCAAGTCCCTAAAGTTTCATAAAATTATATTTTTGACCCTAAAACTTATCATTTAGCTTGAGGATATGCCATAAGACTTTGATTTGATCCCATTTATGGTTGATTCTTCATATTTAAATGTGTGTCTTGTTATATAAAGAATTAAGTATACTACAAGTCCCCAAAATTTCATAAAATTACATATACCACCCCAAAACTTTTCATTAGCTTAGGATGTGCCATAAAACTTCAATTTGACCGATTTTAGAGATGATTCTTCAAATTTAAAAATTGGGATTTATCATATTAGGAATCCAAAAAATCACATATGTAATAATAAAACATTATTAGATAATAAGTAAGACGTAAAAAGTGGGGTCATTAAAATATTAGTATAAAACACAGAGATGAACTGGTTCGAGCCATTTGTTTTCTAGAAAATAGTAAAAATTTGACTTTAACAATCGTGTATTTTGGCTATAATTTAAACCCTGGCATGATTACATACACGATCTAAGATTAAAATGGAGTCGAAGAACTTTGGTTTTATGGGTTTTCGTTTACCATAACTCTTGAGTTTTGTTTTTAATTTTTTTACCTCAATTAAATTGAAACGTTGATTTTAGGTATTCAAAGTTATTTTAAATCCAATTAACCTAAGCACCTAGGTTCCTTTGACACAAATCTTGAGTTCTCTCACTTTGAAACTGGTTCAAAGTAAAGATTATAGATTCCACCATTGAAGCTTAAGCCTTAATAGTGGTTTATGGTGTTCAAGCCTTTTTAGTGCCTTTTCTATGTTAGGAATTCAAGAGAAAACCATATTTGATGTCTATGAATGCATGTAAAGTTAATCGATAGTAAAAGATATAAATGCTAAATAAAATAAGAAAAATACCAATTAAGCTAACTTCTTCTGTGTTCTTTCATAGTGGATGGATGCGTTTTGCTTTGTTAGTGTTACGATTTATATTGTTGAGTAAGAAGAGGGTATTTGAGGTGGAGGTGGAGATTTACTATGGTTAGTTTGAGTTTTAGTTAGGTCCCATGTGGCCAGGAGATGGGTATCAAAGGTTGGCATGTCGTACAATTGCCTGCATGGGTACCAACAGTCCAAACAGTATATGGGTGAAAGTGTCAAGTTTTAGTTTTTGTGATTTCTGTCTTTGGATAGTTTATGAGGTTAAATTAAAGATCTTTACAGAATTTTTTGAATGTTTAGATTGCATTCATGTAATTTCATAAACTTATCCAGACGATGTTCTCTAACTCTTGTAAAATATAAGTAACATGATTATGTTTGGTGTTTAAGGGTTGTTTATAAGAGTATGTTATGGGTTTATTTAAAATTTTGAATTTATAGGGGTATTTTGGCAATTTTAGAATTTTGAAGGTTACTGGGGTAATTATATTATTTCTTACTGTGGTTTTAATGTATAAAATATATAGAAATAGATACTATGGTTTATGGGTTGTTACGTTCGACCTTTTTAAAAAAATCTTTGAAGTTCTCTTCAAAGATTGCTCGGTAGCGTAATCTCATGGATTCGTTGGTTTCCCCATGTTGCTTCTTCTGTGTCATGGTGTTGCCAAAGGATATTCACTACAGGAGTTATTTTTTCGAATAATGGTTTTCACAATTAAGAATTTTATTGGTTTTTCTTCAAAATCATGATTTGATTTCACTGTTACACTTTCCTAGGAAACAATATGAATGGGGTCATGTATATATTTTTATAACTATGAGATGTGGAAAACATCATGTTTGTTTGATAATTTTGAGAGTAATTCTAAATGATAGACTTCCAAAACTTATTGTAGGTTATTTTAAAAGGTCCAATATCGTGAGGTGCTAATTTTCCTTACTTCCAAAATGGAATCATTCCTTTTCAAGGGGATACCTTCGAGAATACCTGATTGTCCATTTGAAATTCAAGTGGATTTCTTCTTTTTCTAGAATAACTCTTTTCCCAACTTTGGGATGTATGTAATCTCTCTCATTTTAATCTCATATATTATGTAGTTTCGACTATAATTTTGGGTCCAAATATACTATTTCTCCTAAGTCATTCCCCATAATGGTGAAAATTAGGGTCTACCATATAGGACTTCGTATGGGGTTACCTCAACGCTATTTTAATAACTATAGTACTTCGAGAAATCTACTAATTCAAGATGATCATTCCATGTACAGTTCAAGTATAAGTCACAAGCTCATAACATATATTTGAGAGTTTGAATTACTCATTCAGATTGACAGTCTATTTGTGGGTGTAAGGCGTTGCATAAGTAATGTTGTGTTTCCATATTTTTTCAATGCTTGCTAAAATCTCTTTTGAATCGAGGATCTCGATCCTATATAATGGATAGGGGTACTACGTGGGGTCCAACAATTTTTTGAATATAAAGATCATTAACTTTTTAAAAGTAATCAATTATTCTCATGTATATAAAATGCACTGATTTTGTAAGTTTATCAAAAATAACCCATATTGAATTATAACTTTGATATGTTCTAGGTAACCCATTAACAAAATCCTTCATGATATTATCCCATTTCAATTCCAAGATAGGGAGAGATTGTATTAATACTCCAGGATGCTGATGTTTAATTTTTTATTTTTGACATGTAAGATAGTTTGCCATAAAAATGACTATAACATTCCTCAAATCATACCACCAATACTTCCATTTATGACGATGATACATTTTGGTGCTTATTGGTTGAATCACAAATTTTAAATGATGGGCTTCTTTTAATATTTAACATCGTACGAAGGAGTCAAGTGGTACACATAATCGATTTTTAAATCTCAATCTTTTCTTTGAGGTCATAGGACCAATCTTTTTCTATTTTGTTATCTTCCAATCTTTGTTGTTTCCTTTTCAGTAAAACATCCTCTCATTATTGTTCTAAAATTATTTTACGGAGGGATGGATATGCAAGTATATTTATATGAACGATTAGTTTTTTCCAAATATTCCCTTTGCAAGTTACATTCTCCAATACTAGTTATAAATGTAAACACACTATTGAGCTTTGCTTTGGACTTTTCGCGTAAGGCCTTGGTAACTACGTTACCCTTCCCTAATTTGTATTTTAAGTTAAATTTGTGATATTAAAAAAATTCACACCATCATCATCGTCGAATATTTAAATCTTTCTTGGTGAATATATACTTTAAACATTTATGATCTGACAATATTTGATATTCTTCTCCATATAAATGATATCTCCTAATTTTCAGAGCGAAGACTACTCCTGGTAATCCTAAATTATTATTGGGTAGCTAAAATCGTTAGTTTTTTATTTCCGCAGTCCATGCTTGATCACATTTCCTCATTTCTTGGTTACAGATACCAATCCTTGTAACGATGTGTTAATATATACATTATTGCTAATATTACTAGAGGAAATATTAAAATCTGGGGTAGTCGTCAACTTTTCTTTTAATGTAAGGAATTTTTTTTCACACTCTTGGGTCCACGTAAATTGGACATCCTTTCTGGTAAGCTTCATTAAAGGTAAGACAAATTTGAAATTACTTCCACAAAGCGTCGATAATAACTTGCGTGTTCGAGAAAGCTTCAAATTTACACAACATTTGCAGGGTATCGTTATTCTGTCACTCATGCGATTTTTGTTGGATCCACTTGTATACCAATCTCGGTAGTCACATGTCCTATAAATTTCACTTCTCCCATAGTAAAATATCATCTTTTCTCTTTGCATAAAGTTAGTGTTATCGTAGTGTTTATAGCATTATACGCAAGTGTTCTTCGCGGTATTTCCTAGTCTAAGGGTATATCCAAATATCGTTTATAAAAACAATTATAAAATTATCTAAGAAGCATCGAAATACTTTATGCATTAAATCCATGAAAGGTTCAGGGGATTTAGTTAATCCATAAGACATTACAATAAATTCAAAATGATCGTACCGAGTTTAAAAAGAAATTTTTGCTATGTCCTCTTTAATACAAAGTCGATGAAATGCAGACCATAAATCTATTTTTTGAAAAACGTTTTGCACTTGCTATTGGTCTAATAGGTTCCCTATCCAAAGAAAATGTTTTTTATCCTTGATAATTACTTGATTTAAGTTTCGATAGTCGATGCATAACAAAAACTTTCCATTTATCTTTTTTCACAATTAAGGTTGTGACTCCCTAAGGGTATGTACTAAGTGTAATAAAAGCTTTCTCTAATGAATTTTCATGTTGAGTTCTATGTTCTCAGAATTCCAAGGGTTCCGTATGATAAGGAGGTCTATAAACAGGGGAGGTGTTGGTGAGAAATTCGATGGTGAATTCTAGTTCTCATTATGGCCCTATTGAAATTAATGTTTTTGGAAATATGTCAACATTTTTATCCAAAATCGTAATAGAAAATGAAGCCACTTTTGTCGTGAAGTTGAGAAAATATTGAATTTGATTGATCCTTTACTTGAATGTAAAATGAAGTTTGATGAGTTTTATTTTAACATTACTATTTTCTCATGACATGTAACATGAGCAAAGTTTGGTAATAAAAAGTATATCCTTGTTATTAACTCAAATTCCTTCTAGTCTAATATTGTTAAACCTACTATAAAAATTCTCGTACCGATCTGTATGGTACTCTTTTTTATAAACTCGATTTATTAAAGTGATTACTCCGGTTGGTATTCTTTTGGATAACAAATGTTATATGGGACTAGTAGATAATTATAATAGATTCATGAAGTCGTTGATAATGAAAGAATGTTTTCCTCCATAATCAAATAATATATAAGCTGAAACAATATGGAATAATATATTACCTTCTACCATGTTGTAGTTGTCCGGATCTTTGGTCGAACGAATGGGAAAATACTAGCTTCGATTCCTTTTCATCGGTCATTATCTCTTCCCATGCAAATTTTGTTGGGATGGACGATTGTTAATATTACGAGTTGGTACAATAAATGGGGGTTTGATCAAATTGGTGTATCTGATTAATGGCAAAGAAATAAAGTTCATGGGATAATATTGTTGCAATCTTTGGAATTGCGGCTTATGTGGCCTAATATGTAACACTCATGACATCACATCCTAGATCCACTATATTTATGATTGATTGGACTTAAAATCCTCCAATGAATTGGCTTGACATTAGGGTAATCCCTCTAATTATGTTGGTTTCTTACCGCATATGAGTTAATAAGGGTGGATATTATAATACCTCGTACTTTCAAGAGTTTTATTTCGAATTGTACATTTGATTAGTGTTTTAATCTAGAAATTAAATTTTCTTCGGTAAATCATAATTACTGAGTTTATGATTATTATTTATGATTATTACTGGCTTATAATTGGTAAATAGTGAGTCCAATTATTATATTGTCATTTATGTAAACGATGAATTATTATATTATGTCATTACATAATTAAAGCGATAAATTAAAATTGTTTAAGGGAGATGCGTACTATATGCACATGTTACTTCCTTTATGTTGCAGTTTGATACTAGTTATTTATTTTCATGGTTAGAGTTAAAAATATAAAAATCTAGACGTTAAAGATTGAAACTTTCTGAATTGGTATAGATTAGTGATAAAAGATTAGGGTATGTGAATGAATCATTAATGGATATCATTAATAGTTGAAATTCAAAACATATTATGGGATTTAAATGGATGAACAAGTAGACTTGTATATAATGATTGGATCATTATAATTAATATGGGAAATGTTTTTATGTTGAAGTAATTGGAAGTTTGATTTAAAATCCAAGGTCTTGATTTGGGATTTAGGGTTAGTTTGTGTTAAAATACTTTTGAATGTTAGGGTAATCTTGTAAGATTTCATTTTTGTGTTTGGAGAAGGAGCAAAGCTCCACTTGAGGGATTGAAAGAGAAAAACCCAAGGAGGAATACGTTTAGAAAATAGAACTTGTTCTCTCCCGAGGAAGAAGATGTTTTATATATATATATATATATATATATATCACTGGTGTAGCGATGTTATCCTTTTTGCTTGATTATTTTTTTATGGCATGTGTGTCATTACAATATTATTTCTGAACATGTACCTAGAGAAGGTAGTATTACTTGGCTCATAGAGGGTATTAGTAGGACTGGACTTATATAGCTGTTATATGTCGTAGTTAGACTGGATAGTTTAATAAGGATAAATAAAATGAATAAGTTATGCACGCACTATAGTTAAGAGGTGAGTTTTACCTGAAGTGAGTGTGACTTGTTAATTATGAGAGTAATACACTTATATTTTAATCGAATTAAAACAATTATCTACTTGCAACATATTTTTAACTTTACTAGATTTCACTCATAGGCATTTGTTTTTCCTTATTTTTCTTTTTTTTTTATTTCCCAGGTGCACAACAGTAGCATCCCGGACTGCGTGGATGGATTCATTATTGTCGTGTAGTAGTCGTGGACGTTATATCTTTTATTAGACACTCATTCTATATTATCTAGATATGACCAATCATTTTGGTTTGAGTTTTGGGTGTGTTTCCCGTAGATGTATAAGTTATTATTTACTCGGCTTACCTAACGGATGTCATTATTTTATGACTGATGGTGTATTAGGTTCCCTCTTATTATCTATTCATGCATGATAATTATTCATTAATTTTAATTTTAAGGTTTTATTCATATTATTTTATTATATTATTATTGCAATAGTGATGCTGAGAATAAACCATACCCAGATTCATGCTTTTAGTTTAGTCGAGGATTGGCCACCCGGTATTTGAATAGGTGGGTTGTCATAGTTAGTAATAGAGCCATGTATTAGTGTCATTATGATTTTTGAAAACTTGCTACGTTGTTTTCATTTTGTTTTCTTTGATATAAAGACATATGATTTGGAGTGTTGCTTCCTGTTGCGCATTAATGTTGTTCTACTATTGTTTATATTTGATGGGAATCTTATACAACTTCAATTTTATTTCAGATGGCAAACACGAGGAGAGGTAGAACATTACATGTTTCTAGAAGGTCCGTAGATACCGTAGCTGAGGTGCTGCAACAGGACAATCAGGGGATGATGACAGCAACTGAGGTCACCACTACTGTTTCACAGGCAATTAATGTCGTGATGGCTTCGTACCACAACATTTTCCCAAGGCACAACATTCCTAACTAGAGGAACCAGTTTAGGATCACCTAGTGTCATCTATTTAGGAGAGAGTTAGAAAGGCATTCTACAAGGTCCATCCACTAGAGTTCTGGGGGAGCACTGATATGGTTACAGCTAGCTAATGGAAGAAAGACATCCATAGGCATTTGAGCATGGTTAAGTGCAGTGACACTCAAAATTAGATGTTGGATACATTTTAGTTAGTAGGAGAATCATTTCAGTGGTAGGAGTTCGACACCACAACATTAGAAAGTGAGACTATGATAATACCAGAGTTTTGGGTGCTGTTTGAAGGCATGTTATTCCCATTGACAGTTCTGATAGAGATGAGAAGGATATTTTTAGAACCTTTGTAGGTGGTCCGAACTGTGGCCGAGTACGACGAGGAATTCACTCACATGGAAAACTTTATGCCATATGAGGTGAACACTGAGGAGAATAGGGTTTTTAAATTTATAGATGGGATTAGTTGGAAGATTCACCAACGTTTATTGGGGAACAAGACATTATGGACTTACACTGGGGTCGTTAATGCCTCATTGTTTCACGATCAGGATCATCATTTCCATCCAAGGCGAGCAAATAGGACTAGAGAATCTATCCAGTAGAGGAAGACTGGGGTCAACTAGGCTAGTGGTGTGCCATAAAAGTAGAGTACATATCAGGAGCGTGGTTCCCAATGGAGCACTTGTCTAAGAGGTATATGTTGGGTTATGATTGTACCAGGAAGGGCCATCAGGTCCAATAGCATATCCCTCAGGGCTATCAGGGCCAGGGGAGCTAGAGTGGAGGCCAACATGACCGAGGTTATCAGGGATAGAGGGCCCAAATGATAGGGCCAGGAATGTCCTCGCTAGGTCCATAGGCATACATACTTTTTTGTGAGGTATTTCTTATGTGGGGAGCAGGTCGACATGTGTCTTGCATAACTGACCAGGGCTAGGGGTCAGAAGTAGGGTGCCCAATAGGAGCAATAGATAACGTAGCTTACAGTCCCATCAACAGTTATAGTATTTCCACATCCACTGGGGCTTTTATAGTTTGGGCATGTGTATAATGTTCTTGGACAAGTAATACATCAAACGCCATTTGTGATCGAGGGTATGTTTTCTATCCATTAGAACTTTGGGTGGGTTTCGTTTGACACGAGCGAGTGATATTCATTTATTATTTTGACACGAGCGAGTGATATTCATTTATTATCAGTAGATTCACGTCTGAAATGGGTTTAGTGGATATATCATCAAATTATGAGTATATATTCACCATTGGATAGGGGGGATCTCACTCCTTCCATCTATTGGGAAGGGGGTATCGATATTGTGGGGTTTTGTATTATGAAGATCTTCTTGTTTTAGTAATGTATGATTATGTTTCTATAATTTGTGTGGAGTGGTTAGTGACATGTAAATTGATGGTGGACTGTTATTGTAAGGTTACTATGATTGCAATTCCACGACATGATATTGTTCTTGTTACGATGCCTCGTCCTAATTAAGGGTGGAGCACGCATTTATATTATGATTAGGAGGAGACTGCGGATAGTGTATATGTCTCTTTAGATTTGATCCATGTGGTTAAGGACTTACCAATGTGATTCAGGGAATAGTGGGTTTACCATTGAGTCGAGAGATATATTTTATGATCGACTTAGCGCCGGGGACTAGATGATAGTGCGAGTGATATATTGTGTGACTCCTTTGGAGATGTTAGAGTCAAGAGTTAATATTTAGTAGTTTGGGGGAAGGTTTTTGTCCATTGCTGTATTTTCCCTTAGGATGCCCCCATGTCTTGGGATAACGAATCTCGATAACCGGGTTAGCTAGGTAATAGTATATTGAGATGGTTCCTTAATTTAAGTTTTCTTTCAACAAGTCACTTGCATGAGGATTAGTAACAATCGAGGGTTGAGAGACTTTGGTCTATAGGACATTCCTTTTATTACATTAGGAATTACTTGTGGGAAAGTGTAAAATTGAGGAGTGAGCTATTATGTGATTTAAGGTCAGCGGAGACAAGAAGTGAAAATTCGAAAGAACTTAGGGAGGTTTGAACCCATAGTTGGATAAGTGGGGAATTCTCATTAAGAATCAAGTCATAATTAGTAGGGTAATTGAGTATACCTTTTATTATATGATCGTACAGGTCATATGTAGTTGATTTTAAATATATGTGTGTTTCATCCGTGGTATTTGTGCATGTGAGTCTGTGGTATAGGTGTATGGGCTTCCTAGTTAGTTCAATATTCATTATCATCTAGGAAAGGATAATGTGGTGGTAGATGCATGGAGTCATAAGTTGGTAGGGTAGTAGGCGTCAATTTTGGAAGGCTAAGTAGACTGTGGTTTATAAGGAGGAGGAGATAGTCCAGGAATTTATATCATTAATTACCATCACACCCAAGATTAGGTTTTAAGGCATAAACAAAGGATTCGTCTGGTCAGGAGATGGTTTAACAGTTGTTGATAAGTGGAGCGGGATCTTACCCAGTTAGTTATGAGGGAGGCTTGCACATCAATGGGAGGTTGATTGTGCCAGGTAAATAGGACCTAGTGTGCAGTTATGGATGAGGTGCATAGGTCATGGTTTTTGGCGAATTCCATTGGGAATGAAATGTGCTACGATGTGAGGAGACAATATTCGTGGGCCGATACGGTCCATTTGGGTGACATGCATGATTGGGTAGTTATCCCAACTTTTCATTTTAGATAGAGAGTGAGCCTGCACGAGGTGCCTTCCAAAAATATTTTATATCAAGATAAGATATTTGTGTCCCACTTCTGGTAGAGGTTTTTAATATGGATATAAGGACGGAGGTTCCTTTGGGCATGGTGCATCACCCATAAACCGATGGTCAAACAGAGATGGTGAATCAAATGTTGGAGGATTTGATAAGGATATGCATTTTGGACTTTTAAGGCATATGGGGGTAGTATTTAACGAATGTAGAGTTTGCGTGTAATAACACGTACCAATTTTTCATTAGCATGGCACCTTTTCAGGTGTTCTAAGTGAGACTTTGTTATTCACCCTCTTGTTAGGTATAGGCGGGGGGGGGGGGGGGAACAAGGTTCTCGGGTTGAACAAGATTCAGGATACGTCGAAAATAATTGAGTGATCAGGAATCATATTTGGGTAACTCATGATCGTCAAAACAGTTATGTTGGTGACAACATAACTCTTAGTGAGTTTGATGTGGGTGATCAGGTTTTTCTATAGATATCTACCACAGAAAAATGATGGGATTTGGGAATGAAGGAAGTTGGCGTATAGGTATGTGGGGACTTTCCCCTTATAGAGAGGGTAGGGTTTGTTGTGTATAGGCTTGCTTTACTGGAGCATTTAAAGTTGATTCATGATGTGTTTCAAATGTCGTCGACAAGGAGGTATCTCAAGGATGTCATGGTTTATAAGCATGCAGAGTTGGAAGAGATTGATTTGTATCTAGATATTTCTTACGAGGAGAGACCTATTGCGACTTTGGGTTGTACGGAGTAGAAGATTCGAGAAAAGGTGGTACCGTTAGTAGGTGTATGGTCGGAATGCCAGAATGTTACTGAATTGACCTCGGAGCACGAGGATGACCTACGGGAAAAGTACCTAGAGCCTCGTGTCAGTAACAATCGAATTGGAAGGATGAAATCCCATTATTCGGTGAGAAGAATGTAACATCCCATACTTCTATTATTAATTAAAATTTGTGTACTTTATATATTAATTTAATTGGGGAAAATTAAATTGGATTTTAATAAAAATTAATTACAGAGATAAAGGATTACTATTTATTATAATTATTATTTACTTGTATGTGAAATGTAAATTTTAATTTGGTTTATTATATGTCACGTATGACTGATCATGACAGTTTATTGTTACATGTGAATAGCATGTTACATCGCTTGATCGATATGATTTATGGGTGACACTTAGGGTACACACGAGTTAGGTTCGGTTAATGAGTTGTTAGACTATTTGGAGTTGGTTGATTCATATGACCTTTTTTAGAGGGCCGGTGATCCAGGAAGGGTCAAAATAGTGCAGAATAGGTATTCGGGTTTTATGTTTAAGTAATGGGAGCTTTTTAGACATAACATGGCCCGTATAATGGTAGGAGGGTAATTTTATACTTAAGACTAAGAAGGAAAAAAGGATTAGTTAAATTAAAAGAATATTTCAGAGGATGGGAAGGATTATGGAAACACACCTTTCATATTTAGCAAAAGCAATTGAGAGAGAGAGCTCTAGAGAAGATAAAAAGAAGAATAAGAAAGAAGATAAAACTTGGAGAGGAGAAGAAAATAGGACTCAACCCATCATTAGATTTATAGAAGAATTCGGACTTAAAGCCAATGAGGAAAGTAAATACTTTCTTTATGTCACATTTTGATAGTGGTTATTTATTTTCATGATTAAAGGTAGGAATCTAAAATTAAGACGTTAAGGTTTGTAACTTTCTTAATTGATATAGGGATTTAAATGATAAAAGATTGTGGTTCATGAATGAATCATTAATAGATATCAATCACACGTAAAATTTAAAATATATTTTGGTATTTAAAAGGATGAACATTTAGAACAAGTATTTTAAGACTAGATCTTGAGAGTTAATTTGGGGAAAAAATTGTATTGAATTAATTGAAAGTTTGATTGAAAATCCTGGAGTTAAGTTTGAGATTTGGGATTAGTTTTATATTAAAATACCTCTGCAATGTTAGGGTAATGTTGTAAGATTTAATTTTTCTATTTGGAGTGGGTTGAAACCTCCATTGGAGGGTAAGAGAAGAACTGAGGAAAAACATGTTTAGAAAATTGAACCAGTTTGCTCTCTAATGGAACTTGATCACTTTTAAAAGTTGGATAAGATTCTGCATAATAGAATTACAAAGGTATGAGCACTAATTTCCTTTTTCATTAATATTTCTGGAATCTGTTATCAATTGTCTACTTACAAGTGCGCGATATCAAAATTTTAAACTAGTAGTTTGGGATTTGGCTTCCTTTTTGAAATTTTGATTTTTGGGAAGCAAACCCCAGTTTTTATTCATGTGTCATCTTGACCCATTATGGCTTGGTGAATGATTATAGGGGCATTCGAGGAATTATAGCATTATTGGGGAAGAATTTACAACTTTCAGTAATGTGATAAGCCAAATTTAGTTGGGTTAGAGTGAGGGGAACCAAGGATATAAGTGTTAGATTATTTGATTAATTAATCGATAAATTGGGTTGAACTTGAGGATTAGAGAACCATATGATATGAGATATGCATATGAGTTAGGCACTTATCATACATAGAAACTAGAGTGGGCAGTCCATCAAGGCGTTGACAATAGGTATTGGGTTGCTTTCTCAGGTCATAAAATAGTTGCACGACCACAATCCATATGTGAGGATAGGTGTTGGTTTCAAGTCCAGTTGGGCACAATGTGGTATATTTTTTACCTCCGTATGTATGTCTATGACTTCCTCAAGTGTATGTATTTTCATTTGGCATTGGTGGTGAGCTTTCAACTTGATAGATCAGTGTGAGTCCGGATGCCTAAAGCTGGATAGCACATGACGGATGTAACCGCGAGGTCCAAGCTCTGAGGATATGGTTATACATATATTTCAAGTTATATATTATTATGTTTTGGATGATATAATCTATATATCTATTCATAGAACGAGTGTAGCTTTTTTATATTTATTACGTGATTATTAATTTATAGCTAGTGTGTGGCTACATTATTATTTATGAACATATACCTAGAGAATGTCGTATTACTTAGCTAACATAGGGTATTAGCGGGATTGGACTTAAATAACGGTTATATGTCATAGTTTTACCATGTAGTTTAATTGGGATAAATAAAATTAACACGTTTGGTACACACTATAGTTGAAAGGTGAGGGTTATCTCGAGTAAGTGTGACTTGTTAATTATGAAAGTAATAGACCACTATTTGAATCACCTTAATGCAATTATCTACATAAAAAATATTTTTTACTTTATGGTCTTTGACCCTTAGGCTTTTATTTTTTCCTGTTTTTCTTTTTGTCCCCCAGGTGTGCAGCAGCCGGTACTGTAGGGATATATTCATTACTGTCGTGCATTAGTTGTGGGTGCTATATCTTTGATTAGATGCCTCGTTTTATTTTACCTATATAGGGTCAGTCATTTCAGTTTGAGTTTTAAGCGTATTTCTTATAGATGGATATGTTTTTATATTAATGTTAGATATTTAAATTTCAATATTCACTTTATTTATTCGGTTTGCTAATTTAATGTTTTTTTGTGTGACTGATGGTTTATTTGGTTCACTCTTATTTTCAATTGATGCATCATGATTATTCATTCATTTTAATTATATGTTTTTATTGGTTTTATTTGATATATTGTGATTGTGATAGTGATACAAAGAATGAACCATATTAATAATCATGTTTTATTTTTGTCAAGGAACTTCCACCCGATACTAGAATAGGTGGGTTGTAACAAAAAATTTGAGTTTGGTGACAGGGGTGTCCTTTTTAATCCCATCAGTGTTTCAAAATGGATTGCCTTTTTTACCTTTAGGGTTTAGCACAAATACTTAATTATTTTTTAATTAAGAGGTTTTTAATGCTTATTGTAGGATAGTAGCGTCATTTAACCACTTCTTAGTGTAAATTAAGGGAGATATAAAAAAAGAATGGAGAAAAAGAGAATGAAATAGAAAGAAAGCTTGGAGAATAGCAGAAGGGTAGTCTCTGGAATCAATTCATGTAGAACGTGTCAGGAGTCAAATTTTAATCCATAAAAGCAAGTGTTTACTTACGTCTTATTTGAGTTTCAACATTTAATTATGTTCATAGTTAATTAAAAATTAATCTGGAAATTAAGGATGTAATTATAGGATTAATCAGGAGGTTTGATTCGCTTATGTAGTTATTAATGTGGTTGAGAATTAATACGGATGAAATTTCTAATTTAAATATGGAAATATGATTATGAGAATGATGAAACCTGAGAGAGTATTAGGTCAATGGATTTTAGAGTTTGATTCATTCCAGAATAATTGAATTGAATCAGTGATTAAGAATATTTGGTATTTAATGTTGGATTTTTGTTTTGATCAGGTATAAAATATTTATGGGATGATTATGTAATGGTTTAATATCTTAATTTATGGTTTTGGGTGGCTTGGGACCTCCATTGTTGGGTTTAGGAGGTGAATACCTAAGTTTACAGATGAAGGGTAGCCTAAAAAATCGACTGAATTCACTCGGGGAGCAAATCAGTTCGATTTGCCAGGAAACCAGTTCGATTTTCTAGCATGTCTTAATTTATGTTGCACTATTTTCAACCGTTAGTGTTGGATAAGTGGGTGTATGGGTTTTTGAGGTTGATTTGGATTTCTTTGAAACTTATCTGAGGTTGCTGCATGTGTGAGGCGAAATAATTTTTGGGCTCGAAAAAAATGAATAAATTAACAAGTAAATGAACACATAATTGAAAATCGGGATGTCGGTTTGGACTTCAGGATTGGTAGACTAGTACGTTGTGTGATTTTCATATGTATATATTTTGGCCATCCCCGATCCCCACCGCGGAGTAAAAGGATCCTTCGGGTCCCGCGCATCCCTCTCGGAAGCGCTTCAGTCGGCGTCGTTTGAGATGTGGTGTAAAAAATGTAGAGAGATTCAGAGTCTCTAGTCTATTTTACTCAAAACAGACAAAAGAAAAAAAAGGGAAGCCCCCCCAAAGGATGGTATACAAAGACATACTAGTGCGTGCGAAACCAAATGATTCGAGAAGGTTTCGGAGGCTTAGTTACGAAATGGGAAGGTGTTAGCCACCCATTCCTCCCTTTCGGTCTCTCATGGATATTTTCTATTTGCCTTTATGTTTTCCCCCGTGATATGTGTGTATGTGTAATATATAGAATGGAGGTAGGAATCCTCGACTTTTATCATTGAAAAGATAAATCGAGTCATCCGTAGGAAGATATAAGAATAATATTTATGTGATTACCCCTACGTTGATCGTTATAATGAAACGATAACGCGTATGGAGTAATACGTCACTAAGAACAAGTATATATATTATAAGGAAATTGGATTTAGAGAAAATAGAAAATAAGAGAAAAGGTGAGAAAAAGACTCGAGTCTCAGGTTTTACCCCGAAACGCCTACGTAGCCTATAAGGCATCAAAGTCCACGTAGTTCGTATACAAAATGAGGGGTGGGGTTTATCCCATAAATCCAAATGGGGGATCTCTTATTTGTAAGTGTGTGTGTGTGTGTAGAAAAAAGTGCTTTAGTTTTAACGAAGGTGTGGAAAAAATGTGAGAATCCCTATTGGAATTTATGACCAAACCCTCTTTTTCTTATTTTTTGGTTTCTTATTTATATGAAAATAAGAGATGTGCAATAATACTAAATAAAAATTATATTAGGATGTGTGAGATGAGATAATAAAAGTGCTAAGTAAGAAAACAAGTTATTGGGAATTTAAGAGAATTTGAGAAAGTTGGACCTTCTTGAAGATCTTAAGCTTGATCTTGAATGTTAATGAGATGCAATTGGATGATGATGGAGAGTGGATAATTCACCAAGTTTGATGAAAAGGATGATGAAAAGTGGAAGTAAAAAAGGGATTTGGAAGTTGAAATCACGTTGCCTTCGAGAGAGGTTTCGGGGATTCGTTGAGAGTGGATTTCTATTAGATCTATGCTCCCCCTACAAATGAGCTGAATACCTCCTTTTATATCCCCAGGTGACTGCCTATCGGGATTGGCATGACACTACCTATCGTCAGGTGCCAATAGGCAGGGTCTGGAACCTGCCATTTGGTAGTGCGCTTCAGGCTTTTTCTAAAAATTGGTCGTCGAGGGAAAATCGTTGGTCAGAATTGCGCACGGGGCATACCTTTGGAAATTTAATTCAGAGACCTTTGAAAGTACTTTGGACCGCTCCCGGGTTCGGGAGTTGACTTTGGGTCAAATATGGCTCGAAAGCATTTGTCGGTCCATTGGACGGGGAATCGTTCGGACGCAAACGGATTGTTCGTCCGTATGGCAAGTCCGAATTGTGCACAGGGCGGGCCGTTGGAAAGGTTAGGAGATATAATTTGACATTCCAAAGAGTTTGACTCGGTTTGGAGAGTTAACTTTGGTCAACCGGGCCTGAGAACCATTCGGTGACCTCTCGGAGTCAAACGGATCGTTCGTCCGCATGGAAAGTGAAAATCGCGCACGGGATGGACCGTTAGAAAGGGGATTTGGTGCCCTTCGAAGATTCATTGAGTATTGGTTGAGACGAAGAGTTTGACTTTTGGTCAAACAGAGCCGGGGAGTGCCCGATGGCTTCTAGCTCAGTACTCGGGACATCACTTAGATTTACAGTGATGAAGGGAGGTACTAGGGACCTAAGGAGGGTTAGGGGGGTAACAAAATGGGGTGTATACAGAGACCCTTGGCGGGTGAGTTTGGAATAAATGATGACCATCGAATAGACATCACATGATGCTTTTGAGGGAGTATGACCGATTCAGAGGGTCGAGGCCAATTATGAGGACCTAAGGAGTGTGCTGGGGATGATTAATTCAGCGGATCAAAGACGAATCTATGGGCTTAGGGTAAAGGTTTGATAACTGAGGTCAATTCTAACCTAAGATTGATGACGATCGAGTACCGGGGTCAATTCTAACCCAACTCAGGTGATGATCCAAGACCGAGGTCAATTTTGACCTAAAGAGTGGTGACGACCGAGGACCGAGGTCAATTCTGACCCAACTCAGGTGACGATCCAAGATCGGGGTCAATTCTTACCCAAGAGTGGTGACGATCGAGGACCGAGGTTAATTCTGACCTAACTCAGGTGACGATCCAAGATCGGGGCCAATTCTAACCCAAGAGTGGTGACGACTGAGGACCGAGATCAGTTCTGAACTAACTCAGGTGATGATCAGAGACTGGGGCCAATTTTGACCCAAGAGTGGTAATGACTGAGGACCGAGGTCAATTCTGACCTAACTCAGGTGACGATCTAAGATCGGGGCCACTTTTGACCTAAGAGTGGTGACGACCAAGGACCGAGGTCAATTCTGACCTAACTCAGGTGACAATCCAAGACCGGGGCCAATTCTGACCCAAGAATGATGACGACCGAGGGCCGATGCCAATTTTGACCCAACTGAGTGATGGTCTAAGACCAAGGTCAATTATGACCCCAGAGTGGTGACGACCGAGGACCAAGGTCAATTCTGACCTAACTCGGGTGACGATCCAAGATCGGGTACATTTCTGACCCAAGAGTGGTGATGACTGAGGTCGGAGGTCAATTTTGATCTAACTCAAGTGACAATCCAAGACTAGGGCCAATTCTGACCCAAGAGTGGTGATGACCGAGGACCGAGGTCAATTCTGACCTAACTCACGTGATGATCCAAGATTGAGGCCAATTCTGACCCAAGAGTGGTGACGACCGAGGATCGAGGTCAATTCTAACCTAACTCAGGTGATTATCCAAGACTGGGGCCAATTTTGACCTAAGAGTGTTGACAACCGAGGACCGAGGTCAATTCTGACCTAACTCAGGTGACGATCTAAGACTGGGGACAATTCTAACCCAAGAGTGGTGACGATCGAGGACTGAGGTCAGTTTTGACCTAACTCAGGTGACGATCCAAGACCGGGGCCAATTCTGACCCAAGAGTGGTGACGATCGAGGACCGAGGTCAATTCTGACCTAACTCAGGTGACGATCCATGACCGGGGCCAATTCTGACCCAAGAGTGGATAAAGATTGGATTTTGATTCTGCTGGAGAAAGTGCTTTATGATTTTGATCTAAGCTGTGGAGGTGATAGGTGGGGAAGCTTTTAGGAGACTTCGTAGGGGGAACAACCTATTTTGGGTACTGTAGGAGAATTCCGCTGGGGAAGTGATCAAGCGATCCTTTGAGATCGTCCGGAGCTTTGTCGGGAGGAGTTTAACTTGGGTTTTGAGGATTATGCTAGGGAAACAAGGGGTTCCACTCGAGGGAACGCGAAATTTTCTTGATGAAAATGTTCAGAATCCATCCTGGGCTTTCTGTTATTTTTTGGGAATTTATGTACGAAATTTAAGGGGGGTGTCGGTCGGCATGGTATGAGGGGTGCCATTCGACAGTGGCACGAACTTTTGGTCTGCCTCGGGAAGGTGAGGAGTCAGTGTCGATCGGTATGGTAGGGGGAGGTGCCGATCGGCATGGCACTTGGCATCCTATAAAAAGGCGGCGAATCCCTTCATTTTTTCACAGCTTCTTTTGCTTTTTCTCTCTCTGTGATTCTTCTGGAAATCCTTCTAGCATTCCGATCTTCAAGAAATGGCCGCCTTTGTGAGCACTCCAGTCCACCTAGAGTGGTTGACCGATGATGACTGGGCGAATGTGGATTAGAGGGATAGTGTGCCCCTTGCTTTCGGGAGTGAGAACTCCTTTTATGCGTTTGAGCCTGTTGCGGATGAACGGACCTTGCTGCGAGAGCCATCGCGTCATCACTCTTCGAGAGTGATCCCCGGAGGTTATGTAAGTAACCTAACCTTTGGCATTCTTTTCTTTTCGGGTGATTTTTCTTTCTTTCTTTACTTTTGATGAGACTTATCATTTTGCAAGTCTGATATTTCTTTGAAGAACACGTGTGCTCGTGGGACAACGAGGCTTAGGCATGTCAGGGACACTACCCACACCTTTCATTTCAACTTCGTGGAGATGACTGTGACTCCCATAGACCTGCAGTAGCTACTGGGGCGGGATTGTGATGGAGACAAGATAGAGGTGGATCTCTCTTTACGGGTGAGACCGGAGGCAGTGCATTTGGTGATGTGAGGAGTATTTTTTCTGTGGATTCTATCCGGTTGTCCTTGCTGAAGGATGTGCTGTTGGGTAGGGAGATTAATGCGGAGGATGGGATGTAAGTGAGGCAGATGGCCCGGTTATTCATTTTGCTTGTGTTGGGAGGTTTCATGGTGGCGTCGGGCAGCGACATCATCCATTTATGGTTCTTACCGTACCTGAGGATGTTTTCGAACATCCCGTTCTATGATTGGGGGAGTCTGACTTTGGCGACCCTTTACTCCTCTTTGGATGCATTCTACCGATGCTATCAGCAGATATTTACTGGGGCCACGTACCTTCTTGAGGTATTCTTTAGTTTGTGCATTTCTTTTCATGCATTCATATTTTCCTTTCGTGCATTCGCATTTTCCTTATGCGTCACTTTTTGTTTGCGAATTCAGACGTGGTTCTATGAGGTGATTGGGTGCAATACCCCACTGATCTCTTTGAAGGACGACACTGTTGGGTACTTCTTCCGATTGTATCGATGGCATGAGGCCAACCAGCAGTCGAAGGGATCTCCCTCCCTGGAGGCGGTGCGTGAGGTTTTGAATGACCCGGCCAGTGGTAGGGTAAGACTCTTTCCATTTGAGTCTTGGTTTTTGCACCTTCGGGTCTTATATTGATTTATGCTCGCTTGGAGATTTTAAGGTGACCTTTTATCCCTAGGGGACATCCATTCAGGATGCGGGGGTAACCGGGGTAAATGCATGGATGAGGCACTTACTGGCGCATGAGTTTGGCTATTCCTAGTACCTTGGGGAGAGGGTGATTCGCCAGATTGCTGAGGAGGAGGTGGTGGTGCCACCCGCGCAGCCTCCTACATCTATGAGGCGGGAGCGACTGCTGTCAGAGGATGAGAGGATAGTGGCGATGATTGGCGAGTCCTACCTACTATACATCGATACTGCTGCGCCGTATGACTATATGGATTTTGTGACGAGCTGGTTAATGGCACCCAGCATATATGATGCGTTGCCCTTCCTTCCTGCGGGTTCGAGTCGGGAGGTGGGTTCTTCCCATAGTGGCAGTGGTTCGTCAGCATATGTAGTGGCGGCGACCTCGGAGGTCCCTTTTGTGCGTTTGCATACCCCTTCGTACAACATCCAGCGGGCTGATGGAGGGATGGTGCCTATGTTGCACCGTCCTCGTGCAATGGATTTGAAGGAGTTAGGTTTGACAGAGGAGGTCCTTCGACCTGCGATATACCTTTATGTTCCTCTCTCTCTTTCTTTTATGTTTTGATCATCCTTGCTTTGATACTGATTTTTCCTTTTCTCATAGCAAGTCTAGGTGTCGACCACTTGGCTAAGGGACATAAGAGACTGGATATCTTCGACGACTATCCATATTCGAGATGCAGTTCCTATTCCTTCTTGCTTGGTGCCGTCTATCTCATTCGGAGTGACTCTAGATCGGGTAGTGGTGGTGTGTCATCTCGCCGTAGGGGGAAGAGAGCACGTCGCAGGGTTGGAAGCTCTTGAGAGAGAGAGAGAGAGAGAATGTGGGTTTGGGATGAGTCACATTATTTTTGCTTTTTTTCTTTTTATTTCCTGCAAAAGTGATGTAACACAGAAAACAGATATATGCAATGCAATGTAGTTTTTTGATTATCTTTAATTTATAGATGATTGAATGCATGCACATGCGCTATTTACTTTACTGCTGAGACCGTAAAAGTAGTATTTTTGGTTTTTTTTTAAGGAAAGTTTTTTAATTAAAAGGAGAAAATATATAAGGAGAAAAAGGGATTCTTGAAATCATATTGAGAATATCAATTTATTTTTATTTTATTTTCTGATTTGACAAAAGAGGCGGAAATTTCCAAAAATGGGGGTTGCCGATCAACAAGCACCCTGACCTGCCTGTCGACAGGTCAGTCCAGTCCCATCAATTGAAAGCTTTGAATGGTACCCTCTTCAGCCTTTGGTACCTTGTGGGGTAGTATTCCCTCCGATTTCTGCAAGGATTATGTCCCTTGTGATGGTTTTCAAATATAAAAAGGGGTAAGGATGGAGTTTTTTCAACACACCTTTGCATTCTTACCCACTTGCCCATTATCTTTTAGCTTTACAATATGGCTCTCCCTGGTAGCACAGAATTTGCCAACTACCTCGAAGCCTTGGAAGCAATGTGCTCTTACAATGTCGACTATGATGCTTTCAACATGCATCGAGTCTCCTTGTGGCATAATCGACCTATTGAGTAGAACGTGCTAAAGACGGCGGTACAATTCTGGTACCCCAAAGACCATGTATTTCTCTTTCGGTTACAAGAAGTTTTGTCCTACCTATGAGGAATTTTCTGCCATGCTAGGTGTAAATCCCAGGGTTGCAGCGGCTTTGCCCGAATTTTCCCTTTCTCCTAGGGATTTATTGGCCGAGCTTCTTCATATTTCTCCTTTGGTGGCTAGATCATTGGTTGTTGGAGGAATGATCTCCCTCCCAGTGGTGTTGCGGTCCGTGCATTTGCAGGAAGTAGGTGATGCTGGCTATGCTGGAGCATTTGTTCTGGGCTTGGTTTCAAAATTGTTACTAGTGACTGGAGAATTACAGGTGGACCTGCAACTTGCATCCATTACTTCATGGATGTCATACCATCACAATCCTGCGGGGGTGATACTGGCAGAGACCCTGAATGGCTTGGATCCTTGGAGAGAAAGTCGCTCTGACTTTTTGAGGGGTAGCCCTGTAATACTATTCATGTGGTTGTCTGAAAGATTCTATTTGTTGACTCCTCCAGAGTATCCCTTATCGTCCGTACCCAACTTCTTTTCACGCTACTTCATCAGCATTGGCCTACACGTTGAGAACTGGGAAAATTAGCTTGTGGAGCATGGGGCTCGTGGGCTGTATTAGTCAATGCCTTGGTGGGTACAGTTGGAGCCTGTTCTGGAGCTGGGAGAGTATTCATATGTACGACTGGTTGATCTTAGACAGACCTCTTTTTATTTCCCTTGGCGTCTTTTGCGCCAATTTCGCTGGGAACAGGTCGTGCCCCCTCGGACCTCAAATTTCTTTCCGGTAGAAGATTTGACTGAGCGCCTGCGTCTGTTGCTTGGGTCTCTGTGGGAAAATCGGTGTCCGTCGACCCGTCCCTCTCAATCTGTCGGGGAGGTTTTGCATGTCCCCAAAGATTATATAAAGTGGTTATGGAGGAAAGTAGTCAGCAAGATGTTGGCAGTGGAGACTGGACAAAGATGGTTTGTTTTATCTAACAACATGGAAGTGCGTGTTGTGGTCTTTTCGAAGATGGTTTAGGCTCATCGATCCATGGAATGTTTACGACACTCTATTCAGGTAGGGGAAACTTGGGGACCTCCGGATGTAGGTGATGAGGGTGCAGGCTCATCTGGTGAGTGTGGGTAGGACTCTTGGGTAGTTTATTTGTGTTACAGATGTGGGGATTTTATTTGGCTTTTATGGTAATAGGAAAGGGAATTATCCATCCTTTTTCTTATGTAATCTATGCTAAATTTTCTTATTAATGAAATAAACAAGTTTCTGATCATCCAGCTGTGCCTCTCGATGAATTTTGTATTTCGAATTATCTGTACTGACCACTAAGGCATACATAATCCTTTTGTTCAAGTATTTTTAGAATGAACCGCCGTTCTCAGAGGTAAGAAAAGAATAGTATTTTTGTGAAAAAGAAAGGGCCGCACTCTTGTGAGGTGCATGAGCTGCCTACGTACCTCTAGGTTTTTTTTATAATGTTTTTATTTATTTACAAAATATTTTTTTGCAAAGGATCAAGCCCACCTAGTTCTTGGTAGAGAGAAATGAAGAGTTTTTTTTTAGAATAAAAGGGGGATGAGAAGAGTCGTAGCGCACCAAGATTTCGGACTTTGGGGTAGAATTTCTTGAGTAGGTCAAGATTGACTGGACGAGCCATCTCTTCCCCGTCTAGGTCAGTGAGCATGGCGGCACCGCCGGATAAGATTTTCTTCACAATGTAGGGGCCGCTCCAATTGGGCTTGAATTTCCCTTTGGTGTCCCAGACGGGTTCTATTATATCCTTAAGGGCTAACTCTCCCTCTCGAACACCTCGTTCCTTGACTTTCTTCATGAGTGATTGTGCTATTTGGCGATGGTACCCCTGTATATGGTACAGTTCTTTTAACCTTCTTTCATCTAGGAGGGCTAGCTCATCAACACGGCTTTGGCACCAGTCTTCTTCTCCAACCTTGCTTTCGAGAATGACGCGTAGCAAGGGTATTTCCAGCTCCGTGGGTAGGAATGCTTCCATGTCGTAGACCAGGGAGTAAGGGGTAGCCCCAGTACAGGTTCGAATTGATGTTCGATGGCCCCAGAGGGCATACGAGATTCGGTCAACCTAATCCCTACAACTTTCAGTCATCTTGCTGATGATGGCTTTGAGGTTTTTGTTGGCGGATTCAACTGCACCATTGGTATGAGGTCGGTAGGGAGAAGATTTGTGTCTCTGAATTCCGTACTCGTTGACAACTTCTGTGACTTTTGCCTTGAAATGAAGCCCATTATCTAATATCAACTCGTTCGGGACCCCATATTTGCAGATGATATTTTTCTTGAGGAATTTGGCCACTTTCTTGGCGTTCAATACTTCATATGACTCAGCTTCGACCCATTTGGTGAAGCAAACGATAGCAAACAGGATGAACTCATGTCCGTTTGAAGCCTTTGGTGTAACCTTCCCTATGATGTCGATACCCTAGGTGGAGAACGGCTAGGGAGAGGTCATGTTGTATAACTCTGGCGAAGGCAAGTGTTGAAGATTAAAGAATTATTAGCATTTGAGGCATCTCCGAACATAGGCGATATAATCCTGGGTCATGGTGGTCCAGTAGTAGCCCTATCGGATGATCTTCTTGGAGAGCATGTGACCATTCATGTGGGATCCGCACTCCCCACTGTGGACTTTCTACATTATTTTCACAATTTCGACCCCTGCGATGCAGTGTAGATGAGTTCCATTGAAGTTCCTCTTGAGTAGGGCTTTGTGACAGATAATGTACTGGGCGGCCAGTCTTTGGAGGGTTGTTCGGTCTTTCTCGTTTGAACCGTTGGGATATCTACCATATTTGAGGAGGCACCAGATATCATAGTACCAGCAATCGGCTAATTCGGGATATTCGGTGGAGACAAGTTCAATATGGCAGAAATGGGTTGGTTTGTCTTGTTTTTGAACTTGGAAAGGGGTCATTGTTATTCCCTCGGGCATGTCGACCATAGAGGCCGAGGTAGCGAGAGCATCGGCTAGGATATTCCTTTCTCGGGGTAGGTAATGGAAGGTGATATCTCAGAATCGGGAGGCTAACTCTTCTGATTGGTCATGAAAGGGTTGGAGCTTTTCGTCCTTGACTTTCCACCATCTGAGCACTTGACGGATGATGAGGGACGAATCCCCGTAGACATCAAGATATTGAATACCTTTCTTAAGAGAAACTTTGAGGCCCACTGTGCATGCCTCGTATTCCGTCACGTTGTTGGTGCAAGAAAATCCAATTTAATGGCGATGGGAGTGTGGGAGTCATCTGGGGCAATTAGAAGTATCCTAATGCCATATCCCTTTTTGTTAGTACCGCCGTCAAAGAACATTTTCCATCGAAGGTGGTCTTGAGTGGTGTAGAGGATATTTTCATCTGGGAATTCGTAGATCTAGACATATGCTTTGTCTATGGGGTAATCAGCGAGGTAGTCAGAGATGGCTCTTCCTTTAATAGCTTTCTGTGTGACATACATGATATCGAACTCGGTTAGGAGAATTAACCATCGAGCCATTCGACTGGATAAGGCGGGTTTCTTAAGAAGGTATTTGATGGGATCCATTCAGGATCCAAGTTTGATGGGGAAGGCGAGCATGTAGTGTCGCAACTTTTGGGTGACCCAGACAAGTGCGACACATGCCTTTTCTAAAGCGGTGTAGTTGACCTCGTACCCGACCAATTTGTGACTGGCGTAATTTATGGCTCTTTTTTTGTGGGAGTCTTCACGGTATTGGGCTAGCAAAGCCCCAGCTGCAGTGTCAGTTATGGTTAGATATAGGAGCAAAGGGAGACCCGGCTATGGTGGCATGAGGATTGGTGGTCGGGTCAAATATTGTTTGATTCGGTCAAAAGCTTCTTGGCAGGCCTCATTCCAAACCTTGGTTGAATCCTTTCAGAGGAGCTTAAAGATTTGTTCACAAATGGAGGTTAGCTGGCTCATGAATCGGCTGATATATTATAATTTCCCAAGAAAACCTCGGACTTCTTTCTCTATTCGAGGTGGTGGCATCTCAAGTATGGCCTTCAGCTTGGCAGGATCTGCTTCTATCCCTTTTTCGCTGACCATGAATCCTCAGAGTTTTCCCTTTGTAACGCCAAAGACACACTTCTGTGGATTAAGTCGCATTTCATACCGTCGCGGTCGTTCGAAGAACTTCTGGAGAGCGGGAACATGACCTTCTCTAGTTTTGGACATGATAATCATATCATCCACATAAACCTTGACCTCTTTGTGAATCAGATCGTGCAGGATGGTTGTGGCAACCCTTTGGTAGGTAGCCCCAGCATTCTTCAGACCAAATGGCATAACGGTGTAGTAACAGGTTCCCCATGTGGTGATGAATGCGGTTTTTTCTTGGTGGTCGGGGTGCAGCTTGATCTGGTTGTATGCGGAAAACCTGTCGACGAATGACTTGAGAGCATGACTCGCTGTGTTGTTCACGATCATGTCGATATTGGGTAGCGAATAATCATCCTTTGGAGAAGCTTTGTTTAAATCTCGGTAATCCACACACATTCGAACCTTCCCTCCTGATTTCGGCACTGGTACAATGTTGGCTAGCCATGTGGGATATTCGATCGCTCGAATGAAACCCACGTTCAACTGTTTGACCACCTCTTCTTTGACCTTAAGCGACCATTCGGTGTGAAGTTTTCTCAATTTTTGTTTAACCGGCTTGTAATCTGGGAGGGTGGGGATCTCATCCTGAGCTACTTCAGGATCAATGCCAGACATATCGTCATAAGACCATGCGAACTCCTTCAGTAATTCTTCGAGCTGTGCACGCTCATGCTTGTCAAGGGTGGCCCCTATACTAATCTCGCGCAGTTGGTTACTAGAAATGAGATTAATAACAACAGTCTATTTTTCATTAACTTGAACGTGGTTATGTTGTTTATTATTAACGTTATTTAGATCAGTTAAGAATTGTTCATTTGCAAAATCATAATCATCAAATGTTTGATTAGAATCTAAGCAGTTAATGTAAGGTACAACAAGATACTCAAAATCTTCGTTTATTTCATTGATAGGAAAAACAGCATTGAGAACCTCATCAATAGAGGTCTCGATTACATTTGAGCAAGGATAGACAACTGGAGAAAACATAGGGTAAACATTAGGGTTAGGGGATATTTAAAGAGGTAGAACTGGCGCAGCATGACAGTTTAAGAGAGGAGTATCAGCAGCTTTAATCAGACGGGATGGGTCCATTGATGTAGTGCCTGAACGAACCATGCCGAGTGCCACCCTCAATGTCAGCAAGTTGAAGGAATCTTCCGAATCACTTTCCTCAGTCTCTTCGGTATCTTTGATGAGCGGTTTCATGTGGTATGGGAAACTTTTGGCCTATGGGTAGCTATCTTGGAAAAAAATTTCCATTCCAAGTTTCATTTTCTTATTTGTGTGGTCATACCATGGTTTTGGAAAACTGCAAAAGGGGAAGTTCTCATCTTCTTTGATGAATCGTCCATTTAAGGAGTCCCCTGAGATAGTTCGGATGCAGTCTAATCCTCTCCTTGGTTGAGACTAGAGGATCATTCTGAGCTCTTGTCCTGATGGTTGATACCCCAAGCCGCAAGGAGGGAAAGATTTCTTTAGTTCGATGGGCTCAAGTATCCCTTGCTGCCTTTTCCCTAGCCCCAGTCCGGGCATAAAGTGCATATTTTTGAACATCATAATCACATTGACATTTCCATGAGGGTCATATTCTGGACAAACCCTTTCTTTGAAACCGTCCCCTATCGGGAGTAGGAGTGGCTCAACTCGAAATCCTGATAGGAGCATATCATTTGACCCGTGTTGTATCTCAAGAATTGGACTGCTGGTGCTTGCACCCTCGACATTTTCGTCGTCACCCAAATTGGTGATGACTGGCCCGTCGGCGAAGAACTTCAATTTGTGATGGAGTGAGGAAGACACACCCTTGATATTGTGGAGCCAGGGGCGTCCGAGCAACAGGTTGAAACAAGTTGGGATGTCTATGACTTGGAACTCAATGACATAGTTTATAGGGCCAACCCCGATTGCAAGTTTTATGGATCCCATTACCTCCCGACGTGTATTATCATAGGCACGCACAGTGGCGAAGGTTGGAGCGAGGTCTCTTTCTTTCAGGCCTAAACACTTGAAGGTTCTTAATGGGCAAACATTCAAGGAGGATCCGTTATCGACAAGAGAGAGTGGCACGGCCTTCCCCATAACTTCAACGGAGATGTTGAGTGCATGATTGTGATTTGGCCCAATTCTAGGGATTTGTTTTTCATAAAATGATAGTATTCGGGTAGAGGCCAAGGTTCCGACCAGATTTACTACTTCTTTTGGTGTTGTAGATGGAGGAACTGTAGGTCCCGTGAGCAACTTGATTAAATCATTTATGTGCAGCTGGGAAGATATGAAAAGCCCCCATAGAGTGATGTTAGCTTGAGTTTTTTTCAGTTGATCGAGGATCTTGCTCTCCTCGATGGTCATTTCTGGCATAGGAAGGTTTTCAACGCCCTTCCCTTTGTTATTTGCTGGTAGTGAGCTTAGAACCTGGTAATGTCTCCTTGATCTGGTCATGCGATTTACTGAAGAAGGAAAGAACATGAATTCCGTTTCCTCGTAAACCTCAGGTTGTTCTGCCACCTTATTTATTTCTTTGAGGAGTTCTTCAAATGATATCATCCCACATAAGTCAGCTACTGGGTCAGTTCTTCCTGAAGCTTATTCTTCACTCGAATCTTCAAATTCTTCCCCCCATCCGGTGGTAATAATTTTATCTTTCCATGTAAATTCGATGCATCCCATTCTGTGGGGATATGTGTGATTGAAGGGACCAAGCACCCTTGTAGCTTCAAAGTGTCAAGTAACCCGATGATAGTAAAAATGATGTTAGTTTGCCCGAATAATCCTGCCATAGTCTTAACAACATCATCTAGGCTGACTTTGTCAGTCGGTACCACCCATTTATCTGAATCTCAGGCCCATTTCCTTACTTCTAAGAACAGTGTACCGAATCTCTGGCAATCGATGACCATCCGTGGGGGCAATTTCAGTCCGAACTCTAGGAGTTGGTTTAACACTTCTGACAATTCCATACTTCCATTTATAGAAAGGGTACGGACAGCGATGCATGCTTTGGTAAGGAGTGACAGTGCCTGATCAGTGAGGCTAGTAGGGTGTAAGAGGAAATATGGGCAAATTTGAAGAGGTTTAGGAGAGTATATGGGTATGATTTGAGTTGAGGGATCAAAATCTGGGTTTTCTTCTAAGAAGAGGGCATTGGTGTGATTCGAAAGTGGATTGTGAGTACTGTTTGGCTTAGTATTGGCTGGTGGGGCGATGGTACCCCGGTCAATGAGATCTTAGATTATGTTTTGAAGGTGAAAGCATTGGTCGGTGGTATGGGCAGAAGTTTGGTGAAAGGCACAATGAGCATCAATCTTGAAATTTCTTAGGAGTGCATTGGCAATGGACGGGGATCCAAGGGTTTGATGTGGTTTCGACTTAACAGGGCTTGGTAAACTTTGGAGAGGGGAGCGTGGAGCTTAGTGTATTCCCTTCATACGGGGGCAGGGCAACTTTCCAGTGCCCATGATGTGGCTGGTTGAGAGATGTTGTTGATGGTTGAGACTGTAGCACTGGAAGTCTTGTCATAGTTTCTAGGGGTGAACTGTTCGGACACCTTCTTTGGTTCAACCTCTATTTTAACAAGTCTTTCCTCGATTTCTACTCTAGCCTCTCTGAGAGCTCGAAAGTGGGGATAGTATTCTATTCCCATCGTCGCTTGGACATGGGGCAAGAAGTTCTTCTTTACTATGTTGACCTGCTCTTCCTCGGATGGCCAATTGGTCATGGTGGTTGCTTGCTCCCTCCACCAGGTTATGAAGTTAATGACTGATTCTCCAGGATTCTGTTTGAGCAGCTCTAAATCACGATGGGTGACTCCAAGCTCTTCGTTGTATTTGTACTGTGACATGAATTCTCGGGCTGCATCCTACCAACAAAGAATTTTGGATTCCTCAAGAGATAAAAACAAACGGAGGGAACTATCCTTCAAACTTTGCTGAAAAAATTGGGCCATCACCTCCTCAGAAGCCCTTAGTAGAGTCATGGAACGATGGTAACTGTGAAGATGAACAATCGGGGGGGAGGGGGGGGGGTACTCCCTCTGAACTTCTCGATATTTGGCATCTTGAACTTCTCGGGTAACCTCGCTTTAGGATAAGGAGACATGTGGGTATAGTCCATGTAATTCCCAGAGATTGTGACTTGGTTGAACTTTTTGGTGAGCATCTTGAGATCCTCTTTGACTTTATTCAACTCCTCATCTTTTGGATCAACGACCACAGGCAGGTTAGCCACAGGCTGGGCAATGTTTGGCATTGGAAGCTGGGCAAGCAGCGGCCCATTGGCAGGAGAGGCACGTGGAGTGTGCTGATATTCTTTCAAAACCCAAATAGGCTCAGGTGGACCCATAGCACGAGGGAATAGGGCCTTTAACTCTTGAGGAATAGGAACCTAGTTACGTTTCATCTCTCGGTCCTCGGTTTGGAGGTTATCAATCTTGGACACGAGCTGAGCGAGGACTACCGTCAGATCCGGCTATATGACTGGTACTGTCGCGCCCCAACTTAATTAACTTAAATAAACCTTTTATTTAGAGATAAATCCCCATTAGACAATATGGTACTTGAAACCTTTTGAAAAATAACACAAGATTTTTTTTTTCAAAGGCATGTTTGGATGAAAACATAGCTACCTTTATGCACAACTTAAAAGTAACAAACAAATTTACTTACATAAGTTCCTTTGTTTAACATTTACCAAAAAAGTTTGTTGATATAAAACTCACGTTATTTATCCTCCACTCTCCCATTAAGTGTCCTAACTTGGCAGTGAACTCCAAACGATAGGCATACCTGAAACATAACATTATAGGAGTGTAAGCAACACAAGCTTAGTGAATGATCATATTCCACACATACATAACATATATATAACAAATTTGAATAACAATTTTTATTTTCTTATGTCATAACCCAACAGGAATTGTGTAACTCTCGCAAGCCTGGACCCGCCAGTCCAATTAACTCCCAGTTAATGGGGATACCACATCCCATAATTAGGCCCGAGTACAACAAACCTTTAAGTTAAGTTAGCGGGACAGCCACATCCTGTAGGACCCACCATAGTACTTAACATTTGATAAAGGACCCACCTCAGTCCATAACATTATATAACATCACATAACATTCTTAATCATATGCATATGTTTCATAAATACAACATCACTCCCATAAGCATCTTAACACATGAGTTTTACTACAAATTCCCATATGAACATATAAGCACCTATATTTCATATGATAGGTCACTCACCTTTAATTTGGTACTAAAATTAATACCAAAACTATTTCCTTGGTATGGTAGTGGTAGTCGCTTCCCCACCTAACAATTCAACATCATTAGTATTTGAATACACCAAATCACATTAAACTCAGTTAGACATCACATCAGTTGGTCAATCTAAGATAACTGAAAAATAATTGAATATGATACTTCACATTTCTATAACACCTTATTTATTAGGGTTCTAACGCAATTTACGGAATTAAATTATGAATTCTCTAGACAAAGTTATGCCTGTTTTATTACAACATTTTCCAAATAATTTCTGGAGAAAAACAACAACAAAACTTCAACTTAAAAACAACCCCCAAGCCAAACCAGAATGTATTTTATTCTCCCCATCAAGTATATCATACCCATATATGTTCTCTAATATTTCCAATTGGAATTTCTTAATTCCAATAAGTATTCAATGATTTATGCCACTTTTAACACATCTAGGTCTGAGTAGACCACCAAAGCATAACTTAACATTTTTTAAGAATATATAATGTCCTACACGGTTATAAATCATCAAAACATATATTAAACATATTGAATAATATAAAATTGATGTTTCATAATTTTTAGAGTTCATTTACTAAGTCAAGCAAAACATCGAACACCTGGTGTGCGCACTTATGTTTTTGGGGCAGATTTCATACCCAAACTTCAAACTATCACCCAAGATTCATTTCTTGGTATTTTTACATAATTTTCGGATAAGACATGTATGTATAAGTTTAGTTTCATATCCAACTTGAATAAATCGATTCCATTTAGTATTCACAAAATCACACCAATTTGATTAACATGATGATTACACCCTTAGTTGTATGAATTCAACATACTTCATAGATACAACCTACACATACCCACCTGCACGTAACAACACGTATTATATCATCCCTAAATATGATATTTAATATCATATAAAACACCCTATATCATGTAAAGAATGAAATTTATAATCTAAATCTTACCTAAGCACCTTTGGATACATAAGCTTGTTTATCTCTCGATAATCTGCCTTAATCCTTCACTAATTCATCATAACCTTGCCTTGTTCCAAGTAACTCTCAAACCCACTTGAAATTCTGATGAAAATGAATAATAAGGGGTATTTTTAAGCTCTTTAAGTCGGCATAAGGCACCTCCCCTTGGTCCAATCAAAACAAGCCATGTGTTCCACTAGTAAGACAAAATACCATTTAACGAATAGACATATTTGCCCTTGTTTCGTAATTTTAGCATTACTCCTTACTTGGACCTCTGTTTTACACGCCGTTTATTGTGTTATAAACTTAGATCATATATATACAACTTTGATATGTTTTATTTTCCACAAATCATAAAACTAGTATGCCTATTTTGTGCCCGGACAGAAGGGTAGCAATTTACCGAAAATCTCAAAACTTTCACATTTGGCGACCTAACAATGCCAATTTCGGACCAACACCTTGGTTTAATTTTTATAAACCTAATGATGCATTAGAAACATATTTTCATGATGCATTTAACCACATAACTAATCATATGATCTAAACAAGTTATCCCCGATCATAAGCTTGATTAACATATAATGCAACCAACACATATGTCACATGACTATGCATCCCCCAAATATAATAATTAACGTGTTTAACACCCCTCATCAACTTATAACATATAACTCATACTTAATCAAATAATTAACCTTACTATTCATATTTAGGTCCTTACAGGTACTTGATATGTATTCTCCATGGAAAATAGATGGATTACGAATTCGAAAGAAGTAGTAGAGGAACGGATGAAACTCCGGGGTGATTTGACTGAAGACCGAAGCCAGTAGGGAGCCAGGCCAAGGGCTTGCGATCGACCTGAGAAGGCGCATGATGAGATTTATTTTTGATAAAAAGGGAAGAAACTATTTTTGGATTTTTGATAAAGGTCAAATGTTTTTTCATTTTTGATAAACAAGGGAGAAATGTTTTTGGATTTTTGACAAAGAAGGGAGATATGCTTTTGGAGACGGAACTTAGCATGATTATTATTATGTTTATTATGTTTTCACTTGTATTTAATTCTCTTAAATGCAATGTCGGACGGGACCCGAGCCTAGAAAAGTGGGGTTTTTAATATATACAAAGCTACGGTTTGGAATGGTAACTAGGCTTACGGACAGAGTCCCGTTTTAAAAATGCGCAAAAATTGGGCGACAGATTGACCCGGAATTTTGGCAGAGTTTCGAGTCGAAACAGGCAATATAAAGTGCGTGTCCTAGGTTTGACACCTATATGCGGTTATGCAGTTGGTTGGGTGAATCGGTCTGGGTTCCCCCCTTTTTCGTGACTTCCACGATATACATCTTGCTTTTATGGGCAATCGGTACGTGTGGACAAGCCATTTGATATACTTGAGCTTACGTGAATTGCCTCACCATATACCTTGTGGGGACGGTACGTGTGAGAGCGAATTCGATATACTCTACGTACGTGAATGAATTCCCTATGATATACCTCCCATCATGACTTCGGTCAAGCGGTACGATGTGGGGGAACCGTTCGATATACGTCGAAGGTACTTAGCCAATGGAAGGTGAATCATATCACTTAGGCTAACTGTCCCCTGCCCGACCAGCTCCCATCACGAAGAGACCCTCCAGTTACTGGGTAAAATTTGGTCAATGTCAATGCTCTTTGGTGATGTCGTGTGAATCATGCATGATTCGCTTTTTTAGTATCTTATGATGAGAATACCTATCTTGATTATGCTAAACAGGGAGAAAAGTACAAGTACACCAAAAGGTACGCCAAGTATGGATGGGTGATGCGTGCAACATGGGGGTATATATGTGATACTAGGTGCACGTGGTACGAAGTGTACATGGAAAATTTTTCTACAAGTGTGTGAACAGAAGCATAAGCCTAGGATACACATGGAAAGGGGGAACATGCGGATATGGGGAGAAACATAAACAAATATAACATCCATGTAAATAGAGTCCAACCCTCAAAATATAATCACACAGATATCCCCAGCAGAGTCGCCACTGTGGCCATGCCCGATCCTCGTCGCGGAGGAAAAGGATCCTCCGGGTCCCACGCGTCCCTCTCGTGAGCACTTCGTCCGGCGTCACTTGAGATGTGGTGTAAAAAATGTAGAGAGATTCAGAGTCGCCAGTCTATTTTACTCAAAACAGACAAAGGAAAAAAAGGGGAAGCCACCCCGAAGGATGGAATCCAAAGACATACTGGTGCGTGTGAAACAAAATGAATCGAGAAGGGCTCGTAGGCTTAGTTACAAAATGGGAAGGTGTTAGGCACCCATTCCGCCCTTTCGGTCTTTCATGGATATTTGTTATTTTCCTTTATATTTCCCCCCGTGATATGTGTGTATGTGTATATATATAATGGAGGTAGGAATCCTCGACTTGTAGCATGGAAGAGATAAAGTGAGTCATCTGTAGGAAGATATAAGAAATATATTACAAAGTAAGATTTATGCAATTACCCCTACGTTGATCGTTATAATGGAACGATAACGAGTATGGAGTAATACGTCACTAAGAACAAGTATATAGATTATATGGAAATTGGATTTAGAGAAAATAGAAAATAAGAGAAAAGTTGAGAAAAGGACTTGAGTCTTGGGTTTTACCCCGAGACGCCTATGTAGCCTATAAAGGCATCAAAGTCCACGTAGTTCGTATACAAAACGAGGGGTGGGGTGTATCCCATAAATCAAAATGGGGGATCTCTTATTTGTAAGAGTGTGTGTGTGTGTAGAAAAAAGTGTTTTAGTTATAAGAAAGGTGTGCAAAAACTGTGAGAATCCGATTTGGAATTTATGAGCAAACCCTCTTTTTCTTATTTTTTGGGTTTTTATTTATATGAAAATAAGAGATGTGCAATAATACTAAATAAAAATTATATTAGGATGTGTGAGATGAGATAATTAAAGTGCTAAGTAAGAAAACAAGTTATTGGGAATTTAAGAGAATTTAAGAGAGAGTTTGAGAAAGTTGGACCTTCTTGACGATCTTGAGCTTGATCTTGAATGTTGATAAGAAACCCTTGCGCTTGGATGATGATGGATATTGGATAATTCACCAAGTTTGATGAAAAGGATGATGAAAAGTGGAAGTAATAAAGGGATTTGGAAGTTAAAATCACGCTGCCTTCGAGAGAGGTTTTTAGGATTCGATGAGAGTGGATTTCTATCAGATCTGGTCTCCCCTTGAAAATGAGGTGAAGACCTCCTTTTATAGCCCAGGTGACTGCCGATCGGCATTGGAAAGCCATTACCTATCGGCAGGTGCCGATAGGCAGGGTCTGGAACCTGCCATTTGGTAGTGCGCTTCAGGTTTTTTCGAAAAATTGGCCGCCGAGGGTAAACCGTTGGTCAGAATCGCGTACGGGGCATACCATTGGAAATTTAATTTAGAGACCTTTGAAACTCCTTTGGACCGCTCCCGGGTTCGGGAATTGACTTTGGGTCAAATATGGCTTAGAAGCATTTGTCGGTCCATTGGACGGGGAATCGTTCGAACGCAAACGGATCGTTCGTCCCCATGGTAAGTCTGAATCGTGCACGGGGAGGGCCGTTGGAAGGGTTAGGAGATATAATTGGACATTCCAAAGACTTTGACTCGGTTTGGAGAGTTGACTTTGGTCAATAGGGCCCGAAAAGCATTCGGTGACCTCTCAGAGTCAAACGGATCGTTCGTCCGTATGGAAAGTCAGAATCGCACATGGTATGGACCATTGGTAAGGGGATTTGCTGCCCTTCGAAGATTCATTGAGTCTCGATCAAGACGAAGAGTTTGAATTTTGGTCAAACTGAGCCGGGGAGTGCCTGATGGCTTCTAGGTCAGTACTCGGGACATGACCCAGGTTTACAGTGATGAAGGGAGGTACTAGGGACCTAAGGAGAGTTAGGGAGTTACAGAATGGGGTGTCTACATATATATATATATATATATATATATATATATGCATGTATGTATTGTGGGTTACATATATTGTGATTGTTGTTTAATTGTCATGAGTATACCTACTCAATAGTGCTATCGTTATGATGTTATTGGTAGTGGACAGTCCACCCTAGCATTTACCTACATGTGTTGGACTGACACCCCAAGTCATATTACTGTTGCATAGCCATTGTACATGTGTGAGGATAGTTATTAGTTTAGAGACCGATTGGGAGAAATGTTGTATAGTTGAGACTCGAAACGTATGTTTATGACTATTTTCGTTACTTGTGTTTACTTTTAAGATTTGGCGGTGCGATTTTGACTCGGTTTCCCAGTTATGGTACGTGGTAGCACATGGGGGATGCATCAACAAGGTCCTTTTCGGGGGATGAAATTTATACATATATACTGAGTGATATATATTTTTGTGCATATGAGTTAACTATATTCATATCTATTTATAACATGTGTGTATCTATGTCATATTTATGATAATATACCGAGTGAAGGTAGTACAATTTAGCTAATGTTAATAATTAGTGGGGTGGGATATGTTAGTGGTTATTGTCCTTATTAGACTAGATAGTATAATTAGCATTATACAATAAATGCGTCTGGTGCACACTGTAAATATGGTGAGGAAACGTCTCATGTTAGTGCTACTGAATGTAAACAATGTAGGTAATACAATGCACCTTCCCATTTAAATCGTTTAAGTACTTGCAAATATTTTCAAATATTTTTTGCCCTTTGACCCACTAACAAATGTATTTTTGAAAATTACGGCTACTTAATAGTAGGGACAACTTGGATAGTCTCTTCATCATGTTGTTGCGTGCAGTAGTTGTGGAAGATGAGAGATTTGATTGTAGCTGCCTCATCTAATTCTATCTTTATAGGATTCACTTTCTACTATTTTCTTTTGGGCATGTTATTCATCGATGGATCAAACTTTACACTGGAATTAGATATTTTCTATTACTTTTTAGTATGATGTTTCTCATTCTTATCATTTGAGTTAGCTGATGGTTTGTTCAGTTTATGTTATTTTATGATCATTCAGTTATCAACTGAATTTTCATTTTAGTTAGTTCACGTTTATATTGGATGTATTTATATTTTTTTTCTCAATGATGCTAAGAATGAAATCATATTTAGTTCAAGTTTAATTTTAATGAATTCGTGATCAACCGATATTAAATTAGGTGGGGTGTCATAGTTAATATTACAGAATCGGGTTCTAGTGTCCTTTAGGATCTGTGCGAACTTGTTATATTGTCAATGTTGCATTCCTTTGATGTAGATCCCTATGTTCAGGACGATTTTTTTTAAATTAAACATTTTTCCTTCCTCTTCTAATGTTATATGTTTCGATGCCAAACACTGAGAGAGGGAGACTAGCAAAGGTAATAAAAAGGGTCACATAGAGGGAGGATCAGTCGGAGTCACATACCACCCAGGGGACTGTGATCGCTGCAGAGATCGCAACCATCGTATCATACGTAGTTAATTTCACAACAATAGCAATAGTGAAACACAACCTCAAGCTTAGCCACAACTACAAATGGGAGTTTTAGTAGAGTCTCACACGCTACCTTTTATATGGGAGAGATTTAAGGCGGAATTTTAGGATGAGAAGTAGCCAGAGTTTCAGGGAAGTGCAAATGTGGTTGCAGCAAGCCAATAGAAAAAGGATATCTAGAGGCATCACTGTATGGTTAAGGGAAACGACACTTGAAAGAAAGTATTAGCAATTTTTAAACTTTTTGGGGTAGTTTTTTTAGTGTTAGGAGTCAACCACCATGCCAGAGGAGAGGGATACTATGACTATTTAGGAGTTTTGGGTGAGATTTGATCGCAAGTTCTTTCCATCAGCTGTGAAGATTAAGATAAGGATGAGAATTCTGGTTCTCATAGAGGAGGGTCAAATAGTGTCTGAGTATGAGGAGGAGTTCAATTTTTTGACGAACTTTGTGCTAAATGAGGTGACCATGGATGATTTAGGTAAACTAATGTTCATGGACGGACACACGTGGAGGGTCTTCCAGCATATTTTGGGTAACTCGGTGATAAGGACTCGCATTGATGTCACTAATGCCACACTGCTATGCTACGAGGATCATCGTTTCATCTGAGGCGAGCAAAAAGGTCAGGAGTGTCAAGCTATCAGGTAAAGATTGGGTGAATTGGTATGTAATACCCCGTATTTTTGAGATATTTATTTTATGGGATTAATTAATTAACTGTGTATTAATTGGAAATTAATCCGGGTTAAAAATACTAGCGAGATGCGAGTTGGTATTTGATTATATGTGCATATGATAATATAAGAATCTGGAATTTTGAAATTTGTCGTGAGATTTATATACGGCAATTTGGGAATTTTGTTGAGACGCGTGTGACCGCCGCGTCATGGTGTATTATTTTAATTATAAAAGTGATTTTTATTTCTATTATCCGTATGGTCATTTTGAGTGCTCCAACGCGTCCGGAAGGGTCGAGATAGTCAGAAAACAGTAGCCGGGGGTTTAGTTTGGGTCCCGGGGTATTTTTAGGCCATACCGGCATTATAAAGGGTATTTTGGTAATTTTGTATTTTGAGGAATTAAAAATGACGAAAATTAGTAAAGTAAATCTGATGTGAGTTTGACCCACTAAGCCACTAACCAACCCATGTTAACCCAATAGGTTACGTAGGTTATTAGAATTAGGTTTCTAATTACTTTTCCAAAAAAAACCCTAGCCCCCATAGCCATTGGGGAAGAAGCTTGGAGAAAGAGAGAGAGAGGGAATTCTGCAGAAAGAGAGAGGAAATCGTCATCAAAATCAGAGATCGAATCAAGGAAAGTGATTTAATTTACATTCTTTATGCAGTAAATGTTTCTTCCATGTTAGAAATCTTAATAATCATTCTTGTTTGAGAGATAAAGGAAAACCCGTGAAATTGGAAGTTGTTAGTTTAATTTTGGGTACAGAGTTGCATGTAGAAACGTTATTGGAAGATTGAATTCAGAAATTACAAATTTATGTGATGTAAAAATGGATTAAATTCTGGGAATTGATGATGATAAAAATCTAGGATTTATGTTCTTGACAAATTTGGGGAAAAGTGTAGAGACTTGTGATTTAATGATGTTTAAGATGCATTAATTCCTTAAAACATGTTAAGAGGTGACTTTAATATGTTTAGGATGAATTAGAGACCCTAAAACATAGTTGGGATGAACTTTGGAAGAGGTTTGAGGTGTTAAAATGGATGAAAAACGAGATTGGAGAAAATCTGGGCCGAAACTGGTCCCTCGTTAGAAGACCTCCCCAGGTCGTTCGAACGAGCTCGTTCGAACGAGATTCTAACGAGTTGACCAGTCGCTTCTAACGAAAGGGAACTTCGTTCGAATGAGATCTCGTTAGAAGGTACAGTTCGTTCGAACGAACTGAAATCGTTCGAACTACCTCGTTCGAACGAGACTTCTAACGAGCTGGCAGTTTAGGCCTTTTTGGCCTGTTTTGATTTTGGGAGTCCCGTAAACTTGTTTGAGGTTAGAGATAACATTCCTTCGATGGTGTATTAGTATACTTGGGACATTTGGGTTATTATGAGGAGTAAATTATATAAATGTGGATCAAATCAAATAGACATTTGAGTCGAGACGTGAGTGCCGACTACGACGTGAGAATAAATTATGGCGCGTATAAATATGGACCGGGATTATATAAATTGTATATATATTAAATTGGTACGAGAATGCGATATGTACTACAATTAGACTACGTGATTACTAAGATGTGTGTTTACTTAGTATTGGTATATGAACTGTGTGTATGACATACCTACCATACTTGCTATCACGGGAGGTTTGTGTTCGCTTAGGGCCCTCTAATCCTTGTGTTACCCGGATTTAGACTGGTTACCTTGATGAACATAGGTCAGAGAAAGACTTATTGGGATGTTAATAAGTCCGCTGATCGTGGGAGCGTAGGTATGTGCGTGACCCATGTGATGTGACTGTGTTCGCCTCCATTATTTGTGATGTTGTTATCTGTGAACTATTCCTGAGAGATTCGGAATATGTGATCCTTATGTGCGTGATGTACCGGGATGGATAGCAGAGTATGTGTGCACCGCAGCCTAGTCTCGGGGTGCTTATATTTTATATTTATTTTGTGGATAATATACGCTTAATGAACTGGAACATTCATATGGTATTGTGTGTAACTATGGAATAACATAGAGGGGTAATTTATAACGAGTTGTATTACTTTTGTATGAGAACCTGAAGTTACGTTAAGCCTATTTAATTGAGATCGTTATAACGTTAATGGGAACCGAGTAATAAGGGTAGAGCCTATGGCAGTCTAGCTAGATATGATTTCACTTAGCTAGTAGTTTGTGTCATTTTAGATGGGTACTTACGTTAGGAGTGCACAGTTAGAAGAGAGGTGAGAATTTCATGTGAGTGCACGTCCTAACATGCACTTTGCATTTAATGTTTTAAATGTTTTTTAAAGCACTTGCAGGTGTTTAAAATATCTCCACATTCGGGCTCTGACCCGTTAGCTTTCAAATCTATTTTTTTGTAAAACCATTTTAGGTGCCCAGCCACAAGGACACCATGCATAGGATACTCATTCAGGTGACGAGTTGTATCTGTTTGTGGGAGCTATAGGGATTTGCTTGTAGACGTTTCTTTCATTTGGATTCCTGATTCAGTATTTATGAGTTGTAGGGCATGTTGCCCATTTCTATTAGAGACATCTTTCCATTTCAGTTTTTCAGACTTTGGCATGTATTGATTCAGTATTCAGTATTTCGTTACTTATTTCAGTTGTGGGATTTGTAGTGAGGAGTTTTCCTCCAGACTTTATTTACATTATGTGATGGATATTCTATTTACTTCGTTATGGTGAATGGTGTCATTATTCTTCATTACACTTGTTGCATGTTAATCAGACTTAAATTAAAATTTGGCAACTTAATTTTTTTAATACTAGGTGGTTAGTAATCATTAAAATGTTTTCGACAGTGATGCTATTAACTGGACCAACTTGGCATTTTGAATTAATTTAATAAAGGAGTAGCTACCCGGTATTTAATTAGTCGGGGTGTCACACGGTGCTAATGGAGCACTACAATAATAGGGCAAATAATTAAAGCGGGGTTTATAATCTAGATAATTGGTTAAGAAATTTTGATCGAGTTATGGTGGGTACAAGTAGGGTGACCAGGGACAGTAACTTGTTCTTTATCTCTTCTAGGCTAGAAGAACCAAACTACTTGCCAGCCAGGCTTTAGTTATTAGGGTCAGCAGAGCCAGTGACGAGGGCAACCTCGTAAGGGTGAGTTGAGCTAGAGGCCAGCAAACTTCATAGGGAGGTGTTTTATATTTGGATAATAGGGTCACATGAGCCTCGCTTTTCCAAAAAGGGAATGGATCTACACCATGACACCCAGTAGGCCCAACGGCTATCAAAGGTACCTACCCACCAACAGTTCAATCAGTGCCACCTCAGCGAGGGTTATTACAGTTTCGGCGTCATTAGTAGTTGAGGGAATGCTTCCTATTAGTGTGCACATAATTTGGTATAGGATCATCACACTCTTTTACTATCACTGGATTTACAATGGAAATAGGTTTAGTGAATACGACGTCCAATATTATAATGGTCGTAGATTCACTGTTGGGTAGTGGGGCTCTCATTCATTTTATATATACTGGAGTGTGTGTTGACATTATGAGGTTATGTTTAATATCAAATTCTATCATTTTGGAGATGTTATAATAGGGATGAACTGGTTAGTGACATATAGAGTGATGGTGGATTGTTATATTACGACTATGGCGTTAACTATTCTAGAGAAGGATATGCCTCATGTTGAGATTCCTCGTCCTAATGGAGGGTCGAGAACATATTTATATTACATCAAGTAGGATACTTTAGAGGTTACTTTTGTCTCATTACATTCGGTCCCTATGGTAAGGGACTTTATTAATGTATTTCAAGGAATTTTGGAGTTACCGCTAAGCTAGGAGATTGAGTTTATCATACTAGACCAATAGTAGGTGCGCTGTATCAGATCGCTCCATTAGAGATGCGGTAATTACGAGATTCGATTTAGCAGCTTTGAGACAGGTTTTTACATAGGATTACCTCATCATGGGTGAGCAAGTACTATTTGTGTTTATGAAATATGGGTCATTGGGGATTTGTATCGACTATCGAGAGTTTAATAAGGTCACAATTCTGATGAAGTATTCATTAGTGCATATTAATGACTTTTTCGATCAACTTATAATACCCATTAATTTTGAGATATTAATATCAGTATTAAACTGCTTTGTGTGTGTGATTTTATATAATTGAGAGTTAAAATGAGAATTTAAGATAAAAATTAATTTGTGTAGAAGAGTTCAAATTTATGTAAATTGTATATTTAGTAGTGTGATAAAGTAAATAGAATCATACGGTAAGTTATTTCATCATATGTGAGTAAAAGCGGCGAAAATTGAATATATCTCAACTGGGGCATATATGTGTGAGTTATATGAGGTCGGGATAGGACTTTTATTATTGGAATCTCGGATGTCAATTTAGGGTTCACGGTTGATTAGGGATGGATCGAGATAGTCAAAATGAGTGACTGGGGGTTGTATTTGGGTCCCGGGTTCTTATTGGCTAGTTGTACTCGGATATCAGTATACGAGGCATTTTATGTCTACATTATCATTTAAAGTTGGGATAAATAGATATATGGGTTATTAGGCTTATGAGAGAGTAAGGCAGTCTTTGTGAGAAAACCCACTTAAGAGAAACCTAAGAAAGAGAGAGAGAGAGAGAGAGTTCGAATCTTGGGATTTTTCGGCCATATCCTCAACTACGAAGTGGATTAAGATTATACAACTTTAAGTCAAGTGATTGAACTTTCTAAATCATTCTTGTGTGTGAATTATTTTATAATTAATTAGTGCGTTGTTTTATTTTGGGTATTAAGGGTTAAATCCTAATTTTGTTGACAAACAATTGAAATTGATGTTAGATATTGTTAAATCTTGATTTTGTTATTAAATCCTTGAAATTTATGTTAGATATTTAATTTGGATGGTTGAAATATTGGTGGATTTATGTTAGAATTGGGTTTTAGAGATTTAGGTAAATCTCCTAAGGAACAAAAACTGATCAGGTAAAACTATTGAGCCATAGGTTCGGTTTTAGAAATATTGGTGGATTTATGTTAGAATCGGTTCATTTATAAAGAAGCGGAGTGGTTGATTTTATAGCCATAGGTTCGGTTTTTCTTCTTCACTATAGTGGATCGGTTCATTTTGAAAGTAATCGGTTTGGTTCGCACGTTAGAGATTTTGAACTCTTTTTTAACTCCTTTCCAATTGGGCTTAGTGATTGAGAACCATGTCATACGAAGTTATATTAATTTTTATGATGTAAAAAGCAGGATGATGATACTATACGATGGTAAGGAGACATCTGGATGATCATGGAAATGTATTAGGATGATTAATACTCCGGTTCTTTCATATTCTTTTCCTGGGAGGAGGAATTCAATTAAGATATGGAATACGGGATAATTGAGAGAATTCGTGTGTCTGAGTTATATCAAACTTGATGATTAATCAAATGTGCGATTGACTATTAATGATTAAGTGAGTGATTGAGTAATAAAGTGGATTAGGAATATATGTGAGGAAGTATCAGCTAGCGTAATGAGTGATATACATAGGTAGCCAGGTTTATTGATATATATTTTCATTTATATATATAAACCATTTCATAAATGAAAGTACATATCATTAAACCTGGCTACCTATGTATATTACTCATTACGCTAGCTGATACTTCCTCACATATATTCCTAATCCACTTTATTACTCAATCACTCACTTAATCATTAATAGTCAATATATATATATATATATATATATATATATACACACACACACACACACACACTAGGGTATGCCCGTGCCTGAAGGTACGCTGATAATTTTGAAAAGCATAAAGTCGTGCCTTGGTGCAATATCAAGTGCCCTTGCCAAAGCTACAGTTGGTCTGCAGTTCGAGACAAGGGAGCAGCCTCTTCATATATGGTGGTAAGATATCCTACATCTTCTTATTCAAGCACATGAAAATTTTTCGAAGGCAGGGCGAAACTTCTAAAGTACGTAATCGTAAGACGGGTAAAATTTCCAAAGTGCATAATTGTAAAACAACAAAAAACTTCTTCCCCAACAGAATTTCATAAATTAATTATCTTTAAATGAACTTAGGGTTAGTTGGATACAACATAAAATATTATTTTAACATAACACGAATATAATCCAAATAAAGGCGACACGACATAACACAAAATATTATTTTCATTTATTTACATCCGTGTGTGTTTAGTTTGTGTTTTTTTAGATTTTTAGTTTGAGTCGTTTTTATTTTAGATTTATATAGAATTTTCTAGTTTTTATTTTCTATTTTCTTTTTATTAATGTATTTTATTTTGATTTTTCATTTTTATTAGTTTTAATCTTAATCTTTATTCTATTTTATTTTATTTTTTGGATTAGTTTTTAGGAGTTTATTTTTAGTTTTATTACATTTTAATTTTAAGAACTTTATTTTTTTTAGATTTTTAGTTTTATTTCTTTTATTTTATTATTTGAGTTTTATTTTATTGATTAGGATTTTATTTTTAGTTGATTTTATATTTTTAGTTTGTTACTTTTATTTTTATTTAGTTTTAGTTTAATTTTAGGTGCAAATCTAACTGGCACACACACACACACATAAAAACATCATACACCTTACCTACACCATATCTCCTCACACACCCTCACACAAACACCATACACCCCCATGCACACCCAAACACCCCATAAGACACACATATTACCATACACCCTACTACACCCAATCATCACTACACTCATCTTCAAACTCACTCATGCACTTCTCTCTCACCTCCATAACCACCACCTTCCAACAATCCCATGAACCCATAAATAGCCATCTTCCATTTTTATCCCATAAAACTACAAACCTTTTAACAACCCCATATCCCCCACCTAAGCTAACCATACCTTCAACCCACCTACCTCCACCTTACGTCCAAACCCGAGACCCAAAACACGATTTCTCCCTACTCAATCCGGCCACAAAATCCAACACATGCCAACCACCTTACCACCCCCTACCATGGTTGACCCGAGCTCCACCTACCTCTGAACCTATAACTAGGAATAAAACCAAAACATAAACCCATCTCAAGTTTGTCTAAACCCGTAATCTGTCGACTCGCAACCTCATGAACCCGACCTTACCCCCGTAGGAACCTACCCACGACCTATCAAAACCGAACCCGATTTCAATATTCGACCCGCTGCCAACCTCCTAGCCCAGCAGCCACCAATCCTCATTCTCCATATCTCTCCTTCTCTAAACCTCCTTGAGGACCCAAATACCAAAACCATAATGAAGCAAAATAACATATTATTTCCAAACAATGGTAACAAACCTTGGCCAAATAAACTCATAGGAGCTTATCTCTGTACCCGATTTCCTCGTAATCTCCGTTGCCGCAGGCCATTGCCATAGGAATAGCATGTCGTTGTTTGGGAGTGGGATTAACATACTTGAATCCCCTAATGTTGTCATTCATAGCCTTACCTAAATCGATGGACTCAAACTATATGCAGAACAAACCCTTTCAAGATTTGAAAATCTAAGATCTCAAAATCTGAAAATCCCAAAACGCAATGTGTTCAAGTGGTCACAGCCTTGTTCCTTGTTCTTTTTAGTGGTCATAAAAACCATAAGGAGAGAGAGTAAGCATTGAAGACCTCGAGGCCAGAGAGGCACAATTAGTTTTGGCCATGAAATGAGTTAGCGTGGCGTGGTATCTCTATAGAAATAAGTGACCATAAAAATGATTGAAAAATCATGTACAAATATATATTGATACAAACAACCATCGATAGAGGAAGACGAACAGAAAAATTAACTCAGTAAATCCTACCAAAATACCGAATCAAACATAAAAACACACAATAGAGGGGAAACTCTGTCAAACCTGAAGAAAGTTAGGAAGAATATCTAGAAATTAAGGGATCTCAAACCATAAGAGAGAGAGAGAGAGAGAAATATATATTACCTCTAAAAAAAGTCGGTCTTTTAAGTTACCACCTTCTCCAACACAAATGTAGTCGCATTTCAAAACACAAATGTGTGACACCCCGCCTAATTAAATATCGGGCGATCACTCCTTTATTAAATTAAATCAAGGTAAACAGTTGGTTCATTCTCAGCATCACTGTCGATAAAAATAAATTTTCCAATTAACACCCTAAATAATTAAGCTAAGTGTCAAAAACATTTTCATACAAACTTTCCAAATTTTAATTAAAGAAAAAGATTTATTTATTTAAAACAACATTTCTACAATTAAGAATCACATCACAGTAAACCAGATAATATAAAACATTCGTCGATCGAATGTCAACATATGAAAACTAAAAATCACAAATCCAAACTGAATGAATCCCGTAGAACAATACTGGAAATAATTGAAATATAAATGTCCCAACAACAACTGAAATAATGGAAAGGGCAACACGTGCCCAATAAATGAGAATGCTAGAGTGGAGTAAATAAAGAAAGTCGTCTACGCAAGTGACCTGCAACTCCCAACTAAGCTGAAACACGTTCCTCTCAAGGGATCCTAAGCAAGACGCCCCTGTGGCTGGGCACCAGAAATATATACATATATATACAAGAGAGAGAGAGAGAAAAAGAAACGGGTTAGAGCCCAAAAGTGTGTTTGATTTAAAAATACGTTTAGCAAGTATTTAAATTGATACAGGCCAATGCAACAACATATTAGTGCGTCACTATCTTGAGAAATACTCACCTCTCTTCTAATGTGCACACCTATCGCACTAACCTTCTCAACGGTTTTGTTTTATCAATTAACACACTAGTCTTTCTAAAAGATTTAACTTATCTTCGATTACTCGTAAGATTTACCATTCAACGATTCCATTAAAAATGTTCCAAATAGTAACCACATTCTCCATTTTAAATTTATAAAATCAATAAGTTTTCCAGTGACTTATTATACTTTCTCAAAACAAGTATTCATAATTTAGTCCAGAATTATTCCTCACTTACTACGTTACAACAACAGTTTAAATTCCTCAATCCAGATATATATATAAAGCACTCGTATAATATATATATTTTAACAACACCAACATATAAACTATGGTGTAGGCATACTCTGCTTTCTCAAAACAAGTATTTACAATTTTTAGTCATCAACCATGTCCTACATATCAAATCACGGTAGGTAGTTCCAAATTTCAGAATTTCATATATATATTAACTACTCGTATAATATATATTATAACAGCACCCCCAACTAAATTATGGTGCGGGCATACTCTACTATCCAAAGCCCCATATCACTCATATTAAGGGGAATACATTCGGAATCACTCTCGAAATGTATTAACAATACATACACAAACAATATTGAGGCGAAGAATAGATTCCAAGTCTCTAAGAGGATGGCACATGCCTGCGTCTCTTAGGACCGTCTGAACTATCACGTCGATAGCCTGTACCAAGGACATCTATCTTCTAGGGTACAAGTCAATATCCCCCATAAAGGTCCCATCGAGATAAGACTTGTCCCAGCGCGATAACCTCAGGGATAGCAAGTAGCGTGGGCATGATTTTCACACATAGATAGTATATGCATACACAATCATATAACTATACTAACATTACCATATCAATATTAGGTAAATTCTCAATTCCCATAATTTCAACATTTCCATATTATCATATTATTAGTATCGCGTATAAGGGTTCGTCTCTAACCTTAATTCGAAGTAATCTTCCATCTTATTACGTAACTCACATGGACTCTCTCTTCCCAAGTATAAAATTCAGTAGGTGTCCTATTTACATTCCAACGTAACCCACTTATGTAACTTTCCCTTTAAAATTATAATTTAACCAACCTAAGGTAAATACCCCATAAATACCATCCTCGTCGATTATTAAAGATCCCAACATCTTTTCATATACCCTACTGGTCCTCCATGTCTCCCAAATTACTTTATTAAGAATGCCCAATAATTATTTCACGATAAACTTAATTTAACTAATTAAACAAGGGAAATAGGAGTCTGCCAGGAGGGGTCGATCGATCGAAGCTTGGGGATCGATCGATCGAACCTTCGATCGATCGAAGCTTGGGGCTCGATCGATCGAACCTTCGATCGATCGAAGCTCTAGGCTCGGTCAATCGATCAAGCAGGTCTGGGCGAAATTCTGCAGAATGCAGTTACGGGTTTCACTAAATTTCTTCAACCAAAACCATGTCTTTCCATTCTAATCGTCCAAAAAATCCTACTACAATCATTATAACAATATACCAGATGTTTATAACGTAAAGCATGTGTATATCTAACACTAAACATGGATAATTAACTCAAAATCCCATCTAATCATCAAGAACCCTAGAGTTTTCCTAAATCAAGGTTCTAATCTGTTTTTACCAGAAATTCCTTCTAATATATCATTAAAATTTCGTGGGTTATATTCCTCTACATGGCAAGGGTTCCAGAATTTCCATATAATCGAAACTACATGCATTATCCTAACACAAATTGAGTTTTCTTCCATAGTTTCCATCTCTAAATAATCCTAGACTAATATGAAGATTGGATTAACGAAAATACGCAAGTAAAATACTTGCCTGGGATTTTTGGTATGCAGATTCACGGTTGATTTTGGTATGGCTGCGTTCCTTGTCTCGCGATCTACGCGGTGGTGGTGGTGGCAGTGAAATCCGGTGGCTTTTTGGCCTTGAATTGCCTTGGAGCTGTCTACTCTCTTGTCCAATGGCCGTCACTTGATTTATGGATATTCTAACTCTAAGAGGCTAACCTAATGGCTGATATAGGTTGCTAAAATTCGTGGGTTTAATTATCCAATTATGTGAAATGACTAAAATGCCCTCTCGGGGTACTAATTAGGCCTAAAAACGCCCCGAGACCCAAATTAAACCCGCGGGTACACTTTTCTGACTATCTCGACCCTTTCGGACGCGTTGGCGTACTCAAAATGACCATACGAACAACTTATAAAATATTCACTTTTTATTTAACAAAATTAGTCTCGACGTGACACGGGCACGTCCCGACTTAAATTTCCGAAATAGTCATTTAATTCACTTATGACATTCAATATAACCAATATAGTATATTACTATGCTCATTAGTAATATTCAACAAGTTTCCCATAATTACTAACTCTCGTCACGTTAATAATTATAACATAATTTTTCCGGATTTTTATTAAATAATCATTCTCATTAAATTTAATAAATCCCCAAATTAATATAGCATAAAAATACGGGGTATTACATACTTCACCCCTAATAACGGAATTTCGTCCCGAAATTCGGAAAATAAGGCATACCTGGTAAAAACAACTCTGGATATCTCTCGCGTATATCTGCCTCGCGCTCCCAAGTGGATTCCTCCACATTATGATGCTCCTACTGGACTCGCACAAGTGGAACTATTTTCGACCTCAATCTCCTCTCACTATAGTCTAGAATAGCCACTGGTCTCTCCTCGTAAGAGCTATCAGACTGTAAGTCTATCTCATCTATCGCAATGTGAGTATGGGTCATATCATCCCGAAGATATCGTCTCAACGACGAGATATGGAATACCTCGTGGATGCGATGTAAATGTTCTGGCAATCCCAACCTGTATGGTACCGGCCCAATCCTCTCGATGATTGGAAATGGTCCCACGTACCTCGGGGCCAACTTCCCCTTCTTCCCAAACCTCATCACACCCTGCATAGGAGATACACGCAATAACACTTGATCTCCCACATTAAACTCCCGGAAGAACCGTTTCGCCTCGGCGTAGCTCTTTTGCCTGTCCTGGGCTACCCGAATACGACTCCTGATTATCTCAATCCTCGCGGAGGTCTCCTGAATCACTTCTGGCCCTAGAAACTTGTTATCCCCCTCCTCGAGCCAACAAGTTGGAGAACGACAAGGACTTCCATACAAAGCCTCAAATGGAGCCATACCAATCGTAAACTGATAAGAGTTATTATAAGCAAACTCTACCAGTGGAAGATGTGGCTCCCATCCTCCTCCAAAATCGAGAACACACATGCGTAGCATATCCTCTAACATCTGATTAGTACGCTATGTCTGTCCATCTGTCTGTGGGTGGTAAGTTGAACTAAACCTCAACTCTGTACCCATAGCCTCCTGAAAGCTTTCCCAGAAACGTGACCCAAAAATCTTGTCCCTATCTGACACAATATTCAGGGGCACTCCATTTAATCTGACAATCTCAGCGATGAACAACTGAGCATACTGACCCGTGGTAAAATCTGTCCGCACTGGCAAAAAATGAGCCACCTTGGTCAAACGGTCTACAATCACCCAGATAGGATCGTGGTCCCGCTGTGATGTAGGCAACCCTGTAATGAAATCCATGGAAATACTCTCCCACTTCCACGCATGTACTTCCAATGGCTGAAGCAATCCTGACGGTTTCTGGTGGTCAACCTTCACCAGCTGGCAGGTAGAACACTTGGACACAAACTCAGCAATGTCCTTCTTTATCCCACTCCACCAGTACTGTCGTCTCATGTCCTGGTACATCTTATCACTTCCCGGATGTACTGCAAATCGGGACGCATGAGAATGAGTCATTACTGCATGACGTAATTCTGCTCCTTCTGGAACCACCAATCTCCCATTAAACCGCAAACCTTCATCAGAACTTAACAGAATAGGACTCAGCACCCTCGGCTAGAAGTCGCACAATCTGCTCCTGGCAACACGGGTCTGTGGTATGTGCCTGTATCACCCTCGTAACAATATCGGGTGTGACTGACATCACGCAAATGAAAGAACGTCTACCGTGTCCTGGTGACCCAACTCCTTCCACTTTGCTTTCCGGACGTCCGCTACATCGTCTACCGGTCTACGGATCAACGCATCAGCAACTACGTTGGCCTTCCCCGGATGATACTGTATATCGAACTGGTAATACTTCACAAACTCTAGCCATCTGCGCTGACGCATATTCAGATCTCGCTGAGTGAACAGGTACTGCAGTGACTTTTGGTCTGTGAACAAACGGAATTTCTCCCCTAATAAATAGTGCCTCCATATCCTCAATGCAAAGACGACCGCTGCTAACTCTAGGTCGTGGGTGGGGTAATTCTTCTCATGCGGCTTAAGCTTGCGGGAAGCAAAAGATATGGCCTTCTCCTCCTGCTGGAGTACACCTCCAAGTCCCCGTAAAGACGCATCGGTGTAAACCAGGTACTCCACACCCGATTTCGGTAAAGTAAGGACTGCGCTGAAGTAAGCTTGTCTTTCAACTCGTCGAAAGCCAATTGACAGGCGTCATCCCAAACATGTGGTACCCCTTTGCGAGTCAGATTCGTCAATGGACCCGCTATTTTGGAGAATCCCCGAATGAATCTCCTGTAGTATCCGGCTAATCCCAAGAAACTATGCACTTCCGTCGGTGTCGTGGGCTGTCCCCACTCCCTCACCGCTAACACTTTACTCGGTTCAACTGCTATACCTTGCTCAGAAACAACATGGCCCAAGAATTGTACCTCTCACAACCAGAATCCACACTTCTCGTACTTAGCATACAACTGATGCTCTCGTAGAGTCTGAAGAACCTGCCTCAAGTGTTCGGCATGCTCCTCCTCGGAGTGTGAATATATCAAGATGTCATCTATGAAGACGATGAAAAACTGATCCAAGAACTCTCTGAATACTCGGTTCATCAAGTCCATGAAAACGGTTGGGGCATTTATGAGTCCGAACGGCATCACCCTGAACTCATAGGACTCATATCTCGACAACAAGGCAGTCTTTGAAACATCCTGCTGTCTAATACGTAACTGATGGTACCCCGACCTCAGATCTATCTTTGAAAAGAAAGTTGCTCCCCATTGGTCGAACAGATCATCGATTCGAGGCAACGGGTACTTATTCCGTATCGTTACCTTTCTCAGTTCCCTGTAGTCCACACACAATTTCAGTGAACAATCTCTCTTCTTCACAAACAAGACTGGAGCGCCCCAAGGTGAGGTACTCCTATGAATGAAGCCCTGACCTAATAGCTGCTCTATCTGATCTCGTAGCTCTCGCATCTCTGTCGGAGCCATATGGTACGGTGCGCGTGCTATAGGTCTCGTATCTGGAAATAAATCTGTAACAATGTCTATCTCTCGACTGGGCGGTAGGCTTGGTATCTCCTGAAATACATCGGAATACTCCCTAACAACTTGGATCGAATCCAAGGGAATCACAACATCCTTAGAGGTATCCTCCTCTATATAATACAAATGAGCGGTCGAACCTCCCTCTGGGCAAGGCAACGCCACTACAAATATCTTTTGGCCCGGAATGGCAAAAACAATGCTCCCACAAAAAGCAATGAATCATAGCTCCATAAGCTGCGAGCCAGTCCATACCAATAATCACGTCATGCTCGTGCATGTCTAAGACTAACATGTCTGCAGGTAATACCAAGTTACCAATCTCTACCCCTACTCCCCGACATATAAATAAAATAAGTGACCCACTCCCCAGTGGTGAGTCGACACACGCCACGGTGCTCTCTGCTGTGGCTAACAACCCTAAGGACTTCGTAAAATATGTAGATATAAAACAATGCATTTTCCCCAATAATAAATAGAATTCGACCCAAAGTTCCATAGATAGAAAACATACCCCAAATCGCGGGTGGTGCCTGTGGGGCTGCTGCCTGGTGGACATTATAGATATGTCTGTACTGTAACTTCCCCTGTTGCACTGGTGCTACTGGAAAGGTTGGTAGGTCTGGTACCTGAGCTGGTGCTGGGAGAGCGACTGGAAAAAGTGGTCCCTGTGGCTTCTTACGGGCACATTGTGGCTGTGAGGCCCGAACACCCTTTGGGCAATCTTGGCGTTTATGGCCATGCATGCCACACACAAAACATTTGCCTCTGAAGTTACTCCCCCTCTGACCCTGCTGCTGGTTGTGTCGACCTTGCTAACTTGGGGCTTTATTCCTCTTTCGAAACTGCTTCATTTTACCACGTTGTTGACTAGAATTTACCCGGTCTTGGGTAGTTTGCTGTCGCAATTTCGGAGTCTTCGCACATTTTTCAGCTTTGGTCACATGCATTTGGCTAACCTCTCTAAGTCTTTTACCTTCTCTAAGCTGCATGTTGCGTTCTTGGTATTGTAAAACTGCAGTGGTGACTTCTTGTGCTACGATGCCTGCTAACTCGGCGGTTGATATTCTCTCTGGGAACACCTGAGGTGCGAGTCGATTCTGCTCGTCGACTCCCTCAACCGTTTTAGCTAGTTATTCTTGACGATCCATATGAAAATTTAAATGAATTTGGATGGTTTCATCATTCAAATAAACAAATCGCAGAAGCACGAATTCCCAATCCATAGAGATGAACACTACATTCCTAGTATTAGGGCTCTATATCAAAGTAAGCAGCGCTGAAAGCATAATAAGTCTCACAGATCCTAAGGACACTAGAACCTGATGCTCTGATACCACCTGTGACACCCCGCCTAATTAAATACCGGGCGATCACCCCTTTATTAAATTAAATCAAGGTAATCAGTTGGTTCATTCTCAGCATCACTGTCGATAAAAATAAATTTTCCAATTAACACCCTAAATAGTTAAGCTAATTGTCAAAAACATTTTCATACAAACTTTCCAAATTTTAATTAAAGAAAAAGATTTATTTATTTAAAACAACATTTCTACAATTAAGAATCACATCACAGTAAACCAGATAATATAAAACATTCGTCAATCGAATGTCAACATATGAAAACTAAAAATCACAAATCCAAACTGAATGAATCCCATAGAACAATACTGGAAATAACTAAAATATAAATGTCCCAACAACAACTGAAATAATGGAAAGGGCAACACGTGCCCAATAAATGAGAATGCTAGAGTGGAGTCAATAAAGGAAGCCGTCTACGCAAGTGACCTGCAACTCCCACCTAAGCTGTAGCACGTTCCTCTCAAGGGATCCTAAGCAAGACGCCCATGTGGCTGGGCACCTGAAATATATACATATATATACAAGAGAGAGAGAGAGAGAAAAAGAAACGGGTTAGAGCCCGAAAGTGTGTTTGATTTAAAAATACGTTTAGCAAGTATTTAAATTGATACAGGCCAATGCAACAACATATTAGTGAGTCACTCTCTTGAGAAATACTCACCTCTCTTCTAATGTGCACACCTATCGCACTAACCTTCTCAACGGTTTTGTTTTATCAATTAACACACTAGTCTTTCTAAAAGATTTAACTTATCTTCGATTACTCATAACATTTACCATTCAACGATTCCATTAAAAATGTTCCAAATAGTAACCACGGTTCTCCATTTTAACTTTATAAAATCAATAAGTTTTCCAGTGACTTATTATACTTTCTCAAAACAAGTATTCATAATTTAGTCCAGAATTATTCCTCACTTACTACGTTACAACAACAGTTTAGATTCCTCAATCCAGATATATATATATAAAGCACTCGTATAATATATATATTTTAACAGCACCAACATATAAACTATGGTGTAGGCATACTCTGCTTTCTCAAAACAAGTATTTACAATTTTTAGTCATCAACCATGTCCTACATATCAAATCACGGTAGGTAGTTCCAAATTTCAGAATTTCATATATATATTAACTACTCGTATAATATATATTATAACAGCACCCCCAACTAAATTATGGTGCGGGCATACTCTATTATCCAAAGCCCCATATCACTCATATTAAGGGGAATACATTCGGAATCACTCTCGAAATGTATTAACAATACATACACAAACAATATTGAGGCGAAGAATAGATTCCAAGTCTCTAAGAGGATGGCACATGCCTGCGTCTCTTAGGGCCGTCTGAACTATCACGTCGATAGCCTGTACCAAGGACATCTATCTTCTAGGGTACAAGTCAATATCCCCCATAAAGGTCCCATCGAGATAAGACTTGTCCCAGCGCGGTAACCTCGGGGATAGTAAGTAGCGTGGGCATGATTTTCACACATATATAGTATATGCATACACAATCATATAACTATACTAACATTACCATATCAATATTAGGTAAATTCTCAATTCCCATAATTTTGACATTTCCATATTATCATATTATTAGTATCGCGTATAAGGGTTCGTCTCTAACCTTAATTCGAAGTAATCTTCCATCTTATTACGTAACTCACATGGACTCTCTCTTCCCAAGTATAAAATTCAGTACGTGTCCTATTTACGTTCCAACGTAACCCTCTTTTGTAACTTTCCCTTTAAAACGATAATTTAACCAACCTAAGGTAAATACCCCATGAATACCATCCTCGTCGAATATTAAAGATCCCAACGTCTTTTCATATACCCTACTGGTCCTCAATGTCTCCCAAATTACTTTATTAAGAATGCCCAATAATTATTTCACGATAAACTTAATTTAACTAATTAAATAAGGGAAATAGGAGTCTGCCAGGAGGGGTCGATCGATCGAAGCTTGGGGCTCGATCGATCGAACCTTTGATCGATCGAAGATCTAGGCTCGATCGATCGATCAAGCAGGTCTGGGCAAAATTCTGCAGAATGCAGTTACGGGTTTCACTAAATTTATTCAACCAAAACCATGTTTTTCCATTCTAATCGTACGAAAAATCCTACTACTATCATTATAACAATATACCAGATGTTTATAACATAAAGCATGTGTATATCTAACACTAAACATGGATAATTAACTCAAAATCCCATCTAATCATCAAGAACCCTAGAGTTTTCCTAAATCAAGGTTCTAATCTGTTTTTACCAGAAATTCCTTCTAATGTATCATCAAAATTTTGTGGGTTATATTCCTCTACATGGCAAGGGTTCCAGAATTTCCATATAATCAAAACTACATGCATTATCCTAACACAAATTGAGGTTTCTTCCATAGTTTCCATCTGTAAACAATCCTAAACTAATATGAAGATTGCATTAACGAAAATATGCAAGTCAAATACTTGCCTGGGATTTTTGGTATGCAGATTCACGGCTGATTTTGGTATAGCTGCGTTCCTTGTCTCGCGATCTACGCGGTGGTGGTGGTGATGGCGGTGAAATCCGGTGGCTTTTTGGCCTTGAATTGCCTTGGAGCTCTCTCCTCTCTTCTCCAATGGCCGTCACTTGATTTCTGGATATTCTAACCCTAAGAGGCTAACCTAATGGTTGATATAGGTTGCTGAAATTCGTGGGTTTAATTACCCAATTATGTAAAATGACTAAAATGCCCTCCCGGGGTACTAATTAGGTCTAAAAACTCCCCGAGACCCAAACTAAACCCCCGGGTACACTTTTCTGACTATCTCGACCCTTCCGGACGCGTTGGCGCACTCAAAACGACCATACGAACAACTTATAAAATATTCACTTTTTATTTAACAAAATTAGTCCCGACGTGACACGGGCACGTCCCGACTTAAATTTCTGAAATAGTCATTTAATTCACTTATGACATTCAATATAACCAATGTAGTATATTACTATGCTCATTAGTAATATTCAACAAGTTGCCCATAATTACTAACTCTCGTCACGTTAATAATTATAACATAATTAATTTTCGGATTTTTATTAAATAATCATTCTCATTAAATTTAATAAATCCCCAAATTAATATAGCATAAAAATACGGGGTATTACAAAATGTAGTCTCTCTCTGTATACATACCTTTGCGTGAAGATATACTCTAGCTAGTTGTGAGTCCCAATAAAAAAAGTCACATATCCAAAGGTTTTTGAAATTGTCCAATGTAATATCCACAAACCCTCACAGTTTTCACAGTTGTCTAAAAAAAATCTAAGTGGGTTGGAGGTCCCAGGATATTTTTTTGACGTATTATTATTATAGTCTCTGTATTTGAATTAGAGTAAAATTTTAGAAGAAAAAAGAGGGGGGAAATAAATTTTAGTATGTTGAAATTGTTAATGTCATATAAACTATAAAATAAGGTGTGGTGAGTTGTAGAGCTTATGGTGTGGATTGCAATCTTACCCTCAACTTAGTGTGTTGTTGTCTTCGATCTGAACCATGAAGTGCATTCCCAACTTATGAATAGTGAAAGCACCATTGTCCCTTATATATATATATATATATATATATATATATATATATATATATATATATGTATATATATATATATTATGTGGAACATACTCCCTCTAGTGCTATCATGGGAAGTTGCGTAGTGTGGGTTAATCTCCTGGCTAGTGAATCCAAGAAGAGTATAGTCCCCAGGTCATAGCGTCTAGTATTTATACAGTGTGGATTTTATCTTGGGTGAGACGTCTTAGGTATGATTCGTCTCACTTTCAAGAAAAAAATATAAGGGTGTCGCTTCCCATACGTTTGTTCTTTGTTTTACCAAATCGGTGAGAGAGTCTGAAAGCTGGTACCCCGGATGGTGTGAGTATCCCCTTGAAGGTGGTATCATTTGGAGACTGCATCCAGAGAGCTAATGCTCTGAGGGATGGTTAGTTCACATATAATGAGTGATATGTATGTGTACTTGATATGAAATAATAAATCATGTAAAATAACGAGAGTAATAGTATACTAGCTTAAATGATTAATGTGTGAATCACTATGCTTACAACTAGTCAAAGTTGTTAGTAATGAATTGATATATAATCATTGAGAATGATATTAAAAGCGGTTATATTTGTTTGAATTAGATATGCGAGTGTGGGTTAACGCGCAATCATAAGGTTGGGTTATCCATAGATGTGTCGGGTAGGTTAACTAAGATTTAAAATGCATACGTTAGGTGCGCACTGTAGTTGAGGGGTGAGTATGAGTCTCAAGAGAGGACGACACTAACTTAATTATGGAATTTATCATTCATAATTATTGTGCATTTTAATTCACTTGACAAAATATTTTTAAAACCGAGTACTGACCCATATATATCTTTTCTTTTCTTTTCCTTTGATTGATCTTTTAGGTGTCCCACCATAAGGACGCCAACGATAACCTTCCATTCCAGAGTCAATGGAGCTACAACACATGTGGAATGTTGCGGGATTTCTTATATAGTTGAATATCATTTTTTTAATCTAGTTAAGGACCAGAAGTGTTAATCGAGCGTGTGTTGGCCAAGTGTTGTATCGTTGTATATATTTTATATTTCAGACATTTGTTAAATTGTATGGGTCTATTAACCATCATCTTATTCGGTAATTTTCGTCGTGCGGTTCGTTACATGTATATTTGTTCAAGTTTGTAATTTCGGTTAACGGATTTAATTGTAATATTTATAAATGGAAACTTTTATATGGGTGGTTAGTTATATTTTTTATCTTTGAGATAGTGATGCTAAGAATGAGGCATTTGAGATTCGTGTTTTTATTCTAGTATAGGGATGGCCAACCATTATTTTAAGAAGTGGGGTGACACAAATGGTATCAAAGCGTCAGATTCTAGTTTCTTTAGAGTCTGTACGAAATTTCTATGTTCCACCATAGAGTTTTTTATATAGAGACCTATTATTAGGACTGTTGTTGTCATTATGCATTTATAATCTTCATCTCTGAGAAATTGCATTAACGGTAGTCACATACAGTCTGCTATTATTTCAGATGCCACCAAAAAACGGTCTTTTCGCTAGGGAAAATAGAGGGGTAGAGAATGTGTAGCCCCAATTTCCATAGGGAACTATTTCTGTAGTAGAGGTTGTCAATATAGTGGCTCCAGTGGTCAATGCAGCCATGATCGCTATGGCTCAATAGTTTCCTCAGGCTCAACAGCAGCCGAAAGTACCGTTAGTTCAAACCCACAAGGGTCCAACTGCGTGGCAGAGAGTTTGGTAAGCCTTCGAGAAACGGCATCCTTTGAAATTTCAGGGCGGATCCAATGTTACATTGGCGAGTTAGTGGAAAAAATATGTCCAACATCACCTCCGTATGGTCAAATGTAGTGACGTTCAGAAGCAAATACTTACCACCTTCAAGTTAGTAGGTGAGGCTCTCTAATGGTGGGAGTCGGTTACTACTTCGGAGTAGAGGGACACAATGACCATATCAGAGTTTTGGGTTCGATTTGATCGTAAATATTATCCTCCTGCTATTTGGATGGAAATGAGAAGGAAACTGTTATTTGTGACTCAAATGGATAGATCAATGGTTGAATATGCAGAAGAATTTATCCGATTTGAAAAAGATTTAGATCCGATGGCAGTGATTTCAAGCGGATTCATCACGGCTCCCAACAACAGCACAATGTTCCCTAAGGCCAAGACGACCGAGGGAACATTGGGGGAGGCCAATAGGTTAGTGATATCATTGGCCATCGGCAAGGACAGTTTTGAGTAGGACAATAGGGCCATAGATTGGATAATTTTATGTGCCTTTGGGTTAGAAGTGGGGAGGAGGGTCACAGAAAGTCAGAGTTCCCATAGCAGAATAGGGTATAGTTCCTAGGAGACCGGTAGGTAAAGCGGGATCCTTTACCACCTCTGGCACCCATCCCAGTCTTTCCCCTTAATAGGGACATAGGGAGTTTGGGAGAGTTTATAATGTCCAAAATGCGATGTTACCACAGGTGCAATAACCTCCACCAGCAATTGACAGTGAATTTCCTATCCATGGTCATATGGGTGAGGTGTTATTTGATACGAAAGCATCGCATTCACTCATATTTGTTCATTTTTCGCGTGCAATGGGATTGTAAGAGTCAGTCGATACCCTTTTAATGTGTGTAGATTCTACATTGGGTAGTGGGGCTCTTATTCACTCCATATGTAGAGGGGTGGAGATAGACATCAAAAGATTGTCTTTAGAAGCTCACTTACTTGTGTTAGATATGATCGCGTACAATGTTATTTTAGGTATGGACTGGTTGTCACAATATCGGGCGATGGTGGATTATTTTGCAATGGATTATTTTGGAACATCCATTGTATTTTCCATACCAGGCCAGGAAATGTTTTTAGTTTCCATGCCCCTTTCGAAGGGAGGTTTGAGTACCCATTTGTATTATATCGAGGATGAGACCTCACTGAAAGTAGTTGTTTACTTAGACTCGATTCTGGTAGTCATGGAGTCTGCGAATGTTTTTCAGGAGATACCAGGCTTACCCTTGAGTCGAGAGATCGAGTTCGTTACTGATTTAGCACCTTGGACTATGTTGATTGCACGAGCTCCATACCGTCTGGCTCTTTTGGAGATGCGGGAGTTACGAGACCAAATTCAGTTACTTTTGGGGCAGGGTTTTATTCGGTAGAGTACATCACCATAGGGTGCCCCGTGTTATTTGTGAAGAAGAGGCACTATTCTCTACGGTTGTGCGTGGATTATCGAGAGTTGAATAAGGTGACGATATGAAATAAATACCCATTACCTAGTATCAACGATCTATTCCATCAATTGAGAGTATTAACGTATTTCTCTAAAATAGATTTGAGATCGGGGTATCACTAGCTATGTATTAGAGAGCAGGATGTCTCTAAAAGTGCATTTTTCACCCGTCATGGATCTTATGAGTTTTCGGTCATGACTTTTGGGTTAACCAATGCCCGTGCAGTGTTCATGGATCTGACGAACAATGTCTTTCGGGACTTCTTATACCAGTTAATGATTGTGTTCATTGATGATATTCTGGTTTATTCTCGGACTGAGAGTGAAAATGCTAAGAATTTGTGTTTGGTTTTATAGACACTCTGGGACCATCACTTATATGTGAAGTTTGAGAAATGTGGGTTTTAGTTGTGTGAAGTGTATTTTTTGGGTCATATGGTGTCAGATAAGGGCATTTTAGTGGACCCGAGGAAAGTTACAGCGATGAGGGAGTGGAGTCACCCCACGACACCAATGGAGATCCAGAGTTTCTTGGCATTGGCGGGGGATTATCGTTGTTTCATTAAGGGCTTTTCAAAGATTATAGTCCCTTTGATTAATTTAACCCGAAAGGGGGTGCAATTTGTGTGGGATGATTATTGATAGTTAGCATTTTATGATCTAAAGGACAAGTAGACTTCATCACACGTAATTGGATTGCTAAAGCATGAGTGGAGTACTTAGTATTTACTGATGCATCCCTTTAGGGATTATGGGGTGTGCTACAAAAGGAGGACAGGGTTATCACCTATGCGTATCTCAAGATTAAGGCCCATGAGAAAAATTATTCCACACATGATTTGGAGCTACCTGCGGTAGTCTTTGCCTTGAGATTATGGAGGCATTATCTCTTGGGGGAGAAGTTCATTCTTTTCACGAATCACAAATCGCTGCAGTATTTGTTTACTCAGAAGGATCTCAATATGAGGCAGTCTTGGTGGTTGGAATTCATGAAACATTATCAGTTTGATATCTAATATCACCCGGGGAAGTCTAACCTAGTTGCCTATGTGTTGAGTCGATGACCCGCCGAACAGTTAGCGCAAGTGTCGAAAGCCAAGTCGGATGAACATCACCACTATAATCTAGTTTACAGGGCATGCATGTCAGTGTCGACTGTCACATCTGAGATTGTGATGCGAGTGGTGATAGCTCAAGTCGGGGATAAAGATTTCAAAATAAGGGTGCAACAAATATTGATTGAGGGAGCAGAATCCTACTCTCTCAGTTTTGATGGTGAATTATGCTTCAACGGGAGGCTGATAGTCTCGGATGATGGGGATTTAGGGTATATTGTTATGACAGAGTCCCATGGGTCACAATTTTCGATACTTCCCAGTGGAGACAATATGTATAGGGATATGTGCTGAAAAAATTAGTGGGCAGGCATGAAAAGGGACATAGCTGAGCTTGTCTCCAAATGTGACACTTGTTAGTTAGTGATGGTGGACCATCAGTGACCTAGCAGAATGTTGAATCTATTAGAAATTCCAGTATGGAAATGGGAAAGTTTATCAATGGATTTTTTTCACGGGATTATCGATGTCACAGTGAGATCAGGATTCCATTTGGGTTATCGTGGATCGTTTAACCAAGGCAGCACACTTTTTACCAGTGCGAATGGATTTCATGACGACATAGTATGCCCATATTTTTATAACCGAGATCATGAGGTTAAATGGGGTGCTGATTAATATTGTGTTTCATCGACATAAGATCTTGGTATCCCGTTTTTGGTAGAGTTTCCATAAGGCAACGGGGAGTAAGTTGCGATTGAGTACGACATATCACTTGTAGACTAATGGGCAGACTGAGTGCATTAATAAAATGTTTGAAGACTGGGAGCAATACCTTTCGCTGGTAGAATTCGCATATAATAATTCTTACGAGTTCACTATATGTATGTCACCTTATGAGGCATTATATGGTCGACCATGTCGTTCACCCACTTGTTGATTGGAAATGGTGGGTACTAAACTTCTTTGATGGAAGATAATCCAAGATACTTACGCTAAAATTTAGCTTATTCGAAATCACATGCGAGTTGCGAAAGATCGACACAATAGCTATGCCAATACGGTTAGTAGTCATGTGGAACTGGAAGTGGGAGACCAAGTTTTTTTTAAGGGTATCCACTATGAAAGGTGTGATGAGTTTTGGTAGGAAGGGAAAAGTTGCGCCAAGATATGTAGGGACTTTTCCAATTATTGAGAGGATAGTGCATGTGTCATATATGCTCGCTTTGTAAGAACATTTGCAGAGAATTCATGATGTGTTTCACGTCTCGTCATTGAAGAAGTATAAAAGAAGTGAGAGGGATTATTGGCATATTATGTTGGAAGAAAATTGATTTTGCAACCCGATATATCATACGAGAAGTCGGTTGCAATTTTAGACCATAGTGAGCATAAGTTACGGTCTAAAGAAGTGCCTTTGGTTCGACTTCAGTGGGGGAACCACAATGCCAATGAGTCGACGTGGGAATGAGAGGACGATATGCGACACAAGTATCCTTACCTCTTTTTACCTAAATCTCTTGAATTTTGAGGATGAAATTCCTCCGTGGGGGGGGGGGGGGGGGGGCATTATTTAATACCCCTTATTTTTGAGATTTTTCTTTCAGTATGAAATTACCTTGTGTGTGTGATTAAGTATAATTTAGAATTAAAATCAAAATTTAAGATAAATATTAATTTGTGTCTAAGAGTTAATATTTATTTAAATTGTATGTTTACTATTGGGATAAATTAAATAGAATCATACGGTATGGTATGAGTTATTTGAGATTGGGATAGGACTTTTATTCTCTGAATCTCGGATGTCAATTTGGGGTGCACGGTTTATTCGGGATTGGTCGAGATAGTCAAAATGAGTGTCTGGGGGTTGTATTTGGGTTCCGGGGTCTTCTTTGCTTGTTGGACTCGGATGGGGGTATACGAGTCATTATACGTGTGTATCATTATTTAAAGTTGGGATAAATAGATATATGGGTTATTAGGATTATTAGAGTGTTATCCAATCTGATTTGTTAGAAACCCCACTTGAGAGAAACATAAGAAACACTTGAGAGAAACATAAGAAAGAGAGAGAGAGAGAGAGAGAGAGAGAGAGAGAGAGAGAGAGAGAGAGAGAGAAGAGGGATCTTAAAATTTTCGGGCATATCCACAGCTACGAAGAGAATTCAGATTTTACAACTTTAAGGCAAGTGATTAAAATTGCTAAATAATTCTTTTGTGTTAATTATTGTATAATTAATTGGTGGGTTGTTGTCTTCTGGGTATTAACGGTTAAATATTTATTTTCTTATTAAATCCTTGATGTTTATGTTAGATATATAATTTGGTTGGTGTAAACATTGGTGGAGTTAGGTTAGAAATGGGTTTTAGACATTTGGGTAAATCTCGTAAAGAACAAAAACTGATCAGGCAAGATCGGTTCGGTTAGTGGTCCTCTGATCTGTTTCGTTTACGAACCAACGAACTGGTTCATTTTTGCCGCCATGAGTTGGTTCGCCTTCTTCAGTGAAACGGACCGGATCATTTTTGAATTAATCGGTTTGGTTCGCATGTTATAAATTTCTAACTCTTCTTTAACTTCTTTCCAATTGGGCTTAGTGATTGAGAACCCTATAACATGAAGTGATATTAATGTTTATGATGTAAAAAGAGGGATGATGATACTATACGATGGTACGGAGACATAGGGATAATCATGGAAGTGTAATACGAAGATTAATACTCATGTTCATTCAATAAGTTATTCGGGGAGGAGTAATTCAGTTAAGATATGGGATACGGGCTAGTTGAGAGAAGTCGTGTGTCCGGAGTTATATCAAACTTGATTATTAATTAAATGTACATTTGATTATTGTAGCTTAATTAATTGATTGAGTAATAAAGCGCATTGAGAATATATGTGAGGAGGTATTGGCTTGTGTAATGAGTGATATTCATGGATAGCCGGGCTTATAAATTTCGAATATGAGAAGGTATGTATATGAGAAGGTATGTTATAGCCGGGCTTATAACTAGTGAAAGTTGTTAGTAATGAATTGATATATAATCATTGAGAATAATATTTAAAAGAGGTTATGTTGGTACAAATTAGATACGCGAGTGCAGTTTAACGCGAAAGCATGGGGTTGGGTTTTCCATAGATGAGTCGGGTAGATTAACTAAGATTTAAAAAGCATATGTTTGGTTTGTGCTATAGTTAAGGATTTAGTATGAGTCTCAAGAGAGGGCGACACAAACTTAATCATGGACTTTCACACTCATAATTATTATGCATTTTAATTCAATTCCTAAAAAAAATTTAAAACCGGGCACTGACCCGTATATATCTTTTCTTTTCTTTTCCTTTGATATATCTTTTAGGTGTCCCACCACAAGGACGCCAAGGATGAGCTTCCATTATAGAGTCTATGGAGCTGCAGCACATTTGGAATGTTACAGGATTGTTGATATAGTCATACCCCTATTTTACTAAACTAGTTAAGGCACAAAAGTGTTAATCGAACGTGTGTTGCCGAAGTGTTGTACTGTTGTATATGCTTTATATTTCAGACACTTTTTATATTGTATGGGTCAGTTAATAGACAAATCATTCGGTTATTTGTTTTATGCAGTTTGTTACATGTATATATGTTCGTGTTTGTAATTATGGTGAAAGGATTTAATTATAATATTTATAAGTGTAAACTTTTTGCATCCCCTCTACTATTATTTTATAGGTGGTTAGTTATTTTATATCTATGCTACACTGGTGCTAAGAATGAACCATCTAAGATTCCTGTTTTATTTTAGTAAAGGGTCGGACACCCGTTATTTTAATAAGTGGTGTGTCACACAGCTGAGAGGAGTAGACTACTTCTCAAAGATTGATTTGAGATTAGGGAACCATCAGTTACGTATTAGGCCGGAGAATGCCACTAAAACCACATTTTGTATGAGATATGGGTCTTATGAGCTAAGGGTTATCTCATTTTAGCTAACCAATGCACTAGTAGTTTTCATGCATCTCATGAATGGAGTGTTCAAGGATTTGTTATATCGATTTGTCATTGTCTTTATAGATGACATCTAGGTTACACTCTGACAAGGGGTGAGCATACAGAGCATTTGTGAATGGTTCTTCAGACATTACAGTACCATTAATTGATACTAATTTTGAGATGGTTATTTAGGTACATCCAAGTATGGTATCAATGGTGAGGGAGTGTAATCATCCCACAACACCGACGAAGGTTCATAGTTTTTTAGGATTACGGTGTTACTATGCTAACTTATCAGAAGGTTTTTGATGATTATCGGTCCCTTAATGAATTTAATTTGTAAGGGCATACCTTTTTCTTATGTTGACCACTTTCAGTTATGTTTTGATTAGCTTAAGGACAAGTTTACTTCGGTAGCACTGGTCCTATTGAATTTGGGATGAGTGGAGTACTTTGTCTTTATCGATGCTACCCAATAGGGAAATGGGGGAGTTCTACAACACGACTAACGTGCCATAGTTTTTTCATATCTCAAGTTTAAGACCCATCATAAGAATTATCCCACGCATGACTTGGAGTTGGAAATATTTTTTTACCTTCAAGAGGAGGCTGATTCTTATGGATGAGGAGGGCCTATGGCACGGAGTAATGGAGGAGTCACACGGGTCACAATTATATGTTTATCTAGGAAAGGAAAATATATACCAATATATAAGGAGGGAATATTGGTGGGTCGATACGAAGCGGGACATAGTAGAGTTTGTCTACAGGTATACTTGTTGTCAGATACTGAAGGTTCATCATTAGAGGCGAGATGAGGTTTTGCAGACATTTGAGGTTCTGGTGTGGAAATAGGAGAGTATATTGATGGATTTCATGAAGGAGTTATTGACATGTCGTAGGGGTCATGATTCGATTTCTATTATTTTTTGTGGTTCGACTAAGGTAGATCATTGCCTACTTGTTATTGTTGACTACATGACGGTTTAGTATGCCAAACTCTTCACTGCAGATGTATTAAGACTACATGAAGTGCCTGCAAATATTATTTTGAATTGAGACATGATCCTTATGTCCAACTTCTGGCAAAGCTTTCAGGAGGCTTTGGGGACAAAATTTCATTTGAGCACAACGTATCACCCACAGACCGATGGGTAAACGGATTTTAAATTTAAATTATATTTTGCGGTAATATTCTTAAGTTTATCACACTTTTTTACGTAGTACTATAAAAAATATTATTTGGAATGATCCTCAACTATTTTGAATAATAATTTATGGTGATAGCGATAATTATCACGATGCTATACATAATTACTTTTTTTCTTTCTTTCTTCGATTTTTTTTGTTGTTTCATTTTTTTTTCGGCCAACATATATTTGTATAGTTTGGAAGTAGGTGTTAAAAGTGGAAATAAATTTACTTATTTAGTTTATTTTCTTTGTCCATATTTTTGTTTAAGCATACATTGAGAACAATGTAAAATTTAGGATTGGGGGTAACGATAATATATAAAAAATTATTAATTTACATAAAAAACTATTAAACATCAAAAAATATTTTCAATATAATAAAGTTTTGAAACATTCTCTTAATATATAATTTTTACACCTTAGTTATATATCATCATGTAAAAAAGATATTGAGGTGAAAGTTATTGTGCTTAACGAATAAATGTGGAGATTGTAATCTGATGAGATTTTTGTTCCATTCATCATTTCTACGAAATTTAAATCAATCTGAGTTAGAATAACTCAAAATTTCCTTCAGTGGTTAGTTCATCAATGATCTCAATTTTTTTTGTTTCGTTGGATTACTAAAAATCAAAAGCCAAAATGTGAATTTTAAGCACTGAATGTCTTAAGAGTTCGAATTGGGACACGAATTAACTAAATGTGACTTGAAAAGCGAGATCAGACTGTCATTTTGAAATCTTAAAATCAATCTTTAGCCAACCATTATACATTATTACATTGCAAGCCTATTTGTGCTGAAAAGAAAAATGTCCATTTTACGAAAAACCCAAAAATCCAATCCCATGTTCCGAGAATATTCGGGTAAAACTATGGTAAATGGAAAAAAGGAGAATGATTTTAATAATATTGCGTGAAAAGAAAGAAGAAAGGGGAAGAATGAATGAATGTTTAAATGAAAGGAAAAAAAGACTATGAGAATCAAAAAAGAATAGAAAATGGAGGTTAGAAAAATGTCCTATAATGTAAAAATACCGATAGCCTCTATATTATTTGAAAATTTGGAAACTCCAAAATCCGTTATTTCTATCCATTACCTAAGCCTACACTACAACCGAAAGAAAGTCCTAATTATTCTCATGTGAAGTTAGTTATAGTGTGGAGATAAGATGAATTGAATATTTGTTGTGATTCAATGTTTTCAAAAAATGAATCGATTTTCAATTCATGATATCATAATCATCCATTATAAAATGTCCATCTTTCATGATGTATATGTAAAATTTGCTAATTGAATTTACTCTTGTATTCACATATATTGAGAGAAAATACTAAATTTTGAGTGTTCCTTTCTGAGCGCATCCCTTGAGAATTTGAAAAAAAAAACTTTTGAATAAGAAACACAACGATAAAATATTTTAAAATGGACGGGTAGATTATTTATGCACACATGCACAATAAGTTGTGATTGAAAAGTTAATTGTTACTATATTGAAGAAATTTGTATTTAATACTTGATCTTATTATGTTTGTGCCTTGTGTAAATTTAGCCAAGTTTTTTAAACTTATCGGTATATTCACTCCAACCCCTCATGAGACAAAACTCGTCCACTAGGGTAACCTAAGAGTTTAACGGCTTGGGGTATTTTATTAGTGGATTATTATGTATAATTTATACCCAAATATAGGCCTTTTTAGTCGCGTTGTATCATAAATAATGAGATTTTAGGATCATTTTTTATTTTAAAAAAAAACAAGTTTGAGAATAATTTGAGTTAATATTGCAACTTAAGCAACACCAGGGAGTAAAACCATAATTTCAGAACCATTATGGTCCTAAAGATAGGTTTTAAATGTTTATATGGGAAATATGAAGTTCTATACGAAATTTGGTCAATTTTTGAGGTAAAAAGGGTGATAAATGGATTTCGAGGCCTAAAGTATAAATAAGGCTAATTGTACACTTTTCTACACTTTTATGACCCCAAATTTAAATTATTTATTTTTATTTTACATTTTTACGGCGCCTCCAGAATTCGGACAATATAGCGGTTGATATGCAAAAAATGGTTCGGATATATCGCAACAGGACACGGTTAGCACATCAATACTAAAAACTATTTATAAATTCATTCGAGCTTCCCTTAAGGTCGCACGATAGCGTGTTAGAAATTTGTTTAAAGAAATTAAAATTTCTAGTTGGGTCGAATTTGAAACAAAGATGTTTTGAAGGTGCAAAATCCGTTTTAAAAATTTGATACAAAAATGAAGAAAAGATAAAGAAAAAAAAACATAAGGCCCATTATCCCTTTATCCTACCTTGTTTTCTTGATGTCCCATTATACCCAATGATTCTTCAACAATCTTTTCTTCTCTTTCAATTTTTTATATAACAAATTCTTTTACTCATGTTCTTCTTTTCATGGGTTGTGTCAACTGCGAATTCCTTTTATTTTTATTTATTATTGTTTTTTTCCCTTGCCTTGTGTTTGTTTCTTCTAATATTTTTATTATTATTATCCTCTGTTACCTTTTTCATCTCTCATTTTGTTTCATTCCATATAAATGTGTGTTTGTCCCCTATGTGTTTGTATCAATTTTTTGTCTTTTTTGTCCGTTATTCCGTTTGTATCATACTTTATTTATAATCGACACACAAAGTGTGGAGTATATAGATGAAGAGGAAATTTCGGGGTGAGAGATACACAGAATGTATGTGATATACACACTTAGGTAGAAAGACTTGTATAGAAAGAAAATTTTAGAATCATTTTTTAAAGGCACCAAAAATAGTTAATCTTGGTTTTTTAATTTTTGGTTATTTTAAAACATTTTGTGTTCATGTTTGGGGAAGACTTTCTTTGTATTATTATTCAAATATTGGGACTCCAATTTGAAATTAATTATTATTAATGAGAATTGGTATTTGATCTTGCACTTTTATTTTATTTATTTAGTATTATTCTTTTTTATTTTAAATTGCTAGGATGAGGTTAAATGTACGTTGATTATTTAATGTATCGTTTAATTAGTTCAATTTCCTTAAATTCCCTACCCATTCCAAAAACGTTCTCAAATTGGGTATTAAATTAAAATAGTGATGAGAGTGGTATTTTAAACCTTAAAAATTAAGTTCTTTATTCACATTCTATGATTTTATGTACTTATGTTAAATTGATTGATAGTCTATGCTTATAATTGGCATTTAATGCTTGGGAGTAATATCTTTAAGGGATATGGATTTTCGGCATCCAAAAGGAAAAAAAATAATTGAACTTTCACATTTTCATCATCTGAAATAAACGCCACGAGAGTTAATACAATTTTGAGTTATCAAATAGAATAGTTAATTAGACTAATTAATCATAAGATAATAAAAGTGGTATATGGAATCAAAATCCTAGTAATATCTCCATACTTATTACATAATTTGTGTTCACTCATTTATTATTTTTCTATTTTTTTTGTCACTAAATCATATCCTTATACTCTTTTGTCTAGTTGGAAAGGTGGCAGTTCATACAAATTGTCCAAATCACTATCGGTTCGACCCGTACTTACACCCCTATATTTCAATAGCCCGTGCACTTGCATTAATTTTAACATTTAAAATTTGAGAATTAATGGTAAATAAGACGCTGGAGGTGTAACAACCCTCGGTTTTAAGAGGTTTCTTTTATATTAATTTACGGCATGAAGTAATTATATAAAATGTTGTAATTGGAGTAAATATTAATTGAATGAGTTGAAAGTTAATATTTACTAAATTATAGCATATTTACTGAATGTGTAGGTAAATATCATCATGTTGCATGTTTTATAGTGTCATATGCTTTAAATGACATCATGGTTTAAATGAAATCGGAACTTGAAATGGTTTATAAAATTGTCGGATGCCAGTTTAAGGGGTGTGGTTGGTTCCGGAATGTTCGAGACAGTCAAAATTGTGCCATATTGTATTTTTTTACTTCGCGCACTTTTATTTGGTTTTGACTTAAATGCGTATTTGTGAGTCATTTTAATGTGGTATTAACCACTTAAGTTGGGAATTTTAGACTTAAGTCGCGATTTTAAGTCTTGCACCTTATTTCATTTCTTGTTTGTGTATTATCAAACCTAGAGAGAAGAAGAGAAGTGTGGAAAAATGAGGAGAAAAATAAGAAAAGAGAGAGATTGAAGCTTGGATTATTTCTACCAAGAAGAAATCTGAGATTCCTACCTTAAGGTGAGTTTTCTACTTGCTAATATGCGATTAAATATGATTAGATTGTACGTTAGTTGTGTATTAGCATTTATGGATCAAAAATGGAATTCATGGTGTTTTAGCCCTAATCTTAGTTTATGATGATGATATTGTGGGTTAAATTAGTTAATAATCATGTAGGATGAATTTGGATAGATTAATATTGTTGGATCTGTGTAAAAATGGAAGATATTTAAGCTTTGGGGAAAAACTAGGGTTCATAACCCGTAAGCCATTCTTGGCAAATTTGCAGGGGGGAATCGATTCGGCCCTGGGGAGAATCGATTCGCTAAGGGGTCATCCTACAAGTCTACAAATCCGAATCGATTCGGGTTAAGGACGAATCGATTCTACCAATTGCAGAATGTGGGATTTGTCATCCGAATCGATTCGATTTTAGGCGAATCGATCTCGAATTGGAATCAGGCTATTTTCGAGTTGTTTTTCTAACTCAATTTTTACCCTTTTTCTTTAGGATTGGGACCTATAATTGTAATAAGATAATGATTATATTCCTGTTAAGGAAAGGAAAACCACAACGAGACTATAATTGTAATTATTTTCCTGATAAGGAATGAAATTATGAAAAGGATTAATGTACATGATGAAAGTTCTTTTAATTAATGTTAATCATTCTTATTCTCTTGCATAGCTAAATTAAATTCATGGTAAATTATAATGTCTTAGCTTATGCTTTAACTTGTGTAGGTAGATTTTTATTACTTTTAGTCATCATTATCTGTTCATAATTATCATGCTCTTTATTCATCTGGTGATCATATAAAACCGGGCCCTTACCCGATCATATTTCTTGTTGTGCATGAATCTTGTAACCGCTCAGGTGCTCCACCGCAAGGATGCCCGTTCTGACTTTCCTATTCCGGTGTTTTGGGGAGACGTAATACTTTGCGGATATTATGGGATACTAGGTATAGACGTTGTCGTCCTTATACTCTAGTTATGATCGGGTCATTTACTCGGGTGTGAGGCCCAAGCCTTTGTAATTGTCTAATGTAATGTACTATGTAACGTATTGAGCTTGTTTAATATTATAGTATGAGTTTGTTGATCGGTAGTATATTCGGTCCTATATTGTACATTTGATGTGTATATGATATAATTTTCATTAGGATTCCCACTTTCTTTTAAATTGGGTTGTTTAAAATTCTTTCCTTAACTTATAAAATATAAAAAATTTCGCAACCCGTTTGCTGAAATATTGAGTGGTTATCTTGTGTACTCTTTATATTATTGTGATGCTGAGAATGATTCCATCCATGATTCCAATTATATTGGAGTATCGGGCTGGACACCCCATATTTTAGTGAGTGGGTTGTCACAGATGGTATCAGAGCATCAGGTTCTAGAGTCCTTAGGAGTCTGTGTGAATTCTTTACGCTTTCAGCGTTGCTTTTTATTTGACATAGAGCCTTAGGGTTAAGATAGTTGATTTCTCTTGTGAGATTTCATTCCCCTTCCATGAGGTAGAACCTATAGAATATGTTGCGCGTTCGTGTGAGATGAGTATGTCGATTGAAGAAGGACGCCAGGGGAAGGTCATCATGGAGGCATCGTGAGATGGGACTACTAGGAACTGCATGTTGTGGTTGGGGATGAGGATCGCTTTGGAGGTCGCTCCATCTTGTAGAATTTTTATATCTTGCTACGGAGACTACTAACTACAGTAGATATAGTTCTTCAAGTACCGTTAGAATTATAAAGTGGTACTAAGCTTGGGATTTCAAGCGACGTTAAATCGAAGTTGAGAAGAGCCCATAATAAGGGCCATATGTTGAAGTAAGATGGAGAAGATGCATTCTTATTCGGTAGAAGCATAAGGTCCAGGATCTTTGGCCTAGAGAAGGGTATAGAAGTGCCTAGGTGTGAATATTTGGAGGAAAATCTCTCACCAATAGGAGTAAGATTGAAGTGGCGAAATTGGTAGTCGCCATTTTTGGAGGAGCAGGAGGTTTTGCCCATGGAGAAACCCGGTGGACATCATCAACAACAAGTTTCTCTGGGATAAATGGACTAATGAGAAGGTAAATTCTTAAGTGTTCGCACGAGGTTCGTTCAGGGGTCGACAATGAATAAGGAGTTATATGGTTAGGGAGGCCGTGCACCAAAATGAGGTAGGTATAAGGAAGAAGGAGCTCCTCAGTGGAATGATAGGCTTTATAATAAGTGTCGTTAACACTCTTGAAGGAATAGTGTTCATAAAACCCCATCGGTGGACATCGACCCGGGGGGGGATACATTGAACTAAAGAAGGAGTCGCCGGTAGCATGTTCTCTTTTGTTGAGGAAATTAATGGAACTGCGTGGGTAATTGTTTGGCAGCTAGGGACGTAACAATGGCTATGACGTGGAATGTAGAACCACTCATTTTGATTCTATTGATTGGAGAAAAAGGGTAAGGATAGGATACCTAGCTGGGACATAAATGAAAGTAGTTTGGTTCATATCAGACTAGAATATTGTGTCTGGGAACCATTAGTAGTGGCCAGGATGATTGGTGAGGATGTTGGTGGAAATTCCACCTTAGTTAAGGGTGGTGTATTCATTATGATAAGATGGTGTAGTACTGTATTTACCCTAGATTCGGGTGTGTATATTGAGCTTGTGGTAGTATCCACGTTATTATGTAATATATCTATATAAATTCCAAGGTAGGGAAGATATGTGCGGTATGTGCTACTTGTATTATGTGTATTATAAGATTAAAGATATTTTGGATCAATAGGGGTGATAGCAAGCGAATAAATTGCAAGGCTATCCTACTTATAGTTTCATAAGGGGACTAGTTGTTCTATAATATCTCTCCTGGATACATGTTGAGACTTTATGGCGGTAGTCTGAGGTAGGTAAGAGATCTTCATTACTTGTTGTGTAAACTTGCTTGAATGTTTAAATCGTTTGTGGTTGTTGTACCTTATATCCACGACCGACAAGGTTAAGTAGTAATGCATAGGAGGGGTTCCTTGTTTGGATTTCTCTTTTGCGAGACGCATAATGCGTGAACCTTAACGATGTTGGAAGTGGAGGGATGTTATTTTTTCTTCATTTATTTCATTTTTATTTATCTATTTGGTTGTTAGAAGCTGGGTTGGAAAGTTTAGCCGAGAATCACGTAATTGAGTGATTGAAGGGCTAAGTTAAGTGCGAAATGGAAGCACTGTATACAGTTCTCTCCTCTAATCGGTGTGAGAGAGACTGAGATATGAAGTCGAGTTGAGACTTATGGTTACGCCTTGTTGAGAAGGCCATTTAGAAATATATATATATATATATTGGTGTAAATAATTGTAAGACCTTACAGTAAATAAACATCCGATTAGTTGAAATCCTCAATTAATTGTTATGGTAAGACATAGAAGTAGAATCTTATTAGTAGGGTTAAGAGTTAGAATTTTACTATTCCCGATCATGTGTTTTAGATCGTTATATCTTGATGATCGACAATGCGAGGTAGTAGTGTAACGGGAGGGTTCCTTGTCTGGATTTTGCTTTGGCGAGACGTCCCATGCATGAAACCGAGAGAATTTCGGAAGTTGAGAAAGGTCTTGGGCACTAGGGATATACTTAGCATAATACGTATATGACTAGGCTAGTATACTGATCGACTTTAGGAATATTAGGATGTAAGGCCTTTAGGGAAGGTGACGTTGATTTAGGAAGGCTGTAGGGAATTGACCACGAATAGGCTGTGGGTTAAATCTAAGACGAATTAGGTTCCTAGAAACAAGAAGTATGGAATTTAGAGGGATTTCTAAGGTTAGGCCGCAGGGGAAGAGGCCTCTCTTAGGTAGAAGCGTTACGATGGTAATCTAACTTTCGGGGAGTTAAAAGGATGAGTTGACTTTTACCCCTGCATTCATGTTGTTAAGCTCGAGAGTTGATTTAACGAACGAGCCTCTGCCAGGAACAGGAATTAGTAATACTGGAGCATGGACCTATGGTTTATGCGTCTCATAAACTTAAACCTTGTGGGAAGTATTATCCCGCACCTGATTTGGAGTTCGTAGCAGTAGTAATCGTCTTAAAGAATCGGAAGAACTACTTCCTGGGAAGGAAATTTGGTCTTTTTCGTGAGCAACAAGTTTTTTCAATATGTGTGGGAGGAATAGAGTTAGTGGTTGAAGTTTGTAAAGGACAATCAATTGGATCTTCTCTTTCTCTAAGCGAATGCGAATGGGATAGTAGATGCGTTGAGTAGAAAATCCGTTAGAGAAATTAGTGAAGACATGGAAAGCCAAGTCGAACGAGCATAACTAGGAGGACTTTGCAGCAAGAGTAGTTATGTTCGCGATTGACCATTTCACCTACTAGTGTGTAGAGACTAGTGGTGGAACGAGAAAGGCAGTAATCCTTTGACATTTTCATTGAATTGTCGGCACCGAACTGGTCATGATCCTATTTGAGAAAAGTGTTGATCGTTTGACCAAATTGTTATTTTTCCGGCCATTATAGGAGGACTATATGTAGAGGAGTATGCCCCTCTCTTTATGGAGATGTGGTAGAATCATATGAAGTGCCTATCAAAATAGTGGTGGGCCGAGATTAGATATTTGTGTCAAGGGTTGGGTAAAGTTTCAAGGAATTAATGGGAACCGTATGGAAATGGAGTATATCTTACCACCCTAAAGTGGACGAATGAATGGAGAAGTTAACCTAATTCCAAAAGGCATGCCTTGAATATGTGCCTTAGGCTAAATTGATGTATGGGAGCAGTAACTTGTATGGATGGAAATTCCCGTACAATAATTCGAATCATTTTCTAAGTTTTGGCACCGTGAGTGGCCTTGTGTAACCGGTTGAGTATTTTGTATGCTTGTAGGATAGAACGAGAGTAAAATAGGTTCCTTGGACTTGGAGTGATCTCAGAACATTTCTTTAATAATTTGGTCTTATTGAGCCATATATTTTGAAGGGCTACGCCTATGCGAAGAAAAGTTGAGTAGTGTTGGGGATTAAGCCATTTGACGTTGGTGTTGGTATCCCCAGGGAGGGATATAACGTGATTCAGGAAGTAAGGTAATTTATGTCGAGACATGTGGGTATCTTCTTTCACCTTGGGAAGGTGGGAACGCTTTGGTGCTATGTTAGAGCACAAAGAATGTAGACTGAGATCAATAGTGATGACCTTACTCCGAGTCCATTTGGGATGCCACAATAACGAGGGGTTTGTTAATGGTGATAGAACGATAGTTTAGAATAGTATACGCTTTGAAATGATTATAGGGTACTCCTGAATTTTGGAGGCAAAATTCCCTCATAAGGGGGGGAGTATGTAACAACCCTCACTTTTAAGAGGTTTATTTTATATTAATTTACGGCATGAAGTAATTATATAAAATGTTAGAATTGGAGTAAATATTAATTGAATGAGTTGAAAGTTAATATTTACTAAATTGTAGCATATTTACTGTATGTGTAAGTAAATATCGTCATGTTGCATGTTTTATAGTGTCATATGCTTTAAATGACATTATGGTTTAAATGAAACCGGAACTTGAAATGGTTTATAAAATTGCCGAATGCCAGTTTAGGGGGTGTGGTTGGTCTCGGAATGTGCGAGACAGTCAAAATAAGTGCCATATTGTATTTTTGTACTTCGGGCACTTTTATTTGGTTTTGACTTAAATGCGTATTTACGAGTCATTTTAATATTGTATTAACCACTTAAGTTAAGAATTTTAGACTTAAGTCATGATTTTAAGTCTTAAACCTTATTTCATTTCTTTTTTGTGTATTATCAAACCTAGAGAGAAGAAGAGAAGTGTGGAGAAAAGAGGAGAAAAGAGAGAGATTGAAGCTTGGATTGTTGCTACCAAGAAGAAATCTAATATTCCTACCTTAAGACGAGTTTTCTACTTGCTAATATGTGATTTAAGATGAGTATATTGTATGTTAGTTGTGTATTAGCATTTATGGATCAAAAATGGAATTTATGGTGTTTTAGCCCTAATCTTAGTTTATGATGATGATATTGTGGGTTAAATTAGTTAATAATCATGTAGGATGAATTGGGATAGATTAATATTGTTGGATATGTGTAAAAATGGAAGAGATTTAATCTTTGGGGAAAAACTAGGGTTCATAACCCGTAAGCCATTCTTGGAAAATTTGTAGGGGAGAATCGATTCGGCCCTAGGGCTAATCGATTCGCTAAGGGATCAGCCTACAGGTCTGCAAACCCGAATCTATTTGGGTTAAGGTCGAATTGATTCAGCCAATTGCAGAATGTGGGATGTTTCATCCGAAACGATTCGCTTTTAGGCGAATCGATTCGCTGCCTAGGGAAAATCGATTCGGCCCTTGGGCGAATCGATTTGGAATCAGGCTGTTTTTTAGTTGTTTTTCTAACTCAATTTTTACCCTTTTTCTTTAGGATTAGGACCTAGGGACCTTCTTGTATGAAGTAAACTTAGATTTCTAGAGTCCTAGATGAGTTGATAAATTACCCTAGAATAGAAATGATTTATATTTGGTTGTTCCGGGGTTATGTCAAATTGAAGTTAGGGCATTCTTTTCATTTAGTTGATTATTACGGGACTAAGAGTTGTAGTGTCATATTGGGAGACATTAGAGGCTCAATTGAGGCATGATAGTCTTGGGGGTTTAAAATAATACCCTTAAATATTTGGAGAATGAATCAAGAGTTTAACCATTTCTTCGAGGTTGTAATGACGATACAAGTTACGTATGGCTCCGGATAAAAGAGGATGTATTTTACAAAAATTAAATATACATGTGTAAAATGGAAATGGTAATGACTTTGGTAAAGATAATTTACTTAATCATGATATGGTAATTAATAATTTATAGATACACACCCTCTCTAAATGACATCATAAGGGAAGTTCGCGCGTGAGGTGAAGCCCCCTGGCTAGTGAATGCAGGGTGGATATAGTCCTAGGTCATATGAGCGTTTATGGTATGTTTCTGCAATGGTTAGGTATTTCCGGGTGTGGTTATGACTAGCCCGCAGGAATATGGCCGCTTCCCGACGTCTTGCGTTATAGGTACCCAGGTGTCGTAATTTATAGGCCCTGGAAGATGATGGTCATTTAGGGGCTCGTCCAGTGGGGAAACCCGGAGGGACGATATTAGAATCGTTATATATATATATGATTATAACTATTCTTAATCAAGTGGGACTTGATGCATTATAAATGCCATAAATAGCATAATGAAATGCCACAAAGAGCATAAGATAATGATTATATTCCTGTTCAGGAATGGAAAACCACAACGAGCCTATAATTGTAATTATATTCCTGATAAGGAATGAAATTATGAAAAGGATTAATGTACATGATGAAAGTTGTTTTAATTAATGTTAATCATTCTTATTATCTTGCATAGCTAAATTAGATTCATGGTAAATTATAGTGTCTTAGCTTATGCTTTAACTTGTGTAGGTAGATTTTTATTACTTTTAGTCATCATTATCTGTTCATAATTATCATGCTCTTTATTCATCTAGTGATCATATAAAACTTGGCCCTGACCCGATCATATTTCTTGTTGTGCATGAATCTTGTAACCGCTCAGGTGCTCGGCCTTAAGGACGCCCATTCTGACTTTCCTATTCCGGTGTTTTGGGGAGTCATGATACTTTACGGATATTATGGGATACTAGGTATATATGTCGTCATCCTTGTACTCTAGTAATGATCGGGTCATTTACTCGGGTGTGAGGCCCAATTTTTTGTAATTGTCTAATGTAATGTATTATGTAACGTATTGAGCTTGTTTAATATTGTAGTATGAGTTTGTTGACCGACAGCATATTCAGTCCCTTATTGTACATTTGATGTGTATATGATATAATTTTCTTCGGGATTCCCACTTTCTTTTAAATTGGGTTGTTTAAAATTCTTTCCTTAACTTATAAAATATAAAAAAATTTGGCAACCCGTTTTCAGATATATTGAGTGGTTATCCTATATACTCTTTATATTATTGTGATGCTGAGAATGATTCCATCCATGATTCCTGTTATATTGGAGTATTGGGCTGGCCACCCCATATTTTGGTGAGCGGGTTATCACAGGAGGATAAGGTGAGGATGTGTATTCTGGATTTAAGAGTAGTTGGGCGAAGTAGCTATCGTTGGTGGAGTTTGTGTATAATAACTCCTAGTATTTTATTATTAACATGACACCTTTTGAGGGTTTGTAAGACAGACCTTTTCGTTACCCAAATGTTGGTTAGAGGTCGGGAATAACAAGCTTCTCAGGCCAATGTTTTAGAATATGTCGTCAAGGATTGAGTTGATCAGGAGTCGTATTCTGATAGCTCAGGACCAAGAGTTATGCAAATGCAAACCGGAGTCACTGGATTTTGATGTGGTTAATCAAGTGTTGTTGCAGTTATCTCCCATGAAGGGAGTAATGACCTATATATGTGGGGACTTTTCCCATTATTGAGAGGGTGGGGTCAGTGGTGTAAAACCTTGTCGTACTGGAGCAATTGCAACAGATTCATAATGTGTTCCATGTGTCGTCGTTGAGGAGGTATATCAAGGATTACTTTTCTTACCAGCATTTAGGATTAGAGGAGATAGACTTGTAGACTAAGATTACTTATCAGGAGAGTCTTGTAATCATTTTGGGTCGTAGCGATTTAAAGCTTCGGTCAAAGGTGATACAATTAGTGTGTGTGCAGTGGGGCAATCACAATGCCACCAGATCAACATGGGAGCACGAGGATGACATGCGAAAAAAGTGTCCAGAGCTCTTCATGGAATGTACATTCGAATTTCGCGGATGATATTTTGTTATTATGGGGGAGGAATGTAATATCTCGTACTACTGAGAATATTTATTTCCACATGTGCATTAAATTATTAATTTTGTTGGGAAATTAATTTTCTTTCGGTAAATCAACTAGTGAGTTTATGATAAATATTTATTATTTTTTACTCTCATCTAATAAGTAAATAGCTATGTCAATTATTATATTATTATTTAGTGAGAGAAAACAACGAATTATTATATTATGTTGTTAGAGAGTTAAAGTGATGGATTTAAATGGTTTGAGGGTTACTTGTATTGTACGTATGTGTCGAGTACGATTTAGGAGATGGTTGAATATTCTGAATTCGGTGAATGGGGTGGCATTTTTTATTGTACCACCGATGTAGAATGTTTGAAAATAGTCTAGAATTAGTACTCGGGGGTTATAGTTGGGCTCCGGTGGATTTTTAGACATGTAACGACCCGTATTGGGGTATTGTCATTTTTTACCTTTAGGTTTTAGCCTGAATACGAATTTAGGGTTTAATTAAGAGGTATTTAAGGTTTATTCAGGTGGATAGCAACGTAATTTAACCTCGACTTAGTTGAGATTAAGGGCCCATGGGAGATCAAAAAAAGAATAGAAAGACGAGAAAATGAGATAAACAAATCTTGGAAAAGAGAGAAAGGGTGATACCCGGAATCAATTCATCTAGAATGTGTAAAGCTTCAGATTTTAATCCATCGAGGGAAGTGTTTACTTGCTTTGAATTTTAATATCTGCTGTTGGTTAATTATTAATATGGAAATTGGGGATGTAATTATGGGGTTAATTAAAAGGTTTTATATGTGTTTTTACATATTAATATGATTAAAAATTAAAATGGAAGAAATTTGTAATTTAAATCCAGGAATATGATTGTGAGAATGATGAACCTTGATAGGGGGTTAGATCAATCGGTTTTAAAGTTTGATTAATTCTAAATTTAGTGAATTAAATCAATGATTACAAATTTTGGGATATAATGTTGAATTAAGGTTTAGATCGTATTTCAAATACATATGGAATGATTATATATTGGGTTAGGATCTTAATATGTGGTTTGGGTAGGCTTGGGACCTCTATTGATGGGTTTGGGAGGAAAAAAGCTCAGGTTGAAGGTGAAAGGAAGCCCAGCAAACCAAACCGGTTTGCTAGGGGAGAGAATCAATTCCCTGGAGCGATCGGGATAAGTTTTATGGCATGTTCGCATTTTTGTTTGATGTTGTTTTGAGTTGTTAGCATTGGGAAAATGGGTGTATGTGTTTGGGGGGGGATTGAAAATTCCTCGGAACGTTATTAGGTGTTTGTGAAGGTTTAAGGCCAACTATTAGGTGGGTTCGAGATAAATGAATTGATTAGTAAGTTAGTGAACACTAAATTTAAAATCTGGAAGTCAGTTTAGACTTCGGGATAAGTAATCTAATACACTGTGAGATTTTCGTACGTAGTGAAGTAATATATATATATATACATATTGTGGGTTACATATATGTATATATGTTATTTTTCTTTAATTGTTTGGAAAAAATCTTCTTAATAGCGCTGTCATTGGGAGGTTTCACAAAGTGGGATTTCCACCCTAGCGTTGACAAGCAGGTGTTGGATTGATTCCCCAGGTCATTGTAATGTTGTTGGTCACTATCCATGTGTGAAAATAGGTATTGGTTTGGAGACCGGTTGGGAGTGATGTGGCATGCTCATGTCCCCGAACGTATGTTGATAACCGCCTCCATTGTTTGTGTTTATGTTTTGGGTTCGATGGTGAGATTTTGATCTGGTGGCCTAGTTGTAGTACATGGCATGCCTGAAGCCTGATAGCACACAAGGGATGGATTCGCGAGTTCCTATTTTGAGGGTGTTGTATATATATAATGTGTGTGTTTGTGTGTGTGTATGAGATAGTTGTGTGAATATCAAATTATTCCATGTGTGTAGGTATGTAATATTTGAGATAATATGCCTAATTAAGGTAGTCCATTTTAGCTAATTGTGACTATTAAAGGAGTAGGCTATATTAGCCATTATTGTCCTACTTAGACTAGGCAGTATGGTTAGGATCATAAAATAAATGTGTTAGGTGCACACCGTAGATGAGATGTGAGGAAAGGTCCCATGGGAGTGTAATAGGAAAGTTAATAATATACGTAATACACTCCACATTTATATTTAAAGAATTTAAATAATTGCAAATATTTTTAAATGTTTTTCAATCTTTGACCCTCTTGTAAATAGATTTTTGAAAACCTCGGGTATTCAGTAGCCGGGAGAGTAGGGCTAGTCTCTACATCTTATCATTGTGTGAAGTAGCTAGGGGTGCTGTGATATTTGATTATAGTTGCTTCAGGTTAATTTATCTATATAGGATTCAATTTACAATATTTCCTTCTGGGCGTATTACCCATAGATGGCTAGGACTTTACTTTTGAGTCTGTTATTTTTAATTACTTCTTAGTGGCATGTTTATGTTGATATTATTTAAGGTACCCGATGGTTTATTTGTGTATCAGTTTTCTTGTCATTTTGTTGGTGTATGTTTATGTTGGTTTTATTTATATATTTGGTCACGACAGTGACGCTTAGAATGAAATCATATTTGATTCTCATTTAATTTTAATAACGGCATGATCAATAGATATTTGACCAGGCAGGGTGTTACAGAGTTCTATTTCGTGTAATTCCTCCTAAGGCCTGATTTCTTTCAATGAAGGAGGATACCTATGTCATTTTATTAAAATCACAAAGTTGAAATAGGATAATAGAACTTTGTATTTTTGGTTCTCCACCCACATTCAAAGTGTTTACACTGTTTGGCTTATGTGTTTATGTATTCTTATGCATACCAAGAAAGCTACTTGGCCTCGTATTCTTCTTCTGTCATTTATTGTTGTTATAAACTAAGGAATTCCACTATCATCTGATCACTTACTGATTCTGAAAAGCACTTTTGAAAGAAAATTTCTTCCAACCAATCCAATTTAATCTTTCAACATTTCGGGACCAAATGACAAATTGCCAAAAAAGAATTGGCTTCACTTCCAAAAATATGGATTGCTAATTTTACACTAAGTTTAGGGATTATACCTACTCCTTTGAGGATTTTAAGTGTCTGAAATACCCATTACATTTCCTCTGTGGCACTAGGCTTTTAATAAAATAATGGTGGTCTTTGTCGAAGAAATTACTGGAGTGCATTCATTCTTCGTGTCTCATAGGTGATATCATTATTGACCTAGTGGTGCACTCGTATATTTTGTTGCAACCTAGTCAAGGCAATTAATTCTTACAGCCATCTCATTATCTTTTCGTTAGTAGAATTTATATTTTATAGATTTGGGGCATTTTGTTGTTAGACTTGAGTTTGCAATCCACTACATGATGCTAGTGTATTAACCATCATATATATAAAATATACAAGATATAAAGATAGAGGGAGTATGCCAATTAAACTATTATATTAGTACTGCATGTTATTATATTGTATTGATTTACTATACAGCCAAAACTTGGTACCTTGTTTGATATCTCATTGAATACATGTTTAAACGAGATCCTGTATTGGGTTCGAATTATATTCATAATCGTTTGGACGGGCCTGCGTATCTTTGATAATTTTTAGATTTTCAAATTTTATTTTTGTCCTTATCACTATTTTAAAAATCTATTATATATAGGAGTGTTGAGAGGACATTTATATAAGATAAAAACTTTTCTTTTGAGTCCCCAAACTCTATACAAAAAGCTCTCTTAAACCCTAGTTTTCACATAAGTTGTTTAGGATCTAAGGGTTCATCATATTATGCTTAAATATCATTGTTTGAAAATTTTGTTTTATTCCCTACATCTATTGGAAATCGATTCATATGGTGGACTGTGTATTTATTGTTTACATCCGTTGTACTTTGGGTTTCTGGTGTTATGGTAAGGAGGTGCTGGAATTCATTGTTTCATTTGTAGAGGATTATTGAGATGTTTTGTGGATACCGATGGATATATGGACTCATGCATTATAGTAGTGCGCGCATTTAGACTAGAGTGTCATTTAACAAATGTTGAGGAACGAAGTACATCAAGGTTTGTGAAGGTGTCAATTGATTGTGTAAGTCTACTCTTGTGACATTTGTAATCCCATACATGGTAAATTTTCTTCATTGGGATGTCTGAGGTTTTCCCCATGAGGGTTTTACTCGTACATCGGGCATTGTGTGATTGGTTATTTTAATTTATCCTCTTATCAACTATTACAACGTTTAGCAAAAAATAAAATTGTCTAAAACTAGTTTACTCAACATTCGTTTAAAATTTGTGTCAAGTTTCACTCTAGGTTAAATAGTCAAAGTTAAAAAAATGATTTTAAAAAAATTAAAAATTGGCTTTTGTTTAGACCATTCTGTATATACACGTACTTTCTCATAGTTTAAACCATTTACAATCGATAGAACAAAAAATTCTTGGTTTGATTCTAGTGGGTAGTGATATAATACATGATGACGCATAACCTGAATTATGCAACTCATTTGTTGAGGTTGGAATAACCCGTTAATGACAAATGCTGAAAGGTGTACATTCCACTAAACAAATTACCTCTTCTTGAAGTAACATCAAAATACCAAAAAATATACTCATAAAATTGAAATGTTATACATGCCTTCATCGAAATACATAAAAATTTGAGGTTCCTCGTCTACCCATTATAAAAAAAAAACATGCATATCATGCACACAACCAACAACAATTGAAAACTCTATATCAACCACCACACACACGCCAGGTTTTATCCTTTTTAATTCCACCATAACCAGAGGCAAGTAAGCGTACACACATAATAAGAACTAAATCAAAATTACATGCAACACCACTATCATGTAATTGCCATCACGACTTGTGAATTCTAAAGAAACTTTACATGATGATCATAGATCGTCGAAGAGAAGATAATGCATAAATTATGAAAAGAATATCAAGGTTGTTCTCATGGAGATAAAATAAACTACAACAAGAAATTCAAATGGGAAGTATTCCAACATAAAACGGTTTTGATGTAGAATAATATTACAAATGGAGTACATTACACAATGGAAAATTTTAACATAGTGAAAACAAATTAGGATAAATATATAAAATTAATATATGTAACATTTTTGGGTATCCAGATCATCATGTTTTCAAATGATAATAATACCTTAACATATGGATAAGTAAATCAAATACAAATTGTAATAACTCAGAACTAATAAGGTGGAATCACAAAGCAGAGTTACCCATAACTAATAAAGTAATGATAATAAAATAGATCTACCCATTCAAAATCGTGAATTATTGAACCATCTTCTCTCAAAAAAGTATTCTCCTGAATACCTTATATATGAGATCATGAACACTAACATCCAAACTCGGAAGGCAAATATTGGGTTCTTATCCATAACAAACACAAACTCGATGCCCGAACCAAACATAGAATATGTACCCATTTATTAACAAGAAGAAAATCTAAAATCATAAGGGATATATTAGCATGAAATACAAATCAAGCATGTAATTACAAGGGTGGTGTGTGTGTGTGTGTGTGTGTGTTTGTTCGATAGAGAGAGATAGAGTACTTGCTGATGATAGGAATCGAAGCACATCGGGTATTAGGGGATTTGGGTTTAATGCGGATGAGGAGTGTTGTGAAATTTTAGGAAGACTAGGTCACTTTGGAGAAAAGCTTGCGATTTGAGATGCGGGAAAGAGTCCACCCAATTATTTTCTTTACACACGTCGAGTTCTTTGAGGGAAAATCATCCATAAAAAGTTAGTAGATATATATTTATAGCATTTTATTAAAAACATTTGTAATGTATACAATTAAATATGATTGTTATATTTAAAATGTCACGTAAAATACAATTAATAAATACATAACGATAGTTTATAACAAATATGTCATGTAAATAATAGTATTACACTTTTAATGGCACTTTTTTAAATGTCTCAAATCTTTTTTTGAAACTATCATAAAGGGTATTTTTTAACATCCCATAGTTTTATACCATTTAACATCATTAAATTAAATTAAATTAGATGCATGAATAATTTGAAGGAATATGATTGTCCTTGATTAAGTGAGTCGATAATACCGAGGGTGTGCATTGGTAAAATAATTAATTTTCATGTTACACGAGTTATTATTTTTTCACGACTAGTATAACTAAAAATTTTAATCTGTCCAAAGCTCTAACGGGTTAAAATGATGCATAACAATGATCTATGCGGGACAGGAAACTAAATCGGTTCACTTGGCTAACTGAATCACTTTCGTCAAACGAACCAATTCGTTCCCCCAACGAACCAGTTCGGTCTTCTCGATTGTCAGCCATTCTCTTCCTCTGCTGTTTACCTCTTAAAGCCTCAAATGGAGGTTTGAAGCATCCAAAATTCTTAAATTGGTTACCTACATCAATTTATTATTAAGCCATAAGGATTTTAACATCAAAGTAAACCTGAATCTATGATCGAAAAAGAAGGATTTCTAATCATTCAATAATTCAAACAATGCAGAATAGATCAAACCTTGATATTTATTGATTTCTAATAACTATCAATAATCTCATGTTCCAAATCATATACCCCAAATGTTAATCACGAAATTCTTAAATATTCATCATCATTCAATCTCAATTTTGATCTGAGGTTAAACACGGCGTCAGTCTTTTCATTTAATTTCCAAAGTTCAAATATTTTAATCTTAGATTTGGTTTCTAATCAATTATGGATGTAATTAATTACACAATTTGTAATCTAAAGAAAGTAAATACTCGCCTTTTGGATATTAATCTAAAGTCTGGTAATATAGGAGTGATTTGAATATGTAGATTGGCTCTTCCCTCTCTTCTTCAAGGTTCTTCTCTCCCTTTCTTCCTTAATCTCTCCTCATATGCTCTCCCTTAATATCAATTATGCAAAGGCCAATAATGAGGTTTTCATCCATCTCTCTAAACCTTATATACTCCCTAATCGCACCCTAATAACATTTTTAGATTAAACTCTATGTGTAAGACCACTATACCCTCGTACGGGCCTTACTATGTTTAAAATGCCACAAGAACCCAACTATAACACCCGGGTACCTATTTTGGACTATTTTGATCCATTCCAGATCACCAATGTACTAAAAAAGGTCATCTAAGTCACCCAACTAATAATTAACCAACATCTCATTAACATGGCCCAGCACTTGAATATAGTACGTGTCGCCCACAAACTAATATAAATTTGCTTATGTAATTCTATATTTAAATAATATAATAAATCGTCGTTTTTTACTCATAAACGACAAATACTCACATCGGTATGTACGTATCACACACAAGTAAGTGATATATATATATATATATATATTATTCCTTAGCTCGCTAATTAATATTTAATGATATCAATTTAATCTCCCAAATTAAATTAATAATTCCAATGCATACGTGAAAATAAAATACTCATAAAATTATGGGGTACCATAGTATTTATTACATGTGAGGTCGACAAGATGCTTGATTATTGTAAATGAGTCCCATGATTTACATTGCCGTTATTAGAGATATTTATTGAATTTTTTAGGCTCTAGCCCAAATTTATAATTGTTTTTACCCCATAGGTGTTACTATTGTATATTGCTTTGGGAGGGTTGAGTAGTGCAACTTGTAGTTATGGAGATCCATCTTGGTATACTTAAAGTAGGAGTCATTAATACCTTATTGTTAACGCAAAAATTCTCCATCTACGAGGACCAATCAGAAAAGAACACATGTCATCCTACGTGGCAATATTCGACACCCGAGGAGAGTTGGTCGGCACCCGAGGAGTGTTAGTCGGCACCCGAGGAGAGTTGGTCGGTACCCGAGGAGAGTTAGTCGACACCCGAGGAGATTTAGTCGGCACCCGAGGAGAGTTGGTCGGCATACCAACAGGGAAGATCAAAGGATAACTACGCATTTAATGATCATTAATGTACATTTATACTGTAGATGACAACACATAGCATACCAAGCAATTCAATAATTAGATTCGTTGAATGTAGACATAATGTATAAATGTCTACATATAATGAATCTCTTTATCTCCCATCACTATAAATACATGTATTCCCTTAGCCAAAAGGGGGAGATCCAAAAAAAACCAAGAACCGAGAGACACCATACACAAGATCCACACCTTTTCCTCTCTCTACCACATTGTGCTATTGTAAACCCCTCGGAATAAAATAACAGTGGACGTAGGCTTTATTCATAGCCGAACCACTTTAAAAACCTTTGTCTCTTATATGTTTGATGGGAATGTTTATCGTCATCTTCAATCTCATCCTCATCATTTATCTGTTGTTGACGCCACTAAAATGGCAGTGGCCATTTTCTGTCTTCAACAGATTGGCGCCGTCTGTGGGAACGTGTTACAACCATTGTTCTCCATCAAAAGCTAAGATTTTATTTTCTCTGCGTATAATCAATTATACATACATCTTTTGATTCAATCATGATTTTTATGTTTATATACATAAATTAATTGTCCAATTTTTATCTGCAAAATGTTGCATATCACGATTTTTAAATCATAACTGTTAGATTCATCCTTATTTAGAAATCTGAAAAATAGTGGATTTCATAAATCATAATTTTTGGCTTGATTCTCAAATTTCAATTTTATATCATGGAATAAATATTTTAAATGATTACATATACCAATATATACGACGATGATAAGATTTGATAATTTTCATTGATAGTTTTCATTATAAATTTTGTAAGATCTTTGATGTCTATTCAAATTCCCATCATATTTTTAATAAAAGAATGGGAAAAGGTTAAAGACAATAAAAAGTTTTCTCATGTAAATCATGACCCAGATCTATTTTCTCTCTCTTCAAGTTTGAGTCTCTTTGCATTCATTTTTAGGAACTATATACTTAATTTGGTTCAGCTTCCATTTATGTCAATAAAGTCAAATTGATTGATTTTTGATATAAATTTGGTAATAACTTTAATCATTCACCATATTTTTATCTCTCCAAATAGGGAATAGGAAGGGATCAATATAAAAAATAATTTTCTCTCACCTGAAAAACCTACTAACTATAGTTGGTCGACGAGGAAAAAATATTCCAAACTGTATCAATGTATTTGGTCGACGTGGAAAAAATATTCCAAACTGTATCAACATAGTTGGTCGACGAGGAAAAAATATTCCAAACTGTATCAACGTAGTTGGTCGACGAGGAAAAAATATTCCAAACTGTACCAAGTATGGTTGGTCGGGGATAAAAACCCACTAACTGTAGTTGGTCGACGAGTAGAATTTATCAACCTTGGTTGGTCGGATACATTTTATGAAAAAGACAAAAATTTACCAAGTATGGTTAGTAGGGTATAAACTCTCACTAACTATAATTGGTCGACGAGCACAATTTAACAACCTTAGTTGGTTGGAAAAATTTTAAACATTTTTATACTCATTACTTTATTATTAAGTGATCGAGCAACATTACTAATACTTGTAACTTTTTTATAACTAAGTTGATCGATGAACAACACAATATTGTTATCTTTTTAACTTATACATATGCACAGATGTAGAGTATTTTACAAGACAATAGCAATTAAGATTGCGAACAAAAATGAAAGTCTTTCATTAAAATCAAAAATAAAATACATTGAGAATGAAAATGTATACTAACTATTACATTGAGATTCCTACTCTATTGGTTTCTTTCCCTCTTCTTTTGAAACAGGTTCCTCGCCAGCAGGAGGATCATCCAAAGCATAAGGGGAGTTTATGAGGTTAAGATATTTCAGCATTCTGATGTTCATCACAGACGGTCTGTCCGAGCAGCTCTTGCTCGTCCCCGAGAAGCTCTTACTCGTCCCCGAGAAGCTCTTGCTCGTCCCCGAGCAGGAAGTAGCTCTTCAAGACTCACGATCTTCTCGGACATCTCAGCCAAGGCCTGGTTCTTTGCCATTAGTTAGAAGGCTGGATTCTCCAAAGCAGATTGAGTTCTCTGTTCTTCGACAGTTACCCGAGCAGCTCTTGCTCGTCCCTGAGAACCTCTTGCTCGTTCCCGAGCAGAGGTAGAAGTCAAAATCAACATCTACCGCACTGAGATCTTTTGCTACTACTGTCTCGACCAATAATGAAGAAGAAGTTGTGTGAAAATGTTTCAAAGTCCACCACTAGCTTGGTACTAATCAGATTGAAGAGTTGGGTTCAAAAGCTAGTATGTTACTCGACAAAGTATTCAGAGGATCATAAATCCGAAGAATCAAGCACGTGAAGTTAGCACTCAGTGGCTCGGCACAGGAGGCAGTTGGTCGGCTAGCAAACCAATCAACATACTTGAAGATTATGACAAGCTACAAGTTGCATACTATGGCATGGCTGCATCCAAATTCCCAGGGGTGATACATAGAACACGGAGTTCCTCAAAAGAAAGATTAGCAACCATCGATCAGCCTGCATCATATGTCGTCCCGGAGATAATGCACTTTATGTTGAACAAATCAAGAAGGTAGATCAAGAATTTCACGAGCACCGAGCAACACTGCAGAATAAATACTACATCCTTTCAAGTAAACCATCAAGCATGGAGCATTGGGGGCTTCTGTTAACGCAAAAATTATCCATCTACGAGGACCAATCAGAAAAGGACACATGTCATCCTACGTGGCAATATTCGACACCCGAGGAGAGTTGGTCGGCACCCGAGGAGTGTTAGTCGGCACCCGAGGAGAGTTGGTCGGTACCCGAGGAGAGTTAGTCGGCACCTGAGGAGAGTTAGTCGGCATACCAACAGGGAAGATCAAAGGATAACTACGCATTTAATGATCATTAATGTACATTTATACTATAGATGACAACACATAGCATACCAAGCAATTCAATAATTAGATTCGTTGAATGTAGACATAATGTATAAATGTCTACATACAATGAATCTCTTTATCTCCCATCACTATAAATACATGTATTCCCTTAGCCAAAAGGGGGAGATCCAAAAAAAACCAAGAACCGAGAGACACCATACACAAGATCCACACCTTTTCCTCTCTCTACCACATTGTGCTATTGTAAACCCCTGGGAATAAAATAACAGTGGACGTAGGCTTTATTCATAGTCGAACCACTTTAAAAACCTTTGTCTCTTATATGTTTGATGGGAATGTTTATCGTCATCTTCAATCTCATCCTCATCATTTATCTGTGCCATTTTAGTGGCGTCAACACTTATACTACGCATTTGTACTCAAGAGTTTTCATGAGGGGTTAGTATTGTTGTATTCTTTTTAAAATTAGTGGAGACATTATACCAAAGATATTTTTATAGAGTGGATTCAGTTGTTGGAGTTACAACTAATTCAATTTTCATCCCGATTGAGTGTTTATTGTGAGTGGTTTTTATTTACTTATTTTTTTTTCGTTGATATAGAGTACGATAAAATTTATTTTAGTGTGCCTTGTGTTCCGTGTCCAACTTGGTCAACTGGGTGAGAAATATAAGGGGTGTTACAAATAATAAGAAACAAAATTTTCTAGCATTAATAAAGTGTTGTTTATATGATATTAATTTTGTTTGGGCATTGATAGTGTTTCTAGTCGATGTAGGGTGGAAGCCGCCATTTGAAACAGAAGCTACAAGCCTGAATTCTTAACTTGGACAAATTATATCTCTATAAAACTTTCTTTTGTCCAATCATAAACAACTGGCTAATATCATGTATTTCAAATGATGAATTTTAGAAATTGGGAATGTGATTTTTATTGTTAAAATTGGTATTCAACATGGGTAGTTACGATTTTAGTTTTAGGTTTGCATGAGTACCCTTGAAGTTTTTTTTCATAATATAAACCATCAACCTCATTCGTAATTTCAGTCATACAAGGTTATGTCATAGTCTTGTTATGAATCTAGGAACTCTGGTTGAATTGTAGTGACTGTATCGTACGAAAATAATCAAGGGTACTCACACTAAGTAAAAACTAAAATACTAAGCACCATAGATGAATATCAATTTTCTCGATAAAATAATCACATTCCTAATTTGGGAAACATGTTGTTTCAAATGCATACGCTTCGTCTGTCTTATAGGCTTAGTCAAATGAATTTTGTGTATAGATACAATATATCCAAGCCTAAAAGCCTCGCTATTAGCCTGCATTTTAATCGGTAGGTTCCACACAAAATTTATTAGAACCACTAGTGATTCTGTAACAAGATAAATCCACTATAAACAGCACTTTTTTATGCTACAACTAATTTCATAAATCAAAAGAAACACTACAGATTCGGATTATGTGCTAGACCCTAACCTTGTTCATCTTATGGATTACATGGACTTTGATTTCTTTTTTTGCAACGTTGGCATGCCAAAGTGATTGGGATTCAATCCCTTTCTTATCATTTAGAAAATTTCGTAATATATGTATCTCTACACGGGTGGACGCAGATGTTGATTACAATAAAATTGCATATGCTTTGGGAAAGGAGCACAATAAGGATGTTGATATTATTAGGTTTCGATTCATATATTTACTTTGATAGATTAATCATTTTTATATTATTATTTTTACTGATGTAGTTGTTAATTCTATAATGGAAATGTATACAAATTTGAATTTATGTACAAAGATTTTTTTTAAGAAAAAACAAATTATTTTTTTTATAATTTAATTATCGTTCAAGGTCCAAAATCGCGACCATATTTGTGAACAAGTGCTAATGGGTGAAAATCCAGCGCAAGAACCAATTCTATAAGATAGTGTTCAAGACTGTGACTAACCAATAAAAGTTCATGACATGTTGTCATGGTCAAGAATAAGGGATTATTGGGCAAATAAATAGTGGGTGTTGTTAGTTCATATCTTTAAAAATAAAAGAGTATTGGGTAAATGGGTGTTTGAGGGACCCAAGCATTTAAAATATTTTTATCCTAGTTTTGGAGACCAATTTTTTTAGGGTTTATAATCCTTTACTTTCTATTAATCTCTTTGGGTATGGTTTTGAGTTATTTCTCCATCGGATTTTTCTTTGGGGATAATTGTGACACCCCGCCTAATTAAATACCAGGCGACCACTCATGTACCAAATTAAAACAGGAGTCTCATATGGTCCATTCTCGGCATCACTGTCGAAAATCAAATTAATTACTAATAACCTATTAGGCTGGCGTCAAAATTTTATTTAACTACTCTTTTTAAACAGACCAATCAATAAAAACCATCGACATAGTTTTTATATAAATGAAACTGAGATGAAATAAAATAACTGAACACTCGGTTTAACATAATATAATAAAACCGAATGTCGCATAAAAAGGTGGTAAAGGAATTAAAAAAATGCAGTTGTGTTATTAACCCGAATTTTTATACAATACCTCCTATCTAGATTTCAAGGATAGAAGCATCTATAGAAAACTTGCACGTATCAACAGCTGCTGCTGCAGACGTCTGACACGAAGGAATCATCATGCAGGCGTCCTTGTGTCTAGACACACACACACACACACACACACACATATATATATATATATATATATATATATATATATATATATATATATATATATATATATATAGCAAAAGAGGGAAAATATAGAAATGGTCAAATCCCGAGTTGTGAAAATATTTTGCAAGTGCATAAATGCTTTATGTATGAAAAATATGTTTTATCTCATATTTAAATTAGTATCGCACTCCTATGAGATACCCCTCACCTCTCTTTTAATGGTGCACACCTAACATATCCCTCTAAACATCCTAGTCAAGCTCCCCTGCCTAAGTAAACCGTCACCCCCAAACTCCAAAAGTCGTAAGTAAACTAAGTACTAAGGGCTAAACTTCTCCCGAGTCTTAACACTATGCCATATTCGTGCGTGGGGTGTCTCACGAAGCGAAATCCAAAGAAGGAACCCCTCTGATACACTACAACTTGGCAGTGTCGATCGTCGAGATCCATTAGACCATCGGGACACAACATATATATATATATATATATATATATATATATATATATATATATATATATATATATATATATACTCATATAATGATAAACATTATCATAGTCACTCTCATATACACATCACTATATACATTCGGATAGGATCTCTCAGACAGAGATTTTAACTAATACACATCCGAATGGGATCTCCCTGAGATTTAATCTATATTTATTTTATCTCTTTACTCCAGCATAGATACACATATATATATTCTTGCTCTCATACGCAAGTAATGTACAAAACACACAAGTACAATAACCATCCCAACGAGCTATAACTCGAGGATGCAACGTCATAGTGTCGCTCCAACTCCAGTTTTACTCACTATACCACGGTACCAATCCAGACTTATTCAATGGTCATGGTAAAAAATACACAACGGTAGAGGTGGTCATGTTCCCTCTACAAGTGGAGTACACACATCGCACTCGAACACGGAATGATATAACCTGGGGATATACTCACCCTACTCCTCAAGCTAGGGGATTTCACTCACATCGTGCAACATCCCTAGATTGCACTAGAGAAAATATATAATCTGGTTGTTCCAGCCATACACAAAAGGAAAGCCCGTGGAAATCAGCCTCTAAGATACACATATACCAATCACACACAGATATATATGTATTCGTATTATATGATATATACTATAATCACATCGTATATATATATATATATATATATATATATATATATATATATATATACATTCTACATCATTCCTCAAATATATATATGGCCATAATTTCCAATCATACCTAACAATGGCATATAATCCCAAAGATTCTCACTTATAATAATATTTAATTATTCACACACTCACGATATTAAATCAAAAAAATATTTCCTCACTTGATAAATAACTTGTACCTTATTCACGTTAAGGATTTATATACTCTCTGAATATCCCAATTTCCATACTATTCACATCCTAGGATTTACTCAAATGCATTTAGCCCATAAACATTGTAACCACATACGTATCTCTCCACTCTTACTGAAAACCTCTCTTTCTCGAATGTTACTCGACTTGAACACTCACTAGGTTTGTCCCTCGAATTATTATCCTAAATTAATCCAAGGTTATCTCCTTCATTTAAAGGTTTACTCGCCCTTAAAACCGTCATTTAAGAGTCCCAATATCATAATTAGAATCTCCCATATTAAACCCTAAATTGCAATTTAACATCCCATACTCTTAAGGGAAGAAATCAAACAATTTTGACCAAAGCAAATCACTTATGCCTTATTGCGAATCGATTAGGGTAGCCGAATCAATTCGGCCCCCAATCCGAATCGATTTGGAAAATATGATGCAAACAGGTTCTTAAGGGCGAATCGATTCGGTCTAAATCCGAATCAATTCGGCCCAAGGCAGCCTTACAAATCCTCTTAGGCGAATTGATTCGTCATAGACCCAAATTGATTCAGCCTATTCGAGAGGCACTGTTTGGGTGATTTTCCAATCTCCAAAATACCCAAATATTGACCCAAACTCCATTCTTATGGTTTTTAATCTCAACCAACAGCACAACAAACATCTAAGCATTGATTTCTATCTAACACATCAATTAATTGAGGGATTTAAATCAATTTTCTTGGATTTGAACCTAAAAACCCCCATTAAACCCTAGCTTTCTCATTTTCCCCCTTTTTAATTCATTTATTCACTTCAGTTACATGATTCATAACCCTAGAAATCATTTAGAGTTTACATTACATCAATAGGTAAACTCATACTCAAATTTTTCCCAAATTTATTTTAAGGGTTCTAACCCAAAATCATATAGTTTACCAACTATAATATGAGATATATGCACAAAATGAAATAAAGCAAGTACACACTTGCCTGGAGGATAAAATCCGACGACCTCGAGTCGAATCCTACAGAGTTTGGCCAGAATCTCCCTTTTTCTTCCTCTTTTTCCTTGCTCTCTTCTCTTTCTCTTCTTTCTCTCTTTTCTTTCTTTCTTTCTCCTTCTCCCGTGTCTTTATAAGGGAGAAAAGGGTTTATCCCTTATTAAACCCAAAAATGACTCGTTTACTCAATTACGAGTCCCTACTCGTCCAAAAATTTCGGAAACACAATTTCTACCCCCGGATACTCTATTCTGACTATCTCGGCCATTCTGAGACCCACCGCACAATCGGAATCTCCATCCGAGGTACTTGATCGCAAATCACTAATTAAACCCAATACATCTAAATGGAGGTTTTCCAATTACAATATTATCCTATGTCGCTTTACCCAGCTGTGACATATAATTAAAATACTCCAACTTATTTACTGAATCCCAAAAGTAAATATAACACCCATCTAAAATCATCCAATCCTCGAAAACTCTAAAAATTACTATTCATGATAATTTCTTAAATTCCCAAATTACACTTACTTATGAATTTTAATTATCCCTAAAAGTGCGGGGTGTTACATACTCCCTCCTTACAACGGAATTTCGCCCTCAAAATTTTGATACAACCGATACTACCAATACTAACCTACGATCGTGAATCACTCCACATCCTAATGCCTCAAGTGGAATGGTACTAACTCGATGGCTCTCAACCATACATTCATTCAGCACTCACCTCTATCAAGGTTTATAAGATACTATAATGTAACCTCGACCTCTCTAACCTCTAATTCTCACCGAAAAAATCACGATTTTAAGTGTTTCGCACATCTACATCCGGATATCTAATTTCCTTTAAAAAGAAAATTACTCTAATGCTTGACTATTCCCATCAGTCTCGTCGCTTATCTTGGGCATGCTACCTCTTTTTCCCCCTATACAATTGGATCCATTAAAAATGCCTCATGGCGTGATTTTAAACTTTAGGTACTAGGCCCCTTATATTTCAGGCGGTATGTAAAACCAACTTACTAAGGTGACCATACACCTTTTTTTTTAACCCGTGCCTCTCTACACAACTAACACAAACGTCCGACACATGCATTATCTCTAAACAATGGACAATATTTCCTCGTCGTAATACTCACACATGGGTTTTCCCAACCCGTAAAATTTAGTTCCTCCTATACTTCGAAATCCAATTCTTCTCAAGGTGAACAAACTAATCTTTCTATATCGGCGCCACTAACTCTACTGGCCTTACTTCCTAACAACCCTACGATCAATGTGTTTCCAACACACGTAAGATGAGTACTATTTTAAATCGTGTCCCTGGTCACAAACACCTTTCTCAACTCCCGACATTTGCTCGGTTTCATGCGTGAGACCTCTCGCAAAGGGAAATCTAAATAATTAACCCTCCCGTTACACTACTCCCTCTCATCGTCAGTCATTGAGACATAATAGCCTAAGGCACACCAGTGGGATGTCCTAAATCCTACCTCACTAACCTACTCACGTACTTCTACCACTATATCCTTTACTCTTAATGATATGGAAAGTCTATCAACTTTGGGCGCCTACTCTCTGCAAAAGTATTATGAACATCATACCCAAAGCATACCTCCTTTATAATTTACCTTCTCATTAAGTCTTGGCTATAAGCCTCAAATTAATTTATCTAACTCCCACTTCACCCACCTACTTGCAGAGAGAACCAATTTTGCTCTTCTCCATGGCACTTATATTTCCATAAGCATACCTTCATCATGAGGCCCTTATTCTATAGTGTTTCCTCCACACTATATGACTTATCAACAAAACCAACATCCTTACATCTTATACCATCTCTCCACTCCCAACATTGTTAAGGTTGTGTGGAGTGTCTCGCAAGATAAATCCAAATAAGGAACCCCTCCAATACACTACTACTTAACTTTGTCGATCGTTAAGGCCCGTTAGCTTCAAATATGCAACCGGGATAACCCTATCCCCTCTTTTAACAAAATGTGTTCTGAACTCCTATCTCTTCCTAGGAGACACACCACCAAGCACTCACACTAACACTAAGTCCTTGTGTAAACAATAATGATCTTAAACTCACAAGTCAATAATAAAACCTGCATACCTTAAATCACACCTATAAGGTCGCCACGCACTCGAATAATGATAATGAAACATTTGCTCACGAAGTTCCATTTATGCATATAATAGAGGCAAACTCAACCTGTATCCAGGTGAGATATCGCAACAACAACATGTTCCACCCTGGAACCGCGGACCCAATAGTCTTGTAGTCACTTTCCTGCTATCGCTCCGATAAACGAAGATTATAATACACTCAAAATAAGACCATAATCGTATAACACACACAAAACAAGCAAGAGAAATCTACTATAAACTTAAAATACTAACACCCACTCTTCACAGCGAGTGAACGAAAATAGATCTCCGCTATCGTGGAATAACACATAAACATATATTATATAATGTGATCGATACTACTAATAAACTCGAATCACACACGAATTTAGGGCTAATAAAATACTACTCAATCTTGTCACACCTAATATACCTCCTTCATTCGAGATGAGACTCATAATAACTTAGTCAATCTCCCTAGCTACTCCAACTTGTTCCCGGACATGATATACTTTCCCTTACTGAGCCAAAAACTACTGTAATCGATGCCCCATCTCGGCACCCTATTCTTGTCCATTAATTTCTACCGGGAAAGATCAAAGCGCGTGGTTCTCCCTTCCATATTGTGCATTCCCTGCCTGTGGTCACCCTGACCAGGTTAATATTAGCAGTGTCTCAGACTCTATATCCTCGATCCTGACAATTGCCTTCATATTTCCCTTAACTCCGTCGTTAAAAGTAAATTCCACTTTCGGCTTCAAAAACCCGGGTTCGATGAATTCCCTGGGTGGATGTCCACCAATGGGGTTCCATGGATACCAATTTTCCACTTCTCTAGTGAGCCTATCATTTCTTTGAAGGACTCTCTCTTCATTGTAATTACTTTGATTCAGTACAAAATTAACTTATCCATAACTCCCTTTATTCACTGTCGGCCTCTGACCAATCCTTAGGTGAATGGCTAAGAACTAAATTCTTTATATTTCTTCTAAATCAGGGGATCTCACGATTAAAAACTATCTGTAAGATCCCTTTAGGTGCAAAAATCATGTTCCCCCAAAAATGTTGATCACTGTTCCCACCATTTCAATGTTGCTCCCACGAGTGAAAAATTTTCCTCTAATTTTCAGATATAGGTATTTCCACACCCTGCTTTAAGCCAAAGCTTTTGATCCTTTCACTTCCGCTGAATCATATTACACTTACTCTGTATAACTTGAACTTTAACGTATAGTCCTTATCAAGGATCTTTGGAACCATTTTTCCAATTTACTTCACTGAGTAATTAAAATTTAGCACCACTCTCTACTACAGCGGTACTGGGGTACTCATAACTACTATTCTTTAGTAGGCATTGCAACCATCCTTTACAAATTCCATAAGGAGAGTGACCTATACTGCGGTCCTAGTCCTCGACTTTAACTAACTTCTCTAAATAAGTCCTGCCTTTTTCTACCCTTGTAATGGCCTTCTGTGGTCGCCCTTCATCGATCCGCACACGAATCTTGAATGAGCACGCAAAAGATTTCTATAATCTTATGATATGGAAGGAGAACGAAATCTCATAAGGAAGAATCAATGATCCTAATCCTCAGGCTCTATATCAAATCAAAAGCAATGCTGAAAGCGTAGTACGTTCACACAGATTCCTAAGGACACTAGAATCTGATGCTCTGATACCATCTGTGACATCCCGCCTAATTAAATATCGGGTGATCACTCACGCACCAAATTAAAACAAGAGTCTCATATGGTTCATTCTCAGCATCACTGTCGAAAACCAAATTAATTACTAATAACCTATTAACGTCAAAATTTTATTTAACTAATCTTTTTAAATAGACTATTCAATAAAAACATCCACACAGTCTGTATATAAACGAAACTGAGATGAAATAAAATAACCGAACACTCGGTTTAACATAATACAATGAAATCGAATGCCGCATTAAAAGGCAGTAAAAGAATAAATAAATGCGGTTGGGTTATCAGGTTGAATGTTTATACAATACATCATATCTAGATTTCAAGGATAGAAGCATCTATAGAAAACCTGCATACATCCACAACTACTGCAGTAGACATCTGACACGAAGGAATCATCATCGAGGCGTTCTTGTGTCTGGACAACTATATATATATATATATATATATATATATATATATATATATAAAGAGAGAGAGAGAGAGAGAGAGAGAGCAAAAGAGTGAAAATATAGAAACGAGTCAGAGCCCGAGTTGTGATAATATTTTGTAAGTGCATAAATGCTTTATTTATGAAAAATATGTTTTTATCTCATATTTAAATTGGTATCACACTCCCATGAGATACCCTCACCTCTCTTATAATGGTGCACACCTAACGTATCCCTCTAAACATCCTAGTCAAGCTCTCTTGCCTAACTAAATCATGACCCCTAAACTCCAAAAGTCCTAAGTAAACTGAGTACTAAGGGATAAACTTATCCCAGTCTCAACACTATGCCATTTTCCTGCATGGGGTGTCTCGCAAAGAGAAATCCAAACAAGGAACCCCCCCGATACACTACTACTTGGAAATGTCGATCGTCGAGATCCATTAGACTCTCGGTACAAAACATTACTCATATAATTATAATAATTATCATAGTCACTATCATATACACCTCACTATATACATCCGGATAGGATCTCCCGAACTAAGATTTTATATAATATACATCCGGATGGGATCTCTCGGACTCAGATTAAATCTATATTCATTTTATCTATTTACTCTAGCAGAGATACACATATATATATTCTTGCTCTCATACGGAAGTAATGTACCAAACACACAAGTACAATAACCATCCCAACGAGCTATAACTCGAGGATGCAGCCTCATAGTGCCGATCCGACTCCGGGTTTACTCACTGTACCATAGTACCAAGACAGACTTACTCAATGGTCATGGTAAAATTTACACAACCGTGGTGGCGATCATGTTACCTCTACAAGTGGAGTACACACATTGCACTCGAACGCGGGACGAGATGACCTAGGGATATACTCACCCTGCTCCTCAAGCCAAGGGATCCACTCACATCGTGCAACCTCCCTGGATCGCACTAGAGAAAATATATGATATGGCTGTTCCAACCTTATGCCAAAGGAAAGCCCGTGGAAATCAGCCTCTAAGATACATATATACCAATCACACACAGGTATATATGTATTGGTATTGTATGATATATACTATAATCACATCGTGTGTGTATATATATATATACATTCTACATCATTCCTCATATATATCTATGGCCATAGTTGCCAATCATACCTAACAATGGCCAATAATCCCAAAGATTCTCACTTATAATAATATTTAAGTATTCGCACACTCACGATACTAAATCCAAAAATATTTCCTCACTTGATAAATAACTTGTACTTTATTCATGTTAAGGATTTATATACTCTCTGAATATCCCAATTTCCATATTGTTCACATCCTAGGATTAACTGGAATGCATTTAGACCATAAACATTCTAACCACATACGTATCTCTCCACTCTTACCGAAAACCTCTCTTTCTCGAATGTTACTCGACTTGAACACTCACTAGGTTTGTCCCTCAAATTGTTACCCTAAATTAATCCAAGATTATCTCTTTCATCTAAAGGTTTACTCGCCCTCAAAACCCTCATTTAGGAGTCCCAATATCATAATTAGGATCCCCCACATAAAACCCTATATTTCAATATAACTTCCCATACTCTTAAGGGAAGAAATTAAACAATTATGGCCAAAGAGAATCGATTCGCCCTTATTGCGAATCGATTCGGGTTGGCGAATAGGTTCGGCCCCCAATCCGAATTGATTCAGAAAGTACTCTGAAAATAGGTCCTTAAGGGAGAATCGATTCGATCTAAATTCTAATCGATTCAGCCCAAGGCAGCCATACAAATCCCCTTAGGTGAATCGATTCGGCTTAGACCCGAATCGATTCGGCCTGTTCAAGGGGCGCTGTTTTGGCAATTTTCCAATCTCTTAAATACCCAAATATCGACCCAAACTCCATTCTTATGGTTTCTAATCTCAACCAATAACACAACAAATATCTAAGCATTAATTTCTAGCTAATACATCAATTAATTGAGGGATTTAAACCAATTTTCATGGATTTGAACCTAAAAACCCCCATTAAACCCTAGTTTTCTCATTTTTCCCCCATTTTAATTCATTTCTTCACTTCAGTTACATGATTTATAACACTTGAAATCATTTAGAGTTTACATTACATCAATATGTAAAATCATACTCACTTTTTTTCCAAATTTAGTTTAAGGGTTCTAACCCAAAATCATATAGTTTACCAACTATAATATGATTTTTATGCGTAGAATGAAATAAAGCAAGTACACACTTGCCTAGAGGATAAAATTCGACGACCTTGAGTTGAATCCTGAGGAGTTTGGCTGGAATCTCCCTTTTTCTTCCTCTTTTTCCTTTCTCTCTTCTCGTTATCTTCTTTCACTCTCTTCTTTCTTTCTTTCACCTTGTCCCGTGTCTTTATAAGGGAGAAAAGGGTTTATCCCTTATTAAACCCAAAAATGACTCGTTTACTCAATTACGAGACCCTACTAATCCAAAAATTCCCAAAACTCAATTTCTACCCCCGGATACTCTATGCTGACTATCTCGGCCTTTCCGTGACCCAACGCACAATCGGAATCTCTATTCGAGGTACTTGACAACGAATCACTAATTAAACCCAATACATCTAAATGCGGGTTTTCCAATTACAATATTATCCTCTATCACTTTAACCAGCTGCGACATATAATTAAAATAATCAAACTTATTTACTGAATCCCAAAAGTAAATATAACACCCATCTAAAATCATCTAATCCTTGAAAACTCAAAAATTACTATTCACGATAATTTCTTAAATTCCCAAATTACACTCAAAAGTGCGGGGTGTTATAATAATAAAAGGAGTTTTTGTCCTAATTTACAAATCGAACGTACAATTAATTGGATTAGACATAAAATATAACAAAAGAGGAGATAATAGTTCAATGTTCACAAAGTTTATAGTCTTAATTGTTAGGAAATGAGATCCAGGGGAAAAATATTATGATACTAAAAGTTCATGAGCCACATAGTGATTTCCTAGGTTATTGACATTTTATTATAAGCACATAAGGGTGTTATTTTTATCCCCGAATAGATACATATAAGTGTTATCTTCCATTAATATTGTCCCTTTTCTGTATTTGTTTATCTTGTAGGTCAATACGTAGTTGCAATTTCAAAATGCATAATTAAACTAGTAGCAATAATAGTAGTAGTAGTAGGACTAGAAGGAGTTATAGAAGTAGTAGGAGTAGTATCACTTGTAGTAGTAGAAGCAATGGAAGTAGTAGTAGTAGCAGTTGTAGTAGCAGTAGCAGCAGGAGTAGCAGCAGCAGCAGCAGTAGCAGTAGCAGCAACAGTAGCAGTAGTAATAGGAGGAGTAGTAGTAGTAACACTAGCAGCAGTAGGAGCAGTAGTAACAGTAGTAGAATGAGTAGTAGCTGATAGGAAGAAAAAAAGTGTCTCTAATGTATTTTGGTCATTGTTGCAATTCCTTTTCCATCAAAATTCCCTTAAACCTACAAATAAACTCAAAATATGCATAGGGTAAGTAAGGGATTATCAATCCAACACTATGGATGAAACACAAAATATGTGAAGACATATGTAATTCATTTGAATATAATTATTTTTTATGATTTTTCAATTTTTTTGCTTTTTCAAATATTAAAACAATTTTTAGGAGTGGTGAAATAAAGACTAAACTAAAATCAACCATCTAAAGACTAACTAAAAAGTAAGAGAAGAGGTTAAGTAAATCTAACTAAATAAAAATAAAAAAATATGAGATAGGTGAGGAAATAAAAGTAATAAAAGAGAAATAGATCAAACCCATTTAAGCCCTCAATTGGAATGGAATTTTCAATTACATCAACAATCTCTCAATTACAATCACTCACTAATATATTTATTGAATCTGAAATGAAAACTACAGAATAAAAATAAAAATAAACTAAATACAAGATAATGGATGAATTGATAATAGACACTGATAATACGCAAATATTGTGTATTTCATCCCTCGAACCGACACATTTTAGACCCTTCATGTATCTTATTCCCTATATTTATGCTCGTTAACTAGAAAACCTCGGATTTCTATGTTAACATGTTTTGCAGGGGTTAATTGAGCTTATATGGGTATTTGGATGCTAAGTGTGAAGTTCATACGCTCTTCGCTCGATTTCCCTACGCGATCGCACGTTCAAGGGCAATTAGGTTAATTCACAGCTTAGGCACCTAGCCTAACATCTATAAGGAAGTTGTAGCCCTCCTCACAAGCTTCGTGTGGCCGTGAATGATGCACAATTACGATTCAGAACGAAGAAGTTATGGCGATTTTAGTTGAGGAGAAATCCAAACATGCCAAAATAGGAGGAAAGGAGAAGCAGCCCTGCTTAATTGATTGATTGATCAAAATGATCGATCGATCGATCCTTCAGAATTTGACCACCGTGGGGAGACAGTGGGCTAATCTTTTTGCCATTGATCGATCGATCTCCTGTTTCTAGCTGATATTTTGGCTTTTCTTTTCTTTTTTCTTTTCTTTTCTAATTTAATTCCTTTTACTGTACAAAGGATTTTTGGTGTAAAAACAGATATAATTCATTTTTAGGTTATAAAATCTTAGGGTTTGAGGGTTTTGGAGAGTTCTTCTTCAATTCTTCTTGGTTTGACACTCATTTGGGCTTGTAAGTTGACTATTCATCATCCTCTCCATTTAATATAGTTGTATTTACTTAATTCTTGCTTTGTTAATTAGGTTTACAAGCTTTTAGAATTAGGATTAAATGATTTTTTTACTTGCTTTCTAGTGTAGGTTTATTGCATTTATTTACCGCATTTCTTTACCGCATTTTTAATATTCTTTCTAACTAATTTAGTCTAGGTTGTGTTTGAATGAAACTCACTCGGATTGACGCGTTGCTTGGCTTTGGTGATGGCGTTTACGGGTCTATTTTGGGTGGGTTGTCCTAGTTATTAAGCCTAGGGGATTTTACGGGGCATATCATGTATGTCCCGTGCTCACGACCTTGCATGCACAATTTTTGGGGTATTTATGGACGCCAAAATCTTATTAGGCTTTTATGCGGATTTAGGGGCATGACAACCCTTGGTTAAATTAACTGTCGAAACGAGACGCATTCATAATAACTCGTCGACCCATGTGACCATTTTATACAAATTAACCCGGGTGAGGGATATTCGACGCAACCTATAGTTATTACTCGCTTTGCTAATCTAGTTTCAATACACTTGCCTACATTAATCATTTTCCTTTTATGCATCTTTTCCTTTTTAGTTTGTAATCACCTTTTACACTTTTATTGAGGACTATTAAATCCTATAAATTTTAGCAACTCGTATCTGTGGATTTTCGATACCCAACTTACCGCTATGCTTTCCTCGCAAGTGTAGTCGTAAGTTTAGGTTTTTGTATTGAGGAGGTGAACAAAAAACAACGACTTTGTCCTTACACGTGCACACCTTTCACCCTCGATCAGACACTTAAATAATAAAATAGATTTGCAAAAAATGAAAATCCTCATATTATAAAATTGTACATTAGAACTCATCCAGTGAAATAAATTACACATCATCACTTTATGTTGAAATATTTGATAGAAATGCAAATACGCAACATAAAGGAATGGATTAGAATTTACCTCCCATAATGGATGAACTCAACCACATCAATCTATATTGAAATAGTTGCTAAAAATGCAAAAAAACACTATAGAGGGCTGGAGTGGAATTCATCCTAGAGATAAATTTCACCACACACCTCTATATTGAGATATTTGCTAAAAATGCAAATACTCTTTATTGAGGAGTAAAGAGAAATTTATCACACAAAGTTTAAAAACTAATTCGGAGATCCTTATTAAATGAGTCTTCTTCTTCTTTAAATAGTAGGCATTGAGCTAAGGGTAATTTTGAGAAATACAACCTAATGTGCATGAGAGGTGTGAGGTGTGAGGATATTTGGGTAAGGGGTAATTAAGGTAATGGGCACACAAGTGTTATGGGTGAGGTCATGTGGAATAAGTGGGGAAATAAGGTAGGGAATAAGTTGGGGGTATTTTTAGAATAAGTGGGTTAAGCGTTTATAGAAGACCTGTGGGTATTTTTTGTTTATTTTATCTTAGCTTGGGTTTTTGTTGGCAGAATGTAGAAATTGGGCGACATGGGTTAAATATTGGAGTGGCTTTTGGTTTGAAATGGTGAAATGGGTCATGTGTAGGTGAAATGGTGAAATGGTGAAATGGGTCTTGGTGGGCCGAAATGGGTTTGAAATGGGTTGATGGGTTATTGGTTATGGGGCTTAGCTTGGGCATTTGGGTAAGTCCGATTGGGTTGTGTCGCCGGCTGGAGTGGCGGTTCTCGCCAGTGGGTTGGATGGCGATGGGTTGGGTCGCGAGTTGGGTGGCCATGGCAGGTCTCGTCAGACACTACACCAAATCTGTCGAATTTTCATGGTCATTGACCTTGACAAGTTCAACTTGTCAAGGCCAACGATCGTGACAATTTTGGGCGATACAATTTTTTTTGTCACGGTCATTGACGGTGACAAGCTCGTTATAATTATCACAGTCGTGTCACGGTCCCTGACCGTGACAAGTTTTGTCACGGTTTATATCCTTGACGAGCCCGTGACATTTAATAAAAAATTGTCACGGTCATTGACCGTGAAAAGTTTTCTTTGTCACGGACTTGTCACGGTCAATGACCATGACAATTCTGCGTAGAATTGAAAAAAAATTGCTACGCAGTATGGCCACTTCCACTGCCTAGCAGTATATTTCTACCTGTTATAGCAACATTGTACCTATTCAAACATCATATAAACAAATAAACTAGAGATAATGCAAATATACATTCAAAATAAAAACAATATGCATCATGATATAATCCAAATATAATTCAAATATACCAACTTAAAAACAATTCAAATGTACCAACTAAAACGCAATACAATTCAATTCAAATAATGTCACTACATGTCTTGGGTAAGGTTAAATTCGAGGAGGTGAGTAGGCCACACGATATACGAATTTACACACCCACTGCTATATAGCGTGACGCATTGTTCATGCAACCACAATGGGGAGTTCTCCTTCCCGGGTATCACCTGCGTGATGAGGACCCTGGAATCGATGTCTTGAAGCTCACGTCCATGAACTAGTCCACCCTGGACGATATTCAGGTCCCTCAACCCACCGCCCTATCCGCTGGCCATCAAATATGTTCAGTATAAACACGCTCGGCCAACCAAGCGTCGACATCAGTCGGTCGAAGGGAGCCAAATAGGGAAGCGGATCATCAAAGTTCGCATGTGTCGGCAATGAAGCAGCGAGGTCCACATCCTCGTCATCCCGCACCTCGTCCTCCGGCACCCCCTCCCCCACCTTCTCCTTCCCTTTCCCTTTGCATTTTTCGCCGCCCAATGAACGCTTCATGAATGAGAACATATCTTGGACCGTTACCTCCAAACGGGAGAGCTTTGCGTCAAGCGAGTCCACCATTCGAGCCAATTCGGTGTTGCTCGTCTCCAATCCGATGATCCTAGATTTGGCCACTCGCGAGCTCACCCCCTTGTCCCTGCTCCCCCTGTGATCAGAGCCAAGCACTTGGCTGAGTGCGTCTGTGGACAAAGATGCCTTGTCGGCATCAGACTGCGACTCATGCACTCCTTAAAGCTTTGCCTAAAATGACAAAAAGCATATGATTAGTAAAATAAGTAAATTAAAAAATTATAATGTAATTAGCAAAAAGTTAATTTTTGGATTATTTACAATCGTGGCCTGCGACGCTCGGGGACACCTCCTTGTCCTTCCCCTTCTTCGTTCGAAGAGCCACATAAGTATCGAGCCTATGTGGCCTACCCCTAGGGCCACTCCCTGTCCCCTGAAATAAAATAAAGTAAAATTAGTATCGGCCCCGTAAAGTAAAATTATGCAGAATAATATATTTCTATAGTTATAGAAAAATTAAATCTTACCATCATCCTATGCTCCACCTCGGCGTAAGACGTTCAGCCAGAGTAGTGCACATCCATCTTTTTTACCCGGTTTTCCCTCCCTGATTGGCGAGATGCCAATTATCGCTCCCCGATCTCATTGTCAATGAACTTTTACCATTTTGCCAATGAGATCGGTACCTTCGGCGGGACGGATTCACGCCTTTGGATAATGGACTATCGTGTCTTCCTAAAGTACCGGGTCCGCATATTTTTCTTCCACGTCTTGTATTGCTCCCTCAACTGCTCCAAGACGGAATCGTGTAGCTTTGGATCCAGGCTGAATTGTTCCTGTCCAACAAATACAATGTTAGTTGAAAATAAATATAAATATAAATATAAAATGAAATTGAAATCGAAATTGAAATATAAATATAAATATATATATATATATATATATATATATAAATATAAATATAAATACATTACCTGTAGTGCCACCCAAATAGCTAACTTGAGCTCATATGGCACCTCCTTCAAACTAATGTACCCCGGGCCGATGATCGTCTTTACCAGATCGAGGGATCTCGCTAATAGCACCGATTTGTTCTCGATGACCATCTCCAATTTGCCATATTTGGGGAGCCTAGGGTCCGAGGAGCCCTCGTCGCCTCCGCTACCACCGAGCCCAGACGACATCATCATAACAAGCATCATCATCCTCGCCTTAATACCTGAAGGAGACATTTGCTGTAAAAAAAAGTTATTAGTACATATCAAAATGAATTAAAAGAAGACATACAAATAAACTGACAATTAAAGTATACAATTATTAATTCATTTTGATATGTACTAATAACATTTACTAATTCCTAATTTCATAATTAATCATATATTAATTTACTAATTTACAATGAGGGGAAATCATATATTAATTTACTAAAAAAGTTAATAACCAATCAATTCATTTACAAGGGACATTACGCACAAACATACACAATACACACACATATACACACCCGCGCACATACACACACACACACACGCGCACATTCACACACACGCAACCCCCTACCCCACCACCCACCCACCCATCCCTACCCCTCCCCCCCCCTCCATCTCCTCCTAAAGGTGAGTTCAAGTATGTTTCATTTAATTTCAAGTAATTTTCAAAAAAAGTTGAAAAATCCCACCCCCATATGGACAATAATCCAGTGATCATGCCACTTTTAAAACTAACCAACCCAAAATCGATCCACTATAATCCAACATCAATGTCAACAACAAATGTGTATCCCGTACTCCTTCTAATTCATCAACTCAATTAATTCAATTCATCAATTAAACTAACAATTAAAGTATAACAATTATTAATTTACTAATTTACAATGAGGGTCAATCCTACTTTCATATGAAATGGGCAATAATTATGAATTTTCTTTCATATAAAACTATACAATTAAAGCTATTCAATTTGTTAATTAAAGCTATACAATTGGTGAGATTGTCACACCACACACACACCCCACCACCACCACCAGACACACCTCAATTCCGAATTCCAAAAAAATAGCATCTTGCTCATAATATGTACAGAGTGAAACATACCCACCCCCACCCCCACCCCTACTGCCCACACACACGCACACTACATAAGAGTGATACAAAGTAATTTTAAAAAAAAAATTGAAAAATATCACGCCCATATGGAGATTAATCCAGTGGTCATACCACTTCTAAGATTAACCAACCCAACATCGATCCATTATAATCCAACCGCAACAACAAATGTGTATCCCCTACTCCTTATAATTCATCTACTCAATTAAATCATTACATCAATTAAACTAACAATTAAAGTATACAATTATTAATTTACTAATTTAAAATGAGGAGCAATCCTACTCTCATATGAAATGGGCACTAATTATTAATTTACATTCATATAAAACTATATAATTAAAGTTACAATTAAAGCTATAAAATTTATTTTATTAAAGCGATATAATTAAAGTTATTTCAAATCTCAACAATTAGATGTTAATGAGGGCAATCCTACTTGTATATGAAAGGGGCAATACATATTTTATTAATCAATTTGTCCATTTCAATTTTTGAGATTTCCCCACAATACGCACACCCCACCCAACCCCACTCCCACCACACAAACCACCACCACCACAACACACACCCCACCCCCTGCCCCTTCCCCCACCACACACACATGCACACACCTGCACACACATACATGTAACACCCCGTATTTTTGATGATTTAAATAATTATGTGATTAATTATTATTATGGGAACAAGTATGTAATTAATTATTGTTGTTGGATTAATTAAATTAAAATGCGAGAAATCAATGTGTTATTAATTCAGATTAAAATAATTATTAACTAGTGTGCCAAGGGTTAATACTTATTGTTGATAATTATTTAACATTACTATGTGATATGTAATATGAAATTATAACATTTGATAAATTGTCGGAAGTGAGAAATACGACAGTTTGGTAATTTAAGTCTAACACGCGTGTGAGTCGTGTCGGGACTAATTGAATAGAATAAAAAAGAATTTATTTTTATTAACTGGTATGGTCATTTCTAGTGCACCATTGAGTCCGGGAGGGTCGAGATAGTCAAATTAATATACCCGGGTGTTTAGTTTGGGTCCCGGGGCAAATTTTAAACCTAACCGGCGTCCCGAGACGACATTGTGGTAAATTGTATTTTTGGGCTAAATTAATGGACGAAAATTAAGAGTAATTATATCAGCCAAGGAAAGTCCATTAGGGTTAAAAAGTTACAGGAAGTTAAGAACGGCTATAGGAGGTGTGAGGGAGAGTTAATTCCAAGAGAAAAGGGCCAAGATAACACCACCTTGCACAATCGTGACCACCAACGCGTAGATCGAGAAGAGAAGAACGCGTCTATACCAACATCACCAAAGGATTCAGACCTTCAATTTAAGGAAACTATTTATTACCTTCTTTCTTTAGCAATAATCATACTCATATTAGTGTAGATGAATTTATTCCTTGATTTACATGTTAATTGTTTGAAAATTTGGAGTTTAAATGATGATTAGAGACTGGACTAAATAGTTGATGATATTCCTTCATGTATGTAGAGATTAAACTACGAAATTGAATCACATCTTGATGAACAAATATGGGTTGATTAGGTTCTTTAATTGGAATTTTGGAAACTAGGGTTCATGTGAATTAATTTGGGGGTTTTATGTAATTATGATGATTAATGACAAATTAAGGATCCTAGGATGGTAGAAATGATTTATAAATGTTAGGTGTTGATGGGTATTGACGATGAGATGATGGGTATTGAATCTTAGATGTTTTTAGGTCCAAAAATGGTGAAAAATGCTGAAAATCTGGGTAGGAAGACGAACAGTGCAATCTCGCGTGAAATCGCTCGAGCGACACGTGGCAGTCGTTCGAATGACATGCCATCTGGTTTGAGCGACGGGGAGAACTTTTGGAAATTTTTCTTAGAGTCCAGTTTTGAGTTTACCGGTTTATTGGAGTGAGAGAAACTTCCAAATAGTAAATTCAAATAGGACCGCATTTCGGGAAAAGTATGTGAGAATTAATACTTTAATTAATTCGGTAGAGGTAGAATATACATTGGAGATTACGAGAGTGATAGTAATCTAAATATTTATACTATACGTAGTGTTGAGAATAAAATACGTATGAGAAGTATATATATGTAGGTTGGGGAAATACCTATAAATCTTAATAGGACGTGTGTATACCTATTATGAAATATTATTGTTAAGAGCACTAATATGTGATAACCCGGGGGTGCAAGAATCTTATAGTTAAGCGCACTAATGAGTGATAACTCGAGGGTGCAGAAACTCTATTGTTAAGTGTATTAATGGGTGATAACCCGGGGGTACAAGGATCATTATTGTTAGGCGCACTAATGGGTGATCACCCGGGGGTGCTGGATTATTATTGTTAGGTGCATTAACGGGTGTTAACTCGGGGATGCAGGATTCTCTTGATAGGCGCACTAATGGGTGATAACCCGAGGGTGCTGGATTATTATTGATAGGTGCATTAATGGGTGCTAACCCGGGGATGCAGGATTTTCTTGATAGGTGCACTAATGGGTGATATCCCGGGGGTGCTGGATTATTATTGATAGGTACATTAATGGATGCTAACTTGGGGATGCAGGATTTTCTTGATAGGTGCACTAATGGGTCTTAACCCGGGGGTCCATGCTTAGTATATATATGCATAGGGATGATGTGACTATATATATACATATATATACACTTGTGAATATTTCTACTGTGTGAAATTAGTAAACTTGGTAATAATAATAATCATTACATTGCACCAAGTGGTCTTAACCTAAGGGTGCAGGATTAGTGTATATATATAGGGATGATGAGACTATATGTATGTACGAGTGTACTTGGGTAACTTTCTACTTTATGAGAATAGTAGATAAAATGGAAATGAGAAATGTAATAATCTTAGTAGATAAAAGATTAACCATTTGGACGGTGATTAATGAAACTTAGTTATGTGAGATAAACTATTTGAATAGCGTATTGTATGGGCGATACGGGAATACTACTAGTGAGCATAGTTAGTATTAATATGGTTTCTGACTAGTTAGACTGGGTGGTATAACTAGGGGAGATTAGATGTACATTAGGCGTGCACAATAGATGAGAGGTGAGAAACTCATGTGAGAGTTCGATAACTAACATGCGTATAAGACTTGTTTTAAGAACAAGTTTTAAATACTCGTTAAATCATTTTTTAAACCTCGGGCTCTAACCCGTTTCTTGTATCTCTTCTCTCTGTTGTTATATATATATATATATATATATATATATATATATATATTTTATATCAGGTGTTTAGCCACAGGGGTGCCAAATTTAAAGATTTGGGTTGCTTGACTTGCTGCAGCTATTATGAAAGCATTAGGTCCTTGCAGTAAACACATATATCCTTTCCATTCATATTCATCTAGACTTCTTGTTTAGGGCATATGTCACCAACTTTTAGTTCTTCATCAGAGATATTGTATTCAGTTTATTTTATGGTTTGGAGTTTTGAACTGGGAGGTTTTACCCAATCTTATTTATTTTCGTAGTTGATTCATGGTCAACATTTATTATATTACTATGTGTGGTTAATGGTTTATATTTTAAGACGAAAAGAAATGGATTTACTTGGTTTTACTAAAATTGGAAATGTTTTAACACCTGGCTTAATTTTATATTAGGGGATTAATATGTTAAAAAGTTCTTCGAGGGTGATGCTAAGAATGAACCAACTGACGATCCTGCTTTGAATTGGTAGAGGACTGATCACCCTATATTTAATTGGGCGGGGTGTCTCAGGTGGTATTAGAGCCTCAGGTTATAGTGTCCTTAGAATCTGTGCGGCTTATTACGTTCCAGCGCATCGTTCTTTGATGTAGAGCCTTATGATAGGATTGATGTATTCCCTTACGTATGCGACTTATGTTCTCCTGCTACGAATTATATTTGATGTGACTCATTATACGAAATTCTGTGTGATTCGAACACCGAACATTTAGGATGACCAGCGCGGGCCGTAAGAATAATTGTGGGAGAAGAAGCTCAATAGAAGACATAGAGTAATTGGGAAGGAATGATCGGGACAAAAATCACATGAGGATTACTTAAGCAAGAGATAGTAAAATTGTCACTTGAGAATTGTGGGTTCCCAAGACATAGTCGTAGATAACGGTGGAGTGATTTCAGGACCACCTAGCATAGTCGATAAAGGGGAAATCAGATTGACTCTTTTAAAAACCCATGGGTGAAGATGCGGAGAAGAAAACGAGAAAATGTAACAGACCAGCGAAAGTAGAAAATCCGAAGGCAATGGTGTAGAGTGGGGTGTGACGACACTCATAATTAAATTTGGAGTTAAAAGTTATAGCTCTTAGGAGCATCATGTAGTGATTAGATACAATCACCATATATGAAAAGTGTGTTTGAAATTTAGAGAGAAATTTGGGTACGATTTGACCGTGAGGTCTTCCATTCGATGTGGTAACAAAATGCGAATGAAATTTTTATGTTTAGTACAATGGGTAAGATAGAAACCGATCGTGAGGGAAAGGTTAAATTGCATAATGAACTTCGTACCTGGCAGAGGGGAATAAATTATCCAAAGGGTTTCTAGTTGATAAAGAACCCGTGAGTAGAATACAAGCATAGATGATAAATCCACCTAGGATGACTAATGTTGATGTCGTCAAGGTTATACAGTGACTAGTTCTTGCATTATTTTCAGAAGAAGCGAGGCAGAAAGGTTAGAGAGTCTGGCTAAAAATTAAAAACTAAACTTAACGATGTTAGTGAAAATCCACATGAGAGTATACCCAATAGGGAACTCAGTTAGATGATTTTAAGTGATTAACTTCCTACAAAGTGATGATGAAGTCAATCAGGGCCGTGTAGGCCAACCATAGTTTCGAAAGGCAAGTGTAGCCAGCAACTTAAGACTACTCGGTCCGAGAGAAGGACATTCCCAAAATGGTCAGTAGGACCAGTGATGGGGAAATGGTTCGTGAAGTTTTCCTTATGTGAAGGAAGTAAAATTACAAGTGTTGAAGGTGTCCACAATTGAGAAGTGAGATTGAAAATATTAGAAATAGTAAACCGTGCCAGTTAGGCATAACAACTGGAGGAGTGAGACTTCCAGCGAAGGAATTTGGGGCAAGATAATTAGGCCCAGGAAATTTATAACCCGAGAGTGATGGGTTCAGGCTGTACCAGTAGAGTCCTCGTTAATAGTAGCATATGGTATGTCAGGGTCTACGGGGCCCGGGATGTAAATGGGAGTTCAATAAAGCTATAATTGAGGCCTAGAGAGTTTGGTCCAACATTTCAATAGTGGGTGCGAAACCCACATGATGGAATAAACTGTCCATGATGAGAGGGGAAAACTATAAGATGAAATCCTAGGATATATTATGATTGCAGATGTTCATGAGTCATGATGACAGCCATGTGCTGAGACCCTGTGTTTTGGTGAGACTGGTGAGGTTTTGCTTCTTCCTTGTGAGTAAAGGATAGATTCTAGTGACATGGGTGTGCCACAACTTTTATGTAATTTGGAAACCCTAAACTTTGCGTGTGGGTCAAGTTTAGTGGGAACATTGGTTTTAACAGTCTTGTTACAAACGTATTTCTCGTTGTTATCAGGGCATTTTGACCATTGCCCGTGAGTGAACCGGGTGGGCCCTAAGAATATGTTTTGTTGTTATAATTCACTACTGCATTGAGTCAGCTTTAGTAGAGTTTATTATGGTAATGTGTAGTGATTAATTATCGTATGGTTAAACGATAGTAAAAATGTAGTGATATGACTATCGTCCCGAATACTTCGGGAGGAGTGATCTTAGTTTTGTGCGGCGCCACCTGAAATAGGGTTGGGCCCAGATATGATTATATATGAAACTTTCATGGTATTATAGACCTCAGCGAGTATAGTCTCTAATATATATGTGATTCCCGAGCATAGGAATTTATTGTCTGCTAAGACTTAGAATACATTGTGTTCTTATCGAGCGACGAAATATAGCTCGTTATATATTTATAGCTCCAAGTACTTGGGATAGTGAGGTCGCCATGCTTCATGTCAAATTTTTAGGGACATGAGAGTGGACGAGTAAAATTTTATGCCACAATACGTAGATTACGGACCTTGGCAACAAACTAGGTTAGATAGTAGTGTATCGGGGGGTTCCTTGTTTGGATTTCTCTTTGCGAGACATCCCACGCATGAAACTAGAGAACATCGGGAGTTGGAGAGAAGTTTGGTCGATAGTACATAAGTGTTATATGTTGGTTATTGTACCTATAGGAGAATATATTTTAGAGTTGATAATTCTTTTATGACTTAAGGCCAATAGAGTCGCCTAGCCTTAGTATCATTCGGAATAGAGCAATGATGCCATTGAAGGATTGATTAAGTTATGATTAGTGGGGAGGTTGAGTGCACTGCTACCACATTAGCATACCGAGTGCATAAGGATTGAAGTAAGAAAATTTTATGTCTTTTGTATAATGATGCGTGAGGCATAGGGTGTATGGGCACCCTAAGGGATTGAATAAAAGGGTGGATTATGATTATCTTGTGAATTCGATAACATGTAGTCGGGTAATCCGAAGATTACTCCATAAGATTTGTTAGAGACTTACATTTCAAAATAAACTGAGATTTTTGAGCGGTAAAAGAGACTTGTGTCACACGATACGACAAAGTCACACGTATCACGATTAGAAGAACATTCAAGAGAGTATAATATGTATCAGGATACAAATAACAGTGGTAATGGATTTAATGTAGAGTAATTTTCAAATTTAGTCTTATAGTGGGTCAGCTGACTATTAGAAAAATGGAGGACAATTCGAAACCAGTAGGGTCTCCTTCCACTAGAGAATGGAAGGTTATCCCCAAGGATATGCTCATGTAGCTGAGATAGTAAGATTATAGGTACTAAGATGCAATTGAGTACGGATTAATACCCACAGAGGGATGGGCAGGACAAGCGGTCTAATCGGATACGGGAAAGAAAATTTTATGTGAACCCTGAGATATTAGAGGAGGACGGGAGTAGTACCTTCCACTAGTGAAGTCCGTGTCCAAATAACTCCTGTAAGTTCACGTTCGAGCAGAGTGCCAGTAGAAGTATGACACGGTAAAATTTGTTATTGTCCTACTTGAGAGTTAGAGGTGGGGGACCAATTATGATTACAAATTTCGGAGAAGAATCGATATTATCGTATATATTGTGTGTGAAATATATATTGCACAACCAATTTACTTGTATGAACGACACGAAGCGAAGTCGTATGTATCTGAAAGGAGGATAAATCTACTAAGGTGCAAATAGTAGAAGGCAAGATAATGAATATCTAAAATATAGTAAGTAGTGAAACTTAAACAGTAAGGCTTAGGGAGGAGCCTACATGACAGGGTAACCTGAAGTTTAAAACAAAGACATGTGAAGTGTTCATTATTAAGGGTATTCTTTAGCATACTATATGGGTGGTACAGAGTAGCTTACTTGGAAGCGCAAGGATGCAATGCGCAATGTCTTTACAGCGTTGTCTGTACCTGGTATACTTTTTCTGAATTTCGGGATGAAATTCCGTTGTAAGGGGGGAAGTATGTAACACCTCGTATTTTTTACGATTTAAATAATTATGTGATTAATCATTATTATGGGAACAAGCATGTTGTGGGTACCCTGAATTTAGCATCATAAGGCCTGGACGAGTAGCCTCTCCTTAGCGGCCCAAAGCCCAGGCCCATCACCTCTTGTACTCATCCGATTACCCCACGATCCCATGAAGAGAAGTTGTAAGGGAGCGCGATCCCATGTAGGGGAGATGGCTAATAAGGAGGAACCCATCACCCCCACTACTCCAACATATACATGTATAAATTAAACCCTAATTCCGGGGCAAAGGACAAGTTGTATTCTCTGTACTTATTCTTCAGAATATAGAGAAATAACACTGATTGAACCACCGTGGACGTAGGCACATCTTTGTTGAACCACGTATACCCGTTGTTGTGTGATCGGCATGTTATTTATCTTTTCTTGATTGTTACCTCTTTCATATTTATTTGTGTTACATAATAACTGTCACCACAATTGGCACCGTCTGTGGGAAACGTTTATCTTTCCCTGAGAAGAGCCCACTCCGAGAAAAAAATCTAAGATGTCTGGTCACAGCAGCAACGCTCCTCAAGCAGGAGATATTCAGGAGCCACCCACTCCTCGCAGGATTAGGTCTGAAGTCCGACGTTCAGATCAAGGGGCTCGCTTAGAAAGGCCATCCTCAGAAGAAAGTCAAGGACCAGTAAGGTCCACTCAGATATCCAGATTGATCGATGCATACGAAGCAAGGCTCCACGAGCAGAGGGAGTCTTCTCGCAGATATGAGGCTGAGAATGCTCGCTTGAAAAGAAGATTGGAAAAACTGGAGAAAGAACTACGTCCTAATACCAGGAGACGCCCCTATCGCACTCCCAGCCCTCAGGCGAGCAAATCTCACAGCCGAGGAAGGAGCCCTAGGCAGCAATATCAAGGGTTCGAAGGTGGCGACTCAGACGACGACCTCCTCGAGCAACTGAGAAAATCTCGTCGCTCTGCTATCAGAGCCCTGCTCGCAGCGACGACAACATACGGAACCTAGTCCACAGAGAAATGGACCAACATCCAGCTCACCGCGGCACCAGGTCGACCAGAGAACTCTCCAGGAGAGCCCTCAAGACCCAGATGAAATCGCCCTTCACGAGGGAAATTGAAGAAGAAGAAGCTCCCAAAAAGTTTGCTATTCCAAGGTTGAAGATTTACGACGGGAAGACTGATCCCATTGATCATGTCAGGCAGTATCGGTAAGCTATGACCCTCTGGAATCACCGAGATGCACTGATGTGCCGTATTTTTCCCTCGAGCCTTCATGACGTGGCCCAGAAATGGTTCGAGAAACTCCCTCACCGATTCATCAGAAATTTCAAATCCCTCGCCGAGCTCTTTACGGCCTGGTTCATCACCAGCAGCTCCCATCCCAAAAGGATGGATGCTCTATTAACAATGAAGAAAATGCTTCAGGAGACACTCTGAGACTACGCGAAGAGGTACTGGGAGTTATTCAACAAAGTTGAGGACTGCGCGAAAGAGGTGGCAGTGGCTTCATTCAAAATTGGGCTACCTAGCTCTTCCCTCCTTTACCAGTCCTTGACAAAGAAGGAAGCAACCACCATTGATGACCTGATGGCCCGGATTGAGAAATACGCAAAGGTGGAAGATGTCACCCGCCTTAACGTAGGAGAAAACGGTCGAGCCAAGCTCGCTACCAAGGGAAGTGAGAAAGTTGATAACCAGAAAAAAGGAGGAAAGAATGGGAGCAAGAATGGCTCCAAGAACGGAGGGAACCCTGACATTGCAAAGTCGTTCCAGGCGGTCAACACCGTCTTCAAAGAACCAATTTATAAAATTCTCACGAAGATCAAGGATGAGCCGTTCATCAAATGGCCCCGGAAAATGGGAGGAGACCCATCGAAAAGAAACAATGCACTGAGATGCACCTTCCATAAAGAGGGAGGGCATAAGACCGAGCACTGCAAAGCTCTTAAGTCCCACCTCGAGGAGTTGGCCCAATCCGGACATTTGAATGACTTTGTGGAAAGGAAGGTAGAGAGAGTGACTGTCCACAAGGAGGCAAAACCGGACAACGTATTGGAAGACGACGCCGGACACGAATTCACAATAATCCATGGAGTATCCGATGTTAATCAAATCCAGGGTAACTCAGCTCGAATGGAGGTAAAGAAGCTGACAGCGGTAATGCAAGCTTTTCAGATTGATCCAGCAAAATCACAGGCAGGAAAACGTCGGCGAGCAGAGGACATCAACTACAACAAGCATATTATTTTCATGGATGAAGATCTTGTGGGAGTGAGGACCCCACATCACGATGCCTTAGTCATTACACTCGGGATAGCCAACTTTGATATCGACAGGCTGCTCGTCGATCAAGGGAGCTCATCCGAAGTAATGTACATCGACCTGTTCAGAAAATTGAAGTTGAACATCGCCGACCTAAAGGGAACAACTGTTCCTCTTGTCGGCTTCGCTGGGAAAATGACCATGCCTCGGGGCAAGATTGTACTACCAGTGCTCGCTGGAAATGTTTCAAAAATGATTGAATTCTTGGTGGTCGACATCGATTCACCGTATCAAGCCATCCTCGGCAGGGGATGGCTTCATGCAATGAAGGCAGTCTCCTCGACCTACCACCAGAAAATCAAATATGTCACCGAGCGGGGAGTGATGGAGATACATGGCGACCAGGCGATGGCGAGAAAGTGCTTCATAGCGGCCATCCGACCAAAGCCAGGGAAAAAAGCCGTTCAAACCAGCGAGAAAGTGGAGGAAGGTGCAATCCCTTCCAAATAGCAATTAAAATATGGAAGTCCCGGAGTGGAAGAGACCAGGCTCCTCCTCTCCGAGCGTGTTATAGAGGACCTGGTAGAAGTAATTGCTAAAGAAGGCGACAACAGCAGAGTCTTCCTGATCGGGACCTCACTCACTGACCAAGAGAAAAAGGATTTGTTAACCATACTCAGAACTAACATAGATGTTTTCGCTTGGGAACCTTATGAGCTGCCAGGAATCGATCCCAATATGGTCTGCCATCGGTTGCACGTCAATCCCACATTCCAGCCGATAGCGCAGAAGGCAAGACGAACTGCTCCCGAGAAGGCCAGAGCAATAGAAAATGAAGTCGAAAAACTGCTGGATGCAGGGTCCATACGGGAAGTGAAATTCCCCAAATGGTTATCCAACCCAGTGGTAGTTCCAAAAAGCAATGGGAAGTGGAGAGTATGCATAGACTTCACTGACCTCAACAAAGCCTTCCCCAAGGATAGCTTCCCTCTTCCGAAAATAGACCAACTAGTAGACGCCACTGCAGCTCACGAACGAATGAGTTTCCTGGACGCATACTCAGGCTATCACCAGATTCCCCTATATGCCCCAAATCAGGACAAAACGGCGTTTATCACGACGGTTGGTTTATACTGTTACAAGGTCATGCCTTTTGGGCTAAAAAATGCAGGGGCAACCTATCAGCAGCTGGTTACTAAAATTTTCAAGAATCAGATGGGAGACACAATGGAGGTCTACATCGATGACATGCTCGTCAAGAGCAAGGAGAAGGAAAATCACCTCTCGGACCTGTCAAGTACCTTCGAAATTCTCAGGAAGTACTGAATGAAACTCAACGCGAGTAAGTGTTCCTTCGGTGTCCAGTCAGGAAAGTTTCTTGGGTATTTGGTCAGCAAGCGTGGCATAGAGGCTAATCCGGACCAGATTGATGCAATCAAAAGAGTGAAACCTCCTCGCACAATCCGCGATGTACAGAAGCTCACTGGAATGCTCGCTGCTCTAAATCGTTTCATTTCTAAATCCTCCGAGAGATGAAAGCCCTTCTTCCAACTCTTAAAAGGCAGCAAAACAGTAGAATGGACCCCAGGTTGCTCACAAGCATTAGACGAGCTCAAGTCCTACCTAAGCTCCCCACCACTGCTTGTCATACCACACCAAATGGACTCTTTGTACCTCTGCCTCTCTGTATCCAGCCATACTGTCAGCTCAGCGCTAATGTGTGAAGTTACAGGGATCCAACATCCAGTCTATTACGAGAGCAGAACTTTACTAGACGCCGAGCAGCGCTACCTTCCGTTGGAAAATCTCGTTTTTGCCCTAGTAATGTCCTTGAGGAAACTGAAGCATTACTTCGAAGCTCATACGATCATCGTCCTTACATCACACCCCCTTAAGGATGTCATAAGGAAGGCGGATTTGTCGGGCAGACTGTCTAAATGGTCAGTCGAGTTCGGCCGGTTTGACATCCAATTTCAACCAAGGACAGCTATCAAGGGTCAAATCCTTGCTGACTTCATAGCTGAATTCACAGGCGAAGAACCCTTCGACCAGCCTAAGCCAAGAGAACTAAACAACCAGGCTACAGGGGGAAGCTGGAAACTATTTGTTGATGGAGCCTCCAACTCAAAGGGGGAAGGAGTAGGAATTGTTCTCATCACTCCAGAAAACACAGTCCTCGAGCAAGGAATCAGGCTGGGATTTGCAGCCTCCAACAACGCAGCAGAATACGAAGCCTTAATAGCAGGTCTCCAAAGGGCGCAAACTCTGGGAGCAAAGCATTTACAGGTATTCGAAGACTCGCAACTAGTTTCCAATAAGATAAGTGGAGACTATAACGCGAAGGATGAGAGGATGGCAGCCTACCTCTCCCTGGTAAAAAACTTAATGACGAACTTTGAAGAAATCAACATCCAACAGTTTCCCAGGGGGCAGAACAGCCACGCTGACGCCTTAGCAGCCCTTAGCTCGGCAGTTGATTCCAGCCTTAAAAGGATCATCCCTATCGATTTCCTCAGCTGCCCGAGCATTTACCCCAACTGCGAGCTGACCAAAGCGAAACCAATACTCCAATTGGAACCAGCCCCCAGCTGGATGGATCCCTTGAGAGACTATTTGAAGAACGGAACGCTCCCAGAAGATAAAAGGACTGCCCACCAGATAAGAGTCAAAGCTGCTCGCTTTCACTTATCCACGGGAGGTGACCTGTATAAAAGATCTTTCTCCGGCCCCTACCTTAGATGCATCCACCCAGGCGATGTCAAGATAGTGCTTCACGAGCTTCACGAAGGAATCTGTGGGAGTCACGTCGGAGGAAGGTCTCTAGCCTTCCGAGCAATGAAGGAAGGTTATTGGTGGCCATATATGCAAAAGGACTCCGCAGCATATGTCCGCAGATGCCTAAAATGCCAGCTTCACGCCCCCATGGTCCACCAGCCCACTAGCGAGTTAAAATCCCTGACCAGCCCCTGGCCTTTCGCCCAGTGGGGAATGGACATCGTGGGACCACTACCCACCGCTGCCGGCAATCGCAAATACCTGTTGGTCGCAACTGATTACTTTACCAAGTGGATCGAGGCAGAACCAGTGGTGAACATCTGAGATGCTGACATGATGAGGTTCATATGGAGAAATATAATCACTCGATTCGGGATCCCCAGAACCATCATCACTGACAATGGAACACAGTTCGAGAGTGGCCCTTTTCAGGACTTCTGCGACCAACACTGGATCAGGCACCACTTCAGATCGGTGGCTTACCCTCAAAGCAACGGACAAGCTGAGGCTTCCAACAAGACAGTGATCGCTGGATTGAAGAAGCGATTAGAACAAGCGAAAGGCGCGTGGACAACCGAGCTACCACATATCCTATGGGCGTACAGAACGACTCCTAGGCGAGCCACAGGAGAAACGCCATTCTCACTAGCATATGGTATGGAGGCAGTCATCCCACTAGAAGCAGGTTTGCCTACAATGAGATCCGACCTTATCGAGCAGGGTCAGAACGATCAGGCTTTGCTCGCTGAACTCGATTTGGCCGACGAGCGCAGGGAACTTACCCTAGTAAAACTAGCGAGCTATCAGCAACAGCTCACAAAGCACTACAGCAAAAGGGTCAATCCGAGGAAATTCGAAGTTGGGGACTATGTTCTAAGAAAGGTCCTGGGCAACACAGTGAAGCCATCAGACGGTAAACTGGGCCCGAACTGGGAAGGACCTTATGAGATAATTAGAAACGATCTGCAAGGTGCCTATCATTTGAAAACGATGGAGGGCAGAGAGATACCACGAGCATGGAACACAGCTAATCTCAAGAAATTCTATTTTTAGGGGTTCTATTGTTAGATCTTTTATTGTACTCATTATGGGAAAAGACAGTTTATTTCTTAATTCACCAATGAAAATCTCTCAGTTGATCACTCTCTAAAAAGTAACAATTATATCTTATTGCACATCCTTTTCAAATGGGGAATACCCCTCCTCAGGTCATCGTCATGAAGCACGACACACCTCTTAGCATTGCCCATGGCAATATATGAAGCCCTACAGAGTATTCTTAGGCATCAAACCTACTTTGGTAAACAAAATCCTGACCGGATAAAGACATCCAATAACAGGTGTGTCCTCGCCAATTGCCCTACTTAGGCCTAAGGGAGTGTGACGACACGACCTAAAAGGTAAAGGAAGGGCACAATGGTATTCTTAATACTGGACTGGACGGACACTCACATGACAAGATAAAAAGGATTGTGAAGCTGCAAAAAAATAAAAAGATTGGATGAACACGTTTAGTCGGCAAAATCGCCCAAAACTCAAACTTTCCATTAATCTTTTATATTTACAAACAATAATAGTACATGTTTAGTCGGCGAAGCTCGCCCAAAGCATTTACAATTATTAAAAAAACAAAATATCAAGAAGGTGGAAGCCTCCGAGCAAGGTAGTCAGCAACTTTAGCTCTCCTCCCATCATCAGGAGCAGGATCGAACTCCTCCACGACCTCATTTACGTCCAACTCCAATAGTCGTCGGGGAATAGCATCGATGGGGATCCATCGATCATCTCGCCTGAATGGATTGGGCATCAGAGTAGAGGGGGAAATCTCGTGCCGATACCACAATATCGAGTTCCTCGGGACCTGCAGCTCTTTGAGAGCACTCAACCACCCCCTGATGAAGGAAAGCTCCTCGAACTCGGATAATCTTGTGGGAGCATCCAGCCAGCCCTGATCATAGCCATCAGTCCACACTTGGCGAGGGCCCTTCTTGAATAGATGCCGCAGTCGGGTGACGTCCCTCTAGAGCCCAGCAGCAGTCACATAAGCTCGCCGAACATCGCCGCGCAGCTCCTCCATTTCCCTCTCACGCTGTTCCTCGACTTCCCTACTCCTGCCCCTTGTACTCCTACTAGCACGTGGGAGGGGAGGCCGAGCAGCTCGCGACGAAGAAGAGCCTTGTAGGACTGACGGAGCGGTGCTCGTCGAATGCTCCTTAAGCTTCGAGACCTCCCGCCTCAGGTCTTCATTCTCCCGCTGAAGAAACTCCACGACTTGGTTGATCTCAGTGGCCTCCAGTAACTTTGCTCTCAGCTCGCTAACTTCTTCTTGCACTGAAGCCACGATCTCTTCCATTTCCTGGAGCCTGTCCTTCAACTTGGCCATCAGCTCGGACTGATCCTTATATTTCTGGTTCCTTGACTTAGCAAACCTACAAAGCCTAGCAAAGTCCTGGCGAACTGCAGGGCTTGCATTAGGACCAAGAGTCCTACCTAGTTGGGAGGTAACATGAATATAGTCATCCACATCAACCAACTACAAGTAAAAGAAAGAGAAAAGAAAGAGATCAGCATAAATAAAAATGAAGTCTTTTCATTGATAATGAGCGAGGTTACATCAGATCAAAAAAGAAAAAAGTTACAAAAAATCCCTATCAATTAGCAACCTCGGTGGATGGACCTTTGTCCTTATCAGCATCAATAGGGACATTACCCTCTACAAGGGTGTCCACTGCCCCCTCGACCAAGGGAGCATCAGCAGGAGTCGCCTGAGAAACAGGATTGGTGCCTTCAGTAGTGGGGCCTGGGTCCTCATCCACGACTGGCTTTGGCCCTGGATCATGCTCGTCAAAGAGTGGGGATGAAACGTCCACCCCAGCAGCCACGAGGGCCTTGTTCCACCCTTTCTTGAAGTTCAGACGGCTGATATAGCCTATCTGAACCTCGGCATCCTCATACGCTGCAGCCCAGCCACAGTTGTACGAATCTTCCTTGAGAGTGGCCGCCTGGGCTTTCTCCGCCTCCAGCTGCTCGGCCAGAGCCCTGTTCTTCTCTGCAAGGTCTAGCTTGCTCGAGCACACCAGGTCGTACGCCTTCCTCAGCTCGCCAAGCTCCCTGACAGCATCATCTCTCTCGCGAGTAGAATTAGCAAGGGCAGAGGCAGATGAGGCTCGAGCTGCATCAGCAGCCTTCAGATCGGCCTCCAGCTTAGAACCCCTGGCTACCAGAGTAGACTTCTGCTGCTCCAGCTCGCTGTTCCTTCTCAACAGATCATCGCGAGAGCGATAGAGCACAGCAAAGTCAGTCACAAACTGCAAAAAATGAGGGAATGATCAGAAAGAAGAAACCATCAAAACGGATTAAAGGAAATTGAGAATTATAAGAGGAACCTTACCAAGGCAAGCCTCTGGCTAGCTTGCAAAGCCAGTTGATCAGACCCCAATGCCCTCTCATGATCTGCAGGGAGGACTGCTCTCTCGAGTAGCGCAGGGGCAAGATGAGGAGAGGTGGCCACCGAAGCCCCCTCGGGCAAGGCAGACACTGGAACCAGGGCCTGACCAGTCTTGGTCCTTGATTCCACCTTCCTCCTCTCCTCCTCTTTTTCCCTTTCCCTCCTCTTCCTCTCCTCCACTTTCTTTTTCTCCTCCACCTTCTTCCTCTCCTCCTCCCTTTTCCTCTCTCTCTCTCTCATCTGCTCCTCCTCTCTCCCCTTCTTGTCTTGGTCCTGAGAAGAAGGCCGGGAACCAGTAGCTATGGCCCCAGAGGCAGTCTTCATCTTCTTGGACCTATGTGTAAGGAGCACATCATCATCATCGTCATCTCTGATCAAATTCTTCCTGGGAGGCATCTCTTTAGAAGAACTGCTCGTAGTGCTCGACGAGTCTTGAGCCTCAGAATATCCTTCAGAAGAGATGCTACTGTCAGCACTACCTGCACCCAAATTGCTCACAACACCTGCAGGTTCACTCTCTGAGCTGCTCTCCTCTTCGTCCAACTGGATGGGCTCAGCCAAAATCTCTTCGGAAGAATCAAAGTCTGGGACACTATCCACAGGACGGGCTATAAAGCTGGAGCCCGTGTTCTTGTATTCAAGCAGAAACGCAGCAGACCTAGGATGCTCGCCGTCACCCAGAGGCTCTCTAATGCTCCAATCTTTCACTAGTTCCGAGATACGAACCTCGCTGAGAGCAGGCTCCAAATTCTTTGCCTTCGCTGTGAAAGAAAAAACAGAGAGAGGTCAGAAAAATCACGAGTCAGCAAAGGTTGAAACAATAATACAACATCTACCTATATATTCTTCCCCATAAAAGGGAACAGTGAACCTATCAGACCTCGACCCTTCAAATTGGGGGGAGAATTGCCAATTCCTAACAAGAAAACCTTCTTGCCAGTAGTACTTATGGGAATCAGGTAAATTTACTACCAATACCCTATCAGGGCTCCTAGCCTTAAGGTACAGTACACCTGAACTCATTCGAGAAAAGGAATAACAAAAGAAGACCTCGGCAAGCCCTAACCTTGTGCCGTATAATTGATTTATCCTATGCACGTCGTTCACTATTTTCCATACGTTGGGCGAACATTGTGCAGGCACAATACCAAAATAGCTAAAGAAGTGTTGAAACAGATCATTAGGGGGAAAGGTAAGACCCCCCTGGGAGAGCAACAAGACGTGAATCCAATGTGCATCCTCTATATCCCTAACGTTCCTAGGCGGCGAGGCACAACACTCAATCTCTACCCACTCAGGAATACTGTAGAATTTTCTAAACTCAGTTACTGACCTATTTCCAATCTTCGCCATTGGAAAAATACAAGAAAAACTATAAACTCGAGAAAAGGGCACGAGAGACTTACAAGATAGAAGATCAGGTCAAATGGCGAAGAAGCGACGAGAGTGGAGACCGAAAACAGAAGGTACAAAGCTTAAGAGTTCTCAGAAGATAGAAGATTGTTGGAAAAGCTGAAGCGACGAAGAGAAATATGTCTTATTCCAACAAGCCTTCAAGTCTAATCATAACGCACGGATAGCGAAGCGGGTGCCGCCAAAGCAACTTCACAGTTTCAAAGAAATCGACCATCATAGCTGATTATTTAAATTCATTGGACCTGTAAAAATGGCCCAACAGATTTAGGGGCAATTGTGGGTACCCTGAATTTAGCATCATAAGGCCTGGACGAGTAGCCTCTCCTTAGCGGCCCAAAGCCCAGGCCCATCACCTCTTGTACTCATCCGATTACCCCACGATCCCATGAAGAGAAGTTGTAAGGGAGCGCGATCCCATGTAGGGGAGATGGCTAATAAGGAGGAACCCATCACCCCCACTACTCCAACATATACATGTATAAATTAAACCCTAAGTCCGAGGCAAAGGACAAGTTGTATTCTCTGTACTTATTCTTCAGAATATAGAGAAATAACACTGACTGAACCACCGTGGACGTAGGCACATCTTTGCTGAACCACGTATACCCGTTGTTGTGTGATTGGCATGTTATTTATCTTTTCTTGATTGTTACCTCTTTCATATTTATTGTTGTTACATAATAACTGTCACCACACATGTAATTAATTATTGTTGTTGGATTAATTAAATTAAAATGCGAGAAATCAATTTATTATTAATCCGGATTAAAATAATTATTAACTAGCCTGCCAAGGGTTAATACATATTGCTGATAATTATTGAACATTACTATGTGATATGTAATATGAAATTATAACATTTGATAAATTTTCGGAAGTGAGAAATACGGCAGTTTGGTAATTTAACTCTGACACGCGTGTGAGTTGTGTCGGGACTAATTGAATAGAATAAAAAGAGAATTTATTTTTATTAACTCGTATGGTCATTTCAAGTGCGCCGTTGAGTTCGGGAGGGTCGAGATAGTCAAAATAGTATACCCGGGTTTTTAGTTTGGGTCCCGGGGTAAATTTTAAGCCTAACCGGCGTCCCAAGAGGGCATTATGGTAAATTGTATTTTTGGGATAAATTAATGGATGAAAATTAAGAGTAATTATATCAGCCAAGGAAAGTCCATTAGGGTTAAAAAGTTACATGAAGTTAAGAACGACTATAGGAGGTGTGAAAGAGATCTAATTCCAAGAGAAAAGGGCCAAGTAATGATATGGCATCATTCTCGTTCGAATGAGATGTCGCCTCAAAATTTGTGTTCACCTTATAAATACATGCTTCGTATTCAGATTCTTTATGACTTTTGCTAGTCTACATATCTTTTACAAAAGTTTTCAACTATTTGAAGTTAGAAAAAAAAATTATTCAAAAAATTCATTCCCAAAATATATTTGTGTGAATTTGTTTAAACCTTATAGTTTTTATCATTGCATACATAAGTCTTGTGGAGAGAGTTTCGTCACGACAAACCATTATGATTCTCGAGTGGATCGTTGTTGAAGACAAAGGGTGATATGTAGATATTTAGCGGGGAAGGTCGGGTGTGGAGTGCTCCTCATCAAGTAGTACTCTTTAGAGATTGTACGAAGACAATATGCATTATAATTTTATGAGTATAAAGTAGTCTATAAGGTTATAGTCTCGTAAACCCTCTAAAGTGACGAAAATAAAACGTTTTTCTCAGAAGGGATTTTTTCTTAAATTACCATTATTGAACGCATGTTTAAATTTATCCATTTTATCATCTAGATTCTTGTTGTTGTAGGATAAAAAGATAAAATTTAGAATTATGTTCTTCTCCACACTTAATTATATATGTAATCCATATATATCGTAAGCATGCGCTCTCAAATTGGTATCAGATCCTATTACACAAAAATATTGTGTGATCTTTTTTTCAATATTTTTTCTTGATATGAGTTTTTTCTTAAGAAAACTGTCGATCTTTGAAAATCTGGATTTTAATGGAAAATTTGTATAATCGAGAGCCCATCTCTAATGGTAGAAATTATTCTTATTGTAAAGCTAGGATGAGGTTTGTTTTAAAAGCCATAGATGAGAGAGTCCGGTTAGTTTGTGTAAAGAGGTGGACTCCTCCCACGATCTATGTTGATAATGTTATTGGCCCTAAACATGTATCTTCCTAGACTGATGAGGAATTTAAGTTGAGTAATTTTAATTTTCGAGGACTTAGTGCTATTTCTAGAGCCGTCACCTCTGATGAGTTCCATCGCATTATGACGTTCACTACTTCTAGAGAAGCATGAGATACCCTCTAGCTCACTCATGAGAATGCTAACACTATAAAAGCGACAAAGCTTCAAATTTGACCACCCAATTTGAGACCATGACTATGTTAGAGTTCGAGTCATTCGATGAGTTTTATGATCATTTATCGAACATTCTTAATTCGAGTTATAATTTGGGAGAAAAAAATACGAAAACAGGAGTTGTAAAAAAATTGAGATCCCTTCCTGCCCATTTTATTCCTAAGGCCACTATGTTAATTCATTATAAATTCCAGATACTCTTAGGTTAGAAGAACTTATAGGAGATCTTCAAATGTTTCCTAAAATCATTAAACTTAAGGATATAGGAATAAATTTAAAGACTCAAACTATGAAAAAGAATAAAGGCCAAGTTTGTAAGCATGAATCTGGGGGTGATTGTGATTTGATAACTTGGCCTTCTTTGCCAAATTTTTTAAAAAGTTTCTCAAATGTTTCAAAAATAATTCTTCTAATTAAAAGTTTTTTGAGAAAAACAAAAGGAATGATGAGGTCAAAATTAACGGTGAAAACGAGGAAGATATAAGGTGTTATGAGTGCATGGGTAAAGGGCACATGGCACCAAGTGTCGCACTAGGCTAAACAGAAAGGGCAAATAGCTTGCGAATAAAATCACTATTAGTGATAGTGACATTGAGTCGGTTGATTCAGGGGAATAATCACACATGAACCATGTATTGCATTCATGGCTAGTCACGTGAGTACGTCTAATTTATCCCACGCTAATGGGGACACGTCTAAACGTGGGAGCCAGGATGATGTTTCGATTCATTCGGGAAGTAATGAGGATGAGGATGAGATTTTGAGTGAGGGGGAAGGTGATATCCAAAAAGAATTTAGTGATCTTTACACTGAGACGTTTAAGAGGAAAAATATTAATAAGGATTTGTATTAGGGTGTTAGATTTAGAGAGAGAGGTGAAAGTTTTGAGGGTGAACTCGAGAAGCTGAAGATTTTTTTTATGTGCGTAGTTGTTCATGTTAGACCGAAAAAAGTCTGATTTCACCAACACCGTGGATAGTCTTATGAGAGAACTTCAATATTCATTGAACACTTGTGAGAAACTTAAAGCCCATGTATGGACACTCAAGAGAGATCAAGGAACGTTCTTAGGAGGTCAAAGTTACTTTAGAGGACCCATGTAAGAAGTTTGTAAAGATGATCATCGTTCCTGCTTTAGGTAACGTTAAGAGGCTAGGAATAGGTTATGATGGTGCATTCGCTTCCCATGTTACACCTAATCACATTCCTGAGTTTTTTATAGATCCATATGGACCTCGACTGAACCCACCTAGGAGAGCTTGTCCTAGACGTTTTGAGAGAGATGGACCCACTACCGTGTATGTTTATTCCCATTGCCAGTAAAGAGGTCATCATAGAGAATTTTGTTTTAAGTTAAGGAGAGTTTCTCATAGGTATCTTTCATGACATGCTATCACACGAGTTCCCGCACGCACTCCCACACATGTTACTCCACATTTTCCCACACATCACAAGAGAGATTTCGATAGTTTTTCAGAGCAAGTATAGTATCTAGTCAAGACTTCAAAATATTTGATGGAAGTTTTTATAGGATGTCATCTCTTTTGGAGAACTCATCCGGGCCTAATGATTGAAGTTGGGACTTTTCACTAGAATATGGTGCTTTTCATGATAATATCATATATCCTTATTGCTAGTGTGTACTATCTTTGTATTTTTTTTTCTTCTTCCATATTTTATGAAAAGTACGAAAATATTTTTGGTTTCGTTCTAGAAAAAGGAAAAATACAAAAAGATTTTTAATTTCTTTTCAAGAAAAAGTTAAAGAGACAAAGATATTATTTTTTGATAAAATTTTTGAAAAATCCAAATGGAGTTTTGAATTTTTTTACACAATACGTGGATAAACATTAATGATGTTCGAGTCACACATTCATTCCATATCCATGTGACTATTTTGTAGTGTTTTCAGTTGTGACGTCTCTTCATTTTTGTGTTTTATAGTGTGTGGAGTCTTCAAGACGTGATATGATGACAACTTGCTACATGTTTTCTCCCTGTCACATTTAATGTATAAGAACACATAACTTATTGGAGTATTGCACTTACCTTTCCCGTGTCGATATTCCATATCTATGTGAATATTTTGTAGTGTTTTCATACATGACATCATTTCATTTATATGCTTTATAATATGTGGAGTCATCAAGATGTGATATGGTGTCTCATTCCTTCATGCACATATGGTGTCTCATTCCTTCGTGCACATCAATTTCACTCGAGTTCACCATCTTTACACCCAAGGTAGACTTTGAGATCTTTCATTAGTGGTGTCTCATTCCTTAGTGCACATATGTTATGTTTTTCTACATTGCTTAACATATAGAATATGTTCACGATCCTTCATTTTGTTTGCATGGCTCGGGAATTTTTGTATTTCTCCATGGTGTGTTGTATTTGTAAAAATTTTACACATGAAAAAATTTAAAAAATAAAAAAATAGTTTATGGGGGCATAGGGATTATCATTGCATGTTAGTCATTCATATCTTTATGTGGTTATATCTTATTCTTATTTGTGATGCTTTGCATTTCATGTTTAGGTTCTATAAATGGGGGAGAACAAATTACGGGGGAGTTTGATTTATTGGTATAATTTACTTTTTTTATCGATTTTATTTGAGATGTCAAACTCAATGGCATCATGGGAATTGTCTTTGTTTCATAAGTCTGGGTACTTTTAAAAGTTCATATTCACTTTACACTCGATGAAGACAAAGTTACCAAGGAAAGACCGAGAGGGAGTAGAGATTTGAGGACATCATTTTTTAAGACATCATTATTCTTGTGCCTATATATTTTAGAGTTTGGGAGGGTATTATGATATTTTCATTATCTTGGGGGATTTTAAATGTAATATGGACTTCAGTTTTATGTTTGTACCGAAATAGCCAAAATGGAGAGATTTGTATGAGCATATTTTTGGTCATTGCTCAATAACTTAGGCTTACATAGATTTTGGCGTATCCCGTTACCATTCGAATTGATTCGTCACAGAGGACCGAATATCCAAAAACTCTAAAATTTCAAGATCTCCACATAATGAAGGTATAATGGTATTAAGAGTTTAATTTATTCCTTGAATTTATTTTGAAGTGTTTTGTTTTTATTAAAACTGGAACAAGATATTTTCCTTAAAAAAATCGAGGCATTTGTTTCGTTTAAAAAAAAATTCAAAATTTTCCCACCTCGTTCGAACGAGAAGGTATTTTCATTCGAACGAGTTGTCCATTTTGTTCAAAGTATCGTTTGAAGTTTACATCGAATGTCTATCGAATGAGGGCATAGTATTTTAGGTCATTTGAATATCGTTTGAAGATGATTAAAACAAGATATATGTTTCAGTCGAACGAGATCGTATTTTAAGTTGCTCCCGGTCTTCCTCTTTCCCATCTCGTTCTAATGAACTTCTATCATCGTTTGAATGAGCCTCATTTTCATTCAAACGGGATGACACCTCAAAATTTTTGTCTGCCTCATAAGTACCGGTTTCGTGTTCAGATTCTGTAAGACTTTTTCTAGAACTGTTTTTGCAAATCTTTTGAAAAAGTTTTTAACCTTTTAAATTTAGAAAACCTTTTTTTTTGCACAAAGTTCATTCCCAAAATATGTTCGTGAGAATTTGTTTAAACCTTACAATTTATATCCTCGCGTATGCAACCTTTATGAAGATATTTTCTTCATGATAGACCATTGTGATTCTCGCAGGGGATTATTATTGAATACAAAGGTTGATCGGTAAAAACCGAGCGTGGAAGGCCGCGTGTGGACTGCTCCTCACTTAGTAGTATTCTCTGGAGATTGTACAAAGACACTGCGCATTATACTTATCGCTGGTATCATGTATTCTATAAGTTTATAGTCTTGTAAATTCTCTAAAGTGCTAAACTAAAAGGTTTTGCCCGCAAAGAATTTTTTCTTAAATTGTCGTTGTTGAATGCTTGGTCTTATTTATCTCTTTGATCACCAAGATTCTTGTATTTGGCTAAAAGAATAAAATTTAAATTGTCTGTGTTGGACACTTAATTAAATAAATAATGCATTGAGATCGCAAGTGCGCACTCTCAAGTAGCAGCAGTATTAGCAACACCAGTAGCAGTAGGAGTAGCAACAACAGTAGCAGTAGGAGGACGAGGAGGAGGAGGAGGAGGAAATTTATTACTATTACTGTGGAATACTAATCTCACATTCCAAGGTATAGACAAAGCATATATGGTCTTGTTTTAATTATTTTAATTTTGTAATTTCCAAATTTATTATGCTTATTTAAAATAAGTATTTGACTTTTACATAGTAAATTGCATTTTGAAAGAAAACATTGCGTTCTAGTCATGCTTTGGGAGATCATCATTCTTTTTTAACGAATCAAAAAATTCCCCTACCCCTCCCATGAGAGATGGTGTGACATGGTCATTGAGAAAGACTCCGAAATTTTTATTACATTATTTTTCTTAAGGATCAAACTAGAGACTGGTATTTCTTAAGTTAAATATTGTTTTAGAAATTTCTAACTCTAAATCAATATTTTAAAGACGTAGAATTATTTTAATAAATGATCCCTCGGTTTAGTTTATTAGAAAAATTCTAGTCTTATTTTTTAGAGTTTTGTGAATGCCTAAAATTAATTTTAGAAAAAAATATATTTTTATCATATTTGTGACGAGAGTCAATTTGTATTGTAATTAAATCTAGGAGAATTCTTGAAAAAATTACTTAATTTAAATAAATATTTAAGCTACTTATGCGAATTCTCAAACCTTGTTCTTTCTCAAACATGCTTTTCTCACATATATACCTTGAAAAATATTTTTTAAAAAAACATATTTGTTCTTCATTTTGCTATTGGCCTCATTATGAAGTTGGATTGGTACCTCTTACCTGCCACATAGATGTTTAAGTATATCTTATAGGTACAAGGGAGTTTTTAATTTATGAGTATGGCAACAACCAAACATACAAAAAAAGCAAGTTATCACTTTACTACCCTGAAGTTTACTCGGTTTTGCACTTCAAATCCCTATGTATCAAAACTAAAGCATAAAGCCCTAAGGTTTTCACATTGCTGTGTGCATTAAAATGTTCTTTCCTGCCAATATTGTTTATTTTAAGCGTCGACTTTGATATGTTGGGTTTCGAAATGAAAAAATGACTAAACTTCATGTACTAAAATTTTACTAACTACAGTTATATCAATTATAACATGACATAAATAATTATTAACATCAAATTTTTAAATGGGGCGATCAAATAATGACCATGATACCAAAGAAAAAAAACATGAAGCGTAAAAATGAGTGGGTGAATGCCGATGCCTCTCTCGCATCTGACTAGTCAATGACGGAGCTACCTTAGGCCCAGTGTAGGCTTTAGCCCCCACAACTTAAAAAAAAACGTACAAGAATTTTCAAAAAATATAGGTGTCAAAAGTGATTACACCTAGGCATGTCTTGTTTCTCTATCTATATATATTTAACTTGATATTAAATTTTGGGGTTAATTTTAGAGTTAATTTTAATTTTATTATTGGTTTAAATTTTTAGGTCAATTTCAGGCCTAGCTTTAGAAATAATGTTGGTTAATGTTTGGGACTAAAATGTAAAAATATATGTTTTATTTATCTCCCTCTATATATATATTGATGCTAAATTTGTGGTTAATCTTAATATTAATATTTGTAAGCATTAATTTTGGGATCGATGTTAGGACAAATTTTATTGATTATTGGTTTAATTTACCATTTCCTTTCTTTGTTTGTGTTCCCTTTTTTTAGGGTTGAAAATCTTTATTCAATCAAATTTTATTATCTTATTTTGTAATATTTTTCAAATAATTACTTACATGTAAATCACCATTAAATTGGCCCCATATCTCTTAATACTATAAAATGCAAAACAATGCATTTATTATGCTTTGCAATTAGCCTATCCACGTCACACATCACTTCATTATAATTTTGATGTCTCGTTATAGAGAATTGACACGTGGCAACGCCATTAATTGCACATCTTAGTCTTTGCATAGGTATTAGACACATAGCAATAATTAATTTTTCCTCATTTATAATATCTTCTCTTAAAATCCTCAAATCTCTTCATTTCCTAATCCTTACAATGACCATTATTAAATACATCTCTTCATTTCCCAATCCTTCCAATGGCCATTATTAAATAAATACATGATGTTCTCATTCTCCTCTCTCCCCATATATATCTTAATCAACGTATATCTACCCATATATATCTTAACCAACGTGTAAAAGATGGTTCTCTCTAATGTAAGTTTATTTCTTCTTTCTCCCTAATAATTTTTTTGTCTCTTATTCTCCTATTATCTCTCTTTCACCGAATTATTTTTTCTCTCTTATCCTCTTATTATCTCTGTGCCAAGTTCACTCTTATCTCTTTAACAACTAAGATCTCCAAGAAATAGTATGGAGATGATCCTCAAAGTCAGGAAGATTATATATACCCAATAATTTATTTCCCTCTCTTTACATACATATATATATATATATATATATATATATTGACATTTCGATCGTTAGATATTCTAACTTAGATTCAATGATTTAAAAATAGGGGTTAGAATGATTTTAAGATTAAAGTCCAACCTTATAGTTTTAACTCTTTTTTTCTATTAAAAATCATTTTTTATAAAGTAAATTTCTAAAAAGTGGAGTTTTTAATTTCGTTTCTTTACATATATTGTGTTTTAAGAGAATGTTCCTAAAATTTAAATACTATTCTTTAAGGAAAAATTATTTTTATAAAGTAATATTAACATGAAAATTTATAGACTGTTTTACAAAAGTATCCATTTTTTTTTATAAAAAACATTGTTTTTGAGTTATACATAAAAAAAACTTTTTATTATATAAATATTAGAATTTATTCATTGAAGAAAAAATGTTTCATATAATATAAACTTTTTTTATACATATGAAAGTATTTTATGTGAAATATCTTTTTCTTTAATTAGTAAATACTAATATTTATATAACAAATAGTTTTTTCATATAGCTAAAAAATGTTTTTTAAATAAAAAATGTAAATTTTACTAATACAGTTTATAAATTCTGAACAATAACATTAGATTATAAAAAAAAAATTAAATTTATATTTATATTTATAAAACAGTCTTTTAAACCACAATTTGTATGAAGAAATGTAGTTAAAAACTATATTTCTAGAAATTACTTTATAAAAATACAATTTTTATAATAAAATATTTATATTTATCTTTATAAAATCAAGTTTTGAAAAAAAAAATTATAAAAAAGTTTTAACACCGTAGTGTTATTAAAAAAAATGAAAATATATTTATATTTTTGTAAAAATTGTATTGTTTAAAAAAATAATTTTTACTTATAAAACAGTTTTAATATATATATATATATATATATATATATATATATATATATATATATATATATAGTGTGTTTGTGTGTGTGTGTGTATGTTCTATTCTTTTTGTTTTTTTAATTTTACTTACTTCATCATTAAATATTTCCCTTTCTGCATTTCAATTTTACATGCAAGTATTTAGTTGACATCATATATTCTATAAATTAAATACATATATTCGTTATCCTTTTATAATTTTTCTGCATTAACGACATATATCATAAAAATATAAAATAGGTCTTTTTAACGTTGTAGATTTTTTCTATGTTTTTGTAAGTATATCCGCATTGTATTTTTTAACAATAAATGCAAAACACCCGCGCATCGCGCGGGATTAAAAACTAGTATACTATAAAATGCAAAACAAGGCATTTATGAGCATTTAAGAGTCCTCCTCATTGAGAGTGTCCACATGACACTCTATATTTTATATTTCAATAAAATACTATACAAGCAATTTAATAAATGCATTGAACTATTGAGTTTTCTCTCTCTCTCCTTCAATTTAATCCAACTACGAAACTAAGTCAAAAATAATTAAAAAACAGTTTATATAATAACGTTGAAAAATACTGTTTTTTTAACGTTTTTAACATTTTATATGAAAACTCTTCATATAAAAAGTTGTTTTTAATAGTTGATAAAAACTTTTTTTTAAACATTTTTGATGTCTTTTTATAAAAAAAAAAAGATTTTATAAAAAACAGTTAAAAAGAGTTTATTAGAAAACCTTTTGATGTTTATAACTGTTTAAAAAAAAGGATTTTTGTATAAGCAATTTTTTAACGTATATAAAAGACAGTAAAAAAAATAGTGTTTTTTTAACCTTTTTAAAAAACAGTGTTTTTAACAAAAAGTGTTTTTATATAAACTATAAGAGTTTTTCTCTCTCTTATTCTTACTTTCTCTCTTTTTTGGATTATTTTTTTAACACTTTTTTTAAACGTTAAAAAAATTGTTTTTTATAAACATCAAAAAACAATTTATATAAAATCAATTTTTTTTTTAAAAATCAGTTTATAATCGTTAAACGGTTTTTTTTATAAACAATTTTTTCTACTTTTTTTATAAAATTATTTTTTTACGTAAAACATTCAAAAACCGTTGATATAAAAATGTTAAAAATACTATTTTTTATAAATGTTAAAAAACTGTTTATATAAACCACTATTTTTTTAAGGAAAAAACACTGTTTTTAAAAACGGTACAAAACACTGAATTTTTAACTGTTTTTTATTAACATTCAAAAACAGTTTTATAATTCTCTTTAAAAAAATGTTGTTTTTATATAAACCATTTTTTAATATTTTTTTAAATGAGTTCTTTTTTTTTTAAGAACAGTGTTTTTACATAATTATTTTTAACGTTTATACAAAAAACTGCTAAAAAAACAGTGTTTTTAATGTTTTTATATTAAGTGTTTTTTACGTTTTTAATTTATTCATATAAAGAATTGGTTTTATGAAAAAAGTTGACAACAATTTACAAAAAAACTTTTGACATTCATAAACTGTTTTTTATAAGATTGTTTTTATATAAAGTTTTTTCAACGTTTATAAAAACAGTTAAAAACAATATTTTTTAATGTTTGTAAAAAAAAGTGCTAAAAAAAGTTTCTAAAAAAAACTTTTGATTTTGTAAAACTTTTTGATTTAAAAAAAAAAATACTTAATAAAAAAAGTGTATAAAACTTTTTCATTTTATAAAACTTTCTCATTTTATAAAAAAGTGTTAGTAAAAAAAGTTTTACTATTTAAAACAATAAGATATAATGTAAAATTTATTTTAATACACTAATAAATACTTATACTAATGGGTAAAATAGTCTTTTTGATTGGAAAATGAGTCAACTGACCATCAAACTAGCTAACTAACGTTTTTTGTCGATTTTGAATTCCAAATGAGTAGAATGTAACAAATGGAATAAAACTCTAAATAACTATTGGACCCCAAATAGTAAAAAATCCTTACAAAATTGACAATGAGCCATAAAATAGACTGTGATTTTGTTTAAGTAGAATGTGTTATGTGAAGATTGAAATAGTGTTTTTCTTAAGATAATTTCGATTGAATCTTTATATAGAAATGTGAGTTTAATTAGTTAGAAGCATATGATGTGAATTTAGTTAGTTAGAAGCATATGGTGTATGTTGCTTTATTTTAAAGGAAGTGAGGTATACTTCCATGTTTAATAACATTGTTTTTTAAATAAAATATATAATATTCCTTTTTGGATTTTTCTCTTTTTATATTGTGATTGCACAATTATTTTTGTGCTTTGTTATAAGGTTTGATATTTTTATTTTGACTCATTTTCAGATTTTTTTATACAAATTATACCCTTTATGCTTTATTTTCTTAACACACAAGTTCTAATTGTTTGTCATTTCTGTCTATCATATCCATGATACTATTCATTATATTTTTTAAAAATTAGGGGTTAAAGTATAATTTATGTACAGTTGATTAAGTGCCTAAGTAAAATATTTTGAAATATATATATATATGATAGTAATTATCGTGATTATATATGAGTGTCCATTTTCTCTCCATCTATTATTAATTAATACTTATATAATGTGTCAAATAGACATACAAATATAATTATGTCTTAAATAAAAAAAGTATCTCGGTGTTTAGTATATACTAATCATAGAACTACCATCTGTACTAAAAAATATAAATATATAGTTAATTTGTAATTTTAAAATAAAGGCATGTTCATATGTCCCAAATTTTTTATTCATTTTTTCATCTCATATTAACATTAGTTTAAATGTAATGATAATATTATTTATGTGGCATATATTTTACGAATAAAATTATACTACGCTCGCGCATCGCGCGGGGTTTAAAACTAGTTCATATTAAATCCTAGATTCGTCCCGGCGACTTGTTGAATGGTAGTTATTCTCGTCACTTGTTTCAACCCCACTTTTCCGTACCAAATTGAAAATCTCTATTTACCAATTTACAAGTTCTAAATACATAGTTTGAGAAATAAAGTATTAATTGTGAAATAAATCACATTATCCGGTAAGATATCCACTTTATTTTGCATAGGAGTTTGATTGGTCAATTTTAGAGAGGATAGAGATGTATGCCTCACTAGCTCTTAACGGTTCCCTATAAAACGCCCAAAGGTTCATGTATATTCTAACACCCTACCTCTTCCTATTTCTTTTTTCCATAGTCTTTTTGTTTTTGTGAGTATTATTGAGGGAAGATGGCTCTAACTGGAACATTGATTTCAAGAACAGCGATCAAATCTTGCGGAGATGTGTTTCATGAACTCTTCATGCAAAAACCACACCATATATCCAACATTAGCCCTGGAATAATACAGGGCTGTGATTTGCATGAAGGTCAACATGGGACCGAGGGTTCTATCCGCAAGTGGAACTTTTTCCATGGTAAGCCAAAAGTCACTTCAAATTTTTGAGTTGATTTGTTATGCGTGGTTGTTTAAGCAGTGGTCGAAATGTTTTTCTCGAATTTGCGCATATATATTTATATGTAGTGAGACAGCCAACATAACTCACTTAACATACTTATAAATATACGTATTTTTTTAAAATAATAAAAAAAATGTATTTTTTTTTATCAAACTAGGTATATATGATTTACATAATAAGTAGATCAACTACAATAAAAAAATCATCAAAAAATTTAATCCGAAAGCGAATGAGATGATGGGAAAAATTTGAACGGCCGAAAATGCTCTGTATACCAACTTTTTATTTCACACATTCCCAGGTTAAATCTTTTGATGGTTATTTTTGTAGATGATCTCGTCACTATGGATCTCGTGCATACAAACCTCGATTGAGAAATATTTTAATTTTAATATTTAAAAAAAATAACTATATTTATAGATACAGTATTAGGAGTTATGTTAGAGAGCCTAATATATATTTTTTTACTATTTTAAAAGACTTAAAAATTAATATCTTTGATATTGCTTCACAAATTGTACTTTAGAATTAAGGTTAATTAATATTTCATGTAAAAACTAGGTTCAAAAAGATTCTATCTCCCTTATTGATATTGGTTATGTGTGATGCCATAAAGATGGGAAAGAAAAGGTTGTTAAAGAAGTTATGGAAGCCATTGATGAGGAGAAAAAATCAGTCGCCTTCAAACACCTTGAAGGAGATATGCTGGAGGTATACAAGTCTTTTAAAGTCACTCTTCATGTTGATACAAAAGGTGAAGAAAATTTGGTGACATGGAGGTTGGACTACGAGAAGCTTAATGAGGACACCCCTTATCCTACTACTTTCATGGACTTTTTAATTCAACTCACTAAGGATATTGAGAATCATCATCTCAAGAAGTAGTGCTAGCAATGGCGGTTGATCAACGTATTCAACGTAATATGATTATAGTGTGTGCGCTATGGCTATGGGATGAAGTGTGATTTGGTTTGGCTTTTTTCCCCTTTTTCCTTTGAAGTGTGTTACATACTTTGTGTAAAAGTATCATCAGTGTTATGTTCTCTACCCATAATAATTATTGAAGTGTGCCTTTTAATCAATTAATCAATATGCATATGTTAAAGGTGTTGAATTCTTGATAAGTCGACTACATAAAATTTGTGAATATTAATTATTGATTAAAAAATGAACGCTCATAATTACACCACATCACTAGATTAATTTTAAAATTATCTATATGTGAAATAATGTTTTTATAAAATCAATTATAAGCAGGGGCGGAGGTACTGTATGACCAAGGGGGGCCATGGTCCCTCTAGAAAATTTTAAATCTGCACTTTGTAGATTAAATGTTTTTAAAATAATAAAAATATATTGGTATAGTTCCCCCAAAGACATAAAAATATATATCAAAAATATATTGGTTTGGCTTTTCAAGTGCGTTACAGACTTTGTTTTTAAGGGACATATGTGTTATGTTCTCTACCCATAATAATTATTGACGTGTGCCTTTTAATCATTCAATCCATAATGCATATATTAAAGGTGTTGAACTCTTGATAAGTCGACTACATAAAATTTGGGAATGTCAACAATTGATTGAATAACGAACACTCACAATTACACCACATCACTACATTAATTTCAAAATTATCTATATGTGAAATAATTTATTATAAAATCATATTGTTTTAAAGATAAATGATATTATAAACCATCGCTAAGGAAACAAAAAGGTATACAAGAAGTACACATGCACATAAACTGCTAACAAGAAAAACTCTTCCAATTTCTTTTTTCGATACTTGTTTTGTTTCTGTGAGTGCTATTATTAAAAAAAGATGGCTCTAACTGGGACATCGGTTGCAAGAACAGAGACAAAATCTTCTGGGGATGTGTTTCATGAACGAGTGTTTCTACAGGAACCGAATAATGGACATAATATCTTTCGACTGAATGAGGTGGAAAGGAAGTTGGCATAAGCATAAACCAGCAAAACAAAAGTCACTAATTGTTATCTTTGTTTTGTTGGAAAAACTCATTAACTGTTATTAGGTTATCACATCTGAGACAAAATAAAAGCCAATAAATCATTAACTGTTATCACATATTTGAGATAAAATAAAAGTCAACAAAATTTATGAAGTTCCAAAACAGTGATAACTATCTTAATCATAGCAAAAAAAAGCCTTTTAAAAAACAAAAAAAATAGAAAAAAAAATGTTTCAAAAAAAGTCCATTTTTTTTATAAGAGAGTTTTATAAAAAAGTTTTTTATTTTTATAAAAAAAGTTTATATATATAATGTTTTGTCTTATCAACACCAATCGATCCAAATAAAGCGTAATGATTTTTAACTTATAAAATGAAATTAATAAAAAAGTGATTAATTTTATAAAAAGTGTCTAATCGATACATTTTACGCTGACTCGTGATTTCGATACATTTGGTACGATAAGCTGACGTGTTACACTCGTATTGGCTTGTGTTCGGATAAAATTCAGACATAGACCACCGTGTCACCATTATGAGTCTGTTTAATTTAATTAAATTTTTTTTATTAAAATAAAATTTAAAAAAACTGTTTTCCTATTAAGCTGACGTATTGCCCTCGTAATGGCGCGGACCCACATTTTTGGACCCACATCATTTGCTGAATGTGGATCTGCGCCAGCGACACTAATCAATCGCAAATCTGACACATCAAACTAAATTATTTTTTTATTAAAATTAAACATTTTTTTATTAAAATTAAAAATAAAAAATATTTTTTTATAAATGAAAAAAAACTATGTTTATTAACATGATATCGTGATTGAATAGTATTGCTGGCATCACGAATCTAACACATTAAATTAAACTGTATTTTTATTAAAATTAAACAATTTTTTATTAAAATTAAAATTATAATTAATTTTTTTTTCATAAAATAAAGAAAAAAAACTATGTTTATTGACGTGATATCGATTGAATAGTGCCACTGACGTCCCGAATCTAACACATCAAATTAAATAGGTTTTTGTTAAATTAAACAACTTTTTATTAAAATTAAACAGCTTCTCTTTAAAATTATGTGGGTTCGGGAATGTGGGTCCGTGCCAGCAACACTAGTCAATCGCGATATCATGTCAATAAATATAGTTTTTTTATTTATTTATGATTTTTTTTAATTTTAATTTTAATAAAAAAACTGTTTAATTTTAATTAAAAAAACTGTTTAATTTGATGTGTTAGATTCACAATTGATTTGTGTCGCTCGTGCGGATTCACATTCCCGGACCCACATCATTTGTTGAATGTGAGTCCGCTCCAGCGGCACTAATCAATCGCGAATCTAAGACATCAAATTAAAGAGTTTTTTTATTAATTTTTTTTTATATACTATTTTTAAATAAAAAAATGTTTATATCTTTTTTTATTAGTAAACATAGTTTTTTTTTTTAAATTTATGAAGAAAATATATTTATTTAAATTTAATAGAAATCTGTTTAATTTTAATTTAAAAAAAACTGTTTTTAATATTAATAGAATAATTAAACTTTCACTAAAACAAACTGTTTTTTTTTATATTAATAGGAAAACTGTTTTTTTTTTTATATAAAAAACTGTTTTTATATCAATTGTTAAAAATAAAAGAATTAGAAAAAAAAACATGAAAAATGTAGTCGCTTGGCGGTTCATGTAGAACTGCTCTTAAATGATATGGGTTCACGCCAGCCGCACTAATCAATCACAATGATGTGGGGCCGTGCCAATTTTTAAGAAATAGTTTTTCATATTTTTAATAAAAACATACAGTTTTTTTTTATTACAAAAAGCTGTTGTTAAAGAATGAAAAAATTGTTTTCTTGAAAAAAATAAGATTTCAACAATTTTTTAACTGTTTTATTAAATTGGCTAACATTTTTTTTCAATTTTTATGTTTAGAAAACGGTTTAATTTTTTTATTGATGTAGTATAATTTTATTTTAAATATAATATAATTTTTTTAACAAAATCTTGTGCCAATAACTTAACAAAATCATGTACCTAATTTGTGTGTACATGTAGAACTACTCATGTAATAATGGTGACTAGTAGTTTGGGAAAGAATAAGAATAAGAAATTTGAAGATTTGGAAGGATAAGAAGAGGTTTGAATGAGTTCAAAGTTTCCGGTTGTGCTGTAGGGCTGTAAGGCTGTAGGGCTGCCACATGTTTCAGTCGCTTACTTTCGGTAAAAAATACGGGCGGAATAGAATTTTTCTTCATCAACTAGTCGTCCAAAAACCACACCATATATCCAACATTAGCCCGGGACTACCACAGGACTCTGGGTTCTGTCTGCAAGTGGTGCTATTTCCTTCGTAAGCCAAAAAGCCACCAAAAAACAAGGGCCAGTTCATGCGCACTGGTGTGCACTGAAAAATTTGGGCGAGTTATCTGTGTGGAAAAGAATCTCCATGTACAAGATATTTTTCTTTGATAAATTACATTCATATCCATTAATTCAATTTTATTTACAAACAGCTCCCACATGGCTGTGCACTTCTCATTATTTTTAAAACTATGTTCGAATTTAAAAAGTCTATTTAGATATCACATAATAAAATAATTAGTGATTTATCAAAAATAATTTATTACTGTCATCGAAGACTTTATTTATCCAGTCTTGTATTGTCGGTACAAGTAATTTTAAAGACATGGGTTTTAACGCAAACACTAATATGAGTTGTGTGTCCAAAAAAAAACAATTGTGATCACACTTCAATTTAAAAATATAATCTTAAAAGAAATAATTATTTATTTAAAAAATTATGACTAAAATTTAATTTCATTGCGTAGAATGTATTATATTTCCTGTATTTAACAAATCTTAATATGAAAAAAGTATTCCACACTTTTCATTAGGAAGCAAAACTAAAAAAAAAAAATCAATGAGTTATTGAAATTTTACCAAACAAATTATTAAAATTACCATGTGTAGTACACGTTTTTAAAGAAATACTCAACACATTTTTAAACAAATTATCAAAATTGCGCCTTCTGATTGTTGGGCAATTTTTATTAATATTTATTTTTTGTATTTTCTGATGAGTTATGCCCGTGACTAAATTATCATAATTTAAATCCCTGAAAAAATATGCTTCGACAATTCCGCTAGTAACATTTTTTTGGTCACATTGTCTACCCGTGACAATTGTTTCCCATTGATTTTTAACAGTTTTTTTCCGTGACATTTTTTTACGATATATATCTGACATAAAAAAAATTAATTTAGTTGTAGTACATAAGAAATTTGTTTTGATTTTCATTAATAATAAGAAAACTCTCCATTTAGTTTTAATGCTTAAAACATTGCTTCGATTTTCAGTAATGATAATATTTGTTACCATTCCATTCTAAGACAAATAAATAAAGCATTTTTATTTTTTAAAATATAAAAAATTAGATAATAAGACAATTATTTTTCGCCCCTCAACATGAGATAAACATTGTTGTTTATGGCACCACTCAAACTAGTATTTGCGTTAAAAAGTCCGTAAATTATTTGTAGCTACAATACAAGAAAACATAAATAACATATTTGATGTTAGTACCAAATTAATTTTGAGAAATCACTAATTATTTTATTATCTGATATTTAAACTTGCATTTTAAATTGAAACATACAACTAAAAATAGTGAGAGGTGTGAGAGGTTTGCAAATAAATTAGGGATACTTACTCATTAGGGTAAAGTAGTTTTTTATATTTTCTCATTGGAGTACACTAGTTTTTTTTATTTACTCATTGAGATCCACTGTCATTTTTACCAATTGGGTTATAAGACCTTTAGCGACGCTTTTTAGTAAAAAAATCGTCGCTAAATGTTAAAAGAGAACTCAATTAGTAATTACAAAAATTAGTGTACCTAATGAGAAAGTATAAAGAAATACCGTACCCTATAGTGTAAATGTCCCAATATATTTTACGTTATGAATATGAATGTAATTTACCTAAGAATTTTTTTTATTGTGATTAATGAAAGAAAACATAGGTTGGTGGGATGGGATGGAGAGAGAGAATGGGTTCTAATCTACCTTTGCGTTTGGATTTTGATCCCAAGCCTTTTTCTGAACCATTTTGCACACCATGTTTAGTTACACCATGTTTAGTTACATTCATTTGGTTTGTGGTGAAATAATTTTAACCATGTTAAAAAATAATTCATCCAGGTAAAATTTATGTTTGGTTGGACATTTAACATGGTGAAATAAAATGAATATGATGAAAAGTGGGGTAAAATTTTAACCATTTTCAACCATGGATAAAATGACTAATTTAACAGGTAAAAATAATGAAATTTATCTTATTACCAAACAAACCTTTCTTATTTTCACTCCAACTATCAGATCACAATATCATTACACATTACTTACATAGAAACTATTATAATGACCTTTTTTTATTAAAAATAAAATTTTAATAACTCTTTTTATTTCTAAAAAAACATTATTTTTTACAAACAGTTATAGAAATGTTATTTGTATAAACATTATTTTTAAAAAAGTTATTAAAACTTTTTTTTTAAGTTATAAAAACCTTTCTGTATTAAAAATAACGTTTTACAACTTTCTTAAAAATAATTTTTTGAAAAAATATTATTTATTAAAAATAGCTGTTAAAAAATTATTTTTATAAAAACATTACTTTTTAAAAACAGTTATAAAAATGTTATTTTTTAAAAAATTATTTCTAAACCTATTATTAAAATGTTATTTTAAAAAATATAAAAAAAGTTATAAAAACTTTTTTGCCTTAAAAATAAATTTTTTATAACCATTTTAAAAATGTTTTTTTATTGAAAAAACTGTTAAAAAAATATTTCCAAAAAAAATTATTTTATAAAAACAGTTATAAAAATATTATTTGTTTAAAGGTTATTTTTAAACCTGTTATTAAATTGTTGTTTTTTTAATAAAAAAAAAAATTATAAAAATGTTTTTTCTTTAAAATTAACGTTTTTATAACTGTGTTAAAAATAGTTTTTAAAAAAATGTTTTTTTATTGAAAATAACTGTTAAAAAATTATTTCTAAAAAAATTATTTTTTAAAAACACTAATAAAAATGTTAGTTGTTTAAAAATTATTTTTAATCCATTTATTAAAAATGTTAGTATTTAAAAAAAAGTTGTAAAAATCATATTTGAAAAAGTTATAAAACATTATTTTTAATACATAAACGTTTTTATAACTGTTTTAAAAATAATTTTTAAACAACTTTTTTCAAATATGAAACTTTGAATAACTGTTATAACTGTTATAAAACTTTGAACAACGTTTTTATAACTGTTATAAAACTTTTTTTTAAATACTAACATTTTTAATTAATGGATTAAAATTAATTTTTAAGGCAGTTATAAAAACGTTATAAAAATTATTTTTAAAACAACTATAAAAACGCAGAGGAAATAATAGTTAAAAACAATGTGAAAAAGTTAAATATTACTTTGCTCATTTTTCATTATATTTGGACAGTATTATGTTTGATTAGTGATTAATAAATGTGTTCAATGTGATTTTATGTGTTACAAATTTATAGAAATGTAATGCTCAAACATGATAAATGTGTGCGAGTGTGTGGGTGCGGGTGGGGGATGGGGTACGTGGTAAATTTTAGTTTATGAGTTAAAGAGTTATTAATTTATTTTTACGGTCATGACGCTTGTGTGATGAAAATCAAATAGTTAAATATAACTATTTTGTATGCATTTGAAGTATGTGGGTAATATGGTTATTTTATTTTTTTCACCATCTTGCTCTTGATCATCCAAACAACAAATGGTGAAAAAGTTAAAATTTTCGCCTAGTGAAAACTCGGTAAAAAATCACCTAGCTAATAATTCACCTTTTTCTTTCAGCACGGTAAAAAATATTTCACCACGAATCAAACGGACCCTTTTAGTTCTAATGTTCAATCTTGCCCACCATCATATTTGTTGACACTTTAGCTACCATGCTACCTGATGCTGCATATGAAGAGGTCATTAATGACTGATGTTCTATCTCCTTAGTTGGTCATATTGTTCATGCTAAAGGTGACAAACCTTGGAAACCTCCTGAGCTTAAACATGAGCTCGCTTCCGTTTGGCAGACCAAGATGACTTGGGTCCTCACACCTATTAACAAGGTTTACTTTAACACCCGATTCTACTGTTTAAATGATAGAAATAAGGATATGACTTTTTGAAGCTTTAAGCTATCCACTGATTTTAACCCTGATTTACATGTTAATTCGGTTAATGTTTGGGTTCGCTTTACTGGGTTGTGTCAAGAATATTGGGACCCTCAGCTACTGTTACAAATCATTCCACGAGTGGGCCTCCCTCTGCGTGTTGACAAACTTCCAATGGAAAGGTTTTTTGGCAATTTTGCGCGTGTTCTTACAGAGGACGATCTCTCATCTCAGCCTCCTGATCGTATATTCTTGTTGAAGGAGATAACTGTTCTTTTTTTGTCAATGTCGTTTATGAGTCCCTACCTATGTTTTGTAATTTTTTCAAAACAATTGGTCAGTCCCTTAACGACTGTAAAAAGTGAAAAAAGGTTGTTTTACCAATCTCCAAAGTTCATAAAACTACAACAAAAAAATCAGTTGTAGTTAACAACAACAGGTCTTCTGACCTTGTGAAGGTACATCAAAAAAGTGACTACGGATATTAGGGGTGTGCATAAATCCGAATGAACCGAAATAATCGAACCGAACCGAATCTATATTTGCGGGATTTTATAAATACACTGTCAATGCGGTCCAAAATTACAAAGGACCGAATAAATCAGTCTGCTCTCGGTCTTGGGTCTAAATATGCGGGTTTAGACCGAACCGGACCGCATTTATAAAATAAAAGTACAAAAAATTTATATATGTTAAATACATTCTCTACATATCGTCATCAACAAACCTAATTCTCTTTTCTCTCACTCTCTCTCTCTCTATGTGTGTGTGAGTACATATATATATATATATATATATATATATATATATACACAGCCATCCCGAACCTAGAAAGATCCCCAACCCAATCGATCTTATCTCATCGTTTTCGACCGGTGAGGGAATTGCAAATAGTCGACCGTTGAGCTGGTATTTCAGTGAGTTAATCTCATCTCTATTTTCTTCATTTTTAGCACATCGTAATGTATAGAGTTTGTGAATTGGAATACCCGTTTGACTGTAAGTAGCTAAATAGCTCCGCCCATTTGATGGAATAAATAGCTAAACATAACTTTTAAACTATTGAATACAAAGCTAAACATAACATTGGGCCTGACTGCTTACTTGGTCCCATTGTTTTTGGGTTTATTTTTTAGATTGTTCATTATAATAACTGTGTGTTTAGCGGGTAACTATTTTATGAATTGATTGCTTTTATATCGCTTACTAGATTTCCACTTCATTATTTTCGAATTTTCCTTTTTACTGGGTCTTTCGATTGATACCAAAAATTATCCAACTATGTGGACCAATCAGAAGTGGACAAATGTCTTCTTACGTGATAGAAATCCCAATTAGCATATAATAGCTTGGCAGACATGCCGATCAACATGAAGAATGCAGACCATCAATACCCATGAAGCACCGCCATACCAAGGGTCTTACCACGCACGGGTCACATAACCAACAGTCATATTAATTATGTACGGGTGTAAATGCTTAAATGTCTAAAGGCATTCCATCCCTTGATATTCCAACATTTGATCTTCGGATCACTATAAATACGTTGTATTCCTTTCATCAAATGCAGGAGAGAGAACGGATTCTAGGATATTCTTTTTTACAAGTGTATCTAGTTTTCTGTAATCTCTTAAATCAATACAATAACAGTGGACATGTGCTTTCTTATATAGCCAAACCACTTTAAAATCATGAGTCGCTCTTCTATTATTTCATTACAATTCTATATTTTATCTGTGATTATAAATTTCAATCAAATCCATTTTTGGACATCAACGGTAATATCAAGACTTCTTTGGGACTGTTCAATTATACAGCTTCAATTTTGATATTTTTTTAATACTTTGAAAAAGACTTGTTGAGATATATTATGTACAATTTTGGTGTAAAATCAACTTTATACAGGATTTGCACTATAATTATATACTTGAGATCTCTTAGGGGATAATTTCATTCGGATTGTTAACATAAATTTAATGTTGCTTTTGTATTTCATTTCATGAGAAATGATTGGATTTTGTCGTTCACCCGGAAAGCTGTTATGCTGGATGAAATTATTTACTATGTACAATCACAACAACGCTAGATTGAGATGCGCTAGTAATTTGTTTATTTCTCTTTCTTCAGTATCACTACACCCAAATAGTCGACTTGTCAAGATCTAAAACCGTGACAATTCAGACTTGTTAAGGTATTTGACCGTGACAAGTTTGGGGGTGACAACTCCCTTTGTCATGGTCAAAGACGGTGACAAGTTCATCAGACCTGTCACGATTTTTGACCTGGACAAGTTTTGTCGCGGTCAAAGACCGTGACAAGCTCGTGGAAAAGAAAAAAAATATCACGATCAAAGATCGTGACAATTCGAGGTAGAATTAAAAAAAAACTGTTGGGTAGTATGACCACTGCCACTGCTCAGCAGTATATTTGTACCTGTTATAGCAAAGTTATACATTTCCAAATCACATATATCAACATAAAATAGAAAGAATGTAAGAAATCATGGAATATATAATCCATATCCAAATAAAAAAAATACAAATATCCATATCCAAAGCAAGAAATAAAATAGAAATACAAATATCCAATATCCAAATAAAAAGGTGTAACAGGGTAGTTTAGATTAGATAGAGGCGTAACCCCTTTTGGAGTACAATAGTGGTAAGTTAATCAGGAAACACCTTTGATTAAGTAAAATATACAATCACCAATCTATAGAGATAAACTCAGTTTGAACTTGCAAGAACTCTCGTGTATAACCCAAGAAAAATAATATAGAAACTCATAAGTAACCCATTTGGAGAGAGAGAAAAGTGATCACCCTAGACACACATTGGCAAGTAGCAAAACGCACCAACCACCCTCAAATATCTCTGCCAAGTATTAAAAGCTTCATAATAATTGACAATGGTGGATGAGTAAACTCTCTGGTTTGTAATAAATCTCTCTCTGATGTATATTCTCTCTAGTCTCAAAAAGAAAATCCCTTCCTCAGAGGTGGTCGGGGCCCTTAAATAGCCTCCACACCACTTTCAAGACAACTCAGTCATTAATAATTGTGAAAGACATCCCTCATACTTTATGTCACAAACATTAAAAGCATGATGCACTACTTAACTCCACGTCATAAACATTAAATGCCAACACATTCCTTTTGCCTAACCATTGTGTGTCAGGGGATTGTCATCACAGAGGTTGCTCACCAATTGTCGGACAGTCCCAAATACCACTGTGGTTTACTCAATTGAAGATTTGCATTGCCTAGTTAGCTAGTGACATCATATAAAGTAGATGTGACATTAAGTAGAGGGTTGTTTGGTTCACAACTCAACGCCCGATGGAACTTAAGGCTACTCCGTCCGAGGTTCCACGGTTAGGGTATTTTGGTGTTTTATCAGGTGTATCTGAGGTGGTCGGGACAAGCCCCAATGGTACCTCACTTCTCAATCCTCCAAATCAAGTCCCTCTGAAGTTTCCACGGCAAGGTCGTTCGATAGAGCATAAAAGCTCTCATGGGCCCTGCCAAGCCTCGTCTCTCGCGAGTATCGGTCGACCTCATACCGAATGCCATTATAATTATTACATCATTACAATCGTTATAGGTCACAGTCAATATAAATAAAAGATACAATATGACTAAGAAACACAATAAGATAAAGTATGAGCTACCACGCTTGAGCTTCCTCGTTGTCTGAATCCAAAAAACTGTTGTTAATGGCAGGATTATCTCTAATCTCAATATTACTTTCAAGCCCCCTCTACATTTACCCCTTTGTGGAGAGATTTGTTGTGGGAACAAGAAATGTCTGAACGAAAACTTCTCAATCTGATGAACCTTAGTGTATATATGCTCGTTCCGACTGAAGAAAATTGAAGTTACATCAGACTGAAGAAAACTTCTCAATCTGATGAACCTTAGTGTATATATGCACGAACACTAGCAGAAAGGAAGCTTTTTCATTAATAAAAATTGAAGTTACATCAGACTGAAGAAAAAAAATTACAGACTAGAAAACGCAAAAGTACAAAGACCCTATCAATTAGCAACCTCAGGAGGACCAGAGGTGGATGGTCCTTTCTCCTTATCAGCATCAGCAGGAGCACCGTCCTCGGAAGGGATGACCTCTATCCCCTCAGCAAGAGAAACGCCAGCAGGAATCGCCTGAGAGACAGGATCAGGGCCTTCAATAGCTGGGGCAGGGTCCTCGTCTAGGACTGGCCTCGGCCCTGGGTCGTGATCGTCGAAAAGTTGGGATACAACATCCACCCATGAAGCTACGAGAGCCTTATTCCATCATTTCTTGAAGTTCAGACGGCTGATATAGCCTATCTAAACTTCAGTATCTTCGTATGCCGCAGCCCAGCCGGAGTTATAAGAATCTTCCTTGGCAATGACAGCCTCGGACTCCTTCTTTTTCAGCTGTTCAACAAGAACCCTTTTCTCCTCCAGCACAGCAAGTTTGCTCGATCAAACTTGGTCGTAGGCCTGCCTCAGCTCCCGTAGCTCCGTGATCGCCGTATCCTTCTCCTTGCTCGCAGTAGCAAGAGCCAAATCGGATGAGATCCGAGCAGAGTCAACAGCCTTAAAACTAGCTTCGAGCTCCTTACCCTTCAGCTTCAGTGCAGATTTTTCCTTCTCCAGTTCACTGTTCTTCTTCACCAGCTCGTCGCGTGAATGATACAACACGACGAATTCAGTAACAAACTGCGAAAAAGAGAAGATATTAGAAGAGGAAAATGAGGAAAGTCAAAAAAATGCAAGAGAAAAAGAAACCTTACCAGAGCAAGCCTCTGACTAGCCTGAAGGGCCAGGTGCTCTGAACCTACTGCCCTTTGGCGATCAGCCGGGAGGACAGCTCTCTCGAGCAGAGCCGGGGCCAGCTGAGGAGAAATTGCCACGGAGGCCCCTTCAGGTAGAGCAGATACTGGGACTAAGGCCTGCCCAGCCTTCATCCTCGCCTCAGCCCTTCTCTTCTCTTCCTCCTTCTCACTCTCCCTCTTCTTCCTCTCCTCCGCTTTCCTCTTCTCTTCTAACTTCGTCCTCTCTTCTTCTTTTTTCCTCTCCCTCTCTCTCACCATCTCCTCTTCCTTCCTCCTCCTCTCCTGCTCCTGAGCGGAGGACCGGGAACCAGTAGCCACGGCCCCAGAAGTAGCTTTTTATTTCTTCGACCTCTCTGCAAGGAGCACATGGTCCTCATCATCATCGTCTCTAATCAAGTTCTTCCTCGGAGGAACCATGTCTTCACTTGAGCTGCTAGAAGTGCTCGACGATCTCCGAGCTTCAGAAACCTCGTCACGGTCAGAGGAACTGCTACTGTCAAGGCTCCTTCCATCCAAATTGTCACTCTCAGAGCTGCTCTCCTCCTCGTCTAGCTGGATAGGCTCTGCAGCAGTATCTTCGAAGGAATCGAACTCTGGTATACTATCCACAGGCCTCGCTATGAAGCTGGAGCCAATGTTCTTCTACTCAAGCAGGAAGGCAGCAGATCTGGGGTGCTCACCATCACCTAAGGGCTCCCTGATTTTCCAATCCTTTACCAACTCTGAAAGACGGACCTCGTTGAGTGCAGGTTCCATGTTCTTTGACTTCGCTGCGCAAGAAAAAGCAAAGAAGAGTTAGAAAGGTCACAAATCAGCAAAAGTTGAAACAACAGTACAATGTCTACCTATATATTCCTCCCCGTAAAAAGGAACAGAGAATCTCTCAGACCTCGACCCTTCAAATTGGGGAGGGAACTGTCAATTCCTAACAAGGAAACCTTCTTGCCAGTAGTCCTTATGGGAATCAGGTAGGTTTACTACCAATACCCTATCAGGGCTCCTAGCTTTGAGGTATAAGACACCTGAACTAGTTCGAGAAAAGGAATAATAGAAACAGACCTCGGCAAGTCCTAACCTAGTACCATACAACTGATTTATCCTATGGATGCCATTTACTATTTTTCACACATTGGGCGAGCATTGTGCAGGAATAATATTGAAATAGCCAAAGAAACGCAGGAACAAATCATTGGCAGGTAAAGTGAGTCCCCCCCTGGGAAAGTAACAGAACATGGATCCAGTGAGCATCATCTATATCCCTAACATTCCTAGGAGGGGAGGCACAACACTCAATATCTACCCACTCAGGAATGTTGTAAAACTTCCTAAATTTAGTGATTGACATATTCCCAATCTTCGCCATTAGAAGACCCAATAAAAGCTACAAACCAAAGAGAAAGTACAAGGAAAGGGCACAGGAAACTTACAAAATAGAAGATCGGTTCAGGTGATGAAGAAGCACGAGCTCAGACAACTAAGAAACAATGGAAATGGAAATTGAGAGAAGAAGGTACGAGGCGCTAAAGTTCTCAGAAGATTGAAGAATACTGTAAAAGCTGAAGCGACGGTAGAAAAAGTGGCTATCCCAACAAGCCTTTAAATTCTAATCGTAGCGCACAATAAGCGAAGCGGGTGCCGCCAAATCAACTTCACAGTTTTCGAAGAATCGCAAATCAGCCATAATGGCTGATCATTTAAATCCATTGAACCCATAAACATGGCCCAACAAATTGAGGGGCAATTGTGGGTACCCAAAATTTAGAACCATGGGCCCGAACGAGTAGCCCAGTCCTGGCGACCCAAAATCCGAGCCCCTCATCTCTTATATTGATCCGGTCTCCCCCACGTTTCCACAATTGGAAGTTATACGGGAGATGGAAAATGTGGAGAAACCCATCACCTCCACTTACCTACATGTACATGCATATATTAAACCCTAGGTCCGGGACAAAAGGACAAGTTGTATTCTCTGTAGTTACTCTCCGGAGTGTATTGAAATAATATCGACTGCACCACCGTGGACGTAGGCACATCCTTGCTGAACCACGTACATCCTTTGTTGTGTGATTGACATCTTATATTCCTTATTCTTTCTTGATAATTTCTTCTCTCGTATTTATTTGTGTTGCATAATAATTTCCTCCACAGTATGTATATATTACAGGTGCCCATCCACAGGGGTGTCTTGCATAGGATCCTTTGGAAGGAACGCGCTACAACTTAGGTGGGACTTGCAGGCCTCTTGTTTAGACGACTTCATTTATTTGATTCCACTCTTAGCTTATTTATTCAGTTGGGCATGTGTCGCCCGTTTCCATTATCCAGTTGTTTTATTGGACATTGTGATTCATTTATCTCTAGTATTGTCACTTTGGGATTTATTATTATCTCGATGTTTTACTTTATGTCTTAAATGTTAGGATTTAGTTATTGAATGTTTAAATTATTTGTATTTTATGTTCCAGGATAATTGTGGTGTGATTCTTTAATATTGAATCATTGTAAAGATTTAAATCTTGGTTTATAAAATAAAATTTGGAAAGTAATGTCTAAAAATGGTTTTGACACTTAGCTTAATTAATTAGGGTGTTTAAATTGAAAAAGTTATTTTTCGACAGTGATGCTAAGAATGAACCAACTGTTCTCCTTGATTTAATTTAATAAAGAAGTGATCGCCCGATATTTAATTAGGCGGGGTGTCACATGGTCCTTGAGGCCACAAGCCATGAGCCCTATTCCAATGAAGCTTTGGATGGCCAATAGGCTGCTGATCGTTCGGAGTTGAACCGTATATGCCGAAGGTGCATAGGTTCTTCAAATAAATCCACCTTCACTCCCTTCATCAACTATTTCTTCTGAGATACTTCTAAGGATAGCTCCTCTGAGGCTACCCCTGGTCAAGGTACATCATTAAAACTACCTTCTTACATCCTTTTCATTATCTCTCGCTTATTTTTAACGGGAAAACCTAATGACCAACCCTGAAGTGACCTCATCAACATATCCCTTCGTTTGGACCGGGGTATCAAGCTTCCTCTGACTGTAATTGCCTTGGGGTCACTCCATACATGGCTTGATAGGACCCACTTTGACATGGAATGGTCTCTTGGCCGTTATAACCTGGCCAACTCTGCCAACTGCGTACTTTTGACGGGCATCCTCTATGTTCGTTTCCTTGATGTAGCAGCTAAACCCAACCGCCTTCCTTTGAGAGAAACAATTCTTCCTCCACGTTCTTACATTTATCATAAGAGGCAAAGTCGAAAGGAGTTAACCTTTGTTATTGACAAACGGGATTAATTTGTGATGCGGGACTATGGAGAGGATGTGTTCCTCCACACTTGTGATTTTTCAAGAATAAGCCAATGGTGGTCCAACCAACGAATGTGGAACTTATGGAAGAAGACCCTTTGCTTGCTATGGTTCTTCTATTCTCTCCCAGTTACTTACAATCCTACATCGAGTGGGGGTACTCGTGAAAACATTACAACCCCCATCGGTGTGTCGATCAATTTGATTTTGACCAAGGGGCTCCTCACCCCATCTTCTAGCTAAACCACCCTAAGATCACGTTCATCGAGGCTCGTTCTATCTTTACTTATACTGTTGCGTGGGGAGTGAGCTTCACAATGTCTGACCGAGTCATCATCCCCAGTATCTCCAAGCAAGGTGATGTGACGTCTTTATTTGCCACCAAGTATTGGACGAAGCAACTGGACCAAATCTTGAATTTATTGAGGGGACTCCTGTATATCCCCCAGTGCTTTCATTTTCTTTGTAGATACTGGGTTTGAAAGGCAATTCCGTTCTGGGAATAGAGTTGCCTATGAGCAAACTTCCAAGGAACCTCCCACTGATCTCCCTCCATACTGCTCCATGATTCCTGTTGCTATCCCAAAGCCTAAAAAGACCCCGGCACCTAAACAACCTGCTCCTTCTGAAGGTATTTTTGGTGAAGGGGTTCCAACAGAAGCAGGTTCTAGCGAAGGACCGTCCCAGCCACCAGCCAAAAGAACTAGGGGATCCAAGAGTGGGACTTCCTCAAAGTATAAGTCTCAATCTCAGTCTCAAGTTCCCATGGAGGAATTTCCCATTACCTACTTTCCTCCTCCC